>CP124717.1:48637500-49887500 GCA_031232105.1 Capsicum rhomboideum | reverse complement strand
AAGACATCATAAACCAATAACATTTCACACCAAGTTTATCCTTTACACTTCCTCATTAACACTACGTTACCTTTTCTCCGTCAAGTCACTTGATAGCTTTGACAATAACACATGAAAAACAATCCATGATTTATACCATTAAAAATACCTCCGGGATACTCCTTTAAAGTCATTCAAAAGGTACCATAAGTTGATAATTACATCCATGAAGTGTATAGGGGCTTTGGGGGGTCAAAGAGATGCGAAAACAACCGAAATGAACTTCTGGGCTGACCTGCAAAGCCACCTGCGCCTGAAGGTGGCTGAACTGCATCCGCAGGTGACCCTTGGCAGTGTCCAGGGGCACCTGCGAAGTCACCTGCGTTCGCAGGTGCTTCGTCTGCGAGGGCGGGTGCCCGTTTCGGCCAAAAAGGGTCTCTTTTGGGTCCTTTTTTGTAATAAATGGTCCATGATCATAACTAACCTTCTATTAACATATTTTATATCATCTTAAATGCCAAATAACAGCCATGGTTTTATAACGCACATAAACATCACCAAACTACATTTTTCTTTCAATACGTCAGCAATCCATGCCCAATTTCGTAATAACAATTCCAAACATTATGTACAAGGATAAAACAAGTTAAGGCTATAATCACATCTCACATATCAATATTTAATATTACAAATTCACTTCCTTCAAGACCACAAGTCCATTTTTAATTTTACAAGGCAAAACCCTTCACTGATTAAGCAAACACAAATTGTTTCACACATAGTAAACTTCTCACACTTCACCAACATAACCAACATGATATACACAACCTATAATGCATATAATATATTAAATCACAAGAATAAACACTTACCAATACTTACCAAGAGATGATCTTGCCCAAAGAGGATGATAGGTTAGGGTTTGAGTTGAGAGAATATTGTGGAAAATTCTAGATTTTGGCATGTGGCTTTTGTGTGAATAAAATCTAATTTTATTGCCCTTTATATAGGACCTTGAAAGTCTCCCTTATCCACTTTGGTCAATTATTGATTTATCAAGGGAAGAATGGGTCATTTTGCCCTTTTGGGCCATGTCTTTTGTTCCAATTATTGGGCCTTAATTGAGCCCAATAGCATAATATTAATTTAGCCCACAAAATCAATGCATAATTCCCCAACAATATCATGTTTAAATAATTCCATAGATGTTACGATGATCAACTAGGTTCGGAAACGTACGGGGTGTTACAAATCCTTACAGTGATTTTAGATTTTTCTATATTTGACCATTTTGCCCTTCCTTGTAGTTGCTTTATATCATTTGAGTTGTGGAGATAGTTGGCATGGTACCTGAAGCATTTGGGAGTGATTTAAGTGAGTTTGAGGTTTTAGTAGTTTGAAAGTGATTAGTTTGACTTTGGTTAATATTTTGTGATTCGAGGATCAGATGGTGATTCTGTCAGTTCTATTAGATTGGGAATGTCATTTTAGGTTAGTAGCATGATCAGTTTGGGTTTTGAGTCTTTATTATTAGTCTAGAGCCTTTAGACGAGAACTAGTTAAATTTGCCTAAAAGGGATTCTAGGGGTTAACTTGTTGAAAACGACCTCTTTTGATAAATTTGATACTTCTATTGAGTCTGGAATGCTGAAATTAGCCTAGTACCATTATTGGATTATTTCTATGGGATCCCAAATGAATCCCAGGGTTCTTTCGGAGGATTTTAATTATTTTCCTTCAGTTGGTTTCCTATATCTGTTGTAGGCACTTATCCTTCTTTGAATTTGCGGGGGTTCCTTCGCATTTGTGGAGAAGGAATTCTCTGTCCATTACAAACATGAGGTGATGGAAATGTTCGTGAAGAGTAAAGCAGGGTCAGGTCGGGTTTATTGGTTTTTACATTTGTGACCAGGCCACCGTGATTGTGGTAGGTCCGGGTCGATAACCTTTGCGAATGAGAGGTACTGGCCATGTTTGCGAAAAAGCTATTGTTCACCCGAACACTATTTAAACATTTTCCTTCATAATTTTCTCTGTTGTTCGACCTTAAGACCTTGGTTTTGGGTGATTTTAAAGCGGGATTTTCATCTAAGGTGTTTGGGTATGCTTCTAAACATTATTTCTATCATTTTCCATTGATTTTATCACAAAATAACTTCAAAACTTAGATATATTTTGGGGTTTCACCCCGTAAAGTGAGAAAATGATTTTTCTTCTATTTCAAGCTTGATTTCACCTTTTTTCGATGGGTTTTCATATTTAGAATCCTTAAAGTATCGAAAACATGATTCTTCAATAAAATTTCATTTTTATCCTTTTTATTTTGGGGTCGATTTTTAAACTGTTTTTGGACTCGGAATGAAAGTATCTAATGTGGGTATAATTAGACTCCTTTTGATGTATAGATTATGTTTTTGATTGATTGGGTCCAATACAAGACCGCATAGAAAGGAAAAGCTCCTTGTTGAAGGGTCCAGGCTTGTGTTTCGATATTTCGAAGTAGGCGATGGCTGAACTTTCTTCAGACC
Organism: Capsicum rhomboideum; assembly: GCA_031232105.1. Classification (NCBI taxonomy): domain Eukaryota; kingdom Viridiplantae; phylum Streptophyta; class Magnoliopsida; order Solanales; family Solanaceae; genus Capsicum; species Capsicum rhomboideum. The sequence continues at coordinate 49,884,993 of CP124717.1, read as the reverse complement.
GAGCTGGGGAGTTAACCATCCATGTAAAGTATACTATAGATTGGGAATTTTATCTTGAGATTCATACTTTTATGATCATTATATTATCATGTTGATCGTGCGAAGGCTTATGTGAACCTTATCATTAACTTGAGAGATTATTATTATTATGAGGCCAAGTAGGGGTTTGTATCGGTCTTGTTTGAGTATTATTTGCCTTATTATTGTGATGCTCGAGTGGGGGCTTGGATTGATATTTTGATGTCTTACTTGACTCTTTACTACCGTGTTGCCATACGATGGCCTATATATCATGATCTATTAAGATTTGAGGAGATGTAAGCCCATTTATACCATTATTGAGTTGATTCATTACATGATATTTATTTGGTTTTGAGCATACATCCTCATTTCATTCATCCATATGCATGAAATTGGTACCACTAAGAAACACTAATTTTTGAAAGAAAATGAGATACTTTTTAAAATGCCTTGACTTAGGGATATGCCAAATGGGTTGATTGATGAGATTGTAATAGTATGTGGGTTGTGAACGCCCCATGGGTCCTCTCCTATAATTTTATGCTTGAAAGATGTATACGAGGTGACATTGAGATATTCCATCCATATCATATCATTGCATTGCATTATTTGCATTCTTCTTATGTGTTTGTTAGTTGTATAATTTAGCCTTCCGTTTATATATCCTTGTGTAGTTATCCTTATACTATTATTATACTTGCAGAATTGTTAGAAGATACGGCTTGAGTTGTTATTAGGAACCTTTTTATATGCATGTGGAAGCATTCTCATAGTATTCTTTACTTGTTTAGTTTTATGCTTCACTCGGTTGTCCTATGATACCTACTGAGTACAAGTGGACCACACTCACTCGTACTTTTTATACCCTTTCGATGCAGATACCAGTTTGAGTGTGACCCATGGAGCTTGAGTTTATGCTAAGTTGAGGTTGTTTTATGGTATTTGTGATCTCCTTGATCGGAGACTATTTCCAGACTTCATCTTATCTTTATATTGTCTTTATTTTACATTTTAGAGACAGATTTGTGTATTTTCATATTCTATGTTGTTATTAGTGCTCTTTACTCATGACACTAGATTTTGGGATTTGAGCTGTATTTCTTCAGCTTCAGAGTTGTTTTATATATACCTGGCCTTACTTTGTTTTAAAGTCTTGTATTTAGGTTTTATTTACTTTCTTTCCGCATTTTTATCTCTTTCAAATGTTAGGCTTACCTACCAAGGTTGGGATACAGTAGGTGCCATCATGACCTCAAATTTTGGGTCATGACAAATTAGTATCAGAATGCTAGATTCACCGGTCTCATGAGTAAAAGAGCACGATGTCTAGTAGAGTCTACAGATTAGTATGTTGTCGCCTGTATCTATCTTTGGGAGTCTATGTGACATTTTTGAAAAACTTCTCAAATTTGATTCCTTATCACGCGTATTATTCATGTCCAGTAGTCTAAACTTGTATTATATTATTTCTGCTTAGATGGTGAGAACTCAATATAGAGTTATTGAGGATATTAAGCCAGCACCAGTTGTTAGAGCCCCAGTTATGGGGTGAGGCAGGGTTCACAGCCGTAACAAAAGTAGAGCCCGGGCATGAGGAGTGGCGTCAGCTAGAGGATGAGCAAGAGCAGCCTCTCCCGAGCCTGAGATTGAGCATGATAAGGTGGATTATCAGTCGGAGGGTATGGGACCAGCCCAAGCCCCTCAGGGTTTCATTGTTACTCCATTAGTACAATATCTTCTAAGTCATCTTCTTGGTCATTTGGATAGAATTCCCCAAATAGGTATTCTACCAGGTACAATGGATGGTTCTCAGACTACAGGAGGTGCCCAGCTGCCAGGGCAGGCTCCCACCCATGGTTTCCAGACTCCGAGGGCACAACCAATTATTGTTATAGCCCCACATATTAAGACATTTCCTGCTAGACTTATTGTTCCACCGGTAGCTTTAGGTCTCATAATGTCTGCTGATGAGCAAAAGAGATTTGAGCGATTTATAAAATTTTCCCCTTCCAAGTTCAGTGGAGTTGTTGTTGAGGATACTTGTGAGTTTCTGATCAATTTCAAGGAGAGGTTACATAACCTCATTTCACTTGAGTCCCATGGTGTTGATTATAATACCTTCCAGTTGATTGATGTGACTAAGCAGTGGTGGAGATCTTATGTCAGTTGTAGATTAGTGGGTTCCCCTTCTTTGAGTTGGACCTAATTTTCTGAGGTGTTTCTTGAGAGATTTATGCCTTATAGCTTGCGGGACAAGATGAGGGACAAGTTTGATCATTTGGAGCAAGGCTCCATGAATATTACTGAGTATGAGGCTTATTTTCATGCTTATATAGATATCCCATAGCTAGTATCTCCATAGAGTCTGAGAGGATAAAAAAGTTTGAGAAGGCCTTGACTACTTCTTATCAATTAGCGACAACTCAGTTAGTGGTTTCAGGTGGTCCTTTTCTGAGTATTGTGGATCACTCTAAGATGATTGTTCAGTCTATTCACTAGGGTTCTCAGAGTGGTCGGGCAAAGAGGGTATGCCGACAGGACAGTTTCAATGGTCAATCATCCTGAGGCAGGGATTTCTCAGGCAGAGGTTCTTATGGTTATCATGGTAGATCGATTAAGGTAGCTTTACAGAGTCTAGCTAGTGAACTTATGGTTTTTGAGGTTTAAAGTGGTCAAATATTAGGTCGTGTAGGCTAAGGGTTTTATTCTGGTTCATTAGGTTTTGGAGGGTGTTCTGGTTCTTTTGGGTCCTCACAACATGATTCATCTAGTAGGGGGTGTTTTGTGTGTGATGAGATTGGGAACTTAGTGAGAGATTATCCCCAGTGTGTGATGAGTTCTTCCCAGTAGGGTTCTCAACTTCAGCTTTACCCTACACCAGTGTCAGCAGTTAGAGGGAGTGCACAGGGTAGTTGGGTGGTTCTAGAAGTACCAGAAGTGGAGCTCAAGGAGCTTGTGGTGGTGTACGAGGAGATTCTCAGTTTGGTAGAGGGAGTGGTTAGTGCTATGGTTTTCCTGGGAGACCTAAGGCAGAGGCCTCTAATGTTATGATTACATATATCATCCCGGTTTGCCATTGTCCTACTTCCATATTGTTTGACCCTGGATATACATTCTCTTATGTTTGTACGTACTTTTCTACTGGTATTAATGTTATGTGTGAGCCCCTTGCTATACCCATTCGTGTTTCTACCCCCATAGCTAATTCTTTAGTGGTGGATCGGGTGTGTCAATCTTGTGTGGTGACATTTTTGGGGCATGAGACTTGGTAGACTAAATTATCCTCAATATGGTTGGCTTTTATATCATATTGGGTATGGATTGGTTGGCTCCTTATCATGCAGTTTTGGATTATTTTCCTAAGACCGTGACCTTAGTTGTTCCAGACGTGCTTAGATTAGAGTGAAAAGGTACACCAAGTTCTTGTCTGAAAGGGGTTATATATTTTTTTTATGCTCGTCGCTTAGTAGGAAAGGGGTGTCTTGCTTATTTGGCCTATGTGTGTGATACCAGTATTGATTCGCTGCCTCTCTTGGATACTGTGAAAGTTGTAAAAGAGTTCATGGTCGTGTTTCCTACGAACTTGCCTGGTGTTCCTCCAGATAGGGATATTGTTTTTGCTATTGATGTAGAGCAGGGCACCAAGTCCATTTCCATTCCTCCATATAGGATGTCCTAGCAGAGTTGAAGGAATTGAAGGAGCAATTATAGAATTTGTTGAGTAAGAGTTTTATTAAACCGAGTGTATCTCCTTGGAGTGCTCCTATTTTGTTTGTGAAGAAAAAAAATGGATCCATACGCATGTGTATTGATTATTGGCAACTGAACAAAGTGACTATCAAGAACAAGTATCCTCTTCCTCGCATCGATGATTTTTTTGATCATCTTCAGGGTATATCAGTGTTTTCTAAGATTGACTTGAGATCCGGGTACTATCAGTTGTGGATTAGTTCCTCGAATGTTCTGAAGATGGATTTTTGGACACGGTATGGCCACTATAAGTTCTTAGTTATGTCTTTTGGGTTGACTAATGCCCCGATAATATTTATGGAGTTTATGAACAGGGTATTCTAGCCTTATCTTGATTTTTTTGTGATTGTGTTCATCGACGATATCTTGGTTTATTCCAAGAATGAGGGTGAGCATGTAAGGCATTTGAGGATCGTTCTTTAGATATTGAGAGCTGAGAAGTTGTATCTCAAGTTCTCCAAGAGGGAGTTTTGGTTGGATTCTATTTCTTTTTTGGTTCATGTGATGACCAAGTATGGTATCATGGTTGATCCAGCCAAGATAGCTGCGGTGCGTGATTGGGCTAGACCTACATCTCCTACAAAAATTTAGAGTTTTATTGGGTTAACAGGATATTATCGATGGTTTGTTCAGGGCTTCTCTTCTATTGCGGATCCTTTGAATAAGTTGACTTAGAAAAATATTGTTTTTCATTGGTTCGAGGATTGTGAGAGGAGTTTTAAAAGGCTTAGGGAGTTGTTGACTTCGGCTCCTATTTTGACTTTGCCTGAGGAGGGCATGGGTTTCACCGTGTTTTGTGATGCTTCTAGAGTTGGTTTGAATGGTGCGTTGATGCAAAAGAGTAAGGTGATAGCCTATGCTTCTAGATTATCCTACTCATGATTTGGAGTTAGTTGCAGTTGTGTTCATGCTGGAATTGTGGCATCACTATTTGTATGGAGTTCATTCTGATATTTTCTCCGATCATCGTAGCCTTCAGTACTTCTTTACTTAGTGATATCTTAGTATGAGATAGTATAAATAGGTAGAGTTGCTTAAGGATTATGATCTCACTATTCTGTATCATCCAGGCAAGGTTAATGTGGTAGCGGATGTCTTGAGTCGCAAGGCAGTGAGTATGGAGAGTTTGGCTTATCTTTTGGCGAAGAGCGGCCTTTAGCTTTAGATGTTTAGTCTTTGGCTAACAGTAGGTTCGGCTGATATTTCGACATCTGGGCATATTTTGGCTTTTGTTGAGGCTAAATCCTCATTGATGGAGCAGATTCAAGCCGATAGTTTGATGATGAGAAGTTGAGGGTGATTCATGATAAAGTGTTGATTGGTGAGTCGAAGACAACATCTCTTGATCCCGAGGGTGTTTTAAGCATTAGTGGTCGTGTTTATGTGCCAAGAGCTGGTGGTTGGATTAACTGATCTTTGAGGAGGTTCATTATTCGAGGTATTTATTTCATCCAGTAGCAGCTAAGATGTATCATGATTTGAAGCAATACTATTGGTAGTGTGGAATGAAGAAAGACATTGTAGATTTTATGGCCAAGTGTTTGAATTGTCAACAAGTGAAGTATGAGCATCAGCAACCAGGTAATACTATGCAGAGGATGTCTATTCTCGAGTGGAAATGAAAGAGGATCACTATGGACTTTGTGGTTGGTCTCCCCCCGACTTTGGGGAAGTTTGATTATATTTGGTTATTATGGATAGATTGACTAAATCAATGCACTTTGTACCTGTAAAGATAAACTAAAATGTAGAGAAGTTGGCCAAGATCTACATTTGTGAGATTGTTCGGTTGTATGGTGTGCCTATCTCTATTATTTCTGATAGAGGTACGTAGTTTACCTCAAATTTTGGAGTTCTATGAGAGTTAGTTGGGTACTCAGCTTGAGATGAGCATAACCTTTCACCCTCATACGGATGGTCAGTTAGAGCAGACTATTCAGGTGTCAGAGGACATGCTTCGAGCATGTGTTATGGATTTTGGTGGTCATTGGGACCAGTTCTTGCCCTTAGCAGAGTTCGCCTACAACAACAGTTACCATTCGAGCATTCAAATGGCACCTTTTGAGGCTTTGTATGGGAGGACGTATAGATCCCTTGTGGGATGGTTTGATTCCTTAGAGGTTAGGCTTTAGGGTACAGACTTATTGAAAGACTCGATGGATCGAGTAAGATTGATTCAATAGAGGCTCATGACTGCCCAGATTAGGCAGAAGAGTTACTTCGATCGACGATTTCGTGATGTGGTATTTATGCTTGGAGAGCGAGTTTTGTTGAAGGTATCACCCATGAAGGGTGTGCTGAAATTTGGGAAGAAAGAGAAGCTTAATCCGAGATTTATTAGACCCTTTGAGATTCTTCAGAAGGTTGGAGATGTGGCCTATAGGTTGGATCTACCTACGAACCTATTAGTTGTTCATCTGGTATTTTATGTTTTGATGTTGAAGCGATACTATCCTAATTATTCTCATGTGATCCAGTGGGATTCAGTTGCGTTACATCATAATTTGTTCTTTGAGGAAGAGCCTATTGCTATTATGAATAGGCAGACTAGAAAGTTGAGATCCAATCAAATTGATTCTGTGAAGGTTCAGTAGAGACATCGCCTGATTGAGGAGTATACGTGGGAGGTTGAGTCTGATATAAGGAGTATATACCCCTAGCTTTTTACCGATTCAGGTACTTTATATGCTTTTTGGTTCGAGGACAATGTGTATTTTAGTGGTGGATAATGTAACAAACCTTACTGTGTTCTTAGCTTTTTCTATATTTTAACTATTTTTCCCTTTCCCATAGTTGTTTTATCTTATTTGTGAGTTGTGGGGATGGCTGGCATGATTCCCAAAGAATTCAGGAGTGATTTAAGTGAGTTTGAGATTTTGAATAGCTTTGAAAGTGATTGGTTTAAATTTGGTCAGTATTTTGTGATCCGCGTGTCGTATGGTGATTCTGTCAGTTTTATTAGTAGCATGGTCAGTTTGGGTTTTGAGTCTTTATTATTAGTCTTGAGCCTTTAGACGAGAAACAAGTTAAATTAGCCTAAAAGGAATTTCAGGGGTTACATATTGAAAACGACCTCTTTTGATAAATTGAATAGCTCCATTGAGTCTGAAATATCAAAATTAGCCTAGTAGCTTTATTGGTTTGTTATTGTGGGGTCCCAAACGAATCTCGAGAGTTCATTCGGAGGATTTTGATCATTTTCCTTCAGCTGGTTTACTGTATCTGGTGCAGGCAAATATCCTTATTCACATTAATCGGGGTCCCTTCATATTCGCAAAGAAGGAATTCTCTGGTCATTGCGAATGTGAGGTGGTGGCCACGTTGGCGAAGAGTAAAGTGGGGTCGAGTCTGGTTCGTTGACTTTCATATTCATGACCGAGCCACCAAGATCAGGGCAGGTCCGAGTTGGTAACTTTCATTAACTAAAGGGACCGGCCACATTTGCAAAGAAGCCACTGTTCACCCGAACAATTTTTAAACATTTTCCTTCGCAATTTTCTCCATCTTTCTCCATTGTTGGACCTTGAGACTTTGCTATTAGGTGATCTTAAAGAGGGATTTTCATCAAAGGTGTCTGGATAAGCTTCTAAACATGATTTCTATCATTTCTCATTGATTTTATCACAAAAACAACTTTAGAACTTGGATTTTAAAGTTGTATTTTGGGGTTTCACCCGGTAAAGTGAGAAAATAATTTTTCTTTGATTTCAAGCTCGATTTCAACTTATTTTTTTGTGGGTTTTCATTTTTAGAATTCTTAAAGTATGGAAAACATGATTCTTCAATAAAATTTTGATTTTTCTCTTTTCATTTCGGGGTCGATTTTTGAACTATTTTTGGATTCGAAATGAAAGTAGCTAATACTAGTATCATTAGAATCCTTTTGACATGTAGATTATATTTTTGGTAGATTAGATTTGATCCAAGACTGTATGGAAAGGAAAAGCTCCTTTTTGAAGGGTCCAGACTCGTGTTTTGGCTTTTCGAGGTAGGATATCGCTTAATTTTCTTTAGACTGAGTTGGGTAGTTAACCATTCATGTAAAGTATGTTATGGGTTGGAAATTTTATCATGAGATTCATCCTTTGATGATCTTTATATTATCGTGTTTCCCATGTAGGGGGCGTATGTGAACCTTATCATTAATTTGAGAGATTATTATTATTATTATGCCCGAGTGGGGGTTGGTATTGGTCTTTTTGCCTTATTATTTATTGTGATGCCCGAGTGGGTGCTTGGATTGAAATTTTTGATGTATTACATGACTCTTTACTACCGTGTTGCCATGTGATGGCCTATATATCATGATCTATTGAGATTTGAGGAGATGTGAGCTCATTTATACCATTATTGAGTTGATTCATTACATGATATTTGTTTGGTTTTGAGCATACATCCTCATTTCATCCATACATATACATGGAATTGGTACAACTAAGAAATACTGATTTTTGAAAGAAAATGAGACACTTTTTAAAACGCCTTGACCAAGGGATATGCCAGACGGGTTGATTGATGAGATTGTGATAGTATATGGGTTGCGAACCCCCCATGGGTCCTCTTTTGAAAGCTTATGCACGTAAGGTGCATACGAGGTGACATTGAGACATTTCATCCATGTCATATCATTGTATTGCATTATTTGCATTCTTCTTATATGTCTGTTAGTTGTGTAATTTAGCCTTCCTTTTACATATCCGTGTGTAGTTATCCTTATAATGTTATTATACTTGTAGAATTGTTAGGAGATACGGCTTGAGCCGCCGTTGGGAACTTTTTTATATGCAAGTGAAAATGTGCTCATAGTATCCTTTACTTGTTTATTTTTCTACTTTGCGAGTACAAGGGGTCCGTACTCATACCTACTTTCTATACCCTTTCGGTGTAGATCCCAGTCCGGGTGTGACCTGCGGAGCTTGAGTTGAGGCTGTTTCGGAGTAGTGGTGAGCTCCTCGATCGGAGCCTCTTTCCAGACTTCATCTTATCTTTAGCTTGTCTTTATTTTACTTTTCAGGTATAAAGTTGTGTATTTCTGTATTCTATGTCAGTTATTAGTGCTCTTTACTCACGACACTAGATTTTGGAATTTGAGTTGTATTTATAAATATATCTGACCTGACTTTGTTTTAAAGTCTCATATTGAGCGTTGTTTACTTTCTTTCCGCATTTCTATCTCGCTCAAATATTGGGCTTACCTACTAAGGTTGGGGGTAGGTGTCATCATGACCTCAAATTCTGGATCGTGACACTCCCTTTGAAACAAGATTAATAAAATCCCCCTGTTGTGTTAAATGAATGAGAATGTGCTTACTACGAAACAATCCAATTTGACATCCGCCCTTTATATCACATTGTTGAGAAATAATCTTCCTTAATTCCTCTAAATTCGTCCATTTTTACTTAAATTCACCAATCACTGTAAATTGTAGATCTTCAATATGATTCATTCTATCAACGTCTTCCTCTGTCCATTTGATTTGTGGGATGCCTTCTACCATGGTAATCTCCTTGCGAAGGCCATCATGTGATTGTTGTCCCAAGTTGTTTAAAGAATTGGCAAAATATCTCCTTAGGCAAACTAAGGTTCATTAGTAGAAGATGAAGGTAAAGGAGGGAATTCTAAAATGGACCAGCCACCGGAGGGGCTGACCGTCAACCGGTTGAGAAATAGGCTAGGTTAATAGGTCATTTTTAGGAGAGAGAAGAGAGAGACCAAAAAAGAAATTTGATTTATTTCATGAGTTTTTTTGAATTTTCTTCTAAATTTTTAATTTTTTAGATTCTAAAAAATTGAGATTATTGTTTGTATTAGTAGGGTACAAAAAGGAATTGTGGGTATGGATTAACGTGAAGGGTGATGGTGAATATTGAAAAATTGAACAACTTCATTGATAAGCTTGAGAAGCTTGTAGAATAACAAGTGAGTCTTGTGAATTTGTGAACTTAATTCAAAATTGTAATTGGGGTTCATTAGGGTTTGTGTTTATGAACATGTAATTGAAATTTCAAATCAAATAGGGAAGAATTTCACCTATTTGACATGAATTTGGTGCTCAATTTATGAGCAAATATGGAGAAATTGCATATGGAAATCAAAAGTGGTGTATTTGTTTGTTGTTGTTTTTTTAACATTGAATTTCTTAAGAATGACGTGGAATTCCACGTGTAATCGGTTGTACTACATGCACAACTACTAGATAAGGAAATGGTTTAAAATATTGGGGTTTATTGAGTTTAAGAGTTGAATTGACAAATGGGTGAGTAGGAGGGTTCAAATGATAAACGGTAAACGGATACAAGTACTGGGGTCTCCCAGGCTATTCCGCCTCTTAAATATGATAAGTTTGTATGAAATGAATATATAAATGGTTCATAAGTGTGGTTACAACATCAGTTTACAAACATGTTTTTGCGGGTCGATTATAGATATAGGTATACGAGCATATTTGACTGTAATTGTAATTTTTATTATGGTGTCTGAACAGTATATAAATTAGTGTATCAACAATTTTATAGTGTCTGAACTGTATAGAAATTGGTGTATTAATAATTTAATAGTGTCTGAACTGTATAAAAATTTGTGTATCAACAATTTATTTATGATGTCTGAACTGTATAGAAATTGATGTATCATTAATTTTATGGCGTTTGAACTGCATATAAATTAGTGTATCAATAATTTTATGATGTGTGAACTGTATAAAACTGATGTATCATGTACATCTTAATATGAACGCAACCTTGTCTATCTTAGTCTCAGAATAAACGCATTGACTATACTGCAAAAGAATAATATATGTTCCTTTTCAAAAATCTTGTTGTCAAAACAAAGAGAAAAAACAATGAGGTTAAAGTGCTCATAACAGTGGTTTAATGAATGGTCAACCATAAAAATAATAAAATTGTAAGGAAAACCACCAAGGGGGAAACTGCAATGGGAGTGGGGAGAGTAATGAAGTTCGAAATTGCAGAGAGGCGGGGGTGTTTGTTTTTGTAAAATCTCATAAATTGATATGCATCATATTTTTAGGAAGAGAGGGAATATATGCATGGATCATGGGTTTTGTTTTACCGTGTTTTTAAAAATTTTATTTAGTTTGTATAGGTTTTGATAAAATTTTATTATTATGTTTTGAAAAGTAAAGACTTGTGATATGTTTTGTAATACTAAATCTTATATAATATATTTATGTGATTCTCTCATGCTGAAGTGGAGGAATATTGAGCTCAATTCAAATAAAAAGGGACATTTAAAATTATGGCTAAACATCGCTATTGAAATTAAGCTGGGACAAATTATATTTCAATTAATTTTTAAGCTTTTTAATTTAACAATTAAAGATCACCAAATTCACACGGTATTTAAATATTTAATATAAAACACCAATTTGCAATCCAATTATCAATTTAGTTAATTTTGAAGAAAAATAACAATTTAATCAATTTAACACTATTTCGGGAAAAAATATTTTTCAAATATTTATTAAAATTTAATATATATATATATATAGTCTTGAAAAAATAGCAAAATGCCCTATAATTGATTTTGAAAAAATATTTCCTGACTTTTGCAAAACAATTATCTTAAATTGTTCTAAATTGAGAAGCTCAATAATTATTTCTACTATGGAGGGTCAAAATTGAATGTCAACTTCGGGACTAACTAATACCTCTAATCAAATGCAGTATAAAATAATTTTGCGTTTTATTTCAGGATTATTATTCACTATCCCTCGTACCAAACGACTCCTTAAGACTTGACCCCTACTCACTAGGTACAATCAAATTCACCGGTTTTGAATCTAATTTCATGCGTCAGACAGTTCAAACCATAGTCCGAAGACACATGATGTTACACACGACTTGCACATGAATTGAGAAATATGATATACCATCGAAAATCCATCATCTTCACCTAGTTTTTCTTCACAAACTATGAGATTTCAGGTGACTATTTGTGGTTGTTGGCTTTAGTTGTTTAGGTGGTTGTTGTCAGCTATTTTGCTTCAAAAGGTTGATAATGGAGGCTGCATGATGTTTTTTAATGATGAAAGAATGCAGTTTTTACTGTAATCTGTTGTAGAATGCTGTTAAATGCTGGTATAAAAGTTGTTTTAGTGTTGAGAGAATGTTATTTTTGGCAACTAAACAACTAGTGGTGAAAGAAGAATACTAAGAATCTGGTGAAGAAAACTAATTTTCAATGGCAACCATTTTTTTCCCTTTCTCTTGCAAGCCAGGTGAGTCTAACTATAAGCCTTAACAGCGTCGTGAGAGTTTTCTATAAGTTGGACCAAAAGTGCACAAGATTTATAAACATAAAGGATAAATGGTGTTCAAGGTTATAATTGGAGGATAAAGAAACCAATGCCCCAAGCATGAGGGATAATTTCGATCAAACACTCAGAAAAATTAAATGCTTTTAAATAATAAGGAAAATTATTTGTCAAAAGCTAAAAAAAATTAAGTACTTTTGAAAGATTGGTCAAATACAACGTATTGCTCTAACATTACAAGTATTTTCCATATTGATTAGACAATACAAATTGTTATTCTTCAAAAGTATTTTTTCAAAAAATAACTCCGATAAAAAGTACTTCTAAAAATAAACAATGAAGAATAAGAATAAGAATAAGAATATGAAGGAGGACGAGGTTTCATGTGAAGTTTTAAATTTTTTTATCACCCTTAATTAATTTTTTCAGTTATCCCTATCTTTGGATGGAAAAATAATATCTGAATAACTCTTTTTTTAAAAATCAAACTAGGACATGGAGCCCATTTTATTAAGAAAAATAGAGCCATATTTACAAAAGACCAAGCCCAAAAGTGGCCTAGCCCAAAACAAAGATCCAACAAATTCAGACAAACCAGAGAACCAGCAAAACCTAAACTATACGATTAGGAAAGTGAGAATTCATCTTCCCCAACACTCCACTCTCAGCTGCTGCTCTCTGTAGACGAAGAAGAGAAGCTTCAAATCCAAGACGAATCTTCACATTAAAAGCATCTCTATTCTAAATGCTCGATCTAGTCCCTTCTTTTAACTTCCTCGTTTCCTTGTATATGTGTGTTGAGCTTCAAATGAAGCTGATACACCACACAATATAAGGAACAATGAAGTTACTGGAATTAGCTTTAATCTCTTGATGCTCTGGTCTGTTGCATCGAAATAATCTATGAATCCATCACCATGAACATTTTCTATCCCCAAGCTAAGTAACCTTCTTCTAGTCCTCTTCTTCCTTTACTCATTTTCCCAAATCGGTGGATTGAGCATCAAATAAAACTAATACCACCACCTAATTTGAGAAATAAAGTTAAGAAAGATAAGGTTTTACAGATCTAACCATGAAACTTTGCAATACAAGAGCTTTGGACCATCTTCCTCGGATTCCATCGATAAAGCGTTCTTTGTTTGAACATGTTAACCTTCAACACCCCAAATTTCATTGGGTGTAGGTTTCATACTCATAGAAATTGCTTCCAATAAAGGTAACCATAAATCTATTTTATTCCACTGAAAAGAGTCCAGATCTCCATTTAAACACCACACCTCTAGTCTGCTTTAATCGAGTAGCTTGAGACTGTAATTTGTGATCCATGTTTGTGTGCTTGTATCTGATGCTTGTTGTTCTTACTTTCCCGCAATGATAATACTAAATACCTACATGTTGCGGTGTTTTTCACTCTTAATATATATCTCAAACCAGTTGATTGAGATTCAAACAAATCTAATACCACCACCAGTCTTAAATATATACTAAGAGTGAGGGTCACATTTATGGTAATTAATTTGTGCCCAATGTAAACAAATTGCAACCCTGTTGTAGATTTAACCTGATGTTGTACATGTATGTGTTCGTGTGAGCTATACTTTATCTTCATATTTCTTGCACTGACCTTTTGATATGAGGGATACCTACCTTGTCAAGATTTATAATGCTTTTTCCTTTTGCTGGAACCTCCCTAAAATTATTGAACTGAATATCACCTGCAAAATCAAAGACTAGGTTAGTGAAAAAATCTGCAAGAGTGTTATCTTTCCTAAAGGAATGTATCACTCTTACAGTCAGGTTTATCATCTTGGACTTGATAGCATTGAAAATTATTGCCACACTCCAGGGACAGTCCCATTCCTCCTTAATAAATCGCACCATTAACCATGAGTCAGTCTCCACTATGATCTGATGTATGCCCCTATCCTTACAAAACTGCAAACATTCTTTTATAGTTATAGCTTCTGCCACCAAACTAGTTGTATCTTGAATTCTAGCACCTCTTGCAAACATCAAGTCCCCAGTTGAGTTCCTAATACAATAAGCATATGAACTAGGCCCAGGATTTCCTTTAGAGGCTCCATCTATATTAATTTTTACCCATCCTGCTTCAGGAGGTGTCCATCTGATTAATCTGACAGTAACTGTACTATAATACCTCTGCAATTCATCTATAATGTTGGGCCAAGATTTTCCTGCAACATCAACCTTAAATCTCACCTTGACAAATTTGACAATTGTTTCATTGATTTCCCATTTTACCTTCATCTCAGGATAAGTGCCACCATGTAAAATTGTATTCCTTCTCTTCCATAAAAATCAGAGGATTAGAATAGGGACTATAAGATAAACAACCCTGATTCTACCATTTTCATCTTGAGCTCTCCATAGTCTTAGACTCTGATTAAGGTTAAGCCTATTATCAATGATCCCAGCTCCTCCACAGTAGTAATCCCAAGTTCTTTTAGCAATTTCACCTTTAAGGAAAAGGTGTTCTATAGTTTCATCCTGATTATATCGGAATAACTCATCCCGAGATAAAATAGATAAAATGACCAAAGTACCCTCTTAAAAACCCATTTTATACATCACTTTTCACATATCCATGTATCACATCATTTTTAATACCATTTATAATAACCTTCACAACCTTCACTCATTATTTTTATGATAATTCTCCATATTTTTTTCATTAAAAAGTTACACCATATAAATATAGTAATTTTTATTTATGAATATGTTATATGTTGAATTTATTTGACTAATTCTTATATTTATTACAGTAGTGAAAAATAAGAGCTACTCACTTGGAGGGCATCAGTTCTCCAAGGTGATATATAGCATCAATGCAAAGTTTTAGACGCATATTACTCGTTAAAATCATGAGATTCCTCATCTACCCATAAAGGAGGTTTATGTTATAACCATTTTTTCTTGATATTAGAAAGAATTCCACTCACCTGTGGAATTTGAATTTCATTGGTATGTTGTTGTATTCGAAAGAAATCCACCATTTGAAATTAGAACTGGATTCAATTGTTTGTTCTGCTTCCGAACAAGTGCGATTTTAGTTTGCCTTTCGTTCTATCTTGTTGAAAGAAATATTGAGATTCTCGGGCTTGATCGGAATTTGGATGGAATTGGTTAAGCATTTAAATTCAAAACATTAATTACTTGCAGCTCATTGGGTATACTTAAAGAATATTATAGTAATTAAACAAGAGTATATATATTGAAAAGGGTAAATTAGTCACATCATAAAATTTTATATTTTTAATAAATAGATTAAGAAAATTGTTACAGAAAAATTAAAATAAGGGAGGTAAGCGTAATATTATAAACCACAAGAGAGGTCAGTGTGATAGTCAAATCTAAGGGGAGGTCTCTGAAATTATCCCTAAAAGTAAACATTCAGAAGAGAATAAACGATGAGAACCTCTCGAGTTTCACTTGTAACATCACACAAATTAGTGTGTGGATTGACAGACTAATGAATTCTATTGTTACTTCGCTCTAAAAATTATAGAGGAAAAGATAAACTGGTCAAATGTGAAGAGCAACACCTTTGACACAATCATGGAAATGCACACACAAATATTTAAGCAAAATTAGATGGAAGTTTTATTTTTAAGAATGAATAACAAAAGCTTGCAAAGAAAATATAAAAAATTAAATAAGATGGAGGGTATTTTTGTAAACAAACAACTTATTCTTAGAAATTATGCAATGCATATTATTTTGAATACAACAAAAAAAACAGTCAATAAGAAATAATCTCAGCATAACTAATCTCGAAATAACTTATCTCAACATAACTTGTCTTCAAACCAAACGACCCCATAGAGTTTAAATAGCAGGGTGCAAGCTGGCCACCCATGAATTATTTCTTATCATAACCGATTGGGTGGAAGAGAAGTGTCTAATCTTAGTCCTTAGAACCAGTGTTATTAAAGGCGTGCTTAAGCCCTAAAGCGAGGCTCAAAACATGTTGAGCGCTTTACCTCGCTTAATATGCGCTTTGGTATCTTCATCAATTTTCTAAGGCATACTTTTCCTTGCCAATGAGCCTATTCAAAAGAAGCGACACTAAACAATCGATATTTCACTTTACAATCATACATGTGTTATTCATGCTTATAATTATTAATCTTAGACTAAAAATATATTTTTGTAATTTTACTCCCTTTTGGACTTTTTTTTTATTAAAGCCCACACTTTATTTGCGTTTTGCGTTTAAAGCCCCAACGAACTTCAAAGCTCTTTTGCGCTTTTTGCTTTTGATAACACTGCTTAGAACACTAAAATTGATCCAACAAGTTCCCTAGCTAACACAAAATAAACACCAATCACAACTAATAATATAATAAGTGATTAGGTATAATTTTTTATTTTTTAAAAAAAAATCTTGGTGGTTGATGCAGTTCTCCACCTGCATAATTATTTCAATACCCTCACCCCCAGAGCAGGAACACTTAAAACCACAACATATTTCAATCACCTAAAAGATATTTACATTGCAGGAGTATTTACATTCGATGCAAGAATTTATTGACATACACTGATACTTCTCATTTACTAATGCTCCCACACTTTGGGCCAGTAGATGGAATCTATTTGTTAGGGTTCAGCGTAAATGCTTTCCTTAGCCATACAATCTATCTGTACATTTTGATCATACTAACCTAATGGGAACCGGGTATCATTAGAACAGCAGAAAAACGCAATGTAAGTACCTCTTCCTTTCTCTTCCCAGATGGCTATATTTCAGACATGTTAGTTAGACTACAATCAGTACATTTTGGTGTGTGATTAAAAGGGTATATGTCTACAAAAAATTGTAGAGCCTTTTTCTCATATATTGAAAAGCTAAATTGGGGATGACCTATTTACTGCTCCCTCCGTCATCCAGCTGCAGAAACAAACAAAAGTCTGTTAGTTGATTGGTCACTGGCATTCGTAGCAAACAGCAATATTAAGGTGGATAAGCACAAGTTATGAACAGATCCAAGCACAAGTGATCTACAAGAACATTAGGAAGTGGGATGCAGGCACGGAGGACTGGACTTCAGCATAAATAAGATAGAGGTCTACCATGTCATGCATTACAGGGTAGACAATAAAATCAGCACAGGTATAATGTGCTGCTGGCTTGAATATGAACTTTTTCACTGAAACAAAGAGATTGCAACATACCAGTTCCTTGCATTATTACAAGGAGGTGGCTTGAATGAAGTTAGATTCTAAATTCCCCTAGCAGAAAATTAGACTCACCTTAGTACTTTCAAACTTTGCAACCAGCCTCATATACTGATCTCTTGCCTCTGGATGACGTACCATGGACTGAACTCTTGCCAAAGACTTCTCAACTCCAGCAAACTTCTGTTTTCGACCAATACTTAGATATTCATACTCGTCCTCCTTCTCAAACTCAAGCGTTCCTTTCTGACTAGTTTTTTCTGGACGAAATCCTCGTAATCCTGTCTTTTTCCTCCTCCAACGCAGAATGACCTTTTCAAGTATACTGACTGACCATACAAACTTTTTGTACTGCTTACGAACTTGATGTCCATGTACATGAGCCTGAAATCATAACATGATGTAAAATCTTTTTGACTGCACTCTGGAGGTGGAGTAATTATTAATGATTCAGCAAACATAGTGTGCAAAGTTCAATTGAAGTTAGTGAAATAAAAGTCAATTACCTCATCAAATACATCACCACTGAAGATGAAATGATTATCTAAACTAACTTCAGAGTGAAAGATAAAAGAATTTTTGAAGTTATCCTTCAATGATTTACGAGAAGTCAACCACAAGTTTATGTAAAACTTCAAGTACATAAAGGCCAGTTAATTAAGAGGGCTGAAGTGATGTGATTAACAGGGTTTGAAAGTGATGTGATGGCAGTCACAATCTAACCATCATCATCTACAAACTTGTTAAAGCATCTAGGGACAGACAATCTTACACTTCCCACACAGAGTCAGTTTAAACAAAAGCCAAATCATTGGAACAATAGGGGGAGAAAAAACAACTTGCACTATGTAATATATAATTTCTTATCCTTCTCATGCAGTCTTTAGTACGAACGACATTTATTAACAGTACTCATCTACTTCTCATGTGAAAAGTTAGTTGTTATACAGTACTAACAAGCAGAATGGTGAAGTTGACAGGCTTAGTACCCAATTGTAAATAAAGTTTTATAATTGGTCAACTCGAAACTAATAAAAAAGTCTATCTGAAAGACAGAAAGTGTAAAAAATGGGACATCCCCGATGGAAATATAGCAAAAGAACAGTTTAGCTAAAACAAATGCTTAAACAAAAGTCATACTTATTAGCAGACACACAAAAAAAGGGAAGAAGTAAAAACATGTCAATTTACCTGGATTTTCACAATCTGGTTGCGTATCTTCAAAAATTCTCTCCTCCCATTCCAGCCACGATTTTTCTGTTGGATCTTTATGGCAGCTGAGTGTAAATAGTCCTCATAGTGGTTCACCTTTTGGACCTTGTTCAAGGAGCCCAGAGCAACAAGGTCGAGTGAATCTTCAGAGACATCATTTCTACTCTCTGTAAGCTGCCTCTGACGGAATGAACGAGCTCTAAAAGCAGCTTGAATCAATGCTGCAGCCTGAGCTGATTTCCTTAGAGCAGCAAGAGATCCTTTGAAGGAAATATCATCATCTATTGTTCCATTCAAAGGAACAACCTCTTGAGCTGCTGATTCAAAAGCCTTTTCAGCTTCAAGCCCAGCACCAATACTGTCTAGAGCATTATTATTGGTATCCAATGATTGATGATGAGCAGTAAGATCTGATTCTGCCAAGTAACCAGCAATCCCTTTGTGACCTCTACTAGAAGCAAAATCAGCAGCTGTTAGCCCCCCAGGGAATGCAGTAGTTGGATCATCAACGGCACCAGCAGCTACACCTAGCTTGATAAGTGCAATCACCATATCCTCCCTAAAGTAGATCATTAATATAAATTGACTTTTAAATGTATATCGACCTTCTGTAAGACTTGGCAAGTTAAGGTGATTTTTCTTTTTTGCCTTCAATAATTCAACTGTTAAACTAAATATCGATATATGCAGAGCAGATAGCTCGCTCATGAAGCTTCTGTGGCAGATTTCCTAGGACGTGATCCGATGAAGTTTTTCCTCTTCACAAATATAGTATTGAAATTCACACTTACACGAGGTGAATTTCGATGGCAAATGCATGACCAAATGGCAGGGAATACACTATAGAAATAAAATAGAACTTATAGTCTTCATTATTCAATTATTATTATTATTATTATTATTTTGATAAATGCATATCTACGGGGCACACGAAACATAAAACAGTGACATATCTCTAATCAACAGCCTTTAATGGAAGGGTGACGTTCTTTCCGTTTACAGAAGGAAGCTGGTTGGGTTGGACCTGCCTTACAGAGTGCTATTTAATTTAGCCTCACTAGGTGTCCAATGGAGAAAGACGAAACTCTAAAAGGTTCCAATCTTGAGGAAAAAATAGTCCAGGTACAAAATTTTTATGGGGGCACTCACCTTCCATAATATGCGGCCCAGTGAAGAGCTGTCCTACCGCGTGCATCTCTGAAATTAGGACTAATACCAGAAGCAATTAACGGAAGCAATCCCCATTCATAACCAAGGGAAGCCACTAGATGAATGACCCCTTGTCCTTCGTCATCCAAAATATTTGGACCTTTATCTTCTTCATGTGCTCTAGAGACTAGCCATTCATAAAGTTTATCCTTCAAGATACTCTGAATCAGCACATCTCTGATATTGACGTGATTGCCTTCAATAATGGCAAGTAAGTCCTCCAATCTTTCAGAAGCATTTCCAGTCTTGAATTTCAAAGAACATAACAGAGTCTTCAATTTACATTTTTCACACTCTCCACTAGAGCAATCCAACGATTTTTTATTTAGACCTGAATATAGCAATTTAGCTAGTTGAACTTCCACACGCACTTCATCACTTGGTCTAAGGGCAAGAGCAAGTTCTGATGGTTTTTCACGAAATTCAAACTCCCGCACCTCACTGCATGCTAACCTATTGCTGCAGGTTAAATAAAAAGGAACACGTCCAGGAGCATGAGAAGGAACTTGACATCGAATGATACCCTGAGTCAGAACTTCTGCAGAGACCTCAACCTCACCAAACATACAGCTCCATTTCTGACAGGTAGGACGCTTCCCAAAGCCAAGAAAGGTACCTATGACCAAAACCTGAAGCGAAATAAAGTCGTATATCTGAATCTTGAACATTTACAACTAATACAATAGCCTTCATGTGATTTCAAAGTTGTCAGATAAGTTTACCTTTGTTTCCACTCCTGAGTAGACCCAATCCGGAGCAAAATCAGTGATGCTGAACAGCTTCTCTTGGGACAGAGAAGGACCTAAAGAATCAGTGTCCAACTGCATGTGACGTGATAAACTGGAAAGTTCTTTATCCCCATTATCAGTATCAAGGGTATTCCAGTAGTTGCCAGAATCAGAGGCCATCAGGGACTCGTCGCAGTCTCCACCAATCTCTCTATCCATCCATCTTCCAAAGCTATCAAGTCTCTTTAGGCTTCCAGCTTCATCTCTGTTGAGTCCACCTTCCAAGGAACTAGTTTGAACTGCAATATCATGAGTAATAACAGTTCGAGAGCTGGAAATGTTCTGAATCTGAGCTGGAGCAACATGGATATTCTCCTACAATAAACAGAAAGGACATTAGCATTAATTGGAATGCCTATAATAACTACATAGCATATCAATGTTCTAATAACCAAAATCATGCCACTGTTTCAGAATATCCCTGTTCAAGCCTATGGGCAAACAATAGAAGATAATGTCGGTCTTAATGTGGCCGTAATAGGTTAATAGCAATTACTTTTAGAAAACCAAAAAAGAAGGTAGAAATGGAGCAAGTGAATTTCCCCCGTCACATTTGAAAGTGAAAATTTGCATTACTGACGCTAAACAAGACAGATGCTCAAGAACTGGACGCATTGCAATGCATCATAATGTCAGAAGAATAATTCTAATTAAATCAAGATATGCCAACCATTATGTTAAATGCTTCTTAATATATCTACTTCATAAAAATCTAGTACCTCTTTTGGGTATGCTATCAGAAGTTCAGAACCAGCCTATGGCAAACGATAAAAACTGAAAATGTGCTTGGAATATGTTAGTCCTACAGATGAAACCAGTAACAAAATACTGAGAATTTCTCTACTACGTTGTATACGGAGAGCGGAAGCTTAGATGCACTAAGCACCTTCACATTGAAGATATGTACCAAGAACTTACCAATTTCCAATATCTCAATAATCTTTAATGCTTTTTTCAATATTGCCCTTTCCCCTCTCCTTGAAAGAAAAACAAAAAAGAGGGACACCTGTGACTAAATGAACACATCTACAGCACAAAATATAGTACCTCAAATACTTCCCCAGAAGTAATAGTCAATCTGTTTCTGCTGTTTGCCACATCTTTAACAGCTTTACCAGCATCCAATCTTGCATAAGTGAGGTTACAGGACAGCAAATCAACCACATTAAGGTGTCCCAAGTAGAACATTTGCTGTAGCGTAACATTTAAATTTCTGCCTGAGCTATGGAAGTCAGTAGACATGAATGAGCCAACTTGTGGATTGAGCTGAAAGCTGTCCCTTGAGAACTCCACAAGTCCTGACAAGACAAAACAAGGTCTTTAGTTTGTATTATATAAGAACAATGTATGGAGTGCTATTATATTTTACAAGTTTCCTTACCCAAACTTTATGAATAAAGGGAAGCAACAAAGAGAAAACTACCTTTGGAATCACCACTGTGAAGTTCAGAAGAGAGTGCCTGTTCTTTCCAGTCAACTGAGCTTGGACTTGATGTATGAGATTCCTGAACTATTAGGCCAGACTCAAAGCAAGGCATGGAGCTACTTTGAGGACTTTCAAGCAGTGGCCCTAGATGTACAGGTTGCAGACGGGAGGCACCTACTCTGTAACCCTGCATGGCACATATCATTAATATATGTTAATCTACCATGATAGAGACTAAGATTCACAAGTCATCTCATAAAAAGTCAGTTTGCTACATGCCACTTGATAACTGTCTGTCTTCATCCCCATAAAAAAGGAACTAGTGACTTGATTTTCTGAGTATTTTTTTCCCCAATTAATTTAAACATACAGAAGAAGCTATACCCTAGGCAGCAGCTTTCTGGTAAATCATTGTGTTTCCAGGAGTAACACTAGATATTTGCCTAATTAATATGCAAACAAAAGGATCTTGTCCAACATATGAGTAGGACCAAGAAAAGACCCTTAGATAGCTTAATCAATCTAATATGTTTCCTGTAATTGACAACTTCTCTTGATCTTCAATAGAACGTTGCGATGCTTTTAGATTGACTGACTAATGACTATACATGCGAATACAAGTAAATTGGATACACACACTTAACTGAGAATGAACTCCTCCTTTCTTGATCATACTACTACTCTTGCTTCGATTTATCTGATATTTTTTCTATCTAGGGACATTTCAAAATGTTAGGCATTATTTCCTTAATAATATTACTCTATAATTTTCAAAACATCCAATAATTTAAATTATTTAATATATTCAAATTTTTAACTGTTATGTGCTGTTTTCTCTATCAGACTAACTTTTAACCATACTTCAATACTTTCTTCCACTACCACTAACATCATAGACATGTCAATCAACATCTCAAACTCCAATCCAGTCAAACATTGCCATATAATATGAAATGGAGGGAGTACTAATATTCCTAGTAGTTATAAGACATTCAAAATGTTAGGCATTATTTCCTTAATAATATTACTCTATAATTTTCAAAACATCCAATAATTTAAATTATTTAATATATTCAAATTTTTAACTTTTATGTGCTGTTTTCTCTATCAGACTAACTTTTAACCATACTTCAATACTTTCTTCCACTACCACTAACATCATAGACATGTCAATCAACATCTCAAACTCCAATCCAGTCAAACATTGCCATATAATATGAAATGGAGGGAGTACTATTATTCCTAGTAGTTATAAGACATTCATCTCATATTCCTATTTCCTCGACCCTAGAAATTTCTTAGCAAATCAGGTTCTAAAAATAAGAATACAATGAATCCATCATGTTAGCCACCACATCTGCAAGTTACAAAGTGGAAAACACAAACAGAGCCATGTAGAGATATATGATGCAGGACTACATAAAACAGAAGAACGATATTAAGTGTAGAATCAGCGAATTAACAAACAGAAACCCATCCCCAGAGCAACATACAAAAGGGACCATATGATTAAACTGATGTGGAAATACCTCTTTTACTTCTCTGTAATGCACAAGGATGATGCGCTCCAACTGTCTGTAAAAGAAAATCAAGAACAATAGCTATGTTAAAATCTACAAAGGACTAAATCAAATACTCACAACATTGATTTTTTTTTATGATCTCCACTTCCATTCCTTTTTCCTATAAACTGTAGGGTTTCAACATAAAGAATGTTCATTGTATATATCTATAAAGCACATAGATTGTTGTCAAAAGCCCTTTCACTTAAATATGAGTTAGAGAATATACTAAGTAGCACAAAGGAAGAAGGATGTAATAATCTGACGAAAACTCAAGCCTGCTAAATAAGCCAATATTACCACAAACCTTGGTAATGGAGCATTTACTTAGTGGACATTTGTTTATTTATTTTGAATTTGAAAAGTCCCTCCAGAACATCTCTCTTTCCTACAGCCAAACTTCCAAAGCATAATCAACCCCAAAGGAGATCTGAAAGAGTGGGCATAATTACTAACTATGCAGTAGCACCATCAAATGTGCGATGCAAGAATAGGGACTCTTGGAGTTAGTTTTGCAACTTCTTTTAGTATATTTACCGCAAGTGGTAAGTGTTTATTTATTTTTGTCATAATACATAGGCAAACTCCTAAACTTGGCAACAAGTTTCACTTAAGACACCTCAACTGAGTCTTGTACCTATTAGACAGTCCAACTTTAGTTCATGTGTGCCTATTAAGCCCATCGTAACTAGCCAGTAAAAAATAATGAGCTTCATGTCGTAACATGGAAAAAATAAAGAATGAGAAAAAGACATGTGGCTCTTGAGCCTAGCTAATGCCAAAAATAAAAAGCTTCTAAGGGAAAAGAAAAAAAGAAATTCAATAGAACTCCCTCCCCGTCCCACAAACTGTGTTTTCAGAACCTCCCTCCGCCCACCGGTCATCTTCTTCCTACACTCCCCATTTCTTCTTCCATAGAACTCCCCCAACCCCCAAGTACTGTACCTCCTACCGGTCATCTTCTTCGACCCTCCCCTTTCTTCTTCTAAAGAACTTCTCCTCACCGGAGTTTCTCAAGAAGCTTCTTGAAAAATTGTGTTACCCTGTTGTAGTGAATCATTCTAGCTTGAATTGGGACAATTGTAGCATGTTGGAAAACTGGCGCAACTTTAAGTGATTGTCTATGTATTTAGCATTTTCTCTCAATGACCCAAAACCACCATAAATGTTTTGTTTTTAGAAAGGTAGATATACACCATAAATGATTTTATTTTGGAGGTACTTCCACAGCAACCGAGGAAAGCTAGAGGAAAATCACTAGAGACTAAGGAATGCTCTCTGACAAAAAGGAGAGTCTCAAGGTGATTGCCTAGTGGTTGAAACATGGGAATAACAATTTGGAGATTGATTGCAAGTTTGATTGCCAGCTAATGCTTTGTGAGAGCAGTCTGCTCCAACCTGGATGGACAAGGTTATCTTGACATCCTGTGCTTGTGACCTGGATAGACTTTCAGGCGGAACTGTTTAGGTGCATGCAATCTTAGTCAAAAAGGACCGATCTTAAATTTTTTTTCTAAATGAAAGGAAATAGTAACAGCGGTTGATACTTGATGACTGAACTAAACTTAAACATCACAGTATGTAGTGTGGGTTAAACTTAAAAGAGTAACATCATTCCTTGAAGGAAACTCTTTCAGAATCAAAAGGCAATGCGTGCTTTCCCAAAATCAGATCTCCTTATTATTTTGCTAAGGGAAGGAGTAAGAAGCGCACTGGGATCAGGATGTAAACCTCCATTAATTTCAATATGTGAAGTTATCATGTATTCTTGCCTCCAAAGTACTCTAACAAAATCCATTTCCTATTAGTTGTACTACAAAATATCCTGGTTCTCAAGGCAACCACCATGACCATTTCCTGACCAAAGAAATATTATGGAACACCAGACTGCCCAAACCACCTGTTGGGAAGCCATACAAAATTAAATTAAAAGAAGCATCCATATTGCTTCAGTACACCTTTGGAAGAAATCATACCTGTGCAATCAGTCTTATCAACTTTAATTTCGAATTCTCTTGCAAGGAAATCCAATGTAGAGATATACAGAATACAAGCCTAAATTAAGGTTACTGAAGGTCCCACACAGCAAGCAAAAAGAGACTCTCCACATATCCAACCTTTGAGAAATCCCTTGAAGAAAAATACCATACATTCTCATTCTTTTAGCTCTTAATATACAGCACGAAATCTAATTAAAGTTCGGAAGCTTGACAATAAATGAACGGTAAGGAATATCCAGATAACTAATAAACATCAAATCAGATGCAGGAAAATCAATTTATATGTGAACCTGACTAAACTGATAAGTATTCGTCAAACTACATAATCTATTTCTGTAATTTTCCCCTAGCACACGTCTTCACCTCAAAGCAACAGCACAGAGCAAGCTGAAAGGATACCAAAAAACAGAGACTCACTCTTCAAGCATCCAATAACTTCGCCTCTGAAAGTTCTTGTTGTCCTCCCCATGGGCATAGTAACAGTGAAGAACATCAATGCTGCCTGCCTGCAATCAGAAAAAAAATTGACGATTAAAATGAAGAGAAAGTTACTAGATGCACAATCGCTTGGTCAAGATCTGGCCGACAACACATACAACATGTAAAGAAGTTATTGCTCAGTGAATTTGCAGATAATTAGGCCGTCAAGTCTTCATTTAAGTCATACAAGTTACTATGCTTGGATTCTATTGGTCATAAAGGTTGCCTAATTTTTAAGCAGAAATTACAATAACTAGAAGAGCAGCTCGCAAATATATCCATGTTTTTTCTAAATACAATAAGCTTGTGTATTCTAAGCTTACTGTTAAGTCTCACATTGACTGAAGAATCAGATTCATTTACGTACATGGTATTAAGAGTTAGACCTATCGATCCCGCTTGTTATGTTTCTCCATGTTGAGCCCCGTGTTATGTTATCAACGCTCCAATTGTCCAGGGCATGCGGGGTAGTGTTAAGTCCCACATTGATTGAGGGAATAGGCTATATTGTCTTGAGAAATCATTCCCTCATGAGCTAGCTTTTGAGGTTAAGTTAGGCCCAAGGTTCATTTCTTCACACTTACCATGGAGGGTGCTTTCAGGGAATTCCAGGAGACATTCCAATTCAAAAACAACATCTGATCTGATGGCAGGGATGTTGAACTTCAATTAAATAGTCAACTATGTCTTAATCCCAAAGAAGGCGTGTCGAGTCGACTATACAAATCCTCTATATTTAATCTGTGCTATTTTGACTTGCACCAACAAATATGTTAAGAGGCCTAAGAATCTGTATCCAATTAAAATAGTCAATTCAAGTTGTTTCACTTGATTTGTGCGAAAACCAGCGTAAGGTAACCCTAGTATGGTAATATTGCTACAACTTGGAGCGAACATTTAACATGGTTCATTAAAATTCAAATGGTAACTTTATCTATCCGGTGTAACACAACTGATTTCCTCAGAAAAACACCAAGGACAATAGAGTGAACAGCATACCTTCAACTTTTCATGAGCTTCTTTCACAGTTTTACCATCCTTCTTCTTTCTCCAGTTGTGACCATCTTTACGGAAATATCGTACTACTTTCCGATCAAATAGAAACAGGGAACCGCCTGAAACCCAAAAGCTATATGAATAAAAAAAAAAAAGAAATCCCCAAGCGACTATTAATTTCTTGACATGGCAAATACAGTCGAACCTGGAGGTTTGAGTGGGGGCTGTTGAGTCAAGTAGAAGTTTTGATGATTGCGCAAGATTTCACAAATTTCAGGTGGCCGAAGCCAGCGGTGGTTGGCTTCTTGCAGTATCTGTTCAAGATCTACCATAGCCACAATACATTTTAAAGAAAGATCAAATGTATTGCATTATAACAAAGAAACAAATTTCACTTTAAGTGCATTGCCGATAGGGAAGTATGTACTTTAGAAGTAGAAGAAGAGAAAGCTTGGAGAAGAAGCAAGTGAAGTTGACGAAATAGAAAGAGGTAGAGCAAACCTAAAGCATGAGCCATGAGGATGAAGAACAAAGAAGAAAGCTTCACAAATGCATGAGGAGGAGGGAGGAGCGGGGAAATGAAGATTTGGAACTCTAAAACTGAAAGCAATAACCGTTTTCAGGGTTTTATTTTAGAGAGAGAAATATTAGAGAAAAATGAGCTCAAAGTCCCTTTCAAGTCTGCATTAAAAAGTTGAAAAACAATTATTATTTTTATCTAATTTTAAAAATTTAAACGAGCCCCACTTAATTGACAAACTTATTTATCACTTTTAATTTAAAATCCCAAAATATTAGAAGTATCATATTATTTCTCAATGAAATGTGAAAAAAATAAATATTTTTCTACCCCAGACCCACCCACCGAGCACCTCCACCCCCACCCCCGCACCCCACCCTTCAAATTTTTTTTTAAAAAAAAATATATATCTACCCTCCTCCCAACACGCCTCCACCCCCACCCACCCCAATAATCTCACCTCTAATTAAATCTATACGAAAGAACAATCATGTAATTGTAAAAAAAAAAAAAAATTATGCTTCAAATTTTTATTTATTATACTATTCACAATTTAAAGATATTATGTTAATATTTTCACCACCACCCACCCACCCACCCCTTCAGGTCTCCCATCTCTAACTAAATCTATATGAGTAAAAACAATTATGTAATTATAAAAAGGTTTTATGTTTCATATTTTTTTTTATTATATTATTTACAATTTAAAGATTTCAGATTGTCAAAAATAATTTAAATTCTTACTCTATTGTCTCTCTCTATTCGTACTCGTGCGATGCATGGATAATGTTAAAATATTATTTTCAATCATTTTATATTAGACTGTGTCGTTCGAGCATGTTAAATCATATTAACTTAAAAAAAGTTCAAATATCATATTATTTCCCAATGAAATGCGAAAAAAATAAATGTTTTGCTACCCCAGACCCACCCAACTCCCAACTCCACCTCCACCCCCGCACCCCACCCTTCAATTTTTTTAAAAAAAAATAAATAAATCTACCCTCCTCCCCACACGCCTCCACCCCCACCCACCCCTCCCCCACGCCAATAACCTCACCTCTAATCAAATCTATACGAAAGAACAATCATGTAATTGTAAAAAAAAAAAAAATTATGCTTCAAATTTTTATTTATTATACTATTTTTAATTTAAAGATATTATGTTAAAATTTTCATCTCTCCCCCACCCCCCACCCCCCACCCTCTTCGGGTCTCCCATCTCTAACCAAAGCTATATGAGTAAAAACAATTATGTAATTGCAAAAAGTTTTTATGTTTCATATTTTTTTTATTATATTATTTATAATTTAAAGATTTCAGATTGTCAAAAACAATTTAAATTCTTACTCTATTGTCTCTCTCTCCATCCCCCCCTCCCCCTAGTTTCTTTCGTTTTAAATTTATAAATAATAATATGTATATTATTTAATTATTTCATTATATTCTTAAAATTAATTCAAAGTCCCCCCCCCCCCCCCCTCCAATCATCGGTTTATATTTTTTTCTATTATATTTTAATTACTTTATTTTTCTCTTATTTGATTTTGAATGAATTTTATTTTTTTTTGTATTACATGTATAAGCAGTTGATCTTTCTTTTGTCATCTCAAAAGAACATGTTTTTATTGAAATAAATTTTGCTATAAAGATAAAGCCGAAAAATGTATTTTATTAAATTTAATTTTTTTTTAACTATCCATATGGTTGAAAAGTTGAAGTAGCTTTAAATTTAAAATTATAAATAATATTTATTTAAATTTCAAAATATTATACAAAATCTTCTACTATTTGATTTTCAATACTGTCAAACACATGTAAATTAAATTGTTTTGAATGACGATAACAAAGCATCATCACAAATAATAGTCCAATCATTATCTCAAATAAGATTTGAATACTTAAAAGCATATATTGTTAATGTCTCTGTACCTATAATTGAAATTTTGAAAAAGTTTATAAATAAAAATAATTGATATATGTTACTCCCTTTTCCACCAAGAATTAGGTACAAAATATCCATAGTACAAAAAAAATTCACTGATAAAATGATCTACGTCGGATAAGATTATCAAATTTAAAAGAGTTTAAATCTAAAGACAAACTTATTATATATTTTTCTAATAATAAACTATTAATGTATTATCCTTTTAAAATAATTTATGTATATTAACATTATCCTCCTCGTCACTTAGATGATTTTTATTTGAAGAGAGATTCAAATATAAAATACATATTTCATTAAATTTCAATATATAATCTGATTATAGAATACACATTTCATTAAATTTCAATATATAATCTGATTATAGAATACATATTTCATTAAATTTCAATACAAAAATTATATATATGAAAAATACCTTAAACATATTAAATTGTTAATATTGATTGTTTTTACTTTTAAATTTTTATTCTATTGTTTCCATCTCTTCCATTTAGAATTTATGAATAGTAATATATGTATTATCTAATTCCCTCCCCCCCCCCCCCTTCTCCATGTCTAACCAAATCTATATGAGTAAAAATAATTACGTAATTACACGAACCCACGCGACGTGCAGATGAAAGTATTATTATTTTTACTTTTTTCATATCGTGATGTCTTGTTTGAGCATGTTAAATCATATTACCTTTAAAAAGTTCAATATCATATTGTTATCTTAAAAAAAGTCCAAATTTCATATTGTTCCTCAATGAAATGAATCTCTCCCCTCCCCCCTCCCCAACCCCCGCCCTATAATTTCCAGAACCAAATCTATATAAATAATCAAACGAATCATATTATACTGAAATTTTTTTATTTTTCATGTTTTTATTTAATACATTACTCACTATATAAATTTATTAAATTGTTAATAATGATTTTTAATAGTCTATCACTTGACTTAATATAGCTATCAAGTGCTCCTCTTATTAACATAAAATAGATATATTAGTTTTGTTTGCTTGTGCATTTTTTTTTTTTTGAGTTTTTATGTTCACATCTCTTCAATTTAAAATTTATGTACAGTAATATATGTATTATCTAATTACTACATTATATTCTCAAAATTAATTCAAAATATTACCCCCACTCCCCCTCCCCCCCTTTTTATATTTTTTTTCTATAGTATATAAATATATTTGTATCTTTATAGTAATTTATTTTATTTTTTCAACTATCTTTATAGTAATTCATTACCCAAAAAATTAGCTTTTTTTAATTTTATCTTATCCACATCATGATTTTATTTTTCATAATTTAAAATTTTTTCATCTCAATTCAAATTTAAATTATGCAAAATATGTCAAATCCTCATTTATGATATAATTTTGAATATGACGTTTCATAAAGAGTTCGTTTTCACCTGTTTCCTATTATATTAAAAAATGTGCAACAAACTATTTTTTTTAACTTGTT
Organism: Capsicum rhomboideum; assembly: GCA_031232105.1. Lineage (NCBI taxonomy): Eukaryota > Viridiplantae > Streptophyta > Magnoliopsida > Solanales > Solanaceae > Capsicum > Capsicum rhomboideum. The sequence goes on along the minus strand of CP124717.1, from coordinate 49,854,151 downwards.
CAATGTTTTATTCAAATAATGAAGGGCTGAAATAATAAGGAGAATTTCATTGTCGTCTTGCAATAAATTATAAACATTTCAACTGTTTCTATTTATTGTTTGAAATATTTTAATTCAACATGCGCATATATTATTATTTTTTCATAATAAATTTCAAAATATTAACTACAGACAGTTTAAAGATTTATCTTTCAATTCAAGTTCATAAAAAATAACAATACTCAATTTTAAAAAAATTGAAGATTATGTGAAGAAATCATTGAGTGATACTGGATCTGTATACATAACAAATCAAATTTATTACCAATAGCACATCAATTTGTATAATTCATTTTCAATTTCACTATGCATTTCTTTACATATATACGTCTATTTTTTATGACAGATTTCTTTTAACACATTTAGAATAATTTTAAATATTTGTGAGCACTATAAATCGGTTTCACCGATTTGGCTTCTTCTTGGTTGAAACTTTGTCAGGAAGTGTTTTTTGATGTCAGATTCTTCTCGTACAACTTCTTTTCTGTCTTAGGAGCAATGAAATAGTGTAAAAATTTAATGAAGATATGATAAAAATAAAAAGATTATTGAAATATATAGGAAATAAGGAAATATAAGTCATAAGTGATTCCCTATTAATTTTTTTTACTGGGAGTAACACGAAGTTCAATTGGTGTTCTGAATTTGATCCATTTTGTTATCAATCCTTAAGTACACAAAAAATCTCAAAACATCATATTAAATAAATATATGATCACAAAAAATTGAAAAAAACATTAAAAAAAATATGAACATTTATTTTAATAAAATAATAATATAAAACTACTAACAAAAAGAATCAACTTGGCTTCTCAATTAAAGGTGATTTTATTTATTATTTACGTAATTGAATGTATTTATTTTTATCAAAAATCAAATGAACAAAATCATAATGAAAAACATTGCTTACTTGAATTCAGCCATGAATATGATAGAAAAATAGATTAGCATGTGATATCACAATCACTCATCTGCATATAAAAAATGAAAATGTTAAACAAAAAAAAATTCTACAAATGAAGACTATAAAAAATGCAGTAATAAATTCATGAATAAAGTTAATGATCAATAATGAATAGCAAAAAAAAAGAGAGAGAAGAAAGCTTAGCAGTATATATCATTGTAGAAGTATATATAGGAAAAGTTAAGAAGTTAGAACTCTATTCCAACTCGAATTTCATTTAAATTTGAATTTGAAAAACTAATTGATTAAGATATTGATTTGGATAAATATAAATTTTTAAAATAAAGTAAAAATAAAAAAGCAAAACTTATAGTTGCTAGTAAAGAGGAGCCTAAAGAGAATTACAATTCTTCTGCTATAAAAATATGCTATAAAAAAGGAGCACACAACCAAACAATTGATTTTCAATTTAAATTTATTTATAAATATGTAAGGGAACATGTATTTTTTAAATTATTATTATATATTATTATTATTATTATTATTATTATTGCTACTATTACTGCTATTATTGTTATTATTATTAACCACTATTACTACGACGATTACTATTTATTTATTAGTTTTATTATTATTATTATATTTTTTTTAATTTAAAATTGTTATAATTATTAATGTATAATAATAATAATAAATATTATAAATATAGGAGAGATTAAGAAGTTAGAATTCTATTCCCATTCAAGTTCTATTTTAAGTTCAATTTTAAATATCATATCACATCAATTTGTTATAAGAAGATCAGTTTATTATTTTTTCCTTATCCTTAGTTTTTTCAAATAAAATGCATATTTATCCTATTATCTATAAATTTTAATTACAGAAAATTTTGAAATCAATCCAAATGTTTTTTATTTAATTATTACTGCTACTACTACTTATCGGTACTACTACGTATTACTACTGCTAGTACTAATATTTATTTATTTATTATTACTATAATTAATATTTTAATATTTCCTTTAATATTCAAATAAGTCAAATATATTACGACGGCCATTACTACAACTACTTTTTTTTAATTATTAATATTATTATCTTTTATTTAATATTTAAATATAAATTTAAATATATTTTATAACATCTGAGAGAGATAAGTTTATGAAATAGTAAGAGTTCATTGAGAACTCTGTTTCTATTTTTATGCTTATAAATTTTTTTCTTTTAAAAAAGGTAATGTATTTTCAAATTCAAAAATTTCCAATCTTTTAATTAAAAACTTTTATTACAAAGCTATTTACTTTGTCTTAAAATTGTCAAGTGGCTTATTTTTATGCTGTCACTTGGCTTCTTCTGGTGCTTCGTCCTTTGCTTTATAATATATATAGATGATTAGTTAATCGATTTAAAAACAAAATTCACACACCTAAATTGTAATCATCTCCACATATATTCAATGTTTAATAAGTATATAATCAATATATATATATATATATGATTTTTTCTTATACATCCTCCTCATTTTTTAATTGTCTTAAGTGTCCTTACTTTTTATTGCCTCCAACTTAAAAGCAGGGACAATTTTGTCATTTCACTAAATCCCCCAATTCATTTCTCTTTCACCTATTACAACGATTAACACCATTCTCGGCAGCCTCGTCAATTTTAATATTTGATGCTTCATTCCAACTCCTCCTCTCCTTTCTTTCACGTAAATGTCTAGGTTATTGTTTGAGCAGTGCAAATTAAAGAAGTTGGCATAGTTTTTGGTGATTTTTTGAAGAATCTTTCTAGTATATTGAGGAAGAGAAGTTAGATGAAGTATAGGTGATTTTCAAATAGTGAAACAATTTAATCTACTGACAACTCAAGAAATTAGTGTTATTTCTGCGGTTGTCTTGATTATTTCCTATTTGGGTTGATTCGCCATATTAAATTTTGAACCCAAAAAATTATTTTACCTCTATTATTATGCTGGCCAAAATTGAAAGAAGAGAAGATAAAAAGAAAAAAAAAAAAACTTGGGATGTTAGAGAAGAACATGGTTCCTGCTGGCTGGGTTTCTTTCCTCCATAGATTGTACTTTTACATAAATACTGATTAGTACAATGTTATATTTGATTTAAAAAATGAAAATAATAATAATTTAAGTAATTTTTTTTTTTGTTAAGGGTGTGTATAGAGGCAGGGGGGATCGGACTTCTGACCAAGTTCATCAGAAATTGTTAATTGGACCACATTAGTCAATAATAAATGGAGTTAAATCCTTAAATTATCACTAAATTTGTAGTAGTATCCCATTAAAGTAATTTTTGAAATTTTTTTTGACAATATTATCACTCAACTTGTAGAAACATCTCACCAAAGTAACTTTTGAATTTTTTTGAATTATATTGTCACTGATATTTCCAACAAGGTAAAAACTAACGAAAAAGTTAAATTTTTAACGGAAGTTTATTCATATATATTTTAAATTTTATTTTTAGATCAAATATTCATTAATTATTTAAAATTTACTTAACTCATTTCAAACGTGTCTTTAGCCTTAAAATGTGATTCGTAGTAACGATATTAACGACAGATTCCCTTCAAATATTCTAAGGTGACAGAGTTGTAGAGTCTCCTTACTATCAGTAATCAACGATTCGAACTTTAATGCGGTCAGTCAATATTTTTTGGTCCGTTGATTTTTAAAAAAATAAAATATAGCGTAATACGTTACTGCCAAGTACATTTATATTAGTTTTGTAAAGTTTCAAAAAAAAATGTACCATTTTGATAAATTGATTTAAATAATAGTTTATTTTAGTCAAAACTTCCTTTTATTGGATTTATGTGCACTCCACAAATATTTTCTATAGTAATTTTATTGTATCACCCTAATTAATTATTAAAAATTACTTAAGTGTAAATATTGGAAAATAAATAATATTTAACAATAAGGGTAAAATAGACACAAAATAATAAATTACCTATTAATTTTTCAAACTAACAAATAAAACCATTATTTTAATATACTAAATAAGTAAAAAATGAATAGAGTACTACTTTACCATGGTTATCTCTCTGTAAAAAAGGGAGTACTTTTTAGAAAATATACCAAAAAAATCTTACCTTTAATGAGTTGATTTATTATCGCATAAATATAAAATTGATTTAAAGTATAAGTTTAAAAATCAAGATAAAATATAAAAGATAAATAAACCAATAATAGTATATGAAATCATAATTCCACATATTTCTTTTTTCCCTAAATATAATAAAAATGTTATTACAAAGAAGAGAATAAAAAAAGTAACATTTGATCCATGCATAACATCTAGTATTATTTAAACCAAAGTTGATTCCTTGAATTAGTTTTTAGAAAACATTATATTTGGATTGAAATACTTCTTTAAAACTAAAATTGTAAATGAATAACAATAAATAATTTTTTTAAAAAAACATCTCTTGAAAATTTGGTGGACATAGTTACTCGGGAGATGTAATTAAAAGGGACAAATGAGTTTTTCAATTAAGTGCGGGTTCTTCAAATTTTAAAAATTGGATAAAAGTGACATATTTATTTTAGTAATTCTCAAACTTTTTATTTTTACACTTTTACCCCCAACAACTATAGAAGTTGTCCCAACAACTATTACAGATGTTCAACAATTATGCGCAGTTGTTGGACAATTGAATAGTTGTTGGGACAACTAATGCAGTTGTTGGACAATTGAATAGTTGTTGGGACAACTAATGCAGTTGTTCGACAACCGTGTCTACTTGTTTGAAGAATTTGACCCCTTCTAACTTAATTAATATTACGAGACATACTCGTCCCTTTTTATTAATTGAAGACTTAAAGGATCTTTTTACCTCATTTTTTTTTTCTAGTTACTCAGATGTATATATTTCAATAGAAGATAGGAAGTACGCAATAGATTAATCGTAATGCACACAAACTAATCTAAAAGTTACCATTGTACATACATAACATACATACTTATAAAACATAATGCATTGACGTAACAAATTATTTGTTCACATACTAGTTATGCAGGAGATTATGATGCAAAGATTATTTGTGCGACAATTAGTAAATAATAATGCAGAAACTTTTATGTGATAATTGGCGTGAAGAGATTGCTATACATGAATTATTTGCTTTTAAGGAATATTATATATATTAATTCATCTAGGAGCGGAGTTAACGCTAGGCTAGAGGTTTGACGACATGCACTGGAGTCTAAAGGATTTAGGTTGAGCAGGATTAAGACTGAATATTTGAAATGTAAGTTAAGTAATGTTGCACCTGAGATCAGTGTGGAAGTAAGGCTTGAGTCTCAAATCATCCCTAAGAGAGAATGTTTCAATTACCTAGGATTTTTTATTCAAGGTAATGGCGAGATCAGCGAGGATATCAAACACCATATTAATGAGGGATGGGCGAAATAGATGCTAGCTTCTGGGGTCTTATGTGATAAGCATGTACAACATATGATGAAAGGTAAGTTCTATAAAGTGGTGGTTAGACCGACTATGTTATATGGGATGGAGTGTTGGCCTGTTAAAAACTCTCATGTCCAGAAGATGAAGTATCTTACAAAAACTACTACAAAACAGAGCATTGTTGGCCTACCTGCAAATAAATTAAGGTGTTGTGGCTTTATGTAGACCCTAGAGGATCGACATACTAATATACCTAGGAAGTTATTGACGTGTTCTCGAGTAAAGAAAGATTGTTTTAAATCATTAATGATTCAACTTCTTGAAAGTGCTCAAGGACTATCCCATGAAATGAGAATGAAAATCTTAGTGGTAGTAGAATTGTTTAATCTAATCTTTCTCCAAAAAAATAAATTTTCTTTGAAACTTCTTGTCACGACCCAAACTCGTCGCGAGTGGAACCCACACTAACCCTTCGGTGGGAGAACCATCCAACCTGAACTACTCAATAGCAACACTTAGTCAAATTTAAGAGAATCTAGTCATTCCATTAAATAAACTAATGTTTTGAAAAGTCTAACAACAAAACCAAATGCGGAAAACAGAAAAGTCTAAAATACCCCCAAGAACTTAAAATCATTGTACCAAAACACTAATAATTGTCAACAACTGGTTCAACCCAAAACAAAATGAAAGTATCCATGTTTGAAACAATTGAACAAGAACTAAAATAGAGGACTCATAGCTGCCCAAAAGATGCAGCTCACCCTTGAGTCGAAATGTGTTCCGGTCTAAAGCCGAGGTCTCAATGGAGTCGCTGGAAAATGCTCTACACTCAACAAAAAGAAGAGCACAGGTAGTATCAGTACACCAAAAATCATAATGTACTGGTAGGGTCATCGGCCAACCCAAGATAATAAATGTGAACAAATAACCATGACTTAGTAAACAAGTACAACCATGAGCACCTACCAAATAACTTTACCTCAAATATGTACCACTTAGCCTTTTTCAAACAACACACACCCCCAGAATTCATTCAAGTGTAAGTCAATGCAGACAATATACCAAGTCAAGACCATGACTACCAACAGAAGACCAAGTCAACAAATTCAAGACCCAAAACAATGTGTTACACCTTGTCTCAAATACATAAGCAAGTAGACAACAATGGAAGATATGCCGTTCATTTGTATTTTAGCCAGGACCACTAAAGGATCCAATTCAACAACAATAATAATAATTATCAAAAACTCGGATCACTCAAGGAACCGTCAAACTCACCAATACTTTATACACATGCTAAGGGTCTTATGATAGCCCACTAGCCATGACCTGCAGAGGACGTGTCACGCCCCTAATTTCGATGGGGCGGACTGGCACCCGAAGCCGATAAGGCCGAGAGAACCAATCTTTGTTCATGTCCATTCATATGCATGTCATTCAAGAAACATTACCATCACATATAGATACAAGATGCTAGTAGCGGAAGTCATGGAAAAACATGTGATATACATACAAGTGAAACTTGGCCGTTGGGGCCACTATGTCAAAATGGACATACATATCTCACTTCCACATTCCCACATACGTCTACAAAGCCTCTATCAGATACACGTACATAACCATCCTAAAGTTGGGACAAGTCCCCACTTTATATAATATTTACATAATACCAAAATCAATGCACACATGTGACTCAGAAAGCCCCGAACCAACTGGAGCTCACCAATGATCTACAAATGATCCACAACCTACTGTGGAGGTCTATAAGCACCTGTGCCTGCAGCAAGTAAGGTAAGTCCCCCGAGGGGGTCAGTACAAAGAATGTACTGAGTATGTAAGGCTATATAAAACTGCATAAAACATAAGGCCCTCAATGAAATCAAATATGAGAGAATAGCCAATATGGTTAAACCATCAATCTGGATGTTTGGAACCATGTACTTTATGTTCTTTAATTTCTTGCCTTATGTACATCACCATCGACCATTACTGCTAAATGCATAACCATCACTCTATGCAACCATCAATATGAGTAACCGTCAATATATGCAACCGTCAATAAATGTAACCGTCAATATATGCAACCGTCAATAAATATAACCGTCAATGTATGCAACTATCAATAAATGTAACCGTCAATATATGCAACCGTCAATAAATGTAACCGTCAATATATGCAACAGGTTCGGCCCTTTGGGCTACCCCCATTCAGGTTCGGCATCAAGCTAGGCTTTTGCCCCATTGAGCTTTCCCCCTACTATCACCCGAAAATCGGTGAAGCAGGTTCGGCATCAAGTTTGACTTTTACCTTACTGAGCTTTCCCCCTGATCCAATATCTCGGGATCGGCTTGAGCTAGGCTTACGCCCCCAAAGCTACCACCCGTACTCAAAGAACCATAAAATAACCATAAGGTAACCATATAGTAACCATAGAATAACCATATATGCATTACTTCTTTGATTACTCCACTGCATTACTTCTGTCCTTTACTTATGTGAGATTGATACATTGGGGATCATGACATTATTGGAAACACATATGCATTACTTCATTCTTTACTTTTTGAGAGATTTATATATTGATAGCCATAACATTATTGGAGCTTCTAACATAACATTATTGGATCTTGGGAGTAATGTCCATACTTATGTGATACATGATGACCATTGGTCACTAAATAAGGAACATGTGAATAACAATAGATGATAACCTGAAATGAGATACCTTAGAACATTTCGGAATGGAACAAGTACAATGACAATGTGAACACTATGTGCTGCAGAAGGATACGGAAAGAGTAACCTTACATACCTTATCTTCCCAGTATGAATACACAGTATTATATGTGAATACAATAGTCCAGCTCATTCCTTATGTGTTACTCTACAACACAAGTACATAACAAAGCTCATGTTAACAACCAACTACCTTACAAGTGCATGAGACGACAATGAATTACGTGACTGTCGTATAACGTCATTTCGCCCTCTTACAATACCATTTACTGCATCACCATACCAACAATACCATAACATTCCACACATTGACCAAGACATCATAAACCAATAACATTTCACACCAAGTTTACCCTTTATACTTCCTCATTAACACTACGTTACCTTTTCTCTGTCAAGTCACTCGATAGCTTTCACAATAACACATTAACAACAATCCATAATTTATACCATTCAAAATACCTCCGAGATACTCCTTTAAAGTCATTCAAAAGGTACCATAAGTTGATAATTGCATTCATGAAGGGTATAGGGGCTTTGGGGGGTCAAAGAGATACAAAAACAACCAAAACGGGGTCCTGGCCTGACCTGCGAAGCCACCTGCACCCGCAGGTGGTTGATGTACGGCCTCAGGTGACCCTTTTTAGTGTCCAGGGGCACCTGCGAAGTCACCTGCGCCCGCAGGTGCTTCGTCTGCGAGGGCGGGTGCCTGTTTCGGCCAAAATGGGTCTCTTTTGGGTTCTTTTTTTGTAATGAATGGTCCATGATCATAACTAATCTTCTCTTTTCATATTTTAAGTTATATTATATGCCAATGAACAGCCATGGTTTCACAATGCACATAAACATCACCAAAACCACATTTTTCTTTCAATACCCCACCAAGTCTATGCACAATTTTACAATAACATTTCCAAACATTATGTACAAGGATAAAACAAGTTAAGACTATAATCACGTCTCACATGTCAATATTGAATCCATCAAGTTCACTTCCTTCAATACCACAAGTCCATTTTCAAGTTTACTAGGCAAAACCTTTTTTCCGATTGCAAAAATAGACAGTTTTACACATAGTAAACTGTCCAACACTTTGCCAATATAACCAACATGATTTATACACCATATTAAGCATATAACATATTAAACCATGAGAATAAATACTTACCAAAGCTTTCAAGAGAGTGATCTTGTCCAAAGGAATGAAGTCTTAGGGTTTGGTTGAAGAGAAAATGTTGTAGAAAATTCTAGAATGGGACATGTGTGTTGATATGAATAAAATATGATTTTTCCTTGCTTTATCTAGGACTTAATAGTCATCCTTATCCAATTAAATGCATGTTTGCTTGGTCAAACACAAGAATGGGTCATTTCCATTCTTGGGCCATGTCTTCTATATGATTTTGGGCCTCATTTGAGCCCAATGACACATAATTCCCTTAAGCCCAACAAATTAATGCATAATTCACCAACCCTCTCATGTTTAATTAATTCGATAAATGTTAACGTAGTCTTATAGGTTTGGAAATGTACGGGGTGTTATAGGACGAGCTCTGTCCATGTACCAAAAATCTCAGACATCTAGTGTTTGTCAACCTTATATCAACCAATCCTGTGATGATGTCCATTACCGACTCATCTCACAATAATAATTATAATATTCCCGTGAAGATGTCTTTTACCGACTCATCCCATAATAATAATAATAAATCCCGTGAAGATGTCCTTTACTAGCTCATCCCATAATAATAATAGATATCACAATAATCACAACCACAATGAGAATAAACAACCACACTTGTGCAAACAACAAGCCTTTAATATAACCTCATTACATGTGATTAACACTTAGGATATCATTCAACAATTCACTTTCTTTGAACATGCATTGTAACAAGCATACAAAGAAACAGTTAACATGCACACATAAATCAAGTTGGGTTTTCAACTGCATTTAACCATCACCTACCTCAATCCAAGCTTGCACCACTCTAACGAGCTTGAGCCTTGCCTTTTCGTGCAATTTATAATTCGACTTGGTTGTGGTCTAAAAACAATAATATAAGCATAATTTAGACAATAACCTAATGCATTCAAGGATTACAACCTAATCCCTTAACCCCAAGGTTAAATTCATAATCATTCCTCCCATTCTAGTGTTTTCTCTCATCATTCCACCTTAATTCTACCAATTTCATAAATATAACGGTGAATTCTAAGCATGCAATTATAATTTAACAATATTTAATCAAAACTCAAGGGTTTTCCACCCAATTCACCTAATTACACCACAAAATTTACCTAGGTCAAGTCAAATCTTTTGCAAAATCCAAAAACTAGTGATTTTAAGAATTAATTATCGAAAAACTAGTTAATGGGAGAGATTAACTTACCTCAACAAAGTAAATTGATGGAAAATAGGTTGGAATCACCTAAAATTACCTCTCCCATCTCTTGGTCGAATGTGAAAAAAAATAGCATTTTTGGGAATTTTTTGCATTAATCAGCGCTTATCCCGCTATAGCTGTCCTATCCCACTATAGAGGCATCGCTATAGAAGGATCTGCCCACTTTGGCATGATTGACTAAGGTTGACTCCCACTATGGAATATTCTCGCTATAGTGGGGCATTGTGTAACGACCCTTTCCATCTTTATGGGTAAGTCTAACGTACAAAAATTTGGGTCAAGATTTTCTCTGAATTGAGAGTTAGAATTTTCAGGCTAGGCTAGTCTTGGACAAAATTCGAGCGAGGTATGGTTTAGAGAAATTCAAAAATGAATTGGGTAAATGTAATAAAGTTTAGCATGTTTTTATGTTAGCTTAGGTGATTTTGGGTGATTTTCCACCAAATTTCTTCGTAAAGGTAAGTTAATCACTCCCATTAACTAGTTTTTCAGATTTCTAACCTTAGAATCACTAGTTTACAGGCTTTAGGGAGGATTTAGCTTAACCTAGTTTATTTTTCTAGTGCAATAGGGTAAATTGAATGTAAAACCTTTGGGTTTTTGTTAAAAGTTAATAATTTACTCTTGCATGACTATAATTCACTAGTGTGACCATGAAATTGGTAGGTTTAAGGTGAATTTATTGTGGAAAAACTGTAAGATTAAAGGAATGATCAGGAAATTGGCCTTGGATTCGAGATTAGGTTGTAATCCTCGATTTTGTAGGTCATTTAATTAATTATGTGTTGTATTCATGTTTTTAGATCGCAATTAAGTCGAGGTTGTAAGGAAAGGGAAGGCTCAAGTTTGTTAGAGCATTTTAGGGTTGGATTGAGGTAGGTGATGGTTTAATGTAGTTGAAACCCAATTTGTTTTATGTTTGCATGATAACTATTCCTTCCTATTGCTTGTACAATGTATGTTCAAGGAAAATAAATAATTATTTGTTATCTTAAGTGTTAATCACATGCAGTGAACTTATCTAAAAGCTTATTGGTTTATACAAGTGTTGTTTATGTTATTATTGTGGTTATAATTATTGTGATATCTGTCATTATTGTGGGATGTATATTTGGACATCTTCACGGGATTGGTTGGTATAAGGTTGGTAGGCACTTGATGTCTAGGGTTTGGTACATGGATAAGAGCTCGTCCCCTGTAGGTCATGGCTAGTGGTCAATCATAAGACCCTTAGGATGTGTGTACAAGGTATAGGTGAGTGTGATAATTCCTTGAGTGAATCAGGGATTATGTGTTTAATGTTATATTGGCTCATTGAGTGAATCGAGCTTAAGTGTTGACTTGTTGTATTAGTTCCTTGAGTGAACCGGTTTATATGTTTACTTGCTAAAGGTGGTTTCTTTATGTAAACTGAGTTGCATTATATTTCCATTGTAGTTGTTCATCTGGATCCTTGAGTGGTCTGGGTTAAACTGTAAGTCGTGGCATAACTCTATATTGTCTATTTACTCGTGTCATTGAGATATGGTTGATTTAACTGCTTGAGTCATAGTTGTTGACTAGGAGTCTTGTTGTTAGTCATGGTCTTGACTTGACTTGTTATCCTTGTTGACTTGTATTGACTAAGTTCCATAATGGTGTTGAATAAAGTTAAGCATTATGAACTTGAAGTAAGGTTACATGGTAGGTGTTCATGGTTGTCTTTCCTTACTAAGTTATGGTTATGTATTCATATTTCTCATATTGGGTTGGCCAATGACCCAACCAATATATCATTGTTTTCTTATGTACTGATACTACACGAACTTTTCTTTTTATTACATGCAGAGCATATTCCGGTGACTATTTCGAGACCTCAACTGTGATTCAGATAGTGTTTGAACTCAAGGGTGAGCTACATCTTTTGGGATACCATGAGTTCTTCATTTATTTTCTGGTCTATTGTTTCTGACTTAGACATTTTTAGTTGTTTTGGGTTGAACCCGTTTGTTGATACTTATTAGTGTTTTGGTATAATGACTTTCAGATTCTAGGAGATTGTTAGATTTTTCCACATTATTAGTTTGGTTTAGTTATCGAATTGCTAGTTTCTTAATGAGAATGGTTTAGTTGCCTAATTTTTGGCTAAGTGTTAGATTGATTAATTGAGAAAGTTGTTTCTCCCACCGGAGGTTAGTGTGGGTGTGGGTTTGAATCATGACAAAGTTGGTATCACTGTCCTAGGTTTGTTAATCTTATTATACTAAAACGGGTCTATTAGAGTCTTGCAAAACGGTATGGAGACGTCTGTACTTTTATTCGAGAGGTTATAGGAATTTAGAAAACTATCATTTATTTCTTATTTTGTGCTATGACTTGATTCCAATTGGTATCAGACCTTCTTCATTCTTTTGTTTGCAGATGGTAAATACTAGAGCGAACGCAGCCAGAGCCGCAACCCCCACACCAGCAGCTCCAGCTAAAGAACCGACAGTCTGAGGATGGGGACGCAGAAGGGAGAGGGGGAGGGGAAGAGGAAGCACAACACTCACCAAGGGTGAAACTCGGGCAGCAGCTGATCAGCCTTGTTAGAGATTAGTGACTCCTCCCCTACCCCAGGATCATTATGAGGAGGTTGAGGAGATGAATAAGAATGTTGTAGAGCAGGAGAAGGAGGCACCTATTGGAGGTATAACTCTTCCCCCTATGTCTTTAGAGATTACTCAGCAGGTGCTTTCTTTTCTAAGTGGATTGGCTGGTACTGGGGCCACTCCTGCTATGCCTGCTTATCAATTTCTAGATGTTCAGCCAACTGCTACAGTTTCTCCTAGGATGGGTGATGCTTTAGGGACTTAGATCTTTCCTCATCTGTTCTTAGGTCTTTTCATGACTAGGATTGAGCATGACATACTGACCAAGGTCCTGAAGATTAAACCTTCTACTTTTATTGGGTCTGAGACGAAGGATGCATTTGAGTTTATTGTTGATTCTTACAAAAAGCTTCACAAAATGGGTATTATTAAGCAACACAGTATTGAGTTTGTTACTTTCTAGTTCCAAGGTGATGCCAAGCAGTGGTGGAGGGCGTATGTGGAGTGTCGGTCACCAATTTTACCTTCATTGTCATGGGCTCAGTTTCATACCTTACTTTTAGAGAAATATGTAACCTGTTCTCTTCGTGACCGCAAGAAAGATGGTTTTTTGGCTCTTGAGCAGGGTAATATGTCTTTTGTGGCCTATGAGGCCATGTTTCATGCTTTGTCTCATTATGCCACTCAGCTACTTGGTACAGAGAAGGAAAGGATACGATTGTTTTTAAAGGGCCTAAACATTGACTTGTAGGTTTTTTCTGTTCATATGACTTCTGTGGGAAGACCTTTAACGAGGTTGTTGATTATGTAAAGAAGGTAGAAGGGGTAAAGCAGGTCGATCAGGCCAAGGTGTTAGAAAAGAAGTCCTGAAATGCAGGTAACTTTGGTGGTTCTTACTCCAAGAGTCCTAGCCAGTAGACTTATTTGGCTCGCCCCATTTAGTCAGCTCTGCCAGTTTCTACAGATGGTCAGTCAGGGGTTATTCAGCAGGCCTCAGGTTTCTTATTTTTTGACCAACAGGCCTTCTTTTGAGTGAGGTTGTTATACTTCTGGTGGTGTGGGGCACTTCAAGAGAGAGTGTCCTCAGAGATAGGCTGAGTTACAAGGACAACAGTAGGCTAACACTGTGGTCCCTATTGATAGAGGTAGTAGAGACAATGGTAATAGTAACGATCATCCACAGCGTGGGTGGGGTAATAATCAGGGAGGTCATGGTGGAAATCGAGGTAATAGAAATACAGGGAAGGTCAGAGTGTAGCCTGATAGGGAGGTTTCCTAAATTAGTGATAAAGCTTACTGTTATGCTTTCCTAGGAAAGACCGAGGTCGAGGTGTCTGACGTAGTCATTACAGGTACTATTTTTATCTATGACCTAATGGATACTATTTTGTTTGATCCAGGTTCCATTTATTCTTATGTATCTGTTAGATTTGCCCTCAGATTGGACTTGATTTGTGATGTGTCTACTCTGGTTGGAGACTGTGGTAGTGACCCATGTTTATCATGCATGTTCTATTTTGTTCATGGGTTTTCAAACTTGGATAGATTTGATAATTTTGGATATGCTTGACTTGAACATTATCTTGGGTATGACTTGGCTATCTTTGTATCATGTTGTCTTAAATTATAATGCTAAGACAGTGACCTTAGATATGCCTGAAATGGATAAGTTAGAATGGGAAGGTATGTATAAGCCTAAGTCTGTAAAGATTATATTTTTTATTCGGGCTAAGAGGTTAGTTGAGAGATGGTGTTTGGATTTTCTAGCCCATCTTTGGGATGTTAGTGCAGAATCTCCTTCCATTGAGTCAGTCCCGGTGGTGTCAGAATTTTAGGAGGTGTTTCTCACAGATTTGGCTGGTATGCCTCTGGACCGGTACATTGACTTCTATATTGATTAAGAGTCGGGTACTTTCCCCATTTCTATTCCTCCCTATCGAATAACTCCAACTGAGTTGAGGGAACTCAAGACTCAGTTGCAAGTGTTGCTTGATAAAGGATTTATTCATCCTAGTGCTTCTCTTTGGGGTGCTCCAGTGTTGTTCGTTAAGAAGAAGAACCGTAGCCTAAGGATATGTATTGATTACAGGCAGTTAAATAAGGTTACCATCAGGAATAAGTACCCCTTGCCCCGGATAGATGATCTTTTTGACCAGTTGTAGGGTGCTTCTATTTTCTCCAAGATATCTTGAGATCGGGTTATCATAAGTTAAAGATTCGGCCTGAGGATATACCCAAGACAGCCTTCAGGACTCGGTATGGGCATTATGAGTTCTTGGTGATGTCATTCGGGTTGACTAATGCACCGACAATTTTCATGAGCTTGATGAACAATATCTTTAAGTCGTTCTTGGATTCTTTTGTGATTGTTTTTATTGATGACATTTTTATTTACTCCAAGAGTATAAAGGAACATGAAGGTCATCTTTGCATTGTGTTGAGGATTTTGAAGGAGACGCAGTTATATGCTAAGTTCTCAAAATGTGAGTTTTGGTTGTCTTCAGTTGCCTTCTTAGGGCATATAGTTTCGGAAAAGGGGTGATGGTCGATCCCTAGAAGATTGAGGCTGTTAAGAGTGGGTTACACTTAGCTCTGTGACTGAGGGTAGGAGTTTTGTGGGTCTTGCTAGTTACTATCGCAGGTTTGTCAAGAATTTTACATCTATTGCTACTCACTTGAGAAGGTTGACTCAGAAGGAGATGCCTTTTGTTTGGTCGGATAAGTGTAAGGAGAGCATCCAAAAGTTCAAGACACTTTTGACTATATCTCCTATTCTTTCCCTACCAAAAGAAGGTAAAGATTTCATTGTATTTTGTTATGCTTCACTTTCTGTTTTGGGTGCAGTGTTGGTGCTAGACGGGGATGCAATTGCCTATGCTTCAAGGTAATTGAAGTCTCATGAGAAGAATTATCCAACCCATAACTTGGATTTGTAGCAGTGGTCTTTGCACTAAAGATTTATAGACATTATCTCTATGGTGTCAAGCGTGAGGTGTTTATAAACCATCAAAGTCTGCAGCATGTGTTTACGCAAAGGGATTTGAATTTAAAGATAGAAAATGGATGGAATCGTTGAAAGACTACGATGTGACCATCCAGTATTATCCGAGTAAGGCAACTATGGTGGCAGACGCATTGAGCCAGAAAGCGGTAAGTATGGCTAGTCTGGCTTCTCTAAGGGTGTCAAGGATATCCTTGGCTAGAGAGATTCA
The DNA here is from genome assembly GCA_031232105.1 of Capsicum rhomboideum. Lineage (NCBI taxonomy): Eukaryota > Viridiplantae > Streptophyta > Magnoliopsida > Solanales > Solanaceae > Capsicum > Capsicum rhomboideum. The sequence goes on along the minus strand of CP124717.1, from coordinate 49,837,847 downwards.
GACTCTAGCACCTCTGTCTATGCCATTTGATCTTTCTGAAAGAGGTATGTAGATAAGGTCAACATTCCTAGATCAGATCAAGGCCAGACAACTTGAAGATGAGAAGTTGAACAAACTTCGGAACAAGGTAGTATATGGTAAAGATTCTGATGCCACACTTGATGTATGTGGGGTATTTATGGTGAGGGGACGCGTGGGCATTCCTCGGGTTGGTGATTTGATTCCAGGTTTGCTTGTAGAAGCTCAGGGTTCTCGATATTCTATTCATCTGGGAGATACTAAGATGTACTATGACTTGGGATAGCTTTATTGGTGGCCCAGAGTGAAATGAGACATAGTGGAGTATGTGTCTAGATGCCATAATTGTCAGCATGTGAGTACGAGCATTAAAAGCCTGCGAGTTTACTTCAGAGGATGCCCAATCTCAAGTGGAAGTGGGAAAGGATAGCTATGGACTTTGTAGTAGGTCTTACGAAGACCTTGGGGCATTATGACGTCATAGTAGACAGGTTGACCAAGTCAGCTCATTCTATCCTGGTTAGAGTGGATTACAGCTCAAAGCAGTTAGCCAAGATCTATGTCAAGGTGGTATTAAGGCTACACAGGATGCCAATTTCCATCATTTTGGATAGAGGGATGCAGTTCACCTCTAAGTTTTGGGACATGCTACATGAAGATTTGGGCACTAAGCTTGACTTTATCACTGGTTTCCATCCTTAGACTGACGGGCAGTCAGAGAGGACTATTCAGGTGCTTGAGGATATGTTGAGTGCCTGTGAGATGGACTTTGGTGGTCATTTGGATAAGTTCTTATTGTTGTGTGAGTTTTCATATTGTATGAAAATTCACACAACGACAAGAACTTATCCCAATGACTACCAAAATCAATCACACATGCCCTTAACATATCCTCAAGCAGCTGAATGGTCCTTCTAGACTGCCCGTCAGTTTGAGGATGAAATGCAGTGCTATGGTCAAACTTAGTGCCCAACTTTTCATGTAACCTATCCCAAAAATTAGAGGTGAATTGCCTACCTCTATCAGAAATGATGGAAACTGGCACCCCATGCAACCTTAATATCTCCTTGAGATAAATATTGGCTAACTGTTTCTAATTGTAGTCTACTCTAACTGGAATGAAATAAGCGGACTTGGTTAGCCTTTCTACTATGACCCAAATCAGGTCATGCTTCCCCAAGGTCTTAGGAAGACCCACCACAAAATCCATGGCTATCCTTTTTCACTTCCACTCCGGAATGGGCATTCTCTGAAGCAACCCTGCAGGCCTTTGTTGCTCGTATTTCACCTGCTGACAGTTGTAGAATCTAGACATGTACTCCATTATATCTCTCTTCATTCAGCGCCACCAATAGAGTTGTCTCAAGTCACGGTACATCTTAATTGTACCTAGATAAATAGAGTATCAGGAACCATGAGCTTATGGAAGCAAACTCTTAATCATATCACTAACACGAGGCACGCACACGTGCTCTCTCACCCTCAACATACCACACGCATCAAGTGTGGCATCGAAAGCTTCAACACACACCACCTTGTTTTGAATTTTATTCAATTTCACATCCTCATACTGTCTAGCCTTGATTTGATCAAGGAATGTTGACCTTACTCTACACTACCTAACACCCCACCCCTTTCAGAAACACCAAACTGCCTGAACTGCGATGCCAGAGTTTGAATCTCTCTAGCCAAAGGTTTTCTTGACACCTTTAAGAAGGCAAACTACCCATGCTTATAAATTTTTGGCTCAATGCGTCTGCCACCACATTGGCATTGCCTGAATGGTATTGAATGGTCACATCATAATCCTTCAACAATTCCATCCATCGTCTCTACCTCAAGTTCAAATCTTTTTGGGTAAAACATGTTGCAAGTTGCGATGGTCTATAAACACTTCACACTTGATACCATAGAGGTAGTGTCTCCAAATCTTAAGTGAAAAAACCACCGCTGCCAACTCCAAGTCACAGGTCAGATAATTCTTCTCATGAGGCTTCTATTGCCTTGAAGCATAGGCAATCATATTCTGTCTTACATCAACACAGCACCCAAACCATAGCGTGAAACATCACAAAATATAATTAAGTCATTACCTTCAATTGGCAAGGCAAGAATGAGCGTTGTAGTCAAAAGAGTCTTGAGCTTTTGGAAGCTCTCCTCACACTTGGCAGACCATATAAATGGCAAAGTTCTAAACAAACCTGCGATAGTAACTAGCAAACCCATGCAGCTCCTAACTTCGTTCATAGAGCTAGGTTGAACCTAACTTTTGACAGCCTCAATCTTCTGGGATCTACCATCACCCTTTTTTCTAAAACCACATGCCCTAAAAAGGCAACAGAAGACAACCAAAATTCACATTTAGAGAACTTAGTATAAAGTTGTTTCTCTTTCAAAATCACCAAAACAGTAGAAGATAACCTACATGTTCCTTCTTACTCTTGGAGTAAACCAAAATATCGTCAATAAAAATAATCACAAACAAATCCAAGAAAGACTTAAAAATACCATTCATCAAACTTATGAAGGTCGTCGGCGGTCAACCCAAAGGACATCACTAAGAACTCGTAATGCCCATACTGAGTCCTGTAAGTTGTCTTGGGTGTATCCTTAGGCCGAATCTTTAACTGGTGATAACCTGACCTCAAGTCTATCTTGGAGAAAATTGAAGCACCCTGCAACTAGTCAAAAGATCATCTATCCGGGCCAAAGGATACTTATTCCTGATGGTAGCCTTATTCATCTACCTATAGTTAATAAATATTCTCATGCTACCATCCTTTTTCTTAACAAACAACACTAGAGCACCCTAAAGTGAAGCACTAGGATGAATGAATCCCTTATTAAGTAACTCCTACAACTGAGTCTTGAGTTCTCTGAACTCAACCGGAGCCATTTTATAGGGAGGAATAGAAATGGGGTGAGTGCCCGGCTCTAAATCAATGCAAAAGTCAATGTCCCAATCTAGGGGCATACCAAGCAAGTCTGTGGGAAATACCTCCTGAAATTCTGACACCACGGGAACTGACTCAATAGAAGGGGACTCTATACTAACATCCCGAATGTGTGCTAGAAAGGTCAAACAACCCCTCCCAACTAACTTCTTAGCCCGAATAAATGATATAATTTTCACAGGTCTTGGATTATATATACCTTCCCATTCTAACTATCCATCCCAGGCATCTCTAAGGTCACAGTCTTAACATTACAGTTCAGAACAGCATGAGGGGTGATAAAGATTGTAGGAAATTAGATATCAAGGATAAGAGAGAATCTCAGATATCCATAAACATTCACCTTTGTTTCAAGAATTAGCCTCTTTGGTTTAACCTTTTTCAGAAAGATTGAGTTTCCTTACAAAGTTGTTGTACCTACAAAATGAGCAAACAAGATTAATAATAAAAGTTCCTCACATTCACTCATATTTGAACTTCTTTGTGCTTGGCTAGCACCACTCAAATGTACTCACATACTCTAACCTTTTACTACTCAAGGATCCAGCCAAAATTGCTATTCAATTCGATCAATCACTTGCCAAGAGTCATAAACCAACCTTAAGGGTAGAATGGATTTTTGTTATTGAAGAACGGACGACTCAATAAAAATCTAACTAACTTGAATCAAGAAAATTTACAAAATAAAACAAAAAAAGCATAAGAAAGAAATTAGCATGAAAGAAAAAGAATCAGACTCAAAGAACTTGATAATATTTAGTAGGGTAATCTACTAATTAAAATTAAGTTATGAAGCTAAAAAAAAGGTAAAATCAATTAAAAAAAAGTTAATTTACCAAGATTTGGACTTAAAAAATTATTTGGGAAGAAATTGGATTGATTTGGTGAAGAAAATGCTCCAACATGTGGAGCCAATTGAAAATTGGCTTGGCAAAACGCTGCCTGAAGGCTGAAATTCACTGAAGCTGAAGCTGGAAAGGCAGAAGCCATCGCTGGAGGAGTTGAGCTGGATGTAGAAGACAGATGTAGGAAGACGGAAACCATTTTTCATGTGGCTCAGTCGACGTAGGGACACGGATGCCACTTTAAGATGCGGCTCACGATTCTTGCTTGGCTGGAGGCGATGTGGAGAGTCGTTCTTGGCTAAGGAAGCTGACACAGATGCTGATGGATACTTGCACAACTGGCAGCGGATCCACAAAAAATGCTGAGATTTCTCTTTTTCCAGATTTTTTTTACTCTTTTGGCCCTACTTTATCCAATTTTAGGACCATAAACAATTTTTAACAACCTTTTTGTTGGGGTTTTGAATCAAAATGTATTTTTTAATCCTTATTCCTCAAGAACAGTTAAGGGCACCAAAAACACATGATGAACATCAATAACACCCAAAATTCCAACTTCTTCAATTCTTCACGAAATTGTCCTAAATTTTAGGAGTAGCTTTCCGTCAATCTAGAGAACAAATCCCAATACTTTTTAATATTCAAATCACACTAAATCACCAAGACCCAATTTCAAGTTCATGAACATCTTCAAACTTTCAAGAACATTCAAGAATACCCGAATTTCTAACACCCCTCAAATCAACTTGAAATCGTCTCAAATTTTAGAAGTAGCTTCTCTTTGAGCTAGAGAACAAACCCCAATATTTTTTTTAGCTCAAATCACTCCTAATCTTCAAACACAAATTTCAAGTTTCAAAACTTCAAGGTCCTTTAATGATTGATTCATCTTTCCAAAAATAACAAATCAAACACAAATATTTTTTGATTTTTTTGATGAATTATTTTTTTATTTTTTTTTGAAAATATCAAAACCCCGTGACTAGGTTTGTGGAAACAAACCTAATTCAAGTTTTGATACCAAATGATGTAATCTCAGATACACGGAATACGAAAAAAACCCTTAAAACCTAAGAACAAGAAAGTAAGGATAGAAGGTAGACACACAAATTGAAATCAAGGCAACCAATACTATATTAAAGTATAGACCTCCTTGAATGTTCAAAACAAGCACCTTAACTTATGAGGCAAGACACAAAGATGGGACTAATAGGCAACCATGACTATACAAAAATCAAGACTTCCTATTAAAAACATCAAACAAGCACCTATACTATCAAGACACCCCCAAGAGGAATGATTCTCAAGCAAGCAATCCCATCAAACATTGTCTAGCAACTAAGGCCTTACCATACCTCACAAGAGTTTCACTCTTTCAATTCACAATCATCAAAATAGTCTAACCCTAAAATAAGCTATTCTCCACTATTTATAGACTAGGCTAATAATTACAAAAATACCCTTAATAAATTAAGCGCCTTCTTGGTCAAAAGACTTGTATTTAAATAATAACCACTTTGCATCCATAGCCTCTTTTCCCCTTTTTAAATAGTCTTCCATATGGAGCCTTGTACTTCCATTTTAGCACATTTCCAAGCTTCAACCATTCGTTCCAAACTCCTTCCAAGCCTCCAAAGTATTGAATTGATCCAAAGCTTTTAAACTCATTATCTTGGCTACGCGTGCATGCATCAAAAGTGGGAGATGATTAATAAGGATTTTGTCACAGGTTTACCTCACACGCGATGACAACATGATTCTATATGTGTTGTAGTGGACCGAATGACTAAGTCAGCTTATTTCTTGCCAGTTAGGGCTGCAGCTACAACAGAGGATTATGCCAAGATCTACATCTATGAGTTGGTCAGGTTGTATGGATTTCCCTTTTCTATCATCTGAGATAGGGGTACTCAATTTACATCTCAATTCTGGAAGTCTTTCTAGAAGGATCTTAGTACCTGAGTAGATCTCTATACAGCTTTTCAGCCCCAGACAGATGGTCAGGCAGAGCATTCAATCCAGACTACAGAAGACATGTTGAGGGATTGTGTGATTAACTTCAAAGGTAATTGGAATGATCATTTACCTCTTATAGAGTTTGCTTATAACAATAGCTTCTGTTCCAACATTTAGATGGCTCATTTTGAGGCACTTTATAGGCAAAGATGTAGATCTCTTATTGGTTGGTTCGAGGTAAGTGAAGATACTTTGATAGGGCCAAATTTGGTTTATGAAGCTATGGAAAAGGTTCAGTTGATTAGGGAGAGGTTGAAGACTGTTGAGAGTCGTCAGAAATCTTATGCAGATATGAGGAAAAAAAACTTAAGTTTGTTTTTAATGATTGGGTATTTTTGAAAGTTTCATCCATGAAAAGGATGATGAGATTTGTTAAGAAGGGGAAGCTTAGTCCCCAGTATATTGGTCCCTACAGAATTTTAAGATGGATTGGCAATGTGGTTATGAGTTAGAGTTGCCCACGGAGTCGACAACAGTGTATCCAGTGTTCCATGTGTCATTATTGAAGAAATGCATTGGTGATCCATCACTTGTTGTTCCTTTGGAGAGTGTTAAAGTGAAGGATAGTCTTTCTTATAAGGAGGTGCCTGTTGAGATACTTGACAGATAAATTCACAGGTTGAGAAATAAGAAAATCGCTTCAGTGAAAGTGTTATGGAGGAATCATTCTGTTGAAGGAGCAACTTGGGAAATAGAAGCATATATGTTAGCCAAGTACACTTATTTATTCCCTCCTAGCACCGAGACAGCATGGGTAACGATCTTTCTTCTCTAATTACTCTTCTAAGTTTCATGTCTATGCTTGTTTCATGTGATCCCATATATGCATTCGTGCTATATGTATTTCTGTTGAGTCCTTACTCTTAGACTAAATCAATTCAAGTCATGCTTGAAATTCAGTTTCAAAGATTAGTTTCATGCTAGTAGTTCTATTCTTCCCAACTTAGTTTTAGTCTTTATTTGTGAAAGAATGGTCCCAAATAAGAGATGTTATAACACCCAATGTTTTTACTATGCTTGAATACAGACTTAGTGCAGAAACCATTCCAGAATTCAAGTCTAAGTAAACCACGAGTCAGACTATGACTCATGGTATAAGTTCACGAGTCATGGAAAGAGTCGTGGTATGGAGTTCCCTTAAACAGTAGGTTCCCAAATTACTATGATTGATTGTATGACTCATAGTTTGAGCCATGATTCGTACTGTCAACTCGTGGAACCAATCTAGTAAACCATCAAAATAGTCCAGGAAACCAGGAGTCGTGACTTCATGAAACGACTCATGGTCTCCAAAATAGAAAAGGTCCCAAATGAACTCCCAAACACCACGAGTCATATCACGACTCATGGTTCGTACTTCAGACTCGTGGTTCCTTAAATAGAATTTGTCCAAAGCAGTCCTAGAAACCATGAGTCAAACCACGACTCATGGACCTAGAATACGAGTCATATGTTGACTCATGGGACATAGATCTAGCTAATTTAAAACAGTTTCCAAGGGATAATTTAGTCATTTTTGCACCTTTATGTCTTATACTACGTCGTTTTACATTTTTTAGGGGAGATTAATAGCTAGCCACTCGAGTATCTCCAATAACCTTCGATTAAACATCCAAGTTAGAAAGAAAGAACGCTACCAATCTAGTTCCAGGGTTCATCCATCAAGTTCCTAATTCAAGGCCTCTAGTTCAGATTTGTCTAAATAACCAAGTACATGGGATTTTAATAAGTGTTTCCTTTCACCCTTATGCCCAAAACTTTAGATTTTCAATATGGTTTACATGATTTTCTGATTCAAGGTTTATACTTAATTTTATAAATTATGATGATTTTTAGTTTCAGCATGTTATTCATGATTATTATTCTTATCAAAGATAACTATGCATAATTTTACAGCCCTGATTATAATTTAAAATCTTAGAAATTGATTTAGTATAATTTGACAGATTTCATTCTGTTTTAGCTTAACTTGGCATTTTGAACACATGATCCTAGAATTTAGTAAATTTAGCATGACTAGTTCAACATCTCAGAATTTTAGAGAAACAGTAATTTGAACTAGTATCATGCTTTATTCTCAGATCACATTTTATCTATTGTTAGCAAATAGTAATATAGTTTTGGGGAGTACTATTTAGGACAAAGCTGTAATACCCCGTACATTTTAGACCCTATTTGACACCTTTGAGTCATGTTTACCTTAGTGTTGAGAGCAATAAGTACGTATCTTTTATTGCTTTGATGGGGTATTGGATGGTATGCAAGTGTTAGAAGGAGTAGTCAAAAATTCAGCAAAGTATCAAAACTTGCGCCACTCCTTGTTTCAGGGGTGTGTGGCGCAAGCCCCCTGATTCAAAGGGCAGTCAATTGTTGCACCACTGCTTGCTTTGCAGCAAGTGGCGCAAGGCACAACAAGTTTGGTCCTTCCGTGCCCATTTTGCAACGCGTTGCAACGTTGATTTTTCCTTGGTTTCTTTTGGTTCCTTGGTGTTATTTTATCCATGTTAAAGCTTCAAATAACTCAACACACTCCTACATGATCAAATCATGAAACACAAGTATTTATCAAAAATGTTCAATGAAGCCATGAGTGACTAGAATTTCTATTTTTGAGATTGAGGCTACGAACACGAATCTCGTAAGTGAATATTGTCGTGACATCATGGAATTATTTAAACATGAGATATATGATGGATTGCACATTACATTTGGTGGGCTAAGCTAACATGTGCAATTGGGCTCAAATTAAGGCCCAAAATGGAACAAAAGACATGGCCCAAAAGGGCAAAATCCATTCTTCCATATTGACTATATAGACATGGCATTTAATGCCAAGGAATGGCTAAGGATGACTTGAGAGAGTATATAAAGGCACAAAGCTGATTTTTAATTCATTGTAACCCTCATGCCTTTCTAGATATTTCCAAACATATTTCTCTCAACACAAACCCTAAGGCAACTATTCTCTTTGGTAAAGATCATCACTTTGCAAGCCTTGGTAAGTGTCTACTCTCATGGATTAATATATTATATGCTTAGGATGGTGTGTATATCATGATGGTTATGTTGGCAAGGTGTTGAATAGTGCACTTTTGCTTTTTACTAAAAGATGTGTCATCTTTGTGATTTAAACTTAAAAGGAGCCTTGAGGTTTTGATGAAAGTGCATGGTATGGATGAAATATCGACATGTATGGTGTGGCTATGTTTCTTAACTTTCTATTTTTCTATAAGTGTAAATTGTGGGATTGTTGTCGATATGTTGTTATGAGGTGTATTGAGGCGACTTGATGAATTAATTGTGATGCGGTGTTAATGAGAAAGTGTAAAGGAGAAACTTGTTATGAAATGCTATTAGTATATGATGTTGTGGTCAATGTATGGCATGTTGGGGTATTGTTGGTATGACAACGCCATGAATGGTATTGTAAAGGGGGAAATGACATTTTAAACAAACATGTAACTCATTGTCATTTTATGCACTTGTAAGGTAGTTGGTTGTTAACATAAGCTCCATTATGAACTTGTGTTGTAGTAACACGTAAGGATGGAGCTGGACTATTGTGTTCACATATAGGATTGTATATTCATATTGGTAAGATAAGGTATGTAAGGTTACTCTTTCCGTATCCTTCTGCAGCTCATATTGTTCACATTGACATTGTGCTTGTTTCATTCTGAAATGTCCAAAGGTATCTCATTTCAAGTTGTCATATCATATTACTCATAGGGTCAATTGTGATTCACATGTTTCATAGTCGTTGACTAATGTTTCAAAATTCCAATAATGTACCATTACCAAAGTATCAATCTCATAAAAGTAAAAGGATAAAGTAATGCTTAGTTGTTTACAATTGAGCACAGGGGGCAATCCAGAGGGGTGAAAACCCTAGTCGGAACGAACCTGTTTTATTGGTATGGGTCGTACTCTAAGGGGCATAAGCCTGGCTGGAACGATCCTAAAATTATGCTATCATGGATCGCACTCTAAAGGGCATAAGCCTGGCTGGAACGATCCCAATAGTATGTTACTTCCTACTGATCAGTCGGGGCCCGGGTATGATATGAACCAAATGATGGTAAATGAATGTAAATTCAAAGAACGCAATGAATGTAATGTACATGGTTCCAAACATATGCACAACAGTGGCTTATCTATATTGTCTTTCCAATTGTTATTTGACTCCATTGAAGTCCTTATGTATGATGCAGTTTTATATAGCCTTACATACTCAGTACATTCTTCGTATTGACGTCCCTTGGGGGACTTACCTTACTTGCTGCAGGCGCAGGTGCTAGTAGACCTCCACAGTAGGTTGCAGGACATTTGCAGATCATTGGTGAGCTCCAGTTGGTTCGAGGCTTTCCGAGTCTCATATGTACATTTGTTTTGGTATTGTATCTGTGTATAGAGCGGGGTCTTATCCCGACTCTAATTTGGTTGTGGTTATGCATCTGTAGAGGCTTTGTAGATGTTGTGGGACAAATGAAGGATATGTAAGGGAACGTATGTTTTGTCCTGATGGCCCCAATGGCCAAGTTTCATAGTTATCATGTATTTTCCATGACTTCCGCTATTGGCATCTTATTTCCATTTGTGGTGACGATGTATATTGAGTAGCATGCGTATGAATGTACATGAGCAAAGATTGGTTCTCTCGGGCCTCAACGGCTTCGGGTGTCAGTCCGTCCCGAATGGGATTCGGGGTCGTGACAAAAGCGGACATGGGTTCCAGATAACCTAAGTCGTAGAACTATATTGCCATTATAGGATAAAGGTCTTTCCTCAGTATATATTGACACTTAGCCCAATGGGCTCAATTAGTGGATCCACATCAGATAGGTTCTACACCCTTGGCAAGGGATAGGGCACCCTCCCAACTAGAGTTTTATGTTGGACTCCATATTGCTGACATGGTTTATTTCGGTTGTAAGAAACTTCCCTCAGAAATGATTTACAACATGATATATGTACATGACACATAGATTTCAGACCAGTAATATTATTTCATGGTTTACAGTTCTCATTCATATTTTCCAGTTTATGAGTACATTCTTGAGTCATTGTACTACATATTCTGATACATTCATACAGTCTTGCTTGATGCATCTAAACACGGTTTATAACATCCTTCAAGTATTATTTATGACATCGCATATCTCACATACTCTATACATCCAATAGTACTGACCGCATACTTTTTCTTGCGCGCATGATGTAGATTCAGGCACTCATTCTCATACTCCCGATTAGTTTGGTCCCAGCTTTCAGCAGTAGATTTTAGTGAGTCCTCATGATTTAGGGATAGTTTACAGTTCTAGTTTATTTTATTTCAGACTTTACTGTAGTTTCAGTTGTTTAGAGTTAGTTGGGGATCTTGTCTCAGTAACTCATCAGTTTTAGTAGAGGCTTTCAGACATAGTCAAACAGTTCAGTTTTTTTATTGGGTTTTCAGATTGTCATTTTAGATATTTAGTTTGTTTTCAGTTTGCCCATCTTATGATTATGCTTCCCCGCAGTATATAAGTATTTGATCTTAGTAATATGTCAATACCAAGGGTTTGCTTGGGATCACATGTAGTTCTAGGTACCGTGTCTCGTCCAGGATGTAGACTCGGGTCGTGACAAACTAATTCTCTTCGGGCCAAATTTCTTAAAGCTAAGTACAGTAGAAATGTACATTCTACGACCATTCAATAAAAGCCTGAACCATGTCATAGTTGCAAAGTCATGCTGAAAGTTAGAAGTGAAATTGATGGCAAGATATACAAGAAATTTGAGTATCAGTGACGAATTATTTTGTCACTTTTAAATTATATTTCGTCACCAAAAGCCTTGTGTGAGGAAAAAAATATCGTCAATCAGTCGTCTCCAAAGGTGGGTCGCTAAAGTATTCAAGGACAACTTAGTGCTTCGTCACTAAATAAATTATGTTAGCTACAAAAAAAAATTTCGGCCCCAAAAATATAGTATGTGTGATGAACTTATCTGTCATAAAAAGAGTACATTTTTGTAGTTGATAGTGTATTTTCGTCACTAAAAGATTGTTAATACCGACAAAATTACATTGTCACTAACTATATATGTTAATTAGGGACGACACCAGTTGTCTCTAAATACATATGTATTTCATAGTGAATATCCATAATTTCATCACTAAAGATTGTCTTTTATATACACAAAATATTTCATCCCTAAATGAATAATCTAGCGACCATTTTGCTTTTACAAATTTGTAGTTAACACAACCATCTCGTCACTAAAAATACTTTTAGCAACAAAACGAACTTGTCATAATTAACAATTCTCACTAAACACCAAACTAATCTAATCAAACAATATATTATATTTATTATTGATAAGAAGCAATATTGGGACAAAAATATTTTTTTCACAAATCTAATCAATTTATAACAAACTAATATGCCCTATGAGGCTATGACCAAAATGTAATTGTCCTGAGAAGTACAATGTAATTACTCAGTGATGCGTTTTTCTCCTCTCGTGAGTTTACTCCACGTGTTTGGTAACGGATGAAAATCTTGATCGATTATTTTCATATCATTTGATGGCTTTGTGGATGGAACAACCTTAGTCGACCTCTCTTCCTCTTTTTATCAAATGCAATCTGTAATATCTTCTTTTTTTTGGGACCTCTCTTCCGCAGCTTTCTTCAAACGTATCCACAACCTTTATTGATTCTACCCTAATAAACATCTAATCAAAAAAAAGATCAATTCAAAATAGTGAATTAAATGCAAAAATGATAGAGCATATATATTGGTAGTAAATTCTACGCTACAGCTGAAAACTTTATTATTACAAGTTTAGCATACCAATTTCATATATCACAAGCTACATATACAAACTATTATACTTGAAAGCATAAATTCTTACCTATATATTATGTAACTTGTGCAAGCTTTCTCTCTTCAGAATCAAACAAATACAGTCAATTAATGACAGTACCATGAGACACAATCAATTAAGAAAATTAACCTAAAGAAAAATTAGTCATCTTATTCTTGTTCAAGTTGTATTAACTACTCAAAAAACATAAAAGAATGTCATAAGAAAGAAAAATTTTATTTGGTTAAAAGAAAGAGTTGATATTAGAAATATAATGTTAAAGCATGTAGTGTGACATCTACAACTAACTATTGCATATTCAAGGAAGCATACATAGAATAAGCAGAAAAGTTTTCAACTATAAGCTGAGAAATGCATGTAAGAATGATACCCTGACTAATATGTATTTTCTTGCACAAACTTTTTACTCATTCCCAATTTTTCCGTTACTGAAAGACATGAAGAATATGAGCTTTCTTCAAACCCCAATTAAGAAGTCACAGCTTACATTCCTTAAATAAGAGAAAAAAATCTACAAAATGTGGAACTCCCATACTCAGAATTTTTAGGAAACAGATATGAGAATAAACATTTAAACTTCAATTGAAAAAATATCTATAAACTTTTTGGTACGTCTTGTTCTGGAGCTAAAAGTCTAGCAAATTCTTTCAGGATTTGTCCACTATCCTTGTTGATGATATGAAACCTGAACATGAAAACACAGTAAAAGAACTTATTAAGACAAACTACTAAAATTTACTGATTTATTGGAGGAAATAAATACAAACAATACCATGACATCTTTTAGAGAAAGAGTACAATTGAGCCAAAAGAATAATTCAACTAAACAAAAACCTGAACAACATCATGGACATCCATAAAGATAAGAAAGTAGAAAGTGCATTAAAGGTCAGACCGAACCAAATTACTTTGATTCTTCAATCAAGTCTCAGTACTATTTTTTCTAGAACTTCTATATTTGGTTTTAGGCTCTCGATATTAATCCAAATACCAACAATAATAACCAATTACTGCTTTAGCAAGATCACTAAGCTTCTGTTTTTTTTTCTCCCTCGTTATTGTGGTAATCCCATCTGCATTGATGGAAAACCTTAGCAATCACCAAGTACAAGATGAAAAATTTTATTAGGCCATGATCATGAATAAGAAAATTTTCCAAACACTATAGTACTTGAGTTCCAATTTTAGCAGTGACCACTATATAAGTTTCAGTTTCTTTGTTTTATTAGCAATCACCAAGTACAAGATGAAAATTTTTATTAGGCCATGATCATGAATAAAAAAAAAATTCCAAACACTACAGTACTTGAGTTCCAATTTTAGCAGTGACCACTATATAAGTTTCAGTTTCTTTGTTTTATTAGCAATCACCAAGTACAAGATGAAAATTTTTATTAGGCCATGATCATGAATAAGAAAATTTTCCAAACACTATAGTACTTGAGTTCCAATTTTAGCAGTGACCACTATATAAGTTTCAGTTTCTTTGTTTTATCATTGATATTAATAAGTGAAGTCAAGGTCCTTAAAAAGGATAATCATTACTGCTAACAACCAGCTTTGACGAGCAATATTTTTAAAAAATGGTATGTTGAGAAAATTAGTTGCAATTCTTGTTTTCTTTCTTTAACCCTTCCTCTAGTTGTTACAATTGAAGTCATTAGGGAGTGCTTTATCTCCAAATGTGGGACTTCACAGTGCGAATTCGGATTTAGTCAAGCTCCATTGTGGGTAACGAATATCGGGTGGGAAACCAAAAACAAAGTGAAGCCATTAGAATTACATTTTCACCTCTCACAAACATCAGTACTGAAGTCAAAATGAGATGTGTAAAATTGAGAGGAAGGCCCTACTAATATTCAAGCGTAGTCTAAAAAATCTCATATTGAAGAATCGAACTGAATTAGAAAAAAAATCAAACCAACTCAAACTAATTTCAATTCGGTATGCCCAAGTGAAGAACCAAAAACTGAAGTACAAAACGCCCACCCATAATAAAAGCCACGCTAACTTCTAAACAAAAATAATCAACAAACATAAAAGTAAAATGTATCACATTTAAGTTATCCATATCTATCAAAAACTGGTGAAGAGATTACTTGTCCACAAGAGACATCACAATGAAAAAGTAAACAGGATCTTGTTTCCTTCAGAAAGTAATGATCATTAGAAGCATCCCTCCATATTAATAATAATATTCTCATGCAACAAAAGCAATGAGCAACCAACAATGAAACTCTATAAGAATTTATTTAAAATTAAAACAAAATAGTTCAAATTATTTTCGGGATTATGATTTCTGTGTGAACTTCAACTACAGCAAATGTATGATTGTGGAGGTTTGTGGACACAAACAGAAAGTAAACTAAGGTGACATGAGTAGCATAACAGATAAATACTATTGAACACATCTCTATAACCATGACAAACAAAATAAACTATTTTCTTACGTAAAGAGAAAGACTAATGTACAACTAAAATGGTAGTATACCTGTATGGCTAATAACATCACATTTCAGTTTCTCACAAGCAGAACAACATTTCACAACTGCATCTACATCAGCCCACACATCTTTAACAGCTTCCAAGAAAGGTTAGGTGTTTACAACTATGGTATATTACAAGGAGATAGAAACTTCATCCGCCAATGCCTATGCACACAACATATTATAAATGATAAAAATTGATTGAGAACATTTATTTGATAAGAGATGATCCTAAAGTAGCAAATAATTCTAGTTCACCTTACCCAAGCCAAGGTAAACCTATCAAGAACTCTTCATTAGAATGTTCAAGGTAGTATCTTTTAGCTTGTTAATTCGTATAACGTTTTGATAATACATAGTTTAACAGTCTTATAAACTTACAATTGCAATAATTTGAAATAAATAATTACAAAATCCTTAATTTGGCTAATCTAGAGTTACAACTTACAATCTAAATATACAAAACTGAGCAAAAAAAAAATAGAGTGGAGTGTCTGAGAATGAAGTGTTGAAGTCTGCATAGGCCGTGGGAGTTTCACTGCCACGATGCTACCACTAATCACCCCCGATTCCTCAAAACTAATCTGGTAGGGTTACATATATCTAATTATATTGATTTCATTGGCAGAAATACGGAGAAATAATCACCAAATAATATAAAAGAGATTGAGAAAAAGAGATGGAAACTTACAATTCGCAAAATAAGGTTTACTACTGATTCAGTTGGAGAATGAATTAAACCCTAAAGAAAGCAACGCCCATTTCTTTAGGGGAAATGAAAGGGAGAGATGACCGTAGGTCTGGAGAGATATTGGGAATGAAGATTTGGGGAGCAAAAATCTGATTCAAACAAAAAACATAGAATTTGGAGGGAACCGGTATTTCGGAGAAAGCGGGAAGGACAATTTGGAGGAGCGGGAGGGAAATTTTGGGATGACTTTTTGATTTCTTTGTCTTTTAATTTTCTCTGTGTTCCCTTTTCTCTAATTTTTCCTTCATCTTTTTTTTAAGGAATTATGTAATGTGAAAAAAAAATTGAACTAACTTTTAAAAATAAAACGAATTCATCAAAAACAAGTAAATATAGTTCGTAAATTAATAAGTCTACATCATTTCATTTAAGTAAAATAAAAGATAGAAATATGGTGACGTGACTTAGGCTGTATTTGTTTTTATTAAGATTCAGACGTCTGAATCTGAATGCACATCTGAATGATTAAGATATTGTCTCTAGATCTGAAAACTGAATGATTAAGACTGTTTGTTTTTCAACATCTGAATGTGCAAAATTTATTTATTTGTATATATAATAAAAAATACAATTCAAATAAAAAATTAATTGTATATTAAAAAAATATTTAATTTAATACAATAAAATTATTATTTGATTGAAAAAAGAAACATTTATGTTTGTTAGTGATAGTGAAGATGGTTTGTAATGGTGGTGGTGGTGGCAATGATTGATGTTAGTGACTAGTAATGTTGGTGGTGATAATTGTGATGGTTGGTATTGTAGTGACTGTTATGATGATGGTAATAGATGGTGATGGTTATGATGTGAAGTCGGTTGATGTTAGTAGTTGAAGGTGTTGATTGTGATGACTGAAAAATGAATGCATGATGGCTAACAATGTGTTGGTGGTAGTTGGAGACGTTGTTAGCTGTGACGATGGAAATGGTTTTTAGTAAAAATAGATTGTAGCAATGGTAGCGGTTGAAGTGGTAGCAGAGGTGGCGACACTAGTGACAATGGTGGTGGTGTGGTGGCCGAAGAATGTGTGAAGGTTGATGATGTATTAGTGATAGTGTGATGCTAGTTGTGATATATGAGTTGGTCGGTAGTAGGGATTGGCCGGTAGTGGTTGATGATGGTGTGTGGCGGTGACGGTGGATATAATTTGAATAATGGGGGTGGTAGGCGTGGTAGCAGCTGACAATAGTTCTTTGTAGCGATATTGTCTGTCAATATATAGTGGTTGTGATGGTGGAGGTGGTTGGTGGTGGTGGTTGGTGGTTGTGGTTGGTGGTGGTGTAAAATTAAGTGATGTATCCAAAAAAATATGAAGTATCTGAGTAAAATTAAATGATGTAACCGTGTAAAATTAAGTAATGTGTCCGGAAGAATGTGATGTATTAAATGATGTATCCGTGTAAAATTAAGTGATGTATCCGAAAGGATGTGATATATCCGTATAAAATTAAGTGATGTATCCGAAAATGTCTTATAATAATAAATATCCCGAACGTCTACCTTATAGACAAAATTTAGAACTTATGTTTGATGGGTAACATACCTAAGTTTTAATTTTCTCCTATAAGGTAAAACTTCTGGTTAATTGAATAGGTTCAGTGTCTTAAAATATCTTGAACATCTACCTTATGGCAAAATTTAGAATTTTCTAAAGCGGAGACTATTTTTTAAAATAAGAATTATTAAGCGAGGTCAAAAAATTAAGATCACCCCTTATGGAGATCATTTTTGTAAGAGTTTTCTTATGGTGGAAAAAATATCAAAATCAATTCATCTTAGGGCTATTTCTGAACTTGACTCCCAAAAAGAGCTAAGATGAAAGGGTGATCTTTAAGAGTGACAATAACTAAAATTGAATTTAAAAATTAATCAATCATCTTTATGCCGTAGCCAAAATTATTTCAAACATAACGGACTAGCATGCAATTACGACCAATTGTTAATAAAATAATCAAATTGAATCAGTTGTTTCTAATTAAAGATATTTATGAAGCAAAAGTAATTTGTAATAAAATCGAGATGTATCATCCAATCAATTAACTAATTAAGTTTCTTTATTCAACAAAATAAAGTAATTATTTATAATAATAGAGTAATGTGCATAATTAAGTTGCAGGTGACTTTAATTTGACGTAATGATCTTGTAGTGGGAGGTTCTTAAGACCTCCACAAATAAACCTTCACAATTAAGCTTATTTTTAGTAGTGCTGTGAAATATAGAATCAACAAAATATTTTAATTTTTTGCAAATATAAGCTTACAAGTCGATGTTATCGTTATATAATTGCTCTCTATGATATTACAAACCTGACTCATATTAGTTTTTATGTTTGCATTGTTATTTGAATTTTCATAAGATATAGTTCGGTGTTATCAATTTTGTCTTGTTATTACCTATAACGAGCACTTGAAAAAACATTTGTCAATTATTAGTCACTTGCAATCGTAAACAAACGTAGCCAAAATTATTTTATATTTAGCTATAATTTTTTTGTAGCAAATAGTTAGATTATTTAACTAAAAATTTTAAATCGTCGCTATTTAAACATTGCATATTTTGTGACAAAACTATGTTATCACTAAGTGTCAGGTTTATTAGAGACACTAAAATGACCGTCACTAATTTGTTATATTATTAGTGATAAAAATTAAGGACACAATTAAATATAAATTTTTGTGGCTAAAGCTTGCGACATTTAACTACGAACTCTAATTTGTCGCTATTGCAAAGCTTATTTTTTTGTGACGAAATTTTTTCGTCCCCAAAATTATAACTAATTTAAGACAAATTTTATCGGTGCCATAATTTGCAAACTATTAGCTTCCGCATGACACCCTCTCGATTTCGAACTCAACACAAATATGTCCCTTACAAGATGTCTTGGGTGACATGGAGAGCAATACACTGCAAGATGTCAACTGATGACAAAGTAGCAGAAAAATTTAAAATCAACTTTGTCTCTAGATGCTTTTGTTTTATTTGTGTATACTGTATGAAATCAGGGATGGAGATCACTGAACATCTCTTCTGCTCTGGACATTTTTAACAATTGTTATGGAGCTGATCATTTGTAAGCAGAATGGGTTTACCAAAAGGAACACCAACCTCAACCTCGGGGATTTATTACAAAGTTGTTGGAAGTGCACCACAAAAAACCCTATTACAACCTATTTTATAAAACTTTTCCCTCCTATATTATTGTGGAAACTTGGGAGATCTAGGTGTAAGTCTAGATACGAGGAAGAAAATCCCTTGAAATGGATCAGAAGATTGATACAGAAGCATGATGCAATTATTAACCGTTGTTTTTCAGAAGTAAATCAAGGGGCAGACAAATTGGCTTCAATGAGCCATTTTATTGAGGAAGTCAGAGTATTTACCTATCCTAACTTTATACTTTGGTAGATTAAAGATTTATTGAACTTAGATAAATGACAATTTCCCTCTTTCAGAGTCAAAAAAAAAAAAAAGAAGTCAGAAATGATTTATTTTGATCCACCTTGAAGTGTACCTTGTTTGATTTTTTCCCCCCACTTATGTGCCTACTATTTTTGCCCATATCTTGTACAAATCCCATTAGGAGGACAAGGCATAGACCCCCTCCATCTTTTGTAATTTAAATTATTGGCAATGAAAATGCAGCTATTTAAGAAAAAAAAAAAAAGGAATATATCATTTGAAAATTTGATTTCACATTCCAAATCCGCCTAAAACGTAAGATTTCAATTTCAAGTTTTTGATTCCATTTATTTTTAAAAAATTTAAAATTTGACCCATAAGTTTATATTTAGCAAAAAGAGTTATGCTCAATGTCAAGAGATTTTCTATAGAGACGATTTCATTAAAAATTAGCTAGTTACTACTATTAATATTGATTTATTAGAGTAGTGAATCTTTGCAAAATTATGTATATTTGAGAGCTTGTAATATCATCTAATGACAAGCATTTATTCATAAAAGGAACATGGAGATATGCAATTTATCATTCCGCATATTCTGATAACTTATTTATGAACTATGATTTGCTCATTTGATAAGATCATATATAATTTGGGGAAGTTTTGATAGTTTTCACGAACTGTGGAGTTTTTATATTCATGAGAAAAAGTACAACTTTTAAAATTTAAATTACATATCCAAACAAAATTTCAACTTTCAATCAACTTCAACCCAATCAATGAGTTGGGATTCTTGTCCAAACGCCTACGAGGTGATGAGGAGGAGAAGAAGAAACGGAGCAACCTTTTATCTGAAGTTACCTAATACTGGTCACCAATAAATTATTTTTTGAAAGGTTAAATTAAATGGGGAGACCAAATAGGGTGCTCGTGAAATTTTTACTACTAAAGTAAACTACTCTTTAATAACTTACTTTTACAAAACCAATCACCAGTTAACTGAATACTAAAAGATAGAGAGGGGAAAACCCCTAATATCATTGATTTCTACTCTTTATTTTGGTACAAGTATTTTGAATCATGGTGTAGTGGTGAGACTACTCCACCCTTAATCAGAGGTCTCGAATTCGAGCCCTGGGTATGGAGAAAATTCTGTTGGAAGCGTCACCCCACAATGGGCCCTGCAGTGTGTGATCCGGATTAGTCGAGGCTTCAATATGGGTACCGAACACCGAGTGAGAAATCAAAAATAAATAAATATTCTGAATCAATTATTTTGAGTAACCATAAACAACAAAAAAGGACCACAGAAAATAGTATTACCCAATTTATTAAATCAATGTCGTACAAGAAAGATTTAGACAAAATGATCAAAAATTAATGCTGACTTTGATATACCCCCCCCCCCCCCCCCACACACATTCACACACATCCCCCTCAAAAGAAGAATCCAAGAGTGGAAATGGTTGAAAATAGGGATTCATCCTTGGGATTTTTGGGTCTCAACAAGATATTGACAAAGCGAGCATTTATAACTGAATCGATGTGACACACTCATGATTTTTTGGGTAAAAGTATTTGATATTTAAATGAAGATTACATGTATGAAAGCATGCATCGAAACATGTTTATCTAATTTGATGCATAACTAGATGACTATTCCCTCTATCTCAATTTATATGACGCAGTTGAAGTTGCAAGATTCAAACTTCTAAACTTTGATTGAGAATTTGGACTCACAAGCTTTAAGTTTTTTGAAATAAAATTTATATATTTGCAAACTAGGTAAAAAGTACTATAAATCACAATAATTAATAACTTAAAAAGTTTAAAAGGCATACAAAGAAATTCCGGCCAAAGAAGACTTGGTTGACTCTCGAAATTTCAATTGTGACACATAAACTGAGACAAACAGGATATAATATAAGATGATACAAAAGAATAAAAGTAGCAGCCTATATCATATAGCAGTTGATTAAGAACTATGGTAAACTGTTTCAACGCGTTAAAAACCTTGATTTATGAATGAATAAGTATAAACATGTGCATTCATTCTTTCCCAAAAAAAGTAAGTGCAAGATGAGCCATACTTGAATTTTTTCCCTTCAATTATGCAATAATGTTTGTGATAAATGTCACATCTTGTTTAAAGTTAAGCTTTAATTTGGGTCCTTAACTTTGAAAAGTTTGTGGTCGTAAGTCAAAATGCATGTTTAATTAAAGGGTATAGTGATCAAATTCCAAGGTTAGGTAGGGATCATTATGGAGAAAACAAATCTATGTATAACAACTAGGTTTTGCTTTTTAAACTGTTTGGTATTGGGACTTATTAGTTCGGCTAATTTAAATTCATGTTAGGTGGCAATTGAGCGGGTTGAGTCAAATTTGTGTGGGTCAAGACCCAATCCGACCCAAATTTGTTTGGGCTAAAATGGTTTGGATCAAAACGGGTTAGTTAACTGGTTATAACACAATCCGTCCAATTTTTACTAAATTTTAATTGTTTTTTTTGTTCTTTTATAAATTTTTAGTACCAAATAAAAATATTTTTTCTTTCCTATGACTATATTTAACATATCAAATAAGAAAAAAAGTATTTTCAAAATATTTTAACAAAATTTCTCAAAAATCAATTCGAGTTACATATCAACCCAATTTTTTTATGGATTGAAACGGATTGGGTTGAAATGAGTTGAGCTAATAAATGGATGAGTCAATAACCAATCCAAACTTGAACGGGTTGGACGGATTGAATAGGTTGAGTTTTATTTTGCCACCTAATTAATCTTATTTAAGGTGAGAAGTGTCACTTATTAGAAATTTCTCTATTCTTAAAATTTAAATTTAAGACCAATCTTTAATTAAGGATAACGAAATAAATTTCATCCGGTATTTAGCAAAGTCAAAAATTACATTGAGGATTCAAGCTATAATATTTATGTAGAAGAAGTAAATTTTAATCTATATTTTTAATATAAGTTTCTATATATTGTAAAAAAAAAATTATGAAGAATGTTCAACTTATCATTTTCACTATACGTGGGTATACTACTATATTCATCCCGCTACGTCCGTGGGTGGTATGTTATGAAAATTAACTTTAGTTGTTGGCTGAGAAATAGCCCTTTTGCCTGTTTTGTCTGTTCCATTCGTCAAATTTGAACCTAATCAATTGGCATAAACAAAAAGGAAAGTTATGAAAAAAATTGCTATGAAATGATAAAAAGACAAATAACAATTATATTATCCAGTATTCAAAATAGGGTGACGTTTAGGCCTAACGTTTTATAACTTCTAAACCAAAAAACTTTCTTAGTGCATCCCATTTTCCCCTCCACTTCTGTTTATTTTAATTAGTCAAATAAATTGCTATGGGTTTGGTAGTCAGCACAATCTTTTGAATATTCATTTATTCGTTCTTAAAACCATCGCCAAGATTGCTAATACCAACGTGCAAATATCAAAACCAATCATATCCACAACATTATGCCAGAACATAAAAGGCAAAGTACTTAACAATTACTTCTGGCCGATTTGAATTGGCTTATAACTTATAATTTATAAGCATAACTCATAAGCAAGGATTTTTATTTATAATTTTTGGCTTATTTTTTTGTTGCTGTTATTTTAGTTTAAAATAAGTGATTGATTTTTTTTTTCTTACTCAAAAACTATAAAAGTATTTAAAAATTATTTTGGCTTTATAACACCTAAAATAAGTCAATTCAAACAAACACTTCATCCATTTCATTTGATGTGTCTTAATTTAACTAGATATGAAATTCTTTTTTTTAAAAAATAAAATAAAAAAGATTTTTGAATGTTATGATGTAAATTAAAGTTGTTTGTAATGTATCAACATATTCTTGAATATTGTTGTTTTAATAATGTCATGTGAGATTTTTTTATTTTAAGTTAAAAAATTACTAAATATAGTAATGAACATTTTTTTTTAAAAAAACCAAACTTAAAAAATAAATAAGACACATAAATTAAAATAGGGAGAGATTTTTTACATACTACTCTATCTATTTCAATTTATTTGACATGATTTGAATCAGCGTAACCATCAAAGGATGTGGTGAAATGGATGGGGCTACTCCTCCCTTAACCAGAAGTCTTGGGTTCGAGCCCTGGGTATGAAAAAATCCTTAGTAGGAAATGCTTCCTCCGAATGGGCCCTACGCGGTATGAATCCAGATTAGTCGGGCTGCAATAATGCGGGTATCGAACACCAAATGAAAAATCAAAAAAAATTTGAATCAGCATACGATTTAGGAAGGAAATGAATATCTTTTAAGTTTGTGATCTAAGATATGATATACGTCGTATTACTGTGACAATAAAATTTTTAAACTTATAACCTTAAATATGTCATAATATTTATATGATTATAAATATTTTCATTAACACTAAAAAAAAAAAGAGTATATCACATCAAATGGAAAGGAGGGACTACTAAAAATTTCAAATAGTTTTATTATAATCTCCTTTCCCCCTAGGGAACGTCCACTACACCTCTAAACTTTCAAGAGAGGAGCAAACACAAGGACAGACAGAACTCTGACCAATGTAAAAAAGGACAAACATATTGGGGGAAAAAAACGAAAAAACTCAAAAATGTTCTCCTTCAAATCAAAACCATGAAGATTTCCTCCTGAACTAATTATGCCAAAGCAATATATGATGAAACAACCAAAAATCCAAGATGAAAAAAAATAGAGGAAGAAAATAAAGAAAACAAGTAGAGAACGTGGAAATATACTCCTCCAGCTAATAATTATGTACAAATACTTAGGCCTTTCTCCTTTTGACTTTTCCCTATCATATATCGACCTTTTGAGTCAATTTGTACGTATCTCAATTTTCTTTACTCAATCTTTTAAGTAACTTTGATGTTCAAGAACTGGCTTTTCTTCCTCTAATGAAAGAGAATTCCTCTTGATAAAGTCCAAGCAATCCGCGATAGCTTCAGCATAAAACGAATTTGAACGCGAGTAAGACTTCAACTTATAATCATTTCTCCCTCCATACATACCATAATCTGCTTGTTTCCTCACCTTATTATTTCTACTACTTGTAGAATTACTAATATTCTTCTTCCATAGACGAAGAATATTCCCATAAGACGATCGCCAGGATCTGCTGAAAATTGATCTGAAGAAATATATGAACTTTACGCGTAGAGGCTGGACTGAGAATTTTCTTGGATTTAGCTTAAAACCTCTAATTATTCCATGGCTATTTTTTCTAACTCTCTGATAATTACTACTTATATGATCACTACCCATGATGAAGAAATGAATTAGGGTTTTGCTGGAGAAATGCTGGCAAGCAGCTTTTAAATGAGTGGAAAAGGAATCAAGAAAAAGGCCTTTTGGGAAGCAAAAGCAGCAATGATTTTAAGTTGGTATAGTGGAAGGAAACAACTTGGAAAATGATTTCGGTGTTCTAACGCGGAGGTAAGACTTGGAAAAAGTGTATATATATTTATATATTTTAAAAACAAAATCAGCATAAAAATGTGGTATGACATTATGACCAATTAGGGGATTATATAAAAAGACAAGCATTACTGATTATTTAAACATTTTTAAGGGACAACTTAATGGGATTAATTAACTAGAAAGTATATCACGATCCGAAAATAGGAGAAGTGATGACACCTATCTAATTCACCTATAGATAAGCCAAACCAAAAACATAAATAACATTATGAAGCATAAATACGCGGAAGAAATATTTGAAAACGGAATCAGTCTTAAATTATTATTTTTCATAAAACTCATTAAAAGATACGAAAATAGATATATACTTTCCAAAACCTGGTGTCACTAGTACATGCCTCTAAGAATACGAATACAACTTTAAAAATGTAGAATATCCAAAAATGAAATGACAAAGAAGATAAAGATAGAGAAGTTCCAGGAGACTACGAATCAACTAAGTAGTTATCTCAGGATCTTGATAGAAGACTCAATCATCTAAAGATCACCGACCGTGCATACTCGCCTTAGAACCTAACAAAGGTGTAGAACAAAGCAAGGGTGGGTAAGAAATCCTCATGTACTCAATAACATCACCAGCTGACCTTAACATGAATCGACCGTGATGAGGGTTGGACTTACACTACCGTAATTTGTACTCAGTCGCATAATCGATTCGCTTTCATTAGACCCAGACTAGCAGCTAACCGAATAACAATATAATAAGCACATTAATAGACTTTAGCTAAGGCAGATAAACACCAAGTCCACGCCAAAGCACTTATGCATGAATTCGTCACGAAAGTTCAACAACAACCAAGTACATGATAGTGAACGAATGACATGCAATGCAAATGATGTGTATACACTTGCTTTCCTTGTGGAATAGTTGAAACCCATGAAGTACTCTCGAGGTCTATATACTAGGCTGACATGCCACTCCGATCCATATATATAATACCATGCGACATTCAACTCCTATCCAAAAATATAATATTGTGCATGCGTGCAACTCCAATTCATAAATATAATATTGTGAAGATGTGCAACTCTGATCCATATATAATATTGGGTAGGCGGGCTATTACGATCCGTATGAACTGCATTGCATTATGTGCAGACATACAACTCCGATCGCAAACATCAAATACAATCTCATACATACACAAATCCTAGAAATCAACATTTCGCTATCACTTTATTATTATAACATGTGTAGGAATGCACTCCGATCCCAAAATAATAACCATGGTTTTTAAAACAATGCTCTCATAGAGTAGTTCAAGTTCACTTTCATTTCAAGTTTATTTTTCAATTTTTGAATTCATAGAAAAATATCATATTAACTCAATCTGCAACTAGAACAACAATTATTACTAGATATCACCATAATCTGACTCTGAATTCATAAATGAGAGTAAAATCCATCAACTAGCATGTACATGAATCAAAATAAGTCTTAGGTCCTATAAATCGTGCTCTCAAGGCAAGAAATCAATCCAAACAAGTTAAACAGTCGCATAAATCCTTGATATGGAATAGGTACCTGCATAAATATTCGTCATCTCATTTATACTGGGCACCTACTATCCATTTCCCCAATACACAGTCCAACAATACACTAAAAATACATAAAAAGTTAAAGAAAGCCTCAACTTACCTTAAACAAAATCTAAAAAGTTAAATAATGGTCTTGTCTAGGGGTGGGCATAAAAACTGGAGAACCAAAAAATCGAACCGAACCAAATTAGTTAGGTTCTTCGATTCGGTGTCGATTTTTTTTTGTATTTCGGTTTGGTGTTTGGTTTGAGGATAATGGTCTTCGGAGCACCAAAGAATCGAAATTTTATTAATTATTTATTTTTTTAAAATATTTATATTACATAATACATATTTATATTGAATAGATTGAATCCAATTCCAATTTGGATCGACCCAATTAATAATGAAAAACCAAGCCCAACCCCATATATTTCTATTTTCTACCCTAATTCCCTTATTCACAAATCAGCAATCCCTAATATCAAACAACACCTCTCGCCTCATCTCTTAAGTCTCATCTCTTCTGACCGATGCCTCATCTCTTTTGACCGACGATCGACCTTAAGGTCGCCTCTTCCTTCTTGTTTTTGCATCATCTCTTTGTTATCATTTTATACTCTTTCTTAGTTTGTTGGAATGAATACTTATCTGTGATACCTCTTTTTGTTTGTTATCTGTGACTGGATGTTCTATTAATTTTGGAGTTATGGTCTTTACTCTTTTAATTTTTATTTTTCAATGGATGACGGATGAAAGTAGAGTAAGTATTGCAGGTTCAAGTGATAGCTTACCTAATTCAGTGTAACACCTCAGGTGCTACGATTACATGAAAACATACAATAGTCGGGGTATAAGGCTAAATGAAGGAAAGGTGAAGAAACCTGTGTCGAAAACGAGCATGCGAAGAAGGAAAGACCTGAGACTCAGAGGTGAGTCATGACAGGACTCACGTGGCGTGGGTGTCTGCCGTGACCAACTTCAGAGAGTTGGACAATTGTCTGATAATTATCTGATTTCCACGGCAAGGGTCACGTGGCGTGACTCCCACTCACGTGGCGTGAGTGGGTGCCGTGGATAACTTCAGAGACTTGGAAAATGTGGTCTGATTCCTACGACACTAGCCTACGTGGCGTGACTGGTGTCGTAGACACCAGCCACGATACCGTGGAATTTTGTCGTCTTTGTTGACCTGTGTTGACCGGATGGAATGTTTGAGTGTATTACCCATTAAAGGTGTTGGGCTGGATCTATATTCTGTACTTGAGGCCCAAATATCATATAATAAGCCATGGGCCTCAACAAATATAAGAAAGACCTATGCAACATGGATCAAACTTGTGGCCAAGGATTAATTAGACTTGAGGGGCTTTATAAGACACAAAAATCAGCATTTATTCACATAAACACACATGCCATTTCTAGATATCTCTCAAAGTCATTCTTATCTCATAAACCCTAAGGCAACAACACTTGGTTGGGACAAGATCAGCTCTTTACAATTATTGGTAAGTGTTTACGCTTATGAATCTTCTGGATTAATATATTATGTATATGTAAGGTGGTACAGATCATGATGGTGGTGTTCCAAAGTGTAGGGAAGTCCACTTTGTTTGTGGAATAAAGTGATATGGTAGTAGAAGAGGAGGTGGGATGATATATCCTATGTGGAGGATGTTGGATGGTTTTATTATCGTATTGTGAACTTGTACTAGTCTTGGTTCCTAATGTGAGTTCCCTCATGTGTAGCGTAAAAAGAAGGTGGAATTGTTGTAGTCTTATATTGCAAGGCTAAGGTATGTAAGGTTTCTCTTTTCCATGACCTTGGGTCACATCTCTTGTTCATCGGTTGACCATAGTAATTCCTTTCTGAAATATGTTTCATTCCAAGTAAGTTGTTAGAAATCGTTGTTTGTATGCCGCTTATTCATTGCCTATGGTTCCCAAGTGCCAATAATGTCGCAACCACCAATGTATCACTTTCATAACGAAATAATTGAAGTAATGCATATTTGTGTTTCTTGGGTACGGGTGGTAGCTCAAAGGGGCGAAAGCCTAGCTAAAGACGATCCCGATTGAATATTGGACACAGGGGGTAGCCCAAAGGGGTACAAACCTAGCTAGGGCCGAACCTGCATTATTGATTTATGGGTGGTAGCTCAAAGGGGCATAAGCCTAGCTAGAGACGATCCCACTATTATGACCCACTAATCAGTTGGGGCCCGAGTACGATATGAGTTATTGATGATGATAATGAACGTAAAAGCAAAGAAATTAATGAACGTAATGTATTTGGTTCCACACACACAGAACGGTGGTTTATCCATATTGGCTACTCACTTGTCTCTGCTCTCATTGAATTTCCTATGTTGCTTATATTTGCTTATAGCCTTACATACTCAGTACATTCTTCGTACTGAAGTCCCTTGGGGGACTTACCTTACTTGCTACAGGCGCAGGTGCTAGTAGACCTCCACTGTATGTTGTAGATCTTTTGCTGAGTATTGGTGAGCTCCAGTTGCTTCGGGGCTTTCCAAGTCACATGTGTACATTGGTTTTTTTGGTACTATGTAAATATTGCATAAGCATGGTTATGTATCAATTAGAGGCTCTGAAGACATATGTGAGGAGATGAATGTAAGTGATGTATATCCATTTTTACTTGATGGCTCTAACGGCCAAGTTGTATATATATCACATGTGTTCCATGATTTCCGCTATTGGCATCTTGTATTTGCATCTGACAGTAAAGTTCATCGACTGGTATGCGTATAAGTGTTCAAGAGTAAAGACAGTGGCGGAGCCAGGATTTTCAACAAGGGGGTTCAGAAGTAGACGTACGAACTAACCGAAGGGGGTTCAACATCTATTATATATACATAAAATCTAATTTTAACCATGTATAAGTAGCATAATTTTTATCCGAAGGGGGTTCGGATGAACCCCCTGGAGAAATAGTAGCTCCGCCCCTGAGTAAGGATAGGTTCTCTCGGTCCTTATCGGCTTCGGGTGCCAGTCCTCCCCGTTGGAACTCGGGACGTGACAAAAGTGGTATCAGAGCGGGTCGTCCCTAGGGTGTCTACAAAGCCGTGCCTGAGTAGAGTCTTGCTTATGGATGTGTTGTGCACCATATTTATAAGTCGGAGGCTACGGGACATTTAGGAGTTGTTTCTTTTCTTCACTTCCTAGATCGTGCAATAGCGCTAATGTTGTAAGTGGAATCGTCTCTAACCATTGGAATTAGTTTTCTCTTGTGTTATAGAAATGCCGATTGCAAGGAAAGGTAGAGGTAAAAGTAAAAGGATAGACAGGATCGCTGGAGGGGGAACTAGTAGACCACCACCGGAACAAGCTGATCAAGGTGGTGTTGGACAGGAGTTCGCATCGCGGGATTCTTCTACTTTACCCGCAGAGCCACCTATGAATGCCACTGACCAGGATTTAAGAAATGTAGTGCATATGTTGACTCAGCTAGTTGCGGTACAAATGCGGGGACGAGCTGGTCCAACGACAAATGAGGATGACGCGGCTAGAGTATTGTGGTATGAGGACTGGAAATGGTCGAGGGGTATTGGTGCACTTCCAGCTGGTTGGGAAGAATTTAAGACGGCTTTCCTTGATCACTACCTCCCATATAAGACCCGGGAGGCACGTGCAGACCAGTTTCTAAATCTGCGTCAAGGGAATATGAGTGTGAGAGAATATAGTCTGCAGTTTAATTCTTTGGCTCGATATGCTTCGAATATAGTGGCCATGATGACAGACAGAGTCCATCGATATGTGGACAGATTGGAGCCATATTTGGTACGGGACTGCACTATTGCTGCTTTGAACAGAGACATGGACATAGCCAGAATTCAGGCTTTCGCTCAAAAGATGCAAGATCAGAGGCACAGAAAAAGAGTACATGAATTTGAAAGAGGGCCATAAAAAAAGGCTAGGCCTACGGGACAGTCTATAGCGTCCCAAGGGGAATTCAGGCCTTGGGGATTTTATAGACCGTCTACGCCTAGACCATCATTTTCTCATGCCACAACAGACACTTCACCTCACTTTCGAGGGTCTAGAGGTGGTTACGTTGGGCAAGGCAGTGGTTCTGGTTCACAGAATGCAGGGTTTCCTCGTCCGCCATGTCAGCATTGTGGAAAACTTCACTTAGGTGAATGCCGGTTTGGAACAAATGCTTGTTTTAGGTGCGGTATAACGGGGCACATAATGCGAGACTGCCCACGAAGAGGTTTAGGTGGTGTGGCGCAACCTATGAGATCGACCGCTGCATCTTCATCATCGGTTCCTTCCTTCGGTAGGGGTGTACAACCTATGGGACGTGGTAGGGGTGCGAGAGGAGCAACCAGTTCTAGTGGAGTACAGAACCGTACTTATGCGCTAGTGGACCGGTAGAATTCAGAGGCTTCTCCTGAGGTCGTTACAGGTATATTAACTGTTTTATCATATCCTGTATATGCATTGATTGATCCGGGTTTAACATTATCATATGTCACTCCATTAATTGCAAAAAAATTCAAAAGAACGCCAGAATTATTAACTCAGTCATTTGAGGTATCTACGCCTCTCGGTGAATCCATTATAGCTAAGAGGGTTTATCGTAACTACATAGTCACTATTGGTGTTCATGATACGTTGGCCGACCTTATTGAACTAGAGATGGTGGATTTTGATGTTATAATAGGCATGGACTGGTTGGCTTCTTGCTATGCCATGGTGGATTGCCAAGCTAAGAAGGTATCTTTTCATTTTCCGGACATGACGATTCTTGAATGGAACGGTAAGATTGGAGCACCGAAAGGTAAATTTATTTCTTATCTCAAGGCAAGGAAACTGATTTCCAAGGGGTATATATGTCACCTAGTATGGGTGCAGGATACTGATATGAAGCCATCAACTCCTCAATCGGTCCCAGTGGTTAATGAATTCCTTGATATATTTCCTGAAGATCTTCCAGGGTTACCTCCAGAATGGGAACTAGAGTTCGGTATCGACGTGATTCCAGGTACACAACCGATCTCTATTCCTCCTTATCGAATGGCTCCATCTGAATTGCGGGAATTGAAGGAGAAAATAAAAGACTTATTGGACAAGGGGTTCATATGGCCTAGTATGTCCCCGTGGGGTGCACCAGTGTTGTTTGTGCAGAAGAAAGATGGCACGTTACGAATGTGCATTGATTATCGGCAGTTGAATAAGGTAACGATCAAGAACAAATATCCCCTTCCCAGAATTAATGACTTGTTTGATCAGTTAAAGGGTTCTAAATGTTTTTCAAAAATTGACTTGCGATCGGGTTACCATCAAGTCAGGGTCAGAGAAAATGATATACCTAAGACAGCTTTTCAAAAACGGTATGGCCATTATGAATTTCTAGTTATGTCCTTTGGACTAACAAATGCACCAACTATTTTCATGGATTTGATGAATAGGGTGTTTAAACCATTTCTAGACGTGTTCGTGACGGTGTTTATAGATGACATCTTGGTTTATTCAAGATCACAAGAGGACCATGCTAATCACTTATGGTAGGTGTTACAGATTCTCCAGGATCGTAAGTTGTATGCAAAGTTCAAGTTCTCCAAGTGTGAATTTTGGTTAAAATCCGTGGCATTCTTGGGTCACATTGTGTCAGATGAAGGAATTCGGGTTGATTCTCAAAAGATTGAAGCGGTGAAGAATTGGCCAAGACCTACGACACCTACAGAGATTCGTAGTTTTCTTGGATTGGCCGGTTGTTAGCGAAGGTTTGTGAAAGGATTTTCTTCTATTGCTGCGCCATTAACGAAGCTAACACACAAGGTAATTAAGTTCCAGTGGAACGATGCATGTGAGAAAAGTTTCCAAGAGATGAAAGGTAGGTTAACTTCTACCCCAGTGTTAGTACTTCCCGAGGGAACAGAAGGTTATGCAGTGTATTGTGATGCTTTCGGTGTTGGCCTCGGGTGTGTATTGATACAGCATGGGAAAGTAATAACATATGCCTCACGACAGTTGCGGCCACATGAGAGAAATTATCCCACACATGATCTTGAGTTAGCAGCTGTGATATTTGCTTTAAAGATATGGCGCCATTACCTGTATGGGGTTCATGTTGATATCTATACTGATCATAAAAGTTTGCAATATATCTTTAATCAGAAGGAGTTAAATCTGAGGCAGCGCCGGTGGCTTGAGTTATTGAAAGATTATGATATAGATATCCTATATCATCCAGGAAAGGCAAATGTGGTAGCAGATGCACTCAGTCGTAAAGCAATCGGAGGCACCAGTGATCAGTTGATGGGAAAACAGGGTATAGTCGAGGATCTACATCAATTATCTAGCTTGGGGGTTCATCTGCTTGAAACTCCAGATGAAGAAATTATAGTGCAAAATGCAGCAGAATCTTCATTTGTGACAGAAGTGAAAGAGAAACAGTATGCAGATCCTATTCTATTGCAGCTGAGAGAGAATGTGCAGCAAGAGTTGACCAAAGCATTTGATCTGACACAAGAAGGAGTCCTTCAATGCCAAAGGCAGTTATGTGTATCGAATGTAGCTGAGCTAAGGAAGCGGATTATGATGGAGGCACACCATTCACGGTATTCTATTCATCCGGGATCCACCAAAATGTACCATGATCTGAAAGAGGTGTATTGGTGGGGCAACATGAAAAAGCACATTGCAGAATTTGTGGCTCAATGTCCAAATTGCCAACAAGTCAAAGTAGAGCATCAAAGACCAGGAGGTTACATATAATGTATCAATCTTCTAGTCTGGAAATGGGATATGATTAATATGGACTTCATCACAGGTTTGCCTCGTACACTGCAGAAGTTTGATTCCATATAGGTGATAGTGGACAGGCTTACCAAGTCAGCGCATTTCCTACCAGTTAGGACCACCTATACAGCTGAAGATTTCGCAAGGATGTATGTCAAGGAGATAGTACAATTGCATGGGATTCCACTCTCTATTATCTCAGATCGAGGAGCTCAGTTTACGACACATTTCTGGAAATCTTTTCAGCAGAGCTTGGGTACACAGGTGAATTTGAGTACGACTTTTCATCCTCAAATAGATGGACAAGCAGAGCGTACTATCCAAACACTTGAAGATATGCTACGGGTGTGCACGTTGGATTTTAAAGGCAGCTGGGATGATCATTTACCACTTGTTGAATTTTCCTACAACAATAGCTATCATTCAAGTATTAAAATGGCACCTTATGAAGCTTTATATGGAAGAAGATGTCGATCACCAATTGGATGGTTTGAAGTGGGTGAAACTGCTTTACTTGGGCCCGATCTTGTTCACCAAGCCATAGAGAAAGTCAAAGTGATCCAACGGCGGCTACAGATGGCCCAAAGCCTACACAAGTCATATGCTGATGTCAGAAGACGAGGGATCGAATTTACCATAGGTGATTGGGTATTCTTTAAGGTTTCGCCAATGAAAGGGGTGATGAGATTTGGAAATAAAGGAAGGTTGAGTCCACGTTATATAGGCCCATATGAAATTGTTAAAAGATTTGGACAAGTTGCATATGAATTGGCACTACCCCAAGAACTCTCCGCAGTTCATCCCGTATTCCATGTTTCAATGCTTCGAAAGTCCATAGAAGAGCCATCTCAGATTACTCCCATTGAGGGTGTGCAAATTACAGAAAATCTCACATATGAAGAAGTACCTGTTGCTATTCTGGATAGACAGGTGAATAGATTGAGGAATAAAGACGTCGCTTCCGTAAAGGTACTTTGGAGAAATCAGCAAGTAGAAGAGATCACATGGGAAGCGGAAGAAAGGATGAAATCAAAGTACACACATTTATTTCACACGGAAGAACAAGTTCAAAGTACAGAAGGAGAGCAATAACAAGTAAGCCTATATCCATTTGTCAGTATGATAGGTATGTGTATATATACGATGTCTACTTGGACTAGCATTTGTGTACCCTGGATACTGTTATTAACATTCGAGGATGAATGTTTTTAAGGGGGGAAGAATGTAACACCTCAGGTGCTACGATTACATAAAAACATACAATAGTCGGGGTATAAGACTAAATAAAGGAAAGGTGAAGGAACCTGTGTCGAAAATGAGCATGCGAAGAAGGAAAGACCTGAGATTCAGAGGTGAGTCACGACAGGACTCACGTGGCGTGAGTCCCACCCACGTGACGTGGGTGTCTGCCGTGACCAACTTCAGAGAGTTGTATAATTGTCTGATTTCCACGGCAGGGGTCATGTGGTATGACACCCACTGACGTGGCGTGAGTGGGTGCCGTGGATAACTTCAGAGACTTGGAAAATGTGGTCTGATTCCCACGACACTAGCCTACGTGGCATGACTGGTGTCGTAGACACCAGTCACGATACCGTGGAATTTTGTCGTCTTTGTTGACCTGTGTTGACCGGATGGAATGTTTGAGTGTATTACCCATTAAAGGTGTTGGGCTGGATCTATATTCTGTACTTGAGGCCCAAATATCATATAATAAGCCATGGGCCTCAACAAATATAAGAAAGACCCATTCAACATGGATCAAACTTGTGGCCAAAGATTAATTAGACTTGAGGGGCTTTATAAGAAACAAAAATCAGCATTTATTCACATAAAAACACATGCCATTTCTAGATACCTCTCAAAGTCATTCTTATCTCATAAACCCTAAGGCAACAACACTTGGTTGGGACAAGATCATCTCTTTGCAATTATTGGTAAGTGTTTACGCTTATGAATCTTCTGGATTAATATATTATGTATATGTAAGGTGGTACAGATCATGATGGTGGTGTTCCAAAGTGTGTGGAAGTCCACTTTGTTTGTGGAATAAAGTGATATGGTAGTAGAAGAGGAGGTGGGATGATATATCCTATGTGGAGGATGTTGGATGGTTTTATTATCGTATTGTGAACTTGTACTAGTCTTGGTTCCTAATGTGAGTTCCCTTATGTGTAGCATAGAAGGAAGGTGGAATTGTTGTAGTCTCATATTGCAAGGCTAAGGTATGTAAGGTTTCTCTTTTCCATGACCTTGGGTCACATCTCTTGTTCATCGGTTGACCGTACTAATTCCTTTCCGAAATATGTTTCATTCCAAGTAAGTTGTTAGAAATCGTTGTTTGTATGCCACTTATTCATTGCCTATGGTTCCCAAGTGCCAATAATGTCGCAACCACCAATGTATCACTTTCATAACGAAATAATTGAAGTAATGCATATTTGTGTTTCTTGGGTACGAGTGGTAGCTCAAAGGGGCGAAAGCCTAGCTAAAGACGACCCCGATTGAATATTGGACACAGGGGGTAGCCCAAAGGGGTGCAAACCTAGCTAAGGCCGAACCTGCATTATTGATTTATGGGTGGTAGCTCAAAGGGGCATAAGCCTAGCTAGAGACGATCCCACTATTATGACCCACTGATCAGTTGGGGCCCGGGTACGATATGAGTTATTGATGATGATAATGAACGTAAAAGCAAAGAAATTAATGAACGTAATGTATTTGGTTCCACACACACAGAACGGTGGTTTATCCATATTGGCTACTCACTTGTCTCTGCTCTCATTGAATTTCCTATGTTGCTTATATTTGCTTATAGCCTTATATACTCAGTACATTCTTCGTACTGACGTCCCTTGGGGGACTTACCTTACTTGCTACAGGCGCAGGTGCTAGTAGACCTCCATTGTAGGTTGTAGATCTTTTGCTGAGTATTTGTGAGCTCCAGTTGCTTCGGGGCTTTCCAAGTTACATGTGTACATTGTTTTTTTTTGGTACTATGTAAATATTGCATAAGCATGGTTATGTATCAATTAGAGGCTCTATAAACATATGTGAGGCTATGAATGTAAGTGATGTATATCCATTTTGACTTGATGGCTCTAATGGCCAAGTTGTATATATATCACATGTGTTCCATGATTTTCGCTATTGGCATCTTGTATTTGCATCTGACAGTAAAGTTCATCGACTGGTATGCGTATAAGTGTTCAAGAGTAAAGATAGGTTCTCTCGGGCCTTATAGACTTTTGGTGCCAGTACGCCCCATTGGAACTCGAGACGTGACATTCAGGCAATAACAATGACTCAATTGACACCGAAGTTACAAAGAAAAGAAAATAAATTCCATCTAGATCCAAGGTTTGGGGTCATTATGATAAGGTTGTGGATGGCAATAGTATTTGTATTGGTAGAGTGAAGTGCAGGTATTGTTTCATATCTCTTGCTTATACTTTCACTAATGGAACAACAGGCTTGAAACAACATTTAGGAAGGTGTCCAGTCTATAAACCTGCTGATGCAATTGCTACTCAAAAAAGTTAAAATTTTCATCTAAAGATGCACCACTTAGGGAATTTGATCAAGAAGCTGTTAGGAGGGATTTAGTTGAGATGGTAATTATAGATGAACTTCCATTCAGTTTTGTTAAAAAAGAAGTCTTTAAAAAGTACATTAATCTTGCTCAACCTTTATTTCGAATTCCTTCCTGTAGAACAGTTACAAGGGACTGTTATTGTAATGACTCTCTAGGTCATTTTCTAGATTTTCGTATATTTTGGAGTTTCAAGCCTTCCCACAATGGCTACATATCATTTATGACTTGCCGAAACTACCAATTCGGTCATTGGATAGTTCATTTGGATTTTAGGTTCATTTCCCTATTTTAAAGCTTTCGCTGTTAAGAAATTGGTCTCGAACAAAACTACTAGTAAACAATCTCAGATGGAAATTTTGACAGTGCCATCAGCTTTGAGATATTGATTTTAGGCTAGATAGACCCTTGGTTCATGTCCTGAGGCTTCCGGACTCGTTTTGGGCTATTGGGTAGATTAGATAAAAAATAAAACCATAGGTGTGGGCCCCACATTAATCAAAACAATCTCGGATGAAAGTTTCAATGATTCCATTGAGTCCAGAATATTGAATTTGTTGTGGTAGTATAGTTCGTTTGCACATACGAAGTTCTGAACGAATCCCGAATACCCGGTTGAAGTCCATTTTAGACTCGACAAAATTCTAGTGCCTGATATCTGGTGTGACCGCTAAAGCGGTCAAAGAGAAGCTTAAGCGGTAGTCACTTTAGTGACAATCAAGCCGCTTTAGTGGCCTTAGCCATTTTGGTAAGGACCGCTTAAGCGCACCCTTGTCCGCTTAAGTGGATGTCGCTTAAGCAACGGGGTGCTGCTTTAGCTCCCTCAGCCCTTTCCCTCGGTGACCGCTTATGCGGGCAGTGTCCGCTTTAGCGGCAGCTACTTAAGTAGCCAGGTGTCCGCTTTTGCGGCACCTGGGGTGTCACGAACCAATTTCTCAGGTCATGATGGCACCTACTATAACCCACTAGTAGGTAAGCCAACCCGTAGTCCGGAACAACTAGTAATGGACTAATGATAGAAATAAAGGAAACAGCAGAATAAATACAGTAGCAAGGCTAATATAATCCCAAAACCTGGTGGATCCAGTACAAGAGCTTCTAATATAATAGGAGTACAAATAAAATATAAGAAAAGTGTATATATATAAGCCGTCTCTGACAGAACATAGAGAACAGTCTAACAATAAGAGGGAGGGTAGGGATACTCCAAACGTAAGTAGCTCACCCCAAATCTCCGATCCATAGCTGCTCCGCAAGATACACACACCAACGGCGATAACTCGTACTATAACCTGTAGGCTACAAAAGTGTAGTATAAGTAACAAATACGTGGTACTCAGTAGGCATCGGCCAACTGAGCTCCAAAAATAATGCAAGCATAAAAAACATGAAGGCATGAAAGTGACTACAGGCAACTATCCAAGGAACTAGGCATAACGATGCTAATGGAGCAATAAGGATAACTATCCTATCCTAACAGTAATCCGGGACTAAAGTGCAATACCGTATATCACTGGCCAATATACAAATGAAGAGTGAAAGAAGGATATATAGTAGTAGTACAAGGCCAAAGAATACATATATGATATGAATAGGCAAAGAAAAGAGGGATATACGGTAACACCATTTATATATATATATATATATATATACACACACACACACACACACACATAGGACTAGCTCAGTGGTAACAACCAGAGGGAATCACCCTAACATGTCAAGGCCCAAAATCAAGTAGGGAAGTTAACTCTAGCATAAGCAGGATCCCTAACAAGGCATGACTAAATATAAGATAACCAAACCATAATGTAACTCACTGCAAGAGTAAAGGAATCAGAAATGTACCTTCAACTCGGGTACCAATCCAAAACCACCCTCCCATGAACTAACCATAATAACCAATAATAAAGTAACCGGCTAGTCCGGGTAAACAAGTACCTAACCGTACCCCCATAAGCCAGGAAGGTTCACAGAAACACTCAGCAAACAACAACCATAACCCGTACCTATACAGCCCCCATAAGACTGATAGATACAGGTGCCAAACAACTATACTTGTGGTAGTCAATGCATATGAATGGATAAATGCAGCATAAACCAAAATGCCATAACCATATCAGGGACACCAGACTCGAACCGATTCCGTAATCTCAAACCATACCGTACCAAGTGTATACAACTTTTCCAGCTCACCTAGCTCACAAAGGTAGGACCTACGGTGACCAAGCTTCTCCGAATCGACGACTCTCGGACAAAAGGGCCTCCTAGGGGATTTGAGAAATCCATATACACTGCCTAATCCCAATCCAGGACTTACAATAACCATCATAATCCATCTACTCCAACCAGTACCAGAGATGTATATATATATAATCAATGTAGGGACTCAAACCGCAACTAAAAGGATGTAAATCCATAAATCCATTGCCTGGGATCATGCTCGAGACTAAATCATCATAATTATGTACAAAGGGTCAGAATATCCCTCAATCAAAGTAAATAGTAATGGTAAAATGAGTGGATAAATAATGGACCGAAATTAGCTTCAGTCGAAGTTCTAAAACCTCATCTTTAGTTCCAAAATCTCATAATCCATTAAATAAGGTGGTACGATTCCCGTTATAAAATAATACATATTTAAAGTGAAAAATTGGAATAAATCCCTTTTTGGAAATAGTAGTAAAATTAAGGTTTTGGTTGGAATCAGACCCCTAAGTGAGCATGAATGCGCCTAAAAGTATGCATGCCATCACCAGTATCAAAACAAAACCACTATAAGCGCCAAAGCATCTGTAATCTAGAATCATATCCCTTTAGGGATAAAATACTCACCTGGTGTCCAACTGGCATTGTAACCACAGCCTCGGGCCCAATAATACATCACCGACATAATAACGCCTCATAACTCGGGAAACTACGGTAAATGAGGGCGTAAAGTTACTAAAGGATTTAATCGGGGAAAAATATTACATAATTCACTAAGTCAAATGGTAAATCTTATACTAAAGGATCCTTAATCATCAACTATGGTTATCATGCTTATAATCAAGGGTAATAAGACTCTATGGACATAACAAGTATTTATACTAGGGTTCGGGCCACATCTCTACCCCAAATTCCATAAAATAGGCTAAGTCATGCTACACTATCCATGCTCACATTCTATAATCCCTTCCTAGAATGCAATTTATACTATACACAATCTCATAGAGAAAAGTAAATCGAAGCCTA
This sequence comes from Capsicum rhomboideum, assembly GCA_031232105.1. Lineage (NCBI taxonomy): Eukaryota > Viridiplantae > Streptophyta > Magnoliopsida > Solanales > Solanaceae > Capsicum > Capsicum rhomboideum. The sequence goes on along the minus strand of CP124717.1, from coordinate 49,797,886 downwards.
CCTTGATGTCGAACCACAATTCTTGAAGTGTCCACAAATAGCTCGACCTTGCTCCACGATCCCAAATCGACGTTACACAATCAAAATAGTAACCTACACGTTATTATGAGTAAAATGATACCCATATTGTAATATAAAACTCCGGCTCAGAATTGGGTCAATAATGGGCCCATGGGGCCCGCTAATGAAATTCCAAAATTGAATCCGTCACGAGGTCCCTCGAATGATAAGGAATTTATGCTCAAAAGTTGAGCACAAATGGAGCGTAAATCGAGGCTCAAATCAGTCCCCAAAGATTAAGATTTTAAAGACCTAATTTCTAAAAATTTATAATAAAATGGGACGAAATTCAATGGGTAAAATGATGAATAATGACCAAAGAGTGATGAGCATACCTACCTTAGCTTCAATGGGTGAATCCCTACTCTTTATCACTCCTCATACTCTCAATAATAGGGGGAAAAGGTTGAGAAATTAATAGAGAATCGAGTGAGGAAGGGGGTATAACAGCCCTTAGGTGCCGCTAAAGCGGACACCTGGCCGCTTAAGCGGCTATCGCTAAAGCAGACTTTGACCGCTTAAGTGGTCACTGACGAAAGGGTTGAGCCTGCTAAAGCGGCACCCCATCACTTAAGAGACGTCTCGCTTAAGCTGACAAGGGAGCTTAAGCGGTCCTCACCAAAATGGACAAGGTCGCTAAAGCGGCTTGGTAGCGGCTCCTTGACCGCTTTAGCGGTCACACCAGATATCAGCTACTAGATTTTAGCTAAGTCCAAAATAAACTCCGATTGAGTGCTCGAAATTCGTTCGGAACCCCGTGCACGCAAACGAACTATGCTACCATACCAAATTTGATATTCCAAACTCAACAGAACCATCAAAATTTTCATCCGAGGTTGTTTCGATTAAATAGAAGGCCCACACCTATAGTTTCATTTTTCACCAAATCTACCCAATAGCGCAAAATGAGTTCGGAAGCCTCGGGACTCAGACCAAGGGTTCTCCTATCCTAAAATCAATGTTCCAGAGCTGATGTCACTATCAGAATTCCATTTGAGATTGTCTACTAGGAGTTTTGGTCCGAGACCTAATCTTTATCAACGAAAGCTCCAAAATAGGAAAATAAGTCTAAAACCCAAATGGACTGTTCGATAATCAAATCGATAGTTCCGACAAATCATAAATGACCTATAGCTATTATGGGATTGCACAGAAATTGAGACTAACGACCGGTCTCTCTGCAGTCATAACAAACCCCTGAAGCTCTAACCTGGTGAGAAACACGAGTTGTCCCCAACCGGCTGACCAAATCGCGCTTGGAGCACTCTCTAAACCAATGAACAACCTTACTATAATTAAAACATGCCCCTGGGACTCTCAGATGCACTGAATCTGCTGACCCAAAATGGTCGCAAAGGCCTAAAGACCTAGACCAAATACTCTATGATGTCTGACCAGAACTCTGTCTACTGATACCACCACGATCAACCTAAGAGCTACCCATAAGCTGAGGTGCTACTTGTATGGGCCTAATAGGCTGCAAATGATACTGACCTCTACTGGGAGGATTTTGACCTCCAAATGGAATACCCCTAACACTGAACTACTGACATGGCCTTTTGCTGCCACCTCCGTACACCTCAAAGCAAATCCTCTGTGGTCCTCGCGAGATCAACAACCTTAGAGAAAGAAGACCCAGCTATAATCAAATGCTTCGATGCTAAATGGAGTGGTAAAGTCAATCCTTCGTTACTACACTTCTGCAACTTGCAAGTTATAGTACGAGTTATCGCCATTGGTGTGTGTATCGTGTAGAGCAGCTATGGATTGGAGATTTGGGGTGAGATCCTGACGTTTTAGAGTACCCTTACCCTCCCACTTATTGTTAGACTTTTCTCCATATTGTGTCAGAGACGGTTTGTATATATACACTTTACCACTCAGTTTAGCATCGTAACATTTGATAGTAACATGGTTTTCTTTCTTTGAGGTTGCTGATCTTGCGAGGGCTACAGAGAAGGCTTGCTTTGAGGTGTATGGAAGTGGCAGCAAGAGGCCATGTCAGTAGTTCAGTGTTAGGGGTATTCCGTTTGGAGGTCGGAATCTTCCCAGCGGAGGTCAATATCATTTGCAGCCTATTAGGCTCGTATAGGTAGCACCTCAGCTTATGGGTAGTTCTCAAGTTGATCGTGGTGGTATCAGTGGATAGAGTTCTGGTCATACATCATGGAGTATTTGGTCTAGATCTTCAGGCCGTGGTGACCATTTTGGGTCAGCAGATTTAGTGTATCTGAGAGTCCCAAGGGTAAGTTTTGATTGTGGTGAGGTTGATTATTAGTCCAAAGAGTGCCCCAGGCGTGAGTTGGTCAGCCAGTTGGGGATGTCTTATATTTTTCACTAGGTTAGAGCTTCAGGGGTTTCCATCAGAGGTCGTTTCGATTAAATATGGGGCCCATATCTATAGTTTCATTTTTCATCAAATCTACCCAATAGCCCAAAACGAGTCCAGAAGCCTCGGGACCAAGATCAAGGGTCCACCTAGCCTAAAATCAACGTTCCAAACCTGATGGTACTATTAGAATTTACATATGCGATTGTCTACTTGGAGTTTTGTTTCGAGACTAAATCTTTAACAGCGAAAGCTCCAAAATAGGGAAATGAGTCTTAAACCCAAACGGACTATCTGATAACCAAACCGATAGTTTTGAAATGTCTTAAATGACCTGTATCCACTATGGAATGCTAGAAATGTTGGAATGCATGAAAATTGAGAAAATGACCTGGAGGGTCATCACATGGGGCTGTTAAATCTCCTTTTCACCTAATTTTCTCCCCCATTTCTTAACCTTTTTCCTCCATTCTTGAGAGAATAAGTCATGGGAAAGTGGTGAAAATCTTTCATTGAAGCTAAGGTAAGTTAGATCTATACTCTTTGGTCATTATTCATCATTTCAGCCGTTGAATTCTGTTCCATTAAATTGTAAATTCCAAGAAATTAGGTCTTTAAATCCATAAAATTTAGGGACTGATTTGGGCCTTGATTTGTGTCTCGTTTGTGCTCACCTTTTGAGTATACATTCCTTATCTTTCTAGGGACCTCATGATGGATTTAATTTTTAGATTTTATTTGCGGGCCCCGCAGGCCTATTCTTGACCTGAATTTCAACCCAAGTTTTATATAGCAATATGGGTCTCGTTCTACTCGTATTAACATGTAGATGATTATTTTGATTGCATGGTGGTATTTTGGGAGCAAAGTCGAGCGAATTGTGGGTGATTCAAGATTTACGGTTCGCCATCGAGGTAGGCTTCGGTCTACTTTTCTCTATGAGATTGTGTATAGTATAGTTTTCATGCTAGGTAGGGATGGTAAGATATATTTCTGACTAGTATAACATGACTTAGGCCATTTAGGGAATTTGGGGTAGAAATGTGACCTGAACCTTAGTGTAAAACATTTGCCATGGCTATAGAATCCTATTACCCTTGATTATAAGCATGCTAACCATAGTTTAATATTAAGGATCCCTTAGTATAAGATTTATCATTTGACTAAGTAATTTAGGAGGTATTTCCCCTGTTAGATCCTTGTAGTGGTTTTATGCCCTTGATTATTATGGATTCCCGAGTTATGAGGCTTGTGATGTTGATTATGTATTATTGGGCCTGAGGCCATAGTTGTGATACCAGTTGGACTCCAGGTGAGCATTTTACCCTTAAAGAGGGCATGATTCTAGTTTATAGACGCTTATGGTTGTATTTTTTGGATACTGGTGATGGCATGCATACTATTAGGCGCAATTATGCTCACTTAGTGGTACGATTCCAACCAAAACCTTGATTTTACTACTGTTTTTCTAAAAAGGGAACTATTCCCACTTTTCACTTTTAAAATGGAATCTTTTATAATGGGAATCGTACCACCTTATTTAATAAAATATGAGCTTTTGGAACTAAATATGATGTTTTGGAAAATAAACTGAGATTGATTTTGATCCACTACTATTCCACTCATTTTACCACTACTACTTACTTGATCGAGAGAAATTCTAACCCTTTCTATACTATTATGTCAATTTAGTCCCGAACTTAATCTCGGACAATGGATTTATGGACTTACATTCCTTTAGTCATGGTTTGAGTCCATGAACTTATTATACTATGTACATTACTTTAGTCATGATTCGAGTCCGTGCACTTATTACACTATGTACACTCTCTTAGTCACGGTTCAAGTCTATGTACTTATTATATCTCTCTCTGGTGTTGTACGTAGTAGATCGATTATGATAGTTATTGGAAGTCCTGGTTCGGGACCAGGCAGTGTATACAGATATCCCGAATCCTCTATAGGCCCCTTCGTCCATGGCCACAGTGCTGGAGAAGGATGGTCGCCGTAGGTCCTGCCTTTGCGAGCTTCGGAGCTGGAAGAGGTGTATATACTTGGTACTTTATGGAACTTGGATCGGATAAGGTATTTATGGATTTTTTATATTCATTCAATTATATGTATCGCCTATCACCAACATGATTGTTGGGTGCCTGTATCTATCGGTCTTATGCAGGGCTGTGTAGGTACAGGTTATGGTTGTTGTTTGCTGAGTGCTTCCGTAAACCTTTTGGGCTTATGGGGGTCCGGTTAGGTTTTTGTGTGTCAAGACTGGACATTTACTTTCTTATTTATTATTATGGTTAGTTCATAGCAGAATGAGTATGACTGGTACCCGGGATTAGCTGTACGTTTCTGAATCCCTTCTTTATTATGGTAAATTACATTATTGATAAATCACCTCATGATTAGTCACCCTTTGCTTAGAGGTTTGAGTATTCTAGCATTAGCTCCCTTACTTAGTTATGATCCTCGAGATGTTATGTTGACTCCCTCAGGCATTTACCTCTGAGTTAGGCCTATATGTATACATATATGTACGTTACTATCGTATATCTCTCTCTTTCTTGATCTATTTCATATTTTATATGTATCCTTTGGCCTTGTATATTACTATATATATTTCTTTCTCTATTTATTCATGTATTGCCCAGGGATATACGGTATTGCACTTTAGTTCCTGAGTGCTGTCAGGATAGGGTAGTTATCCTTATTGCTCTATTAGCACTATTATGCCTAGTTCCTTGGATAGTTGCCTATAGTTGTATTCATGCCTTACATGTCATTTTATGCTTACATTGTTTTTGGAGCTCATTTGGCTGATGCCTACTGAGTACCACGTGATTGGTACTCATACTACACTTCTGCAACCTGTAGGTTATAGTACGAGTTATCGCCGTTGATGTGTGTATCGTGCGGAGCAGCTATGGATTGGAGATTCGGGGTGAGCTCCTGGCATTTTGTAGTATCCCTACTCTCTCTCTTATTGTTAAACTGTTCTCTAGGTTGTATCAGAGACAACTTGTATATATACTTTCCCGTATTTCACTTGTACTCCTGCTGTATTAGAAGCTCTTGTACTGGCTCCACCAGGTTTTGGTACTATATATGTCTTTTTATTATATTTATTCTGTAGTTTTCTTTATTTCTCTTGGTAGTACGTTACTAATCATTCCGGACTATGGGTTGGCTTACCTTCTGGTGGGTTATAGTAGTTGCCATCATGACCTGAGAAATTGGGTCGTGATAGTTATGATCTTTATGGTGAATTAAGATATAATTTGAATAAGTCTTTTAGGGAAGCACAACCAAAGATTTTCCTTATACAAAAAATTAATTACATGTGTTTGATTGCTCACTTTATTGAGAGAAATTGGGTATTGCATAAAAGAATATTGAATTTTTTTGCCAATTCTAGTCAGAAGGGTGACCAAATGGCAGATGTTATTGGTAATTGCTTACTTGAGTGGAACTTAGATATTGTGTTTTGTGTTACTGTTGATAATGCTGCTTCAAATAGTGTTACAGTTGCAAAATTGTCTAAACAATTAGATATGTAGGGAACTAATATAATGAGTGACAAGCATCTTCATATGAGATGTATGGCTCACATACTCAATCTAATTGTGCACGAAGGCTTGAAGGAAATTGGTAAGTCTATCTATGTGTTAGACAAATAGTGAGGCATGTTAGGTCATCTCCGACAAGAATAAGAAACTTTGTGAAATGTTGTGAATTCCAAAATATAGAATGTACTAAATCGTTATGCCTAGATGTGCCTATTATATGGAATTCCACCTACGAGATGTTGGAAATGGCACAACACTTTGAGAAAGCTTTTGACAGGTTTGATCTTTTTTATGCAAATTTTAAAACCTTTCATTCTACTCATATTTGTGAAGATGGAAGTGCTGCAGATCTTCACGATTGTGATGATTGGGCAAATGTGAGGAATGTGGTAAATTTTCTTCAAAACTTTTATGACCTCACCGTAAAGGTTTCAGGTTCACATTATGTTACATCTAGTTTTCATTTTGTGGATATATGTGAGCTTGATATATATTTGAAAACATGTTTAGCTAGTGATGATTTTAATTTGAGTTTAATGGCTGGGTGGATGAAGGAGAAGTTCAAGACATATTGGGGTACACCTGACAAGATGAACTCAATGATTTATATTGCTTCAGTCTTGGATCCTCATAATAAGTTTGTGTTTGTTACCTTTGGGCTTAAAAAGTTATTTGGGGAGAAAGTGGGACAAAAGGTAAATACGGTAGTTGAGGATTATTCGAAAGCTTTGTTTAAAGAGTATTTAGGAAAATATTCAAGAGAATGTCAATATCTATCATCTCCTTCTAAATCTACTTCATCTCAAGACATATCTGATTCTTGTAGTTCTGGTTCTCAAAGTGTAAGAACAAACACTTTGAGAACTAAGCTTCACTTGAAGAAAAAAAAAGAATTGTGGAAGTGAGGGTACTAGGACAGAGTTATATAAATACATTTCTAAAGGTCAAGAGACTGATCATCCTAAATTTGATCTCTTATAATGGTGGAAACTTAATGCTCCAAGATTTCCTATTCTTTCAGAGTTAGCTCGTGATGTGTTAGCTATTCCTATTTCAAGTGTGGCATCGTAATGTGCCTTTAGTACCAGTGGCCATATACTTGAACGATTTAGAAGTTCTTTGACTCCTAGATGCATACAATCTCTTGTTTGTTCTCAAGAATGGCTTAGAAAAGAGACTAAATCTATTTGTGAGGAAGAAAGTTTGGAATATCTTGAGCAACTTTAAATTGGTAAGTTTTTATAATTTTTGTGTATGTTTTAGAGTACAACTAATCTACTTTACTACTTGTTTATGTTGTATGACAAATTTGTTTAAATTATCTTTAGAGATGACATATAATGGAAGGGATTCTTGCATTGTTGATGTTTAATTGCAATTTGCTATTTTGCTTCTAGTTTCCTAACTCCTAATGGTGAGTTTCAATACTTTATTTGTTTGGTGATATGAGCTATTCTTTTGTAGTTTTATTCTTTTATGTTTTATCTAAAAAGTTATATTCTAAATTTCTAACTGTTGGTTTAATCTTACTTTTTATTAGGTTCAAGTTCAACCATGTCTCCTAAAGCTCACTCATTAGTTTGGGAACATTTTGAGGTGATTGGAGACAATGATGAAATGCGTAAAGCAAAGTGCTTGACATGTGGTGTGATACTCAATTGCCATCCAAAATGGGTTGGAACGAGTGGCTTGTGGAAGCATGTTACAAGATGTTTTGAGCATTGTCTTGATCATGGTAGGAAGATTCGTATTTAAGCTTATGTTTTGAATTTGGTAACTGGTGTTGTTGATGAATTTAACACCATTTGTGACTGCTATGTTTTTTATGTGAAGCTAGATTTTAAGTGTTGTTGGTAATCCTTAGTTGTTGCCAATCAACCATGTTTTTTTTATGTTGTGCCTTAGTTGCTGGCACCTGGCAGCCATTGTTTTGACTTAAGTATAGTTGCTGGCCTGCTGCTGCCATGTTATTAAAGTGTTCCTGCCATGTTATATTAAGTATAGCTGCTAGCCTGCTGCTGCTACTGCCACGTTATTAAAATACTAGTATGACTGCTGGTGCTAATTTGCCATGTTTTTGGATTTTGTATGTTGGCAATTGGCATAGTAAGTGCCATACAGTAGTAAATACATACTGCATAGTAAATATTGTATGGCCAAAACATGCCATACAATGATATAATAGTAACTAGTAAGTTTCGTCCATACAACAGTAAGTGTTGCTGCCATGGCCTATTCCATAGAAGAAATTGTGGATATATTTTAATATTTTTATTTCTCACTTGCACCAAAAAATTGATTTAAAAATACTGAATAAACAGAACTGAAGTTCAAAAAATTGAGCCGAACTAAATTAGTTTGGTGTGGTGTTCGGTGCTCATTTTTCCAAAATCAAAAATCGAACCGAACTTTTGAAAAATTGAATCGAAGAACTGAACGTCCATCCCTAGTATTGTCCTTCCGTAGAGCCTCCAAATGCTCCCAATCTGGTCAAATACATTTTCCATATAATTAAATGAGTTTGTAGACACTTAATAATACTATGACTCTATTCCTTGCCTAAAAGTTAATCTAAAAACTAGTCTCGAGCCCACGAGGAAAAACAGAACTTAATTTAAAATTATATTACTGGTAAAGTAAGAAACTCTAATATAAAATTTCATAAAAAAAAGGGTTCAATCGACCTTCAAATCAAAGAAATTCAGTTTTCAATACTTAGGGTAAATCCCCTCAAATCTGTAATCCTTATGCGCCATTAATAGACTAATTTAATGATAATTTTATGGGAAAAACACAAACAAGGTATTAGAATATTACTCCATGAAGAAATCTATCAAAACCCCTTTCTTAGTGCCCAATAGCATGTTCCTGTGCTCCTCAAATTGTTTTAGAAAAAGTGAAACTAAATTGAGGAAGAAATCATTGTTCAAATACAGGGATTTTGCAAAAGAGAAAATTTTGCAAAGTCGCAGGAGCGAAAAAGATACTGCATCAATTTGTTCACTCAACATGCATGTTTCTATAGAAGAGACTCTCTTCCCGCAAGAGTAAGTACACATGCGCGAGATTTTCTTATAGTCATGACTCCACCAATGTGGACGATCCTCGCCGAAGTGACCGACTCAAGGCACCTTCATAGGTGTGATACCTAGCCCACATGCATGGAAAAATTACACATGTGCGACTGCACCAGCTAAACTAACAACACATCAAATTCCAAAACAGTCTGAACCCGAAATCAACCCTCGAAAATCATTCAAAACCCAATGAAAATAGACCAAATATGTAACTTGACTAAAAGCCACATGCTGAACCAGTTGGAATGATCAATATATTGATCCGGGGTTGTCTTGACCAAGGTCAACTCTTAACTTCTAAATTTCTAAAATTTCAACCAATGATCCAAATTACATTTGAAAGCCTTGGGACCCAAGCCAACAATCTGACTAATCCAAACATCACCTTACGGACCTAAAAGAACTATTGAAATTTCATTTTAAGCTCATCTTCCTCAGATGTTGACTTTGATCAAAGTTTTTGATCTTTCAAAATGAAAAACTCATCTAACCACCTCGAGTATCATATCACCCACCTATGCAGACCACAACTATCATATTGAAGCTACGGGAAGGGTCAAAAATAGAAAAACACATAGAAATCAAAAACACCATGTGAGTTGTTACATCATCCACCATTAAAATACATGTTTGTCCTAGAATGTAAGGAGTAAGAAAATAACTAATTTATCACAAATCTGGTGATATTTGCTACACATGGTTAACATGGTCTCCCAATTAACTTCCTCTATCGGATGATACCTCCATTGAAATTTCACTGAAATTATCTCTTTAGACCTCAACTTTCAAGTCTGTTTGTCAAAAATAGTCACGGGCTCCTCCTCAAAAGTCAGATTATGATTCAAATTCACCGAGTCCCATCGAATCACACGAGAATCATCATAATGATACTTCTTCAACATATACATATGAAAAATTGGATACACAACTAAAATATCTAGAGGTAAAGCCAACTTATAGGCCACCTCCCCTATACGTCAAATAATCTCAAACAAACCATTAAACCTCGAGCTAAGCTTGTCTTTCTTCTTGAACCTCATGTCATACTTAATAGGCGATACCTTCATGTCACAATCCAACTGGTCATGAGTGGCACCCACCCTATCTATACGACGGAAAATCATTTAACTCAATCCTTAACCAACTATTCAGACTTTCACAAGTCACTTTTCTCAAATACTTACCATTTAACTCACTAAAACACAATATTAATCAACCAATTCAATTACAAAATTATTTAATATCCATAAACAAATAGAGTGCGAAAGTATCTCTAATTATTACAATCCATGGGACTCGAAAGTCACCAAACAAGAACATCTAAACAGTATCCAAAATCAAGTCTAAAATATTATCCAAAATACTAATCAAGGAAGTGTCTTAGTCTTGAAACAAAGGACATAAACAAAGTAGAGATGATCCAATGACTGCTCGGATATGGTGCTCACCATTGAATCAATGTCTGAATCATGAGCTAGAGTTGAGGTCTCATCAAATGATGGAACACGCTCTGTACTCAACAAAAAGAAGAGTACAGGTAGTATTGGCACAATAACTAAGCACTGGTAGGTATTATCGACCGACTCAACTCAACACCATACAAATAGGCAAGTTAAATGAAAGTAACAACAATCAAAACACAACTCCCAATTAGTTGAAAACCAAATACATTCATAACACTTCATCTCATCAGGGATACAAGTATACAAGTACATCAATTACACTTAGCCAGATTCTTTAACACTAGTCATCACAATTATGAATATAAATGAAATGATGATTGCATGCATGCAAGATGCACACACATACTAGAGTCAGAAGGGACTCTCAGCTATGACCTGCATGGGACGAGCTCAGTCTATGCACCAGTACTAGTGTGGTACCCAATCCAACAATAGTGTTGGTGTGATAGTCGCTTCATATATCATCTCAATACTATCTCAAAATCATATGTTCAATGTATGATACAGTTAATAATCACAAGTAATGCCCAAAAGCTAATCACAAACATCCAACTCACATATAAGCACAGTGTCAAGCAAGTCTTTATTACTATTAAACTATAACCAACCTTGATTCCTTGATCGTAAACACTATATAGCCACAAACTTGCCCTTCCTTTCAATTTCGGTCCGTTCTTGATCTATAAACAATAATTATATAGATTTAACAAAACAAATTGGCCTTCCTAAGCATTAAAACTTACATTTAAAAAAATATCTCATGAACTTAAACTAGTCCATCAACTTAGGGTTTTCTACCCTTTTAAACTCTTTGAATTCTTCATATTTTAACTTACAATCATGAATTCTACCATAGAAAGTTTTTTTTAACACCCTAGGATCAACAAAAACTGATAATAACATCATTCCCTACCAATTTTATGAAATTATGAACTTAGGGCTAACCAACCATTCAACAAAATCATTTATGGAAAATCAAGGATCTACATAACTATTTTTGTCCTAACGATATTAATTCTATTTTGTCCATTCCAATCTCTCTCTTTGGAACCTCAGATAAAATTATTTGGTATTATACAGGTAAGTACAAGGTAAAATCTGGCTATCATCTAGCAAAAGATATAGGTAATTGTACCAACACTCGTATTGAAAGGCCTCAAGCCAGCTGTCAGTCTTTTTCAAAATCTTTCTGGAATTTTCTATGGTCATTGAAAGTCAAAAACAAATATAAACATTTTCTTAGAAAATGCATTCTTAATATCTTACCTGTTAATGCTAATATTTCTAAGAGATTGCACCATAATTGTGATGTTTGTAAGGTCTGTGGTCTAGAAACAGATACGATTGACTATATATTTTTTAGTTACCCGAAAGCTCAATTAGAGTGGAAGTTTGCTCCAATCAATTGGCCAAATGTAGAAAATACTTAGAATTTTGCATTATGGTGGAATGATTTGTTTTGTAATACTTCTAAGTATCCAGATTCCTTTGAGCTACTAAGATTAAGTGTCTCTCTTTTATGGCAAACATGGAAGGGGAGAAATTCATTATGTTTTAATGGTGATAAATATGAACCTGTTAACATAGTTAATAAGGCTTTATTTGATTTACATGAATATGATGATGCTTTACAACCTTTGCCATGTTTAACTCCTATACCTAATAGGATTTATGATGGAACTATTAGTGTGGCACAAGATGGAATTGTTGTTTTCACTGATGCAAGTTTACAAAAGGAGAAGAAAAAGTCGAGCATTGGTATGGAGGCTATGGATACATGTGGTCATTTGCTTCATGACTTTGGCACCCTTATTCTATTTATAGAAAAGACCATAACAAGTGAAGCACTAGCAATTCGAGAGGCTTTGGACCGAGCACTAAAACAAGGTTGGCCGAAGGTTCATATACTCTCAGACTCAAAGAATGTGGTACAAATGTTACAAAAAAAGATGATAATATCTGGGGAAATAGATACTACGTGTGAGGATATATGGATATTGATGAGTTCTTTTGAAGAAATCAAGATTTGATATATTCCTAGAGCATGGAATGTGTTAGCTCATAATTTAGCTAAGTTCTCTATTTGCAGTTTATGTCGAATTTCTTGGGATTCTGTGTTCCCAAATTGGTTTGTAAATGATGTAATGGGGTATTATGGACATCGAAGATATATTATGAGATAATATAATGACGGCGTTCACTGAAAAAAAATTAAGACTTTGATTCTTGCAACCCTAAGGATCTAAGAGAGTGAATTTAAGTTTAAGGAGTAAGAATCTTACCTATAAGATGGAAACCCCCCCCAAACAGTTGCAACATCACCTTCTCTTAGCCCTTGGATGCATTTTTGAAATAATGGGAATGAAAAACATTTTTCTGACTTAAAAACTGAATAACGACATTTTGGCCTCTATAGCGGCACTTTTGTCGTTGCAGCGGCACCACTGTAGCGGAGGATCTACCGCTGCAGTGGATCCTAAGCCAAATTTCTATCGCTACAGCGACACTTCTGTCACTGCAATGGTCCCAAGTCCGTAGATCAGGACTTAGTCTCAGCTCTGACCATTTCAGAACACACTTCTCAAAATTCGACATTACAAACTTACCCTTTCACGGTAATCACTATAACCGGAGTTCTACTAACCCGTTTTATGCACCAAAAGTTTCTACGAATTACTAAACTCATACTCTAACACAAAATAAAATAAAAAACACCAATCAAAACTCTAATATTTCCCTAATTTCCCTAAACTACCAAACACTCAAAATATGCCTAAAACTAGGCCAGTCCTGAATTTTTAAATTTTGGCCTAAGGGGAAACTAGGTGAAGGTTTTACTCCCTATTTCAGTATAATGATGATTTAGGTCATTACACTTTAATAATACCTTCTCTCCAACCATAAAATCTAAATCTGTAATATTTTGATCAACATAACTCTTTTACCTACTCTCAGAAATAAGAAGGTTGTCCTGAATCATTTTCACTTTATCTAAAGAATCTATCAAAAAGTTAATACCCCATGATCTAACCTTGAAAACGTTGAACCAACTAATAGGAGACATACATTTTCTACCCTGCTAGGCCTCAAACGGAGCCATCTGAATGCTGGAATGGTAATGGTTTTTGAATTGTTTTTTTGTAAGTAAACTCTGCCAAAGGCAAGAGCTAGTCCTAATAACCTCCAAAATTAATGACAAATGACCGAATCCTTTCCACTAGTACCTAAATAGTCCGCTCAAACTTACCATCCGTCTGAGGGTGAAAAAGTTGAACTAAGCTCCACCCGAGTACCCAATTCCTCTTGCAAAGATCTCTAAAAATGTGATCTGTGAATTAAGTACTTTGGAAAAGTCTTCAATGAACCTTTGGTTGAAATTGACATCACTAAAAAAACTCCTTACACCTGTGATGGTGATAGGAGGTGGCAATTTAGAAATGAATTTGATCTTTGGTTGGTCAACTTGAGTTCCCTTTTTTGATATCTTATAACCCAACATAATGCCTTTCTTCACATGAAGTGGAACTTCTCCCAATTCAAGACTAAATTTGTTTCTTCATACCTCTTTAAAATAAGGGCCTAGTTAACCAAACATTCATTAAAAGAATCTCCAACTACAAAAAATTCATCCATAAATATTTTGACGGAATCCTCAACCATATCAATAAATAGACATCATGCACCATTGGAATATGGCTGCAACATTACAAAGCCCAAAAAGCATCCATTTGAAAGTAAATGTTCCATAAGGGCAAGTGAAAATTGTCTTTTCTTGATCTTTCGAAGCAATAGTGATTTGGTTGTATCTTGAGTACCCATCTAAGAAACAAAAGAAATCCCTTCCTGCAAGTTGATCCAACATTTGATCCATGAAAGGCAAAGAAAAATGGTCTATATTGGTCAAGCAATTAAGTTTGTTGTCACGATCCAACTAACCGGATCGTGCAGGCACCTACTCTAATCCACTTAGATAGGAGAGCCTTTGCCACTCATTTCAAATATATGCGGAAGTAGCTAAGAAAAAATAAAATACTTCATTTATTACAACCAGTTTATTAAATTATAAATAAAACTGAAAAACCTTTCCCCAAGGAAATAGTCTAAACAGGTACAAGAGTTACTAAGAGGAAGTATAAACTGTATACATGACTCAGCTTCTACCGTAGGAACAATAACAGAAGCTGCTGGAGATCTTTTTTCGTATCAAGCATGAGACTCTTATTGATCGTGCAACCATACTATACCCCAAAAGGGTATAGCAAGAGTTGTATCTGTACAAATAATACGTACTAATAAGCATCATCGATCGATCCAAATTGAATCACATAAACATCACATATATATCTAGAAAGAAAGCATACAACTTAAAAGTTATTTAGCCAAAGAATTTCCATTATAATCTTCCTTAACACCCTTATCCTTTACTAACCTTATCATAGTCAACCCTAATCACCAATTATACACTATATCATTAAGTCAGACTACCTCCCATAATTCACCTGAGAGTTCTACGGTATTCAACCCCCAAGGTTCCTTACCCTTGTCAACCCGTCGTTTAAGATGCTTACAAAGTACTTAGCCTTGCTCCGCTAGTTTGATTATATGGTACCACCCTAGTACCTTAGATTTCTTTTAAACTATGCAAATTAATTATCATACCATGACACCCTGCCTTCCTGGCCTGAAATACAGTAACCGCTAGACCACCGATCATACTTATATCATGGATACAAACACAAACACTTAACGAGTAACCTTACCTCAGTTCATAACACTTAATCTTGTTCTACCCCTCCACTGAGTTTAATCTAGTGAGAGTTAAAATAGATAACAACTCAAGTTGACTCACCACTACCAATCTCAGAATTTTATACAAGCATGGTCAATATAGGCACATAACAGGGTCAACAACCATGACTCAAGTATAATATACCTCCCCTTACCTCATCCACCTAAGTAAGTAGACGATACAAAATATAAACTTTTCTTTTTATAGCCTTAAACCGGATCTCTCATGGGTCCCTTCCAACAATAGTAAAAGTCATAATCATAAGTCCCAGTTCATTCAGGAACCCAACGTATAAGTCATCACATAAACCTAGTTCACTCAAGGAACCCATATATCTAATAAACAAATAAGCCTGGTTCACTCAAGGAACCAATACATCAAATAAACAAATAATCCCGATTCACTCAAGGAACCACTATAACAGATAAATAAATAAGCCTGGTTCGCTCAAGGAACCAATATAACAGATAAAAAAATAAGCCTGGTTCACTCAAGAAACCAATACATCAAATAAACAGATAACCTGATTCACTCTAGGAGCCGCCACTCTCACCAATACCTATACACACATGCTAATGGTCTTATGGTCACCTACTAGCCATGACCTGCAGAGGACGAGCTCTTGTCTATGTACCAAATTCCAGACATCAAGTGCCTTCCAACCTTATGTCAACCAATTCCGTAAAGATGTCCAAATACCGTACATCCCACAATAATGAATATAATCCCATGAAGATGTCCAAATACAGGTACATCCCACATTAATCACATATATCACAACAATAACAACAATAATGATAACATAACAACACTTGTAAAATCCAACAAGCTTTCATATAAGTTCATTGCATGCGATTAACACTTAGGATATAAAATAGTCATTCACTTTTCTTTAACATGTATTATAACAAGCAATACAAAAACAGTTAGCAAAAACATATAACTCAAGTTGGATTCCGATTACGTAAAACCATCACTTACAACTTGCACATAAAACCTATGCCATAACCCACTCCCAACTGTTCATCCTAACATTTGATACATTACTAATTTCCTTTTTCTCTTGTTACCACCATAGATTCTTCGGAATCCACCAGCACTAACCACCATTAATTTAGGCATTTAACAAGTTTAACCTAATTTTTGGGTACAACACTATTTTTAATTATGCAAGGATGAACAGCAACAAGGTAAACACATAATTTCATGAAAAATCTCAATACCATAAAATAACAGCAATTTCCCACCCAATTAACTGGGTTTTCATTCTTTTTATCCACCCAAACACCGTGCCATCCGAAAGACTAAGCATGAAATCTCTCATCAATCAATGTCATGCTTATGCTTTCTAACTCAGGTTTAAACTACTCAATAAGACCTAGCCTACCTGGACACCAAGCAACTGTTATGGAGGTATGAACGTGAGCTTTTGACTCCGTGAAGGTGAATTCTGACGTGAAATCAACAGAAAAACTATGAATTTTACCCCATTAAAGTGAAATCCCTCCCCTCCATTTCTCTCAAACAATGAGGTAACCCTAGGAGGGTTTTTAGATCAAAATTTATCCTTTTTACAACTAAAGAGGAGAAAAGAGAAATATAAAAATCGTACCTGAGGTTCTGGTCCCGTCATCCCGCTATACAGCCTACTGGCTGCTATGGCGACGCTGTGGGATGATGTCAGCTTGACCAAAGTTTTCAATTTCAAAATATTTAGTTGCTTCGTCACATACTAATTCAAGATCGTATTTTCAAAATTTTTTGTAACTCGTACCTATAATGAAGTTCCTATGATAATGACGGGATAGTTCGTTACATTTTTGATAGTCCATGCAAACATACCATCCGATAACAATTCTCATTGGAAATATTTCATCTTGTCATTTCGGACTATGGTCATGTAGCCTTTTTTGGGAACACATTGGCTCACCCATGAACTATCGAATATGGGGTACACTACCCTAACATCTAACTACTTGATGATCTCCTTATTGACCATATCTTGTATAGTTGGGTTCAACCTTCTTTGATGCTCAATGCTAGGAACACAATCTTCTTCAAGTTGGATTTTAAGAGTGCGAATACCTGGAGATATCCCATAATATTTGTGATGGTCCATTTAATAGCACGAATGTATTTCTTCAAGATTGACACCAATGCTTCCACCTTCCATTCACGTAAATCCACATAGATTATCATGGGCAAAGTGTCATTTAGGCCAAAAATTTATGCCTCAAGTGAGCTTGAAGAGGCTTGATCTCCAAAGTTTGTGGTTCAATGATGGATGGTTTAAATAGTGGTAATTCTCTATTTTTCAAATCTAGATCGAATTTCTTTGAAACATAAGAATAAGAGTCAAACCTGACTACTTCATCATAGTCTTCAATATCTTCCCTATCATAGTTCAAGAGAACCACTGCTAAAGTTTCCCCAACAAATTCTTCCTTCACACCTACTTCCACGGCCTCATCAATGGTGTCAATTATTGAAATGAAAATCATGTCACTTGGTTGCTTCATGGATTTACAAACACTAAAATTCACCTCTTCATCATTCATTTGGAACTTGAGTTCCCCACTTTCCACATCTACCAAAGCTCTCCTCATGGCCAAGGAAGGCCTCTCCAAGATGATCAGGACCTCAATGTCCACTTCACAATCTAAGATGATAAAATCGGTAGGGAAAATGAAAAGATCCACCTTGAAAAGTACCTCATAGGGGATTCCCATGAGTATTTTAACTGTTATATCCACCATTAGCAACCTTATGATGGTGGGCCTTGGGGTACCAAGTATCAATTTTTTGAAAATTGCAAGAGCCATCAAATTTATGCTAGCCCTAAGGACACAAACAACCTTGGAAAATTCCGTATATAAACTCCTTTTCACTACTTTTTTCCTATATTTATGCTTTATTTTGAGAATAATTAGTTTGATGCTAAAGTTTTATGCTTAATTCCACGTGTAATCACTTATATAAGGTGTTTTGTGCAATTTAGATGAAAAGATCTAAAAGGGGACTAAAGTAGAGCTTAAATAGCTGAATTTTGCAAAGAAAAGTCCAAGGCAAAGTAGAGGATCGCAGAGCAAGTTCCAAGGAAAATGGGGATCAATTTTTACCACCCTTTGAAGTTTACACTCGAAAATAAAAATTCTAGGGTGAGCAATAGGAGCTCGCACTCCGAGCTTTAGGGTGAACAACATCAGCTTGTGTACCCGCGAGCCGGCAAAAGCAAGGGGTGAACAACATCAGCTTTCTGTTCCAACTTGAAAAGCCCATCTAGGTGTTTTTAAATACTATAAATACCTCTCCTAGGTTATATTTAGAGGAGGAAAAAGGTTGTAGGAACACAAAGTTAGATCAAAGTCTCAACTCTCAATGGTTACTTCCTAAGCTCTTAAATTAGCATTATTAATTATTTATACTTTAATTCTTACTTTGTAATCGAATTATAAGTGGTTAAAATCCCTCCATTTAGGGTTGTGGCCTATATATATATATATATATACCAAAGTAAAAGGAGATTAAAGTAAAAGGAGATTAAGATAATTAAAGATTTGGTATATGTTTGTTTGTGATAATTGATGTAAAATCCTACTCAGTACTCCCTCTCTCACTTGTGTCTTTTATCATGTGTTAGTCTTTATTTTTATTTCTATATTTTTTCTCCCGGTGAACAGTAATATATAATTTTTTTATTTTATATATATATATATAATTACCGTGTTCATCTCTCTCTCTTAACCTATGTTCTTAATAATTCTTTCTTTAACCTCACCCCGAATATGACTGACAATTTGTCCTTTAAATTGTGGCCATTCAAAGCTTTAACTTCCTAGGAATTTACAGGTTAATCCATCGTTATTATTAAGAGATTAAGAGGTTAATCATATACTAATAGTAATAAATTATAAAGACACATAAATGAAAACATATATATTACATACAAACTTACAAACACATATAATTATATTAAAACATACACAATATGGATACAGAAATATAAAAATAAAAGGACTTACATGACTTAAGATGGAGAGAGGTTTCCCTTTCGGAAACCCCTAAAAGACTCCTTACATACTATCTTATTAAAAGACTTTACTTATTTTGTAGGGACTTTATTATACAAGGTTTAGACAGGGAGTACAAAGAAACATTGGGATGGACAAGAGATGAAAAGGAAGAAAAATATGAGAATTTTCGGGAAGGATTTTCTTAGTTATGGATTTTCTCTTGTTAGAACTCTGTCTTATGAATTATTGGACCGCCTCTATTTATAGATGTCTCCAGACTTGAAATTCGGACTTCAAATTTTTATTTGCCTTCTTAAGAGTATTGGAGAAGAATCTTGCATAATGCTCCACTTAGGTCTTTCAAATGTCTTAAAAAAGTTTGTCTCCTTTCAAACTTTATGTCAAAGCTTGCTTTATGTCCATCATAGTGTCTGTAATTTATTCCTTCACATGCCTTCTGACATTATTCTCTACGTGTCTAAATTGTACAGTGCTACTGAATCAAAGTTCATTCCGGAGTCATAGTTGTCGTCATTATGTATATTGTCTTCTTCTGCTTCGCCTACTATTTATTCTTCTCCGTTCACAGTTTCATGGTTGTCTTGAATAGGTGGTTCAACCGTTTGGTTGTCTTGACTGTTTTGGAGAAACTGCCTAAGCGTCTGTTCTATTAATTTTTTCATCTCGTCTTTCTTTTTCTTTTTTAATTTCATCATTCTTTTCTTGGATGATTCTCCTCTTATTATTGTCTTTGGGAGTATTCTTCCTATTTTAGGATATGCATCTTCACTTATTTGGCAAAGTGGCAGCCATTAACAAATTTGATGAGTCTTTATTGGTTACCGTTTGAGCTGGATTAACTGTGTCTCTATCTGACACAGTGGATGTTGCTGCATTCATTGGGGAATGCACACCCGTCTCATCCATTTTATTTTGAAATGGAGAACTCTGAGGTTGAGAGTCACAAACAATTTGTGTCTAAGTCTGATATATTTCTGTCTTTACCGATTTGAGTTTGTCTTCTAGTGACCTTATCTTCTCGATGAATCTGGCTTTTTCTTGAATCACAACTTCATTTTTATGATTCAGCCTCTTGAATGCCTCCGTCATTGACTAACAATGGTCGGAAAAAATATGTTGTCTGTATATTTTTGGATGTTGTACTGGGGTATGTTAGCTGGATTTTGTCTGATGGCGGGAGAAATATAGTAATTCGTTCCTAATATACTTCTAGCATAGTCTAATACTTCAGTAAAATTATTGAAACCCTTAAAAAGAAGTTTTTCAAAACCTTTTATTGAACCTAAAACTTCTATCCAAGAATGAAAGATACAATTTTTTTTTCCATGAATTACTACATAATATTTAAATTTTTTGACTTTACTTCTTTCCGTAAAATATTAGCACAAAGCATTTATGACTGCTATAAAATACTTATTGTCTTTTTTATTATAAGGATTCCATAAGTTGTCTGTTAAGCACCTTTGTTCTCTGTCTATTATACCTTCTGGTAAAATTTTATAAGATAAATTAGATGGCGGGAAAAATATTAAATTTTGTTTTCCAAAATACATTCTTTCAATCTGATTTTCTAAAGTTGATGCTTGTAGGATAAAATGTGTATTACCAAGCAATGTCTGTGCGTATGTGTCTGAGGATGAGGCCATGCCTTTTTTCTTGTCTGCGGGCTTGGGAATTGTTGGTCTCATGCTGAAAAATAAATATTTTAATTAATACGCATATTTAATCTACGTAACTGATCCGCAAGATTATTATCTTTTACCTTAATATATTCAAAAACTATATTTTCATATGTAGTAATTGTATCCATAAAATTTAACCATCTTCTTCAACTACTTGTTTTATCATTTATTTTTTGATGAAATTTAACTATAGCTTCACTTCTTACTAATATCTTTTTTTTATTATTTAAAATATATAACCTAAAGCTATTTAGTCCATATATAACAGCTAGTATTTCTACATCTATACTAATTATATTCCCTTTTTCTTTATATTTTCCACTTTGGTATGCACAAATTCTTTCTTCACTTTTGTTACTATATTTATGTGGCCTGACTTTTTGTACTGCTCTCCGTCCTTCAAAACTTTCATCCGTTTATATTATTAAATAATCACTTTCTAATGACATATTTAGATCAGAGATATTTTTTATTTTTTCTTTAATTTTTTGTAATAGTTTGATGTCTTCATTATTAAAGTGTTTTTGTCCTTTAGTTCCCGTCTTGGCATATAGAGGTCCTGCCATTTTTCCTAAATCTTTAATAAAAGTGCTTGCATAATTTATTAATCTTAAAAATTTTTGTAGTTCCTTTGTGTTATCTAATGTGTCTGGCATCATTTTAAGACGTTTTTGGCTATATGAGGTTGTAGCCTAATTTTTCCATCTCCTAGTATTTCTCCTAAAAAATTTATGTGAGCTTTACATAATTTCATCTTCTTTTTACTAATTATTATTCCATTTGTCACGACCCAATTTCTGAGTCATGATGGCACCTACTATATCCCACCAGTAGGTAAGCCAAGCCTTAGCCCGAAAAGACAAGTAATGGGTGCAATGGCGGAAGAATACAAAAGAACGCAAACCCTGCCCATAAATATAAGTACGAAAATATAAGACTAAATAAAAGAGGGAGAAGAACAAAAGAAATTCCACGACCTAGTAAGGCCGGTACTTGAAAAGAATAAGAGTACTAATAGTATCAATACACATGTAGTCTTGAAATGAAAGACTGTCCAAAAATAGGGGAAGGAGAGGGGATCATCTTCGGCTTTGAAAGCTCACCTATCTCCAGATCCTGTAAGCAAGCTGGCTGTCACACCCCGAGTTCCAACGAGGCGTGATTGGCACCCGAAGCCGATATGGCCCGAGAGAACCAATCTTTGTTCATGTCCACTCATATGCATGTCACTCAATAAGCAGAACCATCACGTAGAGATATAAGATGTCAATTGCGGAAGTTATTGAAACATGCAATTTATACATATAAGGAACTTGACCGTTAGGCCCACCAAGTCAAAATGGATATACATCTCTTACAATAAATCTCTTCCATTCATTTTCCCACATATGTCTACAAAGCCTCTAATAGATACATAACCATGCTTATGCAATATTTACATAACAACACAAAAACCCATGTACACATGTGACTTGGAGAAGCCTCGAAGCAACTGGAGCTCACCAATACTCAGCAAAAGATCAGTACCCTACTGTGGAGGTCTACTAGTACCTGCGCCTGCAGCAAGTAAGGTAAATTTCCCAAAAGGGGTCAGTACGAAGAATGTACTGAGTATGTAAGACAAATAGTAACTGTGCAAGATATAAGAACTCTCAGGAGTTCAAGTACAAGTGAATGATTAATGTTAAATAAACCATGATTCTATGTACATTTGGAAACATGTATCTTGCTTTCTTTGCTTTCTTTGCATTTGCATTCATTTGTCATTAACCATTATCACGTGATACCCGGGCCCCAACTGATCAGTGGGTTATAACATATCATTGGGATCGTTCCAGCCAGGCTTACGCCCCTTAGAGTGCCACCCATAAATGATATATCAATAGGATTGTTCCAGCCAGGCTTATGCCCCTTAGAGTGCGATCCATGAATAATAATAGTGGGAGCGTTCCATCCAGACTTATGTCCCTTATATTGCACTCCCCAATTGAACAATTATGCATTACTTCTTTACTTTTGAGAAATCGATACATTGGTTACTATTGCATTATTGGAACATTTGGAACAATATTGGAATAATATTGGAACATCTATGTAACACATGAGTAAAAAGTGATCAACATATGAGGAACATGTGAGTAACAAGATAACTACTTGAGTTGGACTACTTTTGGACATTTCGGAATAATACAAGGACATTGCCAATGTAATCGATATGAGCTGCAGAAGGATACGGACAGAGTAACCTTACATACCTTAATTTCCCAATATGGATACACAATCTTATTCATGAATACGACACTCCAGCTTTATCGTTACATCTACTCTACACACAAGTACATAAAGAAGCTTATATTAACCACTAACTACATTACAAGTTCACAAGACGGTAAGTAGGTGCTTAACGGAAAGTAAAAACTGTCCAACCTCCAAAACACATGGTGCATCACTCCCCCCCTTCATTATATTACCAAATAACATTATTCCACCACATTACACTATAACTTACTGCTTTAGCAAAACAACAACACCAAATCAGTCCACACACCACCAAAACAGTCCACATATCGCCGTAGACATCACAAACCGATAGGATTTTACACCAAGTTTCTACTTTACATTTCCGCCTCAATACAACTCCACATATTTATACCATCAAGTCACCTAAATACCTTTCACAACAATATACCAAAACCAGCCCACACAATTTTAGAATTCACTTTAACATAACAAGAAAATATTCTCTTTTCACTACGCCAAACGTTCCATGCACAATTGCGTAAAAACATTTCCATCAAGCCATACACAAAAGTAACGAATTACGGACAGAACCACACTTTAAATATTCTGAAATTTCATCCATATAATTAAATTCCTTCAAGACCTTAAGTCCCCTTTCAAGTTTAAACCACATAGAAGGCAAATCCCTTAGCAAAGAAGCAAAAGTGGATTGTTTTACCAATAAGTGGACTGCCCAACACTTATTAAACATAACCAACATGATTTAAACACCCTCTTATGCATATAATATATTAAACCATAAGAATAAACACTAACTAAGTCTTGCAAAGAGATAGGTCAAGTGAGAGGGGAAAACCTGAGAATATTCTTTGACATAGGTAAATAAATAAAGAAACACGCGATACCGAAATTAAAGTAGCTACTTCAACCCAACTAGGCCCCCATAAGCCTAGAGGGTACCAACAAGAGAAGACTAATCTAAACGAACCCCTATAAGCCCGATGGATGCAATCAAGGAACATACCATTACCATACTTATGAACCCTTGCGTACAACAACTAAACGGACTCGAACCGGTACCATAATACCATGAAATAACCCATAACCACCAGGCTTGAATCAGATTTCCCTCCTCATAACTCACCACAAGTGCCGGACTCGAATCGATAATTTAGTGCCATAAATAGATAGATTATGTCAGATTCGAACTAGTATTTAAATGCCATAAATCAATAGAATATGCGGGACTCAAACTGATATTTAAACGCCATAAATTGATAGAATATCCCAGACTCGAACCAGTCTTTAAATGTTATAAATCAAGATCATTAACCTAGCCCTGAACTAGGTATATGCTATGTAGTCTAAGGCTCAATATTAAGGATAATGTCACGAAAGAAGGCCTCCTAAATCTACAAGGAGCTAAGAGCGATATCATAACCCTAAAGCATCAATTTACCTGGAAGGGTATATAGGTCGATTCTACCTTCGAAATGGCCCTTAAATCGGCCAAATAATCCAACTTTTACTAACTAAGAAACCAACCGTAAATTCCAAGCCAAAACTAGCATAATATCATACTAATATCATAATTAAGCTCAATCTATAAGTAGGGTAAGCCCAGCATACCTGGACGCTGAAGAAAGCTCGATAAAGTCTGCTAAAGTGGGGCCTATCTCTTTCGAGAAGCCTCCGTACGATGCCACACTATCAAAAATAACAATCTACTCATCAATACAAGAATAAAAATATCCACATTGCATATAAATGCGTAGGGTCCAAAATCGAGTAAAAAATCCCATATGGGGCCTGCTTATGGAATCACAAGTTTGAAATCATCAAAACTTTCCTCAAGGCTCAAGGATCATTTACCCTCAACAATGAATAAATTTCGAGCACAATAACATTCAAAATCAACCCATCAATGAACTAGGGTTATAACTTTAAAACGGGGAATTTACTGATAAATTAATGAAAACTTACGATAATATTTGATGAGGAAACATTACTACTCACTCTCTAACTCACCCCAAACACCCACGTATCAACCCTCTCACTCTCTTAGCCCTCTAGGGCATTAAATGGTGTTTGGGACTTGTGGAAAAATAAACAAAATCGGGTTTGGCATGTATTTATACTGCTAGGGGTCCCTTCATCGCGAACGCGGGGACCTCACTGCGAATGCGACCCTGGACCAAAAAGACCCTTGAGAACGTGACCAGTCGATCGCAAATGCGAAGGACAAAACTGAGCCATCCAGGCTGATGTGTCATGATTCCATGAAACTTTCGATGCTTAAAATAAGGAAAATATGCAATAACTTGGGTATGTTTTGTTGGTATGATGTGTTTTCTGTCATACTTTGCAGAGAAATAGGTTTTTGGAGGCAAAATGATCAACAAGGAAGAATCATGCTCGAAAATAGAGTCTCTGAAGATGAAAGAACTAGGTCCTGCACAAGAGGAGTGACCCACGTCCCGTGAGTCAACCTATGTGGAGTGGGTCTATACCATAGGTCGACTCCTGCAAGTTTGTAAAGTGGCCTGACTTCCACGATGGGACCCACGTGACGTGACTTGGTTCCATGACACCAAGTCACGGTACCGTGGAAAGTTACCGACTCTGTTTTCCTATTTTGAGTAGGATAGGATTCATCTTGTATCTATAAATATCCTTTTATTTTCCTATGTTCAGGGTTGGTCAGTACATTGTTTTGAGGAATATTTTCTATTGTTCTTAAGTTCATAAACATATTATTGATTTTGTAATCTTGGAACATCGATTCTAAGGTTTTATTACTATTGAGATTTCAGAGTTTTCTTCTTTATTGTGAGTTTACAATTATGTTTTCATCTTTAAATTCTTCTTGTGTTCTTGCAATCATGAGTAGCTAAACCCATCAACTAGGGTTGTGTGAACCATGAGGAATGAACAAAATGGGTTAAGTGCAAAGCAATTCTGAACCATTAGGAATGCATGTATTGTTGTTACCTTCATTATAAGTGATCTTCTAACGGTTGCAAATGTTAGAAACCCGCCTGTATTCTAGACTTGCTCGAGAGAGAGGTAGAGATTGAGAAAAGGGTATCACAATAGAGATTTGAAACTATCAACCTTCATCTAATAACTTGAGCCGTAACAGGGATAGTTATCTGAGATCTAGGACAAGGGTTAGTAGTATGACACTCGGAGACTGAAAGAAGAAGAGTGAAATTCGTCTAACCAAGGTCGAAAGACGTTTAGATGAACATATCTTGTTAGATTTTGCATGCAACACAGCGGGATAGTTTTTCTAGCACAAGTAACCGGTGGAGTTAAGGAATCATTGGGGATCACAGTCCTAGTGTATTTCTCATATTGTTTGCAAATCTGTAAACCAACAATCGTTACTGTTATCACTTATTCACAAAAATCCCCCAGTTTTACTTACCTGCTAATTGCTCAGGCTAGCATTCTACATAATTTCATCCTATTCCTTGTGGGATCGACCCCAACCTAGTTGGGTTCTATATTTGATACAGGGACCGTATTATACTTTTCTGGAGGTATATTTTGGGAGATATCAAATTTTGGTGCCGTTGCCAGGGAATTACGGTTACGGAGTTGAGTATTTTGCTTGTTGGAGTTGATTGGCTTAATTTTACTACACTTTTAAGGGCACACGCTGGTGTATGCCTAATACTAGGAGTCAAGGTAATTCACTGATTCCACTTATTTCGGAAATTGAAAGAACTTTGAGAGATAATCGAAGAATGGTGAATACCGATGGAGTTCAAGATCCCGCAGCCTCGGGAGACATTCATAACCAACCAATTCAGCCAGTTGGTCATGGAACAACAGACCAAACTACCGCTCGATTGACACGAGAAGAGCAAGCTAGGCAAGCTGCTCTTAGGCAAGCAGACAGAGATAATCGAGCTATGCAAGAAGCAGCACAGTGTCTGGCTGATGCTAAAGAAAGACAAAGAAGACTGAGGGAGCACCAAACACCTCAAAAACCACATGTGCCAGTTTTTGGGTTTTTGATGATCTAGAAGAAGAGGATGTGGCTTATTTCGAGCCCGTAGAGACTGGTACCATTATTCCACCAGAATTACCTCAGGGCACTAAGTTTGACATTACAAGTGCCACGATCCACATGCTTAACTTGAAAGGCGTATTCGCTGGTCTTCCTACGGATGATCCAAACATGTATGTGATGAACTTTGTGGGGGTCTGCACTTCGTATAATTTGCCTAGAGTGGACCAAGAGGCTATTCGGTTAAGATTGTTTCCGTTCTCTTTAACAGGAGAAACAACTTTGTGGTTGGCCGAATTATCACGAGGTTCCATTACTACTTGGCAAGAGTTGACAAAAAAATTACTGGAGAAATTTTTTCCACCATCAAAGATGCTACAGTTGAAGGATGATATTTACAACTTCCGATAACTATATTCTGATGCACTTTACGAGACATGGCTAAGGTTTAAGAAGAAGCTACAAAATGTTCCAAATCATAGAATTAGTGGCAGGAGTTAACTTGAAAACTTCTACAGGGATTTAAACACAAATACTAAGGCTGTAGAAGATACTATAACTGGCGGAGCATTTATGAGTCTGAGGTGGGAACACGCTTAAAATTTTTAAGATTGTATCACTAAGACCAATCGAGGATGGCATACTAGGGAGGTAGAGACATCTTCGCGGACGTATGCCATTGGAGCATCAACAACACAATGGGCTTTGGATGAATACGTAGCTCAAGAGGTTGCACAATTGAGGGTAGAAATTGGGTTGATAGCCAAACAGATTTCAGCTAGAGGTGCTGAGAAGGTGCATGCCGTAAGTGCACAAGGTAAAGCACCTAAGCATGATGATTATGAATCTGATAAGGAAGCTACGTAGTTAGATCGAGAAGTGGAGGGTTTTCAAGCTAAGGGCTAAGGGTCTAATCAAGACTCTTGGAACTCGAGGCAAGGGAATCAAGGTTGAAACTATTATGAAGACAATTACAACAGGTCAGGATATAGAGACAGAGAACGAGATCATGAAGGAGACTAGAGACGAAAAGAGGATTACAAAGAGCAGAGTGATGCTTATATTCTACCAGGGAACTATGATACTGAATATGGAAATTCACGAATGGAAAGCCTTCTTACTAAATTGGTTAAAGGATCAGAAAATCAAGAAAATTGCTTGAAGGAAATTAGGCCGGACATTTCGAAAATAAGTCAGAAGGTTGAATCTCACTCAACTGCCATAAAATAGTTGGAGCAACAGCTTGGGCAGATATCAGTGGCATTGAACCAACGTCAACCAGGCACTCTTCCAAGCAACACCATTCAAAATTCGAAAAATGACAATCATTGTTTAGCCATTATTACAAGAAGCAAAAAAAGAACAACTAACCCATCTATTCTTACGAATAACGATAAGAAAGATGAGCCAGTGGTGGTCGATAAAGAGGTTGAGATGGAGCCAAAAAATTTAGCAGTGGACAACAGTAATAGTAAACAAGTTGAATCTAAAAAGAGAAAGGAGAATGAGGTTCCATAAATATTGAAAACTATCCCACGACCTCCTCCTCCTTTTCCTTAGAGGTTTAAAAAAAAGGCAGAGGAAGGTAAATAACAGAAGTTTATTAAGATGTTGAAAGAGCTATCGGTAAATATCCCTCTTGTTGAGGCATTGGAGCAGATTCCAGGTTACGCGAAGTTCATGAAAGACTTGGTGACAAAGAAGAGAACTGTCAGTTTTGAGCCAGCAGATAACTTGCATCATTGTAGCGTAGTTGCTTTGTGTTCCCTAGTAGAAAAGAAGGAGGATCCAGGAGCTTTCATAATTCCTTGTACTATCGCTTCTTGCAACTTTGCAAAGGCACTATGTGATTTGGGTGCTAGCATTAACTTAATGCCGCTAGCAGTTTTCAAGCAGTTGGGGTTGGGAGCACTAAAACCGACTTCTATGAGGCTTCTTATGGCAGATAGGACTTTGAAAAAATCGATGGGTATTCTGTATGATGTTTTGGTGAAAGTTGCATCTTGCATCTTTCCAGCTGACTTTGTGATTTTAGATTGTGAAGTTGATTTTGAGGTTCCTATCATTCTGAGGAGACCATTCCTTGCCATTGGCAGTACGTTGGTTGACATGGAAACTAGGCAGATGAAATTTAGGTTAAATGATGAACATGTTACTTTCAATATTTGTCGTTCAATGAAGCAACCAAAAGATATGCAGGTGATTTCTGTAATCGAGACGTTTGATGAGGGTGCCATAGTCATTCTAATTGAAGAAAGGTTGGGGGTAGAAGCTCTTGCGACTGTGGTTATGAATTTTGACAGTGATGGTATTGACGAATATGATGAGATGGTAGGAGCACTTGCTGGTAGGGGATCCTACACTTATACTCCAAAGAAACTTGATCTCGATTTGAAGAATAGGGTGACCCCATCAGCTCGCCCTTATGTTGAGGAGCCTCCAGTCTTAGAGTTTAAGGCTCTTACTTCTCACCTTCGTTAAGCATTTTTGGGAGCCAATAATACCTTGCCCATAATCATTTCTCCTGAGTTAGCAGGATGGCAGGTAGAAGCTCTGGTTTAGGTATTGAAGAAATTTAAAAGGGACATTGGTTTTTCCATTGCTGATATTATAGGAATTCCACCCAATATTTGCACTCATAAGATCTAGCCTCTTCCTGAGTGTACACCGAGCATTGAGCACCAATGTCGTCTAAACCCACATATGCAGGAAGTTGTGAAGAAAAAAATCATTAAGTGGTTAAATGCAGGTGTGGTTTACACCATTTTTGAAAGTAAGTGGGTAAGCCTAGTTCAGTGTGTGTCAAAGAAGGGAGGAGTCACTGTGGTTCCAAATGACAAAAATGAGTTAATCCCACTGAGGCCAGTCACCGGATGGAGAGTTTGCATGGACTATCAAAAGTTAAATTCTTGGACTGAAAAGGATCACTTTCCCATGCCTTTCATGGATCAGATGTTGGATCGTCTTGTTGGAAGGGGGTGATACTGCTTTCTTGATGGTTATTCGGGATATAATCAGATTTTCATTGCTCTCGAGGACCAAGAAAAGACCACGTTCACCTGTCCATATGGGACTTTCGATTCAAAAGGATGTCGTTCGAGTTATGCAATGCACCAGCCACCTTTCAGCGTTGCATGATGTCTATTTTCTCCGACATGGTGGAAGACACTATTGAGGTATTCATGGATGATTTTTCTACATTGGGAGATTCTTTTGATGACTGTCTGGTCCACCTCGTTAATATGTTACAAAGATGTGAAGAGTGCAATTTGGAGCTAAATTGAGAGAAATGTCACTTTATGGTCAAAGAAGGTATTGTGTTGGGTCATCGAATCTCAAAGAAGGGTATCGAAGTAGACAAAGCGAAGATTGAAGTGATTGAAAAATTACCTCCACCTATTTCTGTGAAAGGGATTCAAAGTTTTGTAGGTCATACCGACTTTTATAGAAGATTCATCAAGGATTTCTCTAAGATTGCACATCCGTTATGCAAACTTTTGGAGAAAGAGGTGAAGTTCATGTTCGATGGAGATTGCCTAAAAGCGTTCGAATGTCTGAAAGAGAAGTTGATTTCAGCTCCTATCATTATTACACCAGACTGGACGATGCCATTTAAGGTTATGTGTGATGCTAGTGGAGTATCTTTGCATGCAGTCCTTGTCCAAAGATATGAAAAGATTCTACATCCTATTTACTATGCTAGCAAGGCACTTAATCCAGCCAGAAGAATTACACTGGGACTGAGCAAAAGCTGTTGGCAGTGATTTTTGCTTTCAAAAAATTTCAATCCTACTTGATTGGGATGAAGGTGATTGTACATACAGACCACGCCACACTTAGATATCTTATGTCAAAGAAGGACACCAAGCCAAGGCTGATTTGGTGGGTACTTCTACTACAAGAGTTTGATTTTGAGGTTAAGGACCAAAAGGGGACTGAGAATCAGGTTGCAGACCACCTATCACGCCTTGAGGAGGAAGCCATGCTCAAATTTAGGGATGATCGTGATATTGATGATACTTTTCCAGACGAGCAAGTGTTAGCAGCATCACAAGACTTAATCCTATGGTTTGCAGATTTTGCTAACTTTCTGGCAAATGATGTAGTCCTGGAAGATATGTCATACCAGCAACAGAGGAGATTCATGCAGAAGGAGAGAGAATTCTTCTGGGATGAGCCTTACCTATTTAGGGTATGTGCAGATGGTATGATTCGAAGGTGTATCCCAGAGGCCGATATGATGAGTATTTTGGAAGCATGTCATTCATCTCCAGTTGGGGGTCATCATGGCTGTACGTGGACTGTGTACAAGATCTTACAATGCGGGTATGATTGGACAACCATCTATAAAGATGCTCATGACTATGCTCGGACCTGTGATCAATGTCAAATACAAGGGAATATCTCACACAGACACGAACTTCCTATGATAAATATACTTGAGCTTGAATTGTTTGATGTATGAGAATTGATTTTATGGGTCCCTTTGTGAGCTCACATGGGATGAAAAACATTTTGGTAGCTATTGACTATGTTTCTAAGTGGTTGGAGGCGATTGTGCTTCCCAATAATAAAGGAAGAAGTGTCACAACATTCTTGAAAAAGAACATATTCTTACAATTTGGTACACCCCGAATTATCATTAGTGATGGAGGATCCCATTTCTGTAATCGGCTGTTCAAAATCTACTTGAAAAATATGTTGTCAAACATAAGGTTGCAACTCCTTACCATCCTCAGACAAACGGGCAAGTTGAAGTGTCAAATCACGAGATTAAGTCTATTTGGGCAAAGATAGTTAATGCCAATAGGACTGATTGGGCAAGAAGATTGGATGATGCATTATGGGCATATTGAACTGCAATCAAAACACTGATATGTGCCTAACCATATCAGTTAGTGTTTGGAAAATCCTGCCATTTGCCTGTCAAACTTGAATATAAGGCATTATGGGCATTGAAGAGGTTAAATCTAAACTGGAGTGAAGCGGCTAAATTGAGGTTAGACCAGATAAATGAGATGGATGAATTTCATCTCCAGGCTTATGAAAGTTCAGCACTGTATAAAGAGAAGATGAAACTATATCATGATCGGAGGAATGAGCGACGAGAGTTTCACCCGGGAGATTTGGTGCTGCTCTATAACTCCAGGCTTTGCCTTTTTTCTGGAAAACTGCGGTCCAAATGCTCTAGACCATTCATTGTTGTTAGGGTGTTCCTGCATGGAGTAATCAAAATAAAAGGTGATGATAATGTTCTGTTCAAAGTAAATGGGCAGCGTGTAAAACACTATGTGGGAATCACGAAAGTAATTAAGACATGCGAGGAGCTGAGTCTTGATGAAGTCTGATTAGTCAAGTTAGCCATGCCGCGACATTAAATCAGGCGTTGCTTGGGAGGCAACCCATGGGCTGGTTGGTGATGTCTGAGTATCCAATTTAGCCATGTCATGCCGCGACGTTAAATCAGGCACTGCTTGGGAGGCGACCCTAGGTCTGAGTTGGTTTTGATCTGACTATTGAAGAATGCGAAGGATAATTTGGCTGGAATTTAAAATACTGAACTGAAAATGTCAGTACAACCCACGATAGTGGTTCACATGCCATAATTTCATCCAAGTGACATGGGTTTGAACCGTTGAAGTCAGAGTAAATTTTTCACATGCAGAACCCAACCCATGCCAGGGACCCACATGACTTGGGTCAAACCACATGGCATGGGTTGGTATCGTTGAAATTAGAGAGTATGTGTGATTGTAGAACCCGATCCACGATAAGGACCCATGTGACGTGGGTCAACCCACGTGGCGTGGGTTGATACCGTGAGAAGCAGACCCAAAATTAATTGGCAAGATCCGACTCGACCCAACCCTAATTTCGGCCTACCCATATAAATTTCGACACCACCCAATTACAAACTCCAAAAATCAGATTCTCCAAGCCTCTATATATGCTATTTCTCTACCCAATTCACCCAATTTAACACCTTAAATCCTATAATCACTATAAATCCCAAGAACCAACCATTCTAATTTCAAGAAAATTTGAAAATCCTCCACCCCAAAACCCCAAAAATCTGAAACCCTATAACCCAAAACCTGAACCAACTTCGACCAGAATTATCCCCAAACCCGACCCATTTGATCCAAAATGCCGCCAAAATTTAACCCCAAATGCGGAGATATGGATTCATCTTTGAGAATCCGGACTATAAATCCTGAATTTACGACTAGGTTGCGTGATGAACCTTCAGGGTCCAATCAAAGTGGATCCAATGAGGTGTTTGAGATTTGTCATGATTCTGCACAACGAGGTTACAAACTAGGCACAAGCTACTGCTCGGGATGTACTTTGGCCTATTCCACAGCCCCCACAACCTGCTAAACCGACTACTCTTGATCAGTATTCTGATTCTGCCCCCCAGTTTGATGAGGGAACGGATGCTTTTGTAACCGGTGATGATCACGAGGATGATGTATCTTGGTCTGAGGAGCATGCTGAGGGTACAAATTAGTCTGCATCCGGTAAGAGTAGTGCAGCTGTGGGGAAAACTTCTGTCTCCGATACTGGTGGCTAGAGTTCGACTACCCCCTCTCAAAGAACTTTGTATGCATGCCATTCATAGCTCCGGTCCACAATGATAATAAAAAGTGGTGTGTTGAATGGAAGAAAGACATTTATGATAGGGATGCCGAACTAACTGAGTGCGGTACATAGCGAAGAAATATAATGGAAGAGGCTCGGTATCGAATAGATGAGGTGAATACACTGCCAGAGATTAAGACATTATTTGATCGCTATGGCTTTGGGTGGACAGCGGAGCCTTTGGGTAGCTATAGCCGTGAGTTGGTCCGTGAGTTTTATGATTCGTATACTGCGGCGGTAGCATTGAATACTCCTAATGAGCAGAGGTATAGGGACCCGCCACCACCGACTCACATTTTGGTTTGTGGCACCCGAGTTTACATATCCGAGCGGATGATCCACAGGTTATTGTTGGAGCAGAAAGGGAGATTCCTACCACAACTACTGAGTTTGATCACTGCATGGATATGGTGAGAAACAGGACTAAGATGAGAGACATTGATCAGTGGTTGGAGTTACTGCAGTGGATTATAGGTTACATAGTGAAGGAGGGTGCAGATGCTAGTTGGGTTGCTGGGAAGCTGGACATTAAGAAGTCCTCGCTTTAATTTGCAGGACGGTTTTGGTGGTTGGTTGTCAGGCACCATTTTAGTCCAACTAATACTGATAATTCACTCATACTTGATCGGGCAGTGTTGGTAGCAAGCATTCTGGCAGGTTATGATATTAACTTTGCTCGCTACATCATTGAGGAGATACATGAGCGTGTTTTTCGCGACTTCATCAACATTCCTTTTCCATGTTTGATCCAGGGCATATGTAATACTTCTGGTGTCACCTCAATACCTACAGTTGATCATGATGTTGAGGTGACCCAGATTGCTGATATAGGATTGATTCAACAGCGGAGGGGCTAACTTAATTTTTTTGAAAAGGTCTCAGCCTTCTACGTCGTCTGGTTTGGCCCTTTTTGAAGGGCTTGAAGATAGAGAGGAGCCAGTTAGTACTCCTACACCGCTGAGTGTTCCTGCAGCAATGCATATACCTACTGAGGGCACAGGTTCGGTGATTGATGAGGTATCCGGCACTATTGTACCACTGCTTCCCGTTGGTATGGTCTCAGTACCGAGGAGCTTTCTACAGCAGGTGGTTGATAAGCAGACGCAGATGTTTGACAGGCAGGCTCACACTGAGGCCTAGATGGCTAAGTTGGTATCCCAACTTAAGCCATAGGTTCAGACCACAGTAGAGGCTTCAGAGGCTAGAGTGGAGGCCCTAATGACTGCAGTTATGGATAGATTTATAAGAGAGCTGCATGGGCGGATTGATAGTTTTGAGACACGGATGGCTACCCGGATGAGTACAACACAGATTCTTGATATGGCTGGATTTACACAAGAGGTAGATGCATTAAGAGAGGAGGTTAGAGCCTTGGCACTGAGTAGCACTCCTATCATTCCACTTATGCTTGTTCCGACCCCGATGAGTAGGGCTTTTGAGGTGGATTTGTGTGTTGACGAGGAGCCTCATATTGATAGAGACAAGCGGCCATGTAGTCCAGAGGATCAGGCTGATAGTGGTGATGAGTTTGAGGGTGATTTTTGAAGAGCGATTAAGACAGCCAGAGTAGAGTACCATGCCAGTCAAATTGCTCAGGATCAGAGGGCACGAGGTGCATCCTCTAGTCAGGTACCCCCTACGCAGGACGCACCTAGCAGTGAACCAATAGAGCATGCATATGATCCTGCTGTGGATGGGCCCACATCTGGCGCCTAGAGTGCCACAGGTATGTCTTTACTCCCTTACACTTAATCTATTGATAGTTGTGCATTTGGGGCAGTGCACCATTATTTAGTTGGGGGTGAGGGTATACCACCACTTGGGATTTTTGTTGCCGTGTTTTCTTTTCCCCCAAGTGTGCTATCATAGTAGAATCGACATGTTTAGGTTTTTATTTATATTATTATGTGTATTCGTATTTAAATAGGAGAAAAATAGGGGAACCTTAGTGCAATCCAGTTTTGAACAAGTTGTGTTTTTTGATTGTTTAAAGAACACCCCTCCTGATTTTTTTTTTAAAGTGTGTACGTAGTAAGTTAGTTTGTGACAGCTGTTAGATCTTGTTATGGCTTTAGTATTATAGGCAACATGACTGTAGCTAGCAATGCATGAGCTGGATAGGTAGTAGTTGATAGTGTAACCCTGTGCTATATGTGTGTGAGGTCATTACCTAGTTCACTTTGTGTGTGAAATCTAAAACTTGCCTGGTTAGTCTTGCCTAGGTTATAGGGTAGTGGTTAGGAAAGGATCATAGGCCATTCTTGAATGAATCCATTTTTAGCCTAAATACCCGAACAAATGAAGTTAATATCCCTTGATCCCGAGTTTGAGCCGTAATTTCCTTGTTTCTTTCATTAGCCTA
Organism: Capsicum rhomboideum; assembly: GCA_031232105.1. Lineage (NCBI taxonomy): Eukaryota > Viridiplantae > Streptophyta > Magnoliopsida > Solanales > Solanaceae > Capsicum > Capsicum rhomboideum. The sequence goes on along the minus strand of CP124717.1, from coordinate 49,761,620 downwards.
TTCACCTTCTCATTTTGACATACAATGAACCTGTCTTGGCCCTGGTCCCTCTTTGGACATTGTGTACCTCAACTCAGGCAAATCGCCTAAGTTGAGGGTGACTATTATAGGGGTGCGTAGCTTAACTTGGGTATGAAGAAGGGGCTAGTAAAAGAAAAAGAGAATAGATTTGGGTGTGAAAAAAAAATGAGTTAAATAAATAAAAATTGCAAAAAGAGGAAAAAAAAAGGTGCGTTTTAACAGTATGAAGAAAATCATATCCAAAATCTAAAAATAAATGAAGGAGAATAAAATGAGAATGGTTGGAAAGTGGAGCCAAAAAAATAGTGTAGTGTCAAGGAGGGTTTTGTCACCATATCCATATGTATCATACCCATCCCCAAGCCTACATTACAAGTCGATGAAAGTCCTATAGTGATCCTAGGCCAACTGTCCGAAAAACTAAAGCATAGAAAATAAGGGCAAACCGATGGTATTTCATGCACATTGGTTGAACTTCTTTGCGAGAGAGAGTTTTTTGACTTAATCCTTACTCTGATATTCATTGGTGTACTGTGAGTGCATGGGACTTCTTTGTTGTGAGAGTACATGGGTTGCATTGTTAGCTACTAGTTGTTCAGATAATGTCGTTTGCATATATGCTTAGCAGTGTGTTCATAATCTGATGCCATCACTTGATCCCTTCTGTGTCATTGATAATATGTTGTATGTATACACATGATGGTTTTGATTTGCAAATAGGAGGGATAGAAAAAGTTTTGGTGCCAAGAGCAATAAGTGGACTGCCAAAGGTCTCTTAGGTTTCTCTTACTTAAGTATCGTATGTGTTTGTTTTATTTTATCTGCCTGAGGACATACAAACGTTCTAAGTTGAGGGTGTTGATGTGTCATGGTTTCATCGCACTTTCGATCCTTAAAATAAGGAAAATATGCAATAACTTGGGCATGTTTTGTTGGTAAGATGTGTTTTCTGTCATACTTTGCAGAGAAATAGGTTTTTGGAGGCAAAATGATCAATAAGGAAGAATCATGCTCGAAAATGGAGTATCTGAAGATGAAAGAACCAGGTCCTGCACCAGAGGAGTGACCCGCGGCAGGACCCACGTCACGTGAGTCAACCTACGTGGCATGGGTATGTGACGTAGGTCGACTTCTGCAAGTTTGTGAAGTGGCCTGACTTCCACGATGGGACCCACGTGACGTGACTTGCTTCCACAACACCAAGTCATGGTACCGTGGAAAGTAGCCGACTCTGTTTTCCTATTTCGAATAGGATAGGATTCATCTTGTATCTATAAATACCCTTTTATTTTCCTATGTTCAGGGTTGGTCAGTACATTGTTTTGAGGAATATTTTCTATTGTTCTTCAGTTCATAAAAATATTATTGATTTTGTAATCTTGGAACATTGATTCTATGGTTTTATTAATATTGAGATTTCAGAGTTTTCTTCTTTATTGTAAGTTTACAATTATGTTTTCATCTTCAAATTCTTCTTGTGTTCTTGCAATCATGAGTAGCTAAACCCATCAACTAGGGCTGTGTGAACCATGAGGAATTAACAAAATGGGTTAAGTGCAAAGCAATTTTGAATCATTGGGAATGCATGTATTGTTATTACCCTCCTTATAAGTGATTTTCTAATGGTTGCAAACGTTAGAAACCCGCCTGTATTCTAGTCTTGATCGAGAGAGAGGTAGAGATTAGGAAAAGGGAATAACTCTTCTGCCTACTCTGAGCTGCCCTCAACCTATCCTGAATCACCCGCACCCTATCTGAGGACTCATGAAGCAAGTCAGTGCCACGAGAGCTAATCTCTGAAGTCTCAAACCAACCTATCGGAAACCGACAATGCCTACCATATAATGCCTCAAATGGTGCCATCTCAATGCACTAGTGGTAGTATTATTATAAGCAAACTCCTCTAAGGCTAAGTGATGCTCCCACTAACCTCCAAAGTCCATTACACACGGGTGGAGCATATCCTCAAGAACCTTAATGGTCCGCTCCGACTGACCGTCGGTGAGGATGGAATGCGGTGCTTAGATCAACTTGAGTACCCAAATTCTCCTGACAAGTCCTCCAGAAGCTAAAAGTATACACCAAGCCTCTATCAGAAATAATGGACACGGGTACTCCATGAAGGCGAACTGTATCTCGAATGTAGATACGGGCTAACCTCTCAGCACTGAAGGAAATCTGAATCGGGATGAAATGAGCCGACTTGGTCAACTGATCTACAATGACCCAATAATTGTCAGAACCATGCAAAGAACGAGGTAGACCAGTCATTAAGTCCATAGTAATTCTCTCCCACTTCCACTTGGGAATGGGTAGCCTCTAAAGCAATCCACCTGGTCGCTGATGCTCGGCCTTTACCTGCTGACAACAAAGGCAACAAGCTACAAAGTCCACAACATCTCTTTTCATGCCACTCCACCAGTAAAGATGCCTCAAACCTCTATACATCTTGTCTGTCCTGGGGTGAATAGAATATCTGGAACTATGAGCCTCCCACAATATCAACTGAATCAAGTCTCCAACCCTTGGAACACAAATGCGATCATCAAACCTCAGAATGCCCTCTAAATCTAGGGTATCCCGACTGGACTCACCCCTCACAACCTGATCACGGATGTCACAAAGTCTACTATCCTTAAACTGGCGATTTTGAATCTGCTCAAAAAAGGTAGACCTATCCTCAACACTCGCAAGGATCCTCCTGGAGGCTGAAATATCGAGCCGAACCAACAAGTTGGCTAGGAACTGAACGTCTAAAGCCAACGACTGATCTGAAGCTGAAATAGAAGCCAGACTATCCATACTCACCACTTTCCAGCTCAAGGCGTCCATCACCATATTCGCCTTGCCCGACTGGTATAGGATAGAGATATCATAGTCCTTCAGCAACTCAACCCATCTATGCGGTCTAGAATTAAGCTCTCCCTGAGTCATAAGGTGTTGAAAACTAGGATGGTCAGTGTAGATCTCGCAATGAACAACATACAAGTCGTGCCACTAAATCTTAAGTGCAAAAATTACCGCGCCAACTCCAAGTCATGAGTGGGGTAGCTGCGCTCGTGAACCTTAAGCTACCTCATTACATAAGCAATAACTCGACCCTGTTGCATCAGAACACAACCCAAACCAACACCAGAAGCATTAGAACAAACTATAAACCCCTCGACCTCAATAGGAAGAGTGATTATCGGAGCTAAAGTGAGCAAGCTCTTAAGCTTCAGAAAGCTCAACTCACAATCCTTGGACCACTAAAATGAAACCTCTTTCCAAGTCAGTTGGGTCATAGGTGATGCAATAGAAGCAAAACCCTCAACAAATTATTGGTAGTAACCTGCCAAACCAATAAACTACAAACCTCAGTCGGAGATATAGGTCTGGCCCAATCACGAATAGTCTCAATCTTTGCTGGATCTACTATAATCCCATCCTTAGACACCACGTGTCCTAGGAATGTAACATAATCAAGCTAAAACTCACACTTTGAGAATTTGGCATAAAGCCTATGATCTCTAAAAGTATGGAGCACAATCCTCAAATGTTGCTCGTGCTCATCCCCATTCCTCGAATATACAAGAATATCATCAATGAAAAAAATAACAAAGGAGTCCAAATAGGGCCAAAAAAGTCGATTCGTCAAATCCATAAATGTTGCTGGGGAATTGGTCAACCCAAAAGACATCACCAAGAACTCATAATGGTAGTACCAATTCCTAAAGGCTGTCTTAAGGATGTCCTCAGCCCAAATCCTCAACTGATGGTAGCCTGATCTTAAGTCAATCCTAGAGAACACTGCCGCACCCTGAAGCTGGTAAAATAAATCATCAATATGAGGCATAGGATACTTATTCTTCACTGTTACCTTATTCAGCTGCCCATAGTCAATACCCATACGTATAGGGCCATCCTTTTTCTTCACGAACAAGACATTAGCACCCTAAGGCGATACACTAGGCAGAATAAAACCCTTACCCAAAAGATCCTGAAGCTGAGAATTCAGCTTCTTAAGCTCTACATGACCCATGCAATAAGGTGCCATAGAAATAGGTCAGATGTCCGGCTCAAGATCAATAGCAAACTCAATATCACGCTCAGGGGGAAGGCCAGGTGGGTTGGTAGAAAAAACAACGGTGAACTCACGGACAATAGGAACAGAATAAAGTGAGGGACTCTCAGTACTAACATCATGAACATAAGTGAGGTAAGACTTGCAACCCCTTGACACCGATCTCCTACCCCGAACATAAGAAATAATCCCCGACGATGCGCAACTGAAAGAACCCTGTCACATAACTGGGGGTATGCCAGGCATAGCTAAGGTAATGGTCTTGGCAAAGCAATCCAAGGCCACATGATAAGGGGATAATTAGTCCATGCCCAGAATCACATCAAAGTCCACCATATCTAACATAATAAGATTGCTCGAGTATCAAATTCTCGAACGGTTACCACACATATTCTATAAATCCAATCTGCTACTAAAGAATCACCCACTAGAGTAGATACACATAATGACACAGATAAAGGCTCCCAGGACAACTCTAACCGTGGTGCATAATAAGTAGAAATATACGAATAAGTGGATCCCGAATCAAATAAAGTAATATCTGATCGATGGCATACTAAAATCATACCTGTAATAACAACATCCAAAGACTCTACCTCCGATCTACCAGGTATATCATATAAATGACCTCGCACACTGCCTGGCTGGACGTCTGACCTACCATGTCACGACCCGAAATCCCATTCGGACCGGACTGGCACCCGAAGCCGATATGGCCCGAGAGAACCAATCTTTGTTCATGAATCTTCGTATGTATATATGCCTGTGTATGAATCTTATTATCCTCATGCAACTATGCGTAAGACATGGCTATGGAAACATATGCCATAAATAGAAATATCAAACTTGGTCGTTGGAGCCATTACGTCGAATTGAACATACATCTTCCATTCATATACCCACATATGTCTACAAAGCCTCTAACAGATACATCTATTTATACCACCTTTACAACATCAAAATGAATATACAACTATGACCTAGAAAGCTCCGAATCAAGTGGAGCTCACCAAAACTTCTGCAACTGATCCACAGTCTACTGAGGAGGTCTACTAATGCCTGCACCTGCAACATGTAAGGTAAGTCCCCCGAGGGGGTTAGTACGAAGAATATACTGAGTATGTAAGGCTATAGAAATTACATCGTACATGAGAATGTCAATGAAATAAATATGAGAGATTTTCAATATGGGTAAACCATCGGTCTAATTGGAAACTTATCTATTGCTTTCGTTATGAACATTTTAGGACATTTATTTTATATCCTTACTATTCATAGAATATCTTTCATATTCATCTACACTCAAGAGACTCTTCTCCTCTATTCATGACCACTATTGTTCTACTACTTGGTTAGTAAATTACGAACGAACAACATTCATCCACACACACCCACTCTCTTGGTGGATTAATAATATAACCTACATCCACTCTATGGGTGGGGTATCATACATCCACTCTACATGCTTCTCTACCTTACCTTACTTCACTTAATCACTTCTTAATCATACACTGCCCGGGCCCAACTGATTAGTGGGAAATTCATAGAACCATCATGCAGGTGTACATTGCACCCCATGGATAATGTAAGGAGAACCATCATGCAGGTGTTCATTTCACCCCATGGATAATGTAAAGAGAACCATCATGCAGGTGTTCATTTCACCCCATGGATAATGTAAAGAGAACCATCATGCAGGTGTCCATTGCACCCCATGGATAATGTAACGAGAACCATCATGCAGGTGTCCATTGCACCCCATGGATAATGTAACGAGAACCATCATGCAGGTGTCCATTGCACCCCATGGATAATACTCATAATTATACCTCAACTTTTACCAGATTGGTACAAGCATAATCATAACATCACAGTTCTGAAACTTAGAGGTAGAATATACACATTTGTATGATCTATTGAGGATCACAATGCTATTGGAAACTTTTGCTACTTCTTATGAGATCTCATATAAGTAAGCGTATAGTACCGTCCCTCCACCTTTGGTGGTCTATAGTGACTAACATAGCATAGTATTGGACTTATTCCATCTAGAACTTATAACCTTTAGAATGTGATCCATACCTAATGAAACATCTAGTACCCAAGTGCCTTACTTCTTTACAATCTTATACCCCTTTTGTCTAGCTAGGAAAGTGACACCCTAGAGATAATGATAGTAAAGCACACACTTATATGAACATTTCACTTCACGCGTTTAACTCATGAGATTGACATCTTCACTTATGAGTAATAATCACACTACCTTGCACATCATCTCTCTTATTACTCTTATGAGAATGGTACTAAGATGATCCTCCTAATATAGGACATGATTGGAAAAAAAATGCTTTTCAAGAAAACATAGATTCATTTATATTTTACCCTCTTAAGATAGTTCGTTTAAGGCTTACAACGTTATGACATCTTCGGAACTTCAATCAATGAACAAGGGATAAGTGAATCATAAGTCATCTAAGAATAAGACACATATGGAGTCCAAATGACATAACTAACCATTCGATATGTCCTTCAGGACATGTAAATGCAGTCCACTCTACACTTTCGTCATGCATTTTTACTTGCCAATATCCTTATTTGCAATCAAATTTACTAAATATCTTTTTCCTTTGTATTCTATTTATTAATTCATTTTTGTCAGGTAATTTGTATCCGTCTGTTCTAGTATTATCATTGAGTCTTTTATAATTAATTACCATTCTAGCTTTTCCTCTTACTATTTCACTATGATTTCTTACCAAAAAAGCAGTCGATCTATGCTTAGAAGTAGATCTCCTTATTACTCATAACTCTAATAATTCTATTATTTGAACTGTAAAGTCTTCTAAGTCTTGATTGGTGGCTTCTATAGAGGCAATTTTTATTATATACTCAGGATTTATGATATTTAGTTTACATATTATTTTGTTATTTTTTCAATATTTTAAGGTTTTCCTCATATTATTTCCATTTTATACAGTATCCCTATTATTTTCTCTTGGTCTTGTTGATTTTTTATTGCTTCTATTTTTTCTATTCCTGTCTTGAAATTATAAAATTCAGTTTCTACTTCTATTAGAGTATAGTCTTTATCTAATATATCTCTATCATCATCTTCTTCTTCATATGTATTGTTTTCACAATAGTTATCTTAATCTGCATAATTATTGCAATATTTTTCTTGTCTTTCTTGCAGATCTTTATGTGGCGTCATGGATGGTTGTTCGTTATTTGAAGAAGTGATGTATCTACTTTTTGTTTTTACTTTTATTGTTTGTACTGGTGTATGTATAATATTCTTAAAAAAAAATTAACCCATTTCTTGTAACCAAACAACTTTCATTGTTACGTAATATGAAATTTAATCTCAATACAAAGTGTACATTTATATTTAAGTCTCTTACCCATATTCTATCTAATTTATAACTTGGCTTAGAGAATTCCTTACATGTATTTATAAAACTAACTTGTGTTTTTTTCTATATAATGGTAGTATAGATTATGTGTTTCATCCATATGCATTGCTACAATTGTTTTTTCTAATGTTTTTATTAAACTAGGTGGTATTAATTTTTTTATTTATTATGCATCCAGTACATCCTGTATAGTTTCTATTTCTATGTCTGTGATTTTAATTCTTGCAAATATTTTTATAGTATTTAATTTTTTTATCTTCGTTACATATTATAGTAGAGTAGTCTTCTATACTCATTAATTCTTCCTCTATTTCATGTATTTGTTCTGTTGTTGTTTCTTCATATTCTTTCTTTTTTCTTTTTTCTAATGTTTGTATTCATTTTTCTAATTCGTTTATTCTTGATTCTAAAGTTATTAGTCTTAAATTTTTAGTTTCACTATTTATTTCTTTGTATTTTTCTTCTATTTTTACTTGAATTTTTAAGACATTTTCTATACAAGTAATACATCATTCTACCTAACATAGTTTACATTTAGCTCTTTTATCTTTATTTGGATACCATTTACAAATAGCACATTGATTACTGTCTATTCCTTTATTTCTTTCAAACTCATGAATGCATTCTTTCGAAATGTTTACCGTTGCACTTGCTCGTAGTTCATCTAGATTTAGATTTTCTAATTCTAATCCTATTTCATTTATCAATTCATCTTTATCTGAGTCTGATGAATCTGGCTGAAATTTTTCCATTGCTTCCATGCTTACTATTGAAGATATACTTTCATTATCTGACATATATTCATCTACATTTATTAGAGTTTCTTGAAAGTCTTCTATTAGTTGTGAATTTCTTGTTCTATAGTTATTTCATTTAGGGCATATATTAGCTAAGTGTTCTACACTTCTGTCACGACCCAAATCCATCGTGAGTGGCACCCACACTACTCACCCGATGGGAGACCATCCAACCCCAAATGCCAACTCATATTTCATACTTAGAGGAGTCAAAACTAATCCATCAATAAATAAATGTCAACTTTAAACCAAAAACAAGTACAACTGAAAGTGAAAACATTGTACTTAACAAAACCACCCCTAGGAACCGAAAGTCGTGTACCAAAATTATGATTGGAATATCAAGAAAGGGGATGCAACCTCAAAAACTAAAATGAAACACAAGTCCAGAAATAAGAACTATGCCAAGGGAGAGACTCCATGGTAGCCCGAAAATGGTACTCACCCTGAAATCTGGAATCAACGGCTGGAATCACAGTTGAGGTCTCGTAGGAGCCGCTGAAATATGCGCTGCACTCACAAAAGTAAATGCAAGTGTAGTATCAGCACACAAGAAATCAACAGTGTGCTGGTAGGGTCAATTGGCCAATCCAAGATGAAAATATGAACACTTAACTAAATAATAGTATAACCAACTAATCCATGCCAAAACATCATACACTTAACACATAAACACCAAAAAGTTAGTTCAGGATAAAAAACCAACATGTCAACAAATATCACCAAGACAAGTACAGTCAAGTCAAGTCAAGACACATATACCATTAGATAAACACATATTCCCCGGTTCGCTCATGGAACCGTCAAACTCACCTGAACCTCATACATACACGCTACGGGTTATACAACCACCCTCTAGCTATGACCTGCAGGGGATAGTTACCGTCCATGTACTAAATCCCAGACATAAATGTCTGCCAACCTTGTTTCACCAATATCCCATGAGAACGTTCCCAATACCAAAACATTTCACATATTAGAAATAAGATAGGTCAATCATAAGCAAGTAAAATCATTGCATTGACCACCAAGCAATATGCATTAGCCAGCCACACTACAAAGTAGTTAACATGATCATATAATACAAGTTGGATTAAACTACAATACAATCACCTACCTCGAATCAAGCTTGGACAACCCTTTAAGCCGAAGCTTTGCCCTTCCGTGCAATTCCCGCTTGCTCGTGGTCTAGAACATGCATATAAATACATAAATTAAGAAATGACCTAACAGGTCGGGATTTATAACATACACAAGGTCAAGTTCATGATCATTCCCTTCCCATTCTAGGGCTTTTCCCCTTCGTAATTCACCTAACCTACCAATTTTATGGATTACTAAGTGAATTAACGAAATGCAAGGGTAAATTAATAGTTAATAATCAAAACCCATTAACTTATTCCTAAATTTTCTCCCTTGCACCAGAAATTAGCAAAAATCCGCCATAAAACCCTCCCCAAACTCCATAAATTAGCAATTCTAAGGCTTAATCATCAATTACAAGTTAACAGGGATGAAATACTAACCTTTTTGAAGCCAAACGATGAATTTCTGGTGAAATTCACCCTAAATCGCCCTTCCCTTGTCCCAAAATGAGTTTTAAAATAATGAACTATTTTGGGGGAAATATTTCATTAAACTGCGATTTTTACCGCTATAGCGGTACCAGAACGCTATAGTTGTCTTGATCGCCTTTGACCACCGCTATAGCGGTAATTTCTCCCCTTAGCGCTCACCGTTATAGCGGTGTGTCGATAGCTATAGCGGTGTTTATGGAACAGAATGCCCGTCTTCACCCAAAGATTCCACTTTTTACAACACACCTTGAACCTGGGACATTCCAAACAATGCCCTTTACACTAAGATCAATTCTAGGAGTTCTACTTACCCAAATTCGATTCCGTAAATTCATAAGGGTTTCTTATCGTCTTAGATAACTACAAATCAACACCGTTACCACCACACCAGTCTAAATCACTCCCATATTTCCCTAGACCATGCCTCGCCCTAAAATCGAGCGAAACTAGCCTTGCCTGAAGTCTTGACTCCCAAATCAAAAAGAATTTGGACGCGGGATTTTAAACATAGGACTCATACATAACGACGAAGAGGGTCGTTACAACTTCCACATGTAAAACATTCTAATTTATTTTTATAATTTCTATCTATTTTATATTTTCTACCATGTCTGTTTTTATCTAAATATGATTTTCTAGCTAATGATTTTCTAAGATAATAATTTCTTTTATTATAAGTCTTGTTATATGGTGATCTATATTTCCTATATATTTAATTTTTGGGAGTATATTTATCATAACTTTGAGTAGTGTATATTATGCTTTTACAAAAACTCATTTCATTTTGTTTTAGTTATTTTTGTATTTGTATATGTGTGCACTTTTCTGTTAAAATTTTCATTACATGTTGTAATTTACAACCTATTGACAACTTAGCATTAGAATTTTGTATTACTCCTTCTCTTTTATACCATCTATCTTCTATTTCTCTTCCAAGTACTCCCGGTAATTTATTAAATAGTTTCTTTCCTAAATCTTGGTCGAAAGAGTTTCCACTAATAGTGTTAGGATATACTATTAACCATGTGGTTTATGTTATAGTATTATATTTTCATCCCATGTAAAGATAATTTATTTTATTTACTTTATTTAATAAAGTCTTTATTTGAATAGATCATTGTGTTAACATGTGTCCTTTACTTATATAGTAGACGATTTTGTGTATGGAGTTATTTAACTCATGCACGGAAGATTAAAATCGTCGGTTCTTACAAGTTATAAATTAATGTTCACAATCAAAGATGAAGTAGGACAAACATCTTGATGATTGTAGCACAAGATTAAATATAATTTGACCTTAATTATGGGAGTGGTAATATTCCAACTTCTTGTGCTAGTACATTTCGTATGTACTGAACGGACCCAATAGAGATGTTCGTTTAGGTTTTAAATATTAATAAACAACTTTTCTAGTCCATTACGTGTGCTTATACTCTTAATCTTGATATAATTATAATGATCTATGTAGTTTGATTTATTATTTTAATCTATTAAAAGGTGAAACTCTATATGAGTCAACATATTCCTAATAGATTGGATGATAACAAATCACATTTGTGAAATAATAATTAGTTGATAGAACCATGTCTTGGACTTGAGATAGATGACACCCCTTTATGGTTACTTATAAGTTTTCGTGTGAAAACCCTGCAGGTGAATTTTGTATACGTCACGCAAAATAAGTTAAGTATATAAAATAAAGGATTAATTAATCAATGAATTAAATTTTTTGAGAAATCTAATTTAATTGATTGGTATTGGTAATTCTAACATAGAGAGTTAAATAAGGTGTAATGGTAGATTTTGAAATTATATCGAGAAGTGTAGTTATAAATTTTTAGTGAAATAATTGATAATTTATTATGATACGATAATTCATTCATTTGTGAATTAATATCATAATTGGAAACCTTAGTAATAAATCTGCGGTTCCTACTATGCCTGATTAGTTAATCAAATTTGGGAAAGAAAAAGAGTATAGTGAAAGAAGTAATATCAGTTTTACTAGTCTTCTAAAAAAATAAAATGTTTGTTTAAATAGGAAAATGTTTTGGTAAATAAATATTGCTATTTAAAATTAAAAACGTTTTTCTTATTAAATATTTTTCATAAAAGATAAAAATATTTTTACATTAAACGTTGTCTTAAAGACAAAAGCATGTTACAACTTTCAAGTTTGAAAAACTTCCCAACTCTTCACTTCCTTCAGCAGAAGAATTGTGAATATAAGGGGTTGGTTTTTCAGAAGAAAGGCTAGCCTTTCTAGAATATTTACTTGCCTACACAAGTATTGATTTAAGAATTAGTTATGAATTAGTAGAAGGCAACAGACCTGGAGTCCAAGGCCTTGAACGAATTTTGTGAAAGCTTCAACAGGTATGTATGTGCTTTCTGAATTTTTGTTTTAGTTTATATTATCATGTTATTATGTAAGTTTGTGATCCTTATTCATGCTTCCGTTGTGTGTATGAATTGTATGCTCTAACAAATAGTACAATAATAGTAATAGTCTCTTAGAAAATTCTTTATATAAAACCAATTGGTTATGCTTAACTGTTCTAATTTTATTAAAGTATTTCTTTGCAATATTATTAATCCACTATTAGGGTCTTATCCTATTATTAAATTATGTATCTTATTTGGAAAATTATATGGGGTTGCCCCCATATTTACCAAGGCTTGAAATTCTTGTGGGAATTCATATTTATATGCTTCCCATAATGCTTTAGCTGATTCTCCTAAAAAAAAAAATTCATATATTTATACATTATTTCTGCATCAGTATCTTGATATTTTTTTATATAATCTGCTATTACTATTCCTTTCCAAACATCTATAACTGAGTTCCACATTTATGGATCATGTGCAACTATATTTAATAACTTACCTTTATTTCCTCCTTCTTGTGGTCTAATTGGTTCTTCTAGTGGCATTCTTTTTTCCACTGATTTCATGTTTTCTGTAGTTATTTCTGAATTTACTCTATATACTCTTATTCTAGACACATTTCCTGTGCAAGTATCCACCGTACTTTGATGAGTAGTTCTTTGAAAAGGGCTGGAACTGGTTGATTTCATACATTCTTTTTGACTTATTATTGAATGTAGGTCTATTTCTTCTTCACTATAATATATTTCTTCTATTACTTTATCAAGAGTATTCATTTTAGTTTGTAAAAGAATTTGTTCTCTATATCCTATATTATCTTCTCTTAATTCACATTTCTTAAAATGTTCTTCAGTGGCTACTAAATTTAGTTCTCCCATTTTACATCCTTTACATTTAAATGTTATACTTGTATCTTTTTTATATTTTTCTCTTGCTATTTCTAAAACTAAATCTACTTCAAACTCATCTTGCATTACTTCTATATTCACGAGTCCTGATTCTACTTCGATTTTTATTTCCTTGTCTATTTCTCTTTGCATAGTGTAATTATAATCTGTGAACCTTATTGAAGTTTCTCCTTTAATATTTGTATACATTAGATGAGACTCTGGCCTTAATACTTTTTTCTCATTAAATTTCTCTAAGTTCCATTCTAACCCAGCATATTCTTCTGGATTTATTTTAATTAGTTTTATTAATTTAATTCCTTTATTTCCCATTGCTTCTACCACATCATTTTCTTTAATTTTGAGCTTAGTATTACTACTTGTAGCTAGTTTTCCTATAAACCCTATACATATTAATAAATTATTTCCACTATTCATTTCTTCATATCCTTTTGTTTGTATTCCTATTTTAATATTCTTTCCAAATTCTTTTATGTTTATCATAAAATCAGGGCTTATATAAAATATTCATCCATTGTTTGTCATATCTACTTCAGTTAATCCTATTATTGATTTCTTTAAGTCTGACCATCTATCATCATATATAACTGTCAATACTTTAGTTCCTAAATTTTTTCTTTTTAATCCTTTTAGTCCTATTACTAGTAATTCCATATGCTTTAAGCTCATTTTTGTATTTTTTATTTCTCTTAATGATTCTTGATTTACTAAATTTAAAGTTGCTCTATTACTTCCTATGGAGGATAACTTTTCTTCTCGATAATGTCTAAATAATTGTGCATTATTCAAAAAATAAGTAGTGTCATATAGTGTCCTTGGATTAAGTAGTTTTAACTGATTTTGTTGAAAGATTTGAAAATCTTTGTCTATGTCTATTATTTCATCTAATTGTTGTATTTTCTTCTTACTTGTGTTTGGATAAAAGTCTCGTTATTACATTATTACCTATTCTATTATCTGAAAAGCTCACTCTTGGTCTTTCTTCGGTAGTTCTTGACCCATTTGAAAAAGGGTCCATTGTTGTGATTTTCTAACTAACTTTGATTTTTCATTTTAAGGGGTTATTTCTACCTTTTTAAGTTGTTCTATTAAGTTGTCTACCTCTTTATTTCTTGAATTTTATATGTTAGCTTTTACCTCTTTATCTTTAATATTTTTTTCTATTTTGCGTTAATTTCTAACAGTATTGCAATAATAGTATTATTTTGTTTAATTATAATTTGATCCAACTTACTTTGAGGTACCGTCACGACCCATTTTCTGAGTCATGATGGCACCTATTAACCCACCAGTAGGTAAGCTAAACCATAGCTCGAAACGACAAGTAATGGGCTAAAAGGCAGAAGACGAGATAAATATTGGGGAATAAGCATAAAATAAGATAGAAGGCAATATAAATATGAATACGATCCTAAAATACCAAACGGAAAAGAGGAAGAACAAAAGAAACATCCCACGACCTAGTAAGGCCAGTACAAGAACCACTAATCAAAAGAATAAGAGTACTAGTAGTATCAATATACATGTAGCCTCTAATGTAAAGACTGTCCCAAAATCTAGGAAGGAGAGGGGATCAGCTCCGGCTCTAAAAGCTCACCCTATCTCCGAATCCAGTAAGCAAGCTGGAAGGAGTATCAACGACGACAGCTAGTATTCAGACCTGCACCAGAAAAGGATGCAGAAGTGAAGTATAAGTACAAATGCAATGGGTACTCAGTATGCATCATCAGCCGACTGAGCTAAATCATAATAAAAGCATAATAAAATGCGAGAATGTAAGCTAAGTCAAGGAGAAAGGGGCAAACCTGAGATCATGCTCCATCAAGGGAAAATAAATAATTAAAAACGCGATACCAAAATTAAAGTAAACTAATTATAACCTAACTAGGCCCCATAAGCCTTGAAGGTGCAAGCAAGAGAAGACTAATCCAAACGAGCCCCCATAAGCCGATGGATACAATCAAGAGGAGATCTATAGATGCTAAGCATGATATAACCAACCAATACTCCCATATCCGGGAAACCATTCGTACTGCAAAATATTGGACTCGAACCAGATTCGTAATATCATAGATTAATCATAAATTGCCCGGACTAGAACCGATTTTTAACACCATAACCATATCATAGATGCCAAACCCGAATCGGTCTTTAACACCATAACCATATCATAGATGCCAGACTAGAAACGGTCTTTAACACCATAACCATATCATAGATGCCGGACTCAAACCGGTCTTTAACACCATAACCATATCATAGATGCCGGACTCGAACTGGTCTTTAACACCATAATCATATCATAGATGCCAGACTCAAATCGGTCTTTAACACCATAATCATATCATAGATGTCGGACTCGAACCAGTTTTTAACACCATAATTAAATTGTAGAAGGCCGGACTTGAACCAGTATAATAGGGTAAAGTCACAATAACTAGCCTAGCCCAGAACTAGGTGAATGCTATACAGCCTAAGGTTCAAGATTAACTATAATATTGTGAACAAAGGCCTCCTAAGTCTACAAGGAACTAAAAGAGATTGCACAACCTAAAAAAGGTTTGACGGGGCCTTCTTCTAAATTCAAAAGTCTATACTAAGGTGATTACTACCCGAAAATGACTAAGTTTCCAAAATTCCACTACAAGTTATTACATAAGTCTAAAAGCATCATTTGACTTAAAGGAAGGGTAAATGGGTCAATTCTACCCACGAAATGGCTCACAAATAGGCCAAATAAATCAAACTTCACTAACTAAGCGACCAAACTTTAATTTCCAACCCAAAACTAGCACAATATCATACTAATACCATAATAAAGCTCATTCTATAAGTAAGGTAAGCCTAGCCTACCTAGACGCCAAAGAATGCTCGATAAAGTCCGCTAAATTGGGGCTTTTCCCTCCCGAAAAGTGTTCGCATGATGCCACGCTATCAAAATAATAATATACTCATTAATAAGATAATAATGATACCCATATTGCATATAAATTCTTCGGATCTAAAATCGAGCTAAAAATCTCATGTGGGGCCCACTTACAGAATCATAAATTTGAAACCGTCAAAATGTCCCTCAAGGCTCAAGGATCATTTACCCTCAAGAATGGGTAAATTCCAAGCTCCAAAAAATCCAAAAAATAACCCATAAATGAATTGGGGATTTAAACCTAAAACGGAGAATTTTTTGACAAATTAGACGAAACTTACAAGGATTGAGATGAGGAAAAAGGCTTTGAAGAACTCTCCAACCTCCCTTGATCTCCCAAAAATTCTCTCCCCCCCCCCTTTCTATCTCTCTAGGACTTTTAATGCCTAACACTTAGAGAATAATGAGAGAAAAATGGGTGAAAAGGGGATTAAATGCACTATAGGTACCACTAAAGCGGTCGGCGCTTAAGCAGCAACCCACCGCTAAAGTGGTCCGAAGACCTGGGATGACCTACGCTAAAGAGAACAGGTGACTCTTAAGCACACCCCGCTAAAGCGGTAGGGCCTCCGCTTAAGCGAACTAGCGGGACCAATGCCCAGCTGCTAAAGCGGTGCCCAGGATGCTAAAGTGGCTTCCTGTTAAGCGGAAAAATGCTCACTTAAGCAGTCGTACCAGCTGAAGCAGCATCAGTACTTGGCAATATTTTGCCATGTTTCCAACAGACCCTCGGGATTCATTCGGAATCCCTTGAACGCAAATAAACTATGTTACCCTATTAAATTTGACATTCCATACTCAACGGTGCAATCGAAATCTCCATCCGGGGTTGTTTCGATGAAAAGTCGATCCCACACCCAAATGATCATTTCATCACTTTCACCCAATAGCCCAAAACGAGTCCGGAAGCCTCGAAACCTGGACCAAGGGTCCCTTTAGCCTAAAATCGACATTCTGGAGCTAATAGAACTGTCAGAATTGGCATACGAGGTTATCTACCTAAGTTTAGGCCCGGTAGCCAAATTTGAATAGCGAAAACTTTAAACAAAGAATTGGCTCTAAAACCAAACGAACTGCCTGGTAACCGAACTGTCAGCTCCAGCAAGTCATAAATGACTTAGGATAGCTATGTAAAATCTCTAAATACTGAAATAATGTGAAAATGTAAAAAATGACCTGGAGGGTGATTACAAATACGTAGTTTGTAAATCCTTGTGGATCAGACTGAAATTTAGTTGTGATTTTTAATGCTTTAGAATATATTGGGTCTAGACCATTCATGAAAGAGAGATTTCTTTAAGTTTTTCTATTGTCTTTTTTAGCTGACCAATTTTGCTATTTAATTCTTCAATTTGTTCTGTTATTTTTGATACTAAATGAGTTATTTTTATTTCTAGTTCTTTGGATTTTTCTGTAATAGTTTTACTTAATTTTACTATTTCTATTTTTGTAGGTATATTTTATTTATTAAATTTATTATTTAAAAATTGAATCTTTCTATCTATTTCTAATTTTTGTAACTCTAGAATTCTAAGTTGTGTTCTACTTTTTCTATGATTTTCTTTTGTTACATACCAAAGTAAATTCTTTTGGTATGATGATACATACCAAAGTATATATATATATATATATTGTTATTGCGGAATCAACCATTATATTTGTTCTCTTAATCTGGTAATTACTATTCTATTGATTGACCACCAATGAGGATAAATGGATAATTTCTAAAGAAACTCTAAAGAAGGAGATTAGAAATAGAATATGGTTAAGAGGAGTAGTATGTGTTTACAGAAATATTTATCGATTAAGGGGGAGATATGCCTAGTTTACCCTGCTTGGGTCACATACGTGAAGATAAGCAAATGCATTCGTATTAGTTAGACTATCTCCACTAAATAATGTAGAATTCTAATTCGGATAGATGGTTAGAGGATCAAGAGACCATGACCATAATATCAACTCCGTGATTCAACAATTCAGTGGATATCTTAATCAAGATTATATATATATATATCTATATATATCTCGATGTCTTAATAACTCTGTATACAACTCTTTCAATCAACACATTTCATTACTCTTGTTATCTCGAAGTAACATTAGACTAAAAACACAATTAGTCCCTGTAGGATTCGACGTCCACTAGCTTAAAATAATTTTATTATTTGTGACCGCATACACTTGTGTGTGTGTGTGTTGGAAGGTTACAAATAGCTACAATGTTTGGGGGTATGCCTTTTCTAGGTATTGGAGTGCCCTTGGTTGCTAGACCTGTTATGTCTAATGAGGAGCAGAAGAGGTTTGAGCTCTTTAGGAAGATAGAACCACCTCAGTTTTAGGGTAGACAAGGAGAAAATGGATATGAGTTTCTTGTGAGTTTCCACGAGAGATTACAGAGGTGGAGTCCTACAGGGTTTATTACACCACTTTTAGATAAAAGGTCTAGCCAAGCAGTGGTGGAGATCTTAGGTTGACTGTAGACCAATATGATCTCCTCCTTTGACTTGGGAGCAGTTTGCTCAGGTTTAACTTGAGTGGTTCATCCTCGTAGTTTGCAGGAAGAAATGTGGAACTAGTTTAAGCAGTTGATTCAAGTTGGAACATAAGTAACCGAGTATGAGACTAAATTCATGCTTGTCTCCCTCGTGCCTTGATAATCTTGCCCGACGAGGCTGAGAGGATTCGTCTATTTGTGAAGGGGTGATAAGTTGGTAAATACCAACTTATCACTTCCTTAAGCTTGGAATTTTTTATCCAATCCATGAAAATAAAAGCGGTTTAATGTTAATTTCTTCCTTTTTGTAGGTATTCAGGAATTGGAAGGAGAATGAAAGAAGTTGATCCAAAACGAAGACAGAATAAAGATGGAAGTCAAACCCGAGAAGTTAAAAACTGAACTTCACAAATAATCAATGAAAAAAGCATATGCAGCAAACACTTGCTCATATGTGGATGCATATTCTCATATGCCGAGCGACAGATAGGATTTTAGAAGACCAAATTTTCAGGCATATGCAACTCACATCTCGTCAAATGAGGCCACATATTCCAACGCAAACTCAAGATAGAATACGTCACATTTTGGAAGGTCAAATGTGATAGAAGATGCGGACTGCATATCCACATTTTTGGTAGATATACAGTCATAAATAGACCGATGAGGGTATTTTCATCAACTTTTTATCATAATTTTCTTTAGTCTTTAAATAGCATCTAGGGCTTTGAACTCATCATATTTGCCTTACTTTTGTCCCACACATTGAATACAAGTATGGTTTGGGTTGTTGAGCATTCGATAGAGAAATATTTCATTAATTCTGTCTTCTTGTTGATTACTTTTCAAGCTTTCTAATAAAAAATAAAGAAGCATTTTGGGTATTCCTTTTCTCTCTTTATTTATGATTAGCTAAATTTTTTGTCTAGGGTTGTAGGACCATTTGAGGGGCTTATATGATTGGGTATATATATAAAAGCTTTATTTCTATGTCATGATTTTTTTTTACTTATTTCTTCAAGCTTTTAGTTTATTTAATGGTTGCAAACATCAAATATGCCTTTATGTCTTGGTTTTTCATGAGAAAGAAAGCTAAAGGACTAGGAAAAGAGTAATGTAAAAACCAATTTTTGTGATTTTATATTTTTATGTGTTTTCACTATTTTTTCCTTCCCCATAGTTGCTTGATGTTGATTTTGGGGTTCGGAGATAGTTTGCACGATTTCAAATGAATCGGGAAAGTTTTGAGTGAGTTTGTGGTTTTTAGAGGTTTGAAAAGCCTCATAGTTGACTTCGGTCAACATTTCTTAATCTGAGTGCTGGATGACAAGACGGACTATGCCAGTAGATCCGAAGCGTCGATTTTGGATTAGTAGCGGGGTTGGTTCAGTTTTGTAGCTTTTATGTCTCTTTTCGATCCTTCGTTTGAAAAATAGTGAAATAGGATCTCGGGGGATAATTTGTTGATAATGATCTTTTTTCAAAAATCCGATGCCACCACTGATCCTGGAACATCAAAAATAGCCTAGTAGCATATGTGGGTTGTTTCTGTCGGATCCCAAACGAAACCCGAGGGTCCGTTCGGAGACTTTGAGACTGGCCTTAGCTACTGATGCAGCATTTTATGGTGCATCATGGCCTCCATCGAGATTGTATGTCCATGTGTCAGGATCACAGGCCTCAATGACATGCTTTAGCACGATCGCGTGGTGGTGGGAACCGCGATGGCGCTGAGTTATCAGATAGGTCGGGTCAGGTTTACACTATCGCGATTGCGAGGCCCTTCTCTCGAGATCGCGATGACCAAACTTACGTCCCGATCAATGATGACACTCACAATTGTGAGGTGGGGTCCGCGATCGTGAGGCACTATTTACCTGGACAGTATATAAGTCCCAATTCTCTATTTTTCTTCTATTTTTGAGTATTGGAGCTTCGGGTTTGAGGGTTTTGGGGTGATTTATTCACTTTTCATGCTTAGGTAAGCTCCATAATACTTTTCCCACCTTTTTACTTCGATTATAGCTTTTAAACTCCCTTTAAATTGTGATTTCGAAATGGATTTTGGGGTTTTTGCCCGAAAAGTTTAAAAAGGATTTTTTATCAATTAATCACTCCTTTTAATCCTTTTTCACTTGGGTTTTCTTATATAGGTTCCTTTGTTCATGGGAAATGATTTTCTAAACAAAAATTTCAATCTTACCCTTCATTTTCAAAACCCGTTTTCGAGGTCCGTTTTGGACCCGATTTAGATATGGGCAATATGGGCATTGTTGGCTTTTTTTTTTAATGCATAGATGTTGTATTTGTGTGTTTTAGTTGATTTTGAGGCCGTTATAAAGGGGAAGGCTCTATGTTGAAGCACTTTAGGCTCGAATTTCGTTGTTTCGAGGTAGGTTATGGCTTAACTTATTTCAGATTGAGCTGGGTAGTTAATATATAGGTAAAGCTTGTTATGAATTGGAGAGAATGGATATGGGCTTTATATTTTGAGATTATATTTATTGTTGTGTGCCTGTGTGGGGGCTTATTTTGTGTGGATATTGATTTGAGATATTTGATATTGCGTATAGCCCGTGTAGGGTCCTTATTTGACATCATCTGGTCTTATCTGTGCATTTAGAGGCCTTATTTTAGATATGATACCCGTACGGGGGCTCAAATTGTTCAAATTGTTATTATAGGCCTTATTAATCATTGATTGCTTTATCATAATTGAAATACCCGAGTTAGGGGTTGATATGATATTTATGATGTCTTACATGCATATTTGTTCCAATGGTTCCCACTTATAGTTGATGAATAGTGAATTATGAACATACTGAGTTGATTTTTAAGCTCACCTACATATATACATCATATTGAATTGATTGGATATCTTCATACTGATCTTATTGGGAGTATTATATCCTCATTCCATACATATACATTCATGAGATACTGGTAACATTAAGGAACACTATTTTTGAAAGAAAATGAGACATTTTTATAAAAACCCTCTCCGTGAACAGGAGCCGAAGAGGTGAGTTGTGTTGAGATTGAGATATGAGATAAAGTATATGGGTTGAGAACCCCCCATGGTCCTATTGTGGAGTTGCGAACTCGATAGGTATATACTGAAAGTCATACGATGACTTTCACCGTTCCACCAAATTATTACCACTACATTGCATTCCATTTGTATATTCTGTGATTTCTTTGTTCTTGACTTGCTTTCTTGTATTTCTGTGTTTACTCGTGTTGTTTATATTGTTATTATATTAGAACTGTTAGTAGATACGATGTGAGCTACCATTTGGGAATTTTTTTGCTTGTAGGATTGCGTGCTCATAGTCTCTCTTTATCTATATTATTTTCTACTTTGCTCAATTGGCCTATGATACCTACTGAGTACAAGTGGACCCGTACTCATCCCTATTGTGCCCTTTCGATGCAGATCCAGGTCCGAGTACAACACGTGGAGGTTGAGTTCGTGCGAGGTTGAGTAGATCTTTGAGGTACTGTGATATGTTCCAGAGTTCGGGGCTGACTTTCGGACCTCATCTTGTCCTTTTAAGTCTTTACTTACTTTCTGAGACAGATTTGTATTTCAGTATTCAGATTATATTAGATGCTTTTGCCCCTTTGATACCATTTCTTGGGATTCGTTATGACTTTTATTTCAGACCTTTGTTATTATTGTACTTGTGTTGGTCTTACTTTGTTCTAGAAGTCTCGCCTTAATTGTATAAGTGTTGAAGTCTATTTTACTTTGTCAGTTTGGATGATAGGCTTACTTGTCAGGCTGGGCTGCGACAAGTGCCATCATGACCTAGTTTTTTTTTTTGGGTCGTGACAAGTAAGTAGCAAGGATTTGGAGCTACTCCATCTAATAACTTGTGCTAGAGATAAGATAGTTAACTTGAGATTTTGATGACTTGTTTTGATTTCACACTCTAGGGCTTGAGAAAGTCTAGAGTGAAATTTATCAACTTGATCGAGAGACTTTTGATAGACATGAGAAGTCATAATATATTACATCATGACATAAAAATAAGGTATGTATATACCCAATTCATTACCTTCTCCTTGGAAACACAACCCTAGGCTTCTTTTATCACCTGTATTTAATCGTTAGTTACATTATCTTACATAATTGAGATTCACTAGTTAACTCAAACCAAACTTACCCCCCTCTTTGTTACCTAGAAGTCGAGATTATTAGTTGAATGACACACTAAATTGGTGAATTTATATTTGATATTCTCTATGGGATTCGACCCCAATCTAGTTAGGTTCTATATTTGAACGATGATCTCTTTGTACTGTTTCATAGTAAAATTTGGGCGTATCAAATTTTGACACCATTTTCGGAGAATACGGTTTAGAAATTCCTATCTAGTGTAGTATTCCACTCTTAGTATTTATTTCTAATTTCAAGTTTCTCTTGTTTGTGTTTACATAGGTGATAACATGGATAATAATCCTGCAAATCTGAATGAAGCTAATTTGGCATAAGCCGACATGGCTAGTGCTATTCGACATCCGCCAATACTCAAAAATGCAACTTTCAATGTCATAAGTATCATGTTACATTTGCTAAGCTTGAAGGGTCTCTTCGGGGTTCTAGCACATGAAGATCCGAATAGACATCTAATGAATTTTGCAGAATTTTGCTTGCCTTTTAACATCACCAACATCTCCCAAGAACCAATTTGTCTGAGGCTCTTTCCCTTTTCTCTTACGTGGAAGGTCACTACTTGGTTGGAGGAGTTGCCAGAAGAACTATTACATCTTGGACGGCATTGACTGAAGCTTTTCTTGAGAGGTTCTTTCCTCCTTCTTGGATGATCCAACTCCAAGATGTGATCAATAATTTTTTAAAACTACCATCGGAGGCACTCCACGAATCTAGTTTACGATTTAAGAAGAAACTCCAACAATGTCTTACCCACTGGCTACCTGATTAATTGTTGTTACAAGTGTTCTACCGGTCTCTTGATTCTATGAACAAGTCAATTAGAAATAATATGGTAGAAGGGTCACTCATGGATCACTCGTATGAAGTGGCTAGTGGTTTTCTAGATCAAATGACAAAGACAAATTGAGCTTGGAACACTTGAGATTTTGATGTGGTGGTTGGTAGTCCTTCGATGGTAGTATCCAAGGAAAAGATAAAGGAGGAAGCATGGGATTAAAATATGGCACAATTGACGACTCAAATGGCATTGCTTACCAATCATATGATGGGATCAAACAATCATAATGTTACTCAATTAGGTCCAATGAAGGGAGGAATCATGATGAGGATTGCTATCAAATGTATGTTGAAGCGACGAACTTCATAAACAATCAAGTGGATGTTCCTAACTGAACTACCAAAGATCCAATCAAGCATCTTGGAGGCAAGGTCAAGGAATCAAGATTGGAACAAATATCAAAATGGGTTAGGTTAGAGAGATCAAAACCAAGGAGGTTTCAACTATAGAGATGGCAATTGAAACCAAGATTAAAATAATAGGAGCTCAAACACTTATGTTCCTCTGAGAGGTAGTCAACAAGGATCAAACCAACCATCCACGAGTGATCTCACTAGTTCAAAGATGGAGGATATTGAAGAGGGTTGAATCAACTGATGTATGTATAAAGAGATAAGAATGAACTTTATAGCATGAGACAACTTGTCAACTCTCATTCACTTCAATCAAGCAACTTGAAGCGCAAATGAGCCAAATTTCAGATTCACTTAATTAGAGATAAAAAGGAACTCTTTCTAGTGATACCATAGGGAACTTGAAGAATGATAATGGGAACATCAATCATTTCATGGAAATGACCACTCGGGGTGGTAAAGTTATAGTAAGAGAGGCGGTGGAGATAGATCAGTCTTTGTATAAAAAGAACAAAGAAGCCAAAAGCCAAAGTTAAAAAGAAGGATGCGGAGAAGCCAGTTATTATTGATGAAATTATTGAAGATGTGTAAATTCACCCCGTTTAACAAGAAGAGGTTGTAATTTACAAAAGCAAAGGGGACTTTATTACCGGTCCCAAAATGTCCTTCTCTATTTCCTCAAAGAGTGAAGCAGAAGATAGATGGTGTGAAGTTGTAACACCCCGTACTTTTCTAACCTCACTTGACACCTTGGGATCATATCTACATAGGTGTTGAGATGTCATGCATATGTGTTTTAGAGTGTCATTGGTGAAACATTTGATATCGGACTTAACATGTGCGATTAGATCTTCGTAGGAGGTGTGTTGTGATCTCGTGGAGCATTTGGGTAAGAACTCGTACACATTCTAACCTCATTTGGTGACTTTAAGTCATTTTTAATTGATGTTTAAGATCACTAAGTAAGTATTTTGTAGTGTTTTGATAAGGGATTGGACGATACGTAAACATTGGATGAGTGACCGAAAATTTCAGCAAAGTGCTGAAACTTGCGCCACTACCCTGTTTCAGGGGTGTGGTGAAAGCCACCTGCATTCTGAAAATTCAGAGAAGGTCTAATTCTTGCACCACAGGCTGCTTTGCAGCTAGTGGCGCAAGGCACAATAATTATGCCCTTCCGGAGTCGTTTCGTAACGCAATTCTACGACGATTTCTCGATGGTTTCTTTTGGTTCTTTGGAGTTATTTGAGCATTGTTAAAGCTTCAAACACTTCAATATACTCCTACATGATCAAATCATGAAATGTGAATAGTGATCCAAAATGTCCAATGAAACCAAAGGCGACTGGAATGTCTATTTTTGCGATCGAAAGGACGAATGAGAATTGTTCAAGAGAATATTGTCGTGACATTATGGAATTATGTAAACATGTGATATATGGTGAATAAGACATGGAATTTGATGGGTTAAATGGGTATGTCTTATTGGGCCCAAAGTAAAGCCCAAAAGTGGAAGAAAGACATGGCCCAAATGGGTCAAATGACCCATTCTTCCATTTGACCTTCTAGATATACCATTTAATGCTAAAGAGTGACTAAGGGTGGAACTTGAGGGCCTATATAAAGGGGAAAAATCTGATTGTTTATCCATTACAAACACACATGTTTTTCTATCTTTTTTTTCTAGACATTTCCAAGAACCTCTTTTGCTCTCAAAACCCTAAGTCAACTTTTGGAGAAGATCATCACTATTCAAGCTTGGGTAAGTGTTTATAATTATGGTTTAACATCTTATATGCATGATATATTAGGTATATTATGTTAGTTATGTTGGCAAGGTGGTGAATAGTGTATTTTTGCTTTTGGTGGAAGATGTGCTATCGTGGTGATTTGAATTTGAATTAGGCCTTGTGCCTTTGATGAAAAAGCATGGTATGGACAGAATATGAACATTTATGGTGTTATTTTTGGTATTAAACTTGTTCTTGTCTAAAAGTGGAAATTATGGGATTTTGGCTGATATGTGTTATGAGTTGCATTATGGTACTTTGATGGATTATTTGTGATGTGTGATGGATAAGAAAGTGTAAAGGAGAAGTGTTGTGGTAAAATGTATCAATTACCATGTATTGGTCAATGTTGGGAATATTATGGAATTTTTGGAATAATAGTATGATCAATGGTTTTGTCAAGGGGAAATGACATGTTTAAAGGCAAACATGTAACTCATTGACATGGTATGCATTTGTAAAGTAATTGGTGGTTAATGTGAATTTCGTTATGTATTTATGTTGTAGAGTGACACATAAAGAAGGAGAGGGATTATTGTCTACGCATCTAAGGTTGTATATTCGTATTGCGAATCCAAGGTATGTAAGGTTACTTGTCCGTACCGTTCTACGACAAATAGTGTCCACATTGATATGTCACTAGTTCTATCCCGAAATGTGCTAAGGTATCCGATATCCGTTTATCACTAGTCATTGTCATATATTTTCTACTCATGGATCATTTGTGAATCTCATGTCTCATATTCATGGTTAATGTTCCGAAAGCTCAAATAAAGATACGTACCGATATTCCAATAGTGCCTATACTTGTGTCTCTTGTTCATGGCTTATTATCCAATGGTTCCAATAGTATCATGGTGCTAGTAATGTTATATTTCTCATTGATATTTATTCACATGTCCTTCACTTATTGGTCAATGATTCAAAGTTTCCAACAATGTTGTGTTCCAAAGTTCCAAAGTGATGGTATGACTATCTAAGTATCAAACTCAAAGTAATGAACAAAGTAATGCAAATGTGGTCAATGATCAAGTACGGGTGGCAAGTCTAGGGGCGTAAGCCTAGCTCGACTCGATCCCGAGGTTTGGAATTATGGGTGGCAAGTCTAGGGGCGTAAGCCTAGCTCGACTCGATCCCGATGCATTGATGTATGGGTGGCAAGTCTAGGGGCATAAGCCTAGCTCGACTCGATCCCAACACAATGATATGATATGAAAGACCCACTGATCAGTCGGGGCCCGGGTACATTGTGACATATGTGATAACAAGTGAGTATTGAGATAAAGAAAGTAATGAAAGTAATGAAAGCAATCCACATGGTTTCCAAAATGCAACATGGTGACTTATTCACATTGATTATTCATATGTTTTGAGTTCAGTGACATATTCATTGAAATATTCATGTGTTGTACAGTTTCATCTGAGCCTTGCATACTCAGTACTTATTTCGTACTGACCCCTCTCGGGGAATTTACCTTACTTGCTGCAGGCGCAGGTCCCAGTAGGCCTCCTCAGTAGATTGCCAGTGTTAGCGGTTCTTTGGTGAGCTCCAGTTCATTCGGGGCTTCTCCGAGTCAGAGTATATACATGTTTTGGTATTGTACATAATGTATAAAGCGGGGACTTGTCCCGACTTATGGTTCATTTTGATCAATGCTCTTGTTAGAGGCTTTTGTAGACGGATGTGGGTGTATCAGTGTAATTCATATGTATGTATAAATATGTCCCATGTTTTCCTTTATTCGTCTTCCATGTTCTTATGTAATGGTGGTTATGATTATGAGATGCATATGAATGATTGAACATAGGCAAAGGTTGGTTCTCTCGGGCCTTATCGGCTACGGGTGCCAATCATGTCTCGATCGGATTTGGGGCGTGACAGAAGTTTTGCAAGTTTATGGCCATGTTTAAGCAATTATCAGTGAATATTCCATTGGTTGATGCACTTCAACAAATACCTGATTATGCCAAGTGCATGAAGGACCTAGTCACAAAAAAGAGGAACATGAATTTTGAATAGTGGAAGTCTCCCATCATTGAAGTGCTTTCAACTCTAGCACATTGGTTCAAAAGAATAAAGACTCGGGAGCTTTTACTATTCCATGCACTATCGAATCCCATCACAACACCACACTTTAACTATTGTTCATCCTCGAACAACCGCCCGACACTCTTAGTTTAACTTCATTCCACTATGCACGCCCAATAGGTTACTTACACCTAGATTACCAAGTCATTTCATGCAAGCAACTCCCGAACAAAGTGCATTGAACAATTCCAAACAAAACAATTCTATCATGACAACGTAACCTCTAGAACCGACTCTTTACTCAATGCATGCGCACATAGGACAAATTATAGCTGTATAATCAAGAAAACAAGTCGAATAGATCACCAAGTTTACAACACCTATGAGCCCTCACTTCAAGAGAGATGCCCGACACACATTCATAATATATCATAACTACCGGGGCATATGAATAGAACAATATTACTCACTCTCTCAAATGAATTGTCATGCATACAGGATATACCATAGCAATTAACTTATCCTTTATTTGTGTATACTTACAGATGCTTTCTAGTTAATTGTCCTACTGCAATTAGGAACACTCATTTGAGTACCTGGTTCTTATAACATTCAGTCCCATAAACATCAACACGGAGCACATAATTCGGACCAACAAACACGACAGTGATTATGCAAGTCCCCATTTTTTTTGTTAATAATCAAATTAATATTGTTAAAATAAATAAATTTACATACTTATTTATTAATTCAATCCATTTTAACTCCAACAATCAACTTAATCCACCCATGTTTGATTACCCTAGTCCCTATATATGGGTTTATAAGACAAATCATAAATCAAGTGATTGGAGTGGTTGTAAGATTAGACAAATTGAAGAAAAAGATGAAAGGTGATGAGTCCTTTCATCCATACACCAGGTCAATTGATCAACAGGTAAGCTTGATTCCTAATTTGTCTTATTAATCCTAATTTTCCAATGGAGTGACATAATTTTATTTTTTAATTGATAAGCATGTCAGTTGGTAAATTCTCTGTTACTACGATCGAGAGTTTCTTTAAAGCACCAGTTGCGTAGGGCGATCGGGTTAGGCCGAGTCAAAAAAGGCTCTGATGACTCAAGGTTCATATTAGGGAAAGGAGAGTGAGGGGAAGAGGGGGTAGCCCTCGGCCCGATCATCCATGTTTATATTACTCTAAGAAGTGGCCGTACTTAAAATGATAATATAGTGGTAGTGGAAGCTGGTAGAACTGTATGAGTACTTATATAGATATAATACTCCTTAAAACACGTAAAGCAGCAAAATAATTAATATGCCACACAAATGTAAAGATAATTCGCGGATACTGATGGTGGACAAGATTTTGCATGATTAGTATTTTGATTATTTATAATTAGAAGGATTAACCACTACTCTATATATTTAAAGCAAGAATCCAAAGAAATAAGGCTAAAGAAAACTTTTTGAGAAATTAATATAATTTAGATTCGACGCAACTCTTTTGCTCAGTGTAATAATTTATGTCGTCTCTATTAGCCAAGAGTACCCCTTCCTTCCTTGAGTTCGTGTATTGTAATTGATCCAAGCGATGCCTATGTTAAATCAATTGATTTATCATGGTAGAGAAGAAAAATGGTACACAGACCGTACTTGAGCTTTGAATCAATGTCCCCAGAAGAAAAATTATGCCCGCGTGTTTCAACAAACAAAAAGGACGACGAAATTTCTATATAAAGAAATATGTGAAATAGAGAGTTTGGGCTGAGGTCTATATGCTTAACACATCATAATTGGACAACTTATTGAAGAGAGGAGAAAAAAAGTCAGCGCCGAGCATGTGTTTAAATAATTCTTCATATGAGGTGTCAAGCGGATCTAGAATTTCAGGTAGATAGATGTAGGGTTGCAAAATGGCCTGATTCATTCAATTTATTTAAATTTGAGTTTATTATTGACCCATTCATTTATTAGTTAGCTTAACTTATTTCGGCTCAGTAAAATTGTGCTGATATATAATCCAAATTAAGAGACAAATATATAAGTAGTCATCCGGTGAAACAATAAAAAATCGGATAACCACAAAAAGTGAATAGATATTTGGTAGCCTCTTGCAACTAATTCCTATTAGAGAGTATAATAAGGAGATTGTAGATAGTTGACAAGTGGAAGAGTGCCGTCTGTCATTTAGTTAGTTAGGTTGTTATAACAAGTTAGTGGAAAGTAGCTAACAACTGTCATCCTAATTGTAATTCTACACAAAAGTCGGTTAGTGCTTATATATATATAGTTGTATAGAGGATGGTGCAGTTAGTTCATTCATATATAGAATTTTCTCTTCTTTTCTATGTAATCCAGTTGAATGATAATACAATGGTAGTTACAAAATTCTCCTAAATACAGCTTCGGATGTGAGCTTAGTGTAGAAATTATCATGCTATCAGAGCAAAAAACGCACATCGAGATTTGCTAAATCTCAAAATCTCGATTCATAGTCTGCAAATTTTTGATAATATTTTCAGCATTTGCTTTCGGATTTTGCACAAATGGTGAAGAAAATTGAGCATGATCATCCGTTGTTAATCTCCTCCTGATACAAGACAAATGGCCATCATAACTTTTGATGCCATCATTCGTGGCCAACACGTGGAGAATCTGATTTTGGACACCTTGAAGGCCCGAGAGTATGCATGGGGAAGTCATGAAGTCATTTTGGACACATAATAAAGCAAATTCGTGTGTGGAAGGTTTCTTGGAGGCTTGCCTTGATGACTACCCGAGGCTCCAAAGAATTGCAAGGGTTGAAGTGTGAAGAAGGAGTCCTTACACTCCATGACCGCCCCTTATTAAGGGTGTTTTGGTCTTTTTGTGCCTTTTCTTTACACTCCATAGGAGCCTCTTTTCATTAAGGGTAGTTTGGTCATGTGATGTAATAGTTATAAATAGGATTCATTAGTCTTATTTTCTAGTTAGTTCATTATGGATATTTGAAAGACTTCTTCTTCTCTCTTTGAGAATGTACAGTAGGGCTTGGAAAGTCCAAGTAGTGTAGGGCTTGGAAAAGCCATTATTGATCTTTGCTTAGAAACGGTGGTTGTAAGGCGGAGTTGATTCCCTTAGCGGTCACCATAAGAGTTTGGTGTTGTTATTGCGGGTCTTAGGGGTCTTATCGTTTGATACATGGTTTGGTTCCTATTTCTTGTAATCTCGTATGTCAAGCTATCTATCTTTTTGTAATCTTGTTAAGCTTGTGTTTATAATCTTGAAGTCTAGTGAAGCCGTGTGGGGCTCTTTCGATTCACTAGCACTTGTTGTTCAAACTTGTTGTTCTTGTGATAGTTGTTCATCTTGTTGTTGTTGCTGAAATCTTGTGTTGTGGGTTTGATCTTGTATCATTTGGTATCAGAGCAAGGCTGGTTGTGTTCCTACACTACCAATCTTAGGCTATCTCGGTCAAAAAAAAACAACAAAAAAACGAAATCTGTCAAAAAAAAACAAAACAAAATCTATCCATCTTGTTGTCTTGGCCGAGAATAGTATTTGTGTGTTTAGATCTAGGTGTTATTTTACTTGTTTAGTGTGTTTCTAGTGTTGGTTTCTTTCTCACCAACACTAAAAGTGTCTAGATCTAAAGATGAGCTTATAATATTGACCATTGTTGTGGTGACTTGAAGTGGGCCGTAGGTTGTATCTTGTTGATGACCATTGGGGGTTTTTGTGTTATGTTCTTGAAGAAGTTGATGTTGTGCTCTTGAAGGTTGTTGTGGTGTTCATCTTGTTCTTCATCTATTCTTACAACTTAAGACCACAAAAGTATAAAATAGATCCAAAAGGTTGTAAGACAAAAGTTATAAAGTTGTTGGTGAGAAGACTTGCACACATCTCTTCCTAGACTTGACAACCACTTTTCCTTAAAACACGGAACCTTGTTTTGTGGGATTAGTATAGTCAAATCTTACCTTTTTTTGAGTTTGAAAAGTTGAAAAAGAGTACAAGACTTTACCTTCCCTCCAAAACCATTGTCATCCATTACAAGTTGTGGGACTCTTGAAATTTCAGATTTATAACAAACAAACAAACAAAAAATCGTGTGGGCCCAAGACCAATTGCATGCTGCCACTTCATCACTTCACCAAAATAGCTTAAGCTCAAATTTCAGATTCTAAGTTTCATTTCCTTGTTTCTTTAGTTTCATTTCTTGATTCTAGTACTAATTAACAACTAGTAATCACCTACTAGATTGTGAGTTGGTTTTTGAATCCGTTTTCTTCGTGTTCTTCGTTCTTTGTGTGCTTTTCTCATTTTGATTCGTTGAACTTCTTTGATTCAAGTTCATAAGTAGATTTTTTGTTTCGTGTCTTGAGTCGATCAAACAATAATCTATTCCGGTCGCTAAGTAGTGATTGACACCTTATTAACTACCGGAGTATAATCAACTTTCAATATTCGCCGCTCCAATTGTGAGGATCACAAAGGTGAGTGTATACGAGTGTTGGTGAGGTGCTTTTACTACTAATCTTGTTTGTTCATTTTGTAGGAACAAGGTGATATAAGGGAACATATCTTGGTAGCCTCGTATTATTGTGACTACAACATGGGAGACTATGATTGTAGTGAGGGATTTTATGGCTACGATGATGTTGTGGATTATGGGGGCTATGAATATAGCCATGATCAAGACATGGGCAGATTTGAGGGTTATGGTTTTGAGGGAGAAAATGAGGTGAATGAAGTGCCTAGTTCTTATGGTGAATATGGAGATGATGTAGGGCCTTATGATAGTTCTTATGATGAAGTTGGGGCATATGAGGAGTCTTACACTTCCTATTTCGAACCTCGAATTGGTGTAAGGTATAACCCCTCCCTTCGCAAAGCTTATGAGAGCCATGGTGAGAGTGCACGTATGGAGAATGAAGATTCATATTCTTCACCTTGTAGTACATCTTATCAAGGTCGAAGCGGTGTGAATGGGTATACTAGCTATAGTGTAGGTTGTCCCATGAGAAGGAGAGAGAGTACATCTCCGAGGCCGAGGGGTACTCATGTGCCCTTGGGTTGTCCTAAACTCTACAATGTTGATCCTAGGAGAAGTGTTCACTCCGGAAAGGTAAGCATTTCTGGGGTACCGGGCTGCCTTCTTATGCTAGATGATTGGCGCCATAAGAACTACATCATGCTACTGATGGTTGACTATTTAGGGTTGTTTCGAGAACCTTTACTTGTTCCATATTCTTTGGACGGGTATAAGGTTACCGAGAGAGTGAGGATTGTCTTCACCCAATTTGAATACTATGAGAAGGTGTGGTGCGATATCTTTCCCTTGACACCAGGTCATGTATGCTTGGGTGCCGATTGGTTTGCCCAACATAGAGTTCCAAATGTGCTAAATTGGCCTAAGGTTATAGTGGACCACTGGGGAAATTATCTCTTTACCTCAATTATTCCCAAACCGCAAGGAGATGTGATCACTTACTCCAAGCCGAATGATTATGAGAGACAAAAGATTGAGAGGAGTAAGGGTGTAAAAGGTGGAAATCCGAGAGGGGAAAAAGGAGAGGTTGTGTGGAGTGAAGTGAGGGGGTTGCCACCAAATCATGCTAACTATGTTTTTCCTTTTCTTTCTAAGGACATTTGTGTAGGTACCAACATGGCAAGCGGAGAAACACAAGGCCAAAGAGAAGTTGCTGCCGAAGCATGTGGGAAACCTTCACACCACGGCAAAGAAGAATTTACTCAAGAACTTCAAGGTAAAATCGCTTACTCTTACACTTTGGTGCATGTGAATGATAATTGCGTGGCTAGTAGCCCATTGAGTGTGAGTAGTAGCTTACCTATTTGTGAGTCTATTGATTCTTTGCCTCTTGTTGATGATGTACTTGTTGTGAGTGTGGATACACTCGTTGATCCTATTGATGATCGAATTGACTCTTCTTGTAAGGTCAATTTAAGTCCACCTAGTGGTGAAGCCATTGTGTTGAATGATAATACATCATCTATTGATTCTTTACCCCTTGATGATGATGTACATATTGTGAATGTGGATACACTAGTTGATCCTATTGATGACAAAATTGACTCTTCTTGTAAGATCAATTTATGTCCACCTAGTGTTGAAGCCAATGTGTTGAATGATGGTAAATCA
Source organism: Capsicum rhomboideum (assembly GCA_031232105.1). NCBI lineage: Eukaryota > Viridiplantae > Streptophyta > Magnoliopsida > Solanales > Solanaceae > Capsicum > Capsicum rhomboideum. The sequence continues at coordinate 49,727,701 of CP124717.1, read as the reverse complement.
TCTTGTGGGAATTGTTTTGATCAAATAAATAGGAGTGATCCCTTTAGTATGACCTCTAGTAAATGTTCTACTCTCGGTTTTGCTCATAGGGATAATCATGTGCTTGAAACATCTTTGATACTTGATAATGACCTTCTAGAGAATGGATTTGCATGTTCTATATCCTCTTCATGGATAGATCCTTCTCTCTTTAAGTACAATATCTTGTTTGAAGATGATGAGTTCACTCCTAAAGAACCTAGTGGTGAGTATGACGTTGAAGGTATAGCTTGTCTTGAAAGCTATAGCCTATATGCCAACCCACTATGGTGTAAAAACATTCCTCCTAAAGATGGAAATCTCTTCTTGGGAGATGAGAGTACTCTTAAGGGAAGGGAATGTGAGGTCTTGGAAAGGAATGATCAATTGGGTAATGATAATTTTGATTTGCTTGAATTCTTAAGAAACCCAATAAATGATTTTTCCTTGAAAATTGATTGTGGTTGTGATCCTTTGTATGACACCCCACCCATGTTTGATGAATATAAGGATGAATTGCTTGCTTGTAAATACTTAAGTAATAATTCCTTGGACTTTAGTGGTGGTATGTGTCTACTTGAGGGTACTTCCATAGAAAGGGAAGGTGTCCATTATTTGGAAATTACTTCTTCTACTATGTGTGACCTTATTGTTGAGAGTGCTCATGGTGATGATGTTAAAACTGGTAGTGAGTACTCACATGAGGACACCTTAGTTGAACTTGACTTGAGTGATACCATTCTCCACTCTCTATTTGCTTTTGATGATATGTATGCTATTGTAGAGAGTATATCTTGTAGTTTGGGTGAAGCCTATGGGGAAAGGGAGTATTGTCTAGACCCGTGTCTATGGCTACTCTTTCTATTTAACCCTGGTGCCAAATATAGAAATGGTGATGTTGGCGTACCCAACTTGTTGCTTGGTCTACATGACAAGCAAAGTGTCATTCTTGAAAACCCGAGAGCAAAAGTGTCATTGTTTCCTTGGGGTAATGTTTCTAAATGTGCATCCTTGCTTGATACAATTGTGTTTAAATTACAAGAATCTCAACTTGTGGATGCCAAGTTCGCTATTTGCTTGAAGGAAAGAATGTGGATGTGCTTAAATGCTTTGTCTTCACCCTTGTATGCCTTTACACTTGATTCTTTCCTATACTACCTCTTTGCCTATGATGACATCCATGCTAGTTTTGGATTTGTTTTATGTAGAGGTAGGAAATTTGTTGGTTTGTCCACTTGTATGAATGATAATGCTATATGGATCTTGTGGACATTAGAACCAATTGAGGCTCCACCCTTGGTGTGGTCTCTTGAAGAGATAAAGAAGCAATTGTGTCTTATGGCTCCTAAGATGAAGGTAGTTTTACCTTGTGGATTTTTTGATGCCATTAGGACCTTTGTAGTTTCCTTATCTCTTGGTGATTTAAATAGCCAAATCCTTTGTGTATATTTTAATAAGTTTTTAATATTTAATTCAAAGGATCCTTGGTTATATTGCAAGTATAAGCAACCTTGGCATGTTGAGATGATTTATTGTGCTAACCCTAACCCTCATGCCATGAGGAGTTTGTATTTGTTTGTCCTTTCTTTGGTTTTGCAAGGTTTGGATTCGAGGTCGAATCCTTTTCAAGAAGGGGAGGATGATACAAGACAAATGGTCATCATAACTTTTGATGCCATCATTCGTGGCCAACACGTGGAGAATCTGATTTTGGACACCTTGAAGGCCCGAGAGTATGCATGGGAAAGTCATGAAGTCATTTTGGACACATAATAAAGCAAATTCGTGTGTGGAAGGTTTCTTGGAGGCTTGCCTTGATGACTACCCGAGGCTCCAAAGAATTGCAAGGGTTGAAGTGTGAAGAAGGAGTCCTTACACTCCATGACCGCCCCTTATTAAGGGTGTTTTGGTCTTTTTGTGCCTTTACACTCCATAGGAGCCTCTTTTCATTAAGGGTAGTTTGGTCATGTGATGTAATAGTTATAAATAGGATTCATTAGTCTTATTTTCTAGTTAGTTCATTATGGATATTTGAAAGACTTCTTCTTCTCTCTTTGAGAATGTAGTGTAGGGCTTGGAAAGTCCAAGTAGTGTAGGGCTTGGAAAAGCCATTATTGATCTTTGCTTAGAAACGGTGGTTGTAAGGCGGAGTTGATTCCCTTAGCGGTCACCATAAGAGTTTGGTGTTGTTATTGCGGGTCTTAGGGGTCTTATCGTTTGATACACGATTTGGTTCCTATTTCTTGTAATCTCGTATGTCAAGCTATCTATCTTTTTGTAATCTTGTTAAGCTTGTGTTTATAATCTTGAAGTCTAGTGAAGCCGTGTGGGGCTCTTTCGATTCACTAGCACTTATTGTTCAAACTGTTGTTCTTGTGATAGTTGTTCATCTTGTTGTTGTTGCTGAAATCTTTAGTTGTGGGTTTGATCTTGTATCACCTCCTTCGATGTACCAGGAGCTATACAAATTGGGATACAACTCATCGTAATGGAGAATTACACTTTGTGGAGTCGTGTGATGCAATTGACTCTTCTCACAAAGAACAAATTGGGGTTTATCGATGGAAGTCTCAAACGAAACGATTTCACGGATGATATGGAGAAGAAACAGTGGGATCGTTTCAATGCAATGGTCATTTCATGGATAATGAGAAATGTCAGCAAGGAGTTGATCAGTGGAATTTTGTTTCGGTCGACTGTTGCACTTGTGTGGCCTGATTTACAGGAATGATTTGATAAGGTGAACATGTCCAGAATTTTTCACTTACATAAGACTATAGTTACACACACTCAAGGTGTTTCCCCTGTGTCTATGTATTATTCGAGGTTGAAGGATTTATGGGATGAGTTTGGCTCCATAGTTCCATCACCTGCTTGTAATTGTGCCAAATCAAAGGAATACACTGAAAGTATAAGTAGACAAAAGTTTTTACAATTTTTAATGGGCTTGAATGACAGTTATGGTCAGGATAGGAGCCAGATTCTCATTATGAATCCATCTCCTAGTGTTAATCAGTCTATGCAATGATCATAGAGGATGGGAGTCAGAGGGTTCTAGGTAGTGAGAACTATGGACCAGCTGAAGGCACTACATCTACTGCGGTATTATCCAATTGAGCTAGTAGTTATGGATTTGGTGGTTTTGGCTCAAAGGGAAAAGGAGTTAGAGGATATGGCCATCTGCAAAGGAAACCAAAAGGTCCATACTGTGACCATTGTGAGATGAAGGGACATATCAGAGAAGATTGTAATAAACTAAAGCATTGTACTTATTGTAACATGCAGGGTCACACTCGTGATATTTATTTCCAGCTGATTGGTTATCCTCCTAATTGGAAGGGTAAGAAGAGAATAAATATGGTTCAAACTGCTGATGGATCGCACCTGGAAGGGGTAAGAGACTTGAGTTTATGTCCCAGTCCACATGTGCCAACACTAGGATCTTAGAGACATGGCCAAGAGCAGTTTAACCAGTATTCTCAGCATTATCCTCAGCCTGGCATTGGCTATGGTCTTCAACCTGGAACTAGTGGTGGCACAAGATCTATTCCCTACTTCACTCCTAATCAGTATAATCAGATACTAAACATGTTGGTCAAGCCCAAAACACATGACTCCAGTGCACATATAGTAGGTACATTTGCAAGTACTTCTTTGTATAAATATGTTGCTCATAGTTGTGTAGAGTGGATTGTTGATAGTGGTGCTACTGACCACATAGTTAGTATTGAGTCATTATTGAATCATGGATTGTTAGTTACTAATCCAGGAAAGGTTCATTTGGCTACAGGTGACTCAGCACCTTGTACACATTCAGGGAATTCACATCTAACAGGAGGTGATGTAGTTAAAGATGTGTTATGTGTACCATCTTTTCAGTTCAACCTTTTATCAATGTCTAAACTGACTAAAAAACTGAATTGTTGTGCTGTATTTTTCCTTGATTTCTTCAACCTTTAGGATCTCTTCATTGGAAAGGTAAAGGAGATTGATGAAGAACAACAGGGATTATATTTGTTGAGAACACAAAGACAACATCATGGACAAGATACAAAAACACTTATAGCAGCTAAAGGAAGTGATATTGATGTTAGTATATGGCATAAGAGATTAGGGCATATGCCTATGAATGTAATAAGGAAGATTAGTATGCTTAAGACTGATTCTAAATCTACACTGTCTCATTGTGAAATATGTCCATTAGCAAGACAAATAAGATTTTCTTTTCCACCCAATAATAGTAGAAGTAATAGGTGCTTTGACTTGATTTATATGGATGTATGGGGACCTTATAAGGGTGCAACTCATAATAACATGAAGTATTTTCTTACATTGGTTGATGATCATTCTAGGTGGACTTGGGTGTTTTTGGTGCTTCTCAAATCAGATGTCTCTACAATATTGAAATAATTTATTTTGATGATTAAAACTCAATTTGATTCACAGATTAAGGTTGTTAGATCAGATAATGAAGGAGAATTTTTTAATTCTCAATGTGATGAATTATTTAAGAATCACGGGATAGTGCAACAAAGTTCCTATCCACACACAGTACAACAAAATGGTGTTGTGGAAAGGAAACATAGACATATTTTAGAAATTGCTAGAGCAATTAGATTTCAAGTTTTTTTTACCAATCAGGTTCTGGGGAGAGTGTATACTTGCAGTTGTGCATATCATTAACGGAATTCTTTTATCTGTTTTGAACCATATGTCTCCTTTTGAGGTGATGTTTGGCAGACAACCTGTTCTATCCTATATGAGAATTATAGGGTGTTTATGTTATGCCACAATTCCAAACAATACAGACAAATTTAGTCCAAGGGTAGTTAAGTCAGTCTTGATGGGATATGGAGCTACACAGAAGGGTTATAGACTTTATGACCTTGAACATCGCATATTTTTCATCAGTAGAGATGTGACATGTATTGAAACAGTTTTTCCCTTCCAGTCCTAGACTAAACAATCAAGCATACTACAATACAAGATTGGTGATCCTAGAGCAAATGATGGATATTTAATTCATGAGGATTTGAAATTGGAGTTAGAAGATGACATGTCTGTTGTGCAACCAAACACAACCTAATACTACTAGTGAACTTGAAGAGAACATGAATGCAGTACCAGTGGTGGAGGTAAGTCAGGGGAATGCAGAAGATTGTTCACATCCTGTTCAGAGAAAATCAACCAGAACCAGCAAGGCACCACTCTGGTAAAAGGATATTGTGATTTCAAGAAAGGGTAAACAATCAAATTATTTGTACTTTCTATCAGATAATATGGATTATAGTCAGCTCTCCAAGTCTTATCAATGTTTCATTGCAAATTCTTCCATGGAGATTGAACCAACTACTTATCATCAAGCTGTGAATGATAGTAGATGAGTACAAGCCATGAAAAAAGAGATTCAAGCCTTGAAGGAGAACCATACTTGGGAATTGGTTGCTTTACTACCAGAAAAGAAGGCTATAAGATATAAATGGGTGTATAAGATAAAGCACAAGGCAGATGGACATGTGGAAAGATTTAAAGCTAGGTTAATAGCCAAGGGATATAACCAAAGAGAAGGCTTGGACTATCAAGAGACGTTTTCTCCAGTAGTTAAGATGGTAACAATGAGGACAGTGTTGTCCATTGCAGCATTAAAAGGATGGCACATCCAACAAATGGATGTTTATAATGCATTTTTGTAAAGAGATTTAACAGAAGAAGTGTACATGCAACTACTACCACAAGGGTTCCAACACAATGAAACCGGTGAAGTGAAATTATGTAAGCTTCTTAAGTCATTATATGGACTCAAGCAAGCTTCTAGACAGTGGAATGTCAAATTGACCAATGCCTTGATCACAACAGGTTTTCAGCAGAGTCCCCTGGATCATTCTCTTATGACAAAAAGGACTGATGATAGAATTGTGGTGATATTGATATATGAAGATGACTTACTGGTGATAGGAAGTAGTGTTGAATTAATTGAAGAAGCCAAGCAAGTCTTGAAGGACAACTTTAAGATCAAAGATCTTGGAGATCTCAGGTTCTTCTTGGGGATAGAATTTGCCAGGAATGTTGAAGGTATTTTAATGCATCAGAGAAAATATGCTTTAGAGCTCATCTCTGATTTGAGATTGGGAAGTTCAAAGCCAAGTATTACACCAGTAGAGATGAATCAGAAGATTACAACTCATGAATTTGATGCTTTAGTGGGAGACACATCTGATCCTTCTTTGACATATGCAGGAGAATATCAAAGATTGGTTGGAAGGCTGTTGTATCTTACAATCACCAGACCGGATATATCATATGCAATGTAGAATTTAAGTCAGTTCATGCATACTCCAAAGGTTTCTGATATGAATGCAGCAGTCAGAGTGGTGAAGTATGTGAAGCAATGACCAGGGATGGGAATTCTATTAGCAGCAACATCTAATGGTTCTTTGGAGGCATACTGTGATGTAGACTGGGGAACCCATTTGCGCGACGAAATTGTTCGTAAGTAAAATGAGAGCAGAATTCCTGGTAAATTTCAGAATCTCTGTCGTTCTGGTTGAGTTGTTGAATAAAGGAAGTTTTATTTCCATCAAGGCAGCTTAAGGTGATCGAGAAGACGGATGAAAGATAGATCTCTTCTCCCCTCGGGCCCAATCTGTTTAACGTGGACCCTCCGTTATAGAATAGAAAGAAAGTGGTGTAGAGATCCACTAAGTACCCTCATACTAGAGGACATTGTAGGTTAAATCTAGAAAATTTGAGAGATCTTCTAAAAGCCAACTCGTCATGTGTCAACACCAGGAAGTCAGTCACAGGTTATTTTATTAAGTATGGGAATTCTTTGATCTCATGAAAATCCATGAAGCAGTCCACAACTTCTAGAAGTTCAACAGAAGTAAAACGTAGGAGCCTTGCCTCCACAGTTGCAGAAGTAACTTGGATCATTGGTCTATTCAACACACTAGAGGTGCCTCTATCATTACCTGTTCCCTTGAAGTATGACAACAAAGCAGCTATCCAGATTGCTGCTAATCCTGTTTTTCATGAAAGGACCAAGCGCATTGGCATTGATTGTCATTTTATTAGAGAAAAGGTCTTGAGTGGTCTTGTGATTATTCATTACTTATGCACATCTGAGCAGCCAACTGATATTCTTACCAAAGGACTATGCAAAAATCAACATATATATCTTATTTCCAAGCTAGGAATGAAGAACATCTTCATATCACCTAGCTTGAAGGGGCTATTAGAGAGTATAGTAAGGAGATTGTAGATAGTTGACAAGTGGAAGAGTGTCAGCTGTCATTTAGTTAGTTAGTTATAACAAGTTAGTGGGAAGTAGCTAACAACTGTCATCCTAGCTGTAATTCTACACACAAGTCGGTTAGTGCTTATTTATGTATATGTGTGTGTATATATATATATATATATATGTAGTTGAATAGAAGATGTTGTAGTTAGTTCATTCATAGATAGAATTTTCTCGTCTTTTCTCTGTAATCCAGTAGAATGATAATACAATGGTAGTTAGAAAAGTCTCCCAAATACAACTTTGGATGTCAGCTTAGTGCAGAAATTATCAATTCCAACTTCTAACTAGCTAGCTAGGGACGACAATAGAGAGGGGCGGGACGGGACGGGTTAAGTTTTCCCCCTACCCCGCCCTGTCTCCTGCCTCATTTAAATGTCCCCATTTTGATTTACCGTTGTCTTGGCTCGTTTAGATCCATTTTACCCCGTCTTGTTTAACCGCTATTTATATGTTTTTTTTTAATTTTTGTTATCAATATTAAATATTTTTTTGATTTAATCCTATTAAATCGTCTTAAACTTTTTTCTATGCTACAACAAATGTGATCTTTAACCACAAAATTATTAATTACGATAAAAAAATATGTCAGTAATTACTCAATTTTCGTTACAAAAAATTACATTATCCTATTTGGAATTACTAATACTGTTGCCTGACACATAAATGTAAAAACATTGGTGATGTAAGGACATTTTTTCTGTAAAAATTGTTATCAATCACTTTCTAATTAAGAAATGACTGTAATATTCAAATTCTATTTAATTGCGTAATATTTTAAACAGATTCAATGATTATTATTCCCAGTTGAGTACTTAATTAACAAGTTGAGTAAAAAGAATATTGATTAACATAAATGATAAAACACTTGATGATTAATTAATTTCATTGCAATGGTTTTAGATCAATGATGGTAGGCCATTCACTGATCATTGAGTGAAGATAATTAAATAGTCAGTTTAACTAATTACACCGATGTACTGTAATTTGTAGTTGTGGCAAACAAAAAGTTAATAAAAGGGTATTTACATAAATAGTATAAATATGTAGTCTTATTTATCAATTATAATACATGAGTTGAAACCATAACTTTTTTTTACCAAAAATAGCAAAATACATATATAATCATTTTTAAGCACAATTTTAATATAGTTACACATAAACTAACTTGAATAGCATTTAAATGTTTCAAATTTAATTATAATACGTCTTTAACATCATTAATAAGAGAAAAAATAAACAACAAATTTAATACATTTTGAATTCAATATATTATACATATTAAAGACGTATAATTCAATATGCTTGGTGAATATATATAACAACAACATTTTTAATATAAATGTATTATAAGTATTATACGTGAATTTCAAATACTCCGAATTCATTAAAATGTATAATATTGAATTTGAATTGTATTACAACGATCCTTTACGTTTAATACATTTTGAATTCAATATATTATGCGTATTAAAGGCGTATTTCAATATGCATGGTGAATATATATTACTAAAATATTTTTAATACAAATGTATTATAAGTATTATACGTGAATTTCAAACATCCCGTTACAATTTAAATTAGTTTACGTTGTTAGAAATGTATTATATTTGTTATGAAATAACAACTATTGAAATCATAAAAATGTATAATATTGAATTCGAATTGTATTACAACGATCCTATACGTTTAACACAATTTTAATACATTTTGGATTCAATATATTATACCTATTAAAGACGTATTACAATATACGTGGTGAATATATATAACTAAAATATTTTTAATACAAATGTATTACAAGTATTATATGTGAATTTCAAACATCCCGTTACAATTTAAATTAATTTATGTTGTTAGAAATGTATTATATTTATTGTGAAATAACAACTATCAAAATCATAAAAATGTATAATATTGAATTCGAATTATATTGCACATCAAACAAGTGCAAAATTTCTCCAAAATTTCAAAAATAATAACATCGAAAATAGCATAATTTTAATCCGTAAATTCTATAAAAAAATAAAATAAAATAACGCTGACATTAAAACAGAAAATCAAATATATCCAAAAAATCGCATAAAAATACACGAAAAAAGTAGAAAGGGGAAAAATAATATCTCTGTGATTTTTGAAAATTCAAGATTTGTCGAAAAACATCAATAATAAAACAAAGTAAAAAAGGTTACATGCAGATAGAGAAGAGAATGGAGAATGCACCTGAGGTTGAGAAGCAAAAGAGGAAAGTGAAGTGAAGAAGAAATGAATAGACAAAGAAAACGTGATATTAAAGAGAAAGTCGTTATTAAAGTCAAAGTTAAGTTAAAAGTCGTAATTAAAGGTAAAGTTAAGCTAAGAGTCGTAATTAAGTAAAAGTTTTACTATTAATGGTAATATAAAGCCTTAAAAGTTCTTAATTATGTAAAAAATTGTTAATAAAATACCTAAACAAGCCCAAGCTTAGATCACCTCTACCACCTGCCTTGTCTTAGTTAATATTTTAAAAATAAAAAGTTTTGCTAAGTACCGCTTTGTTCTGCCTCGTACGGTCGTACCTTTGATCTGTTTCATCCCTACTTCTAATTCACATTAAACACACGACTGTTGTAATTTAATGCAAAACCACCTGAAAAATTCTCCTAGTTGACCCAAATTATAGATATCAGCTCCTCTCGACGTTTTGTTTTTTTATATATTAGTCACTCAAAATGGAGCTCATTTGACGCAATTCATTTTCAAACTTGAAACTCCAAACTCGTTAATGACTCTGCTTTTGGAGTTTTAAGATTTGCACATTAGTTTTCAAGCTTCCAGAAAGCAAATACAGGGTTTTTGAAGCACAAATAGTAGTCTCGATCTAATTTCAGTTGACATATAGATCTCGAATCCAACTTCATATTTTATTTTATTGTTGTTGTCGATGCCAATACCCCTTGAACTCGGTTGTGGGCTTGTGGCGTTATAAATCAGAATCAATATTCAAATAGCTCCCAGATAAGTTTGTACTTCAATCTTCAGCGCAACAATCAAATCAAATAAGATTTTCTATTAAACTCAAGTAAACGAAAAAGAATATGATCTCTAATGCCCAGGACATTAGGGTGACGCTCAAACAAAAATTCACTACTACGGATTAAGTTCTTCCATAGGTTCCTATTAATGAAGCTTTTCTTACGTGTAAATGTATAGAAAATGTATTACTGTTGTATTAAATGCATGTATAAAAAAAATAATTGTTGTTATATGAAAATATATTTGTATAGAAATTGAACCACTATTGTATAGAATATGTATCACTAGCGTATATGTATAGAAAAATGTATTATATGTATAAAACCTATATTCATGGTTGTATATAATATTTATCACTACAATATACAGTTGTTATACAAGTGTTATACATGTTTTGGGGATACATTTCTATTGTTTGCCCACCACCGTAGCACCGGCTGAGCACCACTAGTTCACCCCATCAAACCAGCTTGGTCTTTTCGAAAATCAAAACCCTCAAAATGGTTGATAAGAGATTTAAAATTGATTTGCTATTGGAGAAAAAACAATAAATTGTGGCTTTTAATGGTGTTACAAGTTGGTAGATCGTGAAATGGATGAGTTTAGTGTTACTGGTGGTTGTCGGAGCTTCGACATACAATGGCGGAGAAGAGAGTGGTCATTGATTGTCTTTGATAGAAATTTTTAAGAGAGATGAAAAAATGAAAATGGAAGAGGAGGGTTTGTGCAATTAAAGAAAGACAAAATATATGAGAGATGAAGTAGATTGAGAGTTCAAAGAGGTGAAGGGTGAGAAAAGTGAAAGTTTTGGGAGTGGGAGAATGGGGAAATGTAATTTTGTTGTGATAAAAGGAGAGAAAAAGATGAGCCTTTAAGGGTATTTACTATTTATTGATAGAGAAGAAGAAATCTGAAAATTAGTTATAGGGATCCAGTGGGCTACAACTTGAAAATAGAATGGGCCTAAGGTATATTTCGGGTTCAATAGTTCAAAGTTGGGCCATTTGCTTTGCTGGCAGCCACACATACCATGTTCTTTTCCTCCAAAATTATCCATGAAAAATCTTGTCAAAATACTTTCTAAAAGATATTTTTTAATTAAATATGCAATGTATAGCCATAATTAAAAAAAATAGTTTTATTACATACTAAAAAATTATAAATGTTATGAAATATTAAAGTAAGAAGAAGAAGAATGGAGAGAAGAGAGGAAATATATTATTCAGTTGAGGGATGATTTACAATGAAGAGAGCCTCTCTAAGAATGGAGAGAAGAGAGGAAATATATTATTCAGTTGAGGGATGATTTACAATGAAGAGAGCCTCTCTATTTATAGGGGAGATTCCTCCAAACTCTTCTCCAAAAGATAGACATATATCTTGATAAATATTCACCCGATCTTTGATAGATACTCAATATATCTTGATAGACATTCACTACAAGATGATATATATCAATATCATTTATAAAACTCCTCCTTGAATGTCTAAATAAATAATGTGCCTTGTTAAAACCTTGCTAGAAAAAAAACTCAAATAGAAAAAATTCTAGTGAAGGGAAAAGAGTACACAAATCTAACAATGCGCATCTAGGCGGCCTCATTAAAAACCTTACAAGGAAAACCCAGTGGGAAAAAAACTCGTAAGGGAAAAAGAGTACAACGCGTATTAACTCCCCCTAATGAGAACATCCTTGAATCTTTGTATCCCGATCTTGTGCACCATCTTCTTGAAAGTCGCAGTCAGAAGAGACTTGGTGAATAAATCAGCCACATTGTCACTTGAACGAATCTATTGCACGTTAATATTACCATTCTTTTGGAGTTCATATGTATAGAAAAGCTTTGGCGAAATGTACTTCGTTCTATGTCCTTTTATGAATCCTCACTTAAGTTGTGTTATGCATGTTGGATTATCTTCATATAAAATTGTGGGTGCTTTGTCACATTTCAAACCACATTTTTCTCGAATGAGATCTATCATGGACCTTAACCACACACGCTCTCGGCTAGCTTCGTGAATAGCTAATATCTCAGCATGGTTCGATGAAGTTGCTATGATAGACTGCTTTGTAGATCTCCAAGATATAGCAGTACCCCCACATATGAACACATAGCTTGTTTGAGACCGAGCTTTGTGCGGGTCAGATAAATACCCTGCATCAACATAACCAACAAGATCGGGACTGCAATCGTTAGAATAAAATAAGCCCATATCGGTAGTCCCTTTTAAATACCGTAATATGTGTTTGATCCCATTCCAATGTCTCCTAGTAGGGGCAGAACTGTACCTTGCTAACAAATTAACCCTTGCTAACAAATTAACCGAAAAGGCTATTTCAGGCCTTGTAGTATTTGCAAGATATATTAGTGCACCAATTGCACTAAGATATGGTACTTCAGGACCAAGGATTTCCTCATTCTTTTCTTGAGGTCGGAATGGATCCTTATTCACATCAAGTGATCGAACAACCATCAGAGTACTTAATGGATGTGCTCCATCCATAGAAAATCTTTTCAACACCTTTTCTGTGTAAGTAGATTGATGGACAAAGATACCTTTTGTCAACTGCTTAGTTTGCAAACCAAGACATAATTTTGTCTTTTCAAGATTTTTCATCTCAAATTCTTTATTTAAATAATCAATTGCCTTTTGAAGCTCTATTGGAGTTCCAATAAGATTTATGTCATCAACATAGACAACAAGTACAACAAACTCTGATGTTGTTTTCTTTATAAAAACATATGAGCAAATTTTATCATTTGTATAACCTTCCTTAGATAAATACTCACTAATATGGTTATACCACATGCATCTAGATTGCTTCAAACCATACAATGGTTTTTGCAATCTAATGGAATACATTTCCCGAGGTTTTGAATTGTATGTTTCAGGCATCTTAAATCCTTCGAGAATTTTCATGTATATCTCATTATCAAGTGATCCATATAGATAGGTTGTAACCACATCCATTAAATGCGTTTCAAGTCTCTCATGGACAGTGAAACTAATAAGATGACGCAATGTTATTGCATCCATAACTGGTAAATATGACTCTTCATAATCGACACCAGGCTGTTGTGAAAACCCTTGTGCAACAAGGCGTGCCTTATACCTTTGTATTTCATTTTTATCATTTCATTTTCACATAAAGATCCATTTATAGCCAACAGGTTTAATACCATTAGGTGTTTTATCTATAGGTCCAAAAACTTCACGTTTGAAAAGTGAATTCAATTCTGATTGAATTGCTTCTTCCATTTTGTCCAATCATTTCTTTGTCGATATTCTGTGACAGATTGAGGTTCAAGATCCTCACTATCTTGCATAATTTTTGTTGCAACATTATATGCAAAGACATAATTCACCACTATTTCAGATCGATTCAAATTAGTTCCAACATCACTTGAATTTATGTATAGTTCCTCATTTTCTTGAGTCTCAGGCTCATTGATTCCTTCAGGGATATCAAAATTGCTAAAATCTTGAACTTCCATATGAGGATATTTTGTAGTGTCATCTTGACCATTTTTGTTTCTTTTTCTAGGATTTCGATCCTTTAGGGACATCAATTCGAATTGGGACATTCTTTGTAGGAATATGTGATTTGGTGATCCTTTTCAAATCTGTAAATGCGTCTAACATTTGATTTGCAATTTTCTGCAGATGAATAATCTTTTGTACTTTTTGCTCACAAATAGAAACACGTGGATCAAGATGAGATAGTGATAGATTTTTCCACAAAATTTCTCTTTTGATGTCACTGTCTTCTCCCCCTAATTTTGGGAAAACTATCTCATCAAACCGACAGTCTGCAAATCAAGTAGTAAACATATCTCCCGTTAATGGTTTGAGATAGAGAATAATAGAGGGTGATTCAAACCCAACATAAATTCTTAACCTTCTTTGGGGTCCTATCTTGGTGCGATTTGGTGGTGTTATAGGCACATATACAGCGCACCCAAAATTTTTCAAATGAGATATATTAGGCTCTTGACCCAAAATCAATTGTAATGGAGAAAATTTATGATAATTTGTTGGTCTGAGACGAACAAGTGTTTCAACATGCAAAATTACATGACCCTAAACAGAAGTGGGCAACATAGTTTTCATAAGCAATGATCTTGCTATCAACTGCAAATGTTTAATTAATGACTCAGCAAGGCCATTTTGAGTGTGAACATGAGCTATAGGATGTTCCACTCTTATCCCAATCGATAAGCAATAATCATTAAATGCTTGGGATGAAAACTCTGCAGCATTGTCAAGGCGAATCGACTTAATCTGATTACAGGAAACTGTGCCCGTAATCGTATTATTTTTGTCAATAATTTTGCAAATGTCAAGTTGAGAGATGACAATAAGCACACATGAGACCATCTAGAAGAAGTATCTATTAGGACTATAAAGTATCTAAACGATCCACTAGGTGGGTGAATAGGTCCACAAATATCCCCATGTATGCGTTCCAAGAATGCGGGGGACTCAATCCCAACCTTTGTTGGTGATGGCCTCACAATTAACTTGCCTTGATAACAAGCATTACATGAAAATTCACCATTTGAAAGAACCTTCAAGTTCTTTAATAGATTCCCATTTGAATTTTCTATAATTCGTCTCATCATTATAGATTCAGGATGTCCAGACGATCATGCCAAAGTACGAAAGTATTGGAATTAGTAAACTTATGGTTTACTATCGAATGTGCCTCAATTGCACTAATCTTTGTCCAATACAAGCCAGAAGATGAAGAAGGGAACTTTTCTATCAGACATGTCTGCCCATAGACATTCTTGGTGATACCAAGATATTCAAGATTCATCTCATCAATTGTCTTGATATGATAACCAATTTCAAAGATATCTTTAAAACTAAACAAGTTTCTCCGAGACTTAGGAAAAAACATACCATTATTTATGATAAGTTTAGCTCCCTTAGGCAAGATTTCAATGATTTTTTCGAAGCCTTCAATCAAATTAGTACTAACAGAAATTGTAGTAACATTTATCTTGCCCATGTTTAAATGAGAGAAATATTTCTCGCCTTTGAATATCGTATGAGTTGTGCCAGAATCAATCAAACATATATCTTCATAATTGGATAATTTACTTTGAGAATTATCCATATCTTCAAATAGAATAACATAACACAAAATGAAATATATCTTACACCTATGTACAAAGCGAAGGTTAAATAGTATAATAAAGTACACGATTTTTGATATATCTGATGCACTTAATTTTATTTTTTTAATTTTTTTAAACAACAATAAGTATAATAGTAGTACTTTATTATTATCACAAGGGACAAATGCCTATAGCTAGCAGTTCATTAGCTACGGTAGTAGCTTTATAACAAATAAATATTCAGCCAGTAACATAGTCAAAATAGAGGGAAAAAAGATGGTAAGTCCTATTGGCTACTAGGACACGAGCGTTGGTCACAGTAGAGAAAAAGAAAATAATCATAAGTCCTATTTAGGACAAAATGCTCCATTTTTTTTCTCTTTCCAGTAAGTGAATGATAGTACTTAGGATATTGCTACTAAGATCAATATTAAGAAATCTTTAATCACCAAAACGAAACAATATTTATTCAATCATCTAGTGAACTACGGTAATAGAACTAAATTAATTAATACTAATTAAAAGACTGGTACTCATGCAAACAACTACTTTTACATGATCTTTCATTCACTAACTAAAAAATAAAAAATTATTCATTCTTCCATGTTCATGGAACCATCACCAATCAAGTGATCAATCTTTCCTTCAGGATGCTCGAAGAAATCTGCTACATCCAAATATGTGATGTCAACAGAATTTTCAGAGATAAAGTTAGCCTCAGGATTTTTCTCTTTCTTTTTTAGTGATGCTTGATAAAGGTCAACCAAGTGTTTGAGAGCATGACAGTCACGTGCATAGTGTCCTTTTCCACCACATCGGAAGCAAGCAATTGCTTCACGTTTCTCATCTTTTCCTTTTTCCTTTTGATGGTACCTTTTGTTCGATGAATAATTAACACCGGGAACATGATTTCTTTCTTGATCATTATGACCACGACCACGTCTACGACTACGTCCAGGTCCGCGATCTTTTCCACGCCTAGCATGGTGGGCATACACCTCATTCACTTCAGGGAATGGTGCAAATCCAGTAGGTCGATTCTCTTGATATTTTATTAACAACTCATTATTTTGTTCAGCCACGAGAAGATGAGAACTCAGTTCAGTATACTTCTTGAAACCTTTCTCTCGATATTGTTGCTGCAAGAGCACATTCGAGGCATGAAAGATGGAGAGCGTCTTTTCCATCATATCATCATCATTGACAATCTCTCCATATAGTTTCAACTGAGAAGAAATTCTGAACATGACAGAATTGTACTCATGAACAGACTTATAATCTTGAAATCTTAAATTCATCCATTCATATAGTGCTTTTGGGAATATGACCATTTTTAAGTGGTCAAACCTTTCTTTTAGGCTATTCCACACAACAAGTGGATTCTTAGTAGTGAGGTATTCGATTTTCAGAATTTCGTTAAGATGATGACGGAAGAAAATCATAGCCTTAACACGATTTTGATTAGATGCTGTATTTTCTTTCTTTATGGCGTCTCCAAGACTCATAGAATCTAAGTGGATTTCAGCATCCAGCACCCATGAAATGTAGTTCTTGCCCGAACTTTGAAGGGCAACGAACTCACGTTTCGTAAGATTATTAGCCATATGAAAATAGAAAGAAAAATAATACCCTAGCCTTCAAATTTGAGATGTAGAGTCTCGTGCTGATAACATGTTATGAAATATTAAAGTAAGAAGAAGAAGAATGGAGAGAAGAGAGGAAATATCTTATTTAGTTGAGGGATGATTTACAATGAAGAGAGCCCCTCTATTTATAGGGGAAATTCCTCCTAACTCTTCTCCAAAAGATAGACATATATCTTGATAGATATTCACTTGATGTTTGATAGATACTCAATATATCTTGATAGACATTCACTACAAGATGATATATATCAATATCATTTATAACAATAAAAAAATAAAGAAAGAAATTAAAACATAATAAAAATTGGGCAAGCTGAGTTGTGACCTCTTTTGCTTTATTAGATTAACTTAGAATTATTATATTATGAGTTGAATATCTGAATCACTTTCCTAGCTATCTATGACTGACTACCAAAGGTTGGTCCTAATGATGGATAACTTTAAGGCAGCTAGTTCAATTGTTGAAATTCTGGAGAGTGCATGTGTTGTTTTATTCTCCTTCCCCCTTTTATGAATTATTCTCATTATTAAAGTCAAACTGCAGCAACTTGGTGATCTATTAAGTTGAGATCTTGTGTGCAACTATTACTTCAACAAAAAATTCAAGGCCTTTTGGTCAATCCTAAACATAAAGTGCCCTCCCACCAAGTTTTGATTCTATTTGGTGAATTAAATCTCTAGGGCAGTTGTTTCTTATCAACAGAAAGAAATTGATGTTTCAGGACTAATTATTTACTAAGGTATATAATGAGTTTTCATTGTTGCATTTGTAGAACACAATATCAATATCACAAATATCAGTCTCCACCACAAAATGAATACAAAAATAGACATAGCCAAATACATGAGCAAAGGTGAGCATATTCTTCAATTCTTCAAATATCTGGGGGGGCTGATTCAGTCCATATAAAGTTGTTTTTATTCTACATGATGTTTCTTGTTTCTTCCTTCACCCATAAAAACCAGAAAATTGATTAAAATGAAAGTTCTAAGCCCACAGTTAGACTGTGTTTCCTTAAAGAATATAATCCCCTCACAATTTCCCAATGTTTAGATTAATTCCTCCCAGGATAGAATAGAATACTATTTAACAAAACCGGCAATGGAATTTGTTGAACTTCGTCGAACTCAACTAATGGAGTAAATCACACTTACTTTGATTTCTTTTGTAGAGAAGAAAGTAGTTTTGGAGTTGTGAAAATATTAATTCCGTATCTCCTTCATCTGAGGAAAACATATATATTTATAGCCTAAGAGGTGGTGCTTCATAAGAGAAGCAATGGTTGAAGAAAAGAGGCATCTGTTTGGAATGTCACGACCACCTACGCCTACAGGTGGTCGACCTGCGTCCGCAGGTTACGATACTGCATGAAGCAGAAGCTTCTACGCTGGCACCTGCGCCCGCAGGTCACCAGGTGCCCGCGCAGGTCGCTGCCTCGCCTCCAACCAGTGCGTCTCTTGACTCGAAGGATTGCGTACCTTTGAGGTGCGTTGTGACATGCTTCCGCATATGGTGAAATGATTTCCTATCGAATTTTTGGATTAAACTATCAATAATTCTCAAGTTTCAAATAAACTTTATCCAAAAAGATAGTCTCTCGATCGATCATTTGCCAAATCCAAATCCAAATCCAAAGCCGAAGTCAAAGTCGAAGCCGAAGTCAAAGCCGAAGCCGCGAACGACGACGATGACAATGTGAGGCTTGTCTTGTTCTTGCCTCACTATCCACATGAAGGTGTGTATTCCAATATATACACAAGCAAGTCTCTTTCTCCCACCAATGTGGGAGAACTTCACTTCCTTAAAGTGAAGACTTACTCTTCATTTTCCTTCCATGTTTTTACCTCCATTTTCCATTCACTTCTTATCCAAAAAACCCAACAATCCCCCACATGAATGGGGAGTGACTATTTTATACAAAAACTTGTATGATCTACAAATAAGGATTAATCGCATCTGGGTAAGTAGGTTTCCCTTTGAACTTTCCATAGTGAACATACGTCGGGTATCCTTGGTCAATCGATAGATTTGATATCCTTGAACCGTCGAGCTTTTACGTATACCTAGACAACATATGTCACACAATCAACCCTTAACCACTCTTGGTTCTCATTGTTTTGTTCGTTTCAGCCATGAACACGTCCTGGTTTCATGAGTGCGTAGAGAACTGGCCTTGCTCTTATTCTCCTTGAAGCGACTTCCACTTCACACTCACATAGGTGATTCCTAACCGTTTTATCCTATAGACAAACTATTTGATCATTCCTGCCAAACTTAGAAACCATTAAAAAGCTTCGAACCTTAAGCTTTATCCTTGTTTCTTGAACATTGTCATATCATGGAAATGGATATACTTTTAGTGACAATGTTGAACCGTCATTCGTAACTTTGTTTGATCTCCTTGAACCTAGACCTTGGGATCTCCATTTAACTAGGTAGAGTTACCATTACAATGACTTGTTCTAGGCTATAAACCCATTCCCTTCGATGATTTATCAACCGCCTCTCTAGTTAGACCTTTTGTAAGTGGATCCGACACATTATCCTTTGACTTCACATAGTCAACTGTGATAATTCCACTAGAGAGTAGTTGCCTAACGGTATTATGCCTTCGTCGTAGGTGACGAGACTTTCCATTATACATAACATTTCCAGCTCTTCCTATTGCCTCTTGACTATCACAATATATGCATATAGGAGCCACTGGTTTTGGCCACAAAGGAATATCTTCTAAAAAGTTTCGTAGCCATTCTGCTTCTTCATCGGCCTTGTCTAAGGAAATAAACTCAGATTCCATTGTAGAGCGAGCAATACACGTCTGTTTGGATGATTTTCAAGAGACTGTTCCTCCACCAAGAGTAAATACATATCCACTTGTGGATTTCACTTCATTTGACCCGGTGATCTAATTTGCATCACTATATCCTTCAATTACCGCTGGATATTTGTTGTAATGCAAAGAATAGTCTTGAGTATGTTTTAGATACCCCAAAACTCTCTTCATTGCCATCCAATGAGTTTCATTAGGATTACTTGTGTACCGACTTAATTTGCTAATAGCACATGATATATCTGGTCGTATACAATTCATGATATACATCAAACTTCCCAATACTCTTGCATAGTCCAATTGTGACTTGCTTTGACTTTGGTTCTTTGTGAGAGCAAGATTCACATCAATTGGAGTTTTGGAAACTTTGAAGTCCAAATACTTGTATTTTTCAAGTACCATGTTGATGTAATGAGTTTGAGACAAAGCTAGACCTTGAGGAGTCCGTAGAATTTTAATTCCTAAGATCAAATCTGCAACTCCTAAGTCTTTCATATCAAACTTGCTAGCAAGCATATGCTTAGTAGCATTTATGTCGAAAATGTCCTTACTCATTATCAACATATCATCCACATACAAACAAACAATGACAATGTGATTTGGAATGTTCTTGATGTATACACATTTATCACATTCATTGATCTTAAATCCATTCGACAACATGGTTTGATCAAATTTTGCACGCCATTGCTTGGGCGCTTGTTTTAGTCCATAAAGCGACTTAACAAGTCGACACACCTTCTTTTCTTTTCTTGGACTTACAAACCCTTCAGGTTGTTCCATGTATATTTCTTCCTCCAATTCTCCATTTAAGAAGGCTGTCTTCACATCCATTTGATGAATTTGAAGACCATACACGGCGGCTAACGCTATCAACGTTCTAATAGATGTGATTCTTGTTACCGGCAAGTATGTGTCAAAATAATCAAGACCTTCTCGTTGTCTGAAACCTTTGACAACTAGTCTTGCCTTATATTTATCAATAGTGCCATCATCTTTCATTTGTTTTTTTGAAGATCCATTTAGAACCCAATTGGTTGTTTCCTGGAGGAAGATCAACCAATTCCCATGTATGATGTTCAATATGGATTCTATTTCACTATTGATTGCCTCTTTCCAATATTGTGCTTCTGACGAAGACATTACTTCCTTGAACATTTGAGGCTCATTCTCAACTAAAAAAGTCAAGAAATTAGGACCAAAGGAAGTTGAAGTCTTTTGACGTTTTCTATGTCTTGAACTTTCCTCATTAGGTGTACTTCCCTTTGACACTGCCCGAGGTCGTTTAGATTTTTTACTAGATGACTCACATTCATTTTTATACGAATTAATGTTTTTGAAAAAATTCAGCATTATCTGATTCAATTACCGTGTTCACATGAATGTCGGGATTTTCTGATTTATGAACCAAAAATCGATATGCTTTGCTATTGGTTGCATAACCAATGAAAACACAATCAATTGTTTTTGGTCCTATCTTAACCCTTTTGGGTTTAGGAACTTGCACTTTAGCCAATCACCCCCACACTTTGAAATATTTCAAGCTGGGTTTCCTTCATTTCCATTGTTCATATGGAATGGACTTTGTTTGCTATGGGGTATACGATTGAGTATCCGACTAGCTGTTAGAACAGCTTCCCTCCAGAAGTTCTGTGGTAAACTAGAACTTATCAACAAAGCATTCATCATCTCCTTTAATGTTCTATTCTTTCTTTCCGCAATCACATTGGATTTTGGAGTGTATGGGGTAGTTGTTTGATGAATAATTCCATATTCCAAACATATTTCAACAAAAGGAGATTCATACTCACCACCCCTATCACTTCTAATCATTTTGATTTTCTTGTTAAGTTGTGTTTCAACTTCATTCTTGTATTGCTTGAAAACATCAATTGCCTCATCTTTGCTATTAAGCAGATACACATAGCAATATCGAGTGCTATCATCAATGAAAGTTATGAAGTATCTTTTTTCACCACGAGATAGTATAGACTTGATATCACAAATGTCTGTATGGATTAAGTCAAAAGGATTTGAATTTCTTTCAATAGACTTATAAGGATGCTATGCATACTTTGATTCCACACATACTTGACATTTTACATTGTTACTTTCAAACTTAGGTTATAATTCTAAGTTAATCATTTTTCGCAGGTTTTATAATTTACATGTCCTAAACGTGCATGCCATAAATGATTTGACTCAAGCAAGTAAGAAGAAGCAGAAATTTTATTCATATCAATAGAGATTATATTTAGTTTGAAGAGGCCCTCGGTGAGGTAACCTTTTCCTACATACATGTCATTCTTATTAATTACAACCTTATCGGATACAAACACACACTTAAAACCATTTTTGACTAGAAGTGATGTTGAGACCAAATTCTTCCGCATTTTGGGAACATGAAGGACATTATTGAGGGTCACTATCTTGCCCAAAGTCATCTTCAAGCCAACCTTTCCCATTCCTTCTATCTTTACGGTTGCTAAATTCGCCATACAAATGGTCTCGCCTTTTTCAGAAGAAGTATAAGATGAAAACAATTCCTTGTTGGAACACACATGGCGGGTTGCACCTGAGTCAAACCACCATTCATTTGGATTTCCCTCCAAGTTGCATTCAGAGAGCATTGCACAAAGGTTGTCTACTTCTTCGTTCAAGTTTGCTTGCTCTTTCTTTTTATCTTTCTTTGGAGCTCGACAAACAGAAGCCATATGACCAACTTTGCCACAGTTGTAGCAATTTCCTTTGAACTTTTTCTTCTTGGGTGTTTCCTTCTCATCATCCGACTTCTTCCTCTTTTTCTTCTTTTGAGGAGTTTCAATATTGTTTTCTCCTGCGATTGAAGACTTTGGATTTGCTCTCTTTTCTGCATTTTTGTTGTCTTCATCAATTCGCAAATGAACAATTAAATCCTCTAAAGTCATTTCCTTTCGCTTATGTTTCAAATAGTTCTTGAAGTCCCTCCACAAAGGAGACAACTTTTCAATGAAAACTGTTACTTGAAAAGCTTTGTTGATGACCATTCCTTCCGCAAGTAAATCATGTATGATCACTTGCAATTCTTGAACTTGATTCATGATGGATTTTTTGTTAACCATCTTGAACTCAAGAAACTTGGCTGCTACAAACTTCTTCAATCCGACATCTTCTGTCTTATACTTTTTGTCTAAAGCGTCCCAAAGTTCCTTTGAAGTTTTGCAAACACAATAAACATTGTATAGACTGTCTTCCAATCCATTTAGGATATAGTTCTTGCACAGATAATCAGAGTGATTCCATGCCTCGGTCACCATAAATCGTTCTTTCTCCGAAATCTCATCCGGTAGAGTTGGAATGTTCTCCGCAATAAACTTCTGCAAGCTTAAAGTGGTTAGATAGAACAACATCTTCTGTTGCCACCTTTTGAAATCACTTCAAGGAAACTTTTTGAGCTTTTCCGATGTAGACATAGCAGGAGTAACACGGCTTGATGAACTAGCATCCGTTGCTACTGATGCAGAAGCCATCATACCATTAGTTGTTTCTCCCATTTTTGTTTGATCACACACAAACAAAATTCAATAACTGGTTAACAATCGATGTGGTTTTATTCAGTCGATGAAGTTTTTATGTTCTTAAAATCGATAGAATAACTTTATTAACTCGATGAAGTTTTTATATTCTTCGAACCAAGTTAAAAAGTGTAGTAGAAAGTCTTTAACTTTAATCTCCAACCACAAACAAAAATAGAGATGAAGCAGAAAAAATGTAAACAAAAATACAAATTATATTCTTTAAGCTTGATGTTTCTTGTTTCTTCCTTCACCCGTAAAAACCAGAAAATTGATTAAAATAAAAGTTCTAAGTCCACAGTTAGACTGTGTTTCCTTAAAGAATATAATTCCCTCACAATTGCCCAAGGTTTGGATTAATTCCTCCTAGGATAGAATAGAACACTATTCAGCAAAACCGACAATGGAATTTGCTGAACTTCGTCGAACTCAACTAATAGAGTAAATCACACTTACTTTGATTTCTTTTGTAGAGAAGAAAGTAATTTTGGAGTTGTGAACATATTAATTTCGTATCTCCTTCATCTGAGGAAAACATACATATTTATAGCCTAAGAGGTGGTGCTTCAGAAGAGAAGCAATGGTTGAAGAAAAGAGGCATCTGTTTGGAATGTCACGACCACCTGTGCCCGCAGGTGGTCGACCTGCGTCCACAGGTTACGATACTGCATGAAGCAGAAGCTTCTGCACTGGCACTTGAGCCCGCAGGTCACCAGGTGCACGCGCAGGTCGCTGCGTCACCTCCAACTAGTGCGTCTCTTGCATCGAAAGATGGCGTACCTTCGAGGTGCGTTGTGACATGCATCCGCATATGGAGAAATGATTTCCTATCGGATTTTTGGATTAAACTATCAATAATTCTCAAGTTTCAAATAAATTTTGTCCAAAAAGATAGTCTCTCGATCGATCATTTGCCAAATCCAAATCCAAAGCCGAAGCCGAGCGAGAGACGACGACGACGGAGCGAGGCTTGTATTGTTCTTTCCTCACTATCCACATGAATGTGTGTATTCCAATATATACACAAGCAAGTCTCTTTCTCCCACAAATGTGGGAGAACTTCACTTCCTTAAAGTGAAGACTTACTCTTCATTTTCCTTTCATGTTTTTACCTCCATTTTCCATTCACTTCTTATAAACCAAACCCAACACTACAAATCATTGAGAAATTTACTTATCACTCCATACTTTCTGATAAACCTCATGTAATACCCACCTAGCTTCAAAAATCTCTTGCATTGCCACAATTTTCGTAAGATCAGTGGCAAACAATAGTAGAAGTATATTTTTTCAGATATTAAATAGTGGTGATTTTCTTAGGAATTGCCATGTAATATAGTTGGTGTTGTCTTAACAATGTAAAGGCGATCCTGAAATGTTTTATGTGATCCTAAATATCTTTACTGAATACCAATATGTCATCGAAGACACTAGGATGAATTTTCTCAAATTTACTATTACATTTGGTTTATTAGCTCTTAGAAACTATAGAAAACATTAGTTAGGCCAAAAGGCATAATTAAGTATTTATAATTCCATGAGCAGGGTTTAAAAGTAATTTTTGGGACATTTGCTGGGGACATTTTGATCTGATGATAACTAGACATCTGATCAATTTTGAGAAGTACCTGAGAACTCCTACGATTATCCAAAGATTTTTCTATGATGGGATGGGAAATTTGTCTTTTATAGTGATTTGATTCAATGCA
This sequence comes from Capsicum rhomboideum, assembly GCA_031232105.1. NCBI lineage: Eukaryota > Viridiplantae > Streptophyta > Magnoliopsida > Solanales > Solanaceae > Capsicum > Capsicum rhomboideum. The sequence goes on along the minus strand of CP124717.1, from coordinate 49,702,505 downwards.
CTATAATCCACACATATTCTCTAGCTACCCTATTTTATTTGTTATTTTTGGTTAAATAAAATTTGTATTCAATATTCTGAACTTCAACAATAAATTCAAACAGAATTATGAACAACCAAACGAAGTTTCAATTTTTCCCTCCATTTGTTCCGTCTATTTTTCATTCACATTTCACTAGAACCCAACATTAATTCCCACTAAGACCACTAGTGAGACAAAAGAACTACTATTATGTTTAATCAAACTTTGGCCAAGTAGTTTTTGGACCAACTTCTCTATCATTTATTTTTGCACAAGTGAGTACCTATAAAGTCTAGAGTTCACTGGTTTGGCCCCCTCCTGCAATGGTATGTGATGATCAAATGGAGATTGCTTTTTTTTTTATTCCCTATGGCCCCTTCTCCTCTTTGGTGACCATATAACTGACCTTAATCATGAAAAACTGAGCATGATTACGTTGTGTCCTCAATCTGTAGAGAATCAACATCCACCACCCTTGTCTTAGGTGATAATCAAGAGGAGGGTGAATTGAAACTTTAGGACTTCAAGTCGACTACAACTACTGGTAAGTCGACTTTCCTGCAAAGAGATATTAGTTCCAAAATATAAAAAGTAGGAATTAAAGTAAAGGGCATAGTAACATTTATTCTGGTTCGGAAACCCTTGTGGTGCCTATTTCCAGCTCCCTTGGGTTACAAGAGGTTACCTTTAGAGCAACTTGAATGATTACAGAATGTTCCTCTTAGAGCTTTATAGATTAGCTTCTCCGAGAAAGGTAGCAGTCTCCATATGTATAGCACCTAGTTTCTTCTCTCTTTTGTGTTCTCTATAACGTATTACAATGAATTGTATAAGGCTAAAGAAGTAACTAGAATATTGCTCAAGTGAAGATGTACAAGTAAAAACCTAGACTGCTATACTATATTAATACATGAAATAAAAGATATAGCCATTGTAGAATCTTGACCGATCATCTTCTGTCGTGATTGATCTTTCTTGATTTGGGGAGAATTAGAATTTTCTTCTTCTAATTTTGTGATCTATATTTAAGGGAACCCAAGAGATTTTTGCGTTGTCATCTAGGGTGAAATTTGAATGCCTAGATGACGTCATATGTCCATATCAGATACGTTCATGTTGTCATCTAGGGTGAAATTTGAATGCCTAGATGACGTCATATGTCCATATCAGATACGTTCATATTTCTTGCCCTATGTTCGCATTCTGCCTTGTATAGAAAACAACAGTATATTTAACAAATATACTCCTTCCTTTCGTGCTTCTTGTCCAGCAACTTGATTTGATTCTTTTCCTTTTGCACGAGGCTTTTATTTTTGAATGAGATACTTTTTCAACACCTTTCATATTTATCCTGCGGATTAGTAGGGATTAGTTTTGTCATTATTGAAACTACACATGAGGCTAATAATCTCCCCCTTTTGATAATGAAAAAAGTAAAAATACTTTAACAATTTAACTTCCTTGAACTTCTCTGAAGTGCATTTTCTCCCCCTCAAGTTATGCTAATAGTGTGTTGGTTGTCGCTCAACTTGTGCTGCCCATTTTTACTTGTTTCTTCTCCCACTTTGGCATAATCAAAAAGAAAAGACAAACACACAGAGACATATGGTAGTAGGCAAGCAAAAATAACATACTAGATTATGGGAGATTAGTCTTGGACAGTCCCCCAAAAAAGGGAGACAGAATCAAAAAAGTGTATAAAGTTAACAAAAAAATTATTTGATAGGGACACCCCCCTATTGAATCAAGGAGCCAAGAAAGTCAGTTTTTCTTAAGAAAATAGGTCAAGGTGTTGACCATATTCCTGCAAAAGGCATCGTAGTACTTTTGTACATTCTTGGAGAAGTTGCAGTAGGGTGTCTGGAATGTAACGACAAGCTCATAATTCTGAGAAGAGCTGGCTCCATCCTTTATGGAGTCGACTTACTAAATTAGCTTGTTGACAACACGAACACCCTCACCTTTCAAGCTGTCCACTGCTTCCTTCGTAACCTGACATATTTTACTTATTGATTCCTTAAAGAGAGAAGGCCATCCTTCAGGGTCATCAACCTTTCATGTAGGCCTTCTACCTCTTTAAGAAGAACTGTTGCAGAGTCAATTGGGGCCTTTTCTGGCTTAGATTTTGTCGTTCAAGCCCTGACGAGTCTTTTTTGCACCATTGAAAGTCAACTAGCACATACCCCATGCTTTTAAAAGCACGAGTGTCATAGGTGCCAGCTATATCCACAACAGGAAAGTTAGAGAGATCAATCATGGAGTATCGAAAAATATGAGTGATAAGGGCTCCATAGGGTAAACTAGTTAAAGTGCTCGAGTCCTGAGCACTCTCAAGCATGTATTCTCGAAACCATATACTCCAATTCAGGCAATATTTCTTGATCAAACAGTATAACACAAACAATTCCCTAGTAGATATACTGCTAAGGGAGCTTTTTTTAGGAACAAGGATGGTAGCAATCATGTTGGCCAGAATTCTATTTTTGAAACACATAGACAGAGGACCAAAACTGGATAAATCAGTACCAGATTCAGCAGTGACGACTTTATCCCCTTTAAAAGAGACTTCAAATTCATCGGGCCAAACACCATTCATATATGGAACACCACTAATAGAATCAATATCAAAAACTTTAGCAAACAGAAATCATTTAACAAAATCCTAGTTTCCAACAATAGGATTTCAAGTCTCCGTTATCTTTTGAGTAACGAAGATTTGCACAAAACAAGTGAACTGGGTCCTCAAACACCTTAAGACCACAAACTTTAATTTTTTTTTTAAGTTTTGGGCTTTAAAAACATTACTTACCGGACAATGGCACTCTTTCAGTTGCTTCAGATTTATCGCTCTTCCAGAAACTAGAGAGCGACCTTTGAATTTCTTGAACTTTTCTTTCTATTCAACTCCCCAGAATTTTTGCATGTACTCCTTACTGAACGATCTTTAGGGTTCTGAGTGAGATTTCTTGCAAGAAGAACCTTTGTCACCATTATTTTTAGAGACCTTTTCTACAAAAACATGAGATTCCCCATCAGAAGAGTCTGAAGAAAGATTGAGAATGTCTGTGAAGGATTTTTGGGATAAGTTGGCTAGAGATTGAGGAAAAGAAGCCATGGATCTGGTGGTAGGCATTATCAAAGCAGAGTGAGAGAGAGGGCTTTATTGAAACAGAAAGAGGGAGAGAAGAAGTCGGTTCTTTGAATCGACTGAATAGATGTGAAAGGGTGGAGTAATAAGAGGTGACAGATGCTTTATTGGACAGAGAAAGGATTTAAAAGAAGTACGGGAAATGAGGAGTTTAATTCTAGAAACACACGTAATAATTTTCACACATAAGGGAATAAATATATATTTAAACAAAGAAACATAATAAAGAAACAAGGAAAATCTTTTAATTTTTTTTTTTGATAAATGAAATAACAAAACTTAACAACTAGTAATGCCGAGTCTTTTTTGTAAAAAGCAAAATCTTTCTTCTAAAAGAGGTTTTGTAAAAATGTCGGCAAGCTGATTTTCTAAATCAATAAAATTTAACACAAAATCACCATTTTCAGCATGATCTCTAATAAAATGATTCTTAATATCAATGTGCTTATCCTTCGAATGATGAACAACATATTTAGAAAGACTAATAGCACTGGTGTTGTCACACATAATGAGAACAAGTTCATATAATAGATCATAATCAAGTAATTGATGCATAATCCAAAGTAATTGAGTACCACAACTTCCTACAACCATGTATTTAGATTAGGTGGTGGACAATGCAATGGAAGTTTGCTTTTTGCTATGCCATAAAACTAATGCATCACCAAGTAGTTGACATCCTCCACTTGTACTTTTTTGATCATTTTTGTCACCTGCTAAGTCAACATCTGAATAACCAATTAAATTAAAATTTGAGTTATAGTCCAAGTTCTTGACTCCCAATGAGATATCAAATTATTCTCTTTACGGCTGTAAGATGGGACTCTTTTGGAGCTGATTGGAATCTCGCGCATTTGCACACACTGAACATGATGTCTGGACGACTTGTAGTTAGGTATAAAAGTGAACCAATCATTCTGCGATAAGTCTTTTCGTCCACACTTTTTCCTTGAGCATCAGTCTCAAGACAGGTTGAAGGACTAAATCGTGTTTCAAATGCCTTTCCTTTTTTCATACCAAATTTCTTGATCAGTTCTCTAGTGTATTTGCTTTGACTTATGAAGGTTCTGAAAGCCAATGAATTAATTTGTAGGCCCAAGAAGAAAGTCAGCTTACCCATTAGGCTCATCTCGAATTCTCCTTTCATAAGATTAGCAAAGTTCTCGCACAGCGAGGTGTTAGGACTTTCAAAGATAATATCATCCATATAAATTTGTATAATAAGAATGCTTGAATCTAACTTTTGAATAAAGAGGGTGGTGTCAATCTTTCCTCGTTGAAAATTATTATTCAACATTAATCTCTCATACCAAGCCTTTGGAGCTTTCTTGAGACCATAAAGTGCCTTTGAAATTTTAAAAACATAGTCAGGACAAGAAGGATTTTCAAATATGGGAGGTTGTTAGACAAAAACTTATTCATTGATAAAATAATTTAAGAAGACACTCTTAACATCCATTTGAAATAATTTAAAGCGTTTGAAATATGCAAAAGCAAAACGAATACAAATAGATTCCAACCTAGCTACGGGAGCAAAGGTTTCATCATAATCAATACCTTTTTGTTGGGAGTAACCTTGAGCTTCTAACCTTGCTTTATTTCTGACAACCTTACCTTCTTCGTTCATCTTATTTTTGTAGACCAATCTAGTTCCAATAACTGAGCAATTCTTTGGATGTTTTACTAACGTCCCAACTTGATTTCTTTCAAATTGATCCAGTTTCTCTTTTATGTCTTGAATCCATGATTCATCTTTAAGTGCTTCATCAATTCATTTAGGTTCAATCTGTGATACAAAGGCCACAGATTCTTACTTTTTCAAAGAAGCTCTTGTCTGCATTTGATCATTTGGATTTCCAATAATGAAGTCGTTTGTGAAGCTTGCACTATGCCTCCATTCCCTAGAAACATTTTCTTTTTGGAGATCAGATATGGTAGTCAACTCCGGTATTGCTGTAGTAGACTTTGTGTCATCTTATGCCTCAATTTTTGTAGTGATTTTGATTTGCGAGTTGTTTCATATCCTCATCAAAACTCATGATCATAGAAATTGGGTTAGATTCATCAAATACCACATGCATAGATTCTTCCACACTTAAAGTTCTTTTATTAACGCTCTATATGCACGACTAGTGGGAGAATATCCAAGAAAAATACCTTTATCATTCCTAGGATCAAATTTTCCTAGAGTGTTTTTACCATTGTTATGAATAAAGCACTTGCAGCTGAATGGATGAAAGTAGCTGATGTTTGTGTAGCACTTGCAGCTGAATGGATGAAAGTAGGTGATGTTTGGGTTCTTTCCTCTAGCTTATAGGGAGTTTTTTTAGAATGGGCCTGATCAAATATCTGTTGAGTATATGACATGACGTGCTTACAACTTCAGCCCTAAAGTGATTATACAAACTTTGTTCCAATAGCATGATTCAGGTAGTCTCTTGAAGAGATCTATTATTTCATTCAACTACTCTATTTTGTTGAGGAGAATGAGGTGAGGAGAAATTCTCAATACAGCCGTTTTGTGCACAAAATCTTCAAATGCTTTATTTTAAAATTCTCCTCCATGATCATTATGAATGGTAGATATGAAGTATCCTGCTTCTCTTTGAACTCTTCTACAAAATATTTTAAAGTTAGTGAATGTTTCATGCTTGTGAGTGAGAAACATTACCCGTGTAAATCATGAGAAATCATCAATAATAACAAAAGAATATCTTTTTCTACCAATACTGGATGTTTTGGTTGGTCCAAATAGATCCATACGGATAGTTTGAAGTGGCTTAGACATGCTAACGATGTCCTTGATTTTGAATGATGTTCGAGTCTGCTTACCAAGTTGACAAGCATCACAGATGTGATCCATTTCAAACTTAAATTTGGGCAGACCTTTAACTAGTTCAAGTCTAGAAAGCTTTTCGATAGCATGCATACTTGCATGTCTAAGATTTCTATGCCATAACCAGGGATCAGAGGTTTGAGCAGTAATACTGGTTAGAGTAGGTAAATCAACATTAGTTAAAACATAGATATTCTCAACCCGATCACCAATAAGGATGATATTTCTTGTGGTGTTGGTGATGGTGCATTTCACGATACTGAACAGTTCATCGAATCCAGCATCGCATTGACTGATACATAGCAAGTTATGTTTGAGTCCATCCACCAGGTATATTTCAATTAGATCATAGAAAGGGCTGACAGATCTCCATTTATTTTCTTTATAGAACTAAAGCTTTCTTTCTTTCCTATCATGTGCCTAGAACACCCGCTTTCTATTACCCATACTCCCTTCTTGTAGGTTTTTTGGGCGTGTTCCTGCAAAATAAATAGATTAGTCTCTTTTAGGTACCCAAGTGTTCTTGGGTCCTTGAGGGTTAGAGGCAGTTTTCTTTGGTCTCCAAATCCATATTTCACGAGATTTTTGTCTACAATTATATAATTTGTGACCTTTCTTACCACTGGTATAGTTGGTAGGTTTATAATGAGAGAAAGAAAATTTTGCAGATGTAAAGGAGTCAAGGATAGATTCAGTTTTGGAAATATTTGATCTAACAGAACTATGACTTGGTGATTTCCTAATGTTGTTGTATTGCATACTGAGATCATCAAGTTCCTCTTGAAGCAAGTCAACTTTAATTTAGCATGCTTCTAGTTGAATTTGCCAATTTTTTATTTTTTCTACAATTTTATTATTGAACAACGTTTGCCAATTTATTTTTTCTTGAGCAATCTTATTATATTCATCAATGACCTTTTGAAGTTCATCTGCCATCATATTAAGATTTGATTATAGGATATTCAGTTATGACAATTAAAAGGTCCTACCTAGCTTGACTCTCATGTTTGCGGCTTCTGCATCGTCTTCAGTTTCATCTTCATCACTCCATGCTCCAAAGTTCTTATTTTTCTTTGATGACCTTCTTCTCAATTCAGGACAGTTTTGCTTAATATGATCAGGCTTACCGCAGTTGTAGCACCAATCATCATTCCTTGAGTAGTCATTGTTTTTTAAGGATTGTTGAGGTCTTTGTTGTCTTTGTCTTAGGCTATGCCTTACTTCTTGATTTATGAGATGCATACCTTCACTGTTTTCTTCATTAATATCTCCTTCTTCATTAGGAGTTACGACGTTGAATGCTACGATCTTTTTTTTCTCTTTTTTGTTGTACCTGTTGATATGATTTTGTTCATAAGCAAGAAGATTACCTCGCAATTCATAATATGTCATATTATGTAGATCTCCATCTTTCAGAATGACTGCCTTTGTCTTCCATGCTTAAGAAAGACTTCGTACAAGGGTTTTTACTTGCAGGCTATTTGAATACATCATTCTGAGAGATTTGAGTTCGCAAACAATTTTATTGAACCGTGAAAACATAGATTTCACTCCTTCATCATCACCCATTTTGAATAGTTCATATTCATTAATGAGTGTAGCAATCCTGGTTTCTTTGACTTTGGTAGTCCCTTCATAAGTAACTTCAAGTTTGTCCCACATCTCCTTAGTTGTCTTACATATTGAGATCTTATCATTCTCTGATCCACTAACTGCACAGTAAAGCAAACTTATTGTTCTAGTGTTAGTTTCAATTACCTCTTATTATTCCTTTTGCAACCTCAAAAGTTTCGATAGCAATGGTGCTGCTTGATTCTTTTCCTTTGTCTTTGAGTCCTGGAATTAGTTTGGGTCCTTTCTTGATTACTACCCAAGCTTGAAAATCAGTAGATTGAATGAAGATTCTAAATCTGTTTTTCCAATGAGAGTAGTGTTGTCCATTGAAGTATGAGGGCCTGTTAGATGAGTGACCATCCTGAAGTATTGCTTCTGAAATTTGATAGTTTTTCATTTGATCTTTTCTCACGTGCGGTTAAGCAACGTTTTTATGAGACCATCTCTGATACCAATTGATAATCAAGAGGGAAAGGGTGAATTGGAATTTTAAGACTTCAAGTCAACTACAACTACTGGTAAGTCGACTTTTTTGCACAGAGATATTAGTTCCAAAATTGTTGATAACAGAATATAAAAAGTAGGAATTAAAGTAAAGGACAAAGTAAGACTTATCCTGGTTTGGAACACCCTTGTGGTGCCTACTTCCAGTCCTCTTGGGTTACAAAAGGTTCTCCGAGAAAGGTAGCAACCTCTACTTGTATAACAACTAGCTTCTTCTCTCTTTTTTGTTCACTATAACGTATTATAATGAATTGTATAAGGCTAAAGAAGTAACTAGAATATTGTTCAAGTGAAGATGTATAAGTAAAAACCCAGACTGCTACACTATATTTATAAATGAAATAAAAGATATAGCCATTGTAGAATCTTCACTGACCATCTTCTATCATGATTGATCTTCCTTGATTTGGGGTTAGAATTTTCTTCTTCTAATTTTGTGCTTTATTTTTTGTGGAACCCAAGAGATTTTTGTGTGGTCATCTTGGGAAAATTTGAATGCCTAGATGACGTCATATGTCCATATCAGATACATTTATATTTCTTTCCTTATATTAGCATTCTGCCTTGTATAGAAAACAGCAGTATATTCAGTAAATATACTCTTTTCTTTCATGCTTCTTGTCCAGCAGCTTGATTTGATTCTTTTTCTTTTGCACAAGGCTTTTAATTTTGATTGAGATATTTGTCCAACACCTTCCATATTTATCCTGCAGATTAATAGTGATTAGTTATGTCATTATTGAAACTACACATTGGGATAACATTGGGTTCCACCTCTTGTAGTATATGGTGCTTTCCATGATACTCAAAATTCATGGTCAATCTCCTTAAGTTAAAATTAAAGTAGATGTCACATAAGCTTCTCCCAAGAATGCACAACCATATAATTCTATGTACAACGTCATTGGTCTCTTAGTGTAATAATAAGGAGTTGGCTTTAAAAATAATACCATGCAACAACTATTCTAACCATATACAACACTTATTATAGATTTTTCATTAGTCATATCATATTCAAAGAAGGTGTAACGCATTTATTTTCTAGTCTATTTGAGATATCCACCCAAAATAAAATTATGAGTTGAACCATTATCAATGAGGATTTTCAGCTTCCTCTCTCTTGGCAATAACCAAACACCATGAATGTATAAAATCCCCTAGTACCATTAAGAGTCTACATTGAGATATATCAATTCTCTACGTGCTCACCCTTGAACAGGACCATTCCCATTGACTCTTCCCTCTTTTAATTCCAACAAACACATTTGTATCTTGACTTTGCTAATACGTATGGCCTGATAGATATTTTCCATCACAAACATGGTATAATTTTTGGCCTATGATAGTCTCCCCTCTCATTCCTATTATTATGTCCTAAATTAGCTAGTTTAGGCATGTAATCTACATGTGTTAGGTTTTTAAGAGGTGTGAATGGAAAATGAATAGGTATTTTTTCAAAAAGACACCAAGAGAAATGATGTAATTTGAATAGACACCTTTTCACTTTGGATGGTTACGACCTTTCCAATGGGTTGTGACTTTTTCGAAGAGTTGCAACTTTTCCGAAGAGTTGCACCTTTATGAAGAGGTGCATCTTTCTGAACCATTGCTTTTCTTATGAAGCAACACCTTGATGACTATATATACCTGTTGAGTCCTCAGATTTTCTATATGAATTTTCTAAATTTCTACTCTTCTTCTTCTTGCACTTTAAACTCTTCTTGTGTGATTTACTACCGTTGAGTGAGTTCAAAGTTCACCGAATTTGAGGTACTGCTATTCTGCTGAAGTGAATCATTCTATCCTGGGAGGATAGATTCCATCAACTTTAGGTACTTGAGGGAAATAATTTCCTTAAGGACACACTGTGAATTCAATGGGCTTGATTCTTCTATATTCATCTCTTTCTTCATTTGTTTACTATTTTTTTCTGAAATAGTTTGAACTTCATTTTTTTGTTCGTAATTTAGTTTGAACTTATTGTTGAAGTTCATATTTGTAAATACAGAGTTAGAACTTAGTTTGGTTATTCATAATTTAGTTTGAACTTATTGTTAAAGTTCACAACATTGAATACAGTTTTATTTAACAAAAATGACAATCTTAAGGAAATTAATAAGTACTTGTTTATTCTGTATTGTGTCTGATTTTGTGGAAACTAAAATCTTTTAATTTTCTACTCCCTCAATTTAAAGAGTATAAAAACTTTGCAAGAAATCAGATTGAGAATTTGGTTCAAAGAATATAAAAACTTCACCGATTCATTGAAATCTCTGTATTGGTTTTTAAAGATTAAAACCTTTTGGTTTTATGGTCTGTTTGAATTTGATTCTGATTTGAAGAACATAAAAACTTTGTCAGTTTAAAAAGTTCATTCGGTTGACGATTTGAAGAACATAAAAACTTCATCGTTGACTAGAAACAAGTTGTTTAAATATTAAGTCTTTATTGTTAGTATTCTGAAATACTAAAGTGTTGGTCAAAAATTGATAGAAAAATGATGAATAAAATTGAACAACAAATTATTTTGGTTGTGAATGGTACTGTCCCAACAACAACCAATACTGCTTCATCAAACCATTCAGATGTTGCTCTAGCAATGGCATCGGTAGAGAATTCAGAATTTTTTTAGTGTGAACTTCAAAGAATGGTAGCAAATGATTTTGTTTTGGCTGACCAAACTTGAAATCCAAAGGTTCACAAGTAGATATCCTCATGTTCCTGAAGAAGGAATGTTTGAAAACCAATTATCTGGTTTGGAAGATCTTACGATTCATCTCAAGATAGAAAAGGATAATAAGTTGCGTAAGAAATCAGCAATGATGGGTACAAATCTTGTTAAAGATGATGCTACACATAATAAGAAAAGGAAGAAATTTTCTGGACAAGAGAAAGAGCATAACAAGAAAAGATTCAAAGTCAAGTGCTACAATTGTAGTGAAGTTGGTCACAAAGCTCTAAATTGTCAAGTTTTGAAGAAGAACAAGAAAAGAAATCAGATAAACATGGTGGAAGCAAGTGAAGAGATTGAAAATCAGTGTACTATGATCATTGAATGCAATCTAGTTGGAAATCCAAATGAACGGTGGTTTGATTCAGGAGCCACTTGACATATTTGTTTGGACAAATAAGCTTTCGCTACTTTTGATACTGTTGGTTCCAAAGAAGTGATCTTCATGAGAAATAGTGCAACAACAAAGGTTGAAGAAAGTGGGAAAATATTCCTAAAGATGACTTCCGGCAAGGTGTTGACTCTCAACAATGTTCTCCATGTTCCTACTATTAAGAAGAACTTAGTGTCTATAATATATAGAGTTAAAAATGGGTTTAAGTGTGTGTTTATTTTGGAGAAAGTTGTAATAAGCAATAATGTAATGTATGTAGGAAAGGGCTACCTCAATGAGAGCCTTTTCAAACTTGATGTAATGGTTGTTGAAATAAATAAAGTTGAGGCTTCTTCTTACTTTATTGAGTCTAATGATTTGTGACATGGTTGTTTAGGACATGTCAATCACTACTAGAAAAGTTCCATTTACCTGGGAATTTTATATGGGAATTTTTTTCGCAGGTGATTCCTGCGAATTTTCATGCGAAAACTTTAAAAATTATGAGTTTTGAAATATTTACCTACGGATTTTGATTTCGCCGGAAACACCGCAGGTAATTTTGGCGGAATTGAGCGGGAAAATACTACCTACAAAATTACCTGGGAAATAATTTCTCCAATAGTATATCCGCATGTAAATTTCTAGGTATACGAAAATAAAATTGGGAAAAAAATTTCTTTGAATTTTCGAAAGAAAATCAGTAGGAAATGTTACATAGGAATTTTCTTGGGAATTTGTACACGGGGATTTACCTTGGGATACATATACCTGCGGATTTAATTAGCATTTTCAGAGTTGCGAATTTATGTGAGGATATTTACTTGGGGATTTTCCTACTAATATAGATATATGGAGATTTACTTGGGAACAATATAATTGCGAATTTATGTGGGAATATTTTCTTGGGGATTTTCCTACCAATATAAATATATGGGGATTTACTTGGGGAAAATATAGTTGTGGATTTATGTGGGGATATTTTCTTGGGGATTTACCTACCGATATAGTTACATGAAAATTTACTTGGGAACATTATAGCTGCGAATTTATGTGGGGATATGTTCCTGGGGATTTTCCTACCGATATAGGTACATGGAGATGTACATAGGAATTTAGTTGTTGCATATTTAGCTAGAAATTTATTTCATGAGAATTTATTTAGGAATTTTCGTACCTGGGGAATTACGTATGGAATTTATTTTTAAACATTCTCTTAATTAAATACAATTTAAGTAACTAATCTTCTATTCATTGAATAACTTTATAATATTGATTCTTATTTAGAGCAATTATAATATTAAAAATTTATTGTGTTATTCAAGGTATTGTTAGCGGTTTTGTAAATATTGAAGAACTGAACATAATTTTATTCACTTGGTCGTATTTTAAGAAAAGTCAATATTAAATTTTGGAATCCATACTTATTATAGTTTAATATTTTTTTTATTACTATGTAATTAAGTATATTTTAAGTTGAGAAACTATTCATTTATAATTAATGTTAGTGCGAGTTTAATTGTCTCCTTAAATAATATTTTTTTAGATGTATATGTTGATTATATATTACTTAATTTGGTATATATTGAAAATGATTTAATTTAATTATAGTATGTTACACATAATTATATTTATTTTTAAATATTATAAGTGAGAATTAATTATAAGTATTGAGTGATATTCTAATTTTATTTAAAATGTCCTCTGGATTAATATTATTGAAGTGACTGAATATTGCATTCGTGGTTATAATTGATAAAATAATTTAGTTATATTTTAAGAAAAATAAATTGTAAGCTTCAGAATTTTACTTTTTATATTGTAGTAAATTGTGTATTACTGAAAAATTAAGTACTATAATTTTTTAAGTAGATAAAGTTTATATTTTTATTATTAATGTGAAGTTTAATTGTCTCCTTCAATAGATAAATCTATATTAAGCGAAAAGAAATTTTTTAAAATATGCATATCCCAATTATTTGTTGCTTTATTTTACATATATAAAAAATAATGTATTTAATTTTGGTACTTTACATAAAATATATTTATTTTTAAATATTCTAAGTGACACTTTAGTATTGAGTGATCTTCTAATTTTATTTTGAAATATCCTCTTGATTACTATTGTTGAAATAACTAAATCTTATAGTCGTGGTTAGAATTGGTGAAATTTTATTTACTATATATTATTATTTCTTATTTAATGTCACGATCCAAAATTTGGACTGTGATGGCACCTATCCAACCATTCGTGATAGGTAAGCCAAGAACTCAATCCTAAACATAATATCTCAAATGTATAGAAGCGAAAGAAATAAAAGCAAAATAAAACCCAAACAATCTCTCAAAACGGATTAATAGAGTAGTGTAGTCGAAATATATATAATCCCAGATCTGGTAGTCACAGTACAAGCCTCTAAATACAGAAATCAAAGAAAAGTTTGAATATCTCAAAATATGAAAAATGCATAAAGATAAAGGTGGAGAAAATTTCTGTAGTCTCTGAAATCAATAGCAGCTACCTCGAATCTCCAAAGATACACTAGCACAGAAGAAACCACAAGAATCAATGCCCGGAGGTCGTCGGATAGGTACCTGCACGTAAGGTGCAGAAAAAGCAAGGGTGAGTATGAAACCACGTGTACTCAGCAAGCATCATCGACCGACCCTAATTCAAAGTGGTGACGAGTGACACCACATTAGACATCTAAAACAACCATACAACCTGCACTCGGAACGCCACCCTAATCCAACAAAATAATCAAGTCTAACAGTCATAAGGATATCATAACACAGTCCAAGCAATCCTCGATACAGTGAAATCAAGTAACAGATATTCAAGTACTCATTAACTAGTACAAAATCAACAAATACACCTTACTCAATCTGCATAAGAAAAGAATCAATGCAATGCAATGCATATGCTGTGTACACACCTACCCAACAATGGCTTCAAGGCCAGGACCCATGGGGAACTCACAAGGTCCATGTACTATGTAGGCGTGCACTCTGATCCCAATAAATATATTATGCAGGCATGCACTCCGATCCCAATAAATATATTGTGTATGCGTGCACTCCGACCCCAATAATAGATAACAATAATAGTGTGCAGGCATGCACTCCGACCCCATATGAAATGCAATGCATGATGTGCAGTCGTGCAACTCCGATCCCAAATCAACAATAAAATTAAGCAAAGCATTTCATGTCTCATGCCCGATATATTTCAATTCCAAAATCAACTCAACTTATCAAGAGGGAGTATTCTCATTAGCTAGCATTTTCAACAATTTATTTACAATAGCAAATCTGCCCAATCATGCTATCAAATATGGGGAAAAAATCATTCAAATGGATAATTAACTGATTTTAACCCCTCAAGTAACACCGGTACCTGCATAGATGCTCTTCACTTCATCTATATGGGACCCCTATTCCCATTACTCCCATTACACATAACTAACACATAAGCACTTCGAAAAACAGTCTAAGAAAGTCTCAACTTGCCTCCAACCGAAGCCAAACGTCAATTAACAAACTTGCCCTTACGTAAAGATTCCGAATGGTCAAAATCTGTTTCAATACATAATCTCCATAAGAATACGATTCCAATAACACCCATATTACCATATTTATTTTCGATTTGAATACCGAATCAAATTTCACTTTTAATAAATTTTAAACTTAGAACTAAATCTTAACCATCTACACCAACCACGTCTCAATATCATTATCCAAACTTAATTAGAGAATGTCACATCTAATATGCCAATACCATAGCCTAGAATGAAAATCCAAGTCAAAATGCTAAAGAAACAATCGAAACAGTAACTTAAAATTGTCAAACTCTATGCTTAAACCTAAATTTCTCAATCTACTTTAAATCTTCTATCGTCAATATGGTCATGTTTGTCACCTACTGTTACCACGTAATTACTGCCAAAAATAGCACTAGTAGTTCCAATCCCTAAATGCATATAACATACGGCCATTAATGGCATAATATGACAACTAACCCATTAACTAATAATAATTCACCTAATGATTGGTAATGATTGCATTACCTTTGCATGTGGCATAAATAATATACCCAATTTACACTCAATTGCATTAATTCCTTGTACACTCACTGTATAGCCTTATTTCGCCATATCATTACTACCAATTATGTACGCCATGATTACCTAATCAACCAAACCTAATCCTAAAATCATAAAGACACAAAACGGAGCAATTTCTTTGTAATTAATTACCACTGCCAAGCTTCTATTCACCCCTCCCTTATAGATATTAAACCATATCAATATGAATAATTACATAGAAGGAAGATCGCATACTAACCTGAAGGTGACCCAAGCCGTGAAAAGAGAGGAAAAAAAAATAAAACAGTAACTGCTGCTTCCCTCTTGCCTAACACTTTTTAATGTTGCTATTAAATTTTTTATTTTAAACCCTTCCCACTTAAACTCATTCTTGTATTGACCACACCAGTGTTTTCAAAAACGTTTTCAGGGCGAGTCCCAGGGCGAGTCTCGGGGCGGGGCGTACCAAAAACGCTCTGGGGCGCAAATGAAAAACGCAGATCCATAGGGCGTAAGTCCTAGAATTTGGGGCGTAAATCCCGGGCGTAAAAGTGTATGTCTGGGCGTTAATTTTGATTTTTTTTTATTTTAAAAGTATTTTTGCTATAAATCATATTTTTTTAATTATTGGTGTAATGATATTTATACTTTATGCTAGCATTTTTTTATTCTTCATATTTTAGTGTTTTTTTCTAATTCTAAATATAAATAAAGAAATTAAAGCAACTTTCTTAGAAAGTAATTATAATATTTTTTTCTATATTATTGATGATTTATTTAAATTTATTTAGAAATTATTGAAAATCTTACTTTTGCTTAGTTTCTTAGTAATAAAATTATAAAATTGAAGATATATAAGCTACGCCCCGTAGATCCATGAGACTTACGCCCCGTGTTTTGAGGCTTACGCCTCGCCCCATGCTATGCAAAACGCCTCGTCCCACGCCCCCGCCTTGTAAAACACTGGACCACACAAGTAAATAAATTGTGGTTTTGACCCATTAAATTACTAAATAAACTAATTATCTAAAATACCCGAAACTTCTAATAAATCCTCAGAATTTATTCGGGATCCTATAAAAATAAATTAAATATGTAAATTGAGTGGAAAAAAACACACATTCCAAATCTATTAGAAACATTAAAACACCAATTTGGGGTCGTCTTGATCGAAAGTAGCCGTATTCACACTTAACATTCTTAAACTCAAGAATCCAACCAATGACTTAAATCTCTTTTGAACACCTCGAGGATCGGCACTATCCATCCTCATAAGTCATAAATCATGTCTAAACACTACGAGGAGGGTAAAAATAAAAAGAATTCACAAAACAACTAGGAGGGTCGTTACATTATCCACCATTAAAACAAACGTTCGTCCTCGAACGAAAAGAGAAAGAAGTACCTGGACTATCAAAAAGATGGGGATACCTGCTCCGCATATCGTACTCAACCTCCCAAGTAGATTCCTCCACAGGACGATGCCTCCACTGCACCTTCACAGAGGCTATCTCCTTGGATCTCAACCTTCTAACTTGCCTATCCAGAATAGCTATAGGCTCCTGCTCAAATGCTAAATTTTGGTCCAACTGCATTGAGTCCCACTGAATCACATGTGAATCATCTGGATGGTACCTTTTAAACATAGAAACATGGAAAACTGGATGCACAACTGAAAGACCCGGTGGCAAAGCCAACTCATAAGCCACTGGCCCAATACGCTGAAGAATCTCAAAAGGGCCAATAAACCTCGGACTGAGCTTTCCTTTCTTCCCAAACCTCATTACACCCTTCATGGGTGATACCTTCAACAAGACCCGCTCACCCTGCATTGAACTCAAAGTCACGAACCTTCATGTCAACATAACTCTTTTGTCCACTCTGAGCAGCCAAGAGCCGATCTTGGATCAATCTCACTCGGTCCATCGAGTCTCTCAGTAAATCGGTACCCCAAGGTCTAACCTCAAAAGAGTCGAACCACCCAATTGGGGACCTACACCTCCTATCATACAATGCCTCGAATGGCGCCATCTGAATACTAGAATAGTAGCTGTTATTATAGGAGAACTCTACCAAGGGTAAGAACTGATCCCAGTGACCCCTGAAATCCATCACACAAGCTCGCAACATGTCCTCCAACACCTGAATAGTCCTCTCCGACTGGACATCTGTCTGTGGATGAAATGTTGTACTCATATCCAACTGAGTACCCAACTCCCGCTGCAAAGTACTCCAAAAGTTCGAAGTGAACTGAGTACCTCTATCTGAAATAATGGAAATGGGCACGCTATGTAATCGAACTATCTCACGAATGTAGAGCTTGGTTAATTTCTCTGCATTATAGTTCATCTTCACAGGCACAAAATAGGCTGATTTGGTCAATCTGTCCACAATCACCCAAACAGAATCAAACTTCCCTAAGGTTTGAGGTAACCCAACTACGAAATCCATAGTGATACGCTCCCATTTCCACTCGGGAATGGGAATCCTCTGAAGCAAACAACCTGGTCTCCGGTGCTCATAGTTCACCTGTTGGCAATTCAGACACTTAGCCATAAACTCCGCAATATCTCTCTTCATCCCACACCACCAATAATGCTGCTTTAGGTCATGATACATCTTTGTTGTGCCTGGATGGATGGAATATCGTGAACAATGGGCCTCATCCATAATATATCTAGTCAAATCACCCACTCTAGGAACACAGATTCGTCCCTTTATCCTCAAAACACCCTCCTGGTCTAAAATAGCCTCCTTTGCCTCACCTCGCTTCACTTTATCTCTGATAATACATAACTTTTCATCCTCAAACTGATGATCTCGAACCTGCTCTATCAACAAGGACCTTGCCTCTACACTTGCAAGAACTCTACCTGACTCGGAGATGTCAAGACGCACAAAACTGTTAGCCAACTGCTGGACCTCCCTGGCTAATGGTCGCTCCTCCACACTCAACAATGCAAGACTACCCATACTAACTGCCTTCCTACTCAAGGAATCCGCCACTACATTGGCCTTGCCCGGATGAAATAGGATAGTCATATCATAATTTTCAACAACTCCAACCACCTACGTTGTATCAAATTCAACTCCTTTTGCTTGAAGATATATCCTTTTGCTTGAAGATATATTGAAGGCTGCGATGATCAGTGTACACCTCACAATGAACTCCATAAAAGTAGTGCTACCACAACTTCAATACGAACACCACCGCTGCTAACTCCAAATCGTGGGTAGGGTAATTCCTCTCATGTGGCTTAAACTGCCTCAATGCATATGCTATTACCTTATTTTTTTGCATCAACACACCACCCAAACCAATACCAGAAGCATCACAAAATACAGTAAAGCCCTCACCTTCCATAGGTAGGGTCAAGATAGGAGCTGAAGTCAACAGAGTCTTGAGCTTTTGAAAGCTCTCCTCACACTTATCTGACCACTGAAAAATCACATTCTTCTGAGTCAATCGAGTCATAGGAGCTGCAATGGAAGAGAAACCCTACACGAACCACCTATAATAGCCTGGCAACCTAATAAAACTCTGGATATCTGAAGGTGAAGTAGGCCATAACAAATTTTGAACTGCCTTAACCGTGGCTGGATTGACCATAATACCATCCTTGGACACCACGTGTCCCAAGAATGCCACAGAACTTAGACAAAATTCACACTTTGAAAACTTGGCATATAACTTCTCATCCCTCAACCTCTGGAGTACGATCCTCAAATGCTTCACATGATTCGTCTCGCTCATAGAATACACCATAATGTCATCGATGAACACAATAACAAATGAATTCAGATAAGGTCGAAACACATTATTCATCAACTCCATGAACGTTGTCGGGGCATTAGTCAACCCAAATGACATAACCAAGAACTCATAGTGGCCATATCTAGTCCGAAAAGCTATCTTAGGAATGCCCGAAGCCCGAATCTTCAACTGATGATACCCCGGCCTCAAGTCAATCTTCGAGAATACTGAAGCACCCTGAAGCTGATCAAAAAGGTCATCAATACGTGGTAGAGGGTACTTATTCTTGATTGTCACCTTATTCAATAGCCGATAATCAATGTATATCCTCATAGACCCATCTTTCTTCTTCACAAACAAAACTGGAGCACCCCAAGGTGATACACTAGGTCGAATAAACCTAATAAACCTCTTACTTAACAAATCCTGAAGTTGGTCTTTCAATTCCTTTAACTCCACCGGTGCCATTCTATAAGGAGGAATCAAAATGGGCTTAGTGCCCGACTCCAAATCAATACCAAAATCAATGTCTCTATCAGGAGGGACACCCGAAAGATTGATAGGAAATACATCTATGAACTCTCTAACCACCCTCACTGACTCCATGGGAGGTGCCTCGGTACTAGTATCATGAACATAAGCCAAATATGATAAAACACCCTTTCTCAACTAATCGCTGGGCCTAAATGTACGAAATCACCTTCTTAGGTTACGAACTCTAAATACCCCTCCACTCCAACCTCGTACGATCAGGAATAGCCAAAGTAACCATCTTGGCATGATAATCCAAGACAACATGATAGGGAGAAAGCCAATCCATGCCCCAAATCACGTTAAAATCGACCATATCGAGGATAATTAAATCTGCCCAGGTATCACACCCCAAAATAGAAACAACACATGATCGGTACACTCGATCCACCACTAAGGAATCACCTACTGGGGTAGAAACACGAATAGGAACAACTATAGACTCACATATCATATCAAGGCTGGAAGCAAAGTATGCAGACATATAGGAGAAGGTAGAACCAGGATCAAATAACACCAAAGCAGGTTGATGGCAAACTGGGATGATACCTGTAATGACTGCATCAGAAGACTCTACCTCGGGCTTCCCTGGGAAAGCATAACAATGAGCTCTATCATCTATCGCCTGGGTCACTCCTCTACCACCTTCCCTACCAGCTGGTGGTGCTGCTCTACCTCCCTGAGATCTTTCTGGACCCCTAAGTGGGGGCGCTGTTGCTCTAGCAAGGGCCTAATGACCGTGTTGTGAACCCCTATATCTGTACACTGGATAATCCTTTCGAAGATGATCCGTACTACCACACTCATAACAGGACTTGGGAGCCATCAACTGCTGAGAGTGACCTGAATACCCAATATGGACACCACGACCTGAAAACCGCTGAGATGAACCATGTAAAGCATGTCCCGAACCATAAGAACCCCGACCTGAATGTCCACCATCTGATGCCTGAACTGGTCTACCATGCTGAGGGTGAAAATCTCGTCTGAATGAGCCCCTACCTCCAGATGAGGTACTACTGAACCGACCGAAAGTGCGAGACCTCTTGTCCCTCAGATACTGGTACTCCTCACGATGCATCAACTCAAACTCCTTTGCTGACT
This sequence comes from Capsicum rhomboideum, assembly GCA_031232105.1. Lineage (NCBI taxonomy): Eukaryota > Viridiplantae > Streptophyta > Magnoliopsida > Solanales > Solanaceae > Capsicum > Capsicum rhomboideum. The sequence goes on along the minus strand of CP124717.1, from coordinate 49,681,804 downwards.
CAACTACCCTCTGAAGAGAAGCCCCAGACTGGGCTACAACGAATACAACCTCTTTGATCCTGAGGGTCAAACCTCTCATAAACCTCCTGATTATCTCAACCTCGTCTGGCAAGATCACCATAGCATAACGAGATGGCATAGAATCGAATATCGTATTCAGCCACAGAAATACCCTCCTGTGTCAAATGCTCAAACTGGTGCCTACACTCCTCTCACAAACTACGAGGAACGAATTTGTCAAGGAAGGCCCATGCAAATATAGCCCAAGTCATCGGTGGAGAACCTGCTGGCCTAGAATCAATATAGGAGCGCCACCACTGCTTGGCTAAACCACACATCTGCAAGGCAGTGTAAAAACCCCGTAGGAGTCAAGGAATCCCATACTTTGAAGTCTTTCATGAAAACTGACCAGAAACTCAAAGGCGTCCTCAAGCTGATCACCCTGAAACTGCGGTGGGTCCATTTTTCTAAACTTCACAAACTACCGTTACTCATCATCAGACATAACTGCCCTAACCCCACTGGTAGCTCCCACCCCCGGTAAAGGCATACCATCATACCTCGGTACTGGCTAAACCACTGGACACTGATAAATCGGAGTGGGTTGCTGATCTGAGGTCTGGGCCCCTACCCTAGCGTGTGAACCCTGTGGAGTACCTAATGATCTGCCTCCCTGAGCTATACTCTCCAAAACTCCCAGAACTCAAATCAAGGTATCCTGAAGAACCGGTGTAGCAACAAATCCCGGTGGTACCTGACCTGGGGAAACACCATCAGCTGGAACCTGAATATCATCATCATCTACCTCAAACTCAACCTCAAGAGACCCCACTCTATCAGGAATCTGAGCGGCTCCCCGAGAGCTCTCTCTACCATGACCTCTGCCCCTACCACATCCCCTACCACATCTGCGTGTCCAAGCATGGGCATCCAGCTCAGGGGCTAGTGTGGGCTCCTAACCATCGTCCTGAGATGCACGAGTCCTAAACATCTGTGAGAGAATAAGACAAGAATCTCAGTATTTCAAATTAAAGGATCAATATTGCACGATAAGAAAGAAGAAATGAATATTTCCTAAAGTCCCATAGCCTCTCGAAGATAGGTAACGGACGTCTCCACACCGATCCGCGAGACTCTACTAGACTCGACTTGTACTTGTAAGACCAATGAACCTAGGCTCTGATACCATCTGTCAATTGCATTAATTCCTTGTACACTCAATTGCATTAATTCCTTGTACACTCACTGTATAGCCTTATTCCACCATATCATTACTACCAATTATGTACGCCATGATTACCTAATCAACCAAACCTAATCCTAAAATCATAAAGACACAAAACGGAGCAATTTCTTTCTAATTAATTACCACTGCCAAGCTTCTATTCACCCCTCCCTTAGAGATATTAAATCATAGCAATATGAATAATTACATAGAAGGAAGATCGCTTACTAACCTGAAGGTGACCCAAGTCGTGAAAAGAGAGGGGAAAAAAAATAAAGCAATAACTGCTGCTTCCCTCTTGCCTGACACTTTAATGTTGCTATTAAAATTTTTATTTTAAACCCTTCCCACTTAAACTCATTCTTGTATTGACCACCCAAGTAAATAAATTGTGGTTTTGACCCATTAAATTACTAAATAAACTAATTATCTAAAATACCCGAAACTTCTAATAAATCCTTAGAATTTATTCGGGATCCTATAAAAATAAATTAAATATGTAAATTGACTTAAAAAAAACACATTCCAAACCTATTGAAAACATTAAAAAAACCAATTTGGGGTCGTCTTGATCGAAAGTAGCCATAGTCACACTTAACATTCTTAAACTCAAGAATCCAACCAATGACTTAAATCACTTCCGAACACCTCGAGGATTGGCACTACCCATCCTCGTAAGTCATAAATCACGTCTAAACACTACGAGGAGGGTAAAAATAAAAAGAATTCACAAAACGACTAGGAGGATCGTTACATTTAATGAAATTAAAATATAAATTTTCTTATGTGTTATTCATGATATAGTTATAATATCTCATTATAAATTTTCTCTTATTAAAACATCTAATTTCAAAAATTATATTCTTTTTTCTTGAAAGAAAAGCGCACACACATATAAACAATCCATTAATCATTGAATAATTGGATGCAATGTTTAAAGAAAAGTTCAATTGTAAAATTTAAAATTTACTCATACTATAATTTAACTAATTGTGTATTATCAAGAAATTAAGTATATTTTTAAGTAGGGATAATATTTATTTGTTATTATTAACATGAAGTTAAAATGTCTCCTTTAATTGATAGATTTATATTAAATGAAAAAAATATGTTTTTTGAAATGTCTATCCTAATTATATAGTACTTTATTTTACATATATTAAAAACTATGTAATTTAATTATACTCCCTCAATCCTTTTTACTTATCATAGTGTACTTCTTTGAGTCAAATGATATAAACTTTGACCAATATTTTAAGATGTATTTTTTAATCTCATTGATAAAAGAAAAATTGTAACTTATAATATTTTTCACATAGTTTTTGAATATCTCAATTTTAATTTTAAAATATTGAATTAGTCTAATCTAATTTAGCCTTGAAAAATAGTTAAATTGACTCTCAACAAATAAAATATGACAACTAAAAAGAAATGGAGGGTGTATTATGTACCACATCGACTAAACATATTAAGAAGTTGGCCTTTATAAGCCTTCCGCCTAAGCTTATTAGTAAAACAGGCATCTTGTAGGAGTTAAATTAGGCAATTAAAATCATAATTATTTGCTAGCCTTTCTATATATTATATTAATTGAAATTGAGATGAGATGGGGTTGGATTCGTGTTAGTGTATGGTGGGTGTGGGTAGGAGCTGGGGTTCATGTTTAGTAGTTTATGGTGGGTGTGGGTAGGAGCTGGGGGTCTACTTTATTATATTAAAAGTAAAATAAAAAAAAACAATAAAGAAAATATTATAGTCTAGTCAAGAGAAAATAGAAAAAATAATATAGAATAATTACAATAATTAATATTTATTTCAGCATATTTTCAATAATTTCTTATAAAATTACATGCAGAATTATTCGTAGAAAAAGTCATAAGAAAATTTCTTTATTTTATGAATTTTGACCAAAAATTTCTTGCGATTTTTTTGTATTTGTTGCAAAAAAAAGTCACAGATAACTATTTGCGGATTCAAAATCCCAAGTAACGGACTTGGGGATTTTAAAATTTGTAGGTAATAATTACCCACAAAGGTTTTTCCATCGGATTTTTTTTGGCAGAAAAATCGACAGGAAACGAATTACTTGCGATTTTTTTGATAAAAATCCCAGGTAAATCTCCATGTAATCCGCCTTTTTCTAGTAGTGAATTACAAAACCTTATGAAAACTGATTAGTTTAGATGTTTTGCCTAACTTTGAGTGCAACAAATCAAAATGTCAAATATGTGTTGAATCTAAGTATGCTAAGCATCCTTATAAATCTGTTGAAAGGAATTTCAATCCTTTAGAATTGATTCATACTGATATTTGTGATATGAAGTCAACACCATCTCGTGGTGAAAAAAGTATTTAATAACTTTTATTGATGATTGCACTAGATATTGTTATGTTTATTTGCTGAATAGTAAGGATGAAGCAATAGAAGCATTTAGTCAATATAAACTGAAGTTGAAAATCAGTTGGATAAAATGATAAAAATGATAAGAAGTGATAGGGGTGGAGAGTATGAATCTCCTTTTGCAAAGATATATTTGGAAAATGGAATTTTCCATTAAATTACTGCCTCCTACTCACCTCAATCTAATGGAGTTGCGAAAGGAAAAACCAAACGTTGAAGGAAAGATGAATATGCTACTTATAAGTTCAGGTTTACCGCAAAACTTGTGGGGGGAAGCTATCCTTGCAGCAAACCGAATACTCAATAGAGTGCCCCATAGCAAGACACAATCAATTTCATTTGAGAAATGGAAAGGAAGGAAACCCAACTTAAAATATTTCAAAGTGTGGGGGTGTCTATCCAAAATACAAATTTCTATACCCAAAAGAGACAAAATAGGACCAAAGACTGTGGACTGTATTTTCGTTAGATATGCTACAAATAGTAAAACATGTCGATTTTTGACTCACAAATCCGAACATCCAGTTATTTATGATAATACGGTAATTGAATCAGATAATACTGAGTTCTTCGAACACATTTATCCATATAAAACTAGATATGAGTCATCTAGTGAAAGGTCTAAACGACCTCAGGAAGAACCAAAGGAAAATGAGCTTAATGAAGAGAATCCAAGCCGTAGTAAACATCAAAGGACATTTACTTCCTTTGGATCAGATTTTGTAGCATTTCTTCTTGAAAATGAGCCTCAAACATATAAAGAAGCCATGTCTTCTGCGGACTCATCTTTATGGAAAGAGGCTATCAATAGCGAGATTGATTCAATCTTGAACAACCATACTTGAGAGTTGGTTGATCTTTCTCCAGTAAATAAACCATTAGGTTCAAAATGGATCTTCAAAAGGAAAATGAAAGTTGATGGAACTATTGAAAAATACAAGGAAAGACTCTTCGTTAAAGGCTTTAGATAAAATAAAACCTTGATTATTTCGACATATACTCTCCAGTCACAAGGATTACATCCATCCGAATGTTGGTTGCATTAACTGCGGTATATGGTCTTGAAATTCATCAAATAGATGTTAAAACAACTTTCTTAAATGGAGAATTAGAGGAAGAAATTTACATGGAATAACCCGAGGATTTTGTAGTTCCTGGTAGAGAAAGAAAAGTGTGCAAACTTATTTACTTTATGGACTAAAACAAACACCCAAATAGTGGCATGCAAATTTTCACGAAACCATGTTGGGAAATGGATTTAAGATTAATAAGTGTGACAAATGTGTTTACATTAAAGACACTCCAAATCACAAAGTCATTGTTTGTTTGTATGTTGATGACATGTTGATCATTAGTAGAGATATTTCTGACATAAATGCTACTAAGTGAATGCTAGAAAGCAAATTTGATATGGAAAACCTTGGAGTTGCTGATGTGATCTTAGGGATGAGAATTCATAGAACTACACAAGGCTTAGCATTGTCACAGTCTTATTACATTGAAAAAGTACTGGAAAAGTTCAAGTATTTGGATTTCAATATTGCCAAGACATCATTAGATATGAGCTTTGTAGTTCAAAAGTGTCACACCCCAAATCCCATTGAGGCGGACTGGCACCCGAAGATGATATGGCCCGAGAGAACCAATCTTTGCTCACGAACATTCGTATGCATAACCTCGTATGAACCTTATTATATCTCATGCAACTATGCGAAAGTCATGAAAAACTTATACAATATAGGAAACTTGGCCGTTAGGGCCATCAAGTCAAACAGAACATACATCTCTTACATTCACTTTCCAACATATGTCTACAAAGACTCTAACCGATACATGAACATAACAACCTATAGTCGGGACAAGTCCCCGCTTTATACAATAATTACAATACCAAAACAATGTACACATATGACTCGGAAAGCCCCGAATCAACTAGAGCTCACCAATGATCCGCGGATGACTCGTAGCCTATTGTGGAGGTCTATTAACACCTGTGCCTGCAGCAAATAAAGTAAGTTCCCCCAAAAGGGTCAGTACGAAGAATGTACTCAGTAGATAATTGTCAATAATGTATAACCGTTAGTATGCAACCGTCAACATGCAATGCAATCATAAATATGCAATGCAACCATCAATATGCAATGCAACCATCAATATGCAATGCAACCGTTAATATATATATATATAGCAGGTTCGGCCCTTAGGGCTACCCCCTGTCAGGTTCGGCATCAAGTTAGGCTTCTGCCCCACTGAGCTTCCTCCCTGTCAACACTCAAAAATCAGTGGAGTAGGTTCGGCATCAAGGTAGGCTTATGCTTCACTGAGCTTTCCCCCTGATCCAACAATATCGGGATCGGCTTGAGTTAGGCTTGCGCCCCCACAAAGCTATCACCCATACTCAATAAGTATAAAGAAAATATAAAGTAACCATAAGGAAAAATATAAAGTATCCATAAGGAAAATATAAAGTATCCATGAGGAAAATATAAAGTATCCATACGGGAATTCTTCTTCCATTACTTCATTGGATTACTTCTTTCTTTTACTTTTATGAGATTGATACTTTGGGGGATCATAACCTTTTTGGAAACACTTAAATGCATTACTTCAATCTTTTATGTTCATGAGATTGATACTTTTGAAGTTGTAGCATTATTGGAAGATTTGGAACATAATATTATTGGAACTTGGAATCATGTCCATAATTATGTGATACATGAGAATGATAACATATGACAACTTGAAATGAGATACCTTTTAACATTTTGGAATGGAACAAGGACAATGAAAATGTGAACAATATGTGCTGCAGAACATACCTTGTCGTCTCACTACGAATACACAAGCCTATTTGGGGATACAAGGGTCCAGCTTCCTCCTTTATGTTTCACTCTACAACACAAGTATGCAACGGCGTACGTTAACAATCAACTCTCTTACGTATGTATAAGTGTCACAATGAGTTACATGACTGCTATATAGCATCATTTCGTCCATCACAGTACATTCCATTACATTATCATACCAACAACACCATAGCATTCCACACATTTACCAAAATATCGCACATCAATAGCATTTCACATCACACTTACCCTTATGCTTTCTCATTAGCATTTCGTCACAATGTCTCCTATCAACTTGCCTCATAACAACATATAAACAACAATCCATACTTAATACAGTCCAACATGCCTCCATACGACACTTTAAAGTCATTAAAACGACATCACAAGTTGCTAATTATATCCATAAAGGGTATAGGGGCCTTCGAGGGTCAAAGGAGGACAAAAACATGCAAAACGGGGTTCTGGAAGTGACCTGCGAAGCCACTTGAGCCCATAGGTGGCTGACCTGTGTACGCAGGTTCCCTTTGGCAGTAGCCAAGGGCATCTGCGTTGGCACCTGCGCCAGCAGATGCCTCACCTGCGAGGGCGGATGCCCCTTTTCGGCCAAATTGGTCTCTTTTTGGGTCTTTTCATGCAATGAATGGTCCATGATCATATCTAAACTTATTTTAACATATTTTTGATCATATTACATGCCAAAAACCATACATGGTCTCACAACACACAAAAACATCACCAAAACCTCACTTTCCTTTCAATACGCCACCAAATCCGTAACCAAATTTACAACAACAATTCAAAACATTGTATACAAGGGTAAAACAAGGTAAGACTATATTCACATATCACATGTCAATATTGAATCCATCAAGTTCATTTCCTTCAAGATAACAAGTCCATGTTCAAGTTTACAAGACAAAACCATCCTCCGATTTAGCAAACATGCAATATTACACACATAGTGAATTCTCAATACATCACCAACATAACCAACATCATATATGCACCCTCTCATGCACATAATATATTAAACCATGAGAATAAATACTTACCAAGGCTTGAAAAGAGTTGATCTTGGCCAAAGGGATGAAGGCCTAGGGTTTGTGTGTGTAGAGAGAAATTTGGGGAAATTTCTAGAAAAAGCATGAGAGTTCAAAATGAGTTAAAATCTAATTTTTGGCTCTATTTATAGCCCCTCACTAATGATCCTTATCCACACACTTAGTGGTTTACTTGGTCAATGAAAGAGCAATAAAAGCATGGGTCAAATTTCCATTTGGGCCATGTCTTCTTATTAATATGGGGCTCTATTTGGGCCCAATAACTTAAGCCCACAAATTTTAATGCATAAATCATCAAAGCTCTCATGTTTCATTATTTCCATAAATGTTACGGGAATTAATTAGAATCAAAAACTTACGGGGTGTTACAAAAAGAATGAATGTGAAAGTGACTCACAATTGGACTATGTAAGAGTATTGGGAAGTTTGATGTATATCATGAATTGTACGCGACCACCAGCTATAGCATGTGCTATTAGTAAATTAAGTCGGTACGCAAGTAATCTTAATCAAACTCATTGGATGAAAATGAAAAGAGTTTTGGGGTATCTAAAACATACTCAAAACTATGCTTTGTACTATAACAAATATCCAACAATAATAGAAGAATATAGTGATGCAAATTAGATCACCGGGTCAAATGAAGTTAAATCCACAAGTGGGTATGTATTTATTCTTGGTGGAGGAGCAGTTTCTTGGAAACCATCCAAACATACATGTATCACTCGCTCTACAATAGAATCTGAAGTTATCTCTATAGATAAGGCAGGTGAAGAAGCTGAATGGCTCCAGGATTTCTTGAAAGATATTCCTTGTTGGCCCAAACCTTAGGCACCAATATGCATATACTGTGACAGTCAAGCTGCAATAGGTAGGGCAGGGAGCATGATGTATAACGATAAATCTCGTCACATAAGACGGAGACATAATACCATTATTGAACTACTTTCTAGTAGAATTATCATGATTGACTATGTAAAGTCTAAAGATAATGTGTTAGATCCACTTACAAAAGGCCTAACTAGAGAGGGAGTTGTGAGATCATCTAAGGGAATGGTTTTAAGGCCTAGGACAAGTCCTCATGGAGGTAACTCTACCTAGTAGACTGGAGATCTCAAGAGCTAGGCTCAAGGAGATCAAATAAAGTTTTGACTGATGGTTCAACATTATCAAATAACTCAACCCATTCTCATGATGAAGACAATGTTCAGTAAACAAGGATAAGGCTTAAGGTGTGAAGCTTTTTAATGGTTTCTAAGTTTGGAAGGTATGACCAAATTGTTTATCTATATGATTAAACATTTAGGAAGCACCTATATGAGTGTGAAGTGAAAGCCGCTTCAAGAAGAATGATAGTAAAGGCCTATTCTCTAAGCCCTCATGAAACCAAGTAGTGTTCATGACTGAAACGAACAAAATCGTGAGAATCATAGACGGTAAAAATCTAGTTGTGTGACTTGTATTATCTAGGCGTACAAAAAAGCTCAACGGTTCAAAGGTATCGCATCTATTGATTGATCGAGTGCATCAGATATAAGTTCACTATGAAAAGTTCAAAGAAAAATCTACTTATCCAAATGCAATTAGTCTTTGCTTGTAAATCAGACATTTTTCCGTATATTTTTTCATCTAATAGTCATTCCCCATTCATTTGGGGGATTTTTAGGTTTTTAAGAGGTGTGAATGGAAAATGAATAGGTGTTTTTTCGAAAAGACACCAAGAGAAAGAATGCAATTTGAATAGACACCTTTTCACTTTGGATGGTTTTGACCTTTTCTGTAACACCCCGTACTTTTATAACCTCACTTGATACCTTGGGATCATATCTACATAGGTGTTGAGATGCCATGAATATGTGTTTTATAGTGTTATTGGTGAAACATTTGATATCAGACTTAACATGTGCGATTAGACCTTCGTAGGAGGTGTTTTGTGATTTCGTGATCCATTTGGGTGATGCCCCGCACATGTTCTAACCTCATTTGGTGACTTTAAGTCATGTTTACTTGATGGTTAAGATCACTAAGTAAGTATTTTGTAGTGTTTTGATAAGGGATTGGACGATACGCAACCATTGGATTAGTGGCCGAAAAATTCAGCAAAGTGCTGAAACTTGCGCCACTACCCTGTTTCAGGGGTGTGGCGCAAGCCACCTGCAGTCTGAAGATTTAGAGAAGGCTGGAAACTTGCGCCACAGCCTGCTTTGAAGCTAGTGGCGCAAGGCACAAATTTTGTGCCTTTCCGGACCCGTTTTGTAACGCAATTCTACGACTCTTCTTGGATGGTTTCTTTTGGTTCTTTGGAGTTCTTTGAGCATTGTTAAAGCTTCAAACACTTCAATACACTCCTACATACTCCTACATGATCAAATCATGAAATGTGAATAGTGATCCAAAAATGTCCAATGAAGTCAAGGGCGACTAGAATTTCTATTTTTGCGATCGAAACGACGAATGAGAATCTTTTAAGAGAATATTGTCGTGGCATCATGGAATTATGTAAACATGAGATATATGGTGAATTATGTATGAAAAATTGATGGCTAAGTTGAGATGTGTTATTGGGCCCAATTTGAGGCCCAAAATGGAATAAAATACATAGGCCCAAAGGGAAATGATCCATTCCTCCAATATTGACCAAGTAAAACATGTATTAAATGCCAAGAATTAGCTAAGGACAACATGAGAGGCCTATATAAAGGGGTAAATCAGATTTTTATTGTCCAAAACCTCTCATGCCTCTAAGATATTTTTCTCAACATTTCCCATTTCCAAACCCTAAAGCAAAATAATTCCTTTGGACTCTTTGGACAAGATCATCCTATTACAAGCCTTGGTAAGTATCTCTTCACATGAATTAACATATTATATGAATGGGAGATTATGTATATTATGATAGTTGTGTTGGCAAGGTGGTGAATAGTGTATTTTTGCCTTTGGTGAAAGATGTGCTATCTTGGTGATTTAAACTTGAATTAGGACTTGTGCCTTTGATGAAAAAGCATGGTATGGACAAAATATGAACATGTATGGTGTTATTTTTGGTATTAAACTAGTTCTTGTCTATAAGTGGAAATTGTGGGATTTTGGCCGATATGTGTTATGAGTTGTATTAAGGTCATTTGATGGGTTATTTGTGATGTGTTATGGATAAAAAAGTGTAAAGGAGAAGTGTTGTGGTGAAATGTATCAATTATCATGTATTGGTCAATGTTGGGAATATTATGGAATTTTTGGAATGAATTTTATCAATGGTTTTGTCAAGGGGAAATGGCATGTTTAAGGACACATATATGACTCATTGATGTTACATGCATTTGAAGAGTAATTGGTGGTTAATGTGAATTTCGTATTGTATTTGTGTTGTAGAGTGACACATAAAGAAGGAGCGGGATTATTGTATACGCATCTAAGGTTGTATATTCGTATTGCGAATCCAAGGTATGTAAGGTTACTTTGTCTGTATCTTTCTGCGGCAAATAGTGTCCATATTGACATGTCACTAGTCCTATCCCGAAATGTGCTAAGGTATCTGATATCCGTTTATCACTAGTCATTGTCATATATTCTCTACTCAAGGATCATTTGTGAATCTCATGTCTCATATTCATGGTTAATGTTCCGAAAGCTCAAATAAAGTTACGTTCCAATATTCCAATAGTGCCTATACTTGTGTCTCTTGTTCATGGATTATTGTCCAATGGTTCCAATGGTATCATGGTGCTAGTAATGTTATATTTCTCATGATGTTTATTCACATGTCTTTCATTCATTGGTTAATGATTCAAAGCTTCCAACAATGTTATGTTCCAAAGTTCCAAAGTGATGTTGTGACTATCAAAGTATCAATCTCAAAGTAATGAACAAAGTAATGCATATGTGGTCAATGATCAAGTATGGGTGGCAAGTCTAGGGGCGTAAGCCTAGCTCGACTCGATCTCGAGATATGGATTTATTGGTGGCAGGTCCAGGGGCATAAGCCTAGCTCGACCCGATCCCGATGTATTGATGTATGGGTGGCAAGTCTAGGGGCATAAGCCTAGCTTGAATCGATCCCAACACGATGATATGATATGAAAAGACCCACTGATCAGTCGGGGCCCGGGTACATTGTGACATATGTAATGACAAGTGAGCATTGAATGTAAAGAAAGCAACGAAAGTAATGAAAGCAATCCACATGGTTTCCAAAATGCATCATGGTGACTTATTCACATTGATTAGTCATTTGTATTTGAGTTCATTGAGATATTCATGTGTTGTACAGTTTCATCTGAGCCTTGCATACTCAGTACTTATTTCGTACTGACCCCTCTCGGGGAATTTACCTTACTTGCTGCAGGCGCAGGTACTAGTAGGCCTCCACAGTAGGTTGCCAGTCGTTGCAGATCATTGGTGAGCTCCAGCTAATTCGGGGCTTCTCCGAGTCAGAGTGTATATATGTTTTGGTGTTGTACATAATGTGTAAAGCGGGAACTTGTCCCGACTTATGGTTCATTTTGGTCAATGCTCTTGTTAGAGGCTTTTGTAGACGGATGTGGGTGTATCAGTGTAAAAGACATATGTTGTTTTGACTGGATGGCCTCAACGGCCAAGTTTCTTATGTATGTATAAATATGTCCCATGTTTTCCTTTATTCGTCTTTCATGTTCTTCCGTAATGGTGGTTATGATTATGCTATGCATATGATTGAACATAGACAAAGGTTGGTTCTCTCGGGCCTTATCGGCTACGGGTGCCAATCACGTCTCGATGGGATTCGGGGCGTGACATTTTCAATGAGTTGTGACTTTTCCAAAGAGTTGCACCTTTATGAAGAGGTACACCAAAGAGTTGCACCTTTATGAAGAGGTACACCTTTCTGAACCATTGCTTCTCTTTTGAAGCAACACCTTGATGGCTATATATACCTGTTAAGTCCTCAGATTTTCCACACGAATTTTTTGAATTTCTACTCTTCTTCTAAACTCTTCTTGTGTGATGTACTACCATTAAGTGAATTCGAAGTTCAGCTAATTTGAGGTACCGCTATTCTGCTGAAGTGAATCATTCTATCCTGGGAGGATATATTCCATTAACCTCGGGTACTTGAGGGGAATAATTTCTTAGGGACACTCCGTGAATTCGGTGGTCTTGATTCTTCTATATTCATTTCTTTCTTTATTTGTTTACTAATTTTTTTCTGAAATAGTTTGAACTTCATTTTTGTTGTTCATAATTTAATTTGAACTTATTGCTGAAGTTCATATTTGTAAATACAGAGTTAGAATTTCGTTTGGTTGTTCATAATTTAGTTTGAACTCATTGTTGAAGTTCACAACATTGAATACAGATTTTATTTAACGAAAATAACAACATGTGCATTCAATGTCTTAGTGTTGATTGTTTTATATTTTGCTTGAGGAAGATTTATTCGTGCAATTTTGCTAGGTGATAGGCTTAAGGCAAGGAATATGACCAATGTATCCTCAAAGCATCCCCGAGATCAGGTTTTAATCTCAGTATGAGCACATTGATAGTATGATTTGTATCTAAACGCAACCTTTTCATGGCCTATCAAAGGCTTTCTAAAACTCAATGACACTGACAGTTTATTGTAGCATGGGGTCATCATGCGAACGAAGTATTCATCCCATGCTGGAGGAGGAAGATGAACCCTACTCTTTATGTATATATGTTTGATGTCATTTCAAGGAAATGTTATCCAAATGCAAGGTTTCTACACCTTATTCTACCATGATCTAAAATTTATTCTGTTAAATCTACGAAATTCAATTTTGAATCGAGTTGGTGTGTGGAAGTACATGACATTGAGATGAAGATTAAGGTGGATACAAGTTTGAGAAGTTCTAGAGTATGGGGTTTGAAGGATACTGATATATAGGATGAATCTAAAAATTATATGGGAATTATGTAGGAATGGATCGAGGAATAGGAATGTGTGTGTATTGCGAATTGGGAATCTGACTAGGAAGTGGAGGGTTTATTGTGGCTGGTTTATGAGAACTGTGTTTGTGGAAAGCTAGGAATTAAAAATGTTGGTTGGCATAGATTGGTTTACTCCTGGAATTGGGGAAATTAGGAATTGCATGGCGTTTGAGTGAGATGAACTACTGGAGTTTCTGTTCACGATATTTGTGATTTGCAGAGGTCCAATTGTTAGTGAATACAGCTTCAAGCTCGCGCCTACCGCTCATTCCTTGATCATCTTCGATCGTTACTTTAAGCTCTCAAAATGATATCTCATGCACTGTTTTGAGCTGACTTTGCCGCAGCCCAAATTGGTCACGATTCAATCCAACCTGCTCAAAACTTCCTTGATATCGGACCCTATAGCGCAAGGAACGAAGCTCGAATACTGCTGATGCACTTTCACTTTGCAAGGAATTATAAGGAAATTGGAGGAAGAAAAGGAAGCGTACAATTCTTCATTCATGCCTCTGCCAAATGGCAATTACAACTCATATACTAAGAAATAATCAAGGAATAAAGAGCAAAAAGAAGTAGTGACAATTAATTAAAAGATAAGGACAAAACTGCAATATCTGTCGAATTAAAATAACCAACTCCAAACTAACATTGTACACCCTTGCAAGCTTCACGTACCACCCTTGCTCAGCATGTAAAATATTAGACATCTTCAAATTGTATCAATGCCGAGCCGTGATGGAGACATCCTTCAAGAAGTAAAGTTCTAAAAAACCAAAGTTCCAACACCAAACTATTTAGAAACTGAATGGTGATAATTAATAAACCAATATACTTGTGCAAAATTTTACTACAAGATAAGAGTTGGAAGCAGCTTGTAGTTTTGAATATTGAGGACAGGTCAGTGCATTAAAACTCCCGTTATGTGCGGGCTTCGGAGAAAAGTTACAAGGACAAAAGTTAGAAAATGAGGTTTTGGAGATTACGAGCACTCTAAAACAAGAAGCATAGTATGGACCACCACTTTAATTGGACAAAACTCCATATGCTTAGTTAAGATCGCCAGTCATTTGAAGTAGTGCAAAATGGCCTCAGCACAAACAGGTTATAAATAATTATGCAAATTTATATAGGCACCTTCAGTATATATCTAAAAATCAAAGAAATTTCTTGTTTAGTATTTTTTTTTTTTTTAACACAATATCTTTCACATGGCTTCCTTTGTTTCAACATCCGCAGCTCCTTCGGCCACACTTATGTGCAATTCTACTAAAAACCAATGCCACATTAGGCAGATAAAAAATGTAATTTGTTTCCATTATCTCTTTTCATCCATTTTTAAACGAGGTGTGCATAATACTTTTTGAATCTTGTAATTTTAAATATGAGCTATCATATATATGATTGTTGGAATTAAAAACACACTAATTACTTCAAAATATAGAAATGTAACTCTCTTTCTGAAATAAACTCTACTAAAAAGTCACTATTTTTTCATTGAAATTTTCCATTAAAATATGTTCAATGATTATTCCCACAGATATTTTGATTTAATCACTGAGAAAAAAAAAGATAGTAAACTAGGAAGTTTTTTAGTCTTTTAATGAGAATCTATTTCGCTCACCATGCTTTTCCTCGGTGAGCTGATTCGGTGAAATAGGTGAAAAAATCATGGTTTATAATTCAAATTTACTATTGCGTGGTGAAAAAGCCTCTATTTCTAGCAGTGAAGAAAGTGAAGCACATAATTTGAAAGAGAGAGCATTTGTTTTATGCTTTTACTTTATCCTAAGAGTTGTCAGTTCATGCTTTTACTTTATCCTAAGAGTTGTCAGTTCTTTTTTAATTTATGTTTTACCTTTCAGTTTGGTTCAAAGGTAGGTGGGCTTAGACTTGTGCCAAGCATTCAAATTTCCAGAGCAGCAACAAAAACACCAAAAATGTCCCATGGCTTCAAGAGTCAAATCTCATGCTCAATTGTAAGACATTTGAATTTAATTTCCTACTAAATAAATTTCTCAAACACTAAAAAAAATTGTTATTTTGTGTAGGCTCAACCTGAAACTTTGGAAGTTGTCCAAGGCACAATTGCCAAGCAGCTATCTATTGATGAGAGCACAGTGACACCTCAGACTAAGTTTGCTGATTTGGGTGCTGATTCCCTTGACACTGTATGTGTTCTACAAGTATAATGCTATTATGTTTTTACTTAGTGTTGCATACTATGAAATCATCTAAGGTGTAAAATAAAATTAGGTTGGACGTTCATAAAAAAGTGAGATGAATAATTAACTTGAAAATAAGGCATGTTACATGTGTTAAAATTTGTATATAAGTTAAATAATTTAACTAAAATACTTACAATGTCATAGTATTTTGCCATGACCTTTTCATTTCCGTTATTTCTTTCTTTATACTGCTTTGGACTGCTTTGCCCTTGAACTGAGGGTCTATCAGAACCAGCCTCTCTACCTCGGTCAGGGTAAGGTCTACGTACACTCTACCCTCTCCAGACCCCACATGTGGAATTACACTGGATATGTTGCTATTGTACTTACAATGTCTTATTGTAAAATTACTGTATAATTGACTAGGTGGAAATAATGATGGCTTTAGAAGAGAAATTTGGAGTGTCAATTGGAGAAGAGGGAGCTCAGAACATTGCCACTGTCCAAGATGCTGCTGATCTCATCGAGAAAGTGAAGGCAGCATAAAATTGATTTGTTTCAGTCCAATTTGATACAAGACATACATATTTCCTAAGTGTAACTTTTTCCGTTGCTTCCATGACCAATCATTAAAGTGGGAGTTAATTAATTTAATTCTGTCCGCCTTTTTTAAGTTTTGCTTCATCATTTATCAAAAACAAGCAAATAAAAATGTTTGCTTCGACTCTTTCAGTTTTTTGCTAATATCTTCAGTTATAGATGATATTGATGAAATCAATCTTGATCTAATAGCACATCTTTTTCGTTTTGAGGTTTTGGGGCGTGTTTCATCATAAATTGGCAAGTTTACAGCAGCTGCAGCTTAGCCTATTGCAATTCTTCTCCTTTATCTAAATTTGAGACCGAAGCTCAACTTATTTGGCATTGAGGTGTAATTTTCTGAATTAGTAGTATGAACAGAATGCAAGACACCACCTCTAATTGGAAAATTAGGTATTCAAACGGAGACTTACTATGATAATTATCATAGAAAATGAACAGAAATAGACAGGAATAAGGAAAATGTCAAGAAAAAGAAAGGAAAGAAAAGATTCCATATATATGACCAAATTTGAAGTTTAATTTGCAAATAATGATTCATTTAATTTGTTCCATATATAGTCTTAATTTGTTCCATATTTAATTTACCGAAATTTATATATAATAATGACAAATTATTCAAATGGCAAGAAATATTACTTAAAGAATTATTAATGTAATAAGGGGAAAAAGGACGGACTGTATTTTGAGAAGAAATTTTGGTAAAAAAAAAAAAAAAAAGTTGTCATTTACTAATTGTATTTGTAGTGTAATTAAGGGATGCACATAATTGATGTGGGAGGAATAAAGGAAATTGGAACAGAAATACAGAAAAGAAAAAATGAGGAAAAAAGTAAAGAAACAAAATGTCATGCCCCGAATCCCATTCGGGACTGACTGGCACCCGAAGCCGATAAGGCCCAAGAGAACCAATCTTTACTCATGTCCAATCATATGCATACCATAAGAAACATCATCACCACGTAAGTATATAAAATGCTAATAGAGGAAATCATGGAGCATGATATATATACATATAAGAAACTTGGCTGTTAGGGCCATCAAGTCAAGAAGGACATACACCTCTTACATTCATATACCCACATATGTCTACAAAAGTCTCTAACAGAAGTACATACATGACCAAACTAAATTCGGGACAAGTCCCCGCTTTACATAACATTTACAATACCAAAACCAATGTACAACTTAACACGGAAAGCCCCGAACCAACTGGAGCTTACCAAAGATCAGTGGATATCCTGCAGCTTACTGGGGAGGTTTACTAGTACCTGCGCTTGCAGCAAGTAAGGTAAATTCCCCAAGAGGGGTCAGTACGAAGAATGTACTGAGTATGTAAGGCAAATAGTACCTGTGTAAGATATAAGAACTTTCAAGAGTTCAAGTACAAGTGAATAATTAATGTAAAATAAACCATGATTCTATGTACATTTGGAAACACGTATCTTTCTTTCTTCGCTTTCTTTGCATTTGCATTCATTTGTCATTAACCATTGTCATGTGATACCCGGGCCCCAACTGATCAGTGGGTTATAACATATCATTGGGATCGTTCCACCCAGGCTTATGCCCATTAGAGTGCAATCCATGAATAATAATAGTGGGAGCGTTCCAGCCGGACTTATGTCCCTTAGATTGCACTCCCCAATTGAACAATTATGCATTACTTTTTTACTTTTGAGAGATCGATACATTGGTTACTGTTGCATTATTGGAACATTTGGAACAATATTGGAATAATATTGGAACATCTATGTAACACATGAATAATAAGTGATCAACATATGAGGAACATGTGAGTAACAAGATAACTACTTGAGTTGGACTACTTTTGGACATTTCGGAATAATACATGGACATTGCCAATGTAATCAATATGAGTTGCAGAAGGATACAGACAGAGTAACCTTACATACCTGGTATTCTCAATATAAATACTCAATCCTATACGTGAACACAATAGTCCCGCTCCTTCCTTATGTTTCACTCTACAACACAAATACATAACGGAATTTACATTAACCACCAACAACTTTACAAATGCATATGACGTCAATGAATTACATGTTTGCCTTTAAAATTGTCATTTCCCCCTTGACAATACTATTGATGAAATTATCATACTAATAATCCCACAATATTCCCAACATTGACCAAAATATCATAAACCATTAGCATGTCACACCAAGTTCATACTTTCCACTCTTCATCACCACAACATCACAATTATTCCATCAAATTACTTCAATACACCTCACAACAACAAATCGGCCAAAATCCCATAATTTACACTTATATGAAATTAACAAGTTTAATAACATAATCACACCATACATGTTGATATTTCATCCATACCATGCTCTTTCATCAAAATCACAAGGCATATTTCAAGTGTAAATCCCATGGATAACACATCTTTTAGCAAAAACACAAAGTGCCATGTTCAACACTTCCAAGCATAACCAACATGATCTACATACTCTCTCATGCATATAATATATTAATCCATAAGAATAATCACTTACCCAAGCTTGAAAAATGATGATCTTACTCCAAAAGTTGGCTTAGGGTTCTTTAAGAGTTGAGAGAAATTTTGGGAAATTTCTAGAAATGTGTTGTGTGTTCCTTTGAATAAAAATCAGATTTTTCCTTTCATTACGTCACCAATTCCGTACACTTTTTCCATAACAACAATTTCCAAAAATGACACATAAAGAGAAATCAACTTAGTGCATAACCATATCATACATGTTGATTTTCAAACCATCAATCTCACTTCTTTCAAGACCACAAGGCCACTTCCAAGTTCAAATCACCAAAATAACACAACTTGTGTCATATAAACAAAAGTGCCCCAATCAACCCTTTTAGACATAACCATCAAAATCCATACCATCTCTTATGCACATAATATATTAAAACACAAGAATAGGCACTTACCAACACTTACAAAGTGATCATCTTGGCAAAATAAGTGTAGTTGCCTTAGACTTGAAAAGGGTTTCTTTTGGTTTCTTGGAATTCTCTAGAAAATATAAGAAATGGCAAGGTGTGTTGAATGATAAAAATCTGATTTTTTTGAGCTTATATATATCATCCTTAGCCAATATTTAGTCAAGGATGAGGTGTCCAAGTGGGTCAAGGAAGAATGGGTCTTTTTTCCTTGTTTTGGGTCATGTCTTCATGTAAATTTTTGGGTCAAGTTTGAGCCCAATAGCCAATATGCATTAAATCCCACACTTGCATGTATTATATACCCTTTATTACACATTCACTTAATTTCGTCATGTAGTCGCATACATTCGGAAAATTTTGGGGTGTTACACAAAATATGCCGAAGATTTGAATTTGACAATTTGATTGTATCATTTTCATTTTTTTAATGTTTTACTATTTTCAGTTCATTCTAATTGATCTTTTATTTATTTAAAAATATGTATACAAGCTTCATATAAATGAAAATATGATTGGATGTATAAAAAGTATTAGTGTGGACTAAATTATAAATAAAGAATTATACTTCGCAACATTAGTATTGTGTGGTACTCTTCTTTCCAAATTTATATTTATTTTTTGCTTTTTGAAAATTTTAAATTATGTAAATTTTGACAAACATTTTAAATGTATTTTTCCATCATATATTATTGACAATGTGAAGAATTTCACCTATAGTATTTTTCACCTAGTTTTATAATATTTGAATTTAGATTTAAAGTATTAAGTTGATTTAATTCAATTTAATTTTAAAGATGAATCAAATTGACTCTCAATAAAAAAAATATCACCTAAATTAAAACATAAGAATATTATATGACGAAGAATTATAAATGAAAATAAATATATGTAATCCAACTAATTTATATAATCAATTTGAACGCATAAATATAAAATTTCTCTTATATCTTGGATAAACTTATAATGAGTTTATTTTCTTAATTTGTTGATATAATTTCATAAATTTATTGATGTTTTACATCATTGTGAAAGCGCGGCTAAGTTTATTAGTTAAGTAGTAATTAATTGTATATATTGAAACACATATCATTTTACCATGCATCCATTATAGGTTATGTGTTAACACGGAAATGGCTTCGTTGTGTTAGCTTTTGCTTAAGTAATTATTAATATTGTCACATGTCTTGCTATAATTTAAAAGTTAGGATCTGTTTAAATATTTTTTTTTATATTATAGATTAAATCTCTTTATTATTGGTAAGACTTAGAAGAGAGAAAAACTAAAATCTGGACAATAGAGCAACAAATCAATTTATTGATTTCTTTTCTTTTAGTATATTTAGTAGGAAACTAAATATTAATCAAAGTTCATATTATTTGACATGCAAAAAAATAGTAATTATGATAAGTGTTGTGGAATGGAGATTGGAGGGAGTAGATAGATAACTTATTTTGGTAATAAGATTATGAAAATAAATTACTTTCTTTTTATAAATGATAAAAAATATTTCCTTTGTTATATGTACTAAAAAGGTAAGAATCGTTGTAATAATTCTTAGCATATTTCTTCTATATATATATATACCATCAAAATACATACAAATTTCATATTATTTAAAAGCATTATAATACAATTATTTCCTCTATATATATGTATACCATCAAATACATACAAATTTCATATTATTCAAAAGCATTATAACATAATTTCCCAACATGGTTCACTTTTTAGTGAAAATGGTCTTTATGTTACAATTGTTTATCATGTTCCACAACATTCAAGCTGCAACTTGTAACCGCGAGGTGCACATTCTCAATGCACTTCCTGGTACATCTCCTAAATTAGAACTTCATTGTGCATCTGGAGATGACGATTTAGGGTATAATTACCCTGCTATTGGAGCAGATTTCCATTGGAAATTTTGCGCGACCAGATATACACTATTCTTTTGTCACTTTTGGTCGGGTACTAAAGATCAAGTATTCGATGTATTTAACGATTTGCATTATTGCGTTCATGATGGACAAGATTATGTTAAAGAGTATACGGCCGAATGCCAATGGAAAGTGCAGATTGATGGTATTTATTTGGGTTATTATGATGCTGATGCTGGTAGAATTCTTTACAAAAAATATCGTGGTTGGTGAATTTTTTTTGTTTAGAGATTGCAGTAGAATGAATAGGATTCTAGTACTGACCATTGAAAAAAATTCATGTTAGTGAAGATGCTCTTCTTGTTATTCTTTTGTCACCAAGGGTGTATTGGAAGAAAATAAATAAATAAACTGCCGTAGTATTGATATGATATGGATGTGAAATTTTGAAGGCCCGTCCCCATACAATTGATGGAAAATTTATGTGCAGCCGATATTTATATAAAAATGCAATTTTGTGCGAGCAATTTGGCACACATTTTGCATTAATACATTACCTTAAATTGCATTATAACCCTTTCTGTAAAAACTAAAACAAAGACAGACCAACGATTTAAAACGTTATTATGCCAGAATTATGTTGAAGGCATACTATTATCATCAATAGTCACTAAATCATGAGCCTAAACTGAGTAAAATTCATAAACTCAAAACTGAAAGCTTGATAGAGACTTTGCAAATTGGGGGGGAAAAAAAAACTCGTCCTTGTGTTCTGTTACTGTCCAAGATGCTAGAACTAAAATAGTTTCAATTGGAGTAGCATAATTGGTTTCAGAGTTGAGACTTTGGGTGTTAGATAATTTGGGGGAAAGGACACCCCATATCCATTAGGACAAAGAAATTCCACTAAAATGGCTATTTTCAAAGTAATGTCATGATGTAGCCACTCTCCTATTTTAATTCCACCAACTGGCCATTTTTAAAAACTGTATAGAATGTGTATAGAAACTGTATAGTTGTTATATAGAATACGTATCTGTGTAAGATATATATAGAAATTGTATAGGATATGTTTAGAAATTGTATAATTGTTGTATAGAATATGTTGGTATATGAAATATATGTATAGAACAATGAATGTGGTATAGGGATTGTATCAATATAGTAAAGGGGTTGTATCAATATGGTATAAGGACTGTATCAATATAGTTCTAGGGACTGTATCGATATGGTATAGTGACTGTATCAATATGGTTTATGAACTATATATGCATAGATTTTTTTGTATAAACTATAAGAATGTGGTATGGGGACGGCTTAATTATGGTATAGTAACTGTCTATGCATATGTTTTCTGTATAAAATGCATTCATGTGGTATACGAACTGTATAGAATGTGTACAGAAACTGTATAGTTGTATAAAATACGTATTTGAATAATAATTGCAGTTAAAGATTGTACAGAATGTGTATAGAAATTGTGTAATTATTTTATAGGATGTGTATCTGTATAAGATATAATATAGAAACTATATAAGATGTGTATAAAAACTGTATAATTATTGTATAGAATATGCAACTAAAGGTTGTATAGAAAGCTAAAATAATTTTAACACTACAAATTAAACAATAAAATAGCTAAAAGACAAAGGAAAAAAAACAAAAAAAAACAAACAAACAAGAAGGCAGTAGCGACAAAAGGCCTAAATGGCTACATTATGGAAATGCAAAACCAGTGGCTACTCGGTGGCAATTCTCTTGGCCGAGTGGCCATTTTTGTCCATTTCCCAATAATTTGTGACTTTCCAACGATAATAATTTTTAAAAGAATAAATAAATTAAAAATTGTCAATTTTTTTGTTTTAAAATTTGTAAAAATAGCTATGAGAAAACGTTCTATTTATAGATTTAGCTTATATTTAATTACATATATACATCACAGGGGGTGTAAATGGAGAATTTATTTTCATAGCCGAGTCATAGTACAGGAAACCTAGTCCAACCTAAATGCACCTTTATACCCACTTCTCACATAATACTATGGTGGCCTGCCACAACCAACTATACATGGAGAAAAAGAATTTCTGTAGCCATGGATAATTCTTGCATTCTGCTCGAGCTCGTCTTTGAAATTCTGAGATGAGTTTCTGCCAAGTTTTTTATACGTTTTAGGTGCGTTTCGAAATTTTTTAACTCCTTTATATAAGAACCCTTATCCATTGAAGCACATCAAAAAAAAAAGTCGTGTTACTTAATTCCTTGTGAGTTACACAGCTTTGAGGGACAACGATGTCATATACAATTTAGGGCAAGATCACTCAGCTTGTGTTACTTATCCAATCATGCACTTGGATGAGCGATGTTTTCGGAATCTTAATTATTCGAGGTCTAATGGTATAGTTTGTATGTGGAACAACAAATGAGGTATTACTATTTGCAATCCTTTCACAAAAGAACATGTCTTTCCTCCTAATCCATCCACGCAAACAATTATAGGTGCAGTTTCTTGTTGCTCCTTCGGTTTTGATCCCACACCAAGAAACACAAAGTCTTGAAGGCCGACTTGGAAATTAACACACGTAAAGTGAGTAATTGAATTTTCACCATCGAGATAGACAAATCGTGGAGGAAGGTAAATTTTCCCTATCACTTTTTCCCTAGGATACATGATAGTGTTTTGTATTGATAGGGTCATTTATTTTGTAAATATTTTCATACAATATGACATAGTTGCATTCAGTGTTGGAGATGAAAAGCTAATTCGATCCATACTGTTCCCCGATGAGTATTTTAGAATACTCACTGAGAATAGTAGAAATAAAGGGACAAGTTGCATTGATGAATATCTCATATGTTCAAGGAGATTGCAACCTACATTTACATGTTCTTCAAAATGAGACAACATGGGTGAAGCAAACAATTGAGCTACCATCAGAATTACAACTAAACACATCTTTTGGCCCTTTATTTACCACTAACTTTAAGAGAGAGATTCTATCAGTTTCAACTTGTGGGATTTGCCTCTTTTTTATATGACAATGGAAGGAAAGATTAGAGAATATTTAGATATATATGAAATTCATGAACGAAAATATAGTTGTAGCCTTGTAGGAATCAAATAGGTGTTGCGCTAAATCTTGTGGAGAGTATTTAGTCTTTGATATGATCTAAGTGAAGCTACGAGTGCACGGTCGTCCGAGAATTATACCATATTCACAATCAAAATTATTTTTATGTATATATGATAAATTTTGAATTCCCTTGATTTCTCCGTATGTTTACTTTTTCCTGGCTTTCCCATTGGCCTTGACTTCTTTATGGCTAAGAATGTTTAAGAGAAAAAATGGTTTTATTGTTAGCACAACATTATGCTACTACAATTTAATTTCTCACTATTGGGTTCTAAGTGAAATGTGAATGGAAAATGGAGGAAAAACAAATGGAGAAAAAAGGAGTGAATTGTGGTTTCACTTTATAAAAGAGTGTTTCTCCCACATTGGTGGGAGAAAGAAACATTCTTATGCTTAAGTATGGAAGAACTCCTCCTTGTTGTTAGTGAGACAAGAAGAAAGCAAACCTCGTGTTGTCGTCGTCGTCGCTTGCTCGGCTCAGCTTCGGCTTCGGATTTGGATTTGGATTTGGAAAAGTATAGATCGAGAGATTATCTTTTTAGACAAAACTCATTTGAAACTTGAGAGTTAATGATTGTTTAATCCAAAAATCTGATACAAAAATATTCTCCATTTGTGGACGCACACGAGCATGTGCGAACGCATGTCACAACGCACCTCGAAGGAACTCAACCCTTCGAGGCACTATTTGAAGATGAAAAGGAGGACCTGCGCGTGCATGTAGCTATCAGCGGGCGCAGATACCAACGCAGGTCGTAGTTAGCTTTCTATTTTTTGACGAAAGTGACCTGCGGCTCCAAGTGGGCCCAATGGTCCGAAATAGTGTGATTTTTCAGAACCATTGCTTTCTTTCTGAGGCACCACCTTTGGCTATAAATACCTGATTTTTTCCTCAGGTATAGGCACGAAATTTTGAAGTAAAAACACTCTTCTTCTTTCTAAAAACTCAAGTGTGATTTACGAATCGTTGAGTGCGTTCGTTGTTCGACAGAGTTTGAGGTATCGTCATTCTGTCGAAGTGATTCAATTTATCCTGGGAGGATATATTCCAGAAACTCGGGTACTTGAGGGAAATAATCTTCTTAAGTACACACCGTGAATTTGGTGGACTTGAATCTTCCAATCTTCATCTCTTTCTAAACGTTTGCTTTTGCTATTTTTCAGAAAATAGTTTGAACTTCATTTTTTGGTTGTTCATAAATTGGGTTGAACTTATTGTTAAAGTTCAAAGTTGATAATACAGAGTTACAACTTCATTTTATTGTTCATACTTTAGTTTGAACACGTGTTTGAAGTTCTTGTTGTAAAATACAGATTTTACTAAATCCGAAAAATAATAATCTTAAGGAAATTATAGTTCTTGGTTAATCTGTATTGAGTTTGATTTTATGGAGACTAAAATCTTTTAATTTCTACTCCCTCGGTTAGAAGAATATAAAAACTTCACCGAGAAATTAAATTGGAAATTTGGTTTGAA
Organism: Capsicum rhomboideum; assembly: GCA_031232105.1. NCBI lineage: Eukaryota > Viridiplantae > Streptophyta > Magnoliopsida > Solanales > Solanaceae > Capsicum > Capsicum rhomboideum. The sequence goes on along the minus strand of CP124717.1, from coordinate 49,656,134 downwards.
GAATATAAACACTTCACCGATTTGTTGAACTCTCTGTATTGATTTCTGGAGTTTAAAACCTATGGGTTTTCACTTTGTTTGAATTTGATTCTGATTTGAAGAACATAAAACTTTGTTGGGCTTCAAAGTTCATTCGGTTGACGATTTGAAGACATAAAACCTTCATTGTTGACTAGAAATGAGTTGTTTAAAGATTAAGTCTTTATTGTTAGTATTCTGAAATACTAAATTGATTATCAAAGCTTGACAGGAAAATGACGAATGAAACTGAATAACTAATTGATTTGGTTGTGAATGGTGATGTCCCAACGAAAACCAATGTTGCGTCATAAAACCGTTCAGATATTGCTCTAGCAATGGTATCGACAGAAAAACTAAAAAAAAAAATTTGGTGTGAACTTCAAAGAATGGCAGCAAATGTTGTTCTTCTGGCTAACCAAACTTGAAATGCAAAGGTTCACAAGTAGAGATCGTCATGTTCCTGAAAAAGGAATGTTTGAAAATCAATTGCCTGGTTTAAAAGATCTTGTGATTCGTCTCAAGATAGATGAGGGCAATAAGTTGCGTGAGAAATCAGCAATGATGGGTGCAAATCTTTTTAAAGATGATGCTACACATAATCAGAAGAGAAAGAAATCTTCTGGACAAGGAAAAAAGCAGAACAAGAAAAGGTTCAAAGGCAAGTGCCACAATTGTAGTGAAGTTGGCCACAAAGCTCTAAATTGTCAAGTTTTGAAGAACAACAAGAAACAAAATCAGATAAATATGGTGGAAGCAACTGGAAATATTGAAAATTGGTATGCCATGATCACTGAATGAAATCTAGTTGGAAATCCAAATGAATGGTGGTTTGATTCAGGAGCCACTCGACATATTTGTGTGGACAAAGAAACTTTCGCTACCTATGATACCGCTGGTCCTAAAGAAGTGATATTCATGGGAAATACTGCAACAACCAAGGTTAAAGGAAGTGGGAAGATATTCCTAAAAATGACTTCCGGCAAGGTGTTGACTCTCAATAATGTTCTCCATGTTCCTACTACTAGGAAGAACTTAGTGTCTACAACACTTCTCGTTAAAAATGGGTTTAAATGTGTGTTTGTTACGGAGAATGCTGTAATAAGCAAGAATGAAATGTATGTAGGAAAGGGCTACCTCAATGAGGGCCTTCTTAAACTTGATATAATGGCTATTAAAATGAATAAAGATTCGGCTTCTTCTTACTTGCTTGAGTCAAATAAATTATGGTATGATCGTTTAGGACATGTCAATTACAAAACCTTGTGAAAACTGATTAGTTTGCCCTTGTGAAAACTGATTAGTTTGCCTAACTTTGAGTGGAATAAATCAAAGTGTCAAACATTTGTTAAATCAAAATGCTAAGCATCTATATAAGTCTGTTTAAAGGAATTCCAATCCCTTAGACTTAATTCACACAGACATTTGTGATATGAAGTCAACATCATCTCATGGTGGGAAAAAGAATTTCATTACTTTTATTGATGCTTGCACTAGATATTGTTATGCTTATTTGCTGAATAGTAAGAATGAAGCAATAGAAGCATTTAAGCAATATAAAATTGAAGTTGAAAATCAGTTGATAAAAAGATTAAAATAATAAGAAGTGATAGGGGTAGAGAGCATGAATCTCCTTTTGCAAAGATATATTTGGAAAATGGAATTGTCCATCAAACTACTGCCCCATAGTTACCTCAATCGAATGGAATTACGAAAAGAAAAAACCGAACATTGAAGGAAATGAGGAATGCCTTACTTATAAGTTCAGGTTTACCGCAAAACTTATGGGGAAAAGCTATCCTTACAGCTAATTGAATACTCAATAGAGTTCCCCATAGTAAGACATAATTTATTCCATATAAGAAATGAAAAGGAAGGAAACCCAACTTAAAATATTTCGAAGTGTGGGGGTATCTAGCTAAAGTTCAAGTTTCTATACCCAAAAGAGTGAAAATAGGGCCAAAGACTATGAACTATGTTTTTATAGGATAAGCTACAAATAGTAAAGCATGTCAATTTTTGGTTCATAAATTTGAACATCCTGATATTCATGATAATACGGTAATTAAATCAGATCATACTGAGTTCTTTGAACCTACTTAACCGTATAAAACTAGACATGAGCTGTCTAGTGAAGGGCCTAAATAACCTAGGTGATGTTGCCCAAATTACACCTCCCAAAAAGTATAAAGTGGTCGCTGATCAAATATAGAATCCAACAAGATTGAGGTTGATCACACAGGGAATAGGTCAAATTTCTATCACGTGTTTGTTTAAGTAATTGGCAACTGAGTAAAAGAGGGGGGTTTTGTAAAACAAAATATTAATAGTAACAAGTGTTGATTTGTTGGATTTGTAATCAGTATGAGAAAGGCACTAGGACTGTGTTCCCCAGTAACTTCATAACTTCATAGGTTCTCCGTACTTTAGTGATCTCTCATGGTATTCAACATGTAGAATCGATAGATTTTGTATCATGTAACCTACTAGATTACTCCCCTTGTAGATGACTATCCCCAAGCACAAAGGTTCATGTGTCATGGGTTTTGCATTACTAACTCCTATCTATGATCCCAATAAAGTCTTTCCCGTTTATCTGCTCAAGGCTAATTAAATGAAGATAATTCCAAGTCTTGTTGTTGATTCACTATTCCTATCCGATTACTCTTGATAAAGTCCATGGTAGAGATAGGATGAGTTCCAATGAGTGCACTTATTAGAAAGTAACCAAACTAAAAGAAACAAACATACATACCCAACACCCTCATCTTAGAACGTTGTATGTCCTCAGGAAAACAAAATAAACTAATAACACTAAGACGCTTAACCTAGAGAAAAATCAAGAATACTATGGCAGTTTAAGTTTTACAAAATCCAAAATTTCAGCATGCGTTCACCAAAACACCATTCACCACCCTCCAATGACATTCAAAATCAACAAGTACAGTGCGTATACAAACTAAACACCATAATACAACAGGATCAAAACATGGCACTACATTCTCCGCAGACAACCTAACACGTTCAACAAATGACACTACCTAAACAAGCAGCAGCTAAAATATAGCCCTTATGCCCTCACAACAAAGAAGTCCCAACACTCAGTATATGCAGTGTAAAGTAAGAACCGGGATAGAATCAAATCTCTCACTCTCACAAGAAAGTCTGGCTGTGTGCATTTAGTACCATAGGCTTGCCCTTATTTTTTGTACCTTAGCTTTCAGACAGTCGGATTAGGGTCACTATAGGACTTTATTGTCTTGTAATGTAGGCTTGGGGTTCGGTATGGTACATATGGGTATAGTGACTAACCCTCCTAGACACCACTAATTTTGGTTTTCACTTTGTCGACCTTCTTCTATTTCATTTATTTGTTCAACTTTTTCTATTTTTTGGACCCCGAGTGCGGTTTTATTTTATTCAACTTTCCTTCCTTTCTCTTTTTTTTTTTTATTCTTTTCTCTTTTTTTTCTTTTCAAACTGCACGTGCATCCCTTTTTGTTTTTTTGCTACACATTTTTCATACCCAACTCTCTACGCACCCCTACAATAGCCATCCACAACTTAGGCGATTTACCTGAGTTGAGGTACACAATGTCCAAGGAGGGACCAGGGCCAAAGCAGGTTCATTGTGAAAATCGAAAAGGTGAATAGGGCAATTCAAAGAAAAGGTCTAATTATGCTCAAAATTAGGTTCAAGGGATATTTTGTTCATTTGGTAGGCTAGGCATTTAGTGGACTTATTTCAAAAATGGCCTATGATCCTTTTCTAACCTTTTGTCCTACAGCTTTAGAGAGACTAACAGAGAAAGTTCTAGACCGCACACACACACACACACCGACTAAGTACATCCTTGCACACTTTCGGCTCAAGGCTATTATCTCAGTCACTACCTATTTGGTTTATGCACAGTCAGGCTAGGTTATCACACTCATACTACTAATGCCATGATGAGATTCAATCATCGGTTACAGTCCAAGAAAGCACATACACAACACAAAAACAAAATTTTTGGAAGGGTATCATATCATTTAATCAAGCTCAGCAACTATCTACATGCTCTTTATTACTTTTGACTGTACCAGGTTTTCTTAATTTACTCTAAGTTACACAAAACATCAAAACACATAAAAATTAAATAAAAACACCTAAATATGTCGGTTCTAACTAAGATAGGCAGCCGAGGGAAAAGAAATACGAAAATAAAAACCCTCGGCTGTGGTGTACCCCCACCCCCAACTTAGAAATCATGTAATGTCCCCATTGCACAAAATCATGGAAAATAAATACTCGGGAAAGTGAAAAACCTGGGGCGCACTAGACACCTTTCATACTCTGATCAGTGGGGGTCCGAAAATGGACCCCTTCATCCTTTGCTCCTCTCGTGGCCTCGACTGTGACCTGGGCACTCTCAGCTATATAGGCACTGGTGGAGGTTGGTACACTTAATCTCTCAACTGCAAGGGAAGACTGTGTATCCCCCACACTCTGCTCCACCACCTCAACTATAGGTGGTATCTCAGCACCTTATAGAATCACTGCCTTAGAGGTTTGACCATCTTCCTTCGATCTCGTCATTTTCTTCTTTCCACTTCTCTCTTTCCTCTTCTCAGCTCCTTAATCTCGGGACCTCTTTCGACGGGGCTGAAAATTTTCACCCACCTTCTCAATGTATATATCATCGTCCTCATCCCTCAAGGGCCTAGTGTAAAAATTTGAGACCATAGAGTTCACATTTACCGCAAGATCTGCTAGTGAAGGCATAGTTGGAGGTGGAGGAGGTACAACTGGTATGGTTCACTTAGTAAGAATCTGGACCATATTTTTTCGTACAGTCACGTCAGCAGTAATGGCCCTCATATCAAGATCTTGGACCAAATCAATCTTAGCTGATATTCAGTTCTCAAACCTATCAAAATAGGTCTGAACCACCCATACAACCTTTTTGATCTTATAAACTACTTAGGGTTTGACCCCTACCTCTAAATTCTTAATCCGCACATCATCCAAAACCTGAGTCCTCAAAATCTGCTCCAGCTGAGCAGTCGGTATCAAAGTATCTCGCTAGCGGGGGTACCTCCCACATCCTCTGGTGGTACATCTGGAAAAGGTCCCTGGCCTGGAGCCGTCGGGCTCCTAAAATCCTTGATCATTGCCAAATCTACAGTCTTTGTCAGTTGGATAAATTTGTTGATTGCCGGTATGGATGGCACCTCCAAATTCTATAGTAGCTGAGTGATCAAGCTAGGGAAAGGCAAGGCAGTGCTGAAATCTAATACCCTATCCTGAATCTCTTCCAAAATGATACGCGATATGTTTAAGTCTAGCTCATCCAAGAATGCTTCTACAAGCCCAATATTGGTAGCACCCAATATGTTATCATTTTCCATGGGCGCAATATGGTGCCTCACAATTGACCACCACGCCTTGGCGGTGAACTTGAGTGTAATCTTGTAAATCGTTGCCCCGTTAATCCATAGGGAATTTTATCCTACTTTTGTAATGTGGTATTCTAATCACTTGTAGTGCATGACTTTGTCATCTACGGATAACTTTTCTACCCTTTTTAAGGCAGTCATCCGAAAATTGTATTTCGAAGTCTCCTCGACCGGTATAAAATCTTCTCTGAACAAGACATTAGAGATAGCCTTGACGAAGATATCTACTTTTTTCCCCAAAAAAATTATTGTATCCAGATGGGGATGCTTCTTTTTATCCTTTTCTTTTCCAGAGGAAGTCATGTTTTTGAACATTGTGGCATAGTTGGCATAAACCTCCCTCACAAGCTCTGGTTTATAGATATAGATGGGCCTAGTCATCTACCCCAAACCGCACTTATCAAATACCCAGACCAACTCCGAGACCTTCTACAATGATTTAAGCAATATTTGGGGTTCCTCTTGGACACTCTTCTTCTGATTTTTGTTGTTCTTTAAGGACACCCCATCCAGATGGTAATCCTTAGAGTTTGCCAGACTTCATCTTCTTAGGTCAGGACCCCTTTGAACTGGGGGTGTAGCTGGTCTCTCATAGGATTCGGGGTTTAATGATTCCTACTTTTCCGAGGAACTTGTCTTATCACCATGGTCTTCCCCAGCTTATTGTGTTTCTTACCTCCCTCTTCAGACTGGGGAAGGTTTATATGGATAGCAAATTCTACCAAGGTCATAGATGTGGTGGCCTTGGCCTTCTCAAGTTCCTTGGTCTTTCCCCTTATGGTTCAAAGAGAGTGTTGTTTAGTCGAGGGGCTAGTAGAGTACTCCACCTTGGTACCACTAGAGCTATCGGACTCACTCTTTGAGGTCGGGGGTGGTTCCTTAGATGCCCTCTTCTTAGAGATTTTCTTTTTGAGCTTGGTCTGTACCTTTAGTGCTATTGTACCTATATTAGAAAACAGATTAGTTCCAGTTTTAAAGCAGTTTACAGGTGCAGTAAATGTCTGAGATGATTCTTCCTATGATCGTGCAATAAAGGTATGGTCGTACTTTGTGATTATAGGAAGGGTTCCCTAAAAGTACTGGGGGAACATTGCATCATACGATTGGTTCCTATGATCGTGCAATGAAGGTACGATCGTACCTTCTAATCATAGGAACAAATCTAAAGTACTGGGGGTATGTCACATCAGACGAGTATATACCACGATCGTGCCTTGATAGGACGATCATGGGATGTGCTCATATGATGAGCACTTACAAAACTGGAACTGGTACTCTACAATGACCCAACCTATGACCGTATGTAGATACCATGATCGTAGGGTGTGTCGTGGAGTACACTAACACTTAGTAGATTTCCAGAACCAACTTTTGACCCTTTTTATACCTAATTGAACCCAGTTTTGACTAAAATTTTGCACCAATGGGTAGTCAGACTTCCCCTGTGCTTTCAATCACTCAAAACCCAGACCTAGAGGTAATTTTTTTAGCACCCCATTACTTATGCTATCCTCATAAGGTTATGATTGCATTACCTATAATTGTGTTATCTGAGTTGAATTACGGATTGAGTGCCTAAGTTCTAAGCTTGAGGAATAGGTTGAATCGTACGAATCATAGGTACTACTTGTTTTCTTGCTCTTTTGATCATAGGAATGATTGGGTGTCGGATCGGGTCTCAAAAATGGGGTTTTAAATGTTAAAACCCTAATTGGGTCCAGTTGGATCGGGTCTTTATTATTTAAGTGGACTCCACATACGGGAGTCTCCTATGATCATGGTATGAAATCACGATCGTGTCACCTTATCATTGTATGAGGATTGAAGAAAACTTACTTGAGAACCTATGAAGCTTAGGGACGATCATGATATATAGCCACGATCATTCCTTAAAATCATCGGTTTGAGGTTTTGATTTTTGGTTTATAGGAGTTTGATCAGACGATGGGCACCACAATTATGACATCTTGGTACAATCGTGGTGACCCATTTAAGATAACTCCCCAACTTTCATTCTGCAAGACTTTAGTGAAATGTGATCAGACGACTAAACCCACGATCGTGGGTTCTTTCCAAGGTAGTGCAATCCTCTCGTGGGTTCAGTTTGAGTCCATTTCTGCACTTTTTCCTGCATCATCCCTGCACAAGTAACACACATTACCCTTTAAAAATAATAAGTACAAAATCATGTGTTGCCTCCCAAGAAGCAATTAATTTAACATTGCGGCACGACATGGCTATGTTGGTTACTCATACTTCACCAACAAGCCCATGGGTTGCCTCCCATGAAGCTTCTGATTTAACGTCGTGGCACGACTCGGACTAGCTTGATTGCTCAAGCCTCCTTTAAGTTCACTTCCCAAATCATATTCAAGTCTGTACTTTCAACCAAATAGTGTTTCACCCTTTGGTAATTGACCTTTAATTTCAGCCCATCTTTGTTTTCAAGTTCGATTGCGCCATAGGGAAACACTGTAACCACTCTATATGGGCCTTTCCATTTTGATTTCAACTTTTCAGGAAATAGCTTCAGCCTTGAGTCGAACAATAATACCACATTGCCTGCAGTAAATTCTCTCCTCTTAATCTTGCAATCATGATACAACTTCATCTTTTCTTTATACAAGGTTGAGCTCTCATAAGCGCGGAGATAGAATTCATCCATCTCATTCATTTGTTCTAGTCTCATTTTTGCCACATCACTCCATTCCAGATTCAGACGTTTCAATGCCCACAACGCCTTATGCTCAAGTTCGACAGACAAGTGACATGCTTTGCTATACACAAGCTAATATAGGGACGCAGCAATAGGAGTCTTAAATGCTATCCGATAAGCCCATAGTGCATCATCTAACTTCCTAGCCCAATTTGTCCTATTGGCATTCACAGTTTTTGCCAGAATAGACTTGATCTCCCGATTGGAGAACTCGACTTGCTTGATTGTTTGAGGATGGTAAGGTGTCTACACCTTGTGTTTCACATCGTATTTCTCAAGCAGGGCCTAAAATAGATGATTGAAAAAATAAGATCCTCCAGCGCTAATGATAACCCTAGGAATAACGAATTTGGAGAATATATTCTTTTTCAAGAAAGCTGTGACGAACCTTCGTTGTTAGGAAGCGCAACTGCCTCCACCCACTTTGAAACATAGTCAACACCACCAATAAATACTTCACGCCATGCGAGCTCACAAAGGGGCCCATGAAGTCAATACCCCAAACATCAAATAATTCAAGCTCAAGTATAGTAGCCATTGGAAGTTTATGTTTTCACGAGATGTTCCCCTACCTTTGACATTGGTCACTGATGGCGCTCAAAATATACCTCCAGAAAGTATAATGAGGTCACTGTATCAAATATAGAACCCAATTAAGTTTGGGTCGATCCCACAGAAAATAGGACGAAAGTCTATCGAATGCTAGTCTAAGTGATTGGTAAGTAAGTAAAACTGGGGGTTGGGGGGTTATAAGCGAGTAGTAACAGTAACGTTTGTTGATTTTTGTATTTGTAATCAATATGATAAATACACTAGGACTATGATCCCCAATGATTCCTTAACTCTATCGGTTACTTGTGCTGGAAAAACTGTCCCGCTATATTGCATGCAAAATCTAACAATATATGTTCATCTAATTGTCTCTCAACCATGGTTAGATGAATTTCACTCTTCTCCTCTCGGTCTCTGAGTGTTGCACTACTAACGCTTGTCCTGGATGTCAGATAACTATTCATGTTACGGCTCAGGTTATTAGATGAAGGTTGATAGCTTCAAATCTCTGTTGTTATTTCATTTTCCCAGTCTTTACCTCTCTCTCGAGCAAGTCTAGAATATAGGCGAGTTTCTAACGTTTGCAATCGTTATAAGATCAGTTATAATGAAGGTAGTAACAATACATGCATTCACAACAGTTCAGAATTGCTTTGCACTTAGATCTGTTTCATTAATTCCTCATGGTTCACACAACCCTAGTTGATGGGTCTAGCTACTCATGATTGCAAGAAAACAAGAAGAATTCAATGATGAAAACATAATTGTAAACTCACAATAAGAAGAAAATACTGAAACCTCAATATTAATAAAAAACTCGAATCTGTGTTCCAAGATTACAAAATCAATAATGTCATTATGAACTCAAAAATAATGAAAATATCTCTCAAAACAATGTAATGACCAACCCCTAAACATAGGACAATATAGGGGTATTTAAAGATACAAGATGAATCCTATCCTAAACAAAATAGGAAAATAGAGTCGGCACTTTTCCACAGTACCGACCCACGCTATGTGGGTTGACCCACGCCACATGGGACCTACCGTGGTAATCAGGCTGCTTCAACTAATTGTAGGAGTTGACCTATGGCACAGACCCACGCTTAATAGGTCGACTCACATGACGTGGGTCCTATCATGAGTCACTCCTCTGGTGCAAGACTTGGCTTTTTCGTCTTCAGATACTTTGTTCTCTAGCATGATTCTTTCTTTTTGTCCATTTTGCCTCCAAAACCCTATTCTCCTGCAATATAGAACAGAAAATACATCATACCAACAAAACATACCCGAGTTATTACATATTTTCTTTATTTTTAGCATCAAAAGTTCCATGAAACCATGACACATCAACACCCTCAACTTAGAACGTTTGCATGTCCTCGGGAAAACAAAACAAAACAAACACATATGATGCTTAACTAAAAGAAACCTAAGAGACCTACGACAGTCGACTTATTGCTTTTGGCACCAAAACTTTTCCTACCCCTACTATTTGCAAATCAAAATCACAGTGTGTATACTTGCAACATATTATCATGACGCAGTAGGGATCAAATGATGGCATCAGATTATGAACAAACAACTAAGCATATATGAAAATGACATTATCCGAACAAATAGCAGCTAACAATGCAACCCATGTACTCTCACAACAAAGAAGTCCCATACACTCACATTATACTAATGAATATCAAAGTAGGGACTAGGTCAAAAAACTCTCTCTCACAAAGAAGTTCAAACAATGTGCATGAAATACCATAGGCTTGCCCTTATTTTCTATGCCTTACTTTTCGGACAATTGGACTAGGATCACTATAGGGCTTTCATCGACTTGTAATGTAGGCTTGGGGACGGGTATGGTACATATGGATATAGTGACTCAACCCTCCTTGACACTACACTATTTTTGGCTCTACTTTCCAACCATTCTCTTTTTGTTTTCCCTTATTCTCCTTCATTTATTTTCAGATTTTTGGGTGTGATTTTCTTCGTACTTTCAAAACACAACTCTTTTCTTTTTCTTTTTCTTTCTTTTTCTCTTTTCTTTTCTATTTTTGTAATTTCTATTTTATTTCATCATTTTTTTCTCTTCTTCACGCCCAAATCTGTTCTCTTTTTCTTTCACTAACTCTTTCTTCATACCCAAGTTAAACTATGCACCCCTATAATAGCCACCCTCAACTTAGGCGATTTGCCTGAGTTTAGGTACACAATATCCAAGGAGGGACCAGGTCCAAGACAGGTTCATTGTAAGTCAAAATGGGAAGGTGAATAGGCTAATGAAGAAACAAGTCAATTAAGGCTCAAAATCGGGATCAAGGGATATTTACTTCATTTGGTCAGACATTTAGGCTAAAAGTGAACTCATTTAAGAACGACCTATGATCCTTTCCTAACCACTATCTTATAACCTAGGCAAGACTAATCGAGCAAGTTCTGGATCGCACACACAAAGTAAACTAGGTAATGACCTCACACCCACATAGCACAGGGTTACACTATCAACTACTACCTATCCAGTTCATGCATTGCTAGATACCATTATGTTGCCTATAATAATACTACCATAACAAGATCCAATAAATGTCACAAACTAACATAATACACACACAGTTCAAAACTGAATTTTTAAGAGGGGTGTCCTTTACACAATCAAAAAGCATTATTATCAAAAACTCGTTCAAAATTGGACTGCACTAAGGTTCCCCTATTTTTCTCCTAATTAAACACGAAAACACATAAATAATCTTACTAACAACCTAAATATGACGGTTCTACTATGATAGCACACATGGGGGAAAAGAAACACGACAACAAAAACCACCAAGTGGTGGTATACCCCTACCCCCAACTAAATAATGATGCACTGCTCTCAGTGTACAACTATCAGTATGGTAAGTTTAAGGGAGTGAAGACATACCTGCGTCTTTCTAGGCACCAGATGTGGGCCTATCCATAGCAGGATCATCTGTATGCACTCTAGGCTTTATGCTAGGTGCATTCGGTGGAGGGGGTGGCTGACTAGAGGATGCTCACTGTGCTCTCTTCTCATGTTTAATCTGAGTGATATGGTACTCTACCCAGGATACCTTAGTCTCCCTCTGGAGATCACTCTCAAACTCGTTGCCACTATCAGTCTGACCCTCAAGACTCCGTGGCCTCTTTTCTATGGCAACAGGAGGCTCCTCATCAGCAAACAAATCCACCTCAAAAACTGGTGTTGAGGATACCAGTGTAGGTATGGGTGGAATGATAGGAGTATGGCTAACTGCTAAATCTCAAACCTCTGCCCTCAATGCATCCACCTCCTTAGTCAACCCCATCAAATTTGGGATATGGGTCTCTCTCAATAGGCTACCCATTCGGTGCTCAAAACTGTCAATCCACCCATGCAACTCAAGGATAAACTTCTCCATAGAAGAAGTCACGCGAGCCTCAACTCTCGCCTCAGACGCCTCTATCGATGTCCTAACCCATGGCTTAAGCTGAGATGCCAACTTAGCCATCTGGGCCTCTGTGTGAGCCTGTCGCTCAATAACCTATGTCTGTCTATCCACTAACTGCTATAAAAACTCTTGTGAAATTGCAACCATGCCAGACGAGGGTGATGGTATGGTGGGGCCAGCTTCCTCCTCATCAGTCACAGAGCCTGTGCCCTCTGTAGGTAACCTCCCAGCATTGGGGTCACTAACAGGTGCTGAAGTGCTAACCGGCTCCTCACGATCCACTTACCCTTAAAAAAGGGCGACGCCTGATAAAGTAGAGGGCTAAGACCCCCTCTGGGAAATTGGAATAGCACCTCGTTGTTGTATCAGTCTTACATCAGCGATGCGGGTCACCTCAATGGCGTGATCTACTACAGGCATCCAAACTACATTAGCACTATAACATAGGCCCTGAATCAGACATGGAAAAGGAATGTTGGTATAGTCTCTAAAGGCGCGCTCATGAATATCCCTAATAATATAGCGGGCAATGTTGATGTCATATTCGGCGATGATGCTCGCTACCAGAACAGCTCGGTCAAGAGTAAGAGAATTATCTGCACCTTTGGGACAGAGACGGTTCTGTACAATCGACCACCAAAACCTGCCCGTAAAGTGAAGCGAGGACTTCTTAATATCCAACTTCTCAACTACCTATTTTGCAGCTGTGCCATCCTCCGCGATATACTATGCAACCCACCATAGTAGCTCTAAACGCTGATCAACATCTTTTATTTTATTTCTATTTTTCATCGTCTCCATGCGGTGATCAAAGTCAGCAGTACTATCTAGAAGTAGATGTTCTGCACCAAACAAGAACTGGTGGATAGTCTGCTCAGAAATGTCTACTCTCGTTCCACGAACCAAAGTGTGAGTCAATGGTGGTTAATCCCGAAACCGATGCTTAATTGGTGTGATCAATTCAATAGACGCAGCATATGAAACATAAAACTCACGGACCAAATCTGGGCTATAGCTACCAGAAGGCACCGTCATCCACCCGAATCCATAGCGATCAATCACTGCCTTAATCTCGGGTAGAACCTTTAACTCATCTAATCGATACCGGGTCTCCTTAGTGATACTCCGTCTATACACACCCCGCTCAGTCGGCTCTACATCCCTATCATAAATGGACTTCATACCCTAAGTACACCACCTCTTATTTTCCGTTTGTACTGCGGCCCAGTGTGCAGCCACCTATCTCTGTGAGAAAGTCGTGAAATCCTGAACACCATCGTCACCACTACCAGCGAACTTAGAATCATCTGCACCCTTGGCAATCTCATCAGTCCCAGGTGCCTCAGCCTTATCTCCAGTATCACCGGTTGCAGAAGCATCCACCCCCTCTTCAGACTGGGAGAGGATTCTGAAGACTAAATATGAGTCACCACTATAGGCTGAGTAGTGTCCCAGGCTGCAGCCTATGCCCTAGTTTGTTGTCTTGTGGCATGAGGTACAAGAGCAGAATCATCCTGAGCGATCTCATAAAACTCTTCAGACCCACTTTTCTCCGATTCTGAAGACTCGTCTCGCAGCCTTGTTGTGACTTCTGGGTTCTTGGTGCAAATTTGCGAAGAAGAACCCATATCTCTATGTTTGGGGTTTTCTTTAGGCGGCATGGTCGTGTATTTGGTGGGGTTTGGTTGGGTCGAGTATGGGTATTCGGGTTAGGTTTTCATGGTGTGGGGTTGGGTCGAGTTTGGGGTTTTAGGGTAATGGGATTTGAATTTTCTTGGAATTGGAGTGGTTGGTACTTGGGAATTATAGTGATTATAGGATTGGAGGTGTTAATTTGGATGAATTGGGGAAATAAATCGAGTATGTGGAGGCTTAGAGAATTGAGTTTTTGGATTTTCAAATGGGTAGTACCGGGTTTTATTGAGAGTAGGCCAAAATTAGGGTTGGGTTGGGTCGGATCTTGAATTTTATTTGTGGGTCTGAGTTTCACGGTACCGACCTATGCCACGTAGGTTGACCCACATCACGTGGGTCCCTGTCGTGGGTCGGGTTCTAAAGCCAAAAATAATCTCTAATTCCCACGATACAAACCCACGTCACGTAGGTTGACCTACGTCATGTGGGTCCCTGTCGTGGGTTAGATTCTGCAACGCAAAATTTTTATCTGATTTCCACTATACCAACCCACGCCATGTAGGTTGACCAACATCACGTGGGTCACCACCGTGGTTTTAAGATGCATACTTTTTAGTTTACATCTTTATTTTCAACTCATGACTGGTAACAATCCTTGGATTGCCTCCCAAGCAGCGCTTGATTTAACGTCGCGGCATGACGTAGCTAGGTTGGTTGCTCAGACTTCACCAACCATCCCATGGGTTGCCTCCCATAAAGTGCTTGATTTAACGTTGCGGCACGACCCAACTTACTTGACTACTCAGACTTCGTCAAGACTAATATCCTCACATGTCCTTATTTCTTTCGTGATTCCCACATAGTACTTTACACGCTGCCCATTGACCTTGAATAGAACATTATCATCATCTTTCAGCTCGATTTCTCCATGCGGGAACACCCTAACCACCATAAATGGTTCGGACCATTTGGACTTTAACTTTCCATGAAACAAGCGAAGCCTGGAGTTATAAAGTAGTACCAAATCTCCCGGGTGAAACTTTCGTCGCTCAATCCTTCAATCATGATATAATTTCATATTTTCTTTATACAGTGTTGAACTTTCATAAGCCCGGAGATGAAATTCATCCATCTCATTCATCTGTTCTAGTCTCAATTTAGCCGCATCACTACATTCCAGATTCAAACTTTTCAATGCCCATAATCCCTTGTCTTCAAGTTTGATAGGCAAATGGCATGATTTACTAAGCACCATCTGATATGGAGATGCACCAATCGGTGTCTTAAATGCAGTTTGATATTCCCATAATTCATCGTCCAATCTTCTTGCCCAATCAGTCCGATTGGCATTCACCGTCTTTGCCAAAATAGACTTTATCTCATGATTCTTGCTCGCTCGTCTGATGATGATAAGGTGTTGCACCTTACGTTTGACACCATCTTTTTCAAGCAGGGCTTTGAATAGTCGATTACAAGAAATGGGATCCTCCATCGCTAATGATCACTCGGGGTGTACCGAATCGTGAAAAGATGTTTTTTTTAAGAATGTCGTGACACTTCTTCCTTCATTATTAGGAAGCAATATTGACTTCACCCATTTAGAAACATAGTCAACAACTACCAGAATGTATTTCATCCCATGTGAGCTCACAAATGGGCCCATAAAATCAATTCCCCATACCTCAAACAATTCGAGCTCAAGAATAGTTGTCATAGAAAGTTTGTGTCTGCGCGAGATGTTCCCTTGTCTTTGACATTGGTCATAAGATCGAGCATAATCATGAGCTTCTTTATAGATGGTGGGCCAGTAGTACCTACATTGTAAGATCTTATGAGCAGTCCGCGCACCTCCATGATGACCCCCAACTGGAGATGAATGACATTCTTCCAAAATACTCATCATCTCGACTTCCGAAATACACCTTCGAATTATGCCATCTGCGCACACCCTAAATAAATAATCTTATACCAGAAGAAGTTTCTCACTTCATGCATGAATCTCTTCCTCTGCTGATACAACATATCTTTCGGTACTAGGTCACTTGCCAAAAAGTTGGCAAAATCTGCAAACCAAGGAATTAATTCTTGTGATGCTACCAGCACTTGTTTGTAGGGAAAAATATCATCAATATCAAGATCATCCCTCAATCTAAGCATGTCATCCTCCTCAGGGCGTGATAGGTGTTCTGCAACCTGATTCTCAGTCCTCTTTCGGTCCTTGACCTCAAAATTAAATTCTTGCAATAGAAGTACCCATCAAATCAGTCTTGGCTTGGCGTCCTTCTTAAACAAAATGTATCTAAGTGCTGCGTGGTCTGTATGCACAATCACTTTCGTAAAAATCAAGTACGATCAAAATTTCTTGAAAGCAAAAACCACTGCCAACAATTCTTGATCGATTAAAGTATAATTTTTCTGAGCTGGATTAAGTGCTTTGCTAGCATAATAAATCGTATGTAGAGTCTTCTCATTTCTTTGGCCAAGGACTGAACCCAAGGCCAAACCACTAGCGTTAGATATAACCTCAAATGACATCATCCAATCTGGTGAAACAATGATGGGGGATGAAATCAGCTTCTCTTTCAGACACTCAAATGCTTTTAGACACGCCTCATCAAATACAAACTTCACCTCATTCTCTAAAATCTTGCATAATAGATGTGCAATCTTAGAGAAATCCTTGATGAATCTTCTATAGAAACCTGCATGTCCCAAGAAACTTTAAATTTCTTTAACGAAACAGGTGGAGGTCACTTTTCAATCACCTCAATCTTGGCTTTGTCAACAATACCTTTCTTTGAGATTTGATGCCCCAAGACGAAACTCTCATTAACCATAAAGTGACATTTTTCCCAATTTAGCACTAAGTTGCACTCCTCGTATATTTGCAACACATTAGCAAGGTGGGTCACACAATCATTAAATGAGTCTCTCACAATAGAGAAATCGTCTATAAAAACCTCAATAGCGTCTTTCACCATAAACTGGCACAAATGGTCTTTGAGAGGGTTGTTGCACCCTTAGTCTTCTTTGTTTTTCTTCAAGTGCAGCGAGACGCTGTGCTGCTTCTTGCATTCCTTGATGATCTCTATCCACCTGTCTAAGAGTTGCTTGCCTCGTATTTTTCTCAGCCTTTAATTGAGCAGTGATTTTTCTGTAGTTTCATGACCAACTGGCTGAATTGGTTGGTTAAGAATATCTCCCGCGGCTTTGGGATTTTGGACTCCTTCGGTATTCACCATTCTTCAATTTGCTCTTAGTGTTTGTTTTATCTCGGCATCAAGTGGAATTAGGGGATTGCCTTGACTTCTAGTGTTGGACATACACCGGTGTGTGCCCTTAAAAGTACAGAAAAATAAAACCAATCAACTCCAACAACCAAACTAGTCAACTCCATAACCGTACTCCCTGGCAACGGCACCAAAATTTGATGTTGCTTAAATATACCTCCAGAAAAGTATAATGCGGTCGTTGTATCAAATATAGAACCCAACTAGGTTGGGATCGATCCCACAGTGAATAGGACAAAAGTCTGTCGAATGCTAGTCTAAGTGATTGGCAAGTAAGTAAAACTGTGTGGGTTTTATAAGTGAGTAGTAACAGTAACGTTTGTTAATTTTCGGATTTGTAATCAATATTTGAAATAAACTAGGACTGTGATCCCCAATGATTTCTTAACTTCACTGGCTACTAGTGCTGGCAAAAATATCCCGCTGCGTTGCATGTAAAATCTAACAAGATATGTTCATCTAAACATCTCTCGACCTTGGTTAGATGAATTTCACTCTTCTCCTCTCGGCCTCCGAGTGTTGCACTACTAACCCTTGTCCTGGATCTCAGATAACTATCCCTGTTATGACTCAAGTTATTAGATGAAGGTTGATAGCTTCAAATCTCTGTTGTTATTCCCTTTTCCCAATCTCTCTCTCTCTCTCGAGTAAGTCTAGAATACAGGAGAGTTTCTAACATTTGCAACAGTTAGAAGATCAATTATAATGAAGGTAATAACAATACATGCATTCACAATGGTTCAGAATTGCTTTGCACTTAACCCTTTTATTGATTCCTCATGGTTAACACAACCCTAGTTGATGGATGTAGCTACTTATGATTGCAAGAACACAAGAAAAATTCAATGATGAAAACATAATTGTAAACTCACAATAAGAAGAAAATGGTGAAATCTCAATATCAATAAAAAACTTGAATTTGTGTTCCAAGATTACAAAATCAATAATGTAATTATGAACTCAAAAATAATGAAAATATCTCTCAAAACAATGTAATGACAAACCCCTAAACACAGGACAATAGAGGGGTATTTATAGATACAAGATAAATCCTATCCTAAACAAAACAGAAAAATAGAGTCGATACTTTTCCACGGTACCGACCCACGCCACGTGGGTTGACCCATGCCACGTGGGTTGACCCACGCTACTTGGTTCCTGCCATGGAAATCAGGCTGCTTCAACTAACTGCAGGAGTCGACCTACGGCACAGACCCACGCCACATAGGTCGACTCACGTGACATGGGTCCTGTCGTGAGTCACTCCTCTGGTGCAGGACTTGGCTCTTTCGTCTTTAGATACTTCATTCTCGAGCATGATTCTTCCTTTTTATCCATTTTGCCTCCAAAAACCTATTCTCCTGCAATATAGAATAGAAAACACATCATATCAACAAAACATACCCGAGTTATTGCACATGTTCTTTGTTTTAAGCATCAAAAGTGCCACGAAACCACGGTACATCAGTCACAAGCCCTTGCATAGTCATAGGTAGCTTTGTGAATAGTGGGCCAGTAATATCAACATTATAAGATATTATGCATAGTCCACGCACCTCCATGATGACCCCCAACTGGTGATGAATGACATGCCTCTAATATGCTCAAGATCTTAACCTCAGAAACACATCTCCGAATTATACTATATGTACAAACCCAAAACAAGTACGGCTCAACCCAAAAGAACTTCCTCGCCTCGTGCATGAATTTCTTACGTTGGTGAAACGACAGGTCTTGAGGTACCACATCAGTCACTAGATAATTTGCAAAATATGTGAACTATGGAATCAAATCTTGTGAAGCAGCTAATACATATTCATCCGGGAAAATGTCATCAATATCAATCACCTCTTTCAGCTTCAGGATAGCCTCTTCTTCAAAGCATGATAAGTGGTCAGCCACTTGATTCTCAGTCCCCTTTCAATCCTTAACCTCAAAGTCAAATTTCTACAACAACAGTACCTAATGAATCAACCTCGGCTTTGCATCCTTCTTTCCCATAAGGTACCTAAGAGATGTGTGGTCTGTATGCACAATGATCTTTGTGCCAAGTAAATATGACTGAAATTTCTCTAAAGCAAACACCACAGCAAGCAACTCTTGTTCAGTCATAGTATCATTTTTTTTAGCAGGGTTAAGTGCTTTACTAGCGTAGTAGATGGGATATAATATCTTCTCTAGCCTTTAGCCTAGGACTGCACCTAGCACCACACCACTAGCATTACACATAACCTCGAATGGCATAGACCAATCTAGAGACACAATAATAGGAGTTGAAATCAACTTCTCTTTTAGGTACTCAAACGCTTTTAAACATGCATCATCAAACACAAATTTAACCTCCTTCTTTAATAGCTTACATAATGAATTGGCAATCTTAGAGAAGTCCTTGATGAATCTTCTATAGAAGCCTGGATGCCCTAAGAAGCTTCGAATACCCTTCACAAAAATTGGTGGAGGCAATTTTTTTATCACCTCAATCTTAACCTTGTTGAACTCAATCACCTTCTTCAAGATCTTGTGACCAAGCACTATTCCTTCTTTAACCATGAAATGACACTTTTCCTAATTTAGAACCAAGTTATATTCCTCACATCTTCTCAAAACATTGGCTAGATGTGCCAAACAATCATCAAATGAGTCACCAATAATAGAGAAATCATCCATGAACACCTCAGTAGTGTCCTCAAACATGTCAGAAAGTATAGCCATCATGCAATGCTAAAAGGTTGTGGGTGCATTACACAAACCAAAAGGCATCCTCTTGAACGCAAAAATCCCATATGAACAAGTGAAAGTGGTATTCTCTTGGTCCTCAGGTGTAGTAGAAATTTGATTATAACCCAAGTATCCATCAAGAAAACAATACCAATCTCTACCCGAAAGTCAGTCTAACATCTGATCCATAAATGGCATAGAAAAGTGGTCCTTTTCAGTCCAAGAGTTTAGATTTCTATAATCTACAACCCGTGACTGGCCTTATCAGAATAAGCTCATTTTTCTCATTTGGAACCATTGTGATTCCACTTTTTTTTGGTACACATTAGACAGGGCTTACCCACTTACTAAAAGAAATTGGATAAACGACACTCGTGTCCAACCACTTGATGATTTCTTTCTTCACCACCTCTTGCATAGGCGGATTCAATCTCCACTGATGCCCAATACTAGGCGCACTGTCTGGCTCAAGTTTGATTTTGTGCATGCAAATTTCGGGCAGAATACTAATGATATCAGTAGTGGACCATCTAATGGCCCTCTTGAACCTCTTCAAAATAGAAACTAGAGCCTCAACTTGCCATTCCACCAAGTCAGCTGCAATGATAACCGGCAAAGTATTGTTGGCTTCCAAAAATATGTAACAAAAATGAGATGGAAGAGCTTTGAGCTCCAAGACTGGAGGCTCCTCAATAGACGGCCGAGCTGGTGGGGCTACTCTGTTCTTCAAATCAAGGTCAAGCTTCTTAGGTGCATAATTGTATGAACCCCTACCCTCAAGTGCGCTTACCATCTCATCATAACTATCAATACCATCACCCTCAAAATTCATGATTGCTGCTGCGAGGGCGTCAACTCCAAGACTCTCCTCAATAGGAGCTACCAAATCATCATTGTCGACTTTATCTATCATAGAAATCACACATATATCCTTTGGCTACTTCATAGAATTACATACGTAACTTGCTTACTATTTAACCAAAAATTCATCTGCCCAGTCTCCATATCAACCAACGCATGCCCAGTCGCAAGAAAAGGTCTTCCCAAGATGATGGGAACCTCAAAGTCAACATCACAGTCAAGGATTATAAAATTAGTTGGAAAGATAAAGGATGCAACCCTCACCAAAACATCACATAAGATACCCACTGGCTTCTTCATCGTGCGATCCGCCATGAGAAGTCTCATCGAAGTAGGTTTGGGCGACCCCAACCCCAACTGTTTGTAAACTGCAAGCTGCATCAAGTTAATGCTAGCACCCAAATCACATAATGCCTTTGCAAAGTTAAAACACCCAACAGTGTATGGAATCGTGAATGCTACTGGGTCTTTCTTCTTCTCAACCAAAGATCTAGAGGCTATTGCACTACAATGGTGCACATTGTTTACAGGCTCAAAACTCACAGTACTCTTCTTCGTTACCAAGTCCTTTATAAATTTTGCATAGCCCATCATTTTTTCTAAAGCCTCCACAAGAGGGATATTACTCCTTCAGCATTTAGATAAACTTTTGATATTTTCCCTCTCCAGCTTTTTTCTTCAACCTTTGTGAAAAAGAACGAGGAGGTCGTGGAATGGGATTTAATAATTGTGTGACCTTCATGCCCTTTCCCTTGTCAAACTTAGCATCAACTAGAGGCTTTTGAGATGCATCCTTATCTACCATAAGATTTTCTGCTTCATTCTTGTTTACGTCTTTAATAATTACTAGCATGTTCCTCTTGTCATCAACCATAGGCATAGGAGGATCAACAGTAGTCTTTCCACTCCTAGTAGTAATGGCTAGGAAATGGCCATCATTCTTAGGATTATGGACGGTGTTGCTCGAAAGTATACCTGGTTGACGTTGATTCAATGCGGAGGATATATGTCCAAATTATTGCGGAAGTTATTTAATGGCGATCGCATGAGACTCAACTTTTTGGGTCATCCCTAAAATTTCTATCCTAATCTTATTAAGGCAATTTTCATGACTCTCCAACCCCTTAACAAGTTTTGCAAGCAAGGTTTCCATCCTCAAATTGCCAGAATCAGCATCACAATGTCCCGATGGAATGTAAAGGCCACTCTTGTCTTTATAATAATCTTTTCGCTTCCAATAACCATCGTGATCTCTGTCTCTATACCCAAACCTATTGTAGTTGTCTCTATAGTAGTTTCAACCCTGATTCACTTATCGAGAGTTCCAATTATCTTGATTAGACCCTTGGCCCTTGGCTCAAAAACTCATCATCTCTCTGTCAAGATATCTAGCCCCCTCCTCAAAATTTGAATCTTCATACCTAGGTGCCTTACTTCATGCACCTACCACCTTCACCTTTTTTGCTCCAGCTGCTATAAATTATTTAGTAAGTAATTCGATCTCAGTCCTCAGTTATGCCACCTCTTGAGCGACTGTCTCATTTAGTGCTCACTGCTCTGCGGATGCTCCAATCACATAAGTACCTGATCTATATGCCTCCTAAGTATGTCAACCTCGATTGGTTATAGTGATCTTATCTAGGATCTCAGAATCATTCTCCCATCATAGACTCATGAATTCTTCACCTCTGATTATGTCGGCTATAGCCTTAGTGTTAGCATTCAAGGCTCTGTAGAAGATCTCTAGCAAGTTTCTACCCTTTATCCTATGGTTTGGAACACTCTGTATCTTCTTTTTGAACCTCAACCAAGTCTCATATAGTGCCTCTGAATGCAACTGTTTGAAGTTGTATATCTTGTTTTTCAATTGCAGCATTCTGGAGGGCAGGAAAAATTGGTCTAAGAACTAATTCATCAACTCATTCCAATTAGTAATAGATCTATGGGGTAGTTCACCTAACCATAGAGTAGGTTCTCCCGTCAGACAGAATGGAAATAACCTCAGTCGAATAGCATCCTAACTTACTCCAGGTAGATTATATAAAGTGCAGATCCCCACGAAGTTCATAATATGTATGTTTACATCATCAGTAGGAAGGCTAGCAAATACCCTCTTTAAATTCAGCAGTTGGATCATTGCACTCGTGATGTCGAACTTAGTACCTTGAGGCAATTCTGGTGGAATGGTTGCACCCATTTCAATTGGCTCAACATAACCCAAATCTTTCTCTGGATCCTTATAAATAGGGAGATATTGTTGTAGAGGTTGTTGTCCCCTACTTCTTCTCTATTTTTCCCTCTCATCAAGCACAGCTAGACGATTTGCATTATCTTGTCTAGCCCTCTTTTCCCTTACTGCCCGTCTGGCAGCTTCTTGCCTAGTGTTTTCCTCAGCCATCAACCGAGCAGTGACTTGTTCCGCAGTTTCCAAACCATTATGCTATTTTAGTGGCTGATTCAAAATTGTTGTGTCATCACAAATCCCCTCGAGCGGGGCTCCTTGATAATGAACTGCTTCGTAAACCATCCTTTAATTGTGTCTTAGAGTTCTATCAAGCTCTATATCAAGTGGAATCAGGGGATTTCCTTGAATCCGAGTATTGGGCATACACCGGTGTGCATCCTAAAAATAACAGAAAAGTAAATCATAAAATAGCAACCAATCAACCTCAACAAATACAATCAATCAACTCCGTAACAGCATTCCCCAGCAACGACACCAAAATTTGATGTCGCCCAAATTACACCTCCCAAAAAATATAAAGCAGTCGCTGGTCAAATATAGAACCCAACAAGGTTGGAGTCGATTCCACAGGGAATAGGTCGAATTTCTATTACGTGTTTGTTTAAGCAATTGGCAAATAAATAAAAGAGAGGGGTTTTGTGAAACAAAAGATCAACAGTAACAAGTGTTGATTTGTTGGATTTGTAATCAGTATGAGAAAGGCACTAGGAGTGTGTTCCCCAACAACTTCATAACTTCATAGGTTCTCCATACTTTAGTGATCTCTCATAGTATTCGGCATGCAGAATTGATAGGTTATGTATTATCTAACCGACTAGATTACGCCTCTTGTGATGACTATCCCCAAGCACAAAGGTTCATGTGTCATGTTTTTTGCATTACTAACCCCTATCTATGATCATAATATAGTCTTTCTCGTTTACCGGCTCAAGGCTAATTAAATGAAGATAACTCCAAGTCTTGTTGTTGATTCACTATTCCTATCCAATTATCCTTGATAAAGTATAGGGTATAGATAGGATGAGTTCCAAAGTGTGCACTCGTTAGTAAGCAACCAAACCAAAAGAAACAACAATGCATGCCCAATTAAACTTTGAGAATCACCTTGTACTTTGAACGCTATGTCGTTAATCCGTCATGGTTCCCACAACCCTAGTTGTGTTATTTAGCTACTCATAACTGCAAGCACACAAGAAGAATTCATAGATGAAAACATAAGTATGAACTTACAATAATAATAAGAAAACTCCAATATCTCAACTTGAATTAAAACACTAAAATCAATTTTTAAGAAATTCCAAGAACATACCTTAGAATCTCATAATATAATGTTGTAAAACATGAAAAAGTGTAAACTCTTACAAAAAGATCCCATAGGAGTATTAATGGATAAAATAAAACTTATCCTTATACAAACAGGAAATCTGGGTTGGTGGCAGACGATAGGAAGGTAAGATCGGTTCGAACCACGATCGTCCTTTAGTGCTCGTGGTTTGGCTTATGGATTTTTCCTCTTCAGGTCTTGGCTGGTATGCCTCTTAGTACAGCCTCGTAGTTCCTAGGCATGATCTTACCTAGTGCTCGTCTGATCTATCCTTATGTCAATCATCTACAACCTTCATATCTAGGCCTTTTTCCTACTACATCAATGTACAATATTATGATCATTATACGGTCGTGGAGGGCTCTTGTCTGATAAGTCTCATACTTTACTCTTACAGCTTTGTTTTCAGGTCTTCCTCCCATGACCAGATGGTAGGATCATATGTTCATGGTACGGTCGTGGGAGCTCTTTGTCTAATTAACTCTTAAGGACCAATTTTTTGATTCATGCCACGATAACCTTGATATAATCATGGACAGATCCGACGGTCGTGGTTTCACTCGTCTAATCTTCTGAAAGTCCAATTTTTAGCATATTCCTTCTCTGATCCTATTTGTCATGTAATCATGAAAAAACCCATCATATCCTCAGAAACCTACCCTTGTACTTGCAAATATTCATAGTTTTAAGTGTCTTAAAGTGTCGGAAATCCATGGCACATCACCAGGGATGAACCAAAAAAGAATGTACTTAATAAAGAGAATCCAAGGAGTAGTAAGCGACAAAGGACGTCGACTTCCTTCAGATCAGATTTTGTAATATTTCTTATTAAAAATGACCCTCAAACATTCCTAAAAGTGATGTCGTCTGCGGACCCATCCTTTTGAAAAGAGGCTATCAATAGTAAGATTGATTCAATCATGAGTAACCACACTTGGGAGTTGATTGAACTTCCTCCAAGAAATAAACCTGTAGGTTCTAAATGGATCTCCAAAAGGAAAATGAAAGCTGATGGTACTATTGACAAATACAAGGCAATACTTGTTGTGGAAGGCTTTAGACAAACAGAAGGCCTTGATTATTTGACACATACTCGTTAGTAACAAGGATATCGTCCATTCGGATGTTGGTTGCATTAGCTGCGGTATATGGTCTTGAAATCCATCAAATGGATGTAAAAATAGCTTTCTTGAATGGAGAATTGGAGGAAGAAATTTACATGGAACAACCCGAGGGTTTTGTGGTTCCTAGTAAGGAAAAGAAAGTGTGCAAACTTGTAAAGTCACTTTATGGACTAAAGCAAGTACCCAAACAGTGGCATGCAAAGTTTGACTAAATTATGTTGGCAAACAGATTCAAGATATATGAACGTGATAAATATGTTTACGTTAAAGACACTCCAACTCACAAAGTCATTATTTTTTTGTATGTGGATGACATGTTGATTATTAGTAGACATATTTCAGACATATATGCTCCGAAGCAAATGCTAGAAAGCAAATTTGATATGAAAGACCTTGGAGTTGCTGATGTGATCTTAGGAACAAGAATTCATAAAACTCCACAAGGGTTGGCATTGTCACAATCTCATTACATTGAAAAGGTACTTGACAAGTTCAAGTATCTGAATTTCAATATTGTTAAGACTCCATTAGATGTGAGCTTTGCACTTCAAAAGAATAAAGGTGAAAGTGACTCATAATTGGACTATGCAAGAGTGTTGGAAAGTTTGATGTATATCATGAATTTTATGCGACCAGATATAGCATGTGCTATTAGTAAAGTGAGTCAGTACACGAGTAATCCCAATCAAACTAATTGGATGGCAACAAAAAAAGTTTTGGGGTATCTAAAACATACTCAAGACTATGTTTTACATTATAACAAATATCCTATGGTAATTGAAGGATATAGTGATGCAAATTAGATCATCGAGTCAAATGAAGTTAAATCCACGAGTGGATATGTATTTACTCTTGGTGGAGGAGCAGTCTCTTGGAAATCATCCAAACAGATGTGGCCTGTTCTACAATGGAATCTGAATTTATCTCGTTAGATAAAGTCGGTGAAGAAGCTGAATGACTCTGAAATTTCTTAAAAGATTTTCCTTTTGGCCCAAACCTTTGGCACCAGTATACATACACTGTGATAGCCAAGCTGCAATAGGTAGGGCAGTGAGCATAATGTATAATGATAAATCTTATCATATAAGACGGAGACATAATACTATTAGAGAACTACTCTAGCAGAATTATCACTATTGACTATATGAGGTCAAAGGATAATATGTCGGATCCACTTACAAAAGGCCTAACTAGAGAGGGAGTTGAGAGATCATCGAAGGGAATGGGTTTATGGCCTAGGAAAAGTCATCACGGCGGTAACTCTACCTAGCGGACTAGATCCCAAGAGCTAGGTTCAAGGAGATCGAACAAAGTTGTGACTAATGGTTCAACATTGTCAATTTACTCAACCCATTCTCATGATAAAGACAATGTTCAGGAAACAAGGATAAGGCTTATGGTTTAAGCTTTTTAATGGTTTCTATGTTTGAAAGGTATGACCAAATAGAAAAGGCCTATTTTCTAAACTCTCATGAAACTAGGTAGTGTTCATGGCTGAAACGAATAAAACCGTGAGAACCAAAAATGGTAACAGTCTAGTTGTGTGACTTGTGTTGTCTAGGTGTACATTAAAGTTTGATAGTTCGAAGATATCACATCTACCAATTGATCGCGTGCATCCTAGACAAGTTCACTTCAGAAAGTTCAAAGGGAAACCTACTTATCCAGATACAATTAGTCTTTGCTTGTAGATCACACACTTGTCCGTATATTTTTGATGAAACAACCATTCCCCATTTATGTCTGGGATTGTTGGGTTCTAAGTGAAAGGTGAATAGAAAATGAAGGGAAAAAATGAAGGAAAAAGGAGTGAATTATGATTTCACGTTATAAAAGAGTGTTTCTCCCACATTGGTAGAAGAAAGAAATATTCTTGTGCTTAAGTATGTAAGAACTCTTCCTTGCTGTTAGTGAGGTAAGAATAAAGCAAGCCTCACGTCATTGTTGCTCTCTTGTCTCCTCCTTGGCTTCGGCTTCAGCTTCAGCTTTGAATTTGGATTTGAATTTGGAAAATGATCGATTGAGATATTATATTTTTAGACAAAATTCATTTGAAACTTGAGATTTAATGATCGTTTAATCCAAAATTCTGATATGAAAATACTCTCCATTTGCG
Source organism: Capsicum rhomboideum (assembly GCA_031232105.1). Lineage (NCBI taxonomy): Eukaryota > Viridiplantae > Streptophyta > Magnoliopsida > Solanales > Solanaceae > Capsicum > Capsicum rhomboideum. The sequence continues at coordinate 49,628,647 of CP124717.1, read as the reverse complement.
GACGCACACGAGCATGTACGGACAGATGTCACAACGTACCTCGAAGGAACGCGACCCTTCGAGGCACTATTTGAAGATGAAAAGGACGACCTGCGTGAGTATGTATCATTCTGCAGGTGCAGATGTCAACGCAGGTCGCAGTTAGCTTTCTATTTTTTTACAAAAGCATCCTGCTTCCGCAGATGGGCTCGATGGTCCGAAACAGTGTAATTTTTCAGAGCCATTACTTCCTTTTTGAAGCACCACCTTTTGGCAATAAATACCTGATTTTTTCCTCAGGTATAAGCATAAAGTTTTGAAGTAAAAACATTCTTCTTCTTCCTAAAAACTAAAGTGTGATTTACGAATTGTTGAGTGTGTTCGTTGTTCGACAGAGTTTGAGGTACCTCTATTCTGTCGAATTGATTCATTTTATCCTGGGAAGATATATTCCATAACTTCTGGTAATTGAGGGGAATAATTTCCCACACCGTGTATTCGGTGGACTTGAATCTTCCAATCTTCATCTCTTTCTAAACGTTTGGTTTTGCTATTTTCCAGAAAATAGTTTGAACTTCATTTTTTGGTTGTTCATAAGTTGGGTTGAACTTATTATTAAAGTTCAAATTTGAGAATACGAGTTACAAATTCATTTGATTATTCATACTTTAGTTTGAACAAGTGTTTGAAGTTCTTGTTGTAAAATACAGATTTTACTAAATCCAAAAAACAACACTCACTGCTTGTGTTGATTTAGCTATCGCTATCATATTTGAGTCATGATACTAGCATACTGTACAATTGTTTGATGTAAGTATATTGATCAGAGATACCAAATTGTCACGACCCTGATTCAAAAGCCACGAGACAGAGACCTAAAAATCTTTTACACATTAGGTGACTATAGCATTTGATAAGAACTCAATGTACTACAGACAATACAATAACATGTATAAACAAATCTCCAAATGTCTCAAAGTAACAACGGAAGAAAACACAAGTATAAGTATGTTAAAGCGAAACCACAATGCACAAGAGAAACATGTTTGATGTAGCCCGAAAATAGAAAAAGAAGAACACTAGGGAAATAGCATAAAGTGTATATATATGCCATCGATTACGACATATGTGGTTGACTCACCTCAGCAGAATGTCTCAAAAGCTGCGAGTTGATGTGACCACCTTTCTTAGGAAACATAGATCTCAAGTTTTCATTACCTCTTAGCTTTTGGCTTGTTTTGGACTATTTTAACTTAAAACGCTTTTTTTAAGTTTGTCAAACATCAAAACAAGGCAAAAAAAATGCTTTTAAGTTGGTTTGATCATCTTTTAAGTCAATTCAAACAGTAGGAAGATTTGTCTACTTGATCTATTATCTTATCATCTGTGATTTTAATAATTTCTGTCTTTCTAATTAGCCTGTCTCCTTCTAATTAACAAATAAAGTGGTTCTTCAAATTTGAGGCTTAACAAGGACTCTTCACCTAATCTTCCTTCTTATTAAAATATTACGAATTTGACTTATTATAGACTAATCATCATATATTGTAATAATCATTTGAATTTCATTATAGACTTTAACGAATAGCAGCAAATTATGCTTTTTTGGTATTAAAATAAATAAAAAATATTTAAACCGGAATAAGCATAATTTGTTGGCATCCGTTTAAGTCTATAATCTATATCTTTATATATATATATATATATATATATATATATATATATATATATATATATATAAGCTATAGTCTATAATCTATAATATATTAAAAGTGTGAAGACCCTTAGAAAAATAATTTGAACTTTTTGTCCTTCATTAAAAGACTCTGCAATAGACAAAATCGTCTTTTTACTATTTTTCTTAAGTTATTATTATTATTATTTATTATTTATTTTAATTTTCTCACGTTATAGTTATGCACATAGACTAATAATAATCTGCCGACTTCTTGTTGTGAGCAAAAAGAATTCTTTTTGTGCTATATTAATAATTCGAAGGATTCTTTTTCTATACAAAAGTAGAATTGAATTAGGGTTTACTTATTTTTATCGATACTGTAGTTTAATGAAGAAACCAAAAATATATGATAATTATGCATTGTTTTTATTCGATGCTTTAGCCTTCTTCCAAAGATTTTCAGATGCGAGTCTCCTAAACAATTGAATCCAGGTACATATTAATTTCTCTAATTTTTTCATGAAGTTGCATGGCAATAGTACTTGTTTTTATATATTACTCTATTTGTTCGTACTTTTTTTTGATTCTTTAACGATACGACCATCTCAAACAAGTATGATTTTTCAGTAAATGAATTCTTTTTGTGCTATATTAATAATTAGAAGGATTCTTTTCCTATACAAAAGCGAAATTGCATTAGGGTTTACTTATTTCCAGCGATACTGTAGTTTAATCAAGAAGCCAAAAATATATGATGATTATGCATTGTTTTTGTTCGATGTTTTAGCCTTCTTCCAAAGATTTTCGTCACGCCCCGAATCCCATCGAGACATGATTGGCACCCGTAGCCGATAAGGCCCGAGAGAACCAACCTCTGCCTATGTTCAGTCATATGCATCTCATAATCATAACCACCATTTCACAATAATATGAAGACGAATAAAGGAGAACATGGGACATATTTATACATACATAAGAAACTTGGCCGTTGAGGCCATCCAGTCAAAACAACATATGTCTTTTACACTATTACACCCACATCCGTCTACAAAAGCCTCTAACAAGAGCATTGACCAAAAAGAACCATAAGTCGGGACAAGTCCCCGCTTTACACATTATGTACAAAACCAAAACATGTATATACTCTGACTCGGAGAAGCCCCGAATGAGCTGGAGCTCACCAAAGAACCGCTAACACTGGCAATCTACTGAGGAGGCCTACTGGGACCTGTGCCTGCAGCAAGTAAGGTAAATTCCCCGAGAGGGGTCAGTATGAAATAAGTACTGAGTATGCAAGGCTCAGATGAAACTAAACAACACATGAATATTTCAATGAATATGTCAATGAACTCAAAACATATGAAGAATCAATGTGCATAAGTCACCATTTGGTATTTTGGGAAACCATGTGGATTGCTTTCATTACTTTATTTGCTTTCTTTATCTCAATGCTCAATGATAACAATGTACCCGGGCCCCTACTGATCAGTGGGTCTTTTCATATCATAACATCATATTGGGATCGAGTCGAGCTAGGCTTATGCCCCTAGACTTGCCACCCATAAATCAATACATCGGGATCGAGTCGAGCTAGGCTTACGCCCCTAGACTTGCCACCCATAAATCAATACATCGGGATCGAGTCGAGCTAGGCTTACGCCCCTAGACTTGCCACCCATAAATCCATATCTCGGGATCGAGTCGAGCTAGGCTTATGCCCCTAGACTTGCCACCCGTACTTGATCATTGACCACATTTGCATTACTTTGATCTTTACTTTGAGATTGATACCTTGATAATCATAACATCACTTTGGAACTTTGGAACACAACATTGTTGGAAACTTGGAATCATTGACCAATAAGTGAAGAACATGTGAATAAATATCAATGAGAAATATAACATCACTAGCACCATGATACTATTGGAACCATTGGACAATAAGCCATGAACAAGAGACACAAGTATAGGCACTATTGGAGTATTGGAACATAACCTTATTTGAACTTTCGAAACATTAACCATGAATATGAGAAATGAGATTCACAATTGATCAATGAGTAGGAAATATATAACAATTACCATGGATCATGGATAAGTGCATATGGGATACCTTAGTACATTTCGGAATAGAACGAGAGAAATGTCAATGTGAACACTATTGGCCGTAGAAAGATACGGACAAAGTAACCTTACATACCTTGGATTCACAATACGAATATACAACCTTCGATGCGTATACAATAATCCCTCTCCTTCTTTATGTGTCACTCTACAACATAAATACATAACGAAATTCACATTAACCACCAATTACTTTACAAATGCATACCATGTCAATGAGTTACATGTTTGCTTTTAAACATGTCATTTCCCCTTGACAAAACCATTGATCATACTATTATTCCAAAAATTCCATAATATTCCCAACATTGACCAATACATGAAAATCAATACATTTCACCACAATACTTCTCCTTTACACTTTCTTATCCATAACATATCACAAATAATCCATCAAAGCACCTTAATTCAACTCCTAACACATATCGGCCAAAATCCCATAATTTCCACTTTTAGACAAGAACAAGTTTTATACCAAAAATAACACCATACATGTTCATATTTTGTCCATACCATGTTTTTTCATCAAAGGCACAAGGCCTAATTCAAATTCAAATCACCAAGATGACACATCTTGCACCAAAGGCAAAAATACACTATTCATCATCTTGCCAACACAACTAGCATAATATACATAATCTCCCATGCATATAATATGTTAATCCATGAAAATAAACACTTACCAAAGCTTGGAATATGTTGATCTTGTCCAAAGAGTCCAAAGGATTTATTTGCTTTAGGCTTTGAAGTTTAAAGAAATGTGTGAGAAAATATCACAAAGGCATGAGAGTTTTTGGACAATAAAATCTGATCTTGGGGCCTTTATATAGACCCCAAGTCATCCTTAGCCACACTTGGCATTACATGATATGTTTAATTGGTCACTTAGTGGAAGAATGGGTCATTTCTTCTTGGGCCAAGTCTTTTAATCCCATTTTGGGCCTATCTTTGGGCCCAATAACTCATATCCATGTAACCCATCCAATTTCATGTAGTAATCACCATATCTCTCATGTTTACATAATTCCATAATGTCACGACAATTTTCTTTTAAACATTTCTCATTCGTCCTTTCGATCGCAAAAATTGGAATTCTAGTCGCCCTTGGCTTCATTGAACATTTTGGATCACTATTCACATTTCATGATTTGATCATGTAGGAGTATGTCGGAGTATCTTGAAGTGTTTAAAGCTTTAACCATGCTCAAATAACTCCAAAGAACCAAAAGAAACCATCGAGAAATCGTCGTAGAATTGCGTTACGAAACGACTCCGGAAAGGCCTAATATTTGTGCCTTGCGCCACACCCCCTGAAACAGGGTAGTGGCGCAGGAAATGCAGCCTCTCTGAATTTTCTGCAGGCTGGTGGCTTGCGCCACACCCCTGAAACAGGGTAGTGGCGCAAGTTTCAGCATTTTGCTGAAATTTCCGGCCACTAATCCAACGTTTACGTATCGTCCAATCCCTTATCAAAACACTACAAAATACTTACTTAGTGATCTTAACCATCAAGTAAACATGACTTAAAGTCACCAAATGAGGTTAGAATGTATACGAGTTCTTACCCAAATGCTCCACGAAATCACAACACACCTCCTACGACGATCTAATCGCACATGTTACGTCCGATATCAAATGTTTCACCAATGACACTATAAAACACATATGCATGGCATCTCAACACATATGTAGATATGATCCCAAGGTCTAAAGTGAGGTTATAAAAGTACGGGGTGTTACATTTTCAGTAGCGAGTCTCCTAAACAATTGAATCCAGGTACATATTAATGTCTCTAATTTTTTCATGAAGTTGCATGGCAATGTTACTTGTTTTTACATGTTACTCTATTTGTTCGTCCCTTTTTTTGATTCTTTAACGATATGACCATCTCAAACAAGTATGATTTTTTGGTAAATTTTTGATAGATTATCTTTTGATTTGATTATTATTATTATTATTATTATTATTATTATTATTATTATTATTATTATCATTATTACTCCCTCTGTCCCAATTTATATGACACACTTTCCTTTTAGTGAGTCCCAAAAAAAATGACACATTTCTATATTTAGTAATAATTTAACTCTAAAATACCCACTTTACCCTTAATGAAATGATTCATAACCACACAAATATCTATGACTTATTTTAGACCACAAGTTTCAAAAGTCTTCCTTTCTTTCTTAAACTCCGTGTTAAGTCAAACTACATCACATAAATTGGAACGGAGGGAGTATTATTTTAGCCGAGGATCTATGGGAAATAACCTCTTACTAATAGTAGGTTAGGGGTAAGTTTTTTATACATACATGTTGTTGTTATTACAGATATTAGATATGCTTGTAGACCCTACAATGGCTAGGGATTTGCTTTAGACGTTGTCCTACACTCCAATATTAAAAAGGTAGGCATCTCACTTTTTTTTTCTGCGTATGCTCTCGATCCACTTATTGTTTGTAGAATTTTGTAATCATATTTATTTGTTGTTTTCGATTGTTGTGGTTTTGTTAAGAGCATATTTAGTCATTCAATCATCAATATATGGCTGATTAGACACGAAGATTACTTTATTAATAATTTTTGTAGTTTACAGAAGAAGCTTGCTCAAGGATTTCATGGACAAGTCATGGTCATCATCCTTCATTGTGGCATTACAACGTGGCATCCCTATTTTAGTAAATTGTCCTTTTTTTCCCTTGTACTAAGCCACATTAATAAAAACCTTCTTGGCATCCCTATTATCATATTTTCAGTAATTGGAGTCCCCAAATAGATGATAATGTTGTCAGGGGGAGGTCAAAACTATCACAATTGAGAGAACTAGAAAATGGAACCTAGTTGCAGTGGAAATCACAAGTGAGAAACAGGCAAAAGTGGCTGCCAAGAAGGTATTAATGTGGCGAAGCCTGGCTCAAAGTAATTATCCTATTAAGGCATCGTTTGTTGTTGATTAGAAGTCATTCATTCACGTATTCAAATCAGTATACTAATAACTAGACCATGCATTACTAATACTTGCATAACTCTAACCAACAACCAAACGACCTCTTACGATTTATGAGTAAAGTTCCTTATTGTAACTTATTTAACATTTTGTTTTGCTGATTTAACGAGGTAAACGATAGCTTATTTTCTTTGGTGTTAATCTTCAAGTAGCATAAAGTAGATGTGAAGTCCAAGTTTAGGTGTTGGTCAGATGTTTCCTTCTAATTTTGTTGTTTGCTTGTAGCAACTTGCTGACATTTAAGTGATCATCCCGTGGAATTAGTCGAGGTGCGCGCAAGATGGTATGAACACCACTGTATCAAAAAAAAAAGGAGTTCATGTTCATTTCAAACAATTCCCTTGTACTTTTAGCTTATGAATTTTATGAGAGAAGATGAAGCTTTGAAAATAATGCATCTCTTTGAAGGTAGAATTGAAGCCAAAGGAATTAGTAAACGCACGTTGAAAAATTGAATGGTTGGTATATAACCAATTTTATTCGATTTTTCTTTATTTAAATAAATATTTTGTAGATTTTTTAGACTCCAAGCTTAGTGTTGTAGAGTAGCAATTGCTATAAAAAATACCAATTGTTTAGTATCAGTTCCGTGTTTGAAAATTCATGGACTAATACACATAATTTTCTGATAAAACAAATGGACTAAGTACAAATTTGTATGCTCCTATTACTTTGTTGACTACTTGAGAAATTAAGGGGATATACTAAGGAGTGATGAACTAAATGTGACATTTTGAAAGTTCATTGATAAGGGGGCCTAAATGTTGATAAGTAAATAAGTGAAAAGTATGCAAACTGATCAATAATCTTCGGTGGTTATTACTCTATTATTGAATTAAATCTTTCAGTAAATTTCCTCTTTTCTTGACTTCAAGAACAGTAGTTAAAGAGACGGCCTTTTGATTTTGAATGTAGATTTTTATGTAAATATTGTCACAAAGTAGACCTCTACTTAATGCTTTCTCCGTTTAATATGGAGGTTCAGGAGACGAACTCCCTAGTGATTGTGGTGCTGGAAGAGGTTTTGGATTTTTCACAGGTGGTGGAGGCGATAATGCAAGGGTGATTGTTGATGAATGAAGAGGTGACAATGCAGGGGGATGCATCGATGGTAGTGGAGGTGAACTTGCATGACGGGTTTGTTCTGGTCGAGGTGATAGTCGTGGTGGTGGACTACTTGGTATGTTGGATGATGGAGGTGCTGGTGAATTATCAGTTGGACTAAAATATGGAGGTGGTGTTAAGCTAGCAGGCAGACAGGATGGTGTAGGTGGAGGACTAATTGGAGGAGCAGATTCTACAGGAGGTGTTGGAGTAGAAATTGGTGGTTGTGGCTGAGGAGATGATACTAATGGGTGTTTTTTCCTTAAATTGAGGTATCTGCTAAATATGTTTCTTTCATCTTGCAACGTCTTTTCTCCATAGTTATTTTCTCTTGCCTAAGCACTCTAATACCTGCTAAGATTATGTTATTGTCAAGGTTTATTTTAAGATTATGTGATTATGTAGGAGTCTTTATTTATGGACATCTTGTATCTGCTCCATTTAAGGTGCCATCAAAATTTAAAGGCGAGATCTACAGAATGGTGGTTAGATCGCCTATATTGTATGAAGCGGACCTGACATAATTTCAGCTTATCGATGGCATGACCTTACATAGGAGGCTATGGAGGACTCATACTGAAAAGTAGGGATATTTTACTCGGGATGAATCGAGAAAAGGCGTAAAAGATCTCCAGAGGATTTGAAAGATAATGATGTTGTTGAGATTAAGATGACGTAGTTCATGGACTTGAGTTGTTGAGAGTTTCTCTTAATTCGGCTTTGGAACTTCTCAAATCTGTAAATGAAGGCAGTAAGATCCTTCAGGTATTGGCTTTGGATTTAAATTATTTTTATTGAATGATTTATGCCAATTACCAAGGAGTAATCAATCTTAGGTGTAGGAACAATCAGTTCTGTATCTTACTATATGTTTTGCTGATTTTGTGGTGAGTAAAGGGTCAAAAACACACCTAAAATGTTTCAATTTTTTCAAGTTTCATACCTGAACTATCAGGAGGTATGCGAGTTTCCTACCTAAACTAGTACCAACTATGTATCAAAAACACACTTTCAACTATCAATTGTTCTTTTTTCGTACCTGAATGATGGTGATGCTTCTGTAGGAAAAGGGAGAAACAACTGATATTGGAGGTGTATTTTGATAAACAATTGGTGATAGTTCAGGCATGAAACTCGAAATACAGGATACTTTAGGTGTGTTTTTGACCATTAACCCTTTTGTGGTTGATGGGAAGATTATGTGATATTCAATTCTTTTTTTCCGCTGTTATGAAATTTATATATAGCTTAGTTGGAGGTGAGCTACATGTTTATCATCCAAGGAAACACAAACTGAACCATGCATTCGAGCTATTTAGAAGAAATCAAATTAAGTAATCTTGAAAGGCAGGAAAATCTAGAAATTTTGAGGAAAATAACAAGCTCATTAGGCAGTAATATGGATTTCTTTCCGCTACAGAACTTGCATATATGCTTTAGGAGGGTTCGACACATATGTGTCAAGGGAGAATATACTAAGTTTTTTTTTCTGAAAATTCTTGCAGGAACCTTTTCGATTTGTGCGTGTTTGTTTATTCGGAAATTACAAACTAAATGTCACGATCCAATAATTGAGTCATGATGGCGCCTACCGTAACCCACCAATAGGCAAGCCAAACCCTAGCCCGGAGCCTCAAGCGACGGGCTAATGGGCGGAATCTCAGATAGCAGAGATGAAGTGGAAGTAACCATACTTATAAACATGCTATAAATATAAAAACAGAATGAGAATATATATACATGCCAAGACTATTAAGGAAGAGGACAGTATATCAAGTCAAGAACCCCTCCCAAGACCTGGTGAGGTCTGTACAAGAGCCACTACTAGACATATTCAGAATACAAGACAGAAACCAAATATATATAACAAGTAAAACAGTCTTGAGTGCAAAAGACTATACAGTATAGATGAAGTAGGATCTGCCTCAAACGTCAGTAAGCTCACCCTACTCCGGAGTCAGTGCTGAGAAGAGAGTCACGTCAAACTCGCCGACTAGTACCCGGATCTGCATCAGGAAAAAAGATGCAGAAGTGCAGTATGAGTACCAGGGCAACGGGTACTCAATAGGCATCATCAGCCGACTGAGCTCAGTATAATATAAGTAAGCTAAAATGCGAGGGTGCATGTAAGTCCGGGGTATAAATAAAAAATACATAAGTAACTGCCGAGGCGTATAGATATACTCAAGAGATAAATAAATGTGATATCGAATAACGAGTAAATAAATGCACAAGTAAACACACAAGTCAAACATAACCTATCTGGGGCCCCACAACCCGATAGGCACACGGAAGAAAACAATAACCCAGCTTGGCCCCCATAAATCGGTGGGACACAAAAGAATAGTAAATGCATAGTCACCAGTGTCTTAAAGCTGTATCAGTATCTAGAAACCACAATAAACAACAAGGGTGCACCGGGCTTGAACCGGCACTAATGGGTAATAACAAGAGGTCAGACGCTGGAATCGAACTAGACATAGTGGATAATAACAATAGGCCACGTATATATCATAACCACCGAACTCAAACCGAAACTCAGAGAACAACAGTACCGTAACCATGGTTCCCAGTACCAGAACTCTCAAATCATATCATAACCAGATGTCGGACTCGAACCGGAACTCATAATAATCAGTTAACAGAACCATCATATCTGAATCAGTGGCCGGACTCAAACCAAAACTCATAACAACCAGTAACCAGAAGAGAACCAAATGTCATATCATATCAGATAAATGGGAAACGCCCTAGTTTTAGGTCAACACCAGTATATAAGTACAGAGGCTAACCCACAACATGCTACAAGTCAATTTCGGGGTCCTTCTAGGTCAACTATCTACTATAAACAATATGTATATACAAATCTGGGTATACATTATAAGTCATGGAAAGGCGGGTCGGTGATCTAAGTCAAACTAGCCGACCCCGATCAAATACGGTGCTACCAGGGACTAACAAGGCTAAACAGACCAATCGGGTATAATCCGGGTGAATCAATCCCATCACAACCCTAACAGGTCATATAGGTCTTAACTAAGCCCAAAGATGTCAAAGTTCTAACAGGTCAACAAAAAGGGTAACGGGGCCAACTAACGGGTCCTGAAAACCAAGTCTAGTTATACTTGTCTAAGTTTGGGCTAAGTCTGCCTAAGCCTGGACTAAGGTCCAACAATAACATTCCCCACCTAGCAATCAACAACAACAAAACAATCCGACCTCAAATAGGTCGTCTGTGGCGTACCACGAGGATAACGGGCGTGGAATGTATCCGAATAGCCCTATCCGATCTAGAAGGCCTAAATCACAGCAAATAACCACCACCAAGTCTATAATACCAGACCACAACACCAGAAAAATAGCATACATATATCACACATAAGCCCAATCTAAGTGTAAAGGAAGGTAAACCTAGCCTACCTGGACGCCGCCGTAAGTCTGCCAAAAGAACCAGCTATACAGGAGTCTTCCCCTTCCGAGAGGCCTCTGAATGCTGCCAAGCTACCAAATAATAAACTACATGTCAAAACATGACTATTGATACCCATACTATATTAGTTCAAAAAATGTCCGAACAGTCCATATGGGGTCCGCTTGCGAAATCGCAAAACTGAAACCGTCATAGTGTCCCAAATAACTCTGTGACCAATAGTCACAGCAGATGCTATCCAATCCAAGCTCATATTAAACTCTAAATAAGCATCAACAACAATACCACCAAATAACAGTTCAAATACACGACTTTAAGCTAAAATTTACCAAAAAACTTACGATATAAAGACACTATACCATCAACTACATGATCCCCAAGCTTGAATAACTTGACGTAGATAATTAATTTCCTTTGAAATCCTTTTTAAAAGAAATAATGTGCACATATGTAACAGTACTATACTGTTATTTTGAAATGAAAGAACATTAAGTGAAAAAAGTTCCTAAGACTTTAAGTAGTACGTATATATATAATAATGACTTCCTCCTTCCTTAGTGGCTCTGTACCTACCTTAAATAGTATTAGTAAAGACTTGCACAACTTAGTCACTATATGCTTTGTCCAATAGACACCACGTGTAAATGTGGTGTCACTTTATTAGTCCTTGACTTTAATTTTGTCCTGTTATTTATATACTCGGGTATTGCATAGGTTCGTGGTAAAATAAATACAACTTTTTAAATGTATCTTAATTAATAGAAAATTATTTCTAATAAAACCTCTATAAAATAAAAATATTATTTTAACATATTTAGATTCCCTATCTCCACTTAAACTATTAATAAGTTATAAAACTATTATAAAGTATTATAGATATATCATAACTAAAAAAATTTATAAATTTCAAAAAATATATTTTCGAAAGGCAATTAACCATATCTTTTTACCAAATTCTAATTTAGCATAAATATTTTACAACGTGCTCGGTCTAAATAATATTCTCAAACGAATTGCCCGAAAATTGAACTGTCAGTACCAGCAAGTCATAAATAACTTGGGGCAGTTATAGAAAAGCTCTAAATGCCGAGAGCACACGAAAATGAGGGAAATGACCGGAAGGGTCATTACAACATCCACTACTAAAAGGACTTTCGTCCGCGAAAGCCAAGAGTAAGCACATACCTGAAGACGTGAACAAGTAGGGATACTGGACTCGCATATCAGGCTTAAGCTCCCAAGTGGCCTCGTCAATCGAACGGTGACGCCATTGTACCTTAACTACTGGCATGTCCCAGAAGCGTAACTGTCTGACATCTCTGGCTAAAATGGATACAGGCTCCTCTACAAATGCTAGTTTCTCGTCTAACTAAACCGAGTCCCACTGAAGCACATGTGACTCATCTGGAATGTACTGTCGCAGAATAGAAACAAATCCAACACATATGCTACCTCCCCGACTGTCCGTAGAATCTTAAAGGTAATATATCTGGGGCTAAGCTTGCCCCTCCTACCAAACTGCATCACGCCTTCCATGGGCGATACTCGTAAGAAGACCCTATCACCAACTCTAAATTTTAACGGACGATGTCTACGGTCTGCATAACTCTTCTGTCTACTCTGGCTGTCCGCAGCCTGTCCTGAAGCACCCGAACTCGGTCCAAAGATTCTCGGAGAAAATCCATGCCACGAGGATTGACCTCTGAAGTCTCGAATCATCCAACTGGAGACCGACACTGTCTACCATACAAAGCCTTAAACGGGACCATATGAATGCTAGAATAAAAGTTATTATTATACGCGAACTCTGTTAAAGGCAAGAACTGATCTCACTGACCCCCAAAGTCGAACACACAAGCGCAGAGCATATCCTCCAATACCTAAATAGTCCGCTCTGACTGCCCGTCGGTCTGAGGATGAAATGTAGTGCTGAGGTCCACCTGGGTACCCAACTCTTCCTGGAAAGTCTGCCAGAAACTGGAGGTAAACTGAGACCCTCGGTCTGAGATAATAGCTATTGGCACTCCATGTAGGCGACCCACCTCCTAAATATATACACGAGCTAATCTCTCAGCACTGTAGGAAACTCGAACAAGGATAAAGTGTGCAGACTTAGTCAACCGATCTACAATAGCCCAAATACTATTAAAACCACAGGAGGTGCGAGGAAATCCAATAATGAAATCCATAGTGACCCTCTCCCATTTCCACTCAGGAATGGGAAACTGCTGAAGCAATCCACTAGGTCTCTGGTGCTCGGCCTTTACCTGCTGACAACAGAGGCATCAAGCTACAAACCCTGCTATATCTCTCCGTATACCACTCCACCAATAGTACTGCCTCAGATCCCGATACATCTTAGTTGTCCCAGGGTGAATAGAATACCCAGAGATGTGCGCCTCATGCAAAATCAACTGAATCAAATCCCCAACCCTCGAAACACAAATACGACCGTCAAACCTCAAAACACTATCAGAACCCAAGGTTGCTCTCTCAGACTCACCCCTCAATACCTGATCTCGAATGCTACGGAGACCGCTATCCTCAAACTGACGACTCTGAATCTGCTCCAACAAAGTAGATCTAGCACCAGCACAAGCGATAACCCTCCCGGGGTCAGAACTATCCAAACGCACCACCGAGTTAGCTAAGGACTGAATGTCCAAAGCTAATGGGCGCTGAGAGACTGGAATGAAGGTTAAGCTATCCATACTCACTGCCTTCCGACTCAAGGTATCCGCTACCACATTTTCCTTGCCCGGATGATAGAGAATAGAGATATCATAGTCCTTCAGCAACTTAATCCACCTGCGCTGCCTCGAATTAAGATCCCTCTGAGTCATAATATGCTGAAGACTACAAGATACTGGGCTCGCATATCAGGCTCAAGCTCCCAAGTGGCCTCGTCAACCGAACGGTGACGCCATTGTACCTTAACTACTGGCATGTACCGGGAGCGTAACTGTCTGACATCTCTGGCTAAAATGGATACAGGCTCCTCTACAAATGCTAGTTTCTCGTCTAACTAAACTGAGTCCCACTGAAGCACATGCGACTCATCTGGAATGTACTGTCGCAGTACAGAAACATGAAACATTGGGTGTATAGCTGAAAAGGCCAGAGGTAAAGCCAACACATATGCTACCTCCCCGACTGTCCTCAGAATCTTAAAGGGTCTAATATATCTGGGGCTAAGCTTGCCCCTCCTACCAATCTGCATCACGCCTTTCATAGACGGTACTCGTAAAAGACCCTATCACCAACTCTGAATTTCAACGGACGATGTCTACAGTCTGCATAACTCTTCTGTCTACTTTGGCTATCCACAGCCTGTCAGAATCACCCAAACTCGGTCCAAAGATTCTCGGAGCAAATCCATGACACGAGGATTGACCTCTGAAGTCTCGAATCATCCAACTGGAGACCGACACCGTCTACCATACAAAGCCTCAAACGGGACCATAAGAATACTAGAATGAAAGTTATTATTATACGCGAACTCTGCTAAAGGCAAGAACTGATCCCACTGACCCCCAAAGTCGAACACACAAGCACAGAGCATATCCTCCAATACCTAAATAGTCCGCTCTGACTGCCCGTCAGTCTGAGGATGAAATGTAGTGCTAAGGTCCACCTGGGTACCCAACTCTTCCTGGAAAGTCTGCCAGAAACTGGAGGTAAACTGAGACCCTCGGTCTGAGATAATAGCTATTGGCACTCCATGTAGGCGACCCACCTCCTGAATATATACACGAGCTAATCTCTCAGCACTGTAGGAAACTCGAACAAGGATAAAGTGTGCAGACTTAGTCAACCGATCTACAATAGCCCAAATACTATCAAAACCACAGGAGGTGCGAGGAAATCCAATAATGAAATCCATAGTGACCCTCTCCCATTTCCACTCAGGAATGGGAAACTGCTGAAGCAATCCACTAGGTCTCTGGTGCTCGGCCTTTACCTGCTGACAACAGAGGCATCAAGCTACAAACCCTGCTATATCTCTCCGCATACCACTCCACCAATAGTGCTACCTTAGTTTCCGATACATCTTAGCTGTCCCAGGGTGAATAGAATACCTAGAGTTGTGCGCCTCGTGCAAAATCAACTGAATCAAATCCCCAACCCTCGAAACACAAATACGGTCGTCAAACCTCAAAACACCATCAGAACCCAAGGTTGCTCTCTCAGACTCACCCCTCAATACCTGATCTCGAATGCTACGGAGATCGCTATCCTCAAACTGACGACTCTGAATCTGCTCCAACAAAGTAGATCTAGCACCAGCACAAGCGATAACCCTCCCGGGGTCAGAACTATCCAAACATACCACCGAGTTAGCTAAGGACTGAATGTCCAAAGCCAACGGCCGCTGAGAGACTGGAATGAAGGCTAAGATACCCATACTCACTGCCTTCTGACTTAAGGCATCCGCTACCACAGTCGTCTTGCCCGAATGATAGAGAATAGAGATATCATAGTCCTTCAGCAACTCAATCCACCTGCACTACCTCGAATTAAGATCCCTCTGAGTCATAATATGCTAAAGACTGCAGTGTTCTGTAAAGATCTCATAATGAACACCGTAGAGATAATGCCTCCAAATCCACAGTGCAAACACAATCGTTGCTAACTTTAAATCATGAGTGGGATAGTTACGTTCGTGCACCTTCAGTTGCCTCGATGCATAAGTAATGACACGACCCCACTGCATCAGAACACATCCCAAACCGATATCTGATGCATCACAATACACAGTGAAACCCTCGCCCTCAACTGGAAGAGTCAACATAGGGGTAAAAGTAAGTCGATCCTTGAGCTTCAGAAAGCTCGCCTCACAATCCTTAGACCACTGAAATGGAACCTCTTTTCTGGTCAATTTGGTCATAGGAGATGCAATAGACGAGAATCCCTAAACAAATCGTCTGTAATACCCTGCCAACCCAATAAAACTGCGAACCTCGATAGGCCACGTGAGCCTAGCCCAACCTCAAATAGCCTCAATCTTTGCTGGGTCTACCATGATACCGTGTCTGGATACAACATGCCCTAAGAAAGCTACAGACTCAAGCCAGGACTCACACTTTGAGAACTTGGCATAAAGCCGATGATCTTTCAAAGTGTGGAGCACAATCCTCAAATGCTGCTCGTGCTCCTCGTTACTCCTCGAATAAACCAAGATGTCATCAATAAAAACAATCACAAAAGAGTCCAAGTATGGCCTGAATACACGATTCATCAAGTCTATGAAAGCTGCTGGGGCATTAGTCAACCCAAAAGACATCACCAGGAACTCATAATGGTTGTACCGAGTCCTAAAACTGTCTTTGGGATGTCCTCTGCCCTAACTCTCAACTGATGATATCCAGATCTCAAGTCTATCTTTGAGAATACTACTGCACCCTGAAGTTGATCAAACAAATCATCGATACGAGGCATAGGATACTTATTCTTTACTGTCACCTTATTTAGTTGTCTATAGTCAATACACATAAGCATGGAGCCATCCTTCTTCTTTACAAACAGAATTGGATCACCCCATGGTGATACACTCGGCCTGATAAAACCCTTCCCCAAAAGGTCTTGGAGCTGACTACTCAACTCCCTCAATTCAGCAGGAGCCGGAGCCATAGAAATAGGTCGGGTGCCTGGTTCGAGGTCAATAATAAAATCTATATCACGCTCAGGAGGAAGGCCAGGTAGGTCAGTCGGGAATACATCAGGAAACTCATGAACAATCGGGGTGGAGCCAAGTGACGGACTCTCAATGCTAGTATATCGAACATATGCAAGGAACGAACCACATCCCCTCGACATCAATCTACGATCCCAAACATATGAAATAATCTCTGTCAGTATGCGGCTAACAGAACCCTGCCACACCACCGGGGGTACACCAGGCATGGCTAAGGTAATGGTCCTGGCAAAACAAACCAAGACTGTATGATGAAAAGACAAACAGTCCATGCCCAGAATCACATCAAAGTCTACCGTGGCCAATATAACAAAATCAACCTGAGTATCAAATTCCTAAATAGTCACCAGACAAGATCTATATACCCGATCTACTACTAAGGAATCACCGATGGGGGTATAGACACGTAAGGGTACAAATAATAACTCAGAACATAAACCCAACCATGGTGCATAATAAGTAGATACATAAGAAAATGTAGATCCAGGATCAAATAATATAGAAATTGGCTAGTGGCATACAGAAATCATACCTGTAATCACCGCATATGATGCCTCAGCCTTCGACCTAGCCGGCACGGCATACAACTGACGCTGGCTACCACTAGTCTGAGCACCGACCTGACTACCAGTTCGACCTCCCTGCACTCCACCTCGAGAACCCTGGGGACCACCCCGACAACCCTGTACACCACCTCTACCTACTGGCGGTATAGATCTGATGGGCTATGTCGTCTGCACTGAAGGCTCAATCGCCCTGCAATGAGGACACTCACGCGCGAAATGATCGACAACCCCACAAGTATAACATACTCCTGGCTCCCTGCTTGGCCTAGAAGATCCGGGTGATCCGGTATGACCACCTCTAGTTGATGAACACTGACCATGTCCCTGAGGCTGACTACCAGAACCACTATAGGCGGGATGACCCCTATCAGAAATATGCAAGGCTGACTGTACGGGCCTACTAGGCTGACCCTGTCGCTGAAAAGACTGATGCTGCTGTTGTGGGTACCTACCCTGAAACTCACAACCTTTGAATTGTGAACTGACGCGACTACCACTATCACTACCCTGTAATCGGGGTCTCTTATCGCTGCCCCCTTGGGCCTCACAATCCATCTTCTCTATCGAATATACATGCTCAACTATCTCAGTAAATGATTTCCCCAAAGTTACTAAACTATGTGTGGCCCTGCGGAGTGTTAATCGCAACCCTCTGACAAAGCATCTAATCCTCTCGCACTCATCAAGCAAGATCATAGTAGCATGTCTGGCCAAATCATGGAATCTCGCCACATACTCAGCTACTGTCATAGACCCTTGTCTCAACCTAGAAAACTCATCTCGAAAACGCTCACGCATGCTGCGGGGCATATACTTCCCCAAGAATACCTCGGAGAACTGTGCCCAAGTAATGGGTAGAGATCCAGCTAGCCTGGAATCAAGATAACCTCTCCACCATCTCCTCGCAATTGTATCAAACTGATAATAACAAAATCTACCCCGCGCGACTCCACTAATCCCAAATTTCTCAGCTTCTCCTTGCAGCTGGATAAGAACTCATAAGCGTCTTCTCCTGGTGTACTCGCAAACCTGGCTGGAGCAGATCTTAAAAAATGACTCAATATTTTCTACTCCTAGACAGACATAACTAGCTGAGCTACTACCAGCTCTGGAATTATCGATACAGGTGGAACCTCTACTCTGGGTGCTGCAGCTGCAAGCTGCGCACCAATACCAAATCCATGTACTACTTGCTGGGCTCCCTCGGCTGACGGTCCTCCAACTAATCCTAGCAACTGCACCAAAGTATCTCAGAGCACTGAAGCATCAATAAATCCACGTGGAGCCTGGGCTGCTCCCTGGCCCACCGCCTGTTGTGGCGGCGAAACATCCAGAGCTATAACGGGATCGGGTGACTGATCCGTAGCATGATCCCGGCCTGAGGATGCTACTCTGTCCTACCTCCGACCTCTAGGTCTACCTACGCCCCTAACTGGAGCCCTCGCTGCAGGCTTGGGGTTTCGACCCTGGGCTCTCGTACCACGCATCCTAGCCATCTGCGTAAAGAGTGAACCAAATGAAAATTAGAAACCAACATAGACTCGACGCACAGACATGAGTCAAGAAAATAAGAGACTCCCCTAAGAATGCTCCGTAGCCTCCTGAAGATAGAATACAGGCGTCCCCGCACCGATTCGCAGGACTCTAACACACATTAGCTCATATACTGACACTACCTATACAACCTAGGATCTGATACCAAGCTGTCACGATCCACTATTTGAGTAATGATGGCGCCTACCGTAACCTACCAATAGGAAAGCCAAACCCTAGCTCGGAGCCTCAAGTGACGGGCTAATGGGTGAAATCTCAGATAGCAAAGATGAAGTGCAAGTAACCATACTTATAAACATGCTATAAATATAAAAACAGAATGAGAATATATATATATATATATATATATATATATAACAAGACCGAGAAGGAAGAGGACAGTATATCAAGTCAAGAACCCCTCCCAAGACTTGGTGAGGTCGGTACAAGAGCCACTACTAGACATAGCCAGATTACAAGACAGAAACCAAATATATATAAAAAGTACAACAGTCTTGAGTGCAAACGACTATACAGTAGAGATGGAGTAGGATCTGCCTCGAACGTTAGTAAGCTCACCCTGCTCCGAAGTCAGTGTTGAGAAAAGAGTCACGTCAAACTCGTCGACTAGTGCCCGAATCTGCATCGGGGAAAAAGATCCAGAAGTGCAGTATGAGTACCGGGGCAATGGGTAGTCAGTAGGCATCATTGGCTGACTGAGCTCAATATAATATAAGTAAGCTAAAATACGAGGGTGCATGCAAGTACAGGGTATAAATAATAAATACAAAAGTAACTGCCGAGGAGTATAGATATACTCAAGAGATAAATAAATGTGATATCGAATAACGAGTAAATAAATGCATAAGTAAACACACAAGTCAAACATAACCTATCTGGGCCTCCATAAATTCGATAGGCACGCGGAAGAAAACAATAACCCAGCCTGGCCCCCATAAACCGGCGGGACACACAAGAATAGTAAATGCAAAGTCACCAGTGTCTCAAAGTTGTATCAGTATCCAGTAACGACAATAACCAACAAGGGTACACCGGGCTTGAACCGACACTAATGGGTAATAACAAGAGGCCAGACGCCGGAATAGATTCGTACATAGTGGATAATAACAATAGGCCACATATATATCATAACCGCCGAACTCAAATCGGAACGCAGAGAACAACAGTATTGTAAACACGGTACCCAGTACCAGAACTCTCAAATCATATCATAACCAGATTTCGGACTCGAACCGAAACTCATAATAATCAGTAACCAGAACCATCATATCTGAATCAGTGGTAGGAATCAAACCAGAACTCATAACAACCAGTAACCAGAATAGAACCAAATGTCATATCATATCATATAAATGGGAAACGCCCTAGTTCCAGGTCAACACCAGTATATAAGTACAGAGGCTAACCCACACATGCTACAAGTCAATTTTGGGGTCCTTCTAGGTCAACTATCTACTATAAACAATATGTATATACAAGTCTGGGTATACATTATAAGTCATGGAAAGGCGGGTCGGCGTTCTAAGTCAAACTAGCCGACCCCGATCAAATATGGTGCTATTAGGGACTAACAAGGCTAAACAAGCCAACCGGGTATAATCGCGGTGAACAAATCCCGTCATAAACCTAACAGGTCATATAGGGCTTAACTAAGCCCAAAGATGTCAAAGTTCTGACAAGTCGACAAAAAGGGTAACGGGGCCCACTAACAGGTCCCGAAAATGAAGTCTAGTTATACTTGTCTAAGTCTGGGCTAAGTCTGCCTAAGCCTGGACTAAGGTCCAACAATAACATTCCCCACCCAGCAATCAACAACAACAAAACTATCCTATCCCAAATAGGTCGTCTGTGGCGTACCACGAGGATAACGGGCCTGGAATGTATCCGAATAGCCCTATCCGATCTAGAAGGCCTAAATCACAGCAAATAACCACCACCAAGTCTATAATACCATACCACAACACCAGCACAACAACAAACATATATCACACATAAGCCCAATCTAAGTGTAAAGGAAGGTAAACCTAACCTACCTGGACGCCGCCGCAAGTCTGCTGAAAGAAACAGCTATACAAGAGTCTTCCCCTTCCGAGAGGCCTCTGACTATTGCCAAGCTACCAAAATAATAAATTACATGTCAAAACATGACTATTGATACTCATATTGCATTAGTTCAGAAAATGTACGAACAGACCACGTGGGGTCCGCTTGCAGAATCGCAAAACTGAAACCGTCATAGTGCCCCAAATAACTCTGTGACCAATAGTCACAACAGATTCTATCCAATCCAAGCTCATATTAAGCTCTAAATACGCATCAACAACAATACCACCAAATAACAGTTCAAATACGCGACTTTAAGCTAAAATTTACCGAAAAACTTACGATATAAAGACGCTATACCATCAACTACGTGATCCCCAAGCTTGAATAACTTGACGTAGATAATTAATTTCCTTTGAAATCCTTTTTAAAATAAATAATTTGCACATATGTAACAGTACTATACTATTATTTTTAAATGAAAGAACATTAAGTGAAAAAAATTCCTAATACTTTAAGTAGTACGTATATATATAATAATGACTTCCTCCTTCCTTACTGTCTCTGTACCTACCTTAAATAGTATTAGTATAAACTTGCACAACTTAGTCACTATATGCTTTGTCCAATAGACACCATGTGTAAATGTGGTGTCATTTTATTAATCCATGACTTTAATTTTGTCCCGTTATTTATGTACTCGGGTATTGCATAGGGTCGTGGTAAAATAAATATAACTTTTTGAATGTACCATAATTAATAGAAAATTATTTCTAATAAAACCTCTATAAAATAAAAATATTATTTTAACATATTTAGATTCCCTATCTCCGCTTAAATTATTAATAAGTTATAAAAGTATTATAAAGTATTATAGATATATCATAACTAAAGAATTTTATAAATTTTAAAAAAATATTTTCGAAAGGCAATTAACCATATCTTTTTACCAAATTCTAATTTAACATAAATATTTTACAACGTGCTCGGTCTAAATAATATTCTCAAACGAACTGCCCAGAAACCAAACTGTCAGTCCCAGCAAGTCATAAATAACTTGGGGCAGTTATAGAAAAGCTCTACATGCCGAGAGCGCACAAAAATGAGGGATATGACTGAAAGGTTCATTACACTAAATCTATGATACATCTCTTTTTGGTCAACTTATTTCTTCATTATTAAATTTCACCAATTACATAGTGATATGGATCATTTGATCCCAATATGGCAGTCATAATTGTGAATGGAGTAAAAAGCGTCAGCACATATGGAGTTGTTACTAGAGCCGAGGATCTACCGAAAATAATATTTCTATCTTCACAAGATAGAGATAAGGTCGCGTACACATACCACCCTCCCCAGATATCACTTGGGGGATTACACTTTGTTTATTGTTCTTCTATTATTGTATATTAACTTTGAATTGTAGCAGCGTATAAACTTTAAAACCTGGATTTACCTCTATATTAATTATACTTTTTGAATTTTATCTACTTAATTAAAATGAGTGATGAACTATGTCAATATTGGTATTAAAATTGATATAGCATTCTTGTGCGACATGAAGGAATAAGATATGTGTTTCAAAGTCGGAGTTAAAAGTATATGTTGTTCGAATTTATATATTTCATCAATATATTTTATTTTAGAAATGTGTCTCTTTTTGATTATTTTACTAATTTATTTATATTTGGTTTAGAAAAGGCTTAGGTATAGGTTTGATTTATTTACTACATATATATTTATTTCTACTTATTTTTATAGTAATTTGTTTGCGTTTTGTCTAGAACGAATATCAGAGGCATTTTAGAGACTATTATTGTTAGTGTGATGGTGAGTTATCATGTTCCTCTTTAAGTATACTTTTTATCTTATAAATTTTATGTTTTTTTAAAAGCTTTTTACTTAATATTATAACGTACACACAATTACAATTTATTTTTTAATTAACGAGCTATACACACGTGCAATGCACGTATCCTAAACTAGTTATATTAAAAATGTGAAGATCCTTAGAAAAGTGATTCGAACTTTTTGCCCTTCATTAAAAGTGTATGCTTTAGACAAAATATTTTTTACTATTGTCCTTCAATTATTCTTTAATATTAAATAATTTTAAAATCACTACATAATAAAGGTTCTAATAATTATTACCAAATATATTGCACAAAAAAAAAAAAAAGAACCAGTTTAAACCGGTAAAGGATGTACTATTTTTGATCAATTTAAAAAACTAAGACCGAGAAAAAAGGGACCAAGTCTAATAGGTTAGTTTTCTTCTACTTATAAATTAGGTATACATATAGTAGACTTAGGGTTTGGGGGTTCTTAGGTTCTTATGTTGGATCAAATTGACGAAAATAAAATTTCTACATTTTTTTTCTCTCTTTGCTTTAAGCTTATGTAAAATTTGTTATATTTACTGTTTGTTCCTTAATTTTCTGTAAAATTCAATTTAATTGTCATGATTTTTGGGTTTAGGAATTTTGGTGGCAATCTATATATATAGAAGAAGAATGTTTGGTCGGACTTTGAAAAAAAAAAATTGTGTAAATGTTAGGCTTAATCATATTATTCTAATATCTATTTTTGTTGTAGTTTCTCTTATATTGGTATTTGTTGTTGTTTTTTGCTTACTATTTGTTATTTTTTCTGCTTAATACAGGTGGTAGATGAATGTTCGGTTGGACTTCGAAAAATTATTGTGTAAAGATTAGGTTTAATGATATTTTTATTATCGTATTGTTTTCCTTGTAGTTTACGTAGACGAACGTTCAGTCGAGATTTGAGGAATTTTTGTATAGAGATTAGGTTTAATTGTATTGTTCTGATATCTCTATTATCGTATTGTAGCTTTCTATCAACGTTTTTTCATTGATCTCAAACACTCATTATACCCTCTGCCCTTTTATTGGTATGTATTTCAGTATTTTTGTTAGCTTTTATATTATCCTTGTTTTCTTCTGTTACTTTATGTTCTTCTATGGCTGATACAATTCTAATTTTTTTTTGGAACTAACCTCTGTTGCGAAGTTGAACAGTAGTAGATGAGATAAAGGCTACGGTGCGGGTGGTTCAGATCCACTTTGATAGATTTAAGAGCCGAATGACGGATAGGTTAGAGGACGTCCAGGCTCCTGATATGAGCACGATTACTACAGACTTGGCTACATTAAAGGAAGTGGTCAAGGAGCTTACGGAGTGGACCGTCCTGGTTGTACCTCTTTTACCTCCTCTTTTGCCATTCTTAGCACACTTGGTAGTGGATATGGACTCTTTAATCCCCGAATTTTACACACAAACCACCATGGTTGGGGGTGATGGCTTTGATATTGAGGAGACTGGTGATGATTTACAGCCTCGTAGGAAAAAGGTGGAGGATATATGTCATGCCCTGACTTCCAACGAGGCGTGATTGGCACCCGAAGCCGATATGGCCCGAGAGAGCCAATCTTTGCTCATGAACATTCGTATGCATATCTTCGTATGAATCTTATTATACCTCATGCAACTATGCGGAAGTCATGGACATGGAAACATATGCCATATATATATATATAAAACTTGGCCGTTGGGGCCATCACGTAAAACTGAACATACATATCTTACATTCGTATACGCACTTATGTCTACAAAAGCCTCTAACAGATGCATCTACAAGACCAACTTAAAGTCGGGACAAGTCCCCGCTTTATACTGCATTTACAACATCAAAACAAATATACAACTATGACTCGAAAAGCCCCGAAGCAACTGGAGCTCACCAAAGATCTGCAAATGGTCCACAGCCTACGGAGGAGGTCTACTAGCATCTACGCCTGCAACATTTAAAGTAAATTCCCCAAGAGGGGTCAGTACGAATAATGTACTGAGTATGTAAGGCTCATAAGAAATTCATCATACATAATAACAACAACAATGGAGTCAATATAAGAGAAACAGTGAATGTGAACAAACTCTCTTTCTGTATGTGGGAAACCATGTACATTACATTCTTTACTTCTCTTGTCTTCATATTTATTCATCTTTATTTTTCTACCCATGCTAGGCTGTTCTGTAGCCCCTGGGATGAGATTAACCCATGCTAGGTACTTTGACCCCTGGGATGTCATATTAACCCATGCTAGGCTTTCGTGTCGCCCCTGGGTTGTTATTAACCCATGCTAGGTACTGTGACCCCTGGGATGTTATCGTAACCCATGCTAGGCTTTCGTGTCGCCCCTGGGATGTACTGTGATAACCCATGCTAGGCTTTTATATCGCCCCTGGGATGTATTGGGATCGACCTATGCTAGGCTTTTATATCGCCCCTGGGATGTATCGGGATCGACCCATGCTAGGCTTTTCTGTCGCCCATGGGATACCACCCGTGTTATTGGGATCGACCCATGCTATGTATTTTAACCCCTGGGATACCACCCATGAATACTCATTATTTATACATTACTTCTTTCTCTTGTTATTCTTAATTTCATTCTAAGAGTGATACCTTGATGATGGAACATTCTTGAAACTTGAAACACAATCATACATTACTTCACGTCTTTACTCTTGAAAGATTGACATCTTTACTTGTGAGGGATAGGTACATTAGTTGCACATTACTTCCTTCATTACTTTTATGAGATCTTATGAGATTGGTACTAACATAATCATAATGTTATTAGACTTTGGAACATGACATGATTTGGAACAATGCTATTCAAACTAAACAAGCTCTCTTTACCTCATTACTCTCGTTGAGATAGTTCTCTTAGAATTTACAACATCGTGACAGCTTAGGAACTTCCGTCAATAAATAAGAGATAAGTGGATCATAATTCATCTAGGAGTAGAACACATGTGAATAACAATATATGTCAACCTTAGTTGGAATACTATAGAACCCCTTTGGAATAGAACACTTTGAAACTTTTGACATATTAGCTAATGAACATGAGTCAACCAATGGACATGAGTTATATGGTTCACCATTGACCAATGACTAAGGAACACATGAGGAACACTAGTCAACTACCGGATATGGAATACCTTAGAGCATTTCAAAATCGAATAAGTACTATGACAATGTGGTGAACATCATATGCTGTAGAAAGATATAGAAGAGTAACCTTACATACCTTCACTTCCAAGTATGAGTACACGAGTCTATATATGAACACAACAGTCCAGCTTCTTCCTTACGCCTTACTCTACAATACAAGTACATATCGGAGCTTACATTAGCAATTAGTTACTATACAGGCGTATAAAACGACAGTGAACTATATGACTGTCGTATAACGTCATGTCACCCCTTACAATACAATCCATTGTATTTTCATATCAACAACACCGTAACATTACACACATTGACCAAGAGATCCTACATCAATAGCATTTCACACCACACTTACCCTTTACGCTTTTCTCTTTATCATTCCATCACAATTACTCCTTCATAACAACATATGAACAACCATACATACTCAACACAGTCCAACATGCCTCCATACGCCCCTTTAAAGTCATTAAAACGGCATCACAAGTTGCTAATTATATCCATAAAGGGTACAGGGGCCTTCGGGGGTGAAAGTGGAACAAAAACATGCAAAACGGGGTTCTGGAAGGGACCTGCGAAGCCACCTGCGCCTGTAGGTGGATGACCTACGGCCGCAGATGGCCCTTGGCAGTGTCCAGGGGCCTCTGCGGGGGCAGGTACCTCACATGCGAGGGCGGATGCCCCTTTTCGGCCAAATTGGTCTCTTTTGGGTCTTTTTATGCAATGAATGGTCCATGATCATAAATAAACTTCTTTTAACACATTTTTGATAATTTTATATGCCAACAAGCATCCATGGTCTCACAACACACATAACCATCACCAAGACCTCAATTTCTTTTCAATCCGTCACCAAATCCATAACCAAAGTTACAACAACAATTCCAAACATTATACACAAGGATAAAACAAGGAAAGACTATAATCACATCTCACATGTCAATATTGAATCCATCAAGTTCATTTCCTTCAAGATCACAAGTCCATGTTCAAGTTTACAAGACAAAACCATCCTCCGATTTAGCAAACACAAATTGTTTTACACATAGTGAACTTCTCAAACTTCACCAACATAACCAACATGATATAAACCATCTTCCATGCATAAAATATATTAAACCATAAGCATAAACACTTACCAAGTCTTGCAAGATGATGATCTTGTCCAAAGGAATGAAGAGTTAGGGTTTGTATGAAATAAGAAAATGTTGTAGAGAATTCTAGAAAAGGCATGGGTGTAACAAATGAAATAAAATCTATTTTCCCTCATATGTATAGGTCCCTTAAGTCTCTCTTATCCAATTTTGGCATTAAATGCATGGTTGATTTGGTCAAATGGAAGATTGGATCATTTTGCTCCATTGGGCCAAGTCTTTCTTATAATTTTTAGGCATCATTTGGCCCAATGGCACAAGACTCATGTAAGCCCCAACAAATTATTGAATAATTCATCAAATCTCTCATGTTTAACTAATTCCATAAACGTACATGTAGTCGTATAGGTTCGACAACATACGGGGTGTTACTCCTCCTACAAAGGTCTAATCCCATGTACTAGGCCCAATATCAATTATCTCATCAATAATATTACAAAATACATACTTTTGACTCTCGACACTTGCGTACCCATTGTTCAACGTCATCAAGTAGAGTTTGGTATATACGGGGTGTTACAATATAGGAGTGAGAAGAAAAAGTAGAAGAAAGCAAAGGAGAGCGAGCAAACCTCTGAGGTACACATTTTGGAGAGTGTTGAGATACCACCTGCTATTGAGGTAGTTGTGCAGAATAGAGGGGGTACAAAGACTGCCCCGTGATATCATTGAGTGCACCAGCTTCCACTGGTACCCACTTATCAGAGAGTGCCCCGGCCACAGCCGAGGCCACTAGAGCAGAGGATACCGGTGGGGTCCCATCTGTGACCCCAACTGATCAGAGTACTACCGATGTCTAGTATGCCTCAGGTATGTCCTTTACCTTTATTTTACATTTTCTATGTATCGTATAATGGGGGCATTGCATGACTTCTAAGTTGGGGTGGGGGTGTACCACAACCTAGGGTTTTTGTTGCCGTATTTCTTTTTCCTTGGCTGCGCTATCTTAATTAGAACTGGCATGTTTAGGAGTTTATTTATGTGTTTCTATTTTTTTTTGTGTTATGTTGTGTTTTGTGTGTGATCGAGAAAAAATAAGAGAACTTGGTGCAGTCGAAATAATAAGAGCATGCAAATTTGATCTGAATGATTTAAATGATACCCCTCCAAAAAATTTAAATTTTTGTGTTGTGTTGTGTTGTGTTGTGTGCTTATCTGGACTATGACCATTGTTGGATCTCGTAATGGCATTAGGATTATGAACATGATAACCATACTTAGCTTGCATGAACCAAATAGGTAGTGACTGAATACATAGCCCTGAGCCAAGTGAGTGTAAGGTTTTACCTAGTCATCGTGTGTGTGCAGTCTAGAACTTGCTTGGTTAGTCGCTCTAAAGTCGTAGGATAGTAGGTTAGGAAAGGATCATAGTCCATTCTTCAAATAAAGTACACTAAAATCCTGAATAGCCTACCAAATGAACATGATATCCCTTGATCCCTATTTTGAGCCTCAAAAAACCATTTTTTTGAAATAACCTATTCACCTTCCCACTTATTTATAATGAACCTGCTTTGGCTCTGGTCCCTACTTAGACATTGTGCACCTCAACTCAGGCAAATAGCCTAAGTTGAGGGTGGCTATTGTAGGGGTGCGTAAAAGATTGGGCATGAAGAAAACGTTAGTAGAAAGAAAAAAGAGTCGGGTGCCGTAAAGAAAAGAAAAAAAATATATGTTGAAAAGAAAGAAAAAATGAAAAAAAAAAAAAAAAGAACAAGAAAAAAAAGGGAGAGTTGTGAAAAGAAAACCGCACCCGGGGGGGTCCGAAGAGTTGAAAAGGGGGAAAGAATAAAAGAAAGTAGGAAAAGTAAAGTCGAAAATACTGTAGTGCTAAGGAGGAATAAGTCATTGTACCCATATATACCATACCCATCCCCGAGCCTACATTATAAGCCAATAAAAGTCCTATTGTAATACTAATCCGATTGTCAGGGCAGGCCTATGGTATCAAAAGCACACTGTCGGACTTCTTTATGAGAGTGAGAGATTTGATTCAGTCCCAATGATGGCAGTTAATGCAAATTCGGAGTGTTAGGGACTTTGTTGTTGTGAGGTCATATGGGTTGTATTATGGTTACTGCTTGTTCGGGTAGTGTCATTAGTTTAAGCGTTGGATTTGTCTATTGATAATGTGATGCTACTGCATATGTTGGGTTTTAATGCTATTGGAGGGTATTGACTTGAATTTTGGGAATGCATGCTGAAAATAATTTTTGTGAAAATTTGACTGCCATAGTGATTTTAGTTATTCTTGGTTAAGCATCGTGATAGTTTAGTTGTGTTGTGTTTACCTGAGGACATGTAAACGGTCTAAGTTGAGGGCGTTGATGTACTGTGAACTTACGCCACTTGTGATGCTTAAAATGGTGAATATTTGTAAGTATGAGGGTATTTCTATGTGGATATAATGGGTTTTGGGGTATTTGCAGGTCAAAAAGGTCTGAAAGAGTGGAGTGATGGATTTTGGACAAATAATGCATCAGACGACCTCATTTCATGACCGCGAAAGCTGACCAAGATTGCACCAAGGCATCGTAGGAAGAATCAGAGGATGACTCTCAGGAGATGATTAGACGAAAGCTACCCACGATCGTAGGTTGATGTCACAATCGTACAACCTGATCGTGGGATGGAAGCCCTAAAAGTACAAGTTGTAGGAGTTAATTAAGAAGAAGATCAGACGATTGACTCCCACGACCGTGCCTCGAAGTCACGATCGTACCAAGATGTCGTGGGAGGAAGGTTCAGAAAACAAGTCTGCAGGAGTTGAAGATTAAATGACCACATTGTACGATCGTAGGTAGAAGATACGAAGTCGTACTGAGGATTGTACCAGAGAAGATCTAAAGATGACAAAGTCCATGAGCAAACCACGAGCACCAAGGACGATCGTAGAATCAAACCACGATTGTACCTTCCCTTCGTCCGAGATGACCGACACAGAAATCCTGTTATGTTTAGTATAGATTTTATTTTATCTATAAATACTTTTATTCATATTTTGTATTAGTTTAGTTTACGTTCTATTACGTTATTATAAGGTTCTAAATCACATTCTTGGTCTTGGAATCACAAACATTAATTTTTAGGATTTTAATTCAAAGTGAGATTTTGGAGTTTTTCATATTATTATTGTAAGTTCATTATTATGTTTTCTTATCAGAATTCCTCTTGTGTTCTTGCAATTGTGAGTAGCTAAACACCACAACTAGGGTTGTGGGAACCATGACAGATAAACGAAGTAGGATTCGTAGTACAAAGTGATTTTCAACTAGTGTTCATACGTGTATTGTTGTTTCCTTGGGTTTGATTGCTTTCTGGTGGTTTACAATGTTAGAACTCGCCTAATGTTTATTCTAGACGAAAGGATGAGTACGGATGGAAAGAAGGGAATAAACAATAGAGACTTGGAGCTATCAACCTCCACTTAATAGCTTGAGCTGATAATCCGGGATAGCTAATCTGGGATCCACGATAGGGGTTAGTAATGCAAACTTAGGGAAAGAGAAAACTTACTTAAGGACATTGGTTAGATAAGAGCTTAAAGTTGTTCTAAGTATACATAACCTATCGATTCTGCATACAGAACACCGAGAGAGATTACAAAGTATGAAGAACCTACAGAGTTATGAAGTTATTGGGGACCACAGTCCTAGTGCTTCTCTCATATCTATATATATTATACAGCAGAGGATGAAGCACCAAATTAGCTAAGTGGCAAGCTATTGAGAAGCCACGTGGCAGTTTTTATGACAAAACATGATAATATTGTAATAAAAGATTTAGAAATATTTGAATTTGAAAATATTAAGCTTTTTTTAAATTAAAAAAAAAAAAAATTATCATTAGCTTAAAACTAGAAACCTATGATTGAAGAGTTCTAACTGAACTCTTACTATTTCATAAACTTATTTCTTTTAAATGTTATTAAATATATTGTAATACATTTGATTTAAATATGAAATAAGAGAATAATAATAATAATAATAATAATAATAATAATAATAATAATAATAATAATAAATAGTAATAGTAATAGTAGTACGTAGTCTTTGTAGTGATAAATATCTATTTCCAAATCTACTGATCAATAATTTAAAAAAATATATATAAAGTCTGAATAAATAGGCTAGCACGATATAAAATAGGAGAAGCAAAATATTCTTATGATGTTAAGTATAAGCACGAGGAAAATATAATTTAAAATGTAAAATAAAAGAAATTTAAAACTCACAAATAACTTAATATTACTAAAATCCCATATCTCAAGACTACTAAGATAAATCTAAAAGCTATCGTATTCCCTTAAAACTAGTTGAAAATATTAGAAGTAATTAGTCTTATCCAAACACACGTTTTGTTTAATAAATTGAATGAGTTTGTTCCTAATAAAATGCTAACTGCATACTGTTTTTAAGTTTGAAACCAATACAACTTCTCACATGATCTTTTTATTAAAAAAAAAAAAAATTACAAATTATTTTACCCAAACCAATATGCTTTATTAGCTACCTCCTTTGGTGACGTCTCTCTCTCTCTCTCTCTCTCTCTCTCTCTCTCTCTCTCTCTCTCTCTCTCTCTCTCTCTCTCTCTCTCCCTCTCTCTCTCTCTCTCTCTCTCTCTCCCTCTCTCTCTCTCTCTCTCTCTCTCTCTCTCTCTCTCTCTGCTATGAACACTTCTTCTTCTCCTTTTTCTTTTTCATTTTATAGTTTAATTATTTGTCTTCTTCAATATCCATGGTTCCATTTTTATTTATTTTCGTGATTCAAATATATTTTATTGATTAGTTTATCCGAATCAAATATTTGCGTTCTTAACTATTATCGCTTTGATTAATTTGCTTGCAGATGGTGGAGACAGCTCAACATGAAGTACTACATAAGCAGTATAAATATGCGACGGCAAAGGATGAGTAACTCTCTTATTTCCTTCAATTTATTACTTTCAGTAACAAAGGTTAAATTGCATTTTCTGCAGGAAAGTGACAGGAAAATTTGTGCAAATATATGACCATATATTTCTTATCGATCATGATAAATATATGGTACATAATATATTTGACATATTTTTTTTTATTTTTTTCACCTGAAAGTAATTGAAAGGTTTCCTTTTCGTTTTTTGAGTGACTTCATATGTGTATCGTGTATTTGTGCAGGAAGTGGTATAACTTTTGTTGAGGCGATAACAACACTTAAAGTCTCTTTGATAAAGGCCGACGACGTTTTTCAGACTATATTTTCTTCTGTGTAATTGTTTTGCAAATTTTATTGATGTCTACAAGTGGAGTCATTTGGATAATGCAGAATTTCTGGTCAAGAAGTAGATCACATCTTCTTTTTGTTTGTAGCATCGTCATGTTTTCACTTCTTGAAGTTAGCAATACTGATATGATTCAATATAACTAATTGACATATTTTTCTACATTATATTGTATATAGATTTTGAAAGACATGAAGATATGTATGCAAATTAAAATCATAAAAGAGTAGCGGAATCATTTTTTTTTCTTCAAAAGGTAAGTTTATGTTAAACAACTTAAGTCTCCAAGTGAGCATCCTATTCTGTACAAGGACATGTTCTCTTTATCTAACGAATTTTCTAACTTTTGTTACATTAGCAAAGTTAGATATTTAAACATGCAAGTGGATAGGACTTAGGAAATGTGTCAATTTATTATTTAGGGCTTTCAAAGAAAGTACTATGAGAAAAACGTCGAGGATATCATTTTTACTTACTTTCATTTTTCAAAGTCCATTGAAATGTGTTTCAGTTGAAAGAAATATTTTTCAGTAAACATAACATATTGAAGCAAAGTGCTTGGAATACATAACAATATCCGAATATAGTTTTCTGAAAATAATACAAAGTTTGTTAAAATTTAAAGTTCTTCAAAATTTGATAATGACACATCAAAATAGTGTCAAAAATATTTAAAAGGTAGTGACGGACTCAACCACATTGAGTATGTGTCTTTGCTACTTTTCACATACAATATTTTATGGCTAATTCTCTTTGTTATCCGTACTATATTCTTTTATGCAGAAAGACAACTTTCTAAAGCAGTATTATGTTATATTCACATATCTATTATCTTTTAGGATGATTCTGAAATAGACAGGCAAATATTTAGATATTTGAATTGATTAATTCTTTTCTTCATTTTAATTGCAAACTTATATTTATGTCTAAATTTGTTTTTAAAGATATTGTGCGTCCTTTATCTTATATCAATTTTACAGTATATGCGAGTATGTCACAATAATGAATGTTAAATCACATCCTAAAAAGGTAAATTTTAAATATTGAGCTTAAAGTCTAATTAAATATGATGTATACGGGTTGCAATAATTTTTTCATAGAATGAATTTATGATTTTACCTTTTCCTTTAAAATTCATATTTGAAATTTTTTTCGTGCATAATGGAATTCTTTTTAATTCTTAATAAAGCTAATAAGTTTTTGAAATGAAATAAATTTTTGAGATAAAATTGTATTCGATATAGTATATGCGAGTAGACGATAATGATGAATATTAAATCACAACCTAAAGGGTAAATTTTTATATCATAGTAACTTAAAGTCTAATTAAATATGGTGTACACAGGTTAATATGACATATAAAACTTATCAATTATAAAATGTAAGTAGATAAATATTCAACCAATATTTCTATTTATATTATGTAGTAATATGAGATTATAATTTAACATAAATAGTCAACCGATATCTTTTAATTATATTCTATAATAACACGACGTTATAGTTTAAAAATATGATAGATAAATCTAAACAATGAGAAACTTATGGGCAATGAAATAAAAATTTAGAAATAAATTAAATTTTTGGGATAAGAAAAATGCACATTTATTTATGTTATATTAAAAACAAATAATAAGTAATGATATTAGGTAAATCCATAAGCTATTAAAAAGTCATATAGTAATTTAAGGATACTAATTAATGAATAATGTAATAACTATAAGCCAGGAAAAAACTAGGAAACAAGTTACGGTTCAGACGATTATTTTATAAAATTTATACCGTATCAATTTTTCAATTATTTTATTTTATATAACCAAAATTAGACTTTTCAAAACCGTTCCATCATCTCGGTTTTTCTTCGGTATCGGTACGATTCGGTTAATTTTTGTTGTTTTTTTTACTTTTATAGTTTCACCTCAAAATACACCATTATTAAAACGTTTCTTTATTACTAAAAGAAATCAACTCAATAAAGTTCATAGAAAGAAAAACACATTTTGTAGTTCTACAGTTCTTCTACTATATGTTGATTAACCGTCAAGAAGCATTTAGCAACATAAAAATGTTAGGATATACTATTAACCATGTTGGTTTAAGTTATAGTATTATTTTACATCCCATGTAAAGACAATTTATTTCATCTTCTTAATTTAATAAAGTCTTTATTTAAATAAATCATTGTGTTGACATGTGTGTCCTTAACTTATATAGTATGCAATTTTATGCATGGAGTTATTTAACTCATGCATGGAAGATTAAAATTGTCGGTTCTTATAAGTTATAAATTAAAGTTCACAATCAAAGATGAAGTAGGACAAACATCTTGATGATTGTAGCACAAGATTAAAATATAATTTGATCTTAATTATGGGAGTGGTAATATTCCAACTTCTTGTGCTAGTACATTTCGTATGTATGTATGTATTGAACGGACCAAGTAGAGACGTTTTGTTTATGTTCTGAATATTAATAAACAACTTCTCTAGTCCATTACATGTACTTATACTCTTAATCTTGATTTAATTATTATGATCTATGTAGTTTGATTTATTATTTTAATCTATTAAAAGGTGAGACTCTATTGAGAGTCAATATATTCCTAATAGATTGGATAATGACAAATCACTTAGTGAAATAATAATTAGTTGATAGAACCATGTCTCGGACTTGAGATAGAAGACACCCCTATATGGTTGCTTATAAGTTTTCACGTGTAAACCCTGCAGGTGGATTTAGTATCCGTCACGTGAAATAAGTTAAGCATAGTAATATAGGATTGAGTTAGTAAATAAATTGAATTTTTCAGAAAAATTTGATTTAATTGATTGGTGTCGGTAATTCTAACATGGGGAGTTAAATAAGATGTAATGGTAGATTTCGAAGTTAATATCGAGGAGTGCAATTACAGATTTTTAGTGGAATGATTTGTAATTTATTATGATATGATAATTCATTCATTTGCGAATTAATATCATGATTGGAAGCCTCAGTTAATAAATCTGCGGTCCCTGCTACGCCTGATTAACTAAACGTTTTTGAAAAGAAAAGGATTTTGTGGAAGAAGTGATATTGTTTTACTAGTCTTCTATAAGGAATGAATGTGACTTAATGTGACTTAATACCAATAAATAAAGAGCTGAAAATATTTTGTGCTTAATGGATTATTAAAGCTGAAAAACGTTTTCAGCTCATTAGTGATATTAAGGTGACATAAGAGCTGAAAACGTTTTGTGCTTAATGGATTATTAAGGCTGAAAAACGTTTTCAGCTCATTAGTGGCATTAAGGTGACATAATAGCTGAAAACCGTTCTGCCCTTTCCTCTACCTTCTTCAATGGGGTTATAGGATTAAATAGGGGCTGGGTTTTCAGAAGAGGATCATTCGTTTTTTATCCTTTAGTAAATCAGAAAACTTGTCCACACAAGTATTGTTTAGAAAAGGTTATTCAGGTAGTAATAGAAGGCAGCAGACCTGGAGAGCAAGGATCTAAACATCATTTGTGAAAGCTTCAAGAGGTATGTAGTTTTTCATGGATTTCAATTTTTTTTATTTTATATTATCATGTTGACATGTAAGTTTGTGATCCCTTGTTTATGCTTCCGCTGCGTATGTGATTTATACGTTCTAGCAATTGGGCATTTTAATGTTTTCTGAAAAATTAAAAATTCTGAAAAAATTAAATATTTGATACCAGTGGTAATAGGGGTCATTCCTTATGGTTTCCAGTGGTTGATTACAGTATATTATATGAGTTTACATGTTGACATAGGTCTTCTTCCCCATCGGATAAACTTGTATAGGGTATTACTGTTTTGTGTCTCTTGTTTTGATGGCTTGTATTAACTTTCCAACTAAGTTACATGTTGAATCAATGAGCAAGAGATTCTGTGAAATATGATGTTTTATCTAACTTAACTTAACAGTTTACTCTCTAACTGAGTTGGTGTTGTTTTATCTCAGTAGATAGCATGTCTCACATTGCATGTATTTTTGCTTAAATGGTTAAGTTTCCCTAACGATTCTAACTGTTTATGAGCATGGTGATATGTGTGATGTGGTTTTTATGAATTTAATTATTCTGTTAGCATGTCTAATAATGATTTGTTTTTTGATCATACCACAGATTTACCATGTCTTCATTCAATCCCTTAACCACTATCCTGAATCAAAATAAACTAGAGGGCCCTAACTATGTTGACTGGAAACGTAACTTGGACATTGTCCTTACTGCTGAAGGTTTCAAATTTGTGCTGGTTGAAGAATGCCCCATTAGGTCCGCTGATCCCACTGATGATGAAACTAAGGCCTATGACAAATGGGTTAAGGCTGATGAGATGGCAAGATGCTACATTCTTGCCTTCATGGCGAATGTCTTGCAGCATCAACATCAGTCAATGACTTCTGCTTAAGATATGCTTGAATCTCTCAAAGAGATGTTCGGTGAGCAAAATCGTGCTGCCAAGCAGACAGCCATGAAAGCCCTTTTGACCACTAAAATGGCTGAGGGATCATCAGTGAGGGAGCACATTCTTAAGATGATGAGTCTGTTGAACGAGTTGGAAATTCTTGGTGCGGTTATTGATAAGGAATCTCAGGTTGAGATGGTCCTACAGACTCTGCCAGACAGTTTTCAGCAGTTTCGCTTAAACTATAATATGAATAAGATGGACTTGTCCCTAGCGAAACTGCTGAATGAGCTGCAAGCGGCAGAATCTATCATTAAGCACCAAGCTCCTCCTGCGGCGTTCATGGTTGACAAACCTTCGTCTTCGACTTCTAAGCCGAAAGGCGACAAGAAGAAGAAGAAGCCACGTAAGGTTCCAGGTGCTGCTGGTGGTGTGGCTAAGCCTAAAGGCAAGTGCTATCATTGTAAGCAACCTGGTCACTTTAAGAAACAGTGCCCCGGTTATATAGCAAAAATGCAGAAACAAGGTACTTCTTTTTCATATGTCGTTGAAACATTTTTAGCGGCTGTTTCTACCCAATTTTGGGCTATAGATTCGGGAGCCACTAATCATATCTGCACTTCTTTGCAGGGGTTTCAGGTAACGCGGCGGCTAAATGAAAATGAGCTCAACGTGTTTCAAGCAAATGGGGAACCAGCACCAGCCTTGGCTATAGGAACTATTTCCATTACGTTCAGTAGTTCTAGAGTTTTGACTTTAAATAATGTCCTCTCCGTTCCTTCTATAAGAAGGAATTTACTTTCAGTTTCAAGAATAATGGATGCTGGTTACAATGTTTATTTTGCTAATAATTCTGCAATTATTAAGTTTAATAAACATTTTATTATTTCTGCTCCTAGAATAGATGACCTGTTTGTGTTTGATGTGTCTCAAAACATGCTACGAACTTCGGAACTTAATAACATTAATCAATCACATAAGAGAAAACGAATTTTAGAATTGAGTGACACCTACTTATGGCACTTACGTCTAGGTCATATTAATATAAATAGGATCTCACGGTTGGTTTCTGATGGACCTTTGAGTTCATTGAAAGTGGAGGCACTTCCGACTTGTGAATCCTGTTTAGAAGGAAAAATGACCAAGAGACCCTTTCCTTCCAAAGGAAATAGAGCCGGAAATAAGTTAGAATTAATTCATTCTGATTTGTGTGGTCCTATGAATATACAAGCAAGAGGTGGTTTTGAGTATTTTGTGACTTTCACAGATGATTACTCGAAATATGGATACATTTATTTGTTGCGCCGTAAATCTGAATGCTTTGAAAAATTCAAGGAATTTAAGATAGAAACGGAAAAGCGACATAATAAACATATCCATACATTACGATCTGATCGTGGTGGTGAATACCTTTCTGCGGAATTCATTAAGTACTTATCAGAATCAGGAATTACATCTCAATATTCTGCTCCGGGAACACCACAACAAAATGGTGTGGCAGAGCGGAGAAATAGAACTCTTATGGAAATGGTTCGATCAATGTTAAGTTATTCAGATTTGCCTTTTTCCTTTTGGGAGTATGCATTAGAAACAGCAAATTATATTCTGAACTTGGTTCCTTCAAAGTCAGTACCTTTAACCCCATCTGAATTGTGGAGTGGGCGCAAGCCTAGTCTACGGCATATTCGGGTTTGGGGTTGTCCAGCACATGTGCTAAAAGGGAAAACTAATAAACTGGAATCTCGGACAGAAGTGTGCATTTTTATTGGATATCCAAAAGGTACTAAGGGAGGTTTATTTTACTGTCCTAATGAACAAAAGGTAATTGTCTCGACAAACGCCAGATTTCTGGAATCGGACTATTTAATGAACCATGTTCCTAGAAGTAAACTAGTTTTACAGGAATTAAGCAATAGAATAACTAATAATGAAACACAACAAGAACATATTCCGACAACCGTTATTGACATACCACTGCATCAACGTAGTGGGAGAAATGTCAATAGGCAAGAGGTTGCACAAGAGCAAACACTTGACATTACACTACCTCAAAGTAGTGGGAGTAATGTTGAGCAACATGCAATTGTGGAGGAAACTGTTCAGGGTAATGTCGAGCAGCCTGCAATTGTGCAGGACGACGTTCAAGGTGTTCAGAATTCAGTTCCAAATGTCGCAGATCCTGTAGTGACTGTTTGTCGTAGTGGGAGAATTATTAGAAAACCTTTACGATTTGCGCTCTTGGGAGAATCATACGATCGAATCCCTGAGGAGCCTAATACAGAACCCCTTAATTACGCCGAAGCACTACAGGACAAAGATGCTGAAATGTGGATTGCTGCTATGAAATCTGAAATGGAGTCTATGTACTCTAATCAAGTCTGGGATCTTGTAGAACCACCTGTGGGAGTCAAACCCATTGGCTGTAGATGGATCTATAAGAAAAAGAGAGGTGTGGATGGAAAAGTACAAACTTTTAAGGCAAGGCTTGTTACGAAAGGGTTTACTCAAAAAGAAGGAATTGATTATGAGGAAACTTTTTCGCCGGTAGCTATGCTTAAATCCATTAGGATTCTCTTATCCATTGCTGCTCGTTATGATTATGAGATTTGGCAAATGGATGTCAAGACGGCTTTCCTAAATGGAAGTCTTGATGAGTGCATTTACATGGCACAACCAGTAGGTTTCATAGAAAGTGGCAATGAAAACATGTTTTGTAAACTTAAGAAATCCATCTATGGATTGAAACAGGCATCTAGGGCATGGAATACTTGTTTTGACAATTCGATTAAGACTTTTGGTTTTGATCAATGTGAAAATGAGTCATGCATATATAAAAAATGGGAAGGAGACAAAGTAGCATTTTTGATTCTGTATGTAGATGACATTTTGCTCATAGGGAATAATGTGAGCATGTTGAATTCTGTTAAGGAGTGGCTGTCCTCGCATTTTGATATGAAAGACTTGGGAGAAGCGGCTCATATCCTTGGGATCAAGCTTATGCGAGATCGCAAACAAAGGATAATAGGCTTATCTCAAGCGCTTTATATTGACACTATTCTTGCAAGGTTTAGCATGCAAAATTCCAAAAAGGGATTCCTTCCTTTTAGGCATGGAATTACTTTATCAAAGGATCAGTCGCCCAAAATGGCTGATGAGATAGAGAGAATGAAGGCGGTCCCTTATGCTTCTGCTGTAGGGAGTCTCATGTATGCTATGTTGTGCACCAGGCCTGATATTTGCTTTGCTGTTGGCATGGTTAGCAGATTTCAGTCTAATCCTGGACAAGAACACTGGACTGCGGTAAAGCATATAATCAAGTACCTGAAAAGGACTAGGGATTACATGTTTGTCTTTCACTCTGACAATCTTGTACCTATTGGGTATACAGATTCAGATTTTCAGTCAGATAAGGATTCTAGAAAGTCTACCTCAGGATATGTGTTTACTTTAGGAGGTGGAGCCATAGTTTGGAGGAGTATCAAGCAATCATGTGTTGCTGATTCCACCATGGAAGCTGAATATGTGGCTGCCTCTGAGGCGGCCAAAGAGGCTGTTTGGCTCGGTAACTTTCTGAAAGAGCTTGGAGTGGTTCCTTCGGTTCAAGCACCACTCACACTTTATTGTGACAATAGTGGTGCGGTTGCAAACTCGAAAGAACCACAAAGCCATAAAAGAAGTAAGCATATTGAGAGAAAATATCACTTGATTCGGGGATATAACTCAAAGGGGTGATGTGAGAGTTTTGAAGATTGTGTCGAAGAACAATTTGGCGGACCCATTTACAAAGGGTTTAATTCAGAAGGTCTTTGATAAGCATGTGGAAGAAATGGGTGTTAAAATTGTTCATGCATGGTTATGAGTCTAAGTGGGAGATTGTTAGGATATACTATTAACCATGTTGGTTTAAGTTATAGTATTATTTTACATCCCATGTAAAGACAATTTATTTCATCTTCTTAATTTAATAAAGTCTTTATTTAAATAAATCATTGTGTTGACATGTGTGTCCTTAACTTATATAGTATGCAATTTTATGCATGGAGTTATTTAACTCATGCATGGAAGATTAAAATTGTCGGTTCTTATAAGTTATAAATTAAAGTTCACAATCAAAGATGAAGTAGGACAAACATCTTGATGATTGTAGCACAAGATTAAAATATAATTTGATCTTAATTATGGGAGTGGTAATATTCCAACTTCTTGTGCTAGTACATTTCGTATGTATGTATGTATTGAACGGACCAAGTAGAGACGTTTTGTTTATGTTCTGAATATTAATAAACAACTTCTCTAGTCCATTACATGTACTTATACTCTTAATCTTGATTTAATTATTATGATCTATGTAGTTTGATTTATTATTTTAATCTATTAAAAGGTGAGACTCTATTGAGAGTCAATATATTCCTAATAGATTGGATAATGACAAATCACTTAGTGAAATAATAATTAGTTGATAGAACCATGTCTCGGACTTGAGATAGAAGACACCCCTATATGGTTGCTTATAAGTTTTCACGTGTAAACCCTGCAGGTGGATTTAGTATCCGTCACGTGAAATAAGTTAAGCATAGTAATATAGGATTGAGTTAGTAAATAAATTGAATTTTTCAGAAAAATTTGATTTAATTGATTGGTGTCGGTAATTCTAACATGGGGAGTTAAATAAGATGTAATGGTAGATTTCGAAGTTAATATCGAGGAGTGCAATTACAGATTTTTAGTGGAATGATTTGTAATTTATTATGATATGATAATTCATTCATTTGCGAATTAATATCATGATTGGAAGCCTCAGTTAATAAATCTGCGGTCCCTGCTACGCCTGATTAACTAAACGTTTTTGAAAAGAAAAGGATTTTGTGGAAGAAGTGATATTGTTTTACTAGTCTTCTATAAGGAATGAATGTGACTTAATGTGACTTAATACCAATAAATAAAGAGCTGAAAACATTTTGTGCTTAATGGATTATTAAAGCTGAAAAACGTTTTCAGCTCATTAGTGATATTAAGGTGACATAAGAGCTGAAAACGTTTTGTGCTTAATGGATTATTAAGGCTGAAAAACGTTTTCAGCTCATTAGTGGCATTAAGGTGACATAATAGCTGAAAACCGTTCTGCCCTTTCCTCTACCTTCTTCAATGGGGTTATAGGATTAAATAGGGGCTGGGTTTTCAGAAGAGGATCATTCGTTTTTTATCCTTAGTAAATCAGAAAACTTGTCCACACAAGTATTGTTTAGAAAAGGTTATTCAGGTAGTAGTAGAAGGCAGCAGACCTGGAGAGCAAGGATCTAAAAATCATTTGTGAAAGCTTCAAGAGGTATGTAGTTTTTCATGGATTTCAGTTTTTTTTATTTTATATTATCATGTTGACATGTAAGTTTGTGATCCCTTGTTTATGCTTCCGCTGCGTATGTGATTTATACGTTCTAGCAAAAAATGAAGGCATCATCGTGACGTGAAACTTGAAGTTTGTTCTTGGAGAAGCACTTCAACTCTTCACCAAGAAGCCAAGAATGTAAAATCTTGCTACCGTATTGTTTGATCTCAAACTTTCAATAGGAGTGTTTGCATGAGTTTTGCCGTATTGTTTGATGGAGTATCTATTATAGTATGTCCTTTTAGTTTTTAAACCTAATTAATTAAAGGCTAATTAAAGGCCAAAGACCCAAATAGGGGTGTCACCAGTGGCCTAGGACCTAGGTTATATTTTATATTTGAAATATCATAAAATATATTTATAAATTAAATTTAACATATTGTTAAATATAAAATATATTTGCACAAATGTAAAGTTATTCGGTTTGGTTCGGAAATTTTTTGAGTTTTTTTGTAAATTAAAAAGACCATCCCAATTGTTCGGACGGTTATGCATTTAAATAAAAGCCTATGGTTTTATTGAAAAAATGATATAAATAGGTTTGGTACGGTTAAGTTCGGTCGATTTTTTATATTTTTTTGACACCCTTACTATAAATTATAGTGTAAAAAAACTGAAGGACACAATTTTCTTTTAGATGAGAAAGTTTTTTTAGAAAAAAATTTATATTGAGCAAAGTCTTAACTGTGTATACCAAATTAAATCTCAATAAATAACGAATTTAATGAATGTTACTCTATAAAAATATAAGTAACTTAAATTTAAACTCGACATTCTATATTTTGAAATAAAAGAAAAGAAAATTCAACTGGTGTAGCGCGCGCACACACACAAAAAGAAAAGTTAAATTAGAAATGTAATTAAAATACGGTAGAAAAAAAGGAAAAGAGTCTGAAATATACTCAAACTTTAGGGAAATTTGTTGTAAGACGCTCAAATTTTGCGTGGGTTCTATGACCCCCTTGGACTATTTAGTTGTGTATTTTTGTTACCTTTATTTGCCTAGCTGGACCACTTACTCAGTCACGCGCTCAGTGTGCGTGTATTCACATTTAGGTCCAGTTGTGCAAATAAATGTCACTAAAATAAACTAATAAATAGTACAGGGGGGTCATAAGACCCCCGCAAAGTTCAGGCGTGTTACAACATTTTTTGTCAAAATTTGGGTATATTTCAGACCATTTTTCCTAGAAAAAAAGTACAAAGATGGGGGTGGGGGTTAATATTTTGAACTAATTTTGAAAATATAATGAAGTAATTAGATTTTATATATATATATATATATTATCATCCATAAATTTTAAATTGAAGTGATAAGAACAATAGAATAAATATTTTAAAACAACAAAATTCACAAGTTAAAGAATAATATATCTGTTTTATACTAATAATAAAAGCACTTGATAATTATATTAAGTCAACTTATAAGCTAATAAAAATCAAAATTAATAACCTAATTAATAATTTTAAATAATGAACAATGTAATAAAGAAAAATATGAGATATGAATTTTATTTGATAATTATATGATTTGGTGTCTTTATTCATATAGATTTGGTTATTGGGAGTGGGATTGGGGTTTTTTGGGGGGTAAGGGGTGGGGGTGGGGTGAGGGAAGGTGGTTGGTGGGTTTACATTTCATTGAGGAACAATATGATATTGAACTTTCTAAAAGTAATATGATTTAACATACTCGAACAAGATATCCTAATTTAAAACGATTAGAAATAATATTTTAATATATATTATCTGCGCATCGCGCGGGTACGTATACTAGTTGATTACAAATCCAACAAACCAACAACTGCTACTATAGAATTATTTATTTACAAAAAAACTCTTTTTCTGGAGATTGTTATTGATTGCCTCAACTACTTCTTGCTTGATATTTCGACCTATTCCCTATGGGATCGACCCCAACCTTAGTTGGGTTCTATATTTAACAGCGACCGCTTTATACTTCATTGCGAGGTGTAATTTGATCGACATCAAATTTTGTCAATTCAAATCGAAAAATATTGACATTTAAGTACATGTTCCTTCCTTTTACCCAAAATATATTCCTGCTCTTTATCTTTGCATTAGTGGGGGATTGTGGAGTT
This sequence comes from Capsicum rhomboideum, assembly GCA_031232105.1. Classification (NCBI taxonomy): domain Eukaryota; kingdom Viridiplantae; phylum Streptophyta; class Magnoliopsida; order Solanales; family Solanaceae; genus Capsicum; species Capsicum rhomboideum. The sequence goes on along the minus strand of CP124717.1, from coordinate 49,584,114 downwards.
AATTCTACCTTAAATCATTTGTATAATGCAATGAATAAAGAAAAAGATAAAAAATATGTTGAACATAAACATATATGATACGTAGGGGATGAACATATTTTGTTCCTTATGAATTTTGTGATTTAATGGTGCTTTAATGCCATTAATATTCATATTTCCGTTTCTCAAATTTACTCCTCTATTTGTAGTAACATTACTTTCAATATCCTATATAAGGAGCATCTATGAAGAACAAAAAAAAACCACCAAAAAGAAAAATACCACACCAGAAAAGAAAGAAAATATCTTCCTATTTTCTTCTTCCTAATTTATTATTTTGGACAATTGGTTTGGGTAACCTCCAAACTTCTAACCACGAGTGCACGTATTTAGAAGTAGCTGTGAGAACCTTGGGGAGCGACCAACTAGAAGGATTTGCATCAGAGTCCGTCCAAAATCGCTTTCAAGACAGTGGCTTGCCACGACACAGTATTTATGACTATTCTCTTACTATTTTTATTCCAGTTCAACATCAATATTGTAGTATTTTTCCCATCAAAGATTGTGTACACTTTATCCTTCTCAGACCCCATTTATAAAATTACATTTGGGTATGTTGTCGTCATTGTTTATATCCATCCCAAAAAAACTAATGAATGGGAGCAGACCTTTAAGGGGTCGTTTGGTTCAAAACCATCTAGGATTATAATCAAAATTGGTAATCTCATCTTTTATATATAATTCCATGATTTAATATAAATTTTGTCTGAATTTTAGTTAATTTCTATAATGGAACATTGAAATTTTTTTATCCTTTTACGCTACAATTACCGGTTGCCTTACACGGATGTTCCCTTTTAGGTCACTATTTAGATTTTTAATCTTTATTTTTAAAAGACATCAGATACATGTACATTATATGAAATTAATACTGGATACATTGAATTAATACTAGATACACAAGGCAAAATTGATACGGGATAAATCAAATTAATACGGGATACACTAGATGAAATTGATAGATACATTGTATACAAATTGATATTGGATACACCGAATTAAATACTATATACACTAGATGAAATTGATACAGGATACATTAATGTGACAACCCAAAAATTAAGGTCATGATGGCACTTACTATAACTCGAAAGTAGGTAAACCAAGTCAAAACCCAGAACAACAAGTAACGGGTTAACAGGTGGAAGAGAGAAGAACAAGGTTAAAATAATAAATAAATCGACTAATAACCGAAATAAATGGAGCATACATACATACATATATATATATATATATATATATATAAAATGAGTCCCCCAACACCTGGTTAATCTAGTTCAAGAGCCACTAAGCATAAGCAATATTATATAGGTGCAATATATACATAATAGTCACCGAAAGATACAAAATAAGACTATTCTCAAAACAGAACGACATGGACCAGCTCCGAACGCTGAAAGCTTACCCTAATCTCTGATCAACAGCTCTGCTCGAGGGCGAGGGTGACGTCGATGGTGATGACTCGTACTAGGATCTGCATCAGGAAAAAAGATGTAGAAGTATAGTATGAGTACCAAGAATCATAAGTAAATAACTCGAAAAAGCTTAAATAAGCGCCTAACTATAACCTCACTGGACTCCCATAAACCTAAAAGGTACACAGAATGAAAAACAAACCCAATCGAACCCTCATAAGCATGGTGGATACAAACAATGAGTAATACTAACATAAACCAAATACGATAGTAAGTAATGTGAAAGTAAGCCATGATATGTAATGAAAATACTGTGTACTCCTCCTTCAGCCATACCCATAAACCACAAAGGACTCGAACCGAATTCCCAACCAGAAGTCAATCACAATACATGTTGGACTCAAACTGGAGCTAAATATGCAATAACTGGTAAAATCAAGTGCCCAGACTTGAACCAGGACTAAATAGTCTGTCCTTCTTTTTAGAAAGTCAAATTCCTTAAAAGTGTTTTCAAAATACCATTTATCAAGTTGAAATCTGTACTTTTAGGCCCAAAATGCAAAAATGCCAAGGATACCAAATCAAACAAACACAACATATCAAGCAAACCAACACAATTAAGCTAATCAGCCCACCTAGGTATTTAAAGTCATCTACAACAGGTAAGGACAATATCCTAAGGTGATTCATCTTGAAAAGAGCGATAACGCTAGCTACAAGCCCCAAAAATCCAACCTAAGGCAAGCAACTACCCGGACCTAGACTAAGGCCTCTAAGTACAAATCCAAGGATCCTAGATTCGCGAAGTCAAGTCCTAAAGGAGAAGGGACTACCGACATAAAGGATTTCAAGACAGAATTCAACTTTAAGGCCCCCCTAACCGGCTAGAAGTCATAAACACCTAAAAGATTATTCAAGTCATAATTCTTCGCCAATAATTAGAAAATTATCACACCAATAATTTACATGAGACAAGTCTAAAACTAGGTAAGTTGTAGCCTACCTGGATGTCGAAGACCACACTCGCAATCCATTAAATCGTGACTTTTTTCTTTTGAGAAGTCTCTGACCGCTATCATGCTATAAAATTAGTAATCTACTTATCAAGATGAGAACAAAGATATTCATATCAATATAAAGTACTCTGGGTCAAAAATTGAGCACCACCAGCTCTCCATTCATGCCCAAAATCAGCCCTTCAAGTCTTAAGAAAATAAGAACTTTAAACCAGAGAATTAACGGAATCAAAGTCGGAAACTAACAAATTAGGTGGAGATATATTCACGGGAATGAACTAACAATTTCCTCTCGATCTTAATGTTCAATTCCACACTGATTTTCCAAGCTTCAAAGTGCTCTAATGGTGGAAAACTTAGAGAAAATGAGCTTAAAAATTGTGAAAGGGGGACATATATACTACCATCATTGGCCGTTAAAGTGGCCCTTTTTACCGCTAAAGGGAAGGGAGACCTCTTAAGCAGTCGCTGGTGATGTCACCCAACTCTGCCAAAGCATACCCTTAGTTGCTAAAGCGAACAAGGGGCCGCCTAAGCGACTGATGACTCCATTAAGTACTGCTAAAGCGGCACCCCAGTCGCTAAAGCGGCTTCTCTAAGGCGGTAAAAAGTGTGTCTTAGCGGCTGCACTAGATTATAAACTGTCACAACCTGAGACTACCCCCTAGTCATAACACAGTACCTAGAGTCACAAGTGACCCCAAGCTAACACATGGCCTGACATAACACTAAGAATACTGAAATAACTGATGAAATATAGTGCGAAAGACTAAATGATATAATCATAATAAAAGCAAAATCAATACTGAATGTCAAAACTAAGACTGTCTGACATAATCAACATGTTGAAAATCTAATTGTCTGTTTGAAAGCTTCTAAATAAGATGAGTTGCTTGGACAAGCCCTCAGCTAACTCTAACTGTCTGAAAACTAACATAATAATACTGAAAAGAAATACTGATAACTAGTCCTCAAATGATGAAGACTCACCAAAATACTGTTGCTGATATAGTAGAAGATCTTACTAACTATGAGTTGTATGCTGAACATCTGAACCTATATTATAAGATAATATAGCACAAACAAAAGTATACGATCAGTACTTTGAATGTATTGAGCATGTGAGATATGCAATAACTGATATAAGCTAAATATATTACGTGTGACATGGTAAATTGAACATGGAACTGAGATGTGTAAACTAATGTAATGACCAAGTAATAATCATGTAACTGTATTATAAGTCGAGCAACTAAATACAAGGTCATGCAAGTATCTGAATTTGAACTGTAGACTGTGGGAGCTACTGTTAACCGACATACCCCAATATGAGCTAACTGGGGTCCAACCTATAACCCTGGTTGGAAGGGTGTTCAGTACCTCACCAAGAGTACAAACACTGACTGACGTGGATCCACTAAACTGATGTCCAAAAAGGACTAAGGTATCAAGCCTAGTCTGACGGGTGACCCTTTAGAACTACCGTAGTTTTGGGACTTAGGGACTTTTACTAAAGGTCTCAGCCTAACTGACGGGTGAGACTTCATCCCTACTGTGCTAAGTACTTCTACCAACTGAATAACGACTGATAACTGGACAGTTTCTTGGACTGAATAACTGACAAGCTCATAACACTGATATCTAAGACTAAATAGTATACATTTTATCAGGAAAGCATTCTACATCATGTAAATATAGAGGACTGAGTACTCATTAACATATGCATGAAATCCTAGGTCATCGGGTGTGCATAACCTGCCATCTCTGAAGAATGCAACTACTCATGACAATTTCCATAAACTGATTAGAATGGGGAATTTCATAAGTCAAGTCCGAAAATCATGGATTATACAATATACTGAGGGTTCTTAATCACAAGCATGTAATGATACTGAAATTCATGGGTAAACATGGGTTCATGGCTCAATTATAACAAGGAACTGAAATATAAAGGAATTCATAATATTCATGAACCTAGGCTCTGAGGGAGAAATTAAACTGAGGAATTTAGTTAAATTCGGGACTCAATGGGTGAAAGAAAACCCAAATATGAAATCCCACATACCTGGATATAAAAATCTTGGTGAAACCTTCAAATTTGGATCCTGAAGTTGAGGAACCCTAATTCTTGCTTTGGGAGAAAAATCGCCTTTTTTGTCTGTTAGATGCTAAGTGTCGGATGAATTTTGAGGTAATCAGAGGATTGGGGTAGTTAATTCAACTTATCCCTCTTTTCACAAGTGAAACGATGCATTTTTGGTGTTAAAAAAGTGGAAAAAGACCAAACAACCCTTTTTAAACCGTCTGAAAAATTGTTGGAATTAGTACACGACTCACGTGACGAGACGTAGCCTGAGTCATTGCCTAGGACTCAATTTTTGCTTTCCTCTGTCATCACTATGAGTCACCCGATGACTCATAGGGTCGCCCTACGACTCGTAGGGTCTCCCGATGACTCGTAGGATCTGAGTCGTCGTCACTGACAGCTTTGATAGTGCTTCAGTAAATTGGCCATAACTTTTTGCTTCGATACCAAAATTACAAACGGTTAGTGGCGTTGGAAAGATAGTTCAAATATCTTTAATTTGGTAGGTATTAAGCCACATAAATCTTCATAGACTAGGATAAATTATCGTTTGAAGTTGACCCAAGAAGAATCTTACACTAGAACTTAGCTGGAAAAGGAGTTTTCAACTCAACTTTGGGTTAGGGACTCCTTATGATCTTAAACATCATCTAATATTCTCGAGGTAGAGCGCAGGGAGGTCGGACTGGTAGTCAGGTTGGTGCTCAGACGAGTGGTAGCCAGCGTCGGTTGTATGCCGTGCCAGCTAGGCCGGAGGCTGAGGCTTCGGATGCAGTAATTACAGGTACGATTTCCGTATGCCATCAGCCAGCTTCTGCATTATTTGATCCCGGATCCACATTTTCTTATGTATCTACTTATTATGCACCACGGTTGGGTTTATGTTCTGAGTTATTGTCTGTACCCTTACGTGTATCTACCCCCGTTGGTGATTCCTTAGTAGTGGATCGGGTATATAGATCATGTCTGGTGACTATTCAGGAGTTTGAGACTCAGGTTGATATTATTGTATTGGCCATGATAGACTTTGATGTGATTCTGGGCATGGACTGGTTGTCTTTTTATCATGTAGTCTTGGATTGCTTTGCTAAGACCGTGACCTTAGCCATGCCTGGCGTACCCCCGGTGGTGTGGCAGGGTTCTGTTAGCCGCACCCCGACAGGGATTATTTCATATGTTCGGGCTCATAGATTGATGTCGAGGGGATGTGACTCATTCCTTGCTTATGTTCGGGATGCTAGTATTGCGAATCCATCGCTTGACTCCGTCTCTGTTGTTCGTGAGTTTTCTGATGTATTCCCGACTGACCTACCTAGCCTTCCTCCTGAGCGTGATATAGAGTTCATTATTGACCTTGAACCGGGCACCCAACCTATTTCTATGGCTCCTTATCGTATGGCTCCTGCTGAGTTGAGAGAGTTGAGTAGTCAGCTTGAGGATCTTCTGGGGAAGGGTTTTATCAGGCCAAGTGTATCTCCGTGGGGTGCTCCAGTTCTGTTTGTAAAGAAGAAGGATGGATCTATGCGTATGTGTATCGATTACAGGCAGCTAAATAGGGTGACGGTGAAGAATAAGTATCCTATGCCTCGTATCGATGATTTGTTTGATCAACTTCAGGGTTCAGTGGTATTCTCAAAAATAGATTTGAGATCTGGATACCATCAGTTGAGAGTTAGGGCTGAGGACACCCCAAAGACAGCCTTCAGGACTCGATACGGCCATTATGAGTTCCTGGTGATGTCTTTTGGGTTGACTAATGCCCCAGCAGCTTTCATGGATCTGATGAATCGTGTATTCAAGCCATACTTGGACTCCTTTGTGATTGTGTTTATTGACGACATATTGGTTTATTCGAGGAGTAACGAGGAGCACGAGCAGTATTTGAGGATTGTGCTCCACACTTTGAGAGATCATCGACTTTATGCCAAGTTCTCAAAGTGTGAGTTCTGGCTTGAGTCTGTAGCTTTCTTGGGGCATGTTGTATCCAGACACGGTATCATGGTAGATCCAGCAAAGGTTGAGGCTATTTGAGGTTGGGCTAGGCCCACGTCGCCTACTGAGGTACGCAGTTTTGTTGGGTTGGCAGGATATTACAGACGGTTTGTTGAGGGCTTCTCGTCTATTGCATCTCCTATGACTAGACTGACCAGGAAGGAGGTTCCATTTCAGTGGTATGAGGATTGTGAGGCAAGCTTTCTGAAGCTCAAGGATCGACTTACTTCTGCCCCTGTGTTGACTCTTCCAGTTGAAGGCGAGGGTTTCACCGTGTATTGTTATGCATCTGGTATCGGTTTGGGATGTGTTTTGATCCAACGGGGTCGTGTCATTGCTTACGCATCGAGGCAGCTGAAGGTGCACGAACGTAATTATCTCACTCATGACTTAGAATTAGCAGCGGTAGTATTTGCACTGCGGATTTGGAGGCATTATCTATACGGTGTGCATTGTGAGATCTTTATAGACCACCGCAGTCTTCAGCATATCATGACTCAGAGGGATTTTAATTCGAGGCAGCGCAGATGGATTGAATTGTTAAAGGACTATGATATCTCTATTCTCTATCATCCGGGCAAGGCGAATATGGTAGCGGACGCCTTGAGCCGGAAGGCAGTGAGTATGGGTAGCTTAGCCTTCATTCCAGTCTCTCAGCGGCCGTTGGCTTTGGATATTCAGTCCTTAGCTACCTCGATGGTGCGTTTGGATATTTCTAACCCCAGGAGGGTTATCGCTTGTGTTGGTGCGAGATCTACTTTGCTGGAGCAGATTCAGAGTCGTCAATTTGAGGATAGCGGTCTCCGTAGAATTCGAGATCAGGTATTGAAGGGTGAGTCTGAGAGAGCTACCTTGGGTTCTGATGGTGTTCTGAGGTTTGACGGTCGTATTTGTGTTCCGAGGATTGAAGATTTAATTCAGTTGATTTTGCGTGAAGCTCACAATTCTAGATATTCTATTCACCCCGGGACAGCTAAGATGTATAGAGATCTGAGACAACACTATTGGTGGAGCGGTATGCGGAGAGATATAGTAAGGTTTGTAGCCCGATGCCTTTGTTGTCAGCAGGTAAAGGCCGAGCACCAGAGACCTGGTGGAATGCTTCAGCAATTGCCCATTCTCGAGTGGAAATGGGAGCGGGTCACTATGGATTTCATTGTTGGATTGCCTCGCACCTCCCGTGGTTTTGATAGTATTTGGGTTATTGTGAACCGATTGACTAAGTCTGCACACTTTATCCCTGTTCGAGTCTCCTATAGTGCTGAGAGGTTAGCTCGTGTATATATTCAGGAGGTGTTCCGCCTACATGGAGTGCCAATATCTATTATCTCAGACCGAGGGTCTTAGTTTACCTCCAGTTTCTGGCAGACTTTCCAGGAAGAATTGGGTACCCAGGTGGACCTCAGCACTGCATTTCACCCTCAAACAGACGGGCAGTCGGAGAGGACGATTCAGGTATTGGAGGATATGCTCCGCGCTTGTGTGTTAGACTTTGGGGGTCAATGGGATCAATTCTTACCTTTAGCCGAGTTCGCATATAATAATAGCTTCCACTCCAGCATTCAAATGGCTCCGTTTGAGGCTTTATATGGCAGACGGTGTCGATCTCCAATTGGCTGGTTCGAAACTTCAGAAGTCAATCCTCGTGGCACAGATTTGCTCCGAGAATCTTTGGACCGAGTTCGAGTAATTCAGGACAAGCTGCGGACAGCTCAGAGTAGACAGAGGAGTTATGCTGACCGTAGACGTCGTCCATTGAAATTCAGGGTGGGTGATAGGGTCTTCTTATGAGTATCGCCCATGAAGGGCGTGATGCGGTTTGGTAGGAAGGGTAAGCTTAGCCCCAGATATATTGGACCCTTTGAGATTTTACGGACCGTTGGAGAGGTGGCTTATGTGTTAGCTTTACCTCCGGCATTTTGCAGCTATCCACCCAGTATTTCATATTTCTATGCTACGACAATATATTCCAGATGAGACGCATGTGTTTCAGTGGGACTCAGTTCAGTTAGACGAGAAACTAACGTTTGTGGAGGAGCCTGTGTCCATTTTAGCCAGAGATGTCAGACGGTTACGCTCCCGGGACATTCCAGTGGTTAAGGTATAGTGGCGTCACCGTCCGGTTGAGGAGGCTACTTGGGAGCTTGAACGCGATATGCGAACCCAGTATCCCTACTTGTTCACGTCTTCAGGTATGTGCTTATTCTTTACTTTCGCGGACGAAAGTCCTCTTAGTAGTAGATATTGTAATGACCTTCCCGGTCATTTTCCTCGTTTTCGTGTGTTCTCAGCGTTTAGAGCTTTTCTATAACTGCCCCAAGTTATTTATGACTTGCTGGGACTGACAGTTCGGCTCCTGGGCAGTTCGTTTGAGAATATTATTTAGACCGAGCACATTGTAAAATATTAAATTAAATTAAAAGTTGGTAAAATGACATAGGTAATTACCTCTTGAAAATATTTTTGAACTTTATAAAATTCTTTCGTTATGATATATCTATACTATTTTATAATAGTTTAATAAGTTATTAATAACTTAAGCGGAGATAGTGAATTTAAATATGTTAAAATAATATTTTTATTTTATAGAGGTTTTGTTAGAAATAATTTTCTATAACTTGTGGTATAGTTAGAAAGTTGTATTTATTTTACCACGGACCTATGCAATACCCGAGTATATATATATAACCATGTAAAATAAATACATATGGTGTCATGGTGGTGACACCACATACCTACGTGGAAGATGAGGACATTTAGTACAATGTGTCCCTCACCAGTAAAGACAAGTCATTCATCCACCATACAGTTATCAAATAGGACCATTATGTATTAGTTTTCACTTTAACATCAGCGGTTGATTTGTAAGTCTAGCACTATGTTAATATATTATAGAATAGTCACAAATCCTTGTCTTAGAGTTTTAAGGTGTAAATTTTAGTAAATTTTAGTAGTCAGATTACTTGGAAAATGGCATCTCTTATCGCGGTGGCTGACATATATGCTCATTAATTGACCTGCGGTACTGCACGATTTTGATAAAGAAAATCAAATATCTACATTAAGTTATTCAAGCTCGGGGATCGCGTGGTTGATAGTATAACGTCTTTATATAGTAAGTTTTCAGTCAGTTTTAGCTTAAAGTTGTGTATTTAAATTGTTATATTTTGGGATTGATATTGATGTTTGAGCTACATTTTGAGCTCAAATTGAATGGTGTTAGTTGTGACTATTGGTCACGGAGTTGTTTGGGACGCTATGACGGTTTCAGTTTTGTGATTCTGCAAGCAGGCCCCACGGGGACGGTTCAGACATTTTTCCGAACTAATGCAATATAGGTATCAATAGTCATGTTTTGACATGTAGTTTATTATTTTTTTGGTAGCGTGGCAGCAGTCTGAGGCCTCTCGAAAGGAGAAGGCTCCTGAATAGCTGATTCTTTTAGCAAGCTTGCGGCGGCGTCCAGGTAGGCTAGGTTTACCTTTCTTTACACTTAGACTGGGCTTATGTGTGATATATGTATGCTATTGTGCTGGTATTGTGGGCTGGTATTATAGACTTGGTGGTGGTGGTTTGTTGTGATTTAGGCCTCCTAGGCCGGATAGGGCTATTCGGATATATTCCAGGCCCGTTATCCTCGTGGTACCCCACAGATGACCTATTTGGGGTCGGATAGTATTGTTGTTGTTGTTGCTAGTCTGGGAATGTTATTGTTGGACCTTAGTCCAGGCTTAGACAGACTTAGCCCAGACTTAGACAAGTATAACCAGACCTGGTTTTCGGGACCCAGTAGCGCGCCCCGTTACCCTTTTTGTCGACTGGTCGAAACTTTGACATCTTTGGGCTTAGATAAGCCCTATATGACTATTAGGATTATGACGGGATTAAGTCACCCCGATTATACCCGGTTGGCCTGTCTAGCTTTGTTCGTCCCTGATAGCACCGTATTTGATTAGGGTCGGCTAGTTTGACTTAGAACGCTGAACCGCCTTTCCATGACTTGTAATGTATACCCAGACTTTTATATACATATTTTTATAGTAGGTAGTTGACCTAGAAGGACCCCGAGATTGACTTGTAGCATGTTGTAGAGTTAGCTTCTGTACCTATATAATAGTATTGACTTGGCACTAGGGCGTTCCCCGTTTATTTGATATGATATGACCTTTGATTCTATTCTGGTTACTGGCTATGATGAGTTCCGGTTCGAGTCCGGCTACTGATTCAGGTATGATGATTTTGGTTATTGACTATTGGGTGTTCCGGTTCGAGTCCGGCCCCGGATTATGGTACACTATGAGTTCCGGTTCGAGTCCGGCCACTGATTATTATGAGTTCCGGTTTGAGTCCGGCATCTGGTTGTGATATGATTGTAGATTTTTGGTACTGGGTACTGTGATTATGATACTGTTGTTCTATGAGTTTCGGTTCGAGTCCGGCAGATATGATATATAAGTGGCCTCTTGTTATTACCCACTGCATACGGTTCGACTCCGACGTCTGGCCTCTTGTTATTACCCATTGGTGCCGGTTCAAGCCCGGTGCACTCCTGTTGGTTATTGTGGTTACTGGATACTGACACAGCCTCGAGACACTGGTGACTATGCATTTATTATTCTTGTGTGTCCCACCGGTTTATGGGGGCCAGGTTGGGTTATTGTTTTCTTCCGTGTGCCTATCGGGTTTATGGGGGGCCAGATAGGTTATGTTTGACTTGTGTGTTCATCTATGCATTTATTTACTCTTCATCCAGTATCACATTTATTTGTCTCCTGAGCATGTCTATACGCCTCAACCGCAACTTATGTACTTATTATTTATAGTTATACCAGACTTAGCATGCACCCCTGTACTTTAGCCTGTTTATATTACATTAAGCTCAGTCGGCCGATGATGCCTACTGAGTACCCGTTGCCCCGGTACTCATACTGCACTTCTGCATCTTTTCCCCGATGCAGATCCAGGCACTAGTCGACGGTGGTGACGTGACTCTTTTCTTAGCATTGACTCCGGAGCAGGGTGAGCTTACTAACATTCGAGGCAGATCCTACTCCATCTTCCACTGTATAGTCTTTTGCTTTCGAGACTGTATTACTTGTTGTATATATTTGGTTTCTGTTTTGTATTTTGGACATGTGTAGTAGTGGCTCTTGTACCGACCTCACCAGGTCTTGGGAAGGGTTCTTGACTTTATATATGTCCTCTTCCTTCTCAGTCTTTGCAGATTCTGTCTTTAGCGTTATAGCATGTTTATAAATATGGTTACTTCTACTTCTCTATTTTATGAGATTTCGCCCGTTAGCCCGTCGCTTATTGCTCCGGGCTAGGGTTTGGCTTGCCTATTGGTGGGTTACGATAGGCGCCATCATGACTCAGAATTGGGTCCTGACAGCTTGGTATCAGAGCCTAGGTTGTACGGGTAGTGTCGGTATAGGAGCCAGTGTGTAGTAGAGTCTTGCGGATCGGTGCGGGGACGCCTGTATCCTATCCTCAGGAGGCTACGGAGCATTCTTAGGGTAGTCTCTCATTTTTTTGACTCATGTTCGTGCGTTAAGTCTATGTTGGTTTCTGATTTTCATTTGGTTCACTTTTTATGCAGATGGTTAGGACGCAGGGTGCGAGACCCGAGGGTCAGGACCCCGAGCCTACAGCGAGGGATCCAGTTAGGGGCTGAGGTCGACCCAGAGGTCAGGGGCAGGGCATAGCAGCAGCCCCAGGCCGAGATCATGCTAGGGATCAGTTACCCAATCCCGTTATAGCTCCAGATGTTCTGCCTCCACAGCAGCCGATGGGCCAGGGAGCAGCCCAGGCTCCACCTGGATTTATTGATGCTTCTTTGCTCCGAGGTACATTACTTCAGTTGTTGGGGATATTTGGAGGTCCATCAGTTGAGGGAGCCCAACCAGCAGTACAGGGAGTTGATGTTGGGGCACAGCCTGCAGCTGCAGCACCCAGAGTTGAGATTACGCCAGCGCCGGTAGCTCCACAGCCGGTTACAGATCATCCTGTTATGTCTGTTGATGAGCAGAGGATGTTGGGGCGTTTCTTGAGGTTGACTCCACCGAGATTTGCTGGTACTCCGGGTGAGGATGCATATGAGTTCTTGTCCAGCTGCGAGGATAGACTGAGGAATTTGGGATTGGTACAGTCTCGTGGTGTTGATTTCGTGGCATATCAGTTTGATCTTGCAGCGAGGAGATGGTGGAAGGGATATCTTGATTCCAGGCCAGCAGGATCTCCGCCGGTTACCTGGACCCAGTTCTCTGAGATTTTCTTGGGAAAGTATATGCCTCGTACTATGCGGGAGCGACTCAGGGATGAGTTTTCCAGATTGACTCAGGGTTCATTATCTGTCGCCGAGTATGAGGCAAGGTTTCATGATCTTGCTAGGCATGCTACTTCTATTTTGCCTGATGAGTATGAGAGAGTTAGATGTTTTGTCAGGGGACTGAGATTGCCACTCCGCAGGGCTACCCAGAGTTTAGTGACTTCAGGGAAGTCATTCGCAGAGATTACTGATCATGTGTACTCTATTGAGGAGATAGATCGCGAGGCCCAAGGGGGCAGCGATAAGAGACCTCGTGTTCAGGGTAGTTTCAGTGGGAGCCATAGTGGTTCACAGTTCAGAGGTCGTGGTTTCCAGTTTCAGGGTAGGTACCCTCAGCAGCAGCAGCAGTCTTTTCAGCGACAGGGTCAGCCCAGTAGGCCCGTACAGTCAGCTTTGCAAATATCTGATAGAGGTCAGCCCACCTATAGTGGTTCTGTTAGCCATCCTCAAGGACGTGGTCAGTCCAGTTCATCGACTAGAGGTGGTCATACCAGCTCAGCCGGACCTTCTAGGCCGAGCAGGGAGCCAGGAGCATGTTATACTTGTGGGGTTGTCGGTCATTTCGCGCGTGAGCGTCCTCAGCGCATGGCGATTGAGCCTTCAGTTCAGACAGCACAGCCCCTCAGATCTATACCGCCAGCAGGTAGAGGTAGTGTACAGGGTCGTCGGGGTGGTCCCCAGGGTTCTCGAGGTAGAGCGCAGGGAGGTTGGACTGGTAGTCAGGTTGGTGCTCAGACGAGTGGTAGCCAGCGTCGGTTGTATGCCGTGCCAGCTAGGCCGGAGGCTGAGGCTTCAAATGCAGTAATTACAGGTACGATTTCCGTATGCCATCAGCCAGCTTCTGCATTATTTGATCCCGGATCCACATTTTCTTATGTATCTACTTATTATGCACCACGGTTGGGTTTATGTTCTGAGTTATTATCTGTACCCTTACGTGTATCTACCCCCGTTGGTGATTCCTTAGTAGTGGATTGGGTATATAGATCATGTCTGGTGACTATTCAGGAGTTTGAGACTCAGGTTGATATTATTGTATTGGCCATGATAGACTTTGATGTGATTCTGGGCATGGACTGGTTGTCTTTTTATCATGTAGTCTTGGATTGCTTTGCTAAGACCGTGACCTTAGCCATGCCTGGCGTACCCCCGGTGGTGTGGCAGGGTTCTGTTAGACGCACCCCGACAGGGATTATTTCATATGTTCGGGCTCATAGATTGATGTCGAGGGGATGTGATTCATTCCTTGCTTATGTTCGGGATGCTAGTATTGAGAATCCATCGCTTGACTCTGTCTCTGTTGTTCGTGAGTTTTCTGATGTATTCCCGACTGACCTACCTGGCCTTCCTCCTGAGCGTGATATAGAGTTCATTATTGACCTTGAACCGGGCACCCAACCTATTTCTATGGCTCCTTATCGTATGGCTCCTGCTGAGTTGAGAGAGTTGAGTAGTCAGCTTGAGGATCTTCTGGGGAAGGGTTTTATCAGGCCAAGTGTATCTCCGTGGGGTGCTCCAGTTCTGTTTGTAAAGAAGAAGGATGGATCTATGCGTATGTGTATCGATTACAGGCAGCTAAATAGGGTGACGGTGAAGAATAAGTATCCTATGCCTCGTATCGATGATTTGTTTGATCAACTTCAGGGTTCAGTGGTATTCTCAAAAATAGATTTGAGATCTGGATACCATCAGTTGAGAGTTAGGGCTGAGGACACCCCAAAGACAGCCTTCAGGACTCGATACGGCCATTATGAGTTCCTGGTGATGTCTTTTGGGTTGACTAATGCCCCAGCAGCTTTCATGGATCTGATGAATCGTGTATTCAAGCCATACTTGGACTCCTTTGTGATTGTGTTTATTGACGACATATTGGTTTATTCGAGGAGTAACGAGGAGCACGAGCAGCATTTGAGGATTGTGCTCCACACTTTGAGAGATCATCGACTTTATGCCAAGTTCTCAAAGTGTGAGTTCTGGCTTGAGTCTGTAGCTTTCTTGGGGCATGTTGTATCCAGACACGGTATCATGGTAGATCCAGCAAAGGTTGAGGCTATTCGAGGTTGGGCTAGGCCCACGTCGCCTACTGAGGTACGCAGTTTTGTTGGGTTGGCAGGATATTACAGACGGTTTGTTGAGAGCTTCTCGTCTATTGCATCTCCTATGACTAGACTGACCAGGAAGGAGGTTCCATTTCAGTGGTATGAGGATTGTGAGGCAAGCTTTCTGAAGCTCAAGGATCGACTTACTTCTGCCCCTGTGTTGACTCTTCCAGTTGAAGGCGAGGGTTTCACCGTGTATTGTTATGCATATGGTATCGGTTTGGGATGTGTTTTGATCCAGCGGGGTCGTGTCATTGCTTACGCATTGAGGCAGCTAAAGGTGCACGAACGTAATTATCCCACTCATGACTTAGAATTAGCAGTGGTAGTATTTGCACTGCGGATTTGGAGGCATTATCTATACGGTGTGCATTGTGAGATCTTTATAGACCACCGCAGTCTTCAGCATATCATGACTCAGAGGGATCTTAATTCGAGGCAGCGCAGATGGATTGAATTGTTAAAGGACTATGATATCTCTATTCTCTATCATCCGGGCAAGGCGAATATGGTAGCGGACGCCTTGAGCCGGAAGGCAGTGAGTATGGGTAGCTTAGCCTTCATTCCAGTCTCTCAGCGGCCGTTGGCTTTGGATATTCAGTCCTTAGCTACCTCGATGGTGCGTTTGGATATTTCTAACCCCAGGAGGGTTATCGCTTGTGTTGGTGCGAGATCTACTTTGCTGGAGCAGATTCAGAGTCGTCAATTTGAGGATAGCGGTCTCCGTAGAATTCGAGATCAGGTATTGAAGGGTGAGTCTGAGAGAGCTACCTTGGGTTCTGATGGTGTTCTGAGGTTTGACGGTCGTATTTGTGTTCCGAGGATTGAAGATTTAATTCAGTTGATTTTGCGTGAAGCTCACAGTTCTAGATATTTTATTCACCCCGGGACAGCTAAGATGTATAGAGATCTGAGACAACACTATTGGTGGAGCGGTATGCGGAGAGATATAGTAGGGTTTGTAGCCCGATGCCTTTGTTGTCGGCAGGTAAAGGCCGAGCACCAGAGACCTGGTGGAATGCTTCAGCAATTGCCCATTCCCGAGTGGAAATGGGAGCGGGTCACTATGGATTTCATTGTTGGATTGCCTCGTACCTCCCGTGGTTTTGATAGTATTTGGGTTATTGTGGACCGATTGACTAAGTTTGCACACTTTATCCCTGTTCGAGTCTCCTATAGTGCTGAGAGGTTAGCTCGTGTATATATTCAGGAGGTGGTCCGCCTACATGGAGTGCCAATATCTATTATCTCAGACCGAGGGTCTTAGTTTACCTCCAGTTTCTAGCAGACTTTCCAGGAAGAATTGGGTACCCAGGTGGACCTCAGCACTGCATTTCACCCTCAAACAGACGGGCAGTCGGAGAGGACGATTCAGGTATTGGAGGATATGCTCCGCTCTTGTGTGTTAGACTTTGGGGGTCAATGGGATCAATTCTTACCTTTAGCCGAGTTCGCGTATAATAATAGCTTCCACTCCAGCATTCAAATGGCTCCGTTTGAGGCTTTATATGGCAGATGGTGTCGATCTCCAATTGGCTGGTTCGAAACTTCAGAAGTCAATCCTCGTGGCACAGATTTGCTCCGAGAATCTTTGGACCGAGTTCGAGTAATTCAGGACAAGCTGCGGACAGCTCAGAGTAGACAGAGGAGTTATGCTGACCGTAGACGTCATCCATTGAAATTCAGGGTGGGTGATAGGGTCTTCTTACGAGTATCGCCCATGAAGGGCGTGATGCGGTTTGGTAGGAAGGGTAAGCTTAGCCCCAGATATATTGGACCCTTTGAGATTTTACGGACCGTTGGAGAGGTGGCTTATGTGTTAGCTTTACCTCCGGCATTTTGCAGCTATCCACCCAGTATTTCATATTTCTATGCTACGACAATATATTCCAGATGAGACGCATGTGCTTCAGTGGGACTCAGTTCAGTTAGACGAGAAACTAACGTTTGTGGAGGAGCCTGTGTCCATTTTAGCCAGAGATGTCAGACGGTTACGCTCCCGGGACATTCCAGTGGTTAAGGTATAGTGGCGTCACCGTCCGGTTGAGGAGGCTACTTGGGAGCTTGAACGCGATATGCGAACCCAGTATCCCTACTTGTTCACGTCTTCAGGTATGTGCTTATTCTTTACTTTCGCGGACGAAAGTCCTCTTAGTAGTGGATATTGTAATG
Source organism: Capsicum rhomboideum (assembly GCA_031232105.1). NCBI lineage: Eukaryota > Viridiplantae > Streptophyta > Magnoliopsida > Solanales > Solanaceae > Capsicum > Capsicum rhomboideum. The sequence goes on along the minus strand of CP124717.1, from coordinate 49,566,967 downwards.
ACCTTCCCGGTCATTTTCCTCGTTTTCGTGTGTTCTCAGCGTTTAGAGCTTTTCTATAACTGCCCCAAGTTATTTATGACTTGCTGGGACTGACAGTTCGGCTCCTGGGCAGTTCGTTTGAGAATATTATTTAGACCGAGCACATTGTAAAATATTAAATTAAATTAAAAGTTGGTAAAATGACATAGGTAATTACCTCTTGAAAATATTTTTGAACTTTATAAAATTCTTTCGTTATGATATATCTATACTATTTTATAATAGTTTAATAAGTTATTAATAACTTAAGCGGAGATAGTGAATTTAAATATGTTAAAATAATATTTTTATTTTATAGAGGTTTTGTTAGAAATAATTTTCTATAACTTGTGGTATAGTTAGAAAGTTGTATTTATTTTACCACGGACCTATGCAATACCCGAGTATATATATATAACCATGTAAAATAAATACATATGGTGTCATGGTGGTGACACCACATACCTACGTGGAAGATGAGGACATTTAGTACAATGTGTCCCTCACCAGTAAAGACAAGTCATTCATCCACCATACAGTTATCAAATAGGACCATTATGTATTAGTTTTCACTTTAACATCAGCGGTTGATTTGTAAGTCTAGCACTATGTTAATATATTATAGAATAGTCACAAATCCTTGTCTTAGAGTTTTAAGGTGTAAATTTTAGTAAATTTTAGTAGTCAGATTACTTGGAAAATGGCATCTCTTATCGCGGTGGCTGACATATATGCTCATTAATTGACCTGCGGTACTGCACGATTTTGATAAAGAAAATCAAATATCTACATTAAGTTATTCAAGCTCGGGGATCGCGTGGTTGATAGTATAACGTCTTTATATAGTAAGTTTTCAGTCAGTTTTAGCTTAAAGTTGTGTATTTAAATTGTTATATTTTGGGATTGATATTGATGTTTGAGCTACATTTTGAGCTCAAATTGAATGGTGTTAGTTGTGACTATTGGTCACGGAGTTGTTTGGGACGCTATGACGGTTTCAGTTTTGTGATTCTGCAAGCAGGCCCCACGGGGACGGTTCAGACATTTTTCCGAACTAATGCAATATAGGTATCAATAGTCATGTTTTGACATGTAGTTTATTATTTTTTTGGTAGCGTGGCAGCAGTCTGAGGCCTCTCGAAAGGAGAAGGCTCCTGAATAGCTGATTCTTTTAGCAAGCTTGCGGCGGCGTCCAGGTAGGCTAGGTTTACCTTCCTTTACACTTAGACTGGGCTTATGTGTGATATATGTATGCTATTGTGCTGGTATTGTGGGCTGGTATTATAGACTTGGTGGTGGTGGTTTGTTGTGATTTAGGCCTCCTAGGCCGGATAGGGCTATTCGGATATATTCCAGGCCCGTTATCCTCATGGTACCCCACAGATGACCTATTTGGGGTCGGATAGTATTGTTGTTGTTGTTGCTAGTCTGGGAATGTTATTGTTGGACCTTAGTCCAGGCTTATACAGACTTAGCCCAGACTTAGACAAGTATAACCAGACCTGGTTTTCGGGACCCAGTAGCGCGCCCCGTTACCCTTTTTGTCGACTGGTCGAAACTTTGACATCTTTGGGCTTAGATAAGCCCTATATGACTATTAGGATTATGACGGGATTAAGTCACCCCGATTATACCCGGTTGGCCTGTCTAGCTTTGTTCGTCCCTGATAGCACCGTATTTGATTGGGGTCGGCTAGTTTGACTTAGAACGCTGAACCGCCTTTCCATGACTTGTAATGTATACCCAGACTTTTATATACATATTTTTATAGTAGGTAGTTGACCTAGAAGGACCCCGAGATTGACTTGTAGCATGTTGTAGAGTTAGCTTTTGTACCTATATAATAGTATTGACTTGGCACTAGGGCGTTCCCCGTTTATTTGATATGATATGACCTTTGATTCTATTCTGGTTACTGGCTATGATGAGTTCTGGTTCGAGTCCGGCTACTGATTCAGGTATGATGATTTTGGTTATTGACTATTGGGTGTTCCGGTTCGAGTCCGTCCCCGGATTGTGGTACACTATGAGTTTCGGTTCGAGTCCGGCCACTGATTATTATGAGTTCCGGTTCGAGTCCGGCATCTGGTTGTGATATGATTGGAGAGTTTTGGTACTGGGTACTGTGATTATGATACTGTTGTTCTATGAGTTCCGGTTCGAGTCCGGCAGATATGATATATATGTGGCCTCTTGTTATTACCCACTGCATCCGGTTCGACTCCGGCGTCTGGCCTCTTGTTATTACCCATTGGTGTCGGTTCAAGCCCGGTGCACTCCTGTTGGTTATTGTGGTTACTGGATACTGACACAGCCTCGAGACACTGGTGACTATGCATTTATTATTCTTGTGTGTCCCACCGGTTTATGGGGGCCAGGTTGGGTTATTGTTTTCTTCCGTGTGCCTATCGGGTTTATGGGGGCCCAGATAGGTTATGTTTGACTTGTGTGTTCATCTATGCATTTATTTACTCTTCATTCAGTATCACATTTATTTGTCTCCTGAGCATGTCTATACGCCTCAACCGCTACTTATGTACTTATTATTTATAGTTATACCAGACTTAGCATGCACCCCTGTACTTTAGCCTGTTTATATTACATTAAGCTCAGTCGGCTGATGATGCCTACTGAGTACCCGTTGCCCCGGTACTCATACTGCACTTCTGCATCTTTTCCCCGATGCAGATCCAGGCACTAGTCGACGGTGGTGACGTGACTCTTTTCTTAGCATTGACTCCGGAGCAGGGTGAGCTTACTAACATTCGAGGCAGATCCTACTCCATCTTCCACTGTATAGTCTTTTGCTTTCGAGACTGTATTACTTGTTGTATATATTTGGTTTCTGTTTTGTATTTTGGACATGTGTAGTAGTGGCTCTTGTACCGACCTCACCAGGTCTTGGGAAGGGTTCTTGACTTTATATACTGGCCTCTTCCTTCTCAGTCTTTGCAGATTCTGTCTTTAGCGTTATAGCCTGTTTATAAATATGGTTACTTCTACTTCTCTATTTTATGAGATTCCGCCCGTTAGCACTTCGCTTGTCGCTCCGGGCTAGGGTATGGCTTGCCTATTGGTGGGTTACGATAGGCGCCATCATGACTCAGAATTGGGTCCTGACAAATGCATATGTTGTGTACATACCCTCCACTATGAAAGCTAGTCGGGGTCCATAAGGGACTCACGAGGTCCATGTATTGTGCACGCGTGCACTCCGATCCCAATATATATTATGCATGTGTGCACTCCGATCCTAATAATATATATATATATATATGTGTGTGTGTGTGTGTGTGTGTGTGTGTGTGTGTGTGTGTGTGTGTGTGTGTGTGTGTGTGTGTGTGTGTGCAAACATGCCCTCCGATAGATATAAAATACAATGTATGATGTGCAAGCGTACGACTCTGATCCCATATCAATACTATAATTCAAATAAGGCATTTTATATCGCAAATCAAATCATATGTCACTCAAAAATTGGCTCAACTTATCAAATGGGAGTGTCATAGTCAACTAGAATGTTCAACAATTCATTTTTATAACACAATTCACATCAACCATGCTAGCAAATAGGGGAAACAGTCCAAGCAAGTCAATTAATTGCTTTTAATCCTTTACATAATATCAGTACCTGCATAAACGTTTGTCAACTCACTAATGCAGGACCCACATTCTCCATTACTCCCAATACAAGCAACTAACACATAACACTTCAAATAAAAGTCTCAACTAGTCTTAATAAAGTCCAAAGAATCAAATCAAAGTTGTATCCTTTCGAAGATCCTCTAAACGAGCCTAATATGGTCAAATATAGATTCAATATAAGAAGATAAAACTAACAATACCCATATTGCTATACTTCAAATACGGGTTTAAAAAGTCAACCCAAAATACAATCCCGAGCTCACAAGAGAAAAATTGAAATTTTACTTTAAAAAATCATATTACCCATAACTCAAGAAGCTTACATCTAAAATTTCATCAAAAATGGAGTTGAAATTGACCTTGAAATCATCAATTTATTAAACTTTAACTTTACCGAGAAAACCCCAAGTTTTCAAGTTGAAAAATCAAGATTCGAAGGCAAAATCATGAAATAATTAGTGGGGAACAGTAAAATATTGATTTAGAAACTTACCCATTGGTTGAATCTTGAAAACCCCCTTTGAAATCCCTCAAAATCGAGTTCTATAGCTTCAAAAAATAAAGTTATGGGGTCTTTGTTCGAAAAAGAAATTTTATATTCTGCCCAACGACGTTACTCATCGCGATCGAGTGACCCAGCTTCGCGATCACGATGGTCAACGTTGATACTCTCTTCCTTTCATCTTCTCAATTGGTTGTTACAGGTATGGGTATTTCCCTCTTCTTAAGTTTCTGCCTAAATCTACTATTTCTTTTTTCCACCATCTTCTGCACTTTCTTCCCCCTTTCAAGATTTCTTCAAAATTCCCATTTTCTTAGCACAATTTTGTGGTTGTTGAAAAGTATCTCTTCAAATTTTGTATATACCCAATCTGATTGCTTCAGATTCATCTTCCGTCAATTTCTTCATTGTATTTCTTTGCTCCACATTAGTGTGCTCATCTTTCTCCAACTTTTGGTTGTAGTTGTTTTTGTTATTTTATTTTCATATTTTATACAGTTTTCGCTCTCTGTTGTGATCAATATTTGTTCATCAAGCATCGAGTGTAGTAACTGGTAAATAATGTTGTTGTACTGATTTTTTCTGTTCTCCTCCACTTATAGCTATTATACATATTGTATGCTTACTTGACCTCTTTTTGTTTGTGATCAACTTACATGTTATATATGCATATTGACCAATGTTAACATGTATTCATACTCATCAATGCTAAACATGCTATTAAAATGCTTAACGCAAAACATGAAACTCAAATTTTACCTTAGTATTTTTCAGGCCATATTCTTTAAAAATAATAATCAAAGAATAGTTGTAGAGTGTCGAATACAAATCATAAAAATGATCAGACGTTTGGAAAATACACACTGACAAAAGGGATAGGAGATATGAATCATATTAACATAGACTAAAGCCACCTGACCAAAGAGAGGTACTTATAACATGATGATGGGCAAGCAGAGCTTAATTGAAAACATAGGTCTTATTCCTACCAACACTGGATCATCTGATGGCTGATGCTTCGTCCTATGATTATGCCAATGTTTCTATCAAGCAAAGCTCCCTTATTATTAGAAACTCATCGCTTCTCACAAACATGTTCAACATCAAGTACAGAGCATGAGTTGTATACTAAGGAACCAGAAGTGATTATAATGTGATATTTGCTTAAAATATACTATTAGGAACAGTATTAATTTCTGTTTTTTCAAGGTAATATCTTTTTACATTTAAGTACTAATATCCCGGTACAGTTTTAGAAAAAAAATTTCCTCGAGTAGTACATGAAACTAACTTCTGCGAGGAGCTGAATTTAGGTTGATGAATATCTTTGTTCACATTTATAGTTGATTTAATGTTTTTTTCCCTGCTACATTGCCTTCATTATAAGTTACCTTGATAATTTGATTCTCTTTACATGCTGGAAATTAGTAGGCGAATCTTCTTCTTGCTTCCCATTTATAGGTTCCATCTGAAATGGTTTTGGCTTTATTACTCAATCTTTTAATAAATAAGTAAGGTTATATTTGTCTCTAGAAATTCCTTAAAATGGTTTGTGCTTGAACCTAATAAGGAGCCACGAGATGATGAGAGGAAATAAGATGATAAAGTTACACTCCCTCGGTCCCATGGTATGTGAGACAATTTGGAGCACGAGGGTCAAATATCTAATTTTTGGTGTGAATTTGGACATAGAACCTTCGATTTTAAAAAGTAAAATTTACATGTTTGAATGATACATGAAAAATAATATATTTCACAATATTTAACAATTCAAAAAATTTATCAGGCATATAAAAAAACCACGATAAAAAAAAAGTAAAACTTACATAAATTCCAACCCTTTAACACCTAATTACTCCTTATCCTTACTCTTATTAAAATTACAAAAAAATCCTTGTTTTGCCACTTTCGGATACATTACTAACCTCCCGATATATCCATTTCCGATACACTTTTTGAGAAATTAACGGAAATCTGTTCAATTAAAGGAGTAAATCACGCGACTTTTATGAAAATCTCTTTAGAGGATCCCCAAAATTTCTTAATCAGTTCACAATTTGAAATTCAACAAAAGATCATGTTCTTCAAGTAACAATGAGTGCCGTCACATCTCCGGCGAACTTGCGTTACCGGAGCAACCACAACAGATCCAAAACCGCCGCGAGCTCTAACCCGTTAAATCCTCAATTGTTGACCACTGTTTCGGTTGAATCCTATACCCAAAAATCAAATTCCTCTTCTCCGTTGGAACACATAACCGTCACCACCACCGTCGCTCCAATCCTCCAACCAGTGAAACACCACCTTCCACCCAAATTCAAACACAAGTCCACCAAAAAAAAACTGCAACCAATACATAATTCATATGTATCAGTTACACAAAATTCATTTTGGAGTCTTATGTATCGTTAACACAAAAAACATTTTGATACATAATTTTGATATATTTTCAAGAGATACTCAGCCCGATACATAATTCGTATGTATCAGTAACACATATCTCATTCCGATAGATAAATCTTATGTATCAGTAACACAAAAAAGCATTCGATACATAATCTTTTGTCATATTTTCAACCAGATACATCATTCTTATGTATCTCAATGCCATCATCGTTACCGTTATCCGTAGATCCAACAGCAGTGAATAGCCTCCTCCTCAATCAGCCTTGCGGCATTAGAAGCTTCGTCTTGTGGGAGACTCAATGGGACGGTTAATGACAGCATCACAAGTGCATTGAGTTGGTGGCCAAGGAGGAGTGTTTGAATATGAAATTAAGATTTGAGAAGCCATTGGAAATGGGCGAAGAAGAAGAAGGAGAAGGAGAAATAGGGGTGAAGTTGAGTTTGATAGGTTTTAGTTCAAGATTCTGAGTTTTTACTTTGCTATGGAAGAGGCGGCACAAAGCACTAGCAAAGGGGTGGCAATTAATATAATTTCATTTTAATAATATTATTAGATAGAAGATATTCAGCCAAATTAGGGGGACAATTAATATATTCAATTTTTTAGGGTAGCAGTGATGTATCTGAAAATTTAAAGAGGAAGAATATTAAATCAGGGATTTTGGTAATTAATCAAAAAGGCAGCGATTTTAAGTAATTTAGGTATGTTAAGTTGTGGTATTAGGTAATTTTTCCTAAAAAAAATGAAGTTGGTTAATAGTTGTCTTTCATTAACTGGAGTTGGCTCCCCTCCAGTGCCCCTTTCCTCCAGTTTGTCCAGTAGCCCTTCTGATTTTGGATACGTGTCAGCTAATAAATTGATGGACTAGATTTTATTGGGTATTCAGTTCATACACACGTTATACTATGTGATTTACCCTCTTTTTCTCCCCACTCCATATTATCACCCACTCAGTTCAAAAGACAACTCTATCCAAAAAAAAAAAAAATCAAAACACAATATCTAATCAGTGGCGGAGCCAGAATTTTCATTAAGGGGGTTCAAAATCAAAATAAGTAAACACACGAACTAGCCGAAGGGGGTTCAACATCAATTATATATACATAAAATATAATTTTAACAATGTATAAATAGTGTAATTTTTCGTCAAAGGGGGTTCGGATAAACCCCCTAGCCATAAGGTGGCTCCGCCACTATATCTAATAATAACAATGAGAAATAATAATAATAATAATAATAATAATAATAATAATAATAATAATAAAGAGAAGAACAAATATTTAAAAAATAATAATAATCATTAAATTGACCTTGAGAAATTATTTTTGCCTCTAAAAGCACTTAAGTATGGACAAAAAATTTAATTTTTCTTTTAATAGTACTTATCTATGAAAGTTTTCGTATTTACTAGAAGTATTGTTTTCTAATTTAATTTATCTTTAATTGAATTTCTCATTGTTGTGTTTTGATTTTTTATTTTTTTTTTTGGATAGAGTTGTCTTTTGAACTGAGTGGGTGATAATATGGAGTGGGGAGAAAAAGAGGATAAATCACATAGTACAACGTGTGTATGAACTGAATACCCAATAAAATCTAGTCCATCATTTATTAGCTAACACGTGTCCAAAATCAGAAGGGCTACTGGACAAACTGAAGGAAAGGGGCACTGGAGGGGAGCCAACACTTTCAATAGATGTTATCATTAACTTGCGGCATGACAAGAATGAGCACTCTGTAGAAACTAAAGACATGATAGATTAAGCTAATCACGTAAAATGAGGTGTGGTAGACAGAACAAATTATTTTTCTTTCCAAAGGAAAGAAAAGGGACGAAACCACATCTTGAGCAATTAAAACTTTTTTATCAGAAAATGGTATACCTTTGAAGTACCACATATTACTGTGCATTAGTAGTAACACTTAATGCGCATTAGGGATAGGAGATATCAATCATATTAATATAGACTGAAGCCACCTGACCAAAGAGAGGTACTTTTTTTTTAAGTAGTAACGCTTATATCTACAATTTTTATATGCTTAGAGGGAGGTTTTTGAACATACAGCTACTTAACATTTCTACTTCTCCTGAATTTGCATGCCATTGATATTCTTCTTCAGTTACTTTTATTGTATTCATTTGGATGTTGGAATGTATGTTTATGATTGAGAACCAAAAAGTTAGAAACTTTAGTAGGTTTTTGAGACCAGCTCAAGAGTTGCTCTCCCCTTGACGCGATTAAATGCAAACAACATGTTAACTACTCTTCCCTTCCAAGTCCTAAATGCAAAGATGTAAGTTCACGGAATACTGTATTGCAGGGTATGATCCTTATATCATGAATCAACAAGTTTAGTGACAGTGAGACACAAAGGGTCGTCTCAAGTGTTGGTCTCTATGTGATTCTTCAAATGCACGTCTTCTTAATATAGAGTTATGAAGTTGAGGAATATTCCCCTTTACATCCGTTTGGCTGGTAAATGTTCCTTCATTGATGCAGTGAGTAGCTAAATTTGTTATCTCATTCTAGAATTTGTTGAGCTAAGCTTTGTTATGGCAAAATGATTGAAGTTTTATATCATAAGGGATGATTCATAACAATTTGAATATATGTCTTTTGAGGAAAGAATCTGTGATGTTTAAGTAAAATCTTCGCGCTATAACCTAAAGTAAGACCTAAGAGCTCTTACATACTTAATTTACTCTTTCATCTCGGCACTTGGTATTAGATTTTGAAATACGTACATTTGCTTATACCACCTAAGTTATTTGTAAAAACATTATAGCTAAAACAAGGGACTTGCTTGAGCCTTTGCCTAGGTTTGTTGGGTTTTTAGTGACAAAATGTGAATGAAAAATGGAGGGAACAAATGGAGAGAAGAAGCGAATTGTGATTTCACTTTAAAGAAGTAAAGTTCTCCCATATTGGTGGGAGAAAGGAACTTTCTTGTGCATATATTAAGATGCATTCCTTTATGTGGATAGTGAGGCAAGAACAAGTTAAGCCTCGCGTCGTCGTAGTCGTTGCTCGCTCGGCTTTGGATTTGGAAAATGATCGAAAGACTATTTTTTTGGACAAAATTCATTTGAATCTTGAGAGTTAATGATCCAAAAATTCAATCTGAAATTTCTCCATTTACGGACGCACATGAAGATGAAGCTTGAGAGTTAATAATCCAAAAATTCAATCTGAAATTTTTTCATTTACGGACGCAAATGAGGAAGTGCGGACGCATGTCACAACACACCTCTAAAGGACGTGACCCTTCAAGACACTGTTTCAAAATGAAAAAGATGACCTGCGGGCACAGGTCGTCACCTGCGGGCGCAGACCAGGAACGCAGGCCAAGCCTTTGATCGAAACGTCACCTGCGGGTGCAGGTGGCCAGCGCAGGTCGGCGACGGTCTGAAATAGTGCATCCGTTTGAGAACCATTGCTTTCGTTCTGAAGCACCACCTTTTGGCTATAAATACCTAAATTTTTCATCAGGTATGATGACGAATCAAGTGAAAGAAAAACTTTCTTCTTCTTGAAAAACTCAAGTGTGATCATCAAATCGTTGAGTGAGTTCATTGTTCGGTAGAATTTGAGGTACCACTGTTCTACTGAAGTGAATCATTTTATCCTGGGAGGAAAGATTCCATAACCTCGGGTATTTGAGGGGAATAAATTCCTTAAGGACACACCGTAAATTCGGTGGACTTGATTCTACATTTCTGCTTCATCTCTTTTCTTTATGGTTTTGCTATTTTCCATAAAATAGTAGAAACTTCATTTTGATAGTTCATAATTGTTGAACTTGTGTTTGAAGTTGTTTGGTTTTATTATTTTCCAGAAAATAATGTGAACTTCATTTTGTTGATGTTCAAGAGTTGGGTTGAACTTATTATTGAAGTTCAAAGTTGTACATACTGAGTTCATACTTCATTTGATTGTTCATGCTTAATGTTGAACATGTGTTTGAAGTTATTATTGATAATTACAGATTTTACTAAATCCGAAAAACAACAATCTTAAGGAATTTATTAAGTACTTGTTAATCTGTATAGTGTCTGATTATGGGGAGACTAAATCTTTCAATTTCTACTCTCTCGATTTAAAAAATATAAGAACTTTGCTGAGAAATTGGACTGTGAATTTGGTTTGAAGAATATAAAAACTTTACCGATTCGATGAACTCTTTGTATTAGTTTCTGGAGTTTAAAATCTATGGATTTTTACTTTGTTTGAATTTGTGTTTGATTTGAAGAATATAAAAACTTTGTCAGATATCAAAGTTCATCTAGTTGATGATTTGAAGACATAAAACCTCAGTGTTGACTAGAAACAAGTGTTTAAAGATTAAAGTCTTTATAGTTAGTATTCTGAAATACTAAAGTGTTTGTCAAAGCTTGACAAGGAAATGACGAATGAAACTGAACAATGAATTGATTCGGTTGTGATTGGTGTTGTCCCAACGACAACCAATGTTGCGTCATTAAGTCGTTCAGATATTGCTGAAGCAATAGAAACAATAGAGAAACCGAAAAAATATTTTGGTGTGAACTTCAAAGAATGGCAGCAAATAATGTTCTTTTGGATGACCAAACTTGAAATGCAAATGTTCACAAGTAGATATCCTCATGTTCCAGGAAAATGAATGTTTGAAAACCAAGTGTTTGGTTTAGAAGATCTTTTGATTCGTCTCAAGATAGAAGAGGACATTAAATTGAGTGAGAAATCAGCAATGATGTGTGTAAATCTTGTTAAATATAATGTTGCACATAATATGAAGAGGAAGAATTCTTCTAGACAAGAGAAAGAGCAGAACAAGAAAAAGTTCAAAGGCAAGTGCTACAATTATAGTAAAGTTGGCCATAAAGCTCTAAGTTGTCAAGTTCTGAAAAGGAACAAGAAAAGAAATAAGATAAACATATTGGAAGCAACTGGAAAGATTGAAAATATGTGTGCAATGATCACAGAATATAATCTAGTTGGAAATTCAAATGAATGGTGGTTAGATTCAGGAGTCACTAGACATGTTTGTGCGGACAAAGAAGCTTTTACTACTTATGATACTGTTGGTCCCAAAGAAGTGATATTGATGGGAAATAATGCAACAGCCAAGGTTGAAGGAAGTGGGAATATATTCCTAAAAATGACTTCCGGCAAAGTGTTGACCCTCAACAATGTTCTCCATGTTCCTACTATTAGGATAAACTTAGTGTCAACAACACTACTCGTTAAAAACGGGTTTAAATGTGTGTTTATTTCGGAGAAAGTTGAAATAAGCAAGAATGAAATGTATGTAGGAAAGGGATACCTCAATGAGGGCCCTTTTCAAACTTCATGCAATGGCTTTGAAAAGAATAAAGTTGAGGCTTCTTCTTACTTGCTTGAGTCAAATGAATTATGGCATGAACGTTTGAGACATGTCAATTACAAAACCTTGCGAAAACCGATTAACTTAGAAGTTTTACCTAACTTTGAGTGCAGTAAATCAAAGTGTCAAACATGTGTTGAATCAAAGTATGCTAGGCATCCGTATAAGTCTGTTGAAAGGAATTTCAATCCCTTAGACTTAATTCACACAGACATTTGTGATATGAAGTCGATACCATCTCATGGTGGGAAAAAGTATTTCATAACTTTTATTGACGACTGCACTAGATATTGTTATGTCTATTTGTTGAATAGTAAGGATGATGCAATAGATGCATTTAGGCAATATAAAACTAAAGTTGAAAATCAGTTGGATAAAAGAATCAAAATGATAAGAAGTGATAGGGGTGGAGATATGTTTGGAAAAATAGAATTTTCCATCAAACTACGGGCCCGTACTCAGCTCAATCAAATGGGATTGCGGAAAGGAAGAACCAAACGTTGAAGGAAATGATGAATGCCTTAATTATAAGTTCAGGTTTACCGTAAAACTTGTGGGGGGAAGTTATCATTATAGCTAATCGAATACTCAATAGAGTACCCCATAGAAAGACACAATCTATTCCATATGAGAAATGGAAAGGAAGGAAACTCAACTTGAAATATTTCAAAGTGTGGAGGTGTCTAGCGAAAGTCCAAGTTCCTATACCCAAAAGGGTGAAAATAGGACCAAAGACTGTGGACTGTGTTTTCATCGAATATACTACAAACAGTAAAGCACGTCGATTTTTGGTTCATAAATCCAAACATCCGGATATTCATGATAATACGGTAATTGAATCAGATAATGTTGAGTTCTTTGAACACATTTATCCATATAAGACTAGACATGAGCTGTCTAGTGAAGGGTCTAAACGACCTAGGGATGAACCAAGGGAGAATGTACTTAATGAAGAGAATCCAAGTGGTAGTAAGCAACAAAGAACGTCGACTTCCTTCGGATCAGATTTTGTAACATTTCTTCTTGAAAATAAACCTCTAACATTTAAAGAAGAGATGTTGTCTGTGGACTCATCCTTTTGGAAAGAGGCTGTCAATAGTGAGATTGATTCAATCTTGAGCAACCATACTTGGGAATTGGTTGATCTTCCTCCAGGAAATAAACCTTTAGGTTCTAAATGGATCTTCAAAAGGAAAATGAAAGTTGATGGTACTATTGACAAATACAACGCAAGGCTTGTTGTGAAAGGCTTTAGACAAAAAGAAGACCTTGATTATTTTGACACATACTCGCCAGTAACAAGGATAATGTCCATTCGGATGTTGGTTGCATTAGCTGCGGTATATGGTTTTGAAATCCATCAAATGGATGTGAAAACAACATTCTTAAATAGAGAATTGGAGGAAGAAATTTACATGGGTTTTATGGTTCCTGGTGTTGACACCCAATTTTGACCTCCCGATATTCCCTCCAGGCTGTTATTTATCAAAAAATATTAATTTTTGAATTTTTAATTATTATTTTGATATTAAATAAATTTTAACATTTCGTATTTATGATTTTAAGGTATGCAATTTATTTTTAGCATTCTAATTTTAAATTCTTATATAATATATAATTTACTAATTTAAATATAATATTTTATATAATTCTTGTAAATATTATTAAATTATTTCTGCAAATATGCATACTCATAATTTTACAAACCTGTAGTCCATAGTTTATTGCTTATTATTATTATTATTATTATTATTATTATTATTATTATTATTATTATTATTATTATTATTATTAATAATAATAATAATAATAATAATAATAATAATAATAATAATAATAATAATAATAATAATAATAATAATATATCAATCTTCACTTGCAAATAAATTTTATTTACTTACTCTTTTATCTTATTATCTTTTTTATACTTAGTATTTTAACAACTATTATTGTTATATATTTTTAGTTGAATTTTTTAGACTCAAATATATATTGAGCTCAAATTTCAAGTTCAAATTTTATTCAAATCTTCCCATATCCAAAAAATCCTCCTAAAATCTTTTTTCTTTAGGTAGAAGAATATTATTATTCTCAAAAATCTTCCCAAATCATTTCTCTTACTCCCTCTCCCACGTAAATCTACTCCAAAAATACTCCCACCAAATCTGATTTTTTCCTTTTTACTCTTCAATAATTCTTTATACAACAATTACTTCTCCTGCCATTTGGAAGATCCTCCATTTTTATTTATTATAAAGATTTTCATTCTCTCATTTCAATGGTATAGTATTCACATTCCCACTTCTCTTTACATTGTTTTTGGACTTATACTTTCACTTAGGCTATCATTACTCTCTCCTTTCTATTTTATATATCAAACACTCTTGTATTGTGTGGAGGAGAAGGGCTGGTTTTTCATCTCTTTTATTGCTTTTGCTACTAAACGGGTTTGTCTTCTTAATTACTTAAGTGTTGAGTGCTACTGTTTCAAACTCGCATGCCATGGCTGAAACCTCAATAGGTTTATATTGTTTGAGTAAAATATTGTTTCTAATGTTGACTGCTCGTACTTGATTTCATGTCGGTTGTGTATAATATTTGTTTCTATTAACTTGGTTTATTTATTGATATAATGGTGCTATATCCTCTCCTTTTGTAACATGTTCTCCATTACTAAACGTGTTAGCCTGAATGCATGCCTATTGGTTTAATTTTATTTATTTATTTATTTTTACAATTAAGAAAGATTTTATTTCAATTTAAATCCCGACATATTAAATTATTTTATCACCTAGAAATAATGTTTTAGGATTTTAATTAACTTTTGACATATTAAATTCATTTCGGGCATGTCAAATTTAACTTATAGCGTGTTTAATTAATTTCCAGCACTTCAATTTATTTTCCAGCATTTAAATCATTTTTCAGCATATAAATTATTTTCCAGCATATATAAATTAATTTTAAGCATTTAAATTTATTTTTCAGCTCTCTTAATTTAATTTTCAGTACTTTAAATTAATTTCCAGCATTTTTAATTAGTTTCCTGTAAATTTAAACTAATTTTCAGCACTTTAAATTAATTTCCAGCACTTTAAACTAATTTTCAGTATTTTTAATTAATTTTCTGCAAAATTTAAATGAAGTTTCAGCACTTTAAATTAATTCCAGCACCTTTAATTAATCTAGAATTTTTAATTAATTTCCTGCATATTTAAACTAATTTTCAGCACTTTTAATTAATTTTCTGCACAGTTTTAATTAATTTCCTGCACATTTTTAATAATTTTTTGCACATTTTTAATAATTTTCTGCTCATTTTAAATAATTTCCTGCACATTTAAATCAAGTTCCTTCATATTTAAACTAATTTTTCAGCACTTTTAATCAATTTTCAGTATATTAAAAAGTTATTTTTAGTAATTGTTAATTAATTCCAGAATATTAAAACTATTTTAGTATCTTAAATTAATTTTCAGCATTTTAACTAATTTCAGCATGTTAAAAACTAATTTTCAGCACTTCTAATTAATTTTCCAGCATGTTTAATTTAGTCATAAGCATGTTTTAAATTAATAATCTGGCTGGTTTTAACCAATTTCAGCATATTAGATTAATTTCCAGCATGTTTATTTAATTTCCAGCATTTTAAACAATTTTCAACATCTAAAAATAAACTTTCCAGCATGTTAGTTAATTTTCAGTTAATTTAAATAAATTTTCAGCATCCTTAATTTAACATCTAGCATTCCAATTTAATTTTCGGCATCTTAATTAATACATTTCGCCTAGAAATCATGCTTATAGGTCTTAATCATGTAAAATAAATAATTATCTTTTAAGCATGATAATCACCTATTTAACTTTAATTAAATAAGATGCATATTTGAAACCTTTACGTGCTAATTGCTAGTCCTATTTGTTTTGTTTGACTTAAATCCTGAGTCTAATTAGGCAACTTAAGTGTTCTTTGTCTAGACCCAAATCCAAAAGTAAAAGTCCAATGCCTCTTGGACGTTAAGTTGGGACGGGTAGGCATTTTAGGAAACGCTAGCTTTATCATTTCTTTTAGAACGCCTTTAAGATTAAAAATCAAACTAGGTGGGGTAGGTAGAAAATGAAAAATGATGGAAGTTGACCCGAGCTGAATATGACAATGCGATATGCGACATTGTCATCCGTTAATAAGTCGGGCGCTGATCCGAATAGGCTAAAATTAACTCCTTGTATAAAATCTTTTTAAGTCGGTTTTTCTTTATCTTATTTTGAATGTTCAGTTATTTGGGGGTAGTTTAGGTTCATTATTATTTAAATAAATCTTTTGGTTATATAATTTGTGTCCATCTCTCTTCTTGCTCATCCGATATTTTATTTTCTTTTTTATATATATATTTTTCCTAATGTGTATTACCTAGGTTTATATTAATTAGATAAATAACTATTTTTTTTGTTTAAACACTTAGTTAACATTAAGTTAATAAAATAATAGACCTTTGTTTATCACATAGAATTTTTCCACGTAATATATGGATTCGGTCGGGACCCACATTTATGGACCTCGAAAGGTTCCTAACACCTTCCTTTCGAGGTAACTTGAACTCTTACCCGAATTTCTGGTTGACATAGACTAATAAAATAAATAAGTTCGCAATTTAATTTAGAATGGTGCCCTAACACACCTTAATTCGTTAGGTGGCGATTCTTCATTCTAATTAATCCCAAAAAGAGTTTGTCACGTCGAATTTCGCTTTTTGCGAGAAAAATGGGGCGCGACACCTGGTAAAGAAAAGAAAGTGTGCAAACTTGTTAAGTCACTTTATGGACTAAAACAAGCACCCAAACAGTGGCATGCAAAGTTTGACCAAACCATGTTGGCAAACGGATTCATGATAAATGAATGTGATAAATGTGTTTACATTAAAGATACTCCAAATCACAAAGTCATTGTTTGTTTGTATGTGGATGACATGATGATCATCAGTAGAGACATTTCTGACATAAATGCTACAAAACAAATGCTTGAGAGCAAGTTTGATATGAAAGACCTTGGAGTTGCGGATGTGATCTTAGGGATAAGAATTAATAGAACTCCACAAGGGTTAGCATTGTCACAATCTCATTACATTGAAAGAGGTACTTGACAAGTTCAAGTATTTGGATTTCAATATTGTCAAGACTCCATTGGATGTGAGTTATGCACTTCAAAAGAATGAAGATGAAAGTGACTCACAATTGGAGTATGCAAGAGTGTTGGGAAGTTTGATATACATCATGAATTGTACGGGATCAGATATAGCATGCGCTATTAGTAAATTGAGTCAGTACACGAGTAATCCCAATCAAACTCATTGGGTGGCAATGAAAAGAGTTTTGGGGTATCTAAAACATACTCAAGACTATGTTTTGCATTATAACAAATATCCTACGGTAATTGAAGGATATAGTGATGCAAATTGGATCACCGGATCGAATGAAGTAAACTCCACGAGTGGATATGTTTTTACTTTAGATGGAGGAGCAGTCTTTTGGAAATCATCCAAACAGACATGCATTGACCGCTCTACAATGGAATCTGAATTTATCGCATTAGATAAAGCCGGTGAAGAAACTGAATGGCTCCAGAATTTCTTGGAAGATATTCCTTATTGGCCCAAACCTTTGGCACCAGTATGCATACACTGTGATAGTCAAGCTGTAATAGGTAGGGCAGGAAGCATGATGTATAACGATAAATCTCGTCATATAAGACGGAGACATAATACCGTTAGAGTACTTCTCTCTAGTGGAATTATCACGATTGACTATGTAAAGTCAAAGGATAATGTGTCGGATTCACTTACAAAAGGTTTATCTAGAGAGGGAATTAAGAGATCATCAAAGAGACTGGGTTTACGGCCTAGGACATATCAGTACGGCGGTAACTCTACCTAGCGGAATGGAGATCCCAAGAGCTAGGTTCAAAGAGATCAAACAAAGTTGTGACTGACGGTTCAACATTGTCAATAAACTCAACCCATTCTCATGATGAAGACAATGTTCAGGAAACAAGGATTAGACTTATGGTTGGTAGTATTTTAATGGTTTCTAAGTTTGGCAGATTTGACCAAATAGTTTGATCTATAGGATTGAAATGTTTAGGAATCACCTATGTGAGGGTAAAGTGGAAGCCGCTTCAAGGAGAATGATAGTAAAGGGTTATTTTCATCATGTCGTGTTCATGGCTGAAACGAACAAAATCATGAGAACCATAAATGGTAAAAGGCTGGTTGTTTGACTTATGTTGTCTAGGTGTACATTAAAGTTCGACGGTTCAAAGATATCACATCTACCGATTGATCGAGTGTATCTAATGCAAGTTCACTACGGAAAGTTCAAAGGGAAACCTACTTATCAGATGCAATTAGTCTTTGTTTGTTGATCACACACTTGTTCGAATATTTTTAAATGAAATAGTCATTCCCCATTCATGTGGGGGATTGTTGGGTTCTAGTGACAAAATGTGAATGAAAAATGGAGGGTACAAATGGAGGGAATTGTGATTTCACTTTAAAGAAGTAAAGTTCTCCCACATTGGTGGGAGAAAGGAACTTTCTTGTGCATATATTGAGATGCATTCCTTCAAGTGGATAGTGAGGCAAGAACAAGTTAAGCCTCGTACCGTCATCGTCATCGCTCGCTCGGCTTCGGCTTCGAAATTGGATTTGGATTTGTCAAATGATCGATCTAGAGACTATCTTTTTGGACAAAATTTATTTGAAACTTGAGAGTTAATGATCCAAAAATTCAATCTGAAATTTCTCCATTTACGGACGCACATGAGGAAGTGCGGACGCATGTCACAACGCACCTCGAAGGGACGTGACCCTTCGAGACACTGTTTCAAAATGGAAAAGACGACCTGCGGGCGCAGACCAGGAATGCAGGCCAGGCAGAAGTTTCTGCCTTTGACCGAAACGTCACCTGCGGACGCAGGTGGCCAGCACAGGTCCGAAACAGTGCATCCGTTTGAGAATCATTGCTTCCTTTCTGAAGCACCACCTTTTGACTATAAATACCTGAATTTTTCCTCAGGTATGATGACGAATTAAGTGAAAGAAAAACCCTCTTCTTCTTGAAAAACTCAAGTGTGATCATCAAATCGTTGAGTGAGTTCATTGTTCGGTAGAATTTGAGGTACCACTATTCTGCTGAAGTGAATCATTTTATCCTGGGAGGAAAGATTCCATAACCTCGGGTATTTGAGGGGAATAAATTCCTTAAGGACACACTGTGAATTCGGTGGACTTGATTCTACATTTTTGCTTCATCTCTTTTCTTTATGGTTTTGCTATTTTTCAGAAAATAGTAGAAATTTCATTTTGATAGTTCATAATTGTTGAACTTGTGTTTGAAGTTGTTTGGTTTTATTATTTTCTAGAAAATAATGTGAACTTCATTTTGTTGATGTTCAAGAGTTGGGTTGAACTTATTATTGAAGTTTGAAGTTGTAAATACTGAGTTCATACTTCATTTGATTGTTCCTACTTAATGTTGAACATTTGTTTGAAGTTATTATTGATAATTACAGATTTTACTAAACCCGAAAAACAACAAGGTTTACCAAGATTGATGAAATATTATTATTCCGGACAGTTATCCTGTAAAAGACACCAATAGTAGGAATTAAAAACTCAAGGCTTTTCTACAACGACCCTCGCCCCCTCATAATTTTTCCTTCCGAAGTTAAGAGCATCAGCATGCATTTTCTTGACAAATGTTTTGAAGGTTTTGAAGTTCTTGCTTTGAAGGAGTGGAGTTCTTCTGATAATCGAAGGTAAGTCATCCCAGTAAATTTTAGTTTTGGTGGACTGTGTTTGTTGATACCATTTGGCCTAGCATTGAGAAGGATTTGGTTGAAGGCATAGCTGTCATATCTTGAAAGTGCATTCTCACCTTGCCTCGGACATGTTTAAATTTCAACATGTGCTAAAAGCAAATCAATACTACACTATTTCCTTAATTTGCCAGTATTTCTAGCATTGTGGCCTCTTCATTTATTTTTTGAGAAGGATATTATGATTCATCCATTTTATAATCAAGTTCCTGATATATGGAGGTGAGCAGAACCTTGAAGGAGAAAAAATGGAAAAATTACCCACGTCTACATTAGGCTCTAATTATATGGCATTTTTAACATATATGGTTAATACATACAAAATACAAACACATCAGGATAATGCCTGATAACATTTTGTTGTAGTAAGACACCATTTCTAGACTGAACAACATGCTTTAAAAGAATAGGTTGCAAGTGATATTACCTTATAATTAGTACATTATGTTATATGTGTGCTGAAATTTGATCCCTTAATTCCAAATTCCTCAATTGTCAATACCTTTGTCAAGCTGCAAAGAAGAATCACAACATGGAGAAAGCATCATCATTTGTGAATGACCGAGTAAATTGTTCACCTTTTGTCAATATGTAATAAATAATACTTGAATGTAAAAATTGTGTAAATTTTGAAGTAGAAGCATCACCTTTGGGGAACTTTGTTTTGTGCACCACTTGTCTCGGTTGGTGAGGCACAGGGTAAAATTTTCATGTCAATACATAAATAATATATGTGGTATATATGTAAACAACATCATAGAAACTGTGCCACTTTGAACGATTGCTTCAGTGCCCATTTCTCCTTCTCAAAATCATATCGAAACAACTATATATAAGTCCAAGGTTTATTGTATTGGGGTCGGGTTATGCACGGGCAATAACTATCTAGTCTAAAGAGGGAGAAAAGTTTTTGTATGTTTTCCTGTAAATGGGTCAGCCTGTTGAATTTTAAAAATTGGATGGATTTTAATTATTTTAAATTAAAATGTGTGATCAATTAGAAAATGACACGTAACTTTTTAGAAGAATCAAACTTGACTTAAGTTTGAGGGGTATATTTGAGCCCAAAAATAAACCTTGGGGATCTTTGGTACAACAGGTATGATCAGTAGAGTTAACCCATGAGACTACTTTATCCACCCTTCATAAGAGATAGCAATCTCAGCTTTTTAGTATAAACCAGTTTAGGGTACGTGCGTTAACGTGTATTATGCGTTTTCGATCAGAATCGGAAGGAGCCTAAATTGACACAAATCCTATTGTTTTTTGCTATTTTATGTGTTTCATTTTATTTTATTTTTTCGTGAGAAATTATTATCTAAAATCAATCCTAAAACACGTTTAAGATAAAATTAGTGTTTTGAATAGATCAACATTGCCTATAAGTCGATCTAACAACATGATAGTTTTATCGATGTTCACGTGAACTGCATCAATTCAGTGAGTCCCCATTATTGATGTACCCATAAAATACGGTTGAACTTAAATTATGAGCATGTTGTTGGATTGAAACAACACGGCAAACATAGAAACATTGAACGATGATAACAAAAAAAATATAAAAAGACTAATAATGTCTTTAATTAATTTATTAATAAAAGTGTATAAAAATTGACTCGCATCTACTTTACCTTCGGCTATAGAATAACTACTAAAGCCCATGTTTTCGTTAATAAGACTCAAAAAAAAAGTACTTCCTCTGTTTCTTTTTTTTTTTTTGATAGTAATGACATTTTCTATACTAAAAATGAGAGTTATATATAAATTAATCTGGTTGTTGGACATAGTCCCAACCTCCCAGCAGCAAAGCTAGGTCCTTTTTCGTTGTAGAGAAAATCACACCAATAGTGTTGTCATTATGTCATTGTTGTAATAATGTGTTAATTTCTGCAAAATATTTAGTAAGATTTGGAAAACCAGCTACTCTCTTTATTTTAATTTATTTAATTTATTTTTTTTAATTTATTTCAAAAAAATAATTATTTTTTTCTTTTAATAATTCTTTAATTTCAACTTTTTCACTTGACGTGATTAACACTTGGAAGATCAAGGTATCTTTTGGAAAGTCCTAGACCCTCGTCACTTCTTCTCCACTGAGTGGACTTTTGGCTTCACCAAGTGGTGAACTCCTCCCCATGTGAGATTGTTGACGTAGCTTCAAGATCGAATCTCACAAATTCTTCGTCTTCTTCGATGAAAATCATGTTTGAATATGAGCGTAAAGCGTCCACTTTCGGTCTTCTTCTCCGGTGGAGATCAACATTCAGTTATTGCTTGGGTGGGTACCATATATTCATCGTAGTGATTTGAATTTTGAAATATTTTCTTTTTTAATTTTGTATCATGATTTTTGTGTGAGAAAGTTTTAATAGGTTGCTTCCTTCTTCTAACAAATTAAAATATTTTAACTACTCTATCTGGTAATGGTTAACTCTTTATTAGCACAAAGAGGTCATTAAGTATATAGATACTTTCAAAGATAAGACCTTGTCTCCTTTACAGGGATGGAAACTGATAGGGCCCTTCTTTACCACATGCCAACGTTTGCTAGCAGGTGATGTCTCCCTATTAACAGGGATGCATTATGGAAAAATTCCTTTTTTTATTATTGCCTTTCAGCTTGATGTCTTATAACCTCAGTGACTTGCCATTAATTTTCTGCTATTCTTCTCTGCAGGTCCTTGTTGTAGAAGTTCTTGCAATTTTTCCTCTTATACCTACAAATCTGTCAAACAGGGCTTATCCATTGGCATTTGCAGGAACTGTATGTTCTTCCCTATATTCATTATATACATTATATAGGGTATATTCTGATTTCTGAATTTTTCTCCCACTCTTTGTTTGAGGCTAGTTCGTATCTTTTGGTCCATGAGGCAACTTTTGATAATGTAATCACCTTTTTACAAATTTGCAGAAGTCTAGCGTTTGGAATTTACAAGCACTGCAAGTTTGGCTTCAGTTAATTATTGTGACGAAAGATTTTCTATATTTCATTTAGTGCCTTACTTTTGTCACTTCATATCTCTACTTGAAATGTGAGCTTCAGTTTGGTTTGTTTTTGCTTGTCATTCTTGTTCTTAATAACTTTTATAGATTTGGTGTCTAAGTTCGGTAACGTGTTTTGGGTCAATGTGGTGCAGTTGCTTTGATTTTCGTTTTATGCCAGGCACTTAAACATGTTGCGAAGTTTCTTCGATGCAACTTCAACACATCTTTTTACAGGTAGCAGAACTGTTACCTTAATTTTGTGAAAAGAAGATTTGTTTCTCTTGAAATGACAAAATATTTATTGATGCTGTAAATCTCTTAGTGGTGTACTATTTGATGTCCTTTTCTCCATTCATGCCATTGGTTGATTACTTTTTTGCGGAGGGTTGGTGGTGGTGGTGGGTGTCTAGAAATATTATTCCTTGTTTCTGAACTTATATGACAACATCTGCCGGAAATACTTGGAACAGGCTTGTGTAGTTGTGTATGGGTCGAGTCAAACACACTCTTTATTCTCATTGTTCTTTCCATTTTGTGCATATAACTTTCCACATCCTTCAAAATGCAGGTGGCAGCGCAATATACTACAAACATTCATGTACTGGCAGATATGTGTCATTCTGTCATTTTCATTATAATTTCAACTTCTTTTTCCTTCTAATTTCTAAATGGTTAAGCTCTTTTGCTCAAAGAAATGTGCGAAATTTCTAAAATGTTGTAGTATTTCTTGTCTCTTTTTCTACCTCTTTTGCATCTTAGTGATGACAACAATTCTTGTTGGAGTGGAAAAGTTCTATTAGGCTTCTCTCATGTTCTTATCAGATTAAATTAACTATCTTCAGTGATACTAATTACCAGGAAAATACCGAGAAGTTAGATGTATGTGTGGAAGATGAAGTCTTCAATTACTTGAACCTAAAAGATGTCAGAAGGGCCCTTCATGTCGAGCTTGTTGGAGTACGCAGATCGGCTGTTTGCAGCAGGTAAGCATTCGTGTTTTCTAAACTGGTCAATAGACGAATAGCATAGTGACAAAAAAACAATCAGGTCATAAGTTAATTGGTAACCTGGAAGAATGGTAACTAAACTCTAATACCGTAGGTTAAAATTCACCAATATTAGTGTATATAACTTGAATCCATAGCAGAATATGAAGATGAAGTGTATCATGGAGGATAGGGTGTACACAGACCTTACCCCTACCTCGGAGGTAGAGATACTGTTTCCGAAAGGTCCCCGATTCAAGAAAAACAGTTCAAAGCAGTCTAGTGAAAGAAGTAACGAAAGGATAAAAAATAGCAGCTACAAGTCATTTGAGCAGCACAACTATATCAACTTATTCATATCATGCACCAGATTAAGCTGATTTCCTGCATTCAGACATCAATCAGAAAAGAGATTGAAAATGGGTCTAAACTCTCCAGTAAGTCTAGTAATACCAAATTATGATACAAGAAAGTCAATCTCCAACGACACGAAGAAGACAGATGTTCATAGTCTGAAGAAAACAGAAATAATCAGCTATAAAGCTATTCTAGACGGTTATTTAACATAACCCAAGACCTAAATTGGGACTTCCATTTTTATTGGTGCAGGTGAAGTATCTATCGCTGCATTCTGAAGCCAGTCCTTAGCACAGATGAAGGCCTCCAGGATCTCAGGTCGTAAGGTAACGATCCATCTCTTTGCTAACCATGCTAAATATAGAATCAGCTGTGATGGTTAGAGGAACACTTTCGGCTTCCCAAAAGCTTGGCCAATCAGGCTATTAGTCATCATATGTATCATCGTAAAAATCCTACAAAAATAACATTCTTCAAGAATAATTTCCAGTATGTCAAAAATTTCATAAGAACTATCTTGATCATATTCACAATTTTTCGTCCTTGATCAGGAGCTAGTGAATTCTTTGCTAGAAGGACCTTTGATTAGGAATTCTCGCAACCTTGTTGAAGATGTCTTTTAGCTCACACATTTCTTTCAGTCCTCTGCGAAAGAAAAAGCTTTAAATGAGATTTGAGATTAGTGATTTGATTCTTTTAGCCTGATTTGAGTTGTCTTCCTTAGAATTCATTGTTATATTGTACTTGAGTTTAGCATACCAAGCTTGAGCTATAACTAATTATAGACCACAATTTGCGAGTTGTGCTTTTAGTAAAATATACTACATTCATCTCAAATTATTTGTCCTCATAGAAATTTAAAGTAATTATTTAGGAGTAATTGTTCTTGAAGACTACAAACACCTCAATTATGAAAATATGATACATAAATAGAGTACACATTCAATGAATAAAATGATATCTTAGGACATAAATTTTCTTTTGCATGTGAGTCTAGAACGAATAACACAGTAATAATTCTCACTTTCACCTATTAAAGGAGTAGATTTTCTTTTCTTTCTCACAGATAGTAGAGAAACGGGAGCGAGGGAGTAATAGTATAATTGCATAACAACGAAACAAAGACAAAAAGTACCTTCAAGTAGATTAGGCCATCGTCGGACGATATCCATCCAGAGAAAGCCTTCCAATTCTGTATACAGCCCATGAAGACCTAAACTAAAGAGAAAGAAAAAAAAAACAGTGTATGTTTATATATGTGATTTGTATATTTTCTAAGTTAGAGAGAGAAGTTACTGCTGGAACGTTTTTTGGTTCAATTGAGAAGTGAATATCTCCGATGACGGAATTTGGGTGAATGTCTGAATTCCCAAATTTTCTTCCACCATTATTACAGTAATGCTGCTCTGCTCATTGCTTCTTGTTACACATTAACGACGGCATGACAAAAGGAGGATCTTTGTTCGTACTTCCGCAAACAAAACATATACAATCAATCACAAATGGTTCGGACCCTTTAAAAATTCCGATTCTAGTCAAATTCAACAGCAAAGCCTAGTAATTCAATAAACTCCATGGCTGTGATTCTTTTTCATCTAATTGGAATTCACGGATAATTTATTACCAAAAATCAGCATGTCTTCTGAGAATTTCTCCAATCGATCCACTAAATTAAAAAGAAAAAGAAAAGAATCTCCTTGCCCCTCAGTTTTTCTTAAAGATGCAAAATGACTTCTCCATGAATCATTGTACCTAGCACAATGATCAACATAGTTTTTCAAAGTTACACTCTTACAGACAAAAATCTCGTCCATTAAACCTCTAGCAGCATATGAATCTGGACTAAAGGATGCTGCTTTTTCTTTATTTTAAGAATGGCGATTTTAACAACTTATACAGCAAAAATCTCGTCCATTAAACCTCTAGCAGCATATGAATCTGGACTAAAGGATGCTGCTTTTTCTTTATTTTAAGATTACAGGATTTTAGTTCGAACAATCCTCAATCTCACTAATGGAACGTTTTTAGTTGGTTAGATGTATAGTAGAATATTGATATTTACAATAATAGGCTATGAGTCCACAATCATTGACAAGAACATATTCAAACGGGAGATGTTATGTCTTCTGGTCATAATTGTGACCAGAAACGATCTTTTATCAACCAAAAGGAGAGTTTAAAGGAGAGTTTAAGAAATTAAAAATTAAAAATCTTCAAAAAGTAACCACAGATTACCTCTAGCAAACTGATATTTCGTGTGTGGGACTGCAGCTATGGCAGCTAAAGTCGTTTATTAAAGAATCAAGGATAATTACACAAAAGTACAATTACCAAATATACTCTACATTTAAGTAGCCAAAAAATATTTTATATTTTATAGCTCAAAATCTGATTTGGCCATTCAATGTAAACTAACTTTTCTTTCTAGTTATACAGAGAACAGCACTTCTCATAGCAAATTTCCAGTTTCGTATTCACGATTTTCACTTTAATTTTTTTTCCAATTCTCTTCCAAAAAATTTCAAACAAATTAGTAAAAAATTCAGCATTGTTTAGATTTTTTCTACAATTTGAGGTTCTGATGTTTTCGTAAATAAGCTCTGTTTCAAGTGAGTATAGTTATAAAAGATCGATTATGTATTGAGGAGCCGAAATTTGAAATTTTGGATTATTTGGTGTAGTTTTGAGGTGTTTTTGAATGAATTTTATGTTTGGATTCGAGGAAGAAGACGAAGTCTGTTTTTTTGGTACAACAATAATGTATATATTTTTATACTGTATTGTATATTGTTGTATAATTTTGTATACTGTATTTCACATTATTGTATATACAATACAGTCTTTTTGTTTCGGTGATTTTCTTCTTCCTCTCCATTTTATACGCATTTGTACAATGCATATATAATTTTTAAACATTATATATACATATGTATATATTTGTATAATTATGTATATTATTGAATAATTGTATATATACTTATGCAAATTTATAAGAAGTGTATAGTATATTCATATACAATATTATACAAATATTATACAATTCTGATTTCTTTGTATATTTATGAGACCTTTTATCTATTTGGTTTGATTTTTTGTTTTAGTATTCTTCTATTTATGTGACTATTGCATTTTATATTTTGTAAGAAGTCTTATGTTGTTGAGGTAATTGCTATACTATTTTAGCAATACACCTTGTAACGTATTCGTTGTCCAATGGATTTTATGTTGATCAAGTCACTCGGATGCTTATGGGACGAGTATACTTAGAATGTTTATAGTTGAACCTTTTATAGCTAAGCCGTTCATAGAGCCCATTGTCAGTGCATTTCCTGAAAGTATATAGTGGGAAAATTACTGTGGTGTTCTAATGTTATTTTTTACATGTTGAATGAGACAAGGTATCTTCAGGATTCCAGCTGCACATATATTAAGTTTCTTATTTCAACATTTTTCCCTCTACCCTCTGTTTATTTATTGCATCAAATTAATATGACTCACTTTTTTTCTTTTGATTCCAACTGGATATATTTGTTTATGTTTCACTTCTGAAAGTTGTTGGATGTAGACTTCTTTTGTTGCTCTTTAGATCATGCTTTAAATTTGACAACTTTATTAGACGATGTTATTGTCACTCTCCCAGCTTAATAAGTTTCTATTGTCACTCTCCCTACTTTATAAGATGAAGATGGGAGATGAAAGAGAGAGGGTAATAATTTGGCTAAGGATGTAAAGTAATTTTTTGTTTATACAATTGAGTCATATTTAGTAATGTAACATAAAGTGTACTACATTTTGTAATTTAACATTACTAGTTGCATTTTTTATAATTTTTCCAAGAATCAATGACGCAGCAAAGCCTGTCATATAGTGGTAAGAAGTGGTTTAATGCTCTTATCAATTTGGATTTCTACCTCTAAAAGAATTAGAACACTGGCAAAAGATTATGTAGTCCAGGGAAAAGGGGACTCCTGCATGGGAATTAAGAACAAAATTTGCGGATATAATTTTGGGACCAAAATTATAGGATATAATGAGGATACATATTGTTATAATTGGAATTGGGTACCATTGGAACCATATTTATGGTACAATTATTTTTTCTTATTTTTAGTTTTCAATATTAAAAATCTTTTCGTATTTATTTTTAAATTTTTCAAAGCTTCTTAAAATCAAATTTAGTTGATTAACTTCTAATAAGGAAAGGTTTAATATAAATATTTAATTCATTTTCAACGCTTAAATATTAGAAATATAGTGAAAAGACGATTTTGTTTAAAGGAGAGACTTTTAATGAAGGGCAAAAAGTTCAAACAATATTTCTAAGGTCTTTCACACTTTTAATATAGTATAGATAGATATAGATAATGTTGACAGTTCTTGTTACGATTGTCACAACCGAAGGAAATGTTTCAAAATTAAAATTGATAAAGTCTTACCTAATATCAATGATGTCTCAAGAGAGATTGAATGAATTAGTTATATTGTCAATTGAAAAACAATTATAGAAAATATTGACTGTTGACACCTAATTTTTGACCTCCACGACTAGGTTTAATCCTGAGTTACTTCAGTTTTAAATAAAATCAAAATATTTATTTTATCTGGACAAAAAAATTTCAAAATATGTATTTGAGTTAATTTTATCATTTTAAGTAGCGATTATACATTCCTATATTCGTATATACAAGATTGTACAATTTTTGTTGCTTAAATGATTATTTTATTAAAAATCAGACTTTAACCAAGACTCATCCTGAAAATTTGTTCAAACGGGTAAACCTTGATCTTAATATACTTTTCTCTAAAAAATAATTATTTTGGAAAATATTTATTTGAATTTACGAAACCAATAAACTCGGGATTAAATTGGTATTTAATTCGTTTCAAATTGTGATTCAATTTAACCAACTCATTAAATTTGACCTCAAATGAAATCTAACTGGCCACGATTATAATGCAATTGGCCAATTGATTTTTAATTTGGTCAAAATTTAAATGAATTTGGCCTTAATTTAAATAATTGACCATTTCCTAAATCTATCCTCTCCCAATTTAATCCCTAATACTACCCTTAATCCAAAAACCCGACCAGCCCAACACCTAAACCCCCTACGCCCAATAATCCCAAACTGACCCGGCCCAATACCCCTATAAACACCCTTCTTCCCCACTTAACCCATCAACAGAACAAAAATATCGACAACAACACACCAAACAAAAACCCTAAAACCCAAAATCAATTTTCCCTATTTCGATCCTATCTCTCCCTTCTCTCTTCGACTAGTATGACCCTCATCGCGTGCTAGGCACGAGGGATTGTACTGGTGAAGCTTCTAGAATAGCTCCAACAGTTTATGCTTCTGTTTCAAGAATTTTCTTCAAATTTGAATTTTCAAAATTCGTACTAAGGGGGTACGATTCCAGCTCATGCTAGCTCATTCTTATTCCTATTCAAAACCCTCAAGTGGAAATTCCCAATTCACCCCAGAATTTCCCGAATCCCACATCGAAAATTTCATCCTCAAAGCCCCAATTTCGTTCCTATAAATACCCTACTATTTCAGTATTGAGGAAAAAAAAAAAGAAAAAGGCACGACTTAGCTGAGAACCCAATTGAGAAAGGGATTTCGCTAAGTTGAAAGTTTTCTAAGTTAGAATCCATATCGAACTCGTTAGAGCGTCGGATTCCGACTAAGAAACAAGTGGGGTTTTCCGGTGGTGGCAAAAACTCTGGCAAAGGCTCAAAGTCCCCGTTTGCTGCTCTGAAAAAGGTAAAGCCCCATCCTTCTTTTAATTTTCAGTCATTTAGTAGGATGTGAGTTTTCATTTCTTTAGTGTAGTTGTGAAATTATGATGTTGGTAGGATTATGTGCTGTAGAAACCTAGGATTTTGCTATCTTCTTTAACGATTTGGGTGGTCCGAATCCTACACTAAGTGAGGACGGAAATGTTAGATGTTAATGGGGTCTTTAAGACCATATTTTGAATTCGTATATTTCTTGTTGTTTCTCCATTAACGTTTGATGTTCAAGCCTCGCCTTTTTTAAAACATGTTATTAAGCTTGTGTGCTTTGTCTTCATAACTGATTTAGTTTTTGGTTAAGTTGAGATTTACTCTGCTTAATTTTTCATTATGGTTTGAATTTTTGTTTATGTGTTTAGTTTTGATTATGTATTAAAAGTGATTGTAAGAATATCTTTGTGGCGTTTGGTGTCTATTGTTTCTTCCTTTGATTGTTTAATTTCAATTTTTTAATAAATCTATTTATTCCTAAGTTTGTTTCTTTGTATCTGTTCGTTTGATAGAGTTAGTGGAGCGTTTGATTTTTGCACTTAAGTTCAATGGGCAATGGTTTTACTAATTCTTATATTTCTTAATTTATCAAAGTCATATTGTTAACTAGGAGCTCAAAAATTTGAATTAGTAACATTTTTTGCTCTTTAATTGTTTGATCGAAGATGGCTATCTCTTCTTGATGGGATCATTTCTGTTTTCTTCAGACTCCGTGTTATTGTAGAGCCCGACTATAACTTGATTCGAAAATCTAACTCAAGATGGTTCTTGAAATGGAAATTTCTCCTTTTTTCAAAAAATAGGAAATATCTTTTTAGCTTTGTCCCTTTACAGTATATTCATGATTAAATTGGAACCAAGTTTTAGTATCTTGTTTCAAGCAGCTTGCAATAATCGTTTTCTCTCGAGTTTGAGCACTATGTTATTTAAATGCTTTAAAGAATCATTTTTGAGTGAACATGCTTGAAATTTGAACAACTAAATATGCCTAAAGTTTGATTATTCTAGTTTGTTTAAGTTGTTATTTGGTGTTGCTAGATATTGTATAGTTTGTTGTGCTATTATTAGATTCGCGCTAATCCTTATTTTTCTCTCTTTTACATGAAATATCCGTCACGAGTCCTTTTGGACTCCCCGTTCCCTACATTTCCCAGTAGGCCAAAGAGGCCCATATCATCTTCGAGTCAAAAGCCTCAACCGAGGTCCAATAAAAGGGATTGATACAACAGATATACACTGATGTATAGCGATGTATTGAGGGTATACGCTGAAAAAGCAGAAGATATACACTAATATGTAGTGTAAATGAAGAGCAGAGTCTGATACATAGGTTTTATACAACGTATACGCAGCAAATGCAGCAAAAGAAGACTGATATACAGTTAATATACAGCTGGTATACACTATAGAAAAAGTGGGCCAGTGACCCATAATTTGAAGTCCAAAATCTGGACAGATTTAAGATGGGCTAGAAAGGGGCCCAAATCTCAACTTTCCCTTTATTCTATTTCTTTGTAATTCATATTTGATGATTTATTGTAATTAGCTCTAATTTAATCTAATTTGTCTAGATGAATCCTCGGTTTATTTGTTTAATTCTGTTATAATGTGAAATTATTTACTTGGATAATTATCAAATGAATTTTTAGGCAAACTTAAGCTTTCAAACTAACTTGAGAATTTTTCATATTCTTTCATAGTTAGTAGTTAGCTCGATATCCGTGTTAAAGAAGTTGGGTTAACAATTTAACTCAAAGACTTCATTTGGATAAAAATGATTTAAGTTAGAATTATTTCGAAACTTTGACATTTTAGTTATTTCACGATTCGAAATAAGTAAATGGACAAGTATTTAACTATTTCTATTCTTTTACACCTATAAGATTTTTACAACTTAAAGAATTTTCAAAATTAGCCAAATAAGTTTAATCCGTCGGGAACCACACTTTGTGGATTTTCGAAAGTGCCTAACACCTTCTTTCGAATTTACTTGAACCCTTACCTATACTCTGGTTTTTATTAAAGGTTTTCTTTAAGAATTACCTTTTTAAATGGTTTCTTAATTCTCCTAAAATTAAGTGGCGACTCTAAATTATTTTTCAAATAAAATTAAATAGACTTTTTCGCCACGAAGTTATGAAGTTTTTTAAACTTTTTTCGAAAACAATCGTAACAGAATGGTAACTCCGCTGGGAAATTCATCTAGGTTCTAACCATAAAGATTTTATTTGTTTGGCTAATATTTGTATCAATTGTTACTTTTTGCAATTATGTGTTTAAATTTTTGCAATTATAAACGGTTGCATTTCATGGAATTTTCCGTCATTCCTGGCAAAGCATTAGGCATTAGCAAAAAGGGCGGTTATGTGGGTATCTGCATCTGCCCTTTCGTATAACACCTTAACTTTCATTGAACCGCCAAGTGAGTAGTTGATTCGAGTCGGTCAACAGTCACTTGGTGTGTTACCCCGATCGAAAAGTCTATTTTGGGTTTCCAGTCAATTTGAACAAACCACTCTAGTCAACTAGGTTAGAGCGAAACCAAATCCTGTGAATAGGCATTTTGACCTATGAGACCCGGTACCCCAGGGGTATCGGGCCTATTAGAAGGCCACCTTGCGTCTATTGGCCACGAGTCAATAACAGACTATCATCCCTTACGTTTTTAAATTGAAGGATATAATGTCGGATTGTACGGACCATTGTCCCTTGGGGTTGAAGGTTTTATTTAGATAGTTTCTTCTATTGTAATCAAAAGAAGATCTTCATCCGAAAGGTGTTCGGAAATTTCAAGAAGTTCAAGATCGAAAGACCTCCAAGGCAGTTTAGTTTAGGTTTGTTCCCCTGCGTGGGATTGATATCATTTATTTTCCTTTTCCCTCATTTTGTATCCCCAATTGATTTATCCATAAAGTTTGTATAATATATTTTGGGGGCAATGGAATGTCTTACAAACGACATGTATATCCTTCAAACGCTAGGCTTACCTTTGGCTTAAAAGGTCACATGTATGCTAGGACGCGTTAAAACTCATTTATGTGCTAAGTGTTCCATTATTTGATTTGTCCGTGTTTGTTTGATTTGTGTGTTTAACTAATATATGTTTAGCTTTAAACAAGACTAGTCCATTATTCTATTTCGAAGTCCTAGAGCTTCATTCGGCATACAAAATTAAAATCCAACTCTTCCTAAAGTACTCTTCAAAGTCCATCGACAAAATCCCTTCCAATTTGCCAAAGTTTCATTCAAAATCAATTAGGTCATTGTCCAAATTCACATTGATCACGTTACTTATATAAATCGCTTTTTTCTCACTTAATTATAGCTAGGGTTACCCAAATATTCTATTAATGGTGAGACTCCGTTATTTTCAAACAAACTTTCCCAATAAGTCTTTTTAGGATGTTTATTTGCAAACACCCGATTTCTTCAAATCACTTAGTTCACTTGGTTCGAAATTCTGTTTCTCCATCAAAATTCAAAGTCCGTCAAATGGTCAAAATTCTGATCATTCAGTCACTTTTAAAAAGTGTTCTATTCCTCGAATTTTGGCCTAGTCTGTTTCAAGTCAAACATATGTTATTTGTTTCATATATTACTTTGATTAATTATTACGAGTCATGAACTAACTCTTTCACCTTTCAAGTGTTTTTCTTCCATTTTAGAGAGAGGCTGATTTGTGTTGGTAATCAAACTTGCTCGTCTCACAAAGACTAAAAGCAAATCGCTGGCAGAGCATTGGTATTTCACACGGTCTAAGGTCAAGAAAGAAACTACAGACTCATCAGTTCTTACTTGGGCTAATAGAAAGACTCGTTCAACTATGGATCCTAATTTGATCATCACAAATACCTCATCTGAATCAGTTCCCACTTTTTTGTCGCAATAGGCCCTGGTGCCTCGATAGAAAGAGAAATAACCCCAGAGTTCGTTGCTGGTCTGGAATAATAAATTGCCGAACTAAGGCTTATGGTGATGCAGAACACAACACCTTCTCAGACTCCCCTAAACATGACCCTGCCTCCTGATGCTCGACAAAAAGGGCCTATGTTTCCAACATTAGAAGGAGTTGATCAAGGAGGACATTTCACCACTTCTCAAAATGCTCATGCTTCTCAGAATGCTCCTTTTGTGTATACGTTTGCTCCTCCAAAGGTTCAGAGCATATCACTGTCACACCATGCTCCGCCAGTCTACACTTACACTACCACCCCGCCAACAACACAGACTCAAGGTCTTTACCGCCTAGATGTTGATCATTATGTTGAAATTGAGAATGATTCAAAGGTGTGCAACGATGATACGGTGAATAGAAAGCTCAAGATCTTAGAGGATGCTATGAGAAACCTCTGGGGGCTCGGAAGTAACCAAAGTGTGAAGTATGAAGAGTTGGGCGCATTTCCCGAGATTGAGTTGCCTTTTGGTTACAAGATCCCAAAGTTCGAGAAATTTGATGGGTCCGGGAATTCCTTCTTTCATCTGAAAACTTATTGTGAAAAGTTGATTGGTGTGGGCAAAAACGAAGGAATAAGGGTCAAACTATTTAGTCAAAGCTTGAGTGGAAAAACTTTAGAATGGTACGCTAAACAGGATGTGACTAAATGACGCACTTGGGATGACTTGGCAAATGCTTTTGTGGATCATTACAAGTTTCATGTCGAGATTATTCCTGACAGAATTTCTATCACAAAGCTAAAGCAAAAATCAAATAAGGGCTTTCGTGAATACGCCATACGGTGGATAAAAGAGGCAACTAAGGTACATCCTTCTATGGAGGAAGCTGAAATGATCACTTACTTCATACATGCCCTAAATCCAGAATATTTTGATCGTATGGTGACGATGGCTGGAAAAGCATTTGCTGAAATTGTCAAGACTAGAGAAATGATTGAGGATGGCCTCAAGATGGGGAGGATAATAAATTTGACAGAGCTGCAATCCACACATAAGGGCTTCCATACCGGCTCTTTCAGAAATGCGAAGAAAAAAGAGAAAGAAGTTATGGGAGTGATAACTCAAGGAGGTACCTCTCAACACAAGCGATCTCCACGATACCAGCCCAATGCTCAACATGCTCCATATCCAGTCTACAATGTGCAAGCAACATATCATGCTCAACCTCCACCACGAAACTACCAAAATAATGCACCTCGTGACAACCATGAAAGAAAGCCGCCCAGGGTCTTCACTCCGCTGGCTGAACCATTAACTCAACTCTATGAAAGATTGAAAGAAGCAAGGATACTTTATTCAGTGGAGGCAAAACCTGTGAACATTTCTGCTAGTTGGTATGATCCAAACAAGCGATGCGCTTACCACTCTGGAGTTGTTGGACATGATATCGAGAAATGTATCACTCTCAAATATAAAATTCAAGACTTGATTGATAACAAGGTGATAACACTTGCAGAAGCTCCCGCAAATGTGAACAACAATCCATTACCCAATCACAAGAAGTAGTCATTGGTATCATCAGTTGAAAAGAACAGTGAAGTTTTCTCAAAAGGCGCACTTTTGGCGTCTTTCTATCTTGCATTTTGAAGTTATTATTTCCTTTCTTGTAATCGTACTTTATCGTTTTTATTTCCTTGTAGTCGCACTTTGTCACTTTATTTTTCCTGTAATCCCACTTTATGGTTTGATTTCCTTGTAATCGCACTATTAGTTGTAATGAACTACGTTCAACCTGATTTCCCTAGTGGAATACGTAGGCGGCCTGTATTGGCTTCGGTCACGTTATCAAACCTATCAAATATCCTTTTATTTTGTATGAACTACGTTTGACCTGAATTCCCAAGAATGGGATACGTAGGCGGCCTATGTCGGCTTCGTTCAACCCCTTACAGAATTTAGTTTTCCATTTTATGTTGGAACTACGTTTGACCTGATTCCTAATCCAATGGGATACGTAGGCGCCACAACGGCTCGGTCATATCACCCCAGGAAATGGAAACTGGGGCAGAATTTTTGAGAAGGATCTAAAAATTCTACAAGATAATATCTCTTTTATAGATCAAGCCTAAAGATTTCATCAAAGTATGAAACTGGGGCAGAATTTTGAGGAGGGACCTCAAAATTCTATGAGAAGTAGCGCCAAAATTATAAGAAGTCTTCTGTGTTCTACTGGGGCAGAATTTTTTAGGAAGGTCCTAAAAAGTTCCACCAAGATAGCATTCCAAGACCAAATGAGTTTGCAAATCCAAGCACGAGAAGGAGTATCAGGAGAGCAAGGCAAAGCCAACACAATCAGTCTCTCAAAACTAAGAATTTTTCTTTGGATGTAGGAACAATGAAGTTACAAAGTTGACAATGTTAAGCATGACAAAAGGCATTACCAGATCCACCGTGGCCTTGCCAAAATAATCCATAAAAATCCTCTTCTCCCTTTTTTCTCTTGATTTATATCTCTATTACTTCATTTTGATCTCTAACACTTTCTGTGATTTTTGTAAGGAAATGGTCGAGCATAATGACTAAGATGTGAAGATATTATCCAGATCACTATCTCCAAGTGACGTTATACAAGATCGCCTCCATGAAATAATGCAAATGCTAATGGATCCTCTCAAAGTTTGAGGATTTAATCCAAAAGATCAGGATATGCACAAGTCCTTTCAAGGATTCGCGAATCCAAAGATAAATTTCAATCCTGAACTACGTCTGACCTGATTCTTGTTCCAGCAAGATACGTAGCCAATCCTATATAAGGATTCGATCTTTCCACTGTTTCAAACTCCAGACCCTCAGAGGAAACTGAGGTAGGTTCGCTCACCTTGCAAAGAGACGAGTCGGATTGTCGCTTCGTTTGAAATTGGCGAATCCTATTTTATTAGGGTTTCTTCACCCTCCAAGAAAACCTACCATATTGTCACCTCATTTTGGTGATAAATTTTATTATATTTGGGTCGTCCACCCTTTCAAGGGGACATATCGGACTGTCACCTCGTTCGAGGTGACATATCTTATTATATTTGGGTTATCTACCCTTTCAAGAGGACATACAGGAGTATCACTTCATTCGAGGTGACATATCTTATTATATTTGGGTTTTTAGCCATTTAAGAAGATACATCAAACCGTCACTTTATTTAAGGTGATATGTTATTTTGAATTGTCATCTCCTTCAGTGTGATATATTATTATGGATTGTCACCTCCTTCAGAGTGACACGTTATTACTTTATGGACCGTCACCTTCTTCAGAGTGACACGTTACTACTTTATGGACTGTCACCTCCTTTAGAGTGACACGTTATTACTTTATGGACCGTCACCTCCTTCAGAGTGACACGTTATTACTTTATGGACCGTCACCTCCTTCAGAGTGACATGTTATTATATTGTCGACCGTCACCTCTTTCAGAGTGGCATGTTATTATATTGTCGACCGTCACCTCCTTCAACGTGATATGTTATATTATAGATCGTCACCTCCTTCAGAGTGACATATTAAAATAAGGTCATCCGTCGTTCAACAAGACACATTGGAAAGTTACCCGTTCAAAGTGACATGTTACGTAAGGTATGCATTATTCATAGTTCCTTTATATTGCATTTGCTATTAATAAGTTTAGTGCAGGTGATTATAAGACATATTGGGCCGTCACCCCGTTCAAAGTGGCACAAAACATTCAAAATAGGTCGTCCGCCTTTCAATGAGACACGTTGGGCCGTCACCCCGTTCAAAGTGGCATGATACATTCAAAATAGGTTGTCCATCTTCAATGAGACACATTGGGCCGTCACCCCATTCAAAGTGGCATGATACATTCAAAATAGGTCGTCCGCCTTTCAATGAGACACGTTGGTCCATCACCCCGGTCAAAGTGGCATGATACATTCAAAATAGGTCGTCCGCCTTTCAATGAGACACATTGGGCCATCACCCCGTTCAAAGTGGCATGATACATTTAAGATATGTTTTCCGCCTTTCAGTGAGACACGTTGGGTCGTCACTCCATTCAAAGGTGGCATTATACATTCAAGATAGGTCGTCCGCCTTTTGATGAGACACGTTGGGCCGTCACCCCATTCAAAGTGGCAATATACATTCAAGATAGGTCGTCCACTTTCTAATGGGACACTTTAGGCCGTCACCCCATTCAAAGTGGAATAATATATTCAAAATAGGTCGTCCGCCTTTCAATGAGACACGTTAGGAAGTCACCCCGTTCAAAAGTGACATGTTACATAAAGTTGTGTAAATTGGATCATCAACTACTTTAGCATGACATGTTCAAACAGGTTTGTACCAAACTATGTTTGTGTCATGTTATATTTACAAATAACCATCTTATTTGAGATGTTATCGAGAGCATCCGAAAGGATGAGATTCTCAAGTCAAAACCATAGGTGTGGACGACTCCAAAAAGGATGCAGCACAACGTGGAACTTTTTCTTAGCAGCGAACTGGGACGTAGTCTGAAGAGGAATATCAAACTCTTTGGACGCGAGCTGAAGTACGACTTCCACCGCCATTAAACCACACCCCTATTAGAAGGCATGTGGGTATTTTGGGACAATTTTAGTTTCAGTTTCACCTCCAGGGCATTTCTAAACATGCACCGGAGGTAACTTTCCTCTTCTTTCAAATTCGGGCGACAACACACCTAGAGCTTTGGAAATTATGTCCATGCAACTTTTAGTTGCGGGTGTAAGGGGCCCCACATTCGTGATTAATATAATTACTAGCCTCATTTTCGTAACTCAATTTGTTTGTCACTCATCCCAAACCAAAGGTCGTCTAAAAATAAAAGACTACCTTTTCTACCGATCGAGTCGAACTACAGGCAGTCTGATTCCCTAAGTATTGGGATATGTAGGCTGGGCTCTGCGTTGAAAAATTGACTGCATTCAAACTCCCCTCAATCCTTTTATTCCCCAACTTTTTGGTCTCCCTAAAATTCGAAAGCGGGATAGCCTGTGAATTTTTTAAAAATCGTGCTCCTAAATCAAGCATTATGAACTACAAGTGACCTGAATTCTCATGTAACCTATGATATGCAGGAAACCCGACACCGAAGTCCAGCCATAACTCCTTAAAATTTGTGCGAAAACCAACCTCTTTGAGAAACGAATTTGTGGTCGGATAAAATTAGGAATGTCAAACTCCCTTTGCCCAGGGTTACTTGCATTCACCCTACCCAAAGGGAGGGGGCAGTTGTTGACACCTAATTTTTGACCTCCGCGACTAGGTTTAATCCTGAGTAACTTCAGTTTTAAATAAAATCAAAATATTTATTTTATTCGGATAAAAGTTTTTCAAAATATATATTTGAGTTAATTTTATCATTTTAAGTAGAGATTATACATTCCTATATTCGTATATACAAGATTGTATAATTTTTGTTGCTTAAATGATTATTTTATTAAAAATTAGATTTTAACCAAGACTCATCCTGAAAATTTGTTCAAACGGGTAAACTTTGGTCTTAATATACTTTGCTCTAAAAAATAATTATTTTGAAAAATATTTATTTGAATTTACGAAACCAATAAACTCAGGATTAAATTGGTATTTAATTCGTGTCAAATTGTGATTCAATTTAACCAACTCATTAAATTTGACCTCAAATGAAATCTAACTGGCCACGATTATAATGAAATTGGCCAATTGATTTTTAATTTGGTCAAAATTTAAATGAATTTGGCCTTAATTTAAATAATTGGCCATTTCCTAAATCTACCCTCTCCCAATTTAATCCCTAATACTACCCTTAATCCCAAAACCCGACCAGCCCAACACCTAAACCCCCTACGCCCAATAATCCCAAACTGACCCAGCCGAATACCCCTATAAACACCCTTCTTCCCCACTTAACCCATCAACAGAACAAAAATATCGACAACAAAACACCGAACAAAAACCCTAAAATCCAAAATCAATTTTCCCTATTTCGATCCTATCTCTCCCTTCTCTCTTCGACTAGTATGACCCTCATCGCGTGCTAGGCACGAGGGATTGTACTGGTGAAGCTTCTAGAAAAGTTCCAACGGTTTATGCTTCTGTTTCAAGAATTTTCTTCAAATTTGAATTTTCAAAATTCGTACTAAGGGGGTACGATTCCAGCTCATGCTAGCTCATTCTTATCCCTATTCAAAACCCTCAAGCGGAAATTCCCAATTCACCCCTGAATTTCCCGATTCCCACATCGAAAATTTCATCCTCAAAGCCCCAATTTCGTTCCTATAAATACCCTACTGTTTCAGTATTGAGGAAAAAAAGAAAAAGGCACGACTTAGCTGAGAACCCCAATTGAGAAAGGGATTTCGCTAAGTTGAAAGTTTTCTAAGTTAGAATCCATATCGAACTAGTTTGAGCGTCAGATTCCGACTAAGAAACAAGTGGGTGTTTCTGGTGGTGGCAAGAACTCTGGCAAAGGCTCAAAGTCCCCGTTTGCTGCTCTGAAAAAGGTAAAGCCCCATCCTTCTTTTAATTTTCAGTCATTTAGTAGGATGTGAGTTTTCATTTCTTTAGTGTAGTTGTGAAATTATGATGTTGGTGGGATTATGTGCTGTAGAAACCTAGGATTTTGCTATCTTCTTTAACGATTTGGGTGGTCCGAATCCTACACTAAGTGAGGACGGAAATGTTAGATGTTAATGGGGTCTTTAAGACCATGTTTTGAATTCGTATATTTCTTGTTGTTTCTCCATTAATGTTTGATGTTCAAGCCTCGCCTTTTTTAAAACATGTTATTAAGCTTGTGTGCTTTGTCTTCATAACTGATTTAGTTTTTAGTTAAGTTGAGATTTACTCTACTTAATTTTTCATTATGGTTTGAATTTTTGTTTATGTGTTTAGTTTTGATTATGTATTAAAAGTGATTGTAAGAATATCTTTGTGGCGTTTGGTGTCTATTGTTTCTTCCTTTGATTGTTTAATTTCAATTTTTTAATAAATCTATTTATTCCTAAGTTTGTTTCTTTGTATCTGTTCATTTGATAGAGTTAGTGGAGCGTTTGATTTTTGCACTTAAGTTCAATGGGCAATGGTTTTACTAATTCTTATATTTCTTAATTTATCAAAGTCATATTGTTAACTAGGAGCTCAAAAACTTGAATTAGTAACATTTTTTGCTCTTTAATTGTTTGATCGAAGATGGCTATCTCTTCTTGATGGGATCATTTCTGTTTTCTTCAGACTCCGTGTTATTGTAGAGCCCGACTATAACTTGATTCGAAAATCTAACTCAAGATGGTTCTTGAAATGGAAATTTCTCCTTTTTTCAAAAAATAGGAAATATCTTTTTAGCTTTGTCCCTTTACAGTATATTCATGATTAAATTGGAACCAAGTTTTAGTATCTTGTTTCAAGCAGCTTGCAATAATCGTTTTCTCTCGAGTTTGAGCACTATGTTATTTAAATGCTTTAAAGAATCATTTTTGAGTGAACATGCTTGAAATTTGAACAACTAAATATGCCTAAAGTTTGATTATTCTAGTTTGTTTAAGTTGTTATTTGGTGTTGCTAGATATTGTATAGTTTGTTGTGCTATTATTAGATTCGCGCTAATCCTTATTTTTCTCTCTTTTACATGAAATATCCGTCACGAGTCCTTTTGGACTCCCCGTTCCCTACATTTTCCAGTAGGCCAAAGAGGCCCATATCATCTTCGAGTCAAAAGCCTCAACCGAGGTCCAATAAAAAGGACTGATACAACAGATATACACTGATGTACAAAGATGTATTGAGGGTATACGTTGGAAAAGCAGAAGATATAAACTAATATGTGGTGTACATGAAGAGCAGAGTCTGATACATAGGTTTTATACAACGTATACGCAGCAAATGCAGCAAAAGAAGACTGATATACAGTTAGTATACAGCTGGTATACACTGTAGAAAAAGTGGGCCAGTGACCCATAATTTGAAGTCCAAAATCTGGACAGATTTAAGATGGGCTAGAAGGGGGCCCAAATCTCAACTTTCCCTTTATTCTATTTCTTTGTAATTCATATTTGATGATATGTTGTAATCAGCTTTAATTTAATCTAATTTGTCTAGATGAATCCTCGGTTTATTTGTTTAATTATGTTATAATGTGAAATTATTTACTTGGATAATTACCAAATGAATTTTTAGGCAAACTTAAGCTTTAAGACTAACTTGAGAATTTTTCATATTCTTTCATAGTTAGTAGTTAGCTCGATATCCGTGTTAAAGAAGTTGGGTTAACAATTTAACTCAAAGACTTCATTTGGATAAAAATGATTTAAGTTAGAATTATTTCGAAACTTTGACATTTTAGTTATTTCACGATTCGAAATAAGTAAATGGACAAGTATTTAACTATTTCTATTCTTTTACGCCTATAAGATTTTTACAACTTAAAGAATTTTCAAAATTAGCCAAATAAGTTTTATCCGTCGGGAACCACACTTTGTGGATTTTCGAAAGTGCCTAACACCTTCTTTCGAATTTACTTGAACCCTTACCTAGACTCTGGTTTTTATTAAAGGTTTTCTTTAAGAATTACCTTTTTTAAATGGTTTCTTAATTCTCCTAAAATTAAGTGGCGACTCTAAATTATTTTTCAAATAAAATTAAATAGACTTTTTCGCCACGAAGTTATGAAGTTTTTGAACTCTTTTCGAAAACAATCGTAACATTGACTATAAAAAAATTATTAGTAATTTTGCATTTCAAAAAGCTAGAAAAATAAATTTTAAATAAAAAATATTGCATATACAAAGTTAAGCCCCTCGTTAGAGTTTGGCTTAAGGCCGCCGATATGGTTGAGACGCCCCTGATTGTCTCTTGTACTTTCATTATATTTTTTTCTAGACTGTTTTTGTCTTGAGCCGAGGATCTATTGGAAACAACCTCTCTACACCACATTTGAGATAGAGGTAAAATTTGCATACACTATATCTTCCCTAGACCCCCACTTTCCTAGACTACACTTTATTATTAGGGGTACTAGTCTAGGGTACGTGCGTTGCAGGTGTGTCTTACATCAATATTATTAAGTAGAATACCATGAATTTTTGAAAATCGTGAATATTTTTGTAAGCCTACACAATTTTTTTTTAATTTTTTTTATCCGATGTCCAAAACCACATTGAAGCCTGATTAATTTGAATTTGCACCGATTAGAGCCCATTCAGGGGTGGTACTCCCTACCAAGAATTTTTTCATTACCACTACACAATTCTAAGTAGATGGAACAATAATGAATGACCCTAAACATACATTTAATTTTTAAATTTAAAGAGTATTTTAAAAATATTTTATAATTTTTTTTATAGTTTCATTTTTATTCAGAATCAAAATCACCATATTTACTTAAACATGTAAATTTGAACTATTAAATATTTTTTGAAATATACTTTATTATAACTCTTCAAAATTTTATTTGAAAAGTCCATGCAACATAGTGTTTGTTTTTACCTATGACCTTTTCTCTTCTTGTTTTTGGGGTAGTCTTACCAAAAGTTCAGCTTACAACAACTCAAGTATCAGGTATACCAGGAAGATACAAATGGCTACAATCTTGATACATCCGTTGTGATCTCCTTTCCTTTTCCATCAAATTCATTTTTCTCTATATTGATGGATGACCGTCTTTTATATAGTCCGTCATTCTCCTGATATTGAGATACAAAATTTGAGTTTTCATTCCTTTGAAGATGTTTTTTAGTACCGTCATCTTGGATGTATATGGGGGTCAAATAGTCATTCTTTGCTCCGTTTCACCGTCACATGCCCTGTCAGAATTTCATTGCCCGCCACTGTGGAAGTACGTAAATTTTAATCTAAATGGTGATTAAAAAAAGACATACATAAAGAAAATTAGATTAGCCTTCAAAAAACTGATATTTCATGCATACAATGGTTGAAAAAATTAACCTATTACTGCTCAGGGATAAAATAAGACTAAACAATAAATTAATCTTAGATTAACGGAAGTTAATTAAGTCACTGTTCTTTCTAACACAATAAAAAACAGGAAAGAATATGACGACCTCCTTAAAGATTGGTTGCACTCGAGCATTTGTTCCTCCACCCTCTTCTTTAATGTAACACCTCAGGTGCTACGAGTACATGAACATATACAATAGTCGGGATACAAGGCTAAATGAAGGAAAAGGAAAGAAGCATGTACTGGAACGAGGCATGCGAGGAAGAATCGAACCAAGTCACAGAAGTGACCCACGGCAGCAGTCACGCCACGTGACTGCCACTCACGTGGCTTGAGTTGTGCCGTGGGACAACTTCAGAGACATGGAAAATTGTCCTCTGATTTTCACGATGCAACCCACGTGGCGTGACTGGTGTCGTAGACACCAGTCACGATACCGTGAAATTTTGCCGGCTTTGTTGACCTATTTTGACTAGATGAAATATTTGAGTGTGGGACCCATTTCAAGGTGTTGGGCTGGAGTTTATGCTGTATTTGAGACCCAATAACATCTAAGGACATGGGCCAAGGGATTGATCCATTTAAAATGGATCACATATGTGGCCAAGGTTAATGTGACTTGAGGGGCTATCTATAAAGGCAAAAATCAGCCTTTAGTTCACATAAACACATGCCATTTCTAGATATTTCCAACATATTTCCTTTCTCTCTCACATCTAAGAACCCTAGTTTGCTTCAAAGATTTTGGACAAGATCTCTCTTTGCAAATATTGGTAAGTGTCTACTCTTATGGATTCTTGTATTATAGGCTTAAGATGGTGTTTATATTATGATGGTTATGTTAGCAAGGTATTGATTAGGGCGCCTTTGGTTTTGCTAAAAGATGTGTCATTTTTATGACTTACACTTGAAGGA
Source organism: Capsicum rhomboideum (assembly GCA_031232105.1). Lineage (NCBI taxonomy): Eukaryota > Viridiplantae > Streptophyta > Magnoliopsida > Solanales > Solanaceae > Capsicum > Capsicum rhomboideum. The sequence continues at coordinate 49,522,257 of CP124717.1, read as the reverse complement.
GTCTTGAGATCTTGAAGGAAGGATTGACTTGTTATCTTCACATATAGGACTTAATTAGAAGCTTAAGGTATGTAAGGTTTCTCTTCTCTATGCCTATTGGTCACACCTATTGTTCATATTTTGTCTGACCTTACTTATCCTCCGAAATGTCGTAAAGTGTCTCATTCCAGGTAAATGATTAGCCAGTGTTGTTTGTATGCCTCTTATTCATTGCCTATGGTTTCCAAGTGTCAATAATGTCGCAACCACCAATGTATCACTCTCGTAATGAAAGAATGGAAGTAATGCATATTTGTGTTTATTGAGTACGGGTGGTAGCTCAAAGGGGCGAAAGCCTAGCTAGAGACGATCCCGATTGATTATTGGATATAGGGGGTAGCCCAAAGGGGTGAAAACCTAACTAGGGACGAACCTGCTTTATTGATTTATGGGTGGTAGCTCAAAGGGGCATAGGCCTAGCTAGAGACGATCCCAATGTTATGACCCACTGATCAGTTGGGGCCCGGGTACGATATGAGGTGATGATGATAATGAGCGTAAAAGTAATGTAATGAATGTAATGTACATGCTTTCACACATACAGAATGGTGGTATGTCCATATTGTTTATTCACTTGTATTTGATTCCAATTGCGTTCCTATATGTCATACAGTTGCATATCGCCTTACATACTCAGTACATTCTTTCGTACTGACCCCTCGTGGGACTTACTTTAGTTGATGCAGGAACAAGAGGTAGTATACCCTCACAGTAGGATTCGGACTCTCTGCGTACAGTTGGTGAGCTCCAGGCTAATTCGGGGCTTTCCGGTTCATATGTACATGTTGATTTTGATGTTATGTACATGTTTGTACAAAGCGGGGACTTGTCCCGATTATAGATTTGGTCTGGTTTCTGCTAGAGGCTTTGTATACGTTGTACAGTAAATGAAGAGATGTCTTCTCATTTTGACCTTGCGGCCCTACCGGCCGAGTTTCTTATATATATAAATGTCTTTCCGCGCTTCTATTTTACGATGTCGTGTCCATATGCATACATGTTGTGTTCCATGTGAATGTATAGGTTGGTTCTCTCGGGCCTCAACGGCTTCGGGTGCCATGTCCGCCCCGTTGGAACTCGAGGCGTGACATTTAACTCCTTGTTCTCTTTGCAAATCATATCCTTTTCTACAACCCTAGTTTTCAAGCCTTTCTGCTTCTCCTTTTCCAGCTCTGAACAATCTACTTCGATCGTCGTTAAGGAATCACAAATCATTGGACCTCTGCATATGCTTCTCAGTCTTGTTATAAAAACTAATCTTAATTTTCGCAAACTTAGAACGACCACTTCACCGTTGTTCTCTTGAACAACCTCTTCATTTTTCGCTTCTGTAAGTATCTCTATCTTGAAGTAAAATATTTCAAAACCATATAGTACTTCTCATGTATCTTACAACAATATACCTAGTGTATTTCCACCAGGTGGGGTCTGGGGAAGGTAAAGTGTACGTAGTCCATACCACTGCCTCAGATGAAGTAGAGAGGATATATCTTACCAATGATATATCCTCACGTATATTTTCTTGTACATTTAATTTATGTCTATGGTTTTTTTTTTTGGTGACTCTTATTTTAAAAAAATAAATAAATGAATCTAAAAGATTTAAAAAATTGCACTAAATGCAACTCCTATACCCGACTTTTTATTTTTGGTTTCTCACCGGATGTTTGGTATCCATATTAGGGCCCGACTAATTCAGATATGCATCGAAAAATTTCACTATGGGGATAAAACACTCCCTACCAAAGACTACTTTATACGTAAGACAAAGTAAGAGAATTGTTTTTTTCAAATTAACTTTGATAGGATTTGTATATGAATCTACGAAAATATTCACGGCTGATTACCTTGCTATGGTAGAAAATCTCCCATCGTCCTCTTGCACATTCATTAACTTCACAAGGGAAAAGACGACATATTTGCAAACATGAATCCATGAACATAAAGCAGTTAATCTACATGAGAAAAACAAACTTGTCAAGGACTCGAGGTAGTTCATATAGTTGCATACTTAAGGTAAATATCTCTAAGAATTTATATATAGGGTATCAACAGGTAGCATAGATCCTAAAACCCCCATAGAAGACGTTGAAAACAAAACAAAACAAAAAAACATAATCAAGTTTATGAACTAAAACATCACATATCATAATTTGGCTTGATATCAAGTCGGGAATCAAACCAGTATAAAGTTCATAAAGCTCGACAATTGATATGTAGAAGAGTTGTGAGTAAAGTTTAGGCCCTAACTCATCACGTAACCTTTACACAAAAATTCCTCAAAGCCCGATCGAATTTGTCTAATCAATGTTAAGCAACATAAGCAACGTTATAGGGCAACAGTAAAATTTGACTCTTGAGTGATTATCAACATGATTAATAGCAAAATGAGGACAACCTGGCAACTGCAGCAAGTCATTGATCAAATTCAAGACATCTCTCACAAGCTTAACTGCATTTTTGTTCATGGTTACCGGGAGTGCAATAAAGCGGCTGACTATGTTGGTAACTATGGAGAAAGGAACAAAATGCTCACTGTTTTTAAAATGTTAACTCCCTTCCTGACATGGTGAAATCCCTTATCAGGATGGACAGAAATAGAAATGGCATTGCTAATTTCGGATTCAAAACAAGGAAATATCAGTTTGTTATTAATGATGGTATCTCTAGATAATCATGTGCAGAACATAGTATTTTATACTTCTTATGTAGCATCTTTTTGTACAGACGTTCATCTTTTTAGGCTATGGGAACTAGTGTCTCATAACCCATATCTCCCCTATCCAATATTCCCCATGAGCATGTACTGTAACTCTTGTCATTCTTGTTTGGAGGCTACGGTCTATGTCCTCCTCCGCCTTTTGCTCGTTTATGATAAATATACAGGTTGGGGTCATGCCTAAACCCCACAATCCACCTTGGGCGGACGATTAAAAAAAAAAAAAGTTAAAAAGGATTCACATAGTTCGGCAAGTGGATCTTTAACATTTGGAAAATCATAAGTTGGCACAAAACATCTTACTATTATAAACTGTTTGTGCCTGGAAAGATGGTATATCTTGGTCTTGGCAGCGACACAAAAAAGCAATTACAAATGTAGAGACAAGGTGGAGAAAGAAAGCTAGTTGACAGACCGCAACAAACTTTGTTTTTCCATTCTTTTTTTTTTTTTTGAAATGTATGTTAATACTTTTACAACTTACAGTGGAAGTTCAATAACGTAATATAGATATATCAATTGTTACAATGAAAGATCAATTACCTAAAGTAAATTTGTCGCTAAAACCATATACTGCTACTTGATCCTTGGTGAAATCAGCGGCCATCTGTTTATAAAAAGGATCTTCTGGTATTCTCAATATATGCTCTTCGTCAGTTCCATAAACACAAAGATCACCTCCTCACAGTCTTAAGCGGTCACCACCTAATGATGGAAGACTGTGCTGAAAGAGCAGTAATTTACTGCCAAATTGACCCTGGAAGCAGAGAAGCAATGTTAGGCGGTGTGGAGTCAACATAAGGACATAACTCGATCAACACATCATGTAAAGAGATGGTAGAAAGAAGTTCACACACCATAACCATGAAGGCTGCTTAAAGGACAAGACCAAATGCTGATTCCAGAAGGTGACGACATGTCCATGATTTTCCTGCCTCGTAAATGCTGTGATCAATTCAGCTGCTAATAATTCAGGAGGTGGTGGGCAGGGGAACAGTGAAAAGGAATTTAAGAGAGGAATGATAGAAGCAAGGGAATAGGAGTCTAGCAAAGAACAACCAACTAACAATGACATACTCAATATGATCCCACATAAGAAGATTTAAAGAAGGTGGAGTGCACGTAGATTTTAATCCGACATTATTTGAGGTAGAGAGGTTATTTTTTATGGATCCTTAGCTCATGAAAACCGTTTTTAAAAATAACACGTTTGACCAGGGGCGATTTTAGGTACAAAAAATGGGTCACGGAAACCCGTGGTCATCCGACTAAACTTGATATATTCTTTGTAGAATTCTTAAAATATATCTAATACTAAATGAAGGAACACATGGTCAAAAATGTTGAGTGGTTCACTGGTCAGTACACTGGTTATGTACCTGGAGGTCCAGGGATCGAATCTTACTTTCCACTTTCTGATTTTGCTTTATATTTTTTCTAACGCACTGAAAAGCCTAACCCGTTTCTTTGTGTTTTTTTTTTTTAATTTTTCGAAAGCACTAAAAAGCTTAAAAGCAGTTAGATTAAAGTTCTTTTATATTTGACCATTTTAGGATTTATTTTTTAAAATTGACTATGTAGACTGTAGTGCATGATTTATTTCTAAACATTTTGTTGGTCTTTGTTTATTTATTATTATTAGTAATTGTTTTGGGTTGTTGTTGTTGTTGTTTTTAAAAAAAACAGACCTTTTCTATTTCATCGTAGGAACAAGAAGTTCAGTAGCATGGTAAAATAGCGCACTCCACACAAGCTGCAACAACTAAAATCATCATTGCAGAGGCAAATCGACATCTTATTCCTTCCTTTTCCTTCATGTAAGTAAACTGCGCACTATTGTTTTTTGCCCGTCAAATTGTTGTCACTATAAAATTTTAGACCTTATCTTAAGAGCAATGGTGCACCCGTATTCTTGAAATCCTGGATTCGCCTCTGCGTTTGACAAATTCTATCTCCATCCCAATTTATGTAATGTAATTAAACATGTAATTTAAGAAAAATGAAAAAACTTTGCAATGTTCTAAAATTATCCTTAAAATAATTTTTTTTAAAAAGTACATATTTGTGGACTTTTTAGTTTTTACCAAGTGGAACTCAACATGAGGAAAATGTAGATAATGTCATCAAATGTTTGCCAAATAAGCAAATTGTGTTATTTTTTTTTTTTTAGATTGACTAAAAAGAAAAGAGGGAATACAAAAATAAAAGCTACTGTGAGAATAATGTATAAAGAAAAATACTAATAACAAAAATCACAAGGGAAACGCAAAGAAACAAATTGTAGTAAATAAGAATCTCGATTATGTTATTGGGCATTGTAAAATTTTCAACTAATTTGGGTTCACCAAATCCAAAACAGAAAGCCTAAACCTATTGTAGGAACATTTCTTTTCTTTGAACTATTTCTTCTTCTGGCGTGTTGCGTCTTTGGAAGGTAAAATAGTGAGGCTGAGCGTCTTTTCTTCTACACTGTACCCTTGTCCAGGTATGTTTTAGATTCTCTATCTTTTCTTTTTACACGAGGTTTGAAGGGCTTAATTAGATAATGATCCCTCTTTATTATCCTCAATATATATATATATTTCTAGTAAAACTAAATGCCGTAGAAAAGTAGCATTGGAGAATATCACACTTGATTTAAAGACATTCAACACATGTTACCAATTGATAAACGGGTTCTAAATTTGCTAGTAAAAGCATGAAAGATTAATAGGAACTGCTATTGGCAGGAGTGGAGACAACTTTTTTTTTTTTTTTACTGTTTATAAATGGTTAAAAATATTTTTTTATTTTTATGTAATAGGTATTGAACCCTTTTGGCTTCTCTATCTATTTGTTTCTTTATATTTTGAAGAAAAATTAGGCTTCACCACTGGCCATTGGGGTGTAGTTCAGTTGAAGACGTGATAGTAATTAATATATAGATTCTTCCACTCATCACTCTCCCCAGCAGAGTCACTGGATAAGTGATTTTTTTTTTACAAATGGGTGCACCAAAATTTTTTAAATTAAACTATGCATTATTAGTAATTGACTTTTTTTAATGAATGAATGCATCAAAAAATTTATAATCAAAATGTGTTTTTAGCACTAATGAGTTCATATATAATTTAATATGAAGTAAACGGACGAAACATAAATGAGAGAGAGAGAGGGGAGAGTTTAGCCTCAAAAGAAACCATTTTTAGGCTTAAGCTTTCACGGTCTTTAGCGACGGCAACGATAACAGTGAGACAAGAAGAACGAAGAGCAGAATTAGCCGAGATTTTTTTTAAAAAAAAATTCTTGTGGAGCATTTTCACTTTCAATTTTAGCAAAGTTATAAAATTAATTTTAAGTTTTATTTATAAATTTAATGAAAAGTAAAAGAAGATTAAAGAAAAACCGGGTGAGTATCCGATTGCCTATTGATACTTTTATTATTTTCAGAGATTTTTATGAGAAAATGAGATCTCTTGACAAATTACAAATTGAATAAAAGAAAATGACCTTTTCATATATATATATATATATATAACAATTACTAATTAAGAACTATTTTAATAAATAACAATTCAGAAATTAACAGATTAATTATCCTTAGTGCTACTCTATTAACTTTTTGTACAACACAAAGTTTGGTGGAAATGTTGGTGCAAGAGGCTTAGTTGTGTGTTGCTCTTTAAAAAAGAAAAAGAAAAACTTAGTAAGATGACAACCATAGGGAATCAATCACGCGTGGCCAGCAGCGCGCCGACGCTTTCTGCACACCCTTTACCATTGAGCTGCACCATACGCTTGCTTTAAGGGTGTTCAAAACAATTTGTATATCCATATTTAGTAGAATTTTACCTATATACACAGTATAATTTTTTGATGAAAGGTGTTCACTTGACCACCCTTTGACACTATGTAGCTCCGCCCATGGTGGTTGTATCATACAATTGGGACAAAGAGAGTGCATAATTTCACGTCTTTTGCCCCAAAAAAACCAACTTAGACTTATTCCATGCCTCTTGGTCAAGGGATCAATAATTGGGCAGAATCAAGTGCCCTCTTGTTTGGCCTCAACTGATGTATTTAGAATGGGTTTAGTCGATTAATTCTCTTCGATCTGCTCGTGAATAGCATACAAGGCCTTTGGACATTTTCCTGGATAATCGCAGAGATTGTAAAAGATTTACGAAAGTTATATTTCTAGCCACAACATCCTAACCAAACACTGTTTCAGGAAAGCCAACAAAGTAGCTGACATATTGGCTTCCCTGGGCCATTCTAGTGATGTTATGCAACTTTACTCCTAATTTGATACCCTGCCTTCACAAGTTAGAGAGCATTTCAATGTTGACAGATGGAATTTTCCTCTTTTTGAGTGAAGAAGAGAAGACCAAGATTGCTAGTATATGATCCTCCTTAGGTCTGCCTCAACTTTATTTTGTGAGCATATTCTTTGCATTGGTAACTATTCATCATAGTTTCTACCGGTTTCAATTCTCAGATAATAGAATGCAAGGCCTAATCCTTCTTCTTCATCCAGTACCTTTTCGCGTGGCAGTAAAATTGTGACTAGCTTAACAAAACAAAAACTAGTTTGAATATAACATAAAGTCAATACTAAATTGTCATGACTTACGTGTCATACTTATGAAATCTATTCTTTATTTATAGCTTTAAAATCACAATGATTCATCATGATTTTTGAATAATTTAACGAGATAAATATCATTGAATGTAAAATGAAGTATATCAATGTATCATGACTTGCATTTCATAAATTTAAAATATATTTTTTCTGTTCTTTATTATAGTTTGAAATTATGATGATCCGACATTATAAGTGAGTAATACAATAAGCTAATTAGATTGAATATACGTGAAGTCCTCATCATTGGACTTTGACAGCTCTGCAACTTCGCTTTAAATGCTGCCACAATTGAGGCACTGAACAGTGACTATGCGAAAAAGGCATTGATATCATCAAAGGGTAGTCTAAATTTTAATTAAGATTTAAATATGTTCACATAATTATTATTGATTTTTTTTTGAAGGTATGCAAAAAATTAAAAGTGATAAAGTAAAAAATGACCGTTCTATTCTTTTTCTTAAATACTATTTCCTTTGTCAATTATATTAGAAATAAATATTCACTTTTAGTTTCCATTTTAGAAAATCAAGAAATACGTTATTATTTTTATTCTTATATATACTTTAGTCTTAAAATTAAATGCTATTTATTTTTTGATATTTAGATAACTTATAATAACATGATTAATATAGTAAGTTACCTTTTTTATTTATTGCTTCAGACAGGTAAAACATTGACAGAGGGAGTAGTACTAGTTAGCAAATAGGTCATTCACCTTCTTGTTTGGGGGAGACGATGACGAGCAGCAGTTGTAGATTTCTCTTCAAAAATGGCTTGATTCCAGATTTGGCAGAAAATCCATCAGTAACAACCTTACTTGAAGCCCACCAAGGTTTTTTAACAACTTTTCATATTCCTTCTTTTGAATTATTCAGTTGTTGTAAGGAAAGAGTTTCCCACATAAGAGATATTCGTTTTTGAACTACAACCGTTTCAATTTGTTTGTCCTGTTTTGATTTGGCTCTAAGTTTAAGAAAATGAACGCACATTTTTGAATTTTGTGATTTTAAATTAAAGATGTATGTATCAAAATGTCCTTTAATCTCATGGTTTTAAATGTGTCATGTGGAAGTTGAAAGAGTTGCCAAAAAATAAATCTGACATTCTTTTTAGAACGGACTAAAAAAGAAAGTAAACAAACAAATTGAGACGGAGGGAGTAAAGTTAAGAGAGAAATTTTCTTCATTTCAGGTGCATATACAACAACTAGGACTCACAATGGTGGTTCAAAGCTGTTGTTTTGGGAAAGGCATATGAGCAGACTCTCCAGTTCTCTAAGAATTCTCTTGAGCTCCAATCCAGAGCTTTTATTCAACTCAAAAACATGTGGAGTCCCTATTTCCTTGGTATCAACAAAACCAACCATGTGGGATTCATTGGTTCAATCTCTTGTGAATGATTCAATGAGAAAAACTCTGCCTTTTGTCTTGGAACAAAGAAGAAGCGGGGAAGAATTGGCAATTACATGTCTCGTCAGTGGAAACGTTGATAGTTTGGAGGAACTTGAGGGTGATGAGGACATATTTTGTAAAGCTTTTGATGTATATGTCCATGTTGGTTCCTATGTTCCTCCACTCTTTGGTATCCATGAAAATGGAGCACGTTTGGCAGTTGTAGGTCGTGGAAGGCGCACAGCGAATGCCAAATACTCAGACTGGGTTAGGTAATTATGTGTGAACAACTTGGTTGCAGTCCTTTTAATTGTGATATACTCATGGAAGTTCCCTCTTTATACTAATGAACGGTGATTTAGCTTTAGTATCTGATTTGAGGATACATGGGAGAGGTAAACTTTGTTTACGCAATCTTTGTATGATGAGGAAAATTTGTTGTTTTCGTTATAGGTAGGCAAAGGAAACAATTGGAGAAGTTGAGGCCACCTTCTGTCAATGAGCTCCTGTTGTCAAACAATGGCGATCAGATCTTAGAGGGTTGTTTGACAAATCTTTTTGTTGTTTGCCGCAAGGTGAATGTCGTTACAACACTCTTAGATATATTGACCTAGTCCTATTTTGTTAAAAGTTTTGTGTTGCATTAAGAAGAGTTGGAATTTTTCTTATCCCACATATTCTTTTATCATGACTGGATTTCAGATGGCCAAACTATTTTTGAGTAATTCATTTTGTTAGTAAGAACTGGTAGCGAGATCTTACTTGATCTTGTTACAGGTGTAACAGTTTATTTGTCCATTGATGGTTTTTCAGGGAAGTTGAGTTTCAGCTAATTGAGTTTATGCATGTCTTTTAGTGCTTAAGAAAGGAAAATAAAAGAATGCAAAACTGTAGCTGTTTTAACTAGAGATTTCATTTATTGAAGGAAACAATTGGTTTCTTTAAGACAACCATCCTTTCTGTTGGTTGGGGTTTGTAGAATTTGAAATATACATCAGATTTAGAGTACCCACTGTTGTAATTATGCAACCTGACTTTGTGGCATCTTTGAGCTATACATAATTAATTCATCAGTGAATTTAGTGATTAGATGGAAACCTTTCTATGAGAAGAAAATATCTGTAGTGCAGGGCTGTTCTTCTAGTCGTACAGGATGAACATAACATGAAAAATTTTATTAGTCGATTACGGGAAGGTTATTGGCTGTATTTGGGAATTTAGTTTAGCCAACTGCCAGCTTATTGCTCGTTTTCTTACAATAATGGAAGTTCTTTTTGGATAAGGTAACAATTAATGAATGACATAGACTATGCGGGAACTACTCCTGACTTGTAAGATTATTGGGGCTATAGAAAAAAGATTACCGGGGCTATAAAAGTTCGAGTAAAGCCTGAAGAAAATATGAAACAAAATCCCTGCATGCGTTTGGTGGTCCATCTGAAAAGAAAGAAACCAGAAGTTCTTTGAAAGATGTACCAACTCCATGCTAAGGATCTAGACAACTATATATTTTTGTTGTATATTTGGTGTAGGAAGGAATATTTACAGGAGGCTGAATCACCACTAATTGATTTTGTAGGTTCTTTTCTACGTTAGAAGGAAGGAGCTATACTTTTGCTTTTTGGATGTACATGATACAACACCATCTTAGTGTTAGATGTCAATATAAATGCTCTTTTACTGTTCAAGGAAAAATAGTGTTAACCTTTACTTTAAAATGGACAGGACACTATGCTGAAGGCATATCAACTTCTATCTAGCAGGAGTTACAACAATTACTAACCGACCCCGTCCAAATAGTGCAGTTAGTATTATTTTGCTGAGGATAACGTAAATCCGCAATGACGATATTCTGGCTTCTCTTTTACAAAGTGAATGCATGATGCTCTTAACTTCGTGTGAAAAGCTTATCTTGCTCACTTATTATGTACTGAGATAAAAAAAATTTATTTTGGAAATGTAATCTAGTGTATGAGGAGTTAATTAAGGGTTTTTTGGGTATGAAGGAAAATGTTTTCCTAGAAAATAAGCGATTTCTTACTTATTTTCTAGTATTTGGTATGTAAACAAAAAATTATTGTCCCAAGAGCTTTTATATGTATTATAGGAAAACACTATGGGGGTGGGATGGGGTGGGGAGTGGGAGTTTGGGGGTGGCAGGGGTGGGATGGTCAAGGGGCTGTTGGGTGTGGGGAGGAGACAAAGAGCTTGGAAGGTCACTTGTGGAACTTGTTTTCCCCTATTTGCATTAGAGAAGTCATTCTTCTAATTGTTAAGGAACTTGTTTTCCTAGAGAATATTTTTCAAAATATTTTGATCAACCAAACATGGAAAAATTGGAAAACATTTCTCCATGTCAAACACACTCTTAAGTCATTATCATTTTGCTTTAACTTTATGTGAATGGTGTATAACTTATACAGGGTCTGTCATGCTTATCTTACAGAATTACTAAAATTTTTGTTGCAGGATGTTAACGGCGATTATGACAAGGCTAGCCAAAGAGACAATGAGTCTACAGTTTCAATTGAATTGCAGACTGCCCCTGTAAGAGATGGTGTCCTTCCAGGAGTTCTACGCCAAGTTATTCTTGAGTGCGTTCCTTTGTTGGCCTTTGGAACTTGAGATACCTTTGAACTTTTTATTACTGTTTGGAACTCCGTCTCGCATTTTGCAACTTGTTCATATGTAGAATGTAATAAATGCTGGTCAACTTGGAAGGGCTTGTTACCGTTGTATTGACTTGGTTATGCCTAATGTTTGATATGGTTGACATAGAATTTTTCTAGAAGTTTTTCTGTTGCCCTAATTCTATGTGTTATGAACATATTACATACTACACCATAAAGAATTTCCTTTACTGGTAGGAAGTCTTTCGAAGCAGATCTTGTACAGAAATCTCTTTATTTAGTAATAGGAGGTAAGTTTATTAGTAATATCTCATTAGTTAATAATTTCTTTTAGCATTCCATCTTTGCCATTGAGAATTTCTATCTGCAAGTCATCCTTTACGTTCCTAAGGGAGTGCTATATAGAATCGTCTGAAATTTATCTTGTGCATGATGCCCATATTTGAACCACAAACACAATATGAAGCTATTGAGTCTCTGGAATATTGAAGAATTTGACTGAAATGAGAAATATGGAATTTTTGAATTGAAAGGATTAAATCATATTGTTTCTGTATGGGTAATCTCTGTCAAGAAAAATGCATTAGTGACCTGTCCGCTAGGAACTGCTTACTTTAAATAAAAAAGTTCTTCCAGATCACACTAGATGTGTCATTAAAATTGTACTTTGTTAAATAATGATGATGATGATCATGTTTTGTCCAGCATATGCTCAAGAAATAAAATTCCAGTCAGAGAAATTGCACCTTCATGGTCAGAGCGTGAAATGTGGTCAGAAGCATTCATTACAAGTATGTGATTCAGTCGTAAGCTCGAATATAATTATCATTTCTTCGGCATTATATACTCAAAGTTTGATTTATTTCCTGTGGGGAGCTCCAAAGCTATTTCCCTCTACCTGGTCAAGTGGACACTGAATTTCTTGTATACATGTGTAACTTGTAAGTTGTGGTCCTGATGCTTAAACCTCTTGCCTATCCGTTCTCCAGCTCGACCTATCCGTTCTCCAGCTCGACTTCATACTTTATTATGTGCAAATATATTAGGTTGAACTCAGTTTAAAAACGAAAGGTAGAGTAAAAGTGTGCTCAATGTGTCATTATGAATGTATATTCCTGTACAGTTTAGAAGTGAAGGGTAGAGTAGAAGTGTGCTTAATGTGCCATCATGAACTTGTGTTCCTATGTAGAGTAGGAGGAATTATATTTACCGTTAGAATACTTATCTAAACTATTATTGCAGATAGCTTGAGGCTAATACAGCATGCGGAAGTTATTCAAGCTCCTAGTTCATGGGAATCACTTGAAGCACAAACTTGGAGGGACGTAAAATGGGAGGAGAAGCTATTTGAGGTATGATAAATCCATGCACTAACACTTAATCACACTGAAACATACATGTATGAACCAAACAAAAGAAAAGAAAGGGGGGAAATAAAAGAAGTTTTGAAGCTGCTCAATGAATAATCCCCTTACTGATGTTTCTTTAAATTTCAGCATGCTCCTGGAAGAATCACTATGCTCATTGAGGTAATAAAAGTCGGCCATTTAATAGAGATAACATGTTTGATTCTGCACCATTTTTAACATTATTGTACATGATTAATTATTAATTAAGATATGAGACATTCATCTTTCATCCTTCTTCCCCAATCAGATACACCAATCAAGTGCATAATCTCATACTAAGTTGCTCGGACTCGGGTGTGGGTACTATTCTAGAGGTTGGATCCTTCATGATCTAAATTTAAGGTGCGGGGATATAGATTGGGTGTGTGTGTGTGTGTGTGTGTGTGTGTAATTCGGCAAATATGAGAAATTGTGTGAAAACTTACAAGGTATTCTGTGGATAAAATATTTATCATGAGGAGAATCCCAGAAGGAGATAAAAGGAAAAGAACTGTCATAGAAATATCTATATACAAGGTATTCCATTTTCTTGCATTTCACCTTAGCATTTGTTTTGATTACAGAAATCATTGTATCTTCCAAATTTCTCTGTTGATTTGGGTCAAAGTACCCAAAATCAGTTGACCACATCTGGTAAGGATTCACATCTACACTCACATCATGTCGGCATGGCGCGGCACTGAAAGTGAAGAGTCCAAGCAACTTAGATCTCATACACTGAATTAGTCTTAAACATACTGAAAAGGGTATACACCTATGCGATCAGAAACGATATATGCTTATATCCGGTATCTATTTTGAGAAATTCTCTTATGGTGTGCTTGTAGAAGCTTAATGAAAAAGAGAAAAATTAGTTTGCTTGTAGAAGAAGTCGCTATTATCTGAATCATATAGGCTGTAAATATATTCATCCTGGCAGAGTATCCAATCTCGTTGATTCTCCTTTCTCACTGCCTTGAGCTCTCACTTTCAGGGTGGATAAACAAAAATTACCTATAAAAATTGACACGACAAAATTCTTCATGATTATGATTCGCCTTCCTTCTTCGACCCGGACAACCATTGACTGCAATAGATGTGATTTTGATTGAAATATTTAGGCAGCCGCGTGCTCAAAGCCCCACCTACTTTTCGTTTTCTATATAGACCTAATTTACGATTCTATAACTCGACTTTATTATACGAAGAAGCATTCCAGGCATGTTTGGAGGTCATAAGATCAGAACTAAGGATGTTTAGTAGAGCTTCCCCTCCCCCGGGGATTTGATCTTTTAGGTGATCTATTGTGTACTCTTTCCTTTTATAGACTTTAATCATTGGTCTACATGCACTATGTTTCTCTTAAGCTTAAGTAGTGGAACAATTACACAATTGTGAAGCCTCTTGTGTGAGTTGTATTGCACAAATAAGGAACAAAGACTCATCGTTTTTTTTTCCTGCAGAAGGAGATCATGGAAATGTCAACCAAAGAAGGGTATCCAGTTGCTCTATTTAATGACTGATAGACCTTTCCATCATATGGGCTAATTGTGGTACGATTGGAATGGTTCGGATCTTGGAAACACAATATTTCAGCCAGTGATGTCTTCCCTACACTAGTCTAAACTGGCACATTGCCCTGTACATTGTGATGTACACTTAACTTTGTATTGAAGCTTTTGATTATGCCCGACACTGTAAACATTTGAACTGAAGTTTGTCTTGTAGTTGGTATGAGATGGTTGCCTTGTCTGTTACCTTATATATTTGTAAACATACTCTTTGACATAAGGTCTGAACCATTCAATTCAGACCTCATTAAGTGCAAACAGATGAGGCCTAAGGACATTGTTCAGGAATACGTATCTGAGTTCATCAGTTTTATCACTAGCTGAGTAAGCTTCTTTTTTTGTCGTTATTGCTTCGATGAATTTGCACATATTAGAGAACTTTGTAATATACCAGAATTCAGTGTCCAATTGTATATGCTGAAATGGAGGAATGGGAATTTTATAGTACATTTATACCAAATCACTAAGATTGCTATGTCAAATGAGGTTTTGTGGCATTGTACTAGGTCAGTTTCGAACTTTAAACTGTATGCTTAGAGGTTTATATAATCTGGGTAACTTCTCATTTCAAGAAATTTTGTTGGAATCCTTTTAGGTTCAGATGGTTCCGTTTTAGAGTTTTTTTTTTTTTTAAATTTCTTTATATATATATATAAAAAAAAATTGTGTATTATCCTTGGAACTTTTTCTATGTTTATGCATATGGAAATAGGTAACTACTTGGTATGCCTTTTTAGCTCAACAGTCTCTTAGACTTAAAAATTTTGTGGTGTTTCTCCTGTTTTCTTTCCTAAATTTTGTATACATGACAAAGATGCCTTTAAAAAAGATTTCTCCTTTGAGAACCTCAAGAGGATGTCTGGTTGGTGTTCTTTCCACAGCACTTATCAGAGAAGGGAAGGTAATAGCTTACTTAAATGAAATCTAGTTATAACTCTTCCATGAATTACCTGACAACACAAAGCAGCCCCCAAAATCCCCCCACACAACCCCCCACCCGGAAATCCCATCCCACTCTTCCCTTGCTTCTATCATTCCTTTCTTAAATTCCTTTTCACTGTTCCCCTGCTCACCACCTCCTCAATTATTAGCAGCTGCATTGATCACAGCATTTACGAGGCAGGAAAATCATGGGCATGTCGTCACCTTCTGGAATCAGCTTTTGGTCTTGTCCTTTAAGCAGCCTTCATGGTTATGGTGTGTGAACTTCTTTCTACCATCTCTTTACATGATGTGTTGATCGAGTTATGTCCTTATGTTGACTCCACACTGCCTAACATTGCTTCTCTGCTTCCAGGGTCAATTTGGCAGTAAATTACTGCTCTTTCAGCAGAGTCTTCCATCATTAGGTGGTGGCCGCTTAAGACTGTGAGGAGGTGATCTTCGTGTTTATGGAACTGACGAAGAGCATATATTGAGAATACCAGAAGATCCTTTTTATAAACAGATGGCCGCTGATTTCACCAAGGATCAAGTAGCAGTATATGGTTTTAGCGACAAATTTACTTTAGGTAATTGATCTTTCATTGTAACAATTGATATATCTATATTACGTTATTGAACTTCCACTGTAAGTTGTAAAAGTATTAACATACATTTCAAAAAAAAAAAAAAAGAATGGAAAAACAAAGCTTGTTGCGGTCTGTCAACTAGCTTTCTTTCTCCGCCTTGTCTCTACATTTGTAATTGCTTTTTTGTGTCGCTGCCAAGACCCAGATATACCATCTTTCCAGGCACAAACAGTTTATAATAGAAAGATGCTTTTGTGCCAACTTATGATTTTCCAAATGTTAAAGATCCACTTGCCGAACTGTGTGAATCCTTTTAACTTTTTTTTTTTTTAATCGTCCACCCAAGGTGGATTGTGGGGTTTAGGCATGACCCCAACCTGTATATTTATCATAAACGAGCAAAAGGCGGAGGAGGACATAGACCGTAGCCTCCGAACAACAATGATGAGAGTTACAGTACATGCTCATGGGGAATATTGGATAGGGGAGATATGGGTTATGAGACACTAGTTCCCATAGCCTATAAAGATGAACGTCTGTACAAAAAGATGCTATATAAGAAGTATAAAATACTATGTTCTGCACATGATTATCTAGAGATACCATCATTAATAACAAACTGATATTTCCTTGTTTTGAATCTGAAATTAGCAATGCCATTCCTATTTCTGTCCATCCTGATAAGGGATTTCACCATGTCAGGATGGGAGTTAACATTGTTAAAAACAGTGAGCATTTTGTTCCTTTCTCCATAGTTAGCAACATAGTTAGCCGCTTTATTTCACTCTCGGTAACCATGAACAAAAATGCAGTTAAGCTTGTCAGAGATGTCTTGAATTTGATCAATGACTTGCCGCAGTTGCCAGGTTGTCCTCATTTTGCTATTAATCATGTTGATAATCACTCAAGAGTCAGACTCCACAATAACATAATGGAGATTCTTATTATAACAAAATTCAAGTCCTTTAACTAGTCATATTAAATCTGGTCTCTATAAAGAGACCTCAAAGAGAAGTCCAGCACAGAAGGCCAATTTGGTAACTGCCTCGATATTTTCATGAACTGTGCTTTTACTATTACCGTATTACGTTCTATAGAACTGTATGTAGCAAGACAGTTTCTCGATAATAAAGAAATTTTAGTAAAGCTATGTTGTCTAGATGTCCTCTCTTTCTTTTTAGTTTACTGAAACCTCTCCTATTTTCTGTGCTTGTTGTAGCGTCATCAACTTCTTTAACCATAACTTACATGTCTCTAGTTTTTAGTGTTTGATACTCTGTCTTTGATGTCTTGTGTGTTCTCTTGATGAGATATTGGTATATATTCATTTTCAATTACGTTGTCAGGTATATTACTAACCAAGTTGCTGTTCCCAAAGATAAATTGTGTCATGAGTTAGTCAGAGATCTTACAAGCAGGGGCGGATCTACAGTACGCTTAGGGGGTTCCCGGGAACCCCCTAACTTTTTCCGAAACTCTATAATTATATTTAGAATACTGTTAACGTATAATAATTTATTGATAGGAACCCATAGCCAAAGATGGCGGATGGTCCAGAGGCTGTGAAGGAGCCAAAGATGGCGGATGGTCCAGCGGCTGTGAAGGAGCCAGCGAAATCCCTCAGCTCCCTTTGATGAGGGATCGAATCCCAGTAGCAACATCAATTGTTTTAGCCTTTTTCCCTTTACCTTATTAAGGAACCCACAAGTTTAAAATCCTAGATTCGCTTACAAGGGAGATTGCTTGGCAGTCTGTCATGCGTAAAAGATGTTGAAAAGGTTATCCTGCTATAGTACTCCACCTACTAGATACGCAAGTCCTGTTGTTGGATGCTAAAGATGTTCTTTCCTTGTGCTTCAGGTGTTCTTTTCACTATGTATCATGGGAGCTTCATGCTGAGATCTACCGATACGTAGTGAACCCTCCCAGATCCCCCGTTATCTCTTTTTTTCCATATATAAATAATGAAAGCATTCTTTTCCTTTTTAATACAAATGTTTTAGATAACAAAATAGTTTTACCTTGAGTTTTTATCTCTCTTGGTTCCTTGAAACAATTCTTAACAAATAAAAAATATACACTTCATCATCTGGAGAAAGATACATATAGGATACGTACAGCAGCAGCACCTGTGGTTGCAGATTTAGGAGAAATGTATTGCCTGGCTGATACGCGTGCCGTTGTTTCCCTTTTTACGAGACTGGGTACAACTAAATCTAATATTTCCTGCATTTGGTTCTTTCAACTTTGAGATCAGTATCTTCAGGTGTCTAAAGTATGAGGTTATCTTATTTGAAGCTATAGAGAAAGCTCTGTCCTGTAAATTGGAAGAGGCTCGAAATTTTGTTCAACTCAGGATTGTGAAAGCTCTTAGAGAATATCGAAATCTCCATGCTATTCAGCACCGCTTAGTAGGAAGGATGATATATCCAGAATATTTAAAGTACTTGCCCTTGTATGGATTAGTGTTAAAGTGCCTTCCGTGGTGGATAAGCTGATGATACTCAGCCTGATGAACGCAGCGCTGCTGGATATATCATGATGGTTTTCTTTTAGTGAGGCTTTCTAGTCTGGATGATAGAGATGTGTTATACTCAGGACTACATATGCTTTGCAATAAGTCTATAATTGTTAAACCTTGGTCTTTGAATTTTGATTGCAAGGAAGTCCGACCCATTTGGGTGAAATTCCCTAACCTCCCCTCTAATTGCTGGGGGATGCAATCACTGAGCATGATTTAGTAGTGATTACCATTATATGTTGAATATACAACTAAGCAAGGTAAGACTGTGTACAATACACCCTTGTGGTAAGACTGTGTACAATACACCCTTGTGGTGGGGCCCTTTCCCGGACACCGCGTATAGCGGTAGCTTTTGTGCACCCGGCTGGCCCCCCCCCCCCTTTTTTTTTTTTTATACAACTGAGGTTGGTGGAATTTCTTATGCAAGAATGCTGATTGAGTTTGATATTACCAAAGATATTCCGTTCTCTAGTAAACTAGAGGATCCAAATGGGAAAATGTTTAACTAGAAGGTGATTTATGAATGGACGCCTGCCTATTGTTCTAAGTTCTGCATGTTGGACACCTTGTTGCACCAACTACTGAACCACCTGTCCAAAAGAATAAACAACAAACACAAAGGAATGGCACCCTAAAACTATTCAGAAGAACAAGGAAGCCCCCCTGTGACACAAGTTCAAGCATAGGTGTATAACACACCACCAACAAATATGAGTACAACACCTGTACCTACATTGACCAAGCTAGTCTATTGATCAGAGCAATGAGCAGGAAACTGGTCAGGAGGAAGACAAATGAAAAGAGGTCAAGGGAAAGGCTACAGCTAAAAGCCTTCAGAGACCTCTGATAGCACTTGAGGAATCAATCTAAATGATCTCAACATACTCTATGAGCAAGTTAGTGGACAATGTAGCTATGCAAGAGTAGTGGTAACTGAATCCCACAATATTGTCTAATGAAGCTGGTCTCATAGAACATTAGAGGTCTGAATAAAGTATATAAACAAAAGAAGGTTAGAAAGTTTATTGCTACAGTAATATCAGTATTTTAGCAGCAATATGCATCACAGATTATGAGAAAGATTGCACCTAGATGATTATGACTTGATAATTATGCATACAGTATTAGAGGGAGAATTTGGGTTTTGTGAAATCCTTCTTTCATCATTGTTTATCCTAGGAATATGTCTGCACAATTTATTTATACTACAGTTAATAGTGGAACCCTGAATCTCAACTTTGCTTTATTGTTGTGTTTGGTTTTCACATACAAGATGATAGTAGAAGTTTGTGGTAGGATTGTGCATCGGTTGGTTCAATTCGTTTTTGAAGGTTTTCAATTCGGCTTATTGGTTATCGATTTGTAGACATGCTAAATCGTTAAGATATCAATTAATCAGTTATTGATCGCTATTGGTTTAACCCTTCAGATTCACACGAATCTTTCTTCATTGAAAATCACTAGACAATGTGACAAACGAAATTTAACAGGGTATTTCAAAATTGTCAAGTAATTTGCACTTGAAAATCAAGTTTCATTTAATGTAATGTAGTCTACTAATTTAGAATAAATATTAGAAGAACACGATCTTAGCACGATTAATTGCAAGTAGATATAGCAAGCATGACATTTGATGGGCAATTTAAAGCAGCATCTTCAAAGTATCTTAAATAAGAAAAAAATAGGAAACAGGAAAACAAACATTGGACTTACATTTTGAGATTGAGATCTTCTATTCTCATTCTTCTTATTTTCTATATAGTTTCTAATTCTTCTGGATTACATAGTTTTCAAGCGAAGTGATCTAAAATCAGTTCACTAAATATCTTGTCCAGACTGATTAATTATTCTAACACTCTTTTTTACTTTTTAAATAAAAATTGAGGGGGTTTTGGGGGTGTGTGTGTGTGTTTAGGAGAAGGGAATTACAATATGGGGACTAAAAGCTCACCTACAAGGTAAAAGTTCAGATAGTCAACCACCTAAGCCACTAAAATTCTCCAATTAATTTTCCTAACACAGTGGCTTGTGGATTGTTTTTACATAAGGAACCAACTAATGTAACATTATTTACACAATCTCAGTAGTAAAATATAATGAACCTACAAGATTTGTCCTCAACTATTATTGGGTTGTTGGTTAGCCCATTAAGAAAAAAATCCTTAATTGTTATAGAACCAATAAACCGATAAACAATAAACTTACCGTTACCGAATTAATCAACCAATAACCCCCAACAACACACTTTTTCCGATTTGTTATCTATTTCGATTTGATTTTTGGCAACCCTAGTTTGTAGTCTGGCCTAAGAGATATACATAGATACCAGCAACATTCGTGGCTTGCTATGGGAGACTATAATGCAATAAGAACAATAAAAGATAGAATGTTTGGTAACTTTGCAACAAAAGCTGAAATTAGAATCTAGAATGAATTTTTGAAAGATACTGGAATAAAAATATTAAGGATTGTGGCAGAGAATATACATGAACAAATAAGCACACATAGAGAAAAATAGATTGAAAAGTGGTACAGGCTATGTGAGTGGTGACAATGACCTAACATGAAATCCTGATTATGGATTAAAAAAATAATAATAATTAAAAAACTTTTTGTTCTTATATACTACTCCACTTGTTTTTAGTGTAATATTCTTAAAAGACATTAAACGTTTAGCTTCACAAAGTAATATTATATCTTATAAAAGTAAGAATTAATCTATCTATATCTAATAACAGAGAAAAAAATGCCATGTGTCAACACCACAAAAAATAATATTTATCATTAAAAATTAAATCTTAAAATAATAATTTAAAAAATAATAACTGCCACACACAAACACCCGATATACACACTACACAACTTAAATGACGGAATTTTTTAAACAGTATTTATCATTAAAAATAAAAAATTACAATAATAATTTTAAAAACACTATTTATCATTAAAAATTAAATATTAAAATAATAATCAAACACACACTACACAACTTAAATGACGGAACTTTTTAAACAATATTTATCATTAAAAATAAAAAATTACAATAATAATTTAAAAACATTATTTATTATTAAAAATTAAACATTAAAATAATAATCAAACACACACTACACAACTTAAATGACGGAACTTTTTAAATAATATTTATCATTAAAAATAAAAAGATATAATAATAATTTAAAAATACTATTTATCATTAAAAATTAAATATTAAAATAATAATTTAAAAAACCATAGCTGCCACACACAAACACACGATATACATACTACACACAAGTTGTTAGACTGTGGCAAGTGCCGGATAAATTCAAAACTGAGATACCCTATTAAATAGATATGATTTTACAGGATGCAAAGGTACTTATTGCCCTGCTTTCACTTTTTTTTTTTATAATTAATCTTCCTTTTTAATGTTGTAAATTCATTCAACAATACTAATTTTCTGTGTTAATTTAGGGCAATCGTATACATGCCTCAATTAGCAAGTATGATATTAAGTTTTTCAGGACCAAAATAAAGGTTACATCGCATGAACTATTTTGTGGTTACAGCAAATTCCAAGAAATTTATGATTACGATGCACAAACACAGGTTGATTTTCATAAAAACAACTTTTGTTGACAAAATTGCTGATCCTTCATTTGATATGGACATATTTAATTTGCGTTCATTTGACCAACTGACAATTCAACAGAAAGTCGATGACACAGAACTATTTGGTAATAATTCTCTTCCAAGTCAATTTAATGTCGATCAATAATTTGTGTTTTTCATTCGCACTAATCTTTTATATTTGTAGATGTCGTAGGTCAGGTTGTGACATATGAAGCAGTTCAAACCTGCAAGCAAGGAGACAATAATAGTGTGTCTTTATAAATGTTATCCTAGAGGATGATAAGTTTTTTTTTTCACAGTAAAAAGTTGCAAAATTCAAACATAACACAACTTAGAAAAGAAAATAACCTTTACTCACTAATTGCATTAACTACTATACAATATATTCTTACTTCTACTACTTTTCATTAAAGCTGCAAGATTTGTCTTTCACAATACACAAATATGTAAAATGAAAATAATAATGTAAATCATAAAATCAAATCTCTCTAACAACAAATAATAACATATTAAGTAATACTAACATTAGAACAAGTTTTTCTATTAATTCAGGATGAATAGGCTTTCAACAACTTCATGGGGTGAACTTGTGGATCAAATTCAACCTCATTTGAGTGCCTCTATAGATGAACCTTGATTGTGGTTCTTCAACTTATGAAGGCTCAAAAATTCAGAGGTATAACTAATTAAAACTGTAATATAAATCATATTTATTCTAAAAATAATTTATTTTCAGATTCTAAAATAATTTTTCCATAAATAACTACTCTGTTCATAGTTGTTGGTATCAAAATTAAGTTATGAATAAATTCATCTCTACCGCAATCTACTGCGTTTAAATCTAAATTTGTCACCACCTATTTTTTTAAAAATTTATTAATAAAAATAATTAGTAATATATAAGATTATATATTTTTTCTTCAGATTAAATACAACATATGATTTAAACTATGAACAGCTTAGCCAGACAAATTCTCAACAAAGTTATTCTATCACGAATGAGTTGCCCAAAGAAAAATATATCAGTGATTTGATTCTATGCATCAAAGTGAGTTGAATAATTTTTTCATTTCATATTAACTTTACACAATCTGTTTGAACATTTATTAACGACACTGTTTCTCTTAAACAGGAAGCTAGCTACTGAATTGCTGCAAAATTTATCTGTTTGGATCTGAACATGGATGGTCATACTTCGCTTGCAACAAGTGTATTATAAAGATTGAATCAGATGAAAATTCATATTTTTGTCCAAAATGTAACGCAGAAGCAAAAGTTGTTGTTCACAGGTTGTTACAATCCTATATCAATTTGTCTCTATAAAAATTAAATCTGTTAACATGATAAAGAGTGAATTTCAGGTATAGGCAACAAGTTCGTGTAATGGATGAAACTTATCTTATATCACTATTGCTTTGAAACCGCGAGGCTATGCGATTTATAGAAAAATCCGCAAAAAAGTTAAAGGAAGGCTTAATTGATGATGATAAATGTTCATATGCAAGTGAACTGGATGATATCATTGAGAAAAAATTCATCTTTAAGGTCATGATTAAGGAATCTAATATAAATAAACAGGATGAAGTCTACAAAGTTGTTAAGTTTGATAATGACAAAGCTCTTTTCAAGGAATACTGTCATCCTTCACTAAAATACACTGTAAGTGTTACTCACTAAACAAAACTCCTAATATATTGTCACAAGTTATATAAAAATCATAAATTTCATTCTTAATGATATTACTGTATGTAATAGGATTCCCTCTTTGAAGGTCGACAAAGCTGTGGAGGAGATGAGCTTTTTGAGGTAATTATATATTATATTTATAAGTGTTTTAACCTTATCTCTTCTACAAATATAATAAGAGTGCATTGAAGTAATTACATACCTTTCATAATGAAAATTTGTGTCTTTTTGCTCACATACATGCATTCTGCTTATATATTTTCTCTGCCATATCAACCTTTACACAAAAAAATGAGAGTGATACTTAATAAAAATTGAATTTTACCTTTTACAAAATTTATTATGAAGAAATTTATGAAAATAAAAATGCTTAATATAGTCTCATATTATTACTCTTTGAATTTAACCTAACACAGCTTTACACTAGAAAATCTTTTACGGACTCCCATCAAGAACAATCTATAAGGAAGTGGATCATCCCTAACAAAAATCAGTATTGATTTGATTGAAAAACAGTCTACCAAGAGAAGCAAATCTGTAGGGAAATTCTCAATGAAGGAATATGATGATGAATGTAATGACAAACAATCCACCAACAAGATTCACAAAGTGATTAAGAAGTAAAGAAAAACATAAGTTAGGAACACCATGGCCAACTGTATTTACTTTTCTGCAAATTTTAATTTTAGTTTATTTTTATCATAGTATAACCTATGTTTCACAGTGTCTACAAGATCTTTCAGTTATGAACAAGTACTGTATTAGATGTTTGTATAATGTAATAAAAAATATGTGTGGTTGTTTCATATTTCCTTTATCCACTTTGTATTGTTCTATTTCTTTAAATGAAACTTAACATCAAAGATAGCCTATTGGCCTTGAGTATTTACCTTCTTTAGTGAAATGTTATCATATAAGATAGACAGTGTCTGTTTAAATATACTCCATTTTAAAACGTCTAAAATTAGTATAGTGAACCGTTTTCTTACTTCAGTTCAGAATAACAGATTCCTAAAATATTTAATAGTGAACCTATGAATGATACATTTATCCTATTTAACAAAATTGTATGGTGGCATAATATGTTATGTGAAGCCTGATCCAAAGGACAGAAAAGTTAAAATTAAAATAGCACCTACACCAACCTGTCAAATTTTCAGTAAATAGGACACTTACAATTTGAGATGCAAACAACAAAGTTGTGTTCTCTGTTCTAAGAAGGGGTCATAATGGCAGGCTGAGAGATGCCTGACCCACTTTTGTTGAAGCCATCAAGTATGTTGTGCTGATTAGTTTTTTTTCCAATCTTGAAATCACAAAGTTATTTCAATATAATGAAAGAGCAAATAAGCTCTTTCATCCATAACAAGATTCTTAGCATCTTCAAAAGCCTGTGAATAAATGGTGTACATGATCAGAATCAAAATGAGAGTGACAATGAAAAATAGTGAGAAGAAAAGTGGAAAAAAAAATTGGGATGTATTAGCACAAATGGAGATGAAGGTCTCCTTGACTTATTGATCATATAAACAAAGATAAAATAATAAGACTCTGGACCTACTGATTGAATTTGTTGGATAACTCAAGAAATTAAAC
This sequence comes from Capsicum rhomboideum, assembly GCA_031232105.1. Classification (NCBI taxonomy): domain Eukaryota; kingdom Viridiplantae; phylum Streptophyta; class Magnoliopsida; order Solanales; family Solanaceae; genus Capsicum; species Capsicum rhomboideum. The sequence goes on along the minus strand of CP124717.1, from coordinate 49,496,963 downwards.
AACAACTTAAACTGATCCAAAAGTTTCATAATTCTGCCTCAACACTACACTATATGGCCATTTGGTTGGTTTTGTATGTTACAAGAATAGAAGATGCCTGTAAAAGAGAGACATCTCTCACAGTCTCACTTATGATTCAAATTGATAATGTAATAACCAATCAGTAAACATACATAGCTTGAGTAGATAATTATCTGTTAAGGAACATAATTAAAAATAATATTCGGTCTAAAAAAATGTGCTAAAAATAGTTGTTCAAGCCATTCAACTGGCTATAATTATTGACTCATCCAAAAATAAATAGATGTTCTAACACAAAGTCAACTTACAAAGTTGTCAAATTTTCAAAAAATAGGATACTTACAATTTGAGATTCAATCTCTTAACTAAAATCTTGAGGAGTATGACCAAACAAAATCATGTCTAGGATTATATAATGTGATTTTTCAATCATGTTAGACATCAAAATCGTTAGTTTATACTCTATAGCAGGAGTTATACAGAGGAGTAAGAACCGAGGTCTCATCTATTTATTTGCAATGTGAAAATATGAAAAAGTGAAAAAAAATCATGGTTTAATTTCTTTTGTTTTCAATGTGAAAATATGGATACCTAGAGAAAGAAATCAGGGTCTTCATTTTCTTTATTAATTTTTTTACAACTTCATGCAAAACAGATCAAATAATTTACCTCAAGTTTGGAAAGTCAACACAAAAGATGTTTCCTCGGAGAAGATTTCTACAAGCTTGCTTAATCAGATGAGTTAAATACACAGATATAAACCACAGACTTAATCATTGGAGTAAAATATGTAGTTCCAATTTTTGATTTTGATTCAATTTTTCTCAGACAGCTCTACACAAGCCATAATTCTACAAACATCAATGTCTGCCCAACAATTCACATGCTTAAATTTCAAGAAAAATAAATAAGATCTTCAATTTCTCATCAACGTGCAGGCTTAAAAAGCATAAAAATCAATATGAAACTTTGAATTGAGAATAGGTTATCCACGGAGAAAACTAAGTATACATTTTGAAAACAAGTGAAGTGAAGATTCTAGAGTCGAGCTAATTAGTTACTTTACTTTCCTATTTCTTATTTTGTATTTTTAATTCAATTGGGCCTATCCGGATTTGAACCATATTTTTGTCACGCCTCGAGTTCCAACGGGGCGAACATTGCACCCGAAGCCGTTGAGGCCCGAGAGAACCAACCTATACATTCACATGAAACACAACATGTATGCATATGGACACGACATCGTAAAACAGAAGCGCGAAAAGACATTTATATATATAAGAAACTCGGCCGGTAGGGCCGCAAGGTCAAAATGAGAAGACATCTCTTCATTTACTATACAACGTCTACAAAGCCTCTAGCAGAAACCAGACCAAATCTATAATCGGGACAAGTCCCCGCTTTGTACAAACATGTACATAACATCAAAATCAACATGTACATATGACCCGGAAAGCCCCAAATTAGCCTGGAGCTCACCAACTGTACGCAGAGAGTCCGAATCCTACTGTGAGGGTATACTACCTCCTGTTCCTGCAGCAAGTAAATTAAGTCCCACGAGGGGTCAGTACGAAAGAATGTACTGAGTATGTAAGGCGATATGCAACTGTATGACATATAGGAACACAAATGGAATCAAATACAAGTGAATAAACAATATGGACATACCACCATTCTGTATGTGTGAAACCATGTACATTACATTCATTACATTACTTTTACGCTCATTATCATCATCACCTCATATCGTACCCGGGCCCCAACTGATCAGTGGGTCATAACATTGGGATCGTCTCTAGCTAGACTTATGCCCCTTTGAGCTACCACCCATAAATCAATAAAGCAGGTTCGTCCCTAGCTAGGTTTTCACCCCATTGGGCTACCCCCTGTATCCAATAATCAATCGGGATCATCTCTGGCTAGGCTTGCGCCCCTTTGAGCTACCACCCATACTCAATAAACACAAATATGCATTACTTCCATTCTTTCATTACGAGAGTGATACATTGGTGGTTGCGACATTATTGACACTTGGAAACCATAGGCAATGAATAAGAGGCATACAAACAACACTGGCTAATCATTTACCTGGAATGAGACACTTTACGACATTTCGGAGGATAAGTAAGGTCGGACAAAATATGAACAATAGGTGTGACCAATAGGCATAGAGAAGAGAAACCTTACATACCTTAAGCTTCTAATTAAGTCCTATATGTGAAGATAACAAGCCAATCCTTCCTTCAAGATCTCAAGACTCCTTCAAGTGTAAGTCATAAAAATGACACATCTTTTAGCAAAACCAAAGGTGCCCTAATCAATACCTTGCTAACATAACCATCATAATATAAACACCATCTTAAGCCTATAATACAAGAATCCATGAGAGTAGACACTTACCAATATTTGCAAAGAGAGATCTTGTCCAAAATCTTTGAAGCAAACTAGGGTTCTTAGATGTGAGAGAGAAAGGAAATATGTTGGAAATATCTAGAAATGGCATGTGTTTATGTGAATTAAAGGTTGATTTTTGCCTTTATAGATAGCCCCTCAAGTCACATTAACCTTGGCCACATATGTGATCCATTTTAAATGGATCAATTCCTTGGCCCATGTCCTTACATGTTATTGGGTCTCAAATACAGCATAAACTCCAGCCCAACACCTTGAAATGGGTCCCATACTCAAATATTTCATCTAGTCAAAATAGGTCAACAAAGCCGACAAAATTTCACGGTATCGTGACTGGTGTCGTAGACACCAGTCACGCCACGTGGGCTGCGTCGTGAAAATCAGAGGACAATTTTCCATGTCTCTGAAGTTGTCCCACGGCACAACTCATGCCACGTGAGTGGCAGTCACGCCACGTGACTGCTGCCGTGGGTCACTTCTGTGACTTGGTTCGATTCTTCCTCGCATGCCTCGTTCCAGTACATGCTTCTTTCCTTTTCCTTCATTTAGCCTTGTACCCCGACTATTGTATATGTTCATGTACTCGTAGCACCTGAGGTTTTACAATTTTGGGCCATAATCCATTTTCATATTTAAAATTTTAATTTTAATAAAATAGTTTCTACAATTTTTACTCCCTCATTTCCAATTTATATGATGTATTTTAATGTGACACAATTTAAAAATATATGAAAACTTTTACAATTTATGATCTAAATTAATTTATATGTATATTTGTGGCTATAAATCAGCTCGTTAGGGGTCAAATTAACATTTTAAAGTTATTGTTACTAAATATATAAATATATTATTTTTTTTGGGACTTATTTTTAAAAAATATTAAATATAAATTGAAACAAAGTAAATACAACGTTATAGGCCAAATTTTAAGAAAAGTGATGAGAGGTAGTAGACTTGGCATATTGTTTAACATAAAATTATACAATTTGTGTTCAATTTCATTCCGAATAAAAAAACACTATTGCTTTTCAATTATTTTTTTTTAGAATACATTTACAATAATTGTTAAATTTGACCTATATCTTCTTATTCCGTTACTCTACCCTTAAATATAAACAAAATATAATGTTTGAAGAAAAATAATTATTGAAGTAATAAATACTATATATCAAACAAAATTTTACTATGTATTAAGAATGCTTCAAAATGAAATTGAAAATAAAATATTTACAATATAAAATACAACGTTCTACACACATATTAATAATTACTATTTATAATCGGACTTTTTACTTTGAGTTAGTTAAAGAATATCAAAATTATATTTAACAAGAATTTCACCATTTTTTCTTTTAGTTTCATTTAATAACTTAAATAAAAAAATTAAATACCCATCTTTTATGCAAATCTAAAAATTATCAACTAAGTTATAATAATGAATAGTGTTTAATGTAAAACATAATGTTTTATCACAATTACTGTCACGACCCGAATCCCATTCGGGACGGACTGGCACCCGAAGCCGTTGAGGCTCGAGAGAACCAATCTTTACCCATGTACCCTCATATGCATGTCTATATATGAATGTTCTTCTATCCCATATAATAATAAACAAGTACCAATGGTGGAAGTCATGACATGTACAATATATGAAACTTGGCCGTTAAGGCCATTAAGTCAAACTGGACTTACATCTCTTACATTACTTATCCCACATATGTCTACAAAGCCTCTATAGATACATGTACGTAGCCAAGCTAGAGTCGGGACAAGTCCCGCTCTATACCACATATATGCTATACCATAATCAATGTACACTATGACTCGAAAAGCTCTGGGTCAACTGGAGCTCACCAAAAATCTGCAAATGACCCTCACTGTACTGTGGAAGTTTACTAGTACCTGTGCCTGCAGCAAGTAAGGTAAGTTTCCCCCGAGGGGGTCAGTACGAAGAATGTACTGAGTATGTAAGGCTCATATAAAACTGTATGACACATAAATACTTCAATGAACACGAATATGAGAGCATAGCCCATTATGGGTAAGTCATCATTCTGTATGTGTATGGAACCATGTACATTACATTCATTACTTTACATTACTTTATTTGCTTTACTTTACTTTACATCATCCATCATCAATCATCAATCATCATCCATATAATGCCCGGGCCCCAAGCTGATCAGTGGGTAATCAATAGTAATCGGGATCGACCCATGCTAGGCTTTTCCTTTGCCCCTGGGATACCACCCGTAGCGGAATCAACCTATGCTAGGTGTTCTTCTCACCCTTGGGATACTATCCGTAAATATTGGGATCGACCCATGCTAGGTTATTTAACCCCTGGGATACCACCCATAAAACATCTCTCCTCTTTATAACATTACTTCTTTAATCTTTGAAATAGCTCAATCAATGGTTACTTCATTTTTGGGAACTTTTGAATATAACATTATTGGAACTTGGAACCATGTTCATAATTATGTGACACATGAATGACAATAGACCAAGAATGCGATATATGTGACTAACAATAACAAGAAATGATAACTCGAAATGAAATACCTTAGGACAATTCGGAAATGAGTAAGTACCCTAACAAGGTGTACACTATATGCTGCAGAATAATACGGAAAGAGGAACCTTACATACCTTGTATTCTCAATACAAATATATATAATCTTAGATGTGCATACAATGTCCCGCTCCTTCCTTATGTTTCACTCTACAACACAAATACATAACGGAATTCACATTAACCACCAACTACCTTACAAATGCATATAACGTGAATGAGTTACATGTTTGCCTTTAAACATGCCATTTCCCCTTGACAAAACCATTCATGAAATTATTATTCCAAAAATCCCCCAATATTACCAACATTGACCAAAATATCATTTATGAATTTATTATCCCAATAATCCTACAATATTCCATACATTGACCAATACATGATAACCAAGATCATGTCACACCAAGTTTATACTTTTCACCTCTCCATCAACACAACATCACAATTACTCCATCAAGTCACCATAATACGCTTCATAACAACATATCGACAATAATCCCACAACTTACACTTTTGGCACAATAACAAGTTAAAGAACAAAATCACACCAAGTTTCTCTTTTACGTTTCTTCAATACCACCATGTCGCAATTATTCTATTAATTCACTCCAACACATGTTATAACAACATATCGCCAACAATTCCATAATTTTCACTTATAGAAAAAAAATAAAATAATAAGTTAAAGACCATAACCACACCATACATGTTGATATGTCATCCATACCATTCATTTTTACCAAAACCTTAAGTCTCCTTTCAAGGCTAAAAGACATAGATGGCACATCTTTCACAAAAAGCAAAAGTGCACTACTCACACTTTTAGACATAACCATCATGATCCACATATTCTCCCATGCATATAATATATTAATCAATGAGAATAAACACTTACCAAAGCTTGAGAGATGATGATCTTGCTCCAAGAGAAAGCTTAGGTTTTGAAGAGCCAAAGAAATGTTCTTGAAAATTCTAGAAATGTTATGTGTGTTTATAGGAATAAAAATCTGATTTTTCTTGCTCTTTATAGGTCCCTCAAGCTCATATCTATCCATCCAATTAGTCAAAAAAGGTTGTGTTTACTTGTCATACACAAGAATGGGTCATTTGACCCATTGGGCCATGCATTTTGGCTCCATTTTGGGCCTCAAATTGGCCCATTAACACATATTACCTTAGCCCACTAAAATCAATGTGTAATCCATCATATATCTCATGTTTAATTAATTCCATAATCATCACGACAATATTCACTTACGATATTCCAGATCGTAGCCTCAATCGCAAAAATAGAAATTCTAGTCGCTCATGACTTCTTTTTTTTTTTTTTGAACATAATTTGTTAAAATACTTGTGATGAAGAATTTAACCCCACAAATGCTCCACAAAGTTACAAACATCACCTACTACCAAGGTCTAATCGCATGTATGTGGACAAATTTCAATTTTCTCATCATTAACATTATCAAATACATACTTATATCTCTCGACACCTAAGCAAACATTATTCAATGTCATCAAGTAGGGTTGAGAAGGTACGGGGTGTTACAATTACATATTTGTCTTTATTCATATCAATTTGGTTAATTTGGGTTGGTGGTAGATTAGGCATATTATATTGAGAATTAATATAATAATAGCACTTATTTAATGTAATATGATTTTATAAATTTATACAAGACATCGACGTCTGAAATGATTATATATAATATTTTAATATAATCCGTGCAACGCGCGGGTACGTATACTAGGTCTAGTTAATAAGATGTTAGCTAATTGTTTGCAATGTATTACCTCAGAGTTTTTTTGTAAAATTTTATTTTATTAATATGAAGATTTGAATTGCTTAATTTAAAGTTCTAAAATATTTTTAATAAAAAGTAGACAGTTCTTCTTTCTTTCTTTTTTTATTTAAATTTTGTACTTTTTTTTTTTTTTTGCAATCTTCAGTATTGTTTTGAATGACATTAAAATCATAAAATTTACTATTAAAATTTTTGGGCAAACAACATAAATTTCGACAGTTTGGAGCTTAATTACAGAAAATCCCAACATTTTGCATAATTACTGAAAATTCGAGATACATAATTAGCTCCCGATACATCTAAAGAAGATACATTTTTTTCCTTTGTAAAGATACATAATTAGCTTCCGATACATTTTTTTTCGATTTTGGGTCTGTCGAGATACATAATACATCCAACGAAGATAAATTTTTTCCTTTGTAAAGATACATAATTAGCTCCCTATACATTTTTTTTTTTTAATTTTGGGTCTGTCGAGATACATAATTAGCTCCCGATACATCCAATGAAGATACATAATTAGTTGAAATTTTTGTAATTACTTTGTAAGTGTGAGAATTTGTGTAAATATAGTAAGTTAAGGTATATGTTTATGTTATTTTCCCAAAATTTTTTGGGACCTCAAAATTTTGAGCCTAAAGCAAAGACTTTACTAGTATTACCCTTGAGTCACCCGTGTTGTTGTTGTTGTTACTGTTACTGTTGTTCCGCTTTGCTATCAACGCGTGCATAACAGCTCTCACACCCATGAAAATAACAGTGTAAAGAACAGTGGGACTTGCACCCTGAAATTATTTTTATATCCAGCCACCTCGATTTCCATCTCTAGGGTTGTTGTTAGGTTGAACTACAACCTGCAAAGACAGAGACGAATCTAGGATTTTAAGTTTGTGGGTTCCCAGTTGGAGTGCTTATGGGTTCCCAACTAAGAGTTCCTTAAACATTTACCAGATTCTAAATATAAATACAGGGTTCGGGTGAAAGTTACTGGGTTCCCGAAAACCCCCACCTGATACCCTGAATCCGCCCCTGTGCAAAGAATAATCGAAAGCAACGAAAACATAAAAAAAATTGAAAAAAAGTTCTAATAGTGAAATGATTACCGACAGTAGAACGGTGACGGAGGGAGAAGCGGAGCCATCGTAGGAGGAGGAAGAAAGAGAAGAAAACTGAAAATCCTTGGATCTTTTTCTGTAGTAAGTTTCCATTACCATTGTCTGTAAACAAATAAGTAAAGCAAAAAATATGAGGGGTTAATCCTAATGATTTGCATAAAAAGATGGAGTTTTTTTGGGGGTTCAAATTGAAAAGGTTGATGGTGACTATCTGGAAAAAAGCAGTAGGAAAGTGAGTGTTGATCAACTGCTGCTGCTACTAGGGTTTCCAAAAATGTATAGTAATGCATTAAACATATATAACGGCTGAAAAGCAAAAAGATTAAAATACTCATACAAATATATACCCAGACATGAACTGCGTTACCCTCAGTCTACCAGTACACTCGGCATGCTTGATCTCCTCCTTTACGGCAACTTAATTTATGTATATTTACCCAACACAAACAAGCTGATAAAAAGTACTGTAGTAAAAAACAGTGCTATTTTTTGAGGATTGAAAAACAATTCTTACAACATTAAGGATTGTGGCAGAGAATATACATGAACAAATAAGCACACATATAGTACAATAGATTGAAAAGTGGTAAATGCTATGTGGATGGTGACAATGACCTAACATGAAATCCTGATTATGGATCATGGCTGTTCTGACCATTCTCCTCTGTGTTTGTATTTAGCACAAAAGGAGGATATGAGAGTAAAACCTTTCAAGTTTCTAAACTATTTGACTGGTCATTAGAATTTTTCTCAAGTAAATGAAGAGGTTTAGTGTAAGATGGAAGGTATGTGGAGATACCTCAAGCCTATTAAACAAGCTATGAAGCAACTCAACAATACTGAATTCGGTTGAGTGACATATAGAATTAAGAATTACAGACGATAATATCAAGCTATACAAGAAGATATGAGTACACTAAGATAGCCCCTAGAAAAGATAGAAGCTGAAAAACATATCAAACTCAATCTTAAGAAATGGCTAAGGGTGGAGGAAAATATTGTCAGATAGAAATTAAAGGTCCAGTGGCTCAAGTTAGAGATGCTAATGCACCATATTTATTTGCTAATTTGAAGCAAATATTAGCTCAAAACAGGATCATCAATATATGTTAATCACTTTAACATGTGTGGTGGTTGCTTCACATGCACAAATTAACAATGAAGTGATTTGGTTATTATAAATTATTATCGGGATCTTGTGCTGATCAGTTACCTATATGATTAATCCATTGGTGATAAAGGATGAGATAGTATTAAATAGAGATCAACAACTGCTTTTGGTACAAACATTGTCAGGGAGAAGATGGTAAAGACAATAAGTTATATGAAAGTCCAGGTTGTGATGATTTAAATGCACTTTTCTTTAAAAAAAAAGTTTGGCTCATAATTGGTGAAGATATTATAGATGTTATATTGGAATTTCTTCAGGCAGGAGTAATATATTAAGCCATTAATTGTACTATAGTGACCTTGATCCGTAAAATTTCAAATCCAATCAAGATCACTGGTATAGACCAATATCTTGCTACACCTTAATTTATAAAATATATCAATAATCCTGACAACACAGACTTTGATTGGTAATGAATTATATTGTTCATGAAAAAAAAACAGTCTGCTTTTGTCCCTGATAGACTGATTAATGAGAACATTATGTTAAGTCATGAACTTTTCAAAGGCTATGGAAGGAAACATATCGCAATAAAACAGGTTCCATAGCATTTACAATTCCCTCAAAAGTTTATACAGTGTATCATGCACTGTGTAAAGTTAGTATCTTATACCATCTTCATTAATGGACAAGCTAGTGCCCCCTTTCATTCCAAGAAGGAACTGAGGCAAGGTGATCCCTTGTATCCTTTTCATTTTGTTCTTTTTATGAAATATCTCACAAAACTGCTGAAGAAATTAAGGAAGAATTCTGAAGAAATATCCTAGCCAAAGTGTACTCGGATGAGTATTGTGCAATTAAATTGAAGTAGCTAGGAAAGAAAAATACTCCAGTTTGATGTTGCATCCATGGCGATTTTGAACAGGAAATAAAAATATTCTAGGATCTTTATTTAGTTGATCCAAAGGTCAAATACCATGAAGATGTATAGGCTAAACACAATTAAAAAAATTAGCTCTCTCTGATGATTTTACATGATTTATAATAGGAGTATTTATACAAATTTTATGAAAAGTCATGCAAGTCATAAGTCATGTAACCCGATCTCCACCACTTCCTAATTTTATGGTATTTCTATATATATTTACGTATTTTCGTACAAAATTAGGACTCAATATTCTCATGTCTCAACTAAGGTTTGGAGGAGGTAGATTCTTTATATCTATCAGTGTTTACTGTTAAATCATTCAATGAAACAGTAATTCACATCATGGCATGATGATGTAAGAGGCCAACATAGCTTTTTGGAACAAAATTAGCAAAAGCAGGACCATTTTGATCATTTTATATCTTTTGTTTGCGCTATTATTTTTTGAAGATATACAAAGTAACTTCTTTTGGTGTTACATATGTATTATCCACAATTTACCTAATATTTATAGCAATTAGCCACCCTACTCTACCTAAGTATATTAAAAAATATTTCCCATTTTCAATGTGAAAGAGAGCTGGATTTGGTTTGTGTATTATTGGGACAGTTACTGCTTTCCCAAATGGGGAGGGACCTCCACTAATATTTGGACTCTCATAAAGGTTGGCCCCAGTATTTACTACTCTCTCCGTTCCTTTTTACTTGTCACCTTCTAAATTTTTGAGGTTAATTTGTATTAATTTTGACTAACATTTTAAGATGGATAATTTAACATTTTAAATTAAAAATTTAGATGGTTGAAAACTATACGAAAAATACTATAAGTTGCAATTCAGTTCATATTAATATGATGAAAAATGTATCTTAAAATATTAGTCAAAATTAATACAAGTTGACCTCAAAAAATAAAAAGGTGATAAGTAAAAAGAAACGGAGGGAGTACTTGTTACTTATGTCATTTCATGGGATCATTTTGACACGTGCTGAAAATTAAATTCCCTTTTGAAAAGGTTGTTCTTGAGTCTTGACAAGACCTAATGTTTAATTTGGTATTGAAAATTAATTCAAGCTAAGGACCAATTATATAAAAAAATTATATTTGTGGTTCTCATGCATTTGGCTGGAGTGTTGACGACAAAAAAATTCAGGAAGACAATGTGGCATTATTTATATAATTACATCTAAGAACTATTTTGGAGTTCAGTATTCCTGTTGTCCCAATTTATGATATATTGTTTAATCAGGTACGGCGTTTATTGAAAAAAGTAAAAACTTAAAACTTTTGTTTAAAAAATCTTAAATATTTGGGTGGTATAAAATAAAAAATTTAAAATTAAATTATATCTAAATATTAAAAAATAATATTTTTTTTAGATAGACTCAAAACGAAAGTGCACAATATAAATTAGGAGATAGAAAATATTACTTTCCATAAAAGAAAGCTTTCTGATTTTCACAAACCAGTTTTTCTCCAAAAGGAGTAATTTTAACAGAGAAAATGTTACACTAAAATATAGAAATTTATAATCTTAATGAGTTCAAAATTTTATCAACCAAAAAAAAGAGTTTATAATATTAAGTTATGAAAGTCGCATATTAAAAGTTCATAATAAAAGGAATGATAATATGCCGCCATCTTCTAAACCCTAGCCACCACCGAAAATGGCCAACCAGGCCAGTGGTCAGCCGGATTCCATGGCTGACCAGCCATCCCTTGTGATTAACCCTGAGAACTTCCCTTCTTTACCCTCTTCTAAATCCAATGAGCGAAACTCTGAGCCTTCTGTTCCATCCCCATCTCATACTTCAACAGCATCTTATGGACACTATGTAGACTTAGTGAAACCAATGATGATTAATGCCCCAAAGGTCCAATCCATTCAGATAGTGGAGTCTATTCCGATCAAAAAACTATCGTTCATGGAATTTCTAGAGTTATGTGGACTTAGAAAGAGGTAGATCGTATGAACACGATTGAGAACCTACAATATGCCGTAATTGGCAAATTCTCTTATGGATGGCCAGAACTAGAAGAACTTAGACCTCTTATCCCTAAGCTTATTAATTTGAAAGGTGATTGTAAGATGGGGTTTCTAAGAAATAGACATATCCTAATAAGGTTTAATCTTATTGAGATGAAGAAACGACCCAAGCAATGGCTTGAATTTCATTCCCGGATTTAAAACCAACATTTTTTGTTAAGAAATCATTGTTCACATTAGCCTCATCAGTGGGTAAACCAATTCACTTGGATTCTGCCACAGTGAATAAGACAAGGCAGAGTTACGCGAAGGTCAAAGTACAGGTGAATCTCTTAACTGAATTCCCTAAGTTCGTTGAAATGGAAATTGTTAATGGATCCACGAAGGAATCTAGAGTAGAAAAGGTGAAGATACAATATGACTTCCTTCCCAAGTACTGTAATGAATATAGGCTACAAGGTCACAATGAGGATGAATGTAGAGTAATACATCCAGAGCTTATCCAGGAACATCAAGAGAAGTTGGAGAATGAGGGTAATCATCAAAGTAAAGGAGAGGATACTGTTGTACCAAGATAAAAATTCTTCAGAAGAGGCTATCAAAAGAGATATTGGAACCCTACTCAGAGGATATTCATCAACAAGGGCCATCTAAGTGAAAAGGCTATATCACCGCAAAGGACCTGTGTAATGATAATTCGTTTGAGGCATTATCAGATACTGATGAAGATCACAATAATACATCACATACAGAAGAGGAAAATAATACATTAATGGTGAGTAAAACAACTGATAAGTAAGAGAAAGGGAAAGGGGTTGAGGAAATGAGATATCTACTAAGGACTGGATCTCCAAGGCTTTTCACAATGATCAAGGGAAGAAAACAGTATCTCCAAAGAAGAAGAACAATAGTCCTGCAAAGCAAAGTGAAAAAATCAATAAGGCGCCAAAAAAATATCAAAGTAGGAGATGGAGAAAAGGAGAAATACAATACATCACAAGAGATACACAAGAAGCAGGTAGAGCCTCCATATGCAAATGATGAGGAATCTGCAGATGTACAAAATTCTGGTCAGGCACTTACATCAGATACAGAAGGTAATGTTGAAAGAGATAGAAATAAAGAAATAGAGTACACAGAAGAAAGAGATCCGATGGAGCTATTAGGAGGAACAAACTCATTGGCCATAGTTGATGTTCCCATTGCTGTGCAAAGTGATGATACACAAATATGGAGTAATCAAGTGGAATCTAACTGAGGTGTTACATAATATTCAAGAGGAGGTGCAAAAAATTAAAGGAATAGGAGGTGGAGAGGAGAGTATCTACATTGAAAATAATGAAGAAGAGATCAATAGGGATGCTGATTTATCACCTAGAGATTTGAAAGCTCTGAAATTTGCAAAGACAGGAAAAAACCAAGGATCAGGAGAAACTTCTCAACCTACCAGGGTGCTGCCAAAGAGAAAAGGGGGACACAACAACTTAAATAATGTTAAAAGCATTAATTTGGAACATAAGATTTGTTAAGTCTCAAAAGGATTTTCAGAGAGTGCAAATGCTACATAATTTTTACAAATTTGATTTTATAGCAATAGTGGAACCATTCCAGCACCTCAGTACCATTGATAGATACAGAAGGAGGTTAAAGATGCCCTTGGTATTTCACAATACAAATGGCAAAATTCGGCTTTTTATCAATCAAGGTTGGGATGCTACAAATATCAGCAATTCAGAGCAATAGATTTCTATGATGCTAAAAAATCAAATACAGGACTTTAGTATTTTAACTACTATTGTCTATTCTAAATGTGAAAGAAATCGGAGAATTGATTTATGGGAGGATATTTGTGATGTTTCCAGTAGTTATACTACACCATAGATTGTAGGTGGTGACTTCAATGTTGTACTTAATGGGGATGAAAAGATAGGTGGTTTGCCAGTAACTGCTCCTGATGTAGAAGACTTTCACTGTTGCATTGAATCTTGTGACTTACTACAAGTTCAACATAAAGGCAACTCTTTTACTTGGTGGAATAGTAGAGCCGGTAGTGATTGTATATTTGAAAGATTGGATAGAGTACTTGCTAAAGGGAGCTTTATGGTACTGTTTTCCAATTCAGTGGTGGAGCATTTACCAAGGGATGGGTCTGACCATGCCCCTTTATTCCTAAATTGTGCCAATAGTATTAATCATGTCAGGAGGCCTTTTAAATTCCTGAAGTTTTGGACAGAGCATGAGCAATTTCATGATGTGGTTAGAAGGTATTGGGATTCAGATTACTCAGACAATCCATTCTTAGATTTTAAGAGAAAGATCAAGCAAGTAAATGAGATTCTTTCTTTATGGAGCAGAGAGACCTATAGGGATATCTTTTATCAATTATTAATCAGAGAGGAGATAGCCAGAATCAAAGAGAATTTATTTGAAGATTTTCCTACTCAGGAGAATAGGGCATTGATGCAAAGAGCTAAAGATGAATACATAAAATATTTGCATCTAGAGGAATGTTATTGGCAACAAAAGGCTGGATATGATTGATTCAAAAGTGATGATAGAAATATCAAATTCTTCCACAGTATTGTTAAAGGAAGAAGGAACAGATTTAAGATAAATAGAATTATGGATGATTAGGGTGGCTAGCTGGAAGATGATAAACAAATAAGAGATACTGCAATTGGGTATTACCAGAAATAATCCACTCAAGAAAGGGAAAGTAATAATTTCTCTCCCATGGATCACATCCCTGAGCTCATTTTAGAAAAAAATAATAATACTTTGGAGGCTATACCTGATGGAGAAGAAGTAAAGAAGGCTGTTTTTAGCCTGAATGGTGATAGTGCTTGTGGACCAGATGGTCTTTCTGGAGTTTTTTATTAGTCCTGCTGGGACATCATAGGATATTACATTTGTAGAATGGTGATGAATTTTTTTGCTGGGAATAACTTACCAAAGTCAATTACTCATACTAATTTAGTCCTTATTCCTTAGAAAGATAATGTATAATTTTTCTCAAATTTGAGGCCTATTAGTTTAAGTAATTTTGTGAACAAGGTAATGTCTAGGATTGTGCATGACAGGATTGATAGATTTCTTCCCAGACTTATCTCCTCTAACCAATCAGGTTTTGTAAAAGGAAGAAGCATCATTGAAAATATGTTGTTGGCTCAGGAGTTTATCACAGACATTGGTAAGAGAGGAAAACCAACTAATGTGGTGCTGAAGCTTGATATGACTAAAGCATATGATAGAGTTTCCTAGTTTTTCTTGATGAAGGTATTAAGGAAGATGGATTTTTCTAACAGGGTGGTGGATGTGATTTAGAGGCTGATTTCTAATAATTACTATTCTATCTTGTTGAATAGGCAAGCAACTGGCTTTTTTCACTCTACTAGGGGAGTTAAACAAGGGGGTCCCTTGTCTCCATCACTTTTATTTTATCTAATGAGGTTTTAACAAGGGCTCTTAATTGTCTGTTTGAAAATCCTTGCTATGTGGGATAGGGATGCCTAAATGGAGTTCTAACCTAAATCATCTAGCTTACGCCGATGACACCATAATTTTTGCTTCATCTAATGATTATTCTATTGATAAAATTATGCAAATTTTGCAGAATTATGAATAACAATCAATGCAAAAGGTGAATAAAGATAAGAGCTTCCTCTACATATATTAAAACTCTGGTAGAACTGTGCTGCAGAAAGTGATGCAAACAACAGGGATGGCCTGGGGTTCTTTTCCCTTGAAATACCTTAGATGTCCCATTTCTCATACAAAGAAGAATAAAGTGCATTATGTTGAGTTACTAGATAGAGTAAGAGGGAAACTTCAGGCCTGGAAGGGTACGATGCTTTTATATGGTGGGAAGGAAATGGTTTTAACAAGTGTCTTGCAAAGTATTCTCATAAATGTCCTGTTGACACCCAATTTTAACCTCCCGATATTCCTCACAGGCTGCTATTTTATCAAAATATTAGTTTTAAGTTTTTTTTTTAATTATTATTTTTGGTATCAAATAAATTTTGACATTTCGTATTCATAATATTAGGGTATGCAATTTATTTTAGCATTTAATTTTATATTCTTGTATAATATATAATTTACTAATTTAAATATAAAATTTTACATAATTTTGTAAATATTTATTAAATTATTTCCGCAAATATGCATACCCATAATTTACAAACACGTGGTCCATAGTTTATTGCTTATTATTATTATTATTATTATTATCATTATTATTACTATTATAGTACTTTTTGTATTCATCGGTGCCTAATCTATTTCAAATCATTTTTTGTCAATGATCTTAAATAATATATTACGTGTCATTATTTTTACTTACGTAATTTATTCATAATGATTTTATGACATTGATTAATTTTGATTTTATTTATTAAATAGCAGGCTAATTCAATTCAATTTCCCTAATTTATTTAACTTTTAGCCATTTTTGTACCCTATTTTGTGCCAATTTTAGCCTAAATTGATTTTAATTTGACCCCAAATTGAAATCCCCAATTCAATTCCAATAAAACCTAATTTCTGACCCAATTTCAACCCAGATCCGACCCGTCTTTTAAATTTTAATCCCGGCCATTGATATCATGTGATCAACGGCTGAGATTAAATTTTCCTTATCTTTCCTTTTTAAAAAACTAATCACCCCCTCCCCAAACTTAACCCTAAAAAAAACATACCAGCCGCCATACCCCTATACACTCTCTCTCCCCGAAAATCTCCCCTAATTCTCCATCACCGCCACACCACCAGCGAGTCTCTGCCAGTGGACTACAAACACTAGCCGCACTCCTCTCTGTTCTCTTTTCCTCACACCGGCGACCAACTCCACCGAGCCAGCGCCACCTCCTTCTCTTTCTCTCTCTCTACCCAATCTCTCCCTCCTTCTCTCCCTCTCTATCTCACTGTTGCCAGTGGGGTTTAGCCACCGATAGGCCGACAAACACCGTCTCTCCGTTCCCCCACTTCGCCGTAGCCTCGCCAGAGGTGGTGATTGGTGAGCTTCGGTCAAACCCCACCAACTACCCGCACCACCATCATCCGACAAAACCCCTCCGATCTACTCTCTTCGATGGCCAAAACTGCCAAAACCAAATGATTGTGCCTTCCTCCTTTATTGTTCTTCTTATCTATAATTAAGAATCACGATTCATCTTGGCCGTGGAAAAGAGAATTTCTCATTTTTAGTTCATCTAAGTGTAAGATTTGTAAAGTTTTGTGATGAATTTTGTTACAAATTCATCTTCGGTATGATTTTTTTTTAATTATTATTATTTAAGTATAGTTGTTGTTATTGTTTGAATCAGTGATACGCTCATTTGTGTTTTTTCTTTTGGATAAAATCTAAAAATCTGAGATTCATATATCTCGATAGGTGATTTTTGTTTAATTTTCGGTTGTCCTTATTTAATTACTCCTTATGAATACGATATGTGAAAAGCCCCAATTTTCATGACCCTCCATTAAACGTTAATATCTTGGGTTCATAGGTTGATTTACATATCTCTCTACACTCACAAATATAGGGCAAGTTCTATTTTTGTTTGGCTTTGGGAGAATCCACACTTGGTTTTATCTTGCCTCATCATTCCTTTATTGCTATTGCTTTGGTCTTTTATTATCATCTATTTGCTTCTCGACTGGTTAGTCTCTATCGATGCAACTTTAAATACTTATGTGTTAGTTCTTGTCTATAGCCTAGAGAGCATGCCCATCGGTTTAGTGTTTAAACGATGTCTATGTGATTGTCTCCTCCATGATTGTTGCATATTTTGGCATATTTGGTTCCGATCTTGTACAGGTTCTATTAAAAGATAGATGATTGGGACTTGAAGAGTTGCCCGGGTTTGAGGGATCACTTAGTCTGTCTATTTTAGCCTTTTTATTGTGATTTTGTAATATTTTATTGTATAAACGCTTTTATGTATATAAAAATTATGGGGACTGCTTAGGGAGCGGGGATTCTATGGTTTGAATATTCTATCACTTAGATACCAGACCTATAGGATTATTTAATAATTTTTAAACATGTTAATTATATTGTTTATTTCATTTAGGCAAATATTTTAGGATTATTAATCTAACTGTCTTATCATCTAAAAATCATGTCTTAGGATTGTTTAAACAATTTTCAGTATGTTAAATCATTTTTCAGCGATTTTTACATTATTTCCATCATAAATAGTTTTCAGCATATCAAAACAATTTCCGGCAAGCTTATTTAATTTTCGGCATATATTAATCAATTTTCAGTATGTTAAATTAACTTCCAACATTTAATAATAATTTCAGCATATTAAATTACTTTACAGCGCATAATAATAATTTTCAGCAGTTAAAACAATTTTCAGCAACTTTTAAATATTTTAGCAAGTTTTAAATAATTTTCAGCATTTAAGAAATCATTTTCAGTATATTTAAAACAATTTCCAGCAACTTTTAAAAATATTTTTAGCAAATTTTAAATAATTTTCAGCACTTAAGAAATCATTTTCAGTATATTTAAAACAATTTCCAGCAACTTTTAAAATATTTTTAGAAAATTTTAAATAATTTTTAGCATTTAAGAAATCATTTGCAGTATATTTAAAATAATTTCCAAAAAATTTTAAAATATTTTTAGCAAATTTTAAATAATTTTCAGTATATTTAAAACAATTTCCAGCAATTTTTAAATATTTTTAGCAAATTTTAAATAATTTTCAGCATTTAAGAAATCATTTGCAGTATGTTTAAAACAATTTCCAGAAAATTTTAATATATTTTTAGCAAATTTTAAATAATTTTCACCACTTAAGAAATTATTTTCAGTATATTTAAAAGAATTTCCAGCAATTTTTAAAATATTTTTAGCAAATTTTATATAATTTTCAGCATAAGAAATCATTTTCAGTATATTTAAAACAATTTCCAGCAACTTTTAAATATTTTAGCAAGTTTTAAATAATTTTCAGCATTTAAGAAATTATTTTCAGTATATTTATAATAATTTCCAGCAATCCTAAAATAATTTTAGCAAAGCTTTAAACAATTTCCAACATTTTTTCAGCAATCTAAATTAATTTCTTCTATAATTAGTAGTTAATTTGCAGTAAGCTTTAGTATATTTAATATCTAGCACATTAATTAAATTTCCGGCACCTTGATTAATACGTCTCGCCTAGAAATCATGCCTATAGGTTTTAATCACGTAAAATGAATAATTATTTTTTTAAATCATGTTAATCACCTAATTAACTTTAATTAATCAAGAGGTTTGTTTGAAACCATTATTTGCTACTTGTTCGGCTTATGTGTTTTGTTTGACGCGAACTCCAGAGTCTAATTAGGCAGCCTAGGCTTTTTCTTGTCTAGAACCAAATCCCAAAATAGTAAGTCCAACGCCTCTTGGACATTAAGTTAGGACGGGTAGGCATTTTAGGAAACGCTAGTTTTATCGTTTTCTTTAGAACACATTTAAGATTAATAACCAAAATAGGTGGGTGGGGGTAGATAGTCGGAAATGATGGAAGTTGCCCCGAGCATAATTTGACAATGCGATATGCGACATTGTCACTCGTTAATAAGCCGGGCGCTAATCCGAATAATATAAAATTAACCTTTGTCTAGATTCGATCGAATTTTATTTATTTTTGCATGCTTGTTTGGGATAGTTTAGGTATAACTTAATGAATTTTTTCCATTATAATTTGTGTCTTTCTATCTTCTTGCTTCTCTAATTCCTTTATTTATTTATGCATTTTTACTACTTTATCACGTAGTTAATTATTAATTAGATAATAACCAAGTTATATGTTTAATTTTGTTTATTATATTTTTCCTATTTAAACACTTAGTTAACATTAGGTTAATAAAATAATAGACCTTTGTTTATCACATAGAATTTCCCCACGTAATATACAAGTTCGGCCGAGATCCACATTTGTGGACCTCGAAAGGTGCCTAACACCTTCCTTTCGAGGTAACCCCTTACCCGAATTTCTGATTGACGTAGGCTAATAATTAAAATAAATTCATAATTAGTCTAGAATGGTGCCCTAACGCACCTTAATTCATTAGGTGGCGACTCTTCACCCTAAATCATTTCAAAAAGTGTTGTCACGTCGGATCCCGCTTTTCACGAGAAAAAATGGGGCGCGACAGTATGTCGACTCCGCTAGGGAGATACTTAGGTTCTAACCAATACAAGTTGTATATTACGTGAAATTTTTTTAAGCTATTCATTTATTATTAATTCTTTGCTATTTTTATTTTTATTTATTTGTTAATTTTTTCATGCTATATCCCGTCCCTCTTTCCCATTATTTGATTACTCTAATTTAATTATTTTCTTGCATGTCAATCCCTTTCCTTACCTCCTTTATTTGTTTATGTGTAATTCCTACCTCTAAATTATGTATTTGTCTTTCTTTTCTTATCTGTTTATTTTTTATATATTGCTCAACATACTATTATTTGCTACATGTTACTGCTTTATATAATTGACATTCCGTTCATATTTCCCCCACTCGAAAATCTCACACTTTCACACACTTTCACTATACTAGGATGTTGTGCCTTCGCACTTCTCCAAATTCTCTTCAAAACCCTGTTATAGAGAGTCAGCTAAGACGCGGTTGAGCGGATAGTTTTACTACCATAAGACCACGTGCCTTCTCGCATAAGGTTACCCTCAGTCCGAGTCTACCAACTCTTAGAAAAATTAAGATAGTGTCGTATCCACCCTTTGCATTTAAGTCATGCATGCATTAGCCGTAGGTGAGTTGACCCTCGAGGTCAATATACCAAGTCTAACCAACCAATTGTCGAAAGGGTCCCACCACCCATCGACCTAAATACATATTATGTGTTAAGTGGTCATGATAAATTCAACCCAAGCCAAATTGTAATAAATGGAGTTTAGAAATTTTATTTGTTGTCTTATTTTTTAGATTTTGCCATGGAGGATGCACCTATTTTTGCTAACACCCAAATGGTCGTCGGCGTGCCCCACAAGTTAAGGAGGTGGTGGAATGATATCAAAAGGGAGAATGGTAGAAAGATTCGCCAGTCACTAGGTTTTCTGACATCTTTGATGGATGTTGCTCCTGATCGCTATGTGATCAAAGCTCCGTTAAATTTCTGGGATCATGATCGAGTGGTCTTCAAATTCAAGGACTTCGAAATAACACCCACCATCGAGGAAATTGGTGGATTCACTAATTTACTTTATCAATATCGAAAGATGATCTTGCCTCACAAACAATCGGGAAAGAAGTTCTTGCATTATCTTGGGCTAAAAAATAACCTCAAATTGGCTTTCTTGGATTTTGGGTGGATCTCTCTGGATTTTCTATATGAACGTTTTGGTCACAATGAGGGGCACACAATATTTCGAAGGGAATTCTCTTGCTCAGCCAAAAAAAAGAAAAAGAAGAGTTTGAATGCTTTTGCTATAGCTCTACTAGGTGCTTTGGTCTTTCCTAGAGATCATGGGAAGATTGACATATGTCTTAGTTTTATGGTTCGAGGTATAACTCGGGGAGTCGACAATATAGAGGTCACTTTGGTTCTTATGATTGTGGCGGAAATGCTGAGGGCCCTATCTAAGTGTGCTAGAGGTGGAAGGTTCTTTGAGGGTTGCAATCTATTGCTTCAATTGTGGGATGTGGAGCACTTGTACAGGTGCCCCAACATGGTGGATGTCCTTGATAGAATGTGCAATAGGATTGATACACATTCCAAAAGGATGAGTCTATTTAGTGCTCCTGTGGGTATGGAGGATTGGCACATATATATGAAAGAGCTTTCAGGTTATCAAATTCAATGGAAGTACTCGTAGTTTTTTACACCAACTGTTGTCATACGAGGCCGCGAGATCTATTACATCGAGCTTATTGGCCTGAAGAGCGTTCAACCTTACGCCCCAATAAGAGTGCTTCATCAATTTGTAAGGAATTAAGTCGTACCTCTGCCAGAACATATGGGCAAGTCAGAAGTTGAGTTTGGGCCGATCCAAGAAAGCCCTAAGGTCAAGAAAGTGTTGCGACGATGGGATAATTTATTGACTATCAGTGTATACGGGGAGCAGGCTTATTGCATTCCAGAGTACTATGTATGGCTTGTGGAAGATGCCGAGGATGTGGAGCTCAGCAAGCAAAAGCAGGATCACGGGTTTGAGGACGTGGAAGAATCCATCTGGGCATGGAACTTGCTGAATCAACACTATGTCACTTCTCCAAAGATGCTGCTGCAAATCATTCCAGGCTCTTTGGATCATCACTACCATTGAAGAGTTTGAATGATACGATGTTCCCCTTTTGTTACCCATTTCCCCTAGTTTTATTTATGTTTTTATTTTCGCAAAAGATTATAGTAGTTTTTAAATTTATGGATTTAATAAAATAGTTGGGTTTTATTATTATTGTTATCTAACTCTAAAACTCCCATTTGCGTTTAATGTGGCTTGGATTAATCATCATGAACCACAAAATTTGTCGTCTTAGGCCTACCTCTGGCTCAACGAGGATCCCTGCATTTTGGAGCGATTATTTGTTGCAAACCGATGTGTTTATTCTAACACTATGTCTCACCTTGCTAGCTTTGGTTGTCTTTGATTTTGTTTTTGTCTTTTTCCTTTCCCAAAGGTTGATTTGTGCACTCTGGCCTATCACACACGGTCAAAAGAGGATCCTCCTCCTCTTCCTCCTCCTACAAGTTTGAAAGATAAAGATAAAATAGGAGATAACAACAGCGCTACAGACAAAAGCACAGAAGGAGAAAGTGTCATGGGGCAAAATGAGATTATCGTAAGAATGGGACAATAGATTCTCGAACTATAAGGAGAATTAGTTCAAGTGCGCAACTTGGCCAATCTTTCTTTTACCCTTAATACCCCTCTCGAACCACAAGTGGACGGTCATACTGGTGCAAAATCCCAAACCTCTACCCCAAGCCATCAATTGCCCTCAGCTCAAAACATCCTGAATCTTCCTCCTCCTCAAAACATCCAAAATCTTCCTCCTCCCCAAAATATCCAAAACCATTCCTTCCCTCAAAATATCCAAAATCTTCCTCTCACTCAGAATACCCATAATACTCCAAATCCCATGTATACCACTCAGCATGTCCAAAATACTAAAGATCCCACTTACCTATATACGCCCTTCACTAATGTATCCTACAACCAAGCATCTGGTTGCCACTCTTTGAACCCCATCTATGTTGAAACAACCCCAGTCACCTACCTATACTTCAGAAAAAGACCCCATGATGCAATCTGTGGTTGAGAGGCTAAAGCAACTTGAGGGAAGCTAGGGATCAAGGGGGCTCAGTTATGAGGATTTATGTGTACACCCTGATGTGAAGTTATCGAAGGGGTACAAACCTCTAAAGTTTGAATTATATAACGGGATCGGGGATCCCAAGGCGCATCTGCGCATGTATTGTGATAAGTTGGCCAGAGTAGGGAGAGACGAGAAGATAAGAATGAAAATATTCATGAGAAGTCTTACTGTGGAAGCCTTAACATGGTATATTAAGCAGGATACAAAGAAGTGGAAAGTCTGGATCAATATGGCATCAAAATTTATGAAATGGTTTGGGTTCAACATTGACAACGCCCCCAACTGGTTCTATATGCAGACTTTGAAGAAAAATCCCAATGAGTCATTCAGGGACTATGCTATAAGATGGAGGTCTGAGTCTGCAAGAGCTCGACCCCCGATTGAAGAATCTCAAATGAAGCAATACTTTATTCGCGCATAGGAGCCGCAATATCTTGAGAAAATGATAACCGTTAGGGATAAAAGTTTTGCTGAAATCATCAAGGTAGGTGAAATCCTTGAGGAGGGTCTTAAGAACGGAAGTATTATCAATCTGGAAGCTTTACAGGCTGCCAACAAGGCTTTGCAGTCTGGAGGAATTGCTGAGCACAAGAAGAAAAAAGAGGTAGGTACAGTGATGGTAGCCCAGCCTTTAAAGAGTGTGCCCAATTACCAAACTCCTATTACAACTCCACCTCCCTATCCACAATCCCCAATGCCATACCTAATATCTCCTTACCAAATGCAAACCCCAATGACATATCAGACCCCTCTATACCAAGCACCTACCCTATATCCATTACATCTACAATTCTAAAGTCCCGCTTACCCCATGTATAATTCCCAACCCTCTCATGTCCAAACACCCTAACCTTCTCTCCAATAAAATCAGAGACCTAGCGCCAATTTCCAGAAAAAACAATACACTCCTTTAGCCGAACCAATAGCCCGACTGTACGAGAGACTCAAGGAAGCAGGCCTCATCACACCCATTGCTGCTATACCAGTTAATACTCAATCTGAATGGTACCAATCGAACCAGGTGTACGCCTACCACTCTGGGATGAAGGGACATCCTATAGAAGCGTGTTTTGCCTTGAAAAATAAAATTTAGAAGTTGATTGATACCAAGGCCATTCAGTTAAAAGATCCAGCGCCGAATGTCACCAACAATACGCTTCCATATCATCAAGTAAACATGCTCAATGTTGATGAATTGGTGGACTTGGAAAATTCTATCTGGTTAATTGAAAAGGCAAATGGTACACCCATCAGTACCCCAAAGCGGGCACCGTTTGAGATTGAGGTAGCAAGGCCTAAGACTTCCTTCACAGTCATTAGAGCCTCGCCTACTACTTATAATTCCCATACAGTTCCTTGGAATTATGAGCAGAACACTCCAGGTAAAGTAAGAGTGGCTGAAGCAGACGTTGCCCAAGGTGTCATCAGATCTGAGAGAATATATACACCAAAAAATCTGACTCATGGAAGTTCTAGTAAAAGCAAGCAACCCGTGATTGAAATGGAGGAGAGTGGTACTTGGAAGAAGATACAGGCTAAAGAATACTCTGTGATAGATCAACTGAACAAGACACCAACTCAAATATCCATCCTAACACTGTTGCAGACTTCTAAACACCATAAAAATATTCTGATGAAAGTGTTAAGCGAAGCCTATGTACCATATACTATAACATGGGGAGAGATGGACCACATGGTCGGGCAGGTATTCGAGGCATACAAGATATTCTTTCATGAGGATGAGCTGCCATCTGAAGGAAGGTCGTACAATAAAGCCTTGCATGTTATAGTGTAACATGGAGAAAAGGTTGTATATCGAGTGCTGATTGATCCAGGTTTGGGATTGAGCATATGTCCTTTGGGTACACTGACAAGGTTGGATGTCGATTTGGCTAAAATGCAAAATTGAAAGATGAACGTGAAAGTGTTTGATAGCTCCCAGCGAGATACTATTGGGGAGATTACATTGGACATGGTAATGGGTCCTGTTACTTTTCCAGTAACATTTCAAGTGATGGACATCCCCGTTTCCTACAACCTCTTGCTTGGTAGGCCATGGATTCACATGGCCGGTGCAGTCCCCTACACACTACACCAATGCCTCAAATTTGAGTACGATCACCAAGAGGTTGTAATACATGGTGAAAGAGGATATCCCGTCTATACTGTCGAGGGAAAGGAAGTTCTTGAAGGAGAAATATTTCACATGTTAGAGATGGTTGAAAACATGGAAGAAGAGCTGAGTTGGAAGATTAAAGGTGAGAAAATGCTCAAATATGGATATGAACCAGGTAAGGGTCTTGGGGACAGATTACAAGGAATAGTTGAACCCGTACACCCTTCTGTGAAGAATGACACTTTCTAGTTAGGCTACATGGACGATGGTCAGACACTTGATCCTTCATTGTCATTGTACCAAATTTTCCACTCTGTCGGGTTTCTTGATAATGGTGAAGATGAAATATTGGATAGTCTAAAGAATTTGTTTTTGACTGAATCTGAAGAAGAAGGTTGTAACATCATCATAAGTGAGGAGAGAGGAGCCCCTAGTCAGAACATTGAACAAAAAGCTACACTCAGCAACTGGACTGCCACTCCTTCCAAGCCTCGCCGAGTACTTGGGTAGATTTGAAGATTTTTATTTCATATTATTGTTTGAAATAAATAGACTCGATTTCAAGCTAATTTACATCTTTTTAGTTATCTTGTTATGTTTGAAGACATTTAAAGTTATTTGAATTAATAAAAGCTCTTTTTTCATTTTATTGATATTATTTATTTTTGTTTCTTTCAGCAAAATCACTTTTAAAAATGTTGAGTCTGAGATTAAGACATATAATGAGACTACGTAACATAATGTAAGTGAATTAGAAGAGGTGGAAGAAAGTGAAGTACCCGAGGAATTTGTTAGTAAGGTTGAAGATTTTGAAGATAAACCCAAGGCAAACTTTGTAGAGTCGGAATTAGTGAACATAGGAAATTCTGAGACAGTAAAAGAAACCCGTGTTAGTATTTATATGCCAAAAGATGAGAAAGAGAAATATGTCCAGTTTCTTAGAAAACACCCGGATGTCTTTTCTGGGTCGTATGCTGATATGACAGGACTAAGCACGTCAATAGAAGCTCACAGGTTGCCCACTGATCCATCTTATCCTCCTATTAAGCAGAAGCTGAGAAAATACAAACCCGATCTGAGTTTGAAAAAGCAAATTGAGGTTGGTATCCTTCGAGTAACTGAGTATCCTACCTGGTTGGCCAATGTCGTGCCTGTTTCTAAGAAAGACGGAAAGGTCAGAGTTTGTGTGGATTACAGGGATCTCAACAAAGCCAGCCTGAAGGACGATTTTTTGCTCCCAAATATACATTTGTTAATCGATAATTGCGCCAAGCATGAAACACAGTCATTTGTGGATTGCTTCGCATTATCATCAGATAAAGATGCATGATGATGAAACTGAGAAAACCGCTTTTATTACCCCTTGGGGAACCTATTGTTACAAATTCATGCCCTTCGGGTTGAAAAATGCTGGAGCTACCTACATGAGGGTCATGACCGCTCTGTTCCATGACATGATCCACAAAGAAATTAAAGTTTACGTGGATGATGTCATTAATAAATCTAAAAAGGGATCAAGTCATCTGGACGACCTGGAAAAATTCTTTAACAGATTGAGGAAGTACAATTTGAAGTTGAATCCTGTGAAATGTGTCTTCAAGGTCCCTGTCGAAAAATTATTGGGCTTCATGTCAGTCGACGAGTTATAGAATTGGATCCAGCCAAGATTAAACTATTCAGGATCTTCCACCTTCAAAAAGCAAGAAAGAGGTAATGAGTTTCTTGGGTCGCCTTAACTATATCAGTCGCTTCATAGCTCGGTCTACTATTATTTGTGAGCCAATTTTCAAGCTATTGAAGAAGGATGCGGCTATAGAATGGACGACAAAGTGTCAACATGCATTCAACAAAATCAAGGATTATTTATCAAATCCTCCTGTTCTGGTTCCCCCCGAACCTGGTAGGCCGTTATTACTATATTTATCTGTGACAGATAATACTTTTGGTTATATTTTGGGGCTACATGATAAAACAAGTAGAAAGGAGTAAGCAATTTATTACATGAGCAAGAAATTTACATCGTATGAGGCTCGGTATTCCTTACTGGAACGCACGTGTTGTACCTTGACCTGGATAGCTCAGAAATTGAGACACTACCTCTCGGCATACACTACCTATTTGATCTTTAGAATGGATCCTCTGAAGTATATATTTCAAAAACCAATGCCTATAGGGAAGCTAGATAAATGGCAAATACTATTTAGTGAGTTTGACATAGTCTATGTCACCCAGTAAGCTGTAAAAGCACAAGCATTGGCAGATCATTTGGTCGAGAATCCCGTGGATGAAGAGTATAAGCCGTTGAAAACTTACTTTCCTGATGAAGAAGTGGCATTCGTAGGGAAGGATATCTCTGAAGATTATGATGACTGGAGATTATTCTTTGATGGAGCGGTAAATTTCAAAGGAGTAGGTATTGGTGCCGTTTTGGTCTCGGAGACTGGTCAACATTATCCTGTGTCGGCCAAGCTCAGATTCCCCTGCACCAACAACATGGCTGAATATGAAGCTCACATTTTAGGGCTTCGTTTGGAAATCAATTTGAATATTCAGGAAATATTGGTGATTGGAGATTCGGATTTATCGATTCATCAAGTACGAGGTAAGTGGGCCGTAAAAAACACAAAACTCCTATCGTACTTAGATTGTATACAAGAGTTGCACAAGTGGTTTCGCAAGATAGAGTTCAAGCATGTTCCAAGGATCCAGAATGAGTTTGCAGACGCTTTGGCTACTTTGTCTTCTATGATCCAGCATCCAGACAAGAATTATACTGACCCTATCCCCGTTCACATACAAAAGCAGCCTGCATATTGTTTTCATGTAGAGGAAGAGGTGGATGGAAAACCATGGTACACTGACATACAGGGATATTTGAAAATAGAGATTATCCAGAGAATGCAATGAGTATTCAGAAGCACACCGTTCGGAGGTTAGCCAACCAATTCTTTTTAAATGAAGAAATACTAAATAGGAGGACTCTAAATTTGGGTTTGCTAAGGTGCATCAAAGCTAGAGAAGCATCTAAGTTGATTGAGGAGATATATGCTGGAACATGCGGTCCACACATAAATGGATTTATGTTGGCAAAGAAGATATTGAGATTAGGTTACTTTTGGTTGACTATGGATACTGATTGCATTCGTTATGTGCAAAAATGTCATCAATGCCAAACTCATACCGACATAAATCCAGTTCCTCCCAATGAACTCCACGTCACTAGCTCCCCTTGGCCCTTCGGAGCTTGGGGCATGCATGTCATTGGTCCTATTGAACCGGCCGCATCCAATGGTCATAGGTTTATTATTGATGCAATTGACTACTTCACTAAGTGGGTTGAAGCCACTTCTCATAAGTCAGTCACAAAGAAGGTCGTAGATGATTTTGTTCGAAATCACATTATTTGCCGATTTGGAGTACCTGAGTCTATCATTACAGATAATGGTGCCAACCTCAATAGTGATTTGATGAGGCCAACATGTGAGATGTTCAAAATCAAGCATTGAAACTCCACAACATATAGACCACAAATAAATGGAGCGGCGGAGGCTGCCAATAAGAACATCAAAAGGATACTTTGAAAGATGATTGATAATTACAGGCATTGGCATGAAAAGTTACCTTTTGCCCTACTAGGATATCACACTACAATCAGAACCTCTATTGGAGCCACACCTTATCTTCTGGTTAGTGAAGCAGTGATACCTGCTGAGGTAGAAATACCCTCTCTCAGAATTATTCAGGAAGCAGAATTGAGTGAAGCCGAATAGGTACAAGGTAGATTCGAGCAACTGGCACTCATAGACGGAAAGAGGATAAATGCAGTCTGTCATTGTCAACTCTATCAAAATAGAATGACCAAAGCTTTCAATAAGAAGGTTAAATCGAGATACTTCTCGCCCGAGCAAAAAAGGATTTTTCCACACCAAGATGAAGCAAAGGGTAAATTTTCAACAAATTGGCAAGGTCCTTATGTGGTTCATCGGGTTTTGACAGGAGGAGCACTCATACTTGCATAAATGAATGGAGAAGTTTG
Organism: Capsicum rhomboideum; assembly: GCA_031232105.1. Taxonomy (NCBI): domain Eukaryota; kingdom Viridiplantae; phylum Streptophyta; class Magnoliopsida; order Solanales; family Solanaceae; genus Capsicum; species Capsicum rhomboideum. The sequence goes on along the minus strand of CP124717.1, from coordinate 49,467,514 downwards.
GTCCAAGCCTATCAATTCAGATGCTATTAAGAGATATTATGTTTAAGCTTTATTTCATGCCTTCTTACCTTATAATTGGAACTACGTTTGAACTGATTCCCGTTTAAGAGGGATACGTAGGCGCTCCTTTGGAGTTCGGTCCTATCATAATAAAATTCTCCTATTTCCCATTATAAGCATGTAACTGGGGCAGAATTTTTGAGAGGATTTCAAAAATTTCATGGGATAGCATTTGCGCAACTATGATACTAAGTAATCCCTGCAACCTACCGAAGCAATCAACTCTACACTGGGGCAGAAATTTTTGAGTGATCCTCAAAATTTCTAGACATGAAGATAATTTCTTGTAAAATGTTGTGTTGTCTCGAAGTATGTCACGGTCAATGACTCAATAATATTTCATAGTTTTCTTTACAAACAACGATTTCCACGTTATATTTATCATTTTTGTTTTAAAAGGCAAATGTTTCAAAATATGATTTCAAAATTATTTTTATTTCCTACCCAAGTGAATGACCGGAGGAAGCCTATCACTAGTCTGCAACACTGAGCAAGTCAATCAACGCAGAGGCACAAATCAACCTCCCCCTTTACAAACTTACAACTTTTCTTTGAGTGCAGGAATGACAGGTACAAATTGCAGGAATCACTCCTTAACAACCTAAACGATTTTATCACAAATGACCTCCAATATGACGTGGGGAAGAGGCTAAGCTACTTCACCTCCTCAACAACAACACAGTGCATCGACAGGCTTGACAACCAGTCCAACAACACAGTGCATCGACAGGCCTGACAGTCAGTCCAACAACACAGTGCATCGATAGGCCCGATAGCCAGTCCAACAACACAGTGCATCGGCAGGCCCGATATCCAGCCCAACTATACAGTGCATCGACAGGCCCGACAGCCAGTCCAACAACACAGTGCATCGACAGGCCTGACAACTAGTCCAACAACACAGTGCATCGACAGGCCAGACAGCCAGTCCAACAACACAGCGCATCGACAGGCCCGACAGCCGGACCAACAACACAGTGCATCGACAATCCCGATAGCCGATCCAATAATATAGTGCATCGACATGCCTAACAACCAGTCCAACAACATAATGCCTTGACAAGCTCGATATCAGACGTTCTATAAGACTATTACAAACTAAGTTCAAAATCACAGATACGCTCTCTTTAATCCTCATATGATTATCCGAAGGCGTCATAGTCTAAAGGCGTCATTTTCTTGGCCTGCGGACATCGTTTCATGGCCTAAGGATTTACTTTCTATTTATCATGCTCCAAAGGCGTCATAGTCTAAAGGAGTCATTTTCATGGCCTGCAGACATCATTAGATGGCCTTAGGATTTACTTTTCGCTATCATGACCCTAAGACATCATAGCTTAAGACATCATCTTTGCCATCTTAAAGAAAATGTTCATAGTCTAATAGGGAAATTGCATCATGTTTATAATAATATCTTATCATTTATTCACATGCTCTAATAATTTTTATCTAGTTATGCTAGAAAGTGCGCAGGTAACGAAAGAAGAACGAGTTAAAATGGGAATAACTCTCACTCCCGTTTCCGAGATACAACTCCACTTTCTTTCAGTCACTCCAATACAACTTGAAACACATTCACTTCTCATTCTCACACTTCTTATTCAACTACTGTTTTGAATTCTACCCACTCAAACCTCATCAACTCATACTATCTTCGTTGTTGCCCGTGTACCGTATCATTGGAATTCTTTGGGAATATTATTCGTTCCTAAATCTAGAACTACACACGGCCTGATTCTCATAAAACTAGAGATATGTAGGCGACTTGAAACCAAAGTCTCGGCCATACCATTTTAACAAATCTCTCTAGCTTTTCGATTCCAGCGAACCATCCCTTCGGTCAGACTAAATTGGCTACTAAGTCAATGTTCGTTGCTCGACAATTCTTCTATCATTCCCAAGAAACGAAGGGGCAGTTGTTGACACCCAATTTTGACCTTCTGATATTCCTCACAGGCTGCTATTTTATCAAAATATTAGTTTTAATTTTTTTTTAATTATTATTTTTGGTATCAAATAAATTTTGACATTTCGTATTCATAATATTAAGGTATGCAATTTATTTCAGCATTTAATTTTATATTCTTATATAATATATAATTTACTAATTTAAATATAAAATTTTACATAATTTTATAAATATTTATTAAATTATTTCCGCAAATATGCATACCCATAATTTACAAACACGTGGTCCATAGTTTATCGCTTATTATTATTATCATTATTATTACTATTATAGTATTTTTTATATTCATCGGTGCCTAATCTATTTCAAATCATTTTTTGTCATTGATCTTAAATAATATATTACGTGTCATTATTTTTACTTACGTAATTTATTCATAATGATTTTATGACATTGATTAATTTTGATTTTATTTATTAAATAGCAGGCTAATTCAATTCAATTTCCCTAATTTATTTAACTTTTAGCCATTTTTGTATCCTATTTTGTGTCAATTTTAGCCTAAATTAATTTTAATTTGACCCCAAATTGAAATCCCCAATTCAATTCCAATAAACCTAATTTCTGACCCAATTTCAACCCAGATCCGACCCATCTTTTAAATTTTAATCCCGGCCGTTGATATCATGTGATCAACGACTGAGATTAAATTTTCCTTTTCTTTCCTTTTAAAAAAACTAATCACCCCCTCCCCAAACTTAACCCTAAAAAAAACATACCAGCCGCCACACCCCTATACACTCTCTCTCCCCAAAAATCTCCCCCAATTCTCCATCACCACCACACCACCGGCGAGTCTCCGCCAGTGGACTACAAACACTAGATGCACTCCTCTCTGTTCTCTCTTCCTCACACCGGCGACCAACTCCACCGAGCCAACGCCGCCTCCTTCTCTTTCTCTATCTCTACCCGATCTCTCCCTCCTTCTCTCCCTCTCCATCTCACTGTTGTTGTTGGGGTTTAGCCATCGGTAGGCCGAAAAACACCGTCCCCCCGTTCCCCTACTTCACCGTAGCCTCGCCGGAGGTGGTGACCGGTGAGCTTCGGTCAAACCCCACCAAATACCCGCACCACCATCAACCGACAAAACCCCTCCGATCTACTCTCTCCGATGGCCAAAACCAAATGATTGTGCCTTTCTCCTTTATTGTTCTTCTTATCTATAATTAAGAATCACGATTCATCTTGACCGCGGAAAAGAGAATTTCGCATTTTCAGTTCATCTAAGTGTAAGATTTGTGAAGAATTTTGTTACAAATTCATCTTCGGTATTATTATTATTATTATTATTATTATTATTATTATTATTATTATTATCTTGTTATTGTTTGAATCTGTGATACACTCATTTGTGTTTTTTCTTTTGGATAAATTCTAAAAATCTGAGATTCATATATCTCGATAGGTGATTTTTGTTTAATTTTCGGTTGTCCTTGTTTAATTACTCCTTGTGATTACGATATGTGAAAAGCCCCAATTTTCATGACCCTCCGTTAAACCTTAATATCCTGGGTTCATAGGTTGATTTACATATCTGTTTGTGAAATTATCTACTTGATTTTACTTGATATGATTCTTGCCAAAATATTACGTATTAAAGTTGTAAATTTCACTCTTGTTCATCTCTCTGCTTAGTATAATTTTTTGCAAGAATAATGGGATGGAAATTCAAGGATTCTGATGTGTTTTAATGAATATGGTGTGGATCTTTGATGCTAGGTTATACTTGGAAAGTTTAATATGTATATTTATTTTAAGATGCTTAACAGATTTCATGCATTGAATTTGGTATCTTGGTCACGATTTTCCCCCCTAAATTGATTTTGCTGTGCTTTTTGAAAAAAAGGATTTCATTAATTGATCTTTACTATTATTTTTGCCCTTGTCTAGTCTGGACAAATTCTTTTACTTGTTTAAGTATGGTAAAAATCGGATGGTATTAACATTGATTGATTCCACTTTTTTACTCACTTTACGGTTTTCTTTAATAAGTTGGGCAAATCTTTTACTTGCTTATTTATGGAAAAATTATATTCTTTCTTCAGGGAATCAATATAGTTTTGTTTTGGTTTTAAGGAAAATGATTTCCTTTAATTAATGGGAGAATATTCTCCCTTCCTTTTTAGTTTCATGACCATTTCTACTCTCCAACTATTTAAAAGGGGCCTTTCCCCATTATTTAAGACAGACTCTGGCTCCCATTCACACACACAAAAAGACTTTCATCATCACATATTCTCTCTACACACACAAATATAGGGCAAGTTCTATCTTTGTTTGGCTTTGGGAGTATCCACTCTTGGTTTTATCTTGCCGCATCATTCCTTTATTGCTACTGCTTTGGTCTTTTATTGTCATCTGTTTGCTTCTCGACCGGTTAGTCTCTATCGATGCAACTTTAAATACTTATGTGTTAGTTCTTGTCTATAGCCTAGAGAGTATGCCCATCGGTTTAGTGTTTAAACGATGTCTATGTGATTGTCTCCTCCATGATTGCTGCATATTTTGGCATATTTAGTTTCGATCTTGTACAGGTTTTATTAAAAGATAGACGCTTGGGACTTGAAGAGTTGCCCGGGTTTGAGGGATCAATTAGCCGGTCTATTTTAGCCTTTTTATTGTGATTTTGTAATATTTTAATGTATAAACGCTTTTATGTATATAAAAATTATGGGGACTGCTTAGGGGGTGGGGATTATATGGTTTGAATAGTCTATCACTTAGATACCAGGTCTATAGGATTATTTAACAAATTTTAAACATGTTAATTAAATTATTTTTATCACTTAGGTAAATATTTTAGGATTATTAATCTAACTGTCTTATCATCTAGAAATCATGTCTTAGGATTGTTTAAACAATTTTCAGTATGTAAATCATTTTCTAGCGATTTTTACATTATTTCCATCAGAAATAGTTTTCAGCATATTAAAACAATTTCCGGCAAGCTTATTTAATTTTCAGCATATAATAATCAATTTTCAGTATGTTAAATTAACATCCAGCATTTGATAATAATTTCAGCATATTAAATTACTTTACAACGCATAATAATAATTTTCAGCAACTTTTAAATATTTTAGCAAGTTTTAAATAATTTTCAGCATTTAAGAAATCATTTTCAGTATATTTAAAACAATTTCCAGCAACTTTTAAAAATATTTTTAGCAAATTTTAAATAATTTTCAGCACTTAAGAAATCATTTTCAGTATATTTAAAACAATTTCCAGCAACTTTTAAAATATTTTTAGCAAATTTTAAATATTTTTCAGCATTTAAGAAATCATTTGCAGTATATTTAAAACAATTTCCAGCAACTTTTAACATATTTTTAGAAAATTTTAAATAATTTTAAGCACTTAAGAAATTATTTTCAGTATGTTTAAAACAATTTCCAGCAACTTTTAAAATATTTTTAGAAAATTTTAAATAATTTTCAGCATAAGAAATCATTTTCAGTATATTTAAAACAATTTCCAGCAACTTTTAAATATTTTAGCAAGTTTTAAATAATTTTCAGCATTTAAGAAATCATTTTCAGTATATTTATAATAATTTTCAGCAATCCTAAAATAATTTTAGCAAAGCTTTAAACAATTTCCTGCATTTTTTCAGCAATCTAAATTAATTTCTTCTATAATTAGTAGTTAATTTGAAGTATCTTTAAATTTTTAGCATATTTAAATCAAGCTTTAATATATTTAATATCTAGCACATTAATTAAATTTTTGGCACCTTGATTAATACGTCTCGCCTAGAAATCATGCCTATAGGTTTTAATCACGTAAAATGAATAATTATTTTTTTAAATCATGTTAATCACCTAATTAACTTTAATTAATCAAGAGGTTTGTTTGAAACCATTATTTGCTACTTGTTCGTTTTATGTGTTTTGTTTGACGCGAACTCTTATTTGCTATTTGTTCGTTTTATGTGTTTTGTTTGACGCGAACTCCCGAGTCTAATTAGGCAGCCTAGGCTTTTTCTTGTCTAGAACCAAATCCCAAAATAGTAAGTCCAACGCCTCTTGGACATTAAGTTGGGACGGGTAGGCATTTTAGGAAACGTTAGTTTTATCGTTTTCTTTAGAACGCATTTAAGATTAATAACCAAAATAGGTGGGTGGGGTAGATAGTCGAAAATGATGGAAGTTGCCCCGAGCATAATTCGACAATGTGATATGCGACATTGTCACCCGTTAATAAGCCGGACGCTGATCCAAATAGTATAAAATTAACCTTTGTCTAGATTCGATCGAATTTTATTTATTTTTGCATGCTTGTTTGGGGTAGTTTAGGTATAACTCAATGAATTTTTTCCATTATAATTTATGTCTTTCTATCTTCCCGCTTCTCTAATTCCTTTATTTATTTATGCATTTTCACTACTTTATCACGTAGTTAATTATTAATTAGATAATAACCAAGTTGTATATTTAATTTTGTTTATTATAGTTTCCCTATTTAAACACTTAGTTAACATTAGGTTAATAAAATAATAGACCTTTGTTTATCACATAGAATTTCCCCACGTGATATACAAGTTCGGCTGGGACCCACATTTGTGGACCTCGAAAGGTGCCTAACACCTTCCTTTTGAGGTACCTTGAAACCTTACCCGAATTTCTGGTTGACGTAGGCTAATAATTAAAATAAATTCGTAATTAGTCTAGAATGGTGCCCTAACGCACCTGAATTCGTTAGGTGACGACTCTTCACCCTAAATCATTCCAAAAAGAGTTGTCACATCGGATCCCGCTTTTCACGAGAAAAAATAGGGCGCGACATGTCCTATTTACAATTGTGCCTCCTAAGTGTGTTATTAAGGAGTTGCATAGATTATTTGCAAAATTCTTCTAGAGCAACAAGGAAAATGGCAGAAGTAAGCATTGGTCTGCATGGAATAAGGTATGCTTTCCAAAAAAGAAGGGGGGCTAGGTTTTAGAGCACTAAATGATGTTTCTCAGGCTATGTATGCTAAGCTATGGTGGAGGTTTAAGACACATAATAATTTGTGGACTAACTTTCTCTGGAATAAATACTGCAAGAAATAAATTCCATCACTAGTTTTATGAAAGAGAGGTTCACAAGTGTGAAAAGCTATGTTGAAAAACAGGGAAAAGATTGAGAATTTTCTATGGTGGGAGCCTAAGAATTGTACCTCTTTCATCTGGTTTGATAATTGGACAAACACTGGTCTTTTTTTTTTTTGCAGCCTTCCAATGTGCAAACTTGTCATCCTTTGAGGAATATTGGGGATTTCCTTAGTGCAAAAGGATGGAATTTTGAAATTATGCAAGATGTTGTCTCATAAAAGGTGTTGGATCATGTTAGAAGTAGGATGAATCTTGTACAATTTGAAGACACATGTGATAAACCCAGGAAGACTAAAACTAGTAGTGGAAAATTCACCATCAAAAGTGCTTGGGAATTACTATGGCAAAGATCTGATGTTTGTGAAGATTTGCAGATTATTTGGTGTCAAGGTGTTTTTTTTAAGTACTCATTTCTTACTTGGAGAATCTGGTTGGGAAACAACCCAGTTTTAGTTGTTATGCACCATTGTAGAAAGTGTGTGCTGTACTTATCCAGAAAGGGAAACCATTGATCACTTATTCTTGAAAGGGGAAATCGCAGAAAATATGTGGCAATATTACTGTGTTGTAGCAGGTATAATTGACACTAGGCTTAATTTAAAGCAAAGTGTTAGGATGTGGAGGAGAAATCTGGTAATTCAAGAGAGAAAGCAGTATTCCAGGTAATTCCTATATTTATCATGTAGTTTATGTGGAAAAGGAGAAATAACAAGCTTCATGGTGGATCATACAACTGGAGGAAAATATTCTGGGAAATCATTGATGCAACAGCTAAATTTGTGAAAGCGAGGTTCAAAATAGAGGTTGCTGGTAAATCTTGGCCTTTTATAGTGAATGTTGCCAATTTGTGAGACAAGAGTGGTGAGATGGTGTCCTCTCCCTAATAACTGGTTGAAAGCTAACACTGATGGGGCATCTAGGAGTAACCCAGGCCCCAGCTCAGTCGCCTTTTGTATAAAGGATACAATTGGAGATCTAGTGGTGGCTAAGGGTCTAAAGATTCCGGATACAATAAGCCTGCAGGCTTAAGCAAGAGCAATACAAGATGTTTTGACATACTGTATAACCAACTCCATCCAGCAGCTTATTGTAGAAACAGATTCTTGGAGTTTATGCCAAATAACCCAAGGAATCTTGAAAACACCATGGTGTGTGACAATGGAGGTCAATACCATCAGGAATTTAATGAGGCATATGACAGTTAGAGTAGTACATTCCCTTCGAGAAGGTAATACTCGTGCAGATTTTTTAACTAACCTAGTGTTTGATTTTGCAGGTGACTATCAATTCAATAATTTTGCAGAGGTTCAATAATTTTGCATTGGACAAACAAAGCACACCACACATTCAAAGAAACATCCAATACAAATAGTTCAGGATTACACAAGACTAAAAGTAGCTAGTACAGGTTAAAGATATGCATTAGAGAGAGCAGATAAATCAACAAATCTATAATATCAAAGTGCGATCGAAGTTTCATTTGATAAAAGTATCCTCATCTGGTGAGAGCTTGGGGTGAAGAAGGGTACAACTATCCACACTTTGATATAAGGTAGTTGAGCTTATCTACATCTTTCTGAGTGTGATTACAACCTGGTGCAAGCTTCAAGAGATAAGTCCAAAAATTGATGTTATCGCAGTCTGATTTCTCAGATCTGATAGTGGTATTAACTTCAATTGAAGTTCAATCCATCGATTTGAGGAAAAAGAGCATATGTTTAGGGACTGTAATACTTAGCTTGAGAAGATGGTTTGCAGCTGAATTGAATACCACTGACATTGATGAATCACCATGGAACCTAAGCTTCATCAAAACTTCGATCGAGAAAGTGAAGGGAAGAGAGAATCGGAGCTCCATCATTTTGTCTGTTTAACTTTCCTAATTTGAGCTACTGGGTCTTTGTTGTTTTAGGAGTTGCTTATCTAATTATTTGGACCAGACCACTTTTGGGCCTGGTTGTGTATAGATGATTCTTGATTCAAATAAATGGGCTTTTGCCCGCTTTTATAAATAAAAAAAGAAAAAAAGAGATAATATATATCATCACAAACTTTAATTTCCTAGAGTCAGGGAAAGTATAGTAGAGAAGTAAATAAAACTCACACACACACATATCTATATATCTATCTATCTATCTATCTATCTCTATATATATATGAGGCAGGAACACATAAAGTATGTTGAATTATTTGTTCCTAAATTTAATTTTTTCCCTGTCCCCACTCCCCACTACTTACCGACACAACATTCAAATCATCAAAGTTTTTAGGTGAGAAAATGATACACTACAATAATCAGATCCTTTTCTAAATTGAAGTCAAATGTGCCCACTATACATAAACCTAGACAAGACACATACATTACATCAGAAACAATTGCCACACTTTTATTTTGATGTAGGCGGCCACTTCTGCATGTTGATTCTCTGTCTAATTTGTTTTATTAGGGAGAGGGGAAATAGGAACGAGAAAAATAAGCCAAAAGACCCTCTCAAGTTTTCAATTAAATAAAAGGGACAAGAACTTTATATTTTCGGAAGAATATATTGCAAATAATAAGCTTAACATATCTAATTAATCTTAAACAGTTCAAACAAATTCCTAATAATTCTGTAAGTGACATCTATGTAGCAGTATTTTCTAATCTTTTACCAATTTCCCATAATTCTTACTTCCTCCGTCTCAATTTGATTGGGTATGAAGTTTATGTTGGGTTATATTGATGAAATGTAAATGAAAAATGGGGGGAAGAAAATGGAGGAAAAGTGAAATGTTCTTTCACTTTATGAAAAAAGTATTTATTTCACATTGGTAGGAGAAAGGAACTTTCTTGTGCTTGAAATAGAAGCACTTCTTCATAATGTTAAAAGGTTGAGAAGAAGACAAGCCTCGCCGTTGTTTTTGTGGCTCGGCTCAACTTCGACTTCGGATTTAGATTTGTCAAATGATCGAGAGATTATTTTTTGGATAAAATTTATTTAAACCTAATTGTTTAGAAATTATTTAGTCCAAAAATTCTGACCTGGAATTTCCTCTAAAGTGTGGCCACACAAATGATTGAATGGACGCACACGTAACACACAATGAAGGGACACGATCCTTCAGTTTATTTTTTAAATTGTGCTGAGGGGTTGTATGGACGCACAATGTATTGTATTGATCTCATGCACATCCATCGCACAATTCTTTTCAACTCACTATTTAGTGTGTTGAAGGGTTGTGCGGTTGCACAATGCATTGTGTTGACCGCAAGCCCAACGCACAATATCCACGGATCCAAAAAAGTATAACCTTTCGGAACCATTGCTTCTAGTCTGAAGCAACACTTGTTAGCTATAAACATCTGATTATTTCTCAGATAATGTAATGAATTTTTCAAAGTAAATACTCTTCTTTTCTTATAAACACTCAAGTGTGATTTGTTGTCGTTGAGTGGTTCATTGTTCATCGGAGTTTGAGGTACCGCTATTCCGGTGAGTGAATCGTTCTATCCTAGGAGGATATATTCCATTAACCTTGGGTACATTGAAGGGAATAATTTTCTTAAGGATACACTGTGAATTCAGTGGACCCGATTCTAATTCTTCATCTCTTTTTTTTTTGTTTACTATTTTCTGAATAATTGAACTTCGATTTGTTGTTCATATACTTTGAATACAAATTTTATGAAATAACAATCTTAAGAAAATTATTTGTACTTGTTTAATCTATTTTGTGTTTGATTTTTTGGAGACTAAAATCTTTTGATTTTCTACTCCCTCGATTTGAAGAATATAAAAACTTCGTTGAGTAAATTAGCTTTTGAATTTGGTTCGAAGAATATAAAAGCTTCATCGATTCACTAAAAACTCTATTTGAATGGTTATTCTGATTGAAGAATATAAAGATTTCGTCGAAAATATTAAAGTTAAGTTATTCGAAGAATATAAAACTTCACCGTTAACTAGGTGAATAAAGATAAAGTCTTTGTTTTAGTATTCTGTAATACCAAAATATGTGTCAAAAATTGACAGAAAAATGATGAATAAAACTGAAAAACAAATTCATTCAGTTGTAAATGGAATTGTCCCAATGGCAATCACTATTGCATCATCAAGTCGTTCAGATGTTGCTCCGACAATGACATCACAGAGAAACTAGAGAAATTTTTTGGTGTGAACTTCAAAGGTTGGTTGCAAATGATGCTCTTTTGGTTGACCACACTTGGAATGCAAAGGTTCACAAGTAGAGATCTTCATGTTCCTGAAGAAGGAATGCTTGAAAACCAATTTTTTGGTTTGGAAGATCTTGTGATTCATTTCAAGATAGAGGACAATACGTTGAATGAGAAATCAGCAATGATGGGTGCGATTCTTGTTAAGGATGCTGCTCCAAGTAATAAGAAGAGGAAGAAATCTTCTGGACTAGAGAAAGACCAGAGCAAGAAAAGATTCAAAGGCAATTGCTATAATTGTAGTAAAGTTGACCACAAGGCTCTGAATTTTAAAGTTCTGAAGAAGAACAAGATCTTTCTATGATGATTACACTGTAACATCTCGTACTTTTCTAACCTCACTTGATACCTTGGGATCATATCTACATAGGTTTTGATATGCCATGAAAAGGTGTTTTATAATGTCATTGGTGAAACATTTGATATCGGACTTAACATGTGCGATTAGACCTTTGTAGGAGGTGTTTTGTGAATTCGTGATGCATTTGGGTGATGCCCCGCACATGTTCTAACCTCATTTGGTGACTTTAAGTCATGTTTACTTGATGGTTAAGATCACTAAGTAAGTATTTTGTAGTGTTTTGATATGGTATTGGACGATAGGCAAGAATCAGAGAAGTGGCTGAAAAATTCAGCAAGGTGCTGAAACTTGCGCCACTACCCTATTTCAGGGCTGTGGCGCAAGCCACCTGCAGTCTGAAGATTCAGATAAGGCTGAAAACTTGCGCCACAGCCTGCTTTGCAGCTAGTGGCGCAAGACACAAATTTTGTGCCTTTCCGGACCCGTTTTGAAACGCAATTCTACGACGCTTCTTGGATGGTTTCTTTTGGTTCTTTGGAGTTCTTTGAGCATTGTTAAAGCTTCAAACACTTCAATACACTCCTACATACTCCTACATGATCAAATCATGAAATGTGAATAGTGACCCAAAAATGTCCAATGAAGTCAAGGGCGACTAGAATTCCTATTTTTGCGATCGAAACGACGAATGAGAATCTTTGAAGAGAATATTGTCGTGATATTATGGAATTATGTAAACATGAGATATATGGTGAATAATACATGAAATGTGATGGATTACATGGATATGTGTTATTGGGCCCAAAGTTAGGCCCAAAATGGAATAAAATACATAGGCCCAAAGGGAAATGATCCATTCCTCCAATATTGACCAAGTAAACATGTATTAAATGCCAAGAATTGGCTAAGTACAACATGAGAGGCCTATATAAAGGGGTAAAACAGATTTTTATTGTCCAAAACCTCTCATGCCTTTATGATATTTTCTCAACATTTCTCATTTCCAAACCCTAAAGCAAAATAATTCCTTTGGACTCTTTGGACAAGATAATCCTATTCCAAGCCTTGGTAAGTATCTATTCACATGAATTAACATATTATATGCATGGGAGATTATGTATATTATGATAGTTGTGTTGGCAAGGTGGTGAATAGTGTCTTTTTGCCTTTGGTGAAAGATGTGCTATCTTGGTGATTTGAACTTGAATTAGGACTTGTGAATTTGATGAAAAAGCATGGTATGGACAAAATATGAACATGTATGGTGTTATTTTTGGTATTAAACTTGTTCTTGTCTATACGTGGAAATTATAGGATTTTGGCCGATATGTGTTATGAGTTGTATTAAGGTCATTTGATGGGTTATTTGTGATGTGTTATGGATAAGAAAGTGTAAAGGAGAAGTGTTGTGGTGAAATGTATCAATTATCATGTATTGGTCAATGTTGGGGAAATGGCATGTTTAAGGACACATATATGACTCATTGATGTTACATGCATTTGAAGAGTAATTGGTGGTTAATGTGAATTCCGTATTGTATTTGTGTTATAGAGTGACACAGAGAGAAGGAGCGGGATTATTGTATACGTATCTAAGGTTGTATATTCGTATTGCAAATCCAAGGTATGTAAGGTTACTTTGTCCGTATCTTTCTGCGGCAAATAGTGTCCATATTGACATGTCACTAGTCCTATCCCAAAATGTGCTAAGGTATCCGATATCCGTTTATCAATAGTCATTGTCATATATTTCCTACTCATTGATCAATTGCGAGTCTCATGTCCTATATTCATGGTAAATGTCCCAAAGTTCCAATAGTGATTATACTCATGTTCCTTGTTCATGGATTATTGTCCAATGTTTCCAATGGTGTCATGGTGCTAGTAATGTTATATTTCTCATGATGTTTATTCACATGTCTCTCACTCATTGGTTAATGATCCAAAGCTTCCAACAATGTTATGTTCCAAAGTTCAAGTGATGGTATGACTATCAAAGTATCAATCTCAAAGTAATGAACAAAGTAATGCATATGTGGTCAATGATCAAGTACGGGTGGCAGGTCTAGGGGCGTAAGCCTAGCTCGACTCGATCCCGAGATATGGATTTATGGGTGGTAGCTCTTGGGGCATAAGCCTAGCTCGACCCGATCCTGATACATTGATGTATGGGTGGCAAGTCTAGGGGCATAAGCCTAGCTCGACTCGATCCCAACACGATGACATGATATAAAAAGACCCACTGATCAGTCGGGACCCGGGTACATTGTGATATGTAATGACAAGTGAGCATTGAATGTAAAGAAAGTAATGAAAGTAATGAAAGCAATCCACATGGTTTCCAAAATGCATCATGGTGACTTATTCACATTGATTAGTCATTTGTATTTGAGTTCATTGAGATATTCATGTGTTGTACAGTTTCATCTGAGCCTTGCATACTCGGTACTTATTTCGTACTGACCCCTCTCGGGGAATTTACCTTACTTGCTGCAGGCGCAGGTACCAGTAGGCCTCCCCAGTAGATTGCCAGTGTTAGCGGTTCTTTGGTGAGCTCCAGCTCATTCGGGGCTTCTCCGAGTCAGAGTGTATATATGTTTTGGTGATGTACATATTGTGTAAAATGGGGACTTGTCCCGATTTATGGTTCAGTTTGGTCAATGCTCTTATTAGAGGCTGTTGCCACACTACTCTACCTAAGTATATTAAAAAATATTGCGAAAATGCATAAAGACACCACTAAAGTTGTACCGAATTTTTAAAAAGACACTTAAACTTTGCGGGGATCCTATGACCCCTAAACCATTTTAAACTATTATTAATACAATTTTTTAAGGCTATTTAGCATAGTGCATGTATAACACTCTCCGAGGAAGATTGAGGAACCAAAAAAAAGACCAAAATAATTAATTTGACATATTTTTGTATTAAAAGAATTTTTCTAATTATTTTTTTATTTGCTGGTGATAGATAGAATTACTGGTGAAGGGAACCAGTATACCACCACCTGATCAAGTTCATCAAGGTGATACTGAGCCTGAATTTGTGTCACAAGCTTCCTCCATTCCCTCTATACCAGAAGAGTCGAGTAGGAGAAGCGTACCTGTAGAACCACCAGTCAATACTATGGACCAGGATATGAAAAATGCAGTTCAGATGTTAACACAGTTAGTGGTAGCCCAGAGTCAAGGATGAGCTGGTCCAATGACACATGATGACGATGCGGCTAGAGTAGCAAGTCGCAGAACACAGGATTTCCTTAAATTGGACCCTCCTATCTTCACAGGGGCAGATCTAAAAGCAGATCCACAGGACTTCGTGGATCAAATTCAGAGGGCATTGGAAGTTATGCATGTGACAGGGGTAGAAACAGTGGAACTTGCTGCGTACAAGTTGAAAGGAGAGGCAATATTATGGTTGTTGACACCTAATTTTTGCCCTCCCGTACTAAATTTAATCCTGAGTTTCTTCGATCTTAAATAAAATTGAAATAATTATTTTATCCGAATAAACGCGTTCTAAATTACTTTTGAGCTAAATTTGCCATTTAAGTGATGAATTATACATTTTCGTATTCTTGTATACGAGATCGTATAATTTTAGTCGCTTAATACTCACTTTATAAAATAAAAAATAAAAAAAGGTTTTGATCGAGACTCGTCTTGAAAATTAATTCAAATGAGATAAATCTTGATTTAAATCTATTTTTCCTTTAAAAATGATTATCTGGAAAATAATCATCTGATTTTATTAAGCCAAGAAACTCGGGGTTAAATCGATTATTAATTTGTTTCGAATTTTGACTTAATTTGGCCAAACTTATTAAATTTGGGCGTGATTTAAATCAAATTGGACACAATTGCAATGCAATTGGCCAATTGATTTTCAATTTGACCTAAGTTTAAATGATTTGACTAAATCCTAATCTGATTGGGCTATTTATTAAATAACCTAATTTCTACCCTCTCCCTTTTTATTTTTAATTACCCTAATTTCTACCCAATAATTAAATCTCTACTCCTAATATCTACCAGCCCATTCTACACTCCAAACCGACCCGGCCCACCACATTTTAACCCTTTAACCTTTCTTCCCCACAATATCAATAACCCAACTTCAACAAACGGCAGCAGCAAAACAACAACAACACCAGTAGCAAACCAAATACCCAAATCGCCCAAAGCCTACCCGATTCTTCTTCCCCTTCGTACCTCGTCATGTGCAAAGCACGAGGGTCGTACCACGGAGGTTCTAGAACCCGCGACGTGGTGTCCATATACTCGTCCCTCATTTTCTATCCGTTGATTCAAAATTCGAATTCACCAAATTCGTACAAGGTTGGTACGATTCCAGCTCCTCATCTTTATCCCTTAGTTCATTGGAGCAAAATCTCGAAAAAGCCCTCAAAGCCCTTGTTCCCACATCGGCAAAAATCGAAATCGAACCCTAAAATTTGCCTCTATATAAACCCCATTGATTCCACTGATTCAGGGAGAAGTTTGAAGAGGAGAGAGGCATTAATAGCAGAGAACCCCAATTGAAAGGGATTTCGCTAGAACTGAGAATTCATGTGCTGACTTCTTAGGATTTCGGCCAAAGAATCTGGTTCAAATTCCGTGGTGGGAGGAATAATCCGATAAAGAGCTCGTAGTCTCGGATTGCTGCCTCCAAAAAGGTAAACCCCTCATTTCTTTCATTTTGTTCTCATAAATCTGTTTCATCGGTGTTGAAGTAGTGCTTTCGGTTCTCTTGCTAGTGTGTTAATAATGGTAGTGAAACCCACGTGCGATTGTGGGGGTGGCTTTGTTGCTGTAGACTTAGGTTTCTTTTCTCTTCTTTGAATCGTCATCTTATGAAACGGATTGTTGATGTTGAATGATGGTTATTGAGTTTATTCGAGTGTGATACTATTTTGTTTCTGTTAAAATTCTATTCGTCATTTGAATGATGCTACGAGAATTTAAAAATCATGAGCTCCATTCTTTGCCTTGTGAAAATATGTTTAGAAACTGTCCTTGCCATCTTGTATGGATTTGTCGTTTGGTTTTGGATGAAAATGTTTGAGAATTAGAGTATAAAATGGTTTAATATGTGTTTATTTTGTGCTTCTCGAGTTTGATTAAATCTTGAGCATGAATTAATTCTTCATTTGTATAAGAAGAAATGATAATCGATTTTTGACTGTTTTGGTGTTCGGATACATTTTTTCAATAATCTTCTTGGTCCATAATACCAAGCAAGATCTGTTGAAGAAAACAAGGGTGATTCATTTATGTACGATCTTATTTAAGAAAAGCTATTAACATTTTTCTTTGTTTCTGTCTCCTTCTTGTTATCATAGTTTGGTCTTTTACTTCCAAAGGTCACTATGTCATGTTTCAAAAGGTCATGAAATTCTTTTTCAAAGTAATAACGTTTCGTAGGCAGATCTTGTTGTTGGTATTCGTGAAAGTGTCTTGGCGACGTTCAGTCTTTGATACTAATTTTTTTTCTTTTTCTGAATCTGCCAAGCTTCTTTGTTTGTTCAAAATACCCCTTTAGATTAATAAAAATGGGTGATTAAGGCTGATTTTGTTCAGGTATTGGTGGGTTTAATTTCAGAACAGAATATGGATTAAGATCTTTAAAATTATTTAGATTGGATTGACGTGTGTTCTCTGATAATATTTGTTTCTCTTCAAAATTGTGTAAGATATGAGTTGAGGTCTATTTCACTATCACTTGGTGTTCTTGTTTGAATATCTGCGTTGGACAGAGTCGATCTAGTCACAAGCATGCTTATCCCTTTCCCGTCTCCCTCGTATGGTCACTATTTTGGTTCTGTTTTGAGTTTGTTTTGACTAAGCTTTGTGTGTATTCTAAAAATCAGTTAGCTACTTGCATTCACCTGCTTGCAACATGAGACTTTTATCATGCTATGTGATTGATTTTGAGGTTTAACTGAAGCTGGCTATGGTTATTACCAGTTGGTTTCAAACTCTTGAATTTAGTGAGAATTTCAATTGGTGTGACTTCAATTTGAAATTGAATAATCCCTCCAGTTAAGATTTTAGTGGCAGCACCTTCCTGCTAATCTCTTTTAAGGTTCTAGAAATTGAGCCTAATCTCTCTTAATAGATTCTCTGTGTTCTCTAGTCAATGCATTTTAGGACTAAAATATTATTTTTTTTTATTTTTTTTTATATATCCATAATCTCATTATGTTGTTAACTGGTAAAGTAGTAATGCTCAAATCTAAGAATGGTCATCTTTGTACACGTTTGTTTTGTCTAAACTATGTAAGTAATCTTTCATCTTTTTTTTTTAGATAGATTACCCATTCAATTAAAATATAGTATTTTGAACATGATAATGAATTTGCATATTGGCCATAGACCCCCTGGTTTGCGTAAGTCATTTTCCAAAATTCTCCATTGACTTCACTTTCTCTAGGAAATATTTCAAAATCCTAATATGATGTTAAGTGATTGTTGGTTTGTTTTTTCATTTCCCATCTTATTGCTTGCGTTATTTTGTAAGGATGCATACTAATTAATATTTTTGTTCTCTTTTAATGCATGTGAACCCTTGGGTCCATTTGGACCCTCTCACCCCTCGTTCGCATTCTTGTTGGGCCTAAGCCCAACATTTCGAGTCGAAACCAAGTGTCCAAGCTTTTGAGCTACTGGACAGGTGCAAATGGAAGCAGGATCACAGGTTTTTGAAGAGAGCATTGGGAAAGAGCTCACAAAGCAGCTGAAGGCAAAAACGAGTTTGAGACTCAAAAGTCTGAAAATCCATTAGGAGCCTCAAGGGTTCAAAATAGTATAGGACAGGTGGGGCCAAAGCCTAATTAGATTAGGACAGGGATGATTTGGAGAGACTTGGGCCAAGGGCCTAAGTTTTGTGATTATTTCAGCTTAATCTCATTATCATTATTTGCTACTAACATCAATTTTTTATTAACCTAGTTGAATCTCCTCGATTGAGTTCGCCTAAGTATGGTGTGTAATTACTTCGGTCAATTGATTAGTTTCTTCATTCATGCTTCTTTAATTACCATAAAGTCATTACTTTTCTCTAATCTATCAATCACTTGTTATCTCTCAAAGGTTAAAGTGTAATTTTTATACAAAACGATTTCTTTTCAAATAATCAAAACTCATTTTCAAAATTAGTCAAAAGTTGTTTTCAAATAGATCGGACAACCGCGAGTTAGCGGATACTCTTGGTGCCTTAACAACCTTCCAAGAGTATTAATAGGAACCACTTACCTAGAATTTCTAATTTTCAATGACTTTTCTGTTTTAGTCTTTTGAAAATAATTTAAGGTTTTCTTGATTTTTCCTAAAATAAATTAAGTGGCGACTCTGTTCAAAATTGAATTTGGAAATTTCTTTAAGTTTTCTAAATTCAAAATAAGTCTTAGTCATTTTCTCCGCAAAACAATGGTACGAGGATTGGAAGAAATCCCGTGATATTGATGCAACCCCATCTACTTGGGAAGAGTTTAAAATGGCTTTCCTTGATAATTACTTGCCCTATGAGATCTGTGAGGCACGTGCGGATCAATTCCTAAATCTTCGTCAGGGAAATCTAAGCGTCAGGGAATATAGCTTGCAATTTAATTCCTTGGCTCGATATGCGCCAAATGTTGTGGCTACGATGACAGACAGGGTCCATAGATACGTGGACAGACTAGAGCCATACTTGGTAAGAGATTGCACTATTGCGACCTTGAATAGGGACATAGACATTGCTCGAATACAAGCCTTCGCCCAGAAAATGGAAGATCAAAGACAGAGACGAAGGGTACATGAATTTGATAGGGGACAGTCCAAAAGGGCTAGACCTATGGGACCACCTATGATGTCCCAAGGAGGATCTAGGCCCCGCATGTTTCCTAGACCACCTAGACCGTCGTTCTCTTATTCCACAGGGAGTGATTATTCTCAGTCTCAAGGGTTTAGAGGTGGTTCAGCTGGGCAAAGTAGTGGGGTTCATGGATCACAGGCAGCAGGTTTCCCTCGTCAGCAGTGTCAGCACTGCGGGCATATGCACACAGGTACATGTCGGACAGGGACGAATGTCTGCTTTTGGTGTGGTATGCCGGGACATATAGCGAGAGATTGTCCACAGCGGAGCATGGGTGGTATCGCACGACCGGCTGGGTCGGCTGTTGCATCATCAGCATAGGTCCCTTCACTGAGCCGAGGGGGGCAGCCTATTGGCCGTGGTAGAGGTGCCAGAGGAGTAGCCAGTACTAGCGGGGTCCAGAATCGCACTTATGCTTTGGTGGACTGCCAGAATTCATAGGGTTCCCCAGATGTTGTCACAGGTACATTATCCATATTCGCACATAATGTATATGCACTAATTGACCCAGGTTCTACATTTTCCTATGTTACTCCATTGGTTGCTGCGAAATTTGCAAAGGCACCGGAATTATTAATTAAATCAATTGAAGTGTCTACACCGGTTGGTGAATATAATGTTGCAAAGAGAGTATATCGTAACTGTGTGGTAACTGTGTGTGGTCATGATACGTTGGCCGATCTCATTGAATTGAACATGGTGGATTTTGATGTAATTATGGGAATGGATTGGTTGGCCTCTTGTTATGCTACAGTAGATTGCCGGGCCAAGAAGGTGCAATTTTGTTTTCCGCAAGAAAATCTTCTTGAATGGCAGGGTAATGTAGGGGCACCACGAGGGAGATTTATTTCCTATTTGAAAGCCAGAAAAATGATTGCTAAGGGATACATATGTCATTTGGTACGAGTGAAAGATAATGAGGTGGAACCATTAACTCCACAGTCAGTACCGGTAGTCAATGAATTTCTGGATGTATTTCCAGAGGATCTTCCAGGTTTACCCCCAGAACGGGAAGTAGAATTTGGCGTTGATGTGATTCTGGGCACTCAGCCCATTTCTATTCCTCCATATAGAATGGCTCCAGCGGAGAATTGAAGGAGCAGTTGAAGGATTTGATGGACAAAGGCTTCATTAGGCCTAGTATGTCCCCGTGGGGTGCACCAGTATTATTCGTACGGAAGAAAGATGTCACATTGAGAATGTGCATTGACTACCGACAGTTGAATAAGGTAACGATCAAGAACAAATATCCCCTCCCTCGAATTGATGATTTGTTTGATCAGTTACAGGGTGCCAAGTGTTTCTCAAAGATTGACTTGAGGTCGGGTTACCATCAAGTCAGAGTTAGAGAGGAGGATGTACCCAAGACAGCTTTCCGAACATGGTATGGTCATTATGAATTTTTGGTTATGTCATTTGGCCTAACAAATGCACCGGCTGTGTTTATGGATTTGATGAATAGGGTGTTTAATCCATTCTTAAACGTGTTCGTGACAGTATTTATAGATGATATCCTTGTTTATTCAAGATCACCAGAAGACCACGCTACTCACTTACGGCAAGTGTTGCAAATCCTCCGTGAGCGAAAGTTGTATGCAAAATTCTCCAAATGTGAATTTTGGTTAAAATCAGTTGCATTCTTGGGTCACATTGTGTCAGAGGAAGGGATCCAGGTCGATACACAGAAGATAGAAGCAGTGAAAAACTGGCCAAGACCTACGACACCCACAGAGATTCGCAGTTTTCTGGGCTTGGCAGGTTATTACCGGAGATTTGTAGAAGGGTTTGCTTCTATTGCAGCACCATTAACAAAGTTAACTCACAAGGCAATTAAATTTCAATGGAATGATGCATGTGAACATGGGTTCCAAAAACTTAAAGATAAGTTGACTTTCACACCAGTGTTAGTACTTCCTGAAGGCACAGAGGGCTATGCAGTGTATTGTGATGCTTCCGGGATTGGTCTCGGATGTGTGTTGATGCAGCATGGTCGGGTGATAGCATATGCCTCACGACAGTTGCGGCCACATGAGAAAAACTATCCCACACATGATCTTGAATTGGCAGCGGTAGTTTTTGCTTTAAAGATATGGCGTCATTATTTATATGGGGTTCATGTTGACATCTATACGGATCACAAAAGCTTGCAATATCTTTTTAAGCAGAAGGAACTCAATTTGAGGCAACGAAGGTGGTTAGAGCTTTTAAAAGACTATGACATTGATATTCTTTATCACCCAGGCAAAGCAAATGTAGTAGCTGATGCATTGAGCCGTAAGGCAGTAGAAAGCACCAGTGGTCAGTTGAATGAAAATCATGAGATAATCAAAGATTTGAATCAATTAGCCAGCTTGGGAGTTCGCCTTATTGAATCCTCAGATGATGGAGTTATTGTGCAGAATATAGCAGAATCCTCCTTGATAGCTGAAGTGAAAGAGAAGCAATTTGCGGATTCTATCTTATTGCAGCTAAAGAAAAATGTACAGCAGGATTTAACAAAGGCATTTGATCTTACACAGGAAGGGGTACTTCAATGTCAAGGGAGATTATGTGTACCGGATGTAGATCAGCTGAGGACACGAATTATGACAGAGGCACATCATTCGCGCTATTCTATTCATCCGGGTGCTACTAGAATGTACCATGAATTGAAAGAAGTGTATTGGTGGGGCAACATGAAAAAGAACATTGCAGAATTTGTCGCGCAATGCCCGAATTGTCAACAAGTGAAAGTGGAACATCAGAAACTGGGAGGTTACATGCAATGTATCAATCTTCCAGTCTGGAAGTGGGATATGATTAATATAGATTTCATTACGGGTTTGCCTAGTACATTGCGGAAGTTTGATTCGATATGGGTCATAGTGGACCGACTTACTAAATCAGCGCATTTTCTACCGGTCAAGATGACCTATACAGCTGAGGATTATGCGAAGTTGTATGTGAAGGAGATAGTACGATTGCATGGTATTCCACTTTCTATTATATCAGACAGAGGAGCACAGTTCACAACACACTTTTGGAAATCTTTTCAGCGGAGTTTGGGTACTCAGGTGAATTTGAGTACGGCTTTCCATCCTCAGACTGATGGACAAGCAGAACGTACTATTCAGACACTTGAAGATATGCTACGAGCTTGTACGTTAGATTTTCAAGGCAGTTGGGATAACCATTTGCCTCTTATTGAATTTGCGTATAACAATAGCTATCATTCAAGTATTAAAATGGAACTGTATGAAGCCTTGTATGGAAGGAAATGTAGATCACCAATCGGATGGTTCGAAGCAGGTGAAACTGCCTTACTTGGGCCAGATATTGTTCACCAAGCCATGGAGAAAGTTAAAGTTATCCAACAACGGTTACAAATGGCTCAAAGTCGTCACAAGTCATATGCCGATGTTAGAAAAAGAGGGCTTGAATTCTCCATAGGTGATTGGGTATTTTTAAAGGTGTCACCGATGAAAGGGGTAATGCGGTTCGGAAAGAAAGGAAAATTGAGTCCACGTTACATAGGCCCATATGAAATCATTAGAAGATTTGGGCAAGTTGCGTATGAGTTGGCACTACCCGAGGACCTTTCGTCAGTCCATCCGGTATTTCATGTTTCAATGCTTCGAAAATGCATAGGAGATCCTTCGCGTATTGTTCCCGTAGAGGATGTTAAAGTTACGGAGGATCTTACCTATGACGAGGTACCCATTGC
Source organism: Capsicum rhomboideum (assembly GCA_031232105.1). Classification (NCBI taxonomy): domain Eukaryota; kingdom Viridiplantae; phylum Streptophyta; class Magnoliopsida; order Solanales; family Solanaceae; genus Capsicum; species Capsicum rhomboideum. The sequence goes on along the minus strand of CP124717.1, from coordinate 49,444,318 downwards.
TATTCTGGATCGACAAGTAAAGAGGTTGAGGAATAAAGATGTCGCATCCGTAAAAGTCCTTTGGAGAAATCAACAAAAGGAGGAGATCACATGGGAGGCGGAAGAAATGATGAAATCCAAGTATCCCCATCTATTTCAAATGGACCAAGAAGTTCACAATGCGGAGGTGGAATAATAACAAGTAAGTATTTAAGAGCATTATGTGTATTTGTATACGTAAAGTAAAGATGCAATTGATGTATATAAGACGATGTTGTTAACATTCGAGGACGAATATTTCTAAAGGGGGAAGAATGTAACACCCCGTACTTTTCTAACCTCACTTGATACCTTGGGATCATATCTACATAGGTGTTGATATGCCATGAAAAGGTGTTTTATAATGTCATTGGTGAAACATTTGATATCGGACTTAACATGTGCGATTAGACCTTCGTAGGAGGTGTTTTGTGAATTTGTGATGCATTTGGGTGATGCCCCGCACATGTTCTAACCTCATTTGGTGACTTTAAGTCATGTTTACTTGATGGTTAATATCACTAAGTAAGTATTTTGTAGTGTTTTGATAAGGTATTGGACGATAGGCAAGTATCGGAGAAGTGGCCGAAAAATTCAGCAAGGTGCTGAAACTTGCGCCACTACCCTGTTTCAGGGGTGTGACGCAAGCCACCTGCAGTCTGAAGATTTAGATAAGGCTGAAAACTTGCGCCACATCCTGCTTTGCAGCTAGTGGCGCAAGGCACAAATTTTGTGCCTTTCCGGACCCGTTTTGAAACGCAATTCTACGACGCTTCTTGGATGGTTTCTTTTGGTTCTTTGGAGTTCTTTGAGCATTGTTAAAGCTTCAAACACTTCAATACACTCCTACATAATCCTACATGATCAAATCATGAATGTGAATAGTGACCCAAAAATGTCCAATGAAGTCAAGGGCGACTAGAATTCCTATTTTTGCGATCGAAACGACGAATGAGAATCTTTGAAGAGAATATTGTTGTAATATTATGGAATTATGTAAACATGAGATATATGGTGAATAATACATGAAATGTGATGGATTACATGGATATGTGTTATTGGGCCCAAAGTTAGGCCCAAAATGGAATAAAATACATAGGCCCAAAGGGAAATAATCCATTCCTCCAATATTGACCAAGTAAAACATGTATTAAATGCCAAGAATTGGCTAAGTACAACATGAGAGGCCTATATAAAGGGGTAAAACAGATTTTTATTGTCCAAAACCTCTCATGCCTTTATGATATTTTCTCAACATTTCTCATTTCCAAACCCTAAAGCAAAATAATTCCTTTGGACTCTTTGGACAAGATAATCCTATTCCAAGCCTTGGTAAGTATATATTCACATGAATTAACATATTATATGAATGGGAGATTATGTATATTATGATAGTTGTGTTGGCAAGGTGGTGAATAGTGTCTTTTTGCCTTTGGTGAAAGATGTGCTATCTTGGTGATTTGAACTTGAATTAGGACTTGTGCCTTTGATGAAAAAGCATGGTATGGACAAAATATTAACATGTATGGTGTTATTTTTGGTATTAAACTTGTTCTTGTCTATACGTGGAAATTATGGGATTTTGGCCGATATGTGTTATGAGTTGTATTAAGGTCATTTGATGGGTTATTTGTGATGTGTTATGGATAAGAAAGTGTAAAGGAGAAGTGTTGTGGTGAAATGTATCAATTATCATGTATTGGTCAATGTTGGGGAAATGGCATGTTTAAGGACACATATATGACTCATTGATGTTACATGCATTTGAAGAGTAATTGGTGGTTAATGTGAATTCCGTATTGTATTTGTGTTGTAGAGTGACACAGAGAGAAGGAGAGAGATTATTGTATACGCATCTAAGGTTGTATATTCGTATTGCAAATCCAAGGTATGTAAGGTTACTTTGTCCGTATCTTTCTGCGGCAAATAGTGTCCATATTGACATGTCACTAGTCCTATCCCAAAATGTGCTAAGGTATCCGATATCCGTTTATCAATAGTCATTGTCATATATTTCCTACTCATTGATCAATTGCGAGTCTCATGTCCTATATTCATGGTAAATGTCCCAAAGTTCCAATAGTGATTATACTCATGTTCCTTGTTCATGGATTATTGTCCAATGTTTCCAATGGTGTCATGGTGCTAGTAATGTTATATTTCTCATGATGTTTATTCACATGTCTCTCACTCATTGGTTAATGATCCAAAGCTTCCAACAATGTTATGTTCCAAAGTTCAAGTGATGGTATGACTATCAAAGTATCAATCTCAAAGTAATGAACAAAGTAATGCATATGTGGTCAATGATCAAGTACGGGTGGCAGGTCTAGGGGCGTAAGCCTAGCTCGACTCGATCCCGAGATATGGATTTATGGGTGGTAGCTCTAGGGGCATAAGCCTAGCTCGACCCGATCCCGATACATTGATGTATGGGTGGCAAGTCTAGGGGCATAAGCCTAGCTCGACTCGATCCCAACACGATGACATGATATAAAAAGACCCACTGATCAGTCGGGGCCCGGGTACATTGTGATATGTAATGACAAGTGAGCATTGAATGTAAAGAAAGTAATGAAAGTAATGAAAGCAATCCACATGGTTTCCAAAATGCATCATGGTGACTTATTCACATTGATTAGTCATTTGTATTTGAGTTCATTGAGATATTCATGTGTTGTACAGTTTCATCTGAGCCTTGCATACTCGGTACTTATTTCGTACTGACCCCTCTCGGGGAATTTACCTTACTTGCTGCAGGCGCAGGTACCAGTAGGCCTCCCCAGTAGATTGCCAGTGTTAGCGGTTCTTTGGTGAGCTCCAGCTCATTCGGGGCTTCTCTGAGTCAGAGTGTATATATGTTTTGGTGATGTACATATTGTGTAAAGCGGGGACTTGTCCCGACTTGTGGTTCAGTTTGGTCAATGCTCTTGCTAGAGGCTGTTGTAGACGGATGTAGGTGTATCAATGTAAAAGACATATGTTGTTTTGACTGGATGGCCTCAACGGCCAAGTTTCATATGTAGGTATAAATATGTCCCATGTTTTCCTTTATTCGTCTTTGATGTTCTTCCGCAATGGTGGTTATGATTATGATATGCATATGATTGAACATAGGCAAAAGTTGGTTCTCTCAGGCCTTATCGGCTACGGGTGCCAATCATGTCTCGATGGGATTCGGGGCGTGACATACACATGATTTATAATAGGAGTATTTATACTAATATTATGAAGATACATACAAGTCATAAGTCATGTAAGCCAATATCTACCACTTCCTAGTCTTATGACATATCTACATAGATGTACGTATTTCTGTATAAAATTAGGACTCAATATTTTCATGTCTCGACTAAGATTTGGAGGAAGTGGAGTCCTTATGTCTATCAGGGTTTAGGGTTAAATCATTCAATGAAATAGTAATTCACATCATGACATGATGTTGCCACACTACTCTACCTAAGTATATTAAAAAATATTGAGAAAATGCATAAAGACACCATTAAAGTTGTACCGAATTTTTAAAAAGACACTTAAACTTTGCGGGGATCCTATGACCCCTAAACCATTTTAAACTAATATTAATACAATTTTTTAAGGCTATTTAGCATAGTGCATGTATAACACTCTCCGAGGAAGATTGAGGAACCAAAAAAAAGACCAAAATAATTAATTTGACATATTTTTGTATTGAAAGAATTTTTCTAATTATTTTTTTATTTACTTTTTCGCTATTTCTTTTCTTTTCTTTTCTCACTGCTTCTTCATTACAGAAATGAAGGTGGATTTTCTGGCGGCTGACGTTTGATTTTCTGTCCACTATGATGCTTTTTCCCCTCTTAACCTATTTTTTTGCTATGTTGGTACAGAATGGTTCTAATAGACATCAATGGACTTTAATTGTATTTAATGGAAAGAGAAAATAAAGATGAAAAATAATGAAAAAGTGTCATCGTCGATAGCATTTTTCCGGTCAATCTTTATTCGATTAGGTCCATGGCGATTTATCAGAATTGAAGTAAATAGGTCTCTTAGTATCAAATAAAATTAATTTTTTTCACAGATTGCAGAGAATTCATTCATATATCTTTGTCCTAGATAATTTTCGTCTTATAGCCAAGTGGGTCTAAGAATTTTCCACAAGGAAATGCATCCTTGGAGTATTAGGTTTTGGGTCGCCGGATTCTAATGCAATGTCGACGGTGAAGCACAGGAAAGATACATGAGTTATTTTCAATGATTTGAAAGTGAAGAAATGACAGAATAGTGGTGGTTAGCCATGGTGGGTTTTGAAGTTGGTGAAAGAAACTTTTTCAAAAAACCTCCATTTTTATATCGTAAGACGATGGGTGGAAGGAAGAGGGAAGGGGTGGGGTGGAGGAACTTTTTATTGTTATTACTAGATAAGTATGTCCGTCAGGGGCGGCTCAACAAATTTGGTGGCCTAAAGCCAAACTTTCATGTGAGGCCTTAAATTATTTTTTTTCTAAATAACGAAGAAAACTTATCCCCTCTCCCCTCTCCCCTCACCCAAATTTGTTGCTTGCTTAGATGAAGTAATTAAAAACCTCGAAGTGAAATCTTCTTGTAACAAAGAAAAATGAGAAAATATAACTTGCCTCATCTATTTCAAAATGTCAAATGTACATGATCCAAAAAGATTTATATTCAAGGAATGTAAAGATCTAGATTAATGAGTTATACAGATTACCTAAGAAAAAATAAAAAATTCAATGGTACTATCATCATAATTTCAAAAGTCTTCTTTCTTATTATACTTGCTTCATACCAAAAATACTTGTCATGTTCATATACCTGAAAATTTACAATTCACGGTGTTTCGTATAGTTTATGAATATCTACCATTTAATTTTAGTATATTGAATTAATCTAATTCAATTTAGCTCCAAAAATTAATCAAATTGATTTTCAAAAAGTGAAATATACCCATTATTTTAAATGGAGGGAAAAAATATTTTGTAATTTCTATACTATCCATTTTTCAAAAATAAATAAATAACATATACACATACTATTATTAGAAAATGGGCCCCCCAAAAATTCGGGGGCCTAAAGCAAAGGCTTGGGAGGCTTTACCCTCCAGCCGGCCCTGATGTCCGTGCTTTGCACAGGCCCAACATGAAAGTTGATGTATAGTTCTTATGTTTGTCTCAAACAATGAAATTAAAGAACATAAATCTACATAATTTGATAGATTGATGAGTTATATTGGACACGCCAATAATTTGAATAAAATGTTCATTTATTTGTGAACTAGCAAAATGAAACGCTATCCTTCTAAAAAAAAAAAGAGTAGAAAATTACATAAAGTCGTGTACTTCATTCAGAGAGAATTATTTTATAAAATGTAAAATAAATGTAATGCAATAGGAGGAACTGGAAGTTATGATTCCAGCAAAGCACGGAAACATTTTGTATTAAATAATAATATATTTAGAAAAATATTTTATGAAATGTCTAAAATAGTGTAATTCAAGTATAAAGAAAATCTTTTATTTGATAGCATACAACCATGGTTAAATTACAAATACTTCAATTACTCTCTATATAACAATAACATACTGAGTATAATCTCAAGTAACTACTGTTTACATAAAGAGATCATATCGAGTTTACGGAAATCCTCCTTAGGAATTAAGATAAGCATCCAAACACTTCCAGGCGTACCATTTGAGTGACGTGAGTTTGTACTTCTGATGAATAGTATGAGTAAATAACATTAGATGACTTCAAGCAAATTGGCAGATCTTTGAGCAAACCACTTGAAAGAATTCTCATAATCAACTTACCCGCACTTAAATAGAATGGTTCGATCGATTACGACAAATTGATTTGTCACCATTATAAACCATAATCTAATAGAAAAACTTTCTCCTGTATAAACAAAGAAGTGTATGTTGTGCGAAAATATATGAACACGAAGTCTTAATAATCGCTCTTGCTGGGTCACACTACTAACATCACACAGAAAGAAAATCGAGTAACAAAGAATGAAATATGTCACTTGACTCATGATCAGTTGATTAATCTCGACCAAACCACAAAGATTTTAGTCATACCAAAGAGTAAGCTGAGCAACATAGAAGCATAATCTCAAAATGATTGACATAAAGCGAACAAAAATTTACTATCAAAATGGTTGTCTGATTCTTACAAGAAGTCCTGGAAAAGAAATCCACCACTTTTTTCTGAAGAATGAATTTATTTTGTGGAGAGGAGGAAACATACACAAGAATACCATAATTCTAGAAGTTGCATAAGAATTCTACTATTGTTCTCTCACTGCTCCTTTGGACGCCTACAAATATTTAACCTGAAAGAAAAATATGAGAAACAATCAAGAGCCGATAAAAGATTCTTCCGGCAAATGGAGCAAAAATAGAACTTGATGCTGAGGCAAGCCACTTGGTTGAGACTCTTCCAACTTACAATCCCTGAAGTGGAAGGAGATGAATCCTCTCATCAATCACAACTAAAACTCAGTATTCCTGATAAAGATCACTAAGATTTAGTACTATGATGAAATAACATTCAACTCTACTATTGTGTATTTTTTGTAGCATTCAACTCTACCCAGAAAAGAAGAAACTTTAAACTAAGGAAATTTGTAGATAGTGCCGATTGAATGTGTTTAGATATATTTTCGTGTCCATTGGCGTAAATAATAGAGTGAGAGAAGATTTTTTTTAACTGAGTGAAATAAATATACCCTTGGTCGTTCCATCCTTCATCTTTCTACATAATAGAAATATGTACTTTCAGTACACTATATGGATGTACTAAAAACAACTACAACATGCTACAACATGTTAAAATACACTAATATTATAAAAAGTCTTTCATAATATCAGTGTATGTAAGGTAAATACTATCAAAATATGTTGAAATATCATGACTGTGTTTTGCTGGCTCCAAAATTTTGCAATTTGTCCATTTAAAGAAAATTTCACTTATCAATCCGGTTATCTCTTTCTTCTCCCTTCTCTTGGAGTCTCCCCAACATATATATCCAGGTTGATTTCATAGTTGTATGTTGGTGCAAAGTTAACCACCCCTTTCTTCCAACTTGTAAAAACATGACTATGTTCAGAGTTCTTTGATTATCTGCCAATGTGATGAATGCTATTAGAGCTTAATTAAGTTATATACAATGACAATGCAGAGAATTTTTAAACGTCTACTGCAATTTTTAATCGGTTATAGCAGGTTATTAATTTATTTTCTAAGTTACTATATCACTTTTAGTACATGAGTTGCCTACAATTTGTAGGTAAACTAAATCAGTAAGTGCACAGAATAGGAACTCGTACAGTACGAGTCGTACTATTAACTTAGTAACGAGTCTTACCTCGTCAATGTTGAGAAGTTCATCCCATTAATTTTTTGGCGACAAGCTACCGCACCTCAACATCCAACATATTCATTCGAGTATATAAATTTGACTGTTTAAATTAAAGGACGGCATATAAATTCTATGTATAAATACTGTTGTTTTCGGGTACAAAATCTATATTTAAACAACAAGAACTTCAACTTTAAGTTCAAGAACAACAAAGAAGTTCAACAACTTCATACACAAGTTCAACAACTATGAACTATCAAAAATGAAGTTTCTACTATTTTCTGAAAAATAGCAAAACCGTAATAAAAGAGATGAAACAGAAATATAGAATCAAGTCCACCAAATTCACGGTGTGTCCTTAAGGAATTTATTCCCCTCAAGTACCCGAGGTTATGAAATCTTTCCTCCCAGGAAAAAATGATTCACTTCAGTAGAATAGTGGTACCTCAAATTCTACCAAACAATGAACTCACTCAACGATTTGATGATCACACTTGAGTTTTTCAAGAAGAAGAAGATGTTTTTCGTTCACAAATTTTGTACCAAAGCCTGCGGACAAATCAGGTATTTATAGCCATAAAGAGTCGCTTCTGAAAAGAAACAATGGTTCATGAAAAGAGAGAATTTTTTGAAACCTCACTTGACCTGCGGACCCCACCTGCGCCCGCAGGTGGCGACATGCGGCTGCAGGTTGTCATTTGACAATTTCCAGAATCTGTCTCGCTATCTGCAAAGTTCACCTGCGTCCGCAGGTGACGACCTGCGCGCGCAGTTCGTCCTTTTTTGCGTGAAACAGTGTATCGCTTCCTCGAAGGGTCGCGTTCCTTCGAGGTACGTTGTGACATGCGTCCGCACATGCCATGTGCCTCCGTAAATGGAGAAGAATCATTTCTTATCAAATTTTTGGATTGACACATCACTATTTTTTAAGTTTCAAATGAATTTTGTCCAAAAAGATAATCTCTCGATCGATCATTTGCCAAATCCAAATCTAAATCCAAATTCGAAGCCGAGCCGAGCGAACGACTACGACTACGGCGCGAGGCATTTCTTGTTCTTCCCTCACTATCCATATGAAGGAGAGTGTTCTAATATAAACACTAAGAAGTTTCTTTCTCCCACCAATGTGGGAGAACTTAACTTTCTTAAAGTGAAATTTCACTCTTTCACTTTCCCTTCATTTTTTCCCCTCCATTTTTCATTCACAATACACTTAGAACCCAAAAATCCCCCACATGAATGGGGAATGACTATTTCATCAAGGAATTTACGGACAAGTATGTGATCAACAAGTAAAGACTAATTGCATCTGGATAAGTAGGTTTCCCTTTGAAATTTTCATAGTGAACTTGCATCGGGTGCACTCGGTCAATCGGTAGATGTGATATCTTTGAACCGTCGAACTTTAATGTACACCTAAACAACACAAGTCACACAATCAGCCTTTTACCGTTTATGGTTTTCACAGTTTTTGTTCGTTTCAGCCATGAACACTACCTGGTTTCATGAGAACTTAGAGAATAGGCCTTTACTACCATTCTCATTGAAGCGGCTTCCACTTTACTCTCACATAGGTGATTCCTAAACTTTTAATCCTATAGATCAAACAATTTGGTCAAATCTGCCAAACTTAGAAACCATTAAAAGACTATCAACCATAAGTCTTATCTTTATTTTCCTGAACATTGTCTTCATCATGAGAATGAGTTGAGTTAATTGACAATGTTGAACCGTCAATCACAATTTTGTTTGATATCCTTGAACCTAGCTCTAGGGATCTCCAGTCTGCTAGGTAGAGTTACCGTTGTGGTGACTTGTCCTAGGCCGTAAACCCATTCCCTTCGATTATTTCTCAACTCCCTCTCTAGATAGGTCTTTTGTAAGTGGATCCGACACATTATCCTTTGACTTCACATAGTCAATCGTGATAATTCCACCAGAGAGAAGTTCTCTAACAGTATTATGTCTCCGTCTTATATGACAAGATTTACCGTTATACATCATGCTCCCTGCCCTACCTATTACTGCTTGACTATCACAGTGTATGCATACTGGTGCCAATGGTTTGGGCCAGTAAGGAATATCTTCTAAGAAATTTTGGAGCCATTCAGCTTTTTCACTGGCTTTATCTAATGCGATAAATTCAAATTCCATAGCAGAGCGGGCAATACATGTCTGTTTGGATGATTTCCAAGAGACTTCTCCTCCACCTAAAGTAAGCACATATCCACTCGTGGATTTTACTTCATTTGATCCGGTGATCCAATTTGAATCACTATATCCTTCAATTACTGCTGGATATTTGTTGTAATGCAAAGCAAAATTTTAAGTATGTTTTAGATACCCCAAAACTCTTTTCATTGCTATCCAATGAGTTTGATTGGGATTACTCGTGTACTGACTTAGTTTACTAATAGCGCATGCTATATCCAGTCGTGTACAATTCATGATATACATCAAACTTCCCAACACTCTTGCATAATCCAATTATGAGTCACTTTCACCTTTATTCTTTTGAAGTACAAAGCTCACGTCTAATGGAGTCTTGGCAATATTGAAATCCAAACACTTGAATTTGTCAAGCTCCTTTTCCATATAATGAGACTGTGACAATGCCAACCCTTGTGGAGTTTTATGAATTCTTATCCCTAAGATTACATCCGTAACTCCAAGGTCTTTTGTATCAAACTTACTCTCAAGCATTCGTTTCGTAGCATTTATGTCAGAAATGTCTCTATTGATGATCAACATATCATCCACATACAAACAAGCAATGACTTTGTGATTTGGAGTGTCTTTAATGTAAACACATTTATCACATTCATTTATTTGGAATCCGTTTGCCAACATGGTTTGGTCAAACTTTGCATGCCACTGTTTGGGTGCTTGTTTTAGTCCATAGAGTGACTTAACAAGTTTGCACACTTTCTTTTCTTTACTAGGAACCACAAAACCCTCGGGTTGTTCCATGTAAATTTCTTCCTCCAATTTTCCATTTAAGAATGCAGTTTTCACATCCATTTGATGGATTTCAAGACCATATACCGCAACTAATGCAACCAACATCTGAATGGACGTTATCCGTGTTACTGGTGGGTATGTGTCAAAATAATCAAGGCCTTCTTTGTGTCTAAAGCCTTTCACAACAAGTCTTGCCTTGTATTTGTCAATAGTACCATCACCTTTCGTTTTCCTTTTGAAAATCCATTTAGAACCTAAAGGTTTATTACCTGGAGGAAGATCAACCAACTCCTAAGTATGGTTGCTCAAGATTGAATCAATATCACTATTGAAAGCCTCTTTCCAAAAAGGATGAATCCGCAGACGACATCGCTTCTTTAAACGTTAGAGGTTCATTTTCAAGAAGAAATGTTACAAAATCTGATCCGAAAGAAGTCAACGTTCTTTGTCGCTTACTATGCCTTGGATTCTCTTCATTAAGTACATTCTCCCTTAGTTCATCCCTAGGTCGTTTAGACCCTTCGCTAGACAACTCATGTCTAGTCTTATACGGATAAATGTGTTTAGAGAACTCAACATTATCTGATTCCATTACCGTATTCTCATGGATATTCGGATGTTTGGATTTATGAACCAAAAATCGACATGCTTTACTGTTTGTAGCATATCCTATGAAAACGCAGTCCACAGTCTTTGGTCCTATTTTCACCCTTTTGGGTATAGAAACTTAGACTTTTACTAGACACCCCCACACTTTGAAAAATTTCAAGTTGGATTTTCTTCCTTTTCCATTTCTCATACGGAATAGATTATGTCTTTCTATGGGGCACTCGATTGAGTATTTGGTTTGCTGTAAGGATAGCTTCCCCCCACAAGTTTTGCGGTACACCTAAACTTATAAGTATGGTATTCATCATTGATGTCGCCCAAAATATGCCTCCTAAGAAGTATAAAGAGGTCGCTGTATCAAATATAGAACCCAACTAGGTTGGGGTCGATCCCACAGGGAATAGGACGAAAGTAGGTTGAGTTATTGTTCGAGTAGTTGGCAAATAAGTAAAAAGGGAGAAATATTTGTAAACAAGTAGTGGTAGTAACAAGTGTTGATTCTTTGAAGTTGTTTTCAATATGAGAAATACACTAGGACTGTGATCCCCAATGATTCCTTAACTCTATCGGTTATTGGTACTGGCAAAACTGTCCCGCTGCATTGCATGCAAAATCTTACAAGATATGTTCATCTAAATGTTTCTCGACCTTGGTTAGACGAATTTCACTCTTCTCCTCTCAGTTTTCGAGCGTCGCACTACTAACCCTTGTCCTGGATCTCAGATAACTATTCTCGCTAAGGCTCAAGTTATTAGATGAAGGTTGATAGCTTCAAATCTTTGTTGTTATTTTCTTTTCCCGATCTCTACCTCTCTCTCGAGCAAGTCTAGAATAAAGGCGAGTTTCTAACGTTTGCAACTGTTAGAAGATCAATCATAACTAAGGGAATAACAATACATGCATTCACAGTGGTTCAGAATTGCTTTGCACTTAACCCATTTCGTTAATTCCTCATGGTTCACACAACCCTAGTTGATGAGTTTAGCTACTCATGTTCGCAAGATCACAATAAGAATTCAAGGATAAAAACATAATTGTACACTCACAATAATGAAGAAAAATTGAAATCTCAATTATGAATAAAACCCTAGAATCGGTGTTCCAAGATTACAAAAACATTAATGTGTTTATAAGATCAAAATACTGAAAAACTATCTCAAAATAATGTAATGACTAACTCCTGCGCATAGGACAATACATGGGTATTTATAGCTACAAGATGAATCCTATCCTAAAAAAAGTAGGAGAACAGAGTCGACAACTTTCCACGATACCGTGACTTGGTGTCGTGGAACCAAGTCACGCCATGTAGGTTAGATCTGTGGAAATCAGGCACAATTAGACATCTTCGGAAGTTGACTCACGCCACCCAGTCACGCCACATAGGTGGACTCACGACAGGACCCCACGTGGGTCCTGTCGTGGAAATCAGACAGTAGTGGATCATATCTGAAGTTGACTCACGGCACGTGGGTCCTGCCGTGAGTCAGTGTCTGGTGCAGATCCTTATTCTTTCGTCTTCAGCTACTTCGTTCTCGGGCATGATTCTTCCTTTTTGCTCATTTTGCCTTCAAGAACCTATTTTCCTGCGATGTAGAACAGAAAACACATCATACCAACCAAATACACCCAAGTTATTGCATATTTTCCTTATTTTAAGCATTGAAAGTGTCATAAAACCATGACACATCAACACCCTCAACTTAGACTATTTGTATGTCCTCAGGCGAACAAAACTAAGTAAACACATTCGACGCTTAACTAAGAGAAACCTAAGGGACCTACAATAGTCGACTCATTGCTTTTGACCTCAAAACTTTTCTGACCCCTCCTACTTTCAAATCAAAACCACTTTGTGCATACATGCAACATATTATCATAACATAGAAGGGATCAAGTGATGTCATGAGATTATGAACAAACAACTAAACTTATATACAAATGACATTATCCGAACAAATAACAGCTAACAATACAACCCATGTACTCTCACAATCAAAGAAGTCCCACGCACTCATAGTATTACTAATGAATCTCAAATTAGGGACTAAGTCAAAACACTCTCGCTCACAAAGAAGTTCAAACAGTGTGCATGAAATACCATAGGCTTGCCCTTATTTTCTATGCCTTAGTTTTTCGGACAGTTGGACTAGGATCACTATAGGACTTTAATCGGCTTGTAATGCAGGCTTGGGGACAGGTATGGTACATATGGATATGGTGACTTAACCCTCCTTGACACTACACTATTGTTGGCTCCACTTTTCAACCATGCTTATTTATTCTCCCTTATTCTCTTTCATTTATTTTCAGATTTTGGGTGTGATTTCCTTCTTACTTTCAAGACACAATTTATTCATATTTTTTTTTCCTATTAATTTCACTTTTTTTTCTTTTTTTTTTCCTTCACACCCAAATCTGTTTTCTCTCTTTTTCTTTTACTAACCCCTTCTTCATACCCAAATCAATCTACACACCCCTATAATAGCCACCATCAACTCAGGCGATTTGCCTGAGTTAAGGTACACAATGTCCAAGGAGGGACCAGGGCCAAGACAGGTTCATTATAAGTCAAAATGGGAAGGTGAATAGGCTACTGAAAGAAATAGGTCAAGTAAAGCTCAAAATTGGGTTCAAGGGATATTCATTGCATATTTGGTCAGGCATTTAGGGTACAAGTGGACTTATTCAAAAACGGCCTATGATCCTTTCCTAACCACTATCCTCTAACCTAGGCAAGACTAACCGGGCAAGTTCTGGATCTCACATACAAAGTCAACTAATTAATGACCTCACACACACATAGCACAGGGTTGTATTATCAACTACTACCGATCTGGGTTCATGCAATACTAGCTACAGTTATTCTGCCTATAATACTAATGTCATAACAAGATCCAACAGCTGTCACAAACTAACATACTACACACATAATTCAAAAACAAAAAATTTCAGGATTTTTAGGAGGGGTATCCTTTAGATTATCAAAAAGCATCCTTAACATTCAAAATACGTTCAAAATTGGACTACACTAAGGTTCCCCTATTTTTATCCTAATTAAACATAAAAACACATAAATAATATAAATGACAACCTAAACATGCCGGTTCTACTATGATAGCACACTTGGGGGAAAAGAAACACGACAACAAAAAACCCCAAGAGGACATATAGACCCACAAGTACTGCCCCCACCAAATAAGCATGCATCGTCCCCAATAAAACAAGGGAGTTAGGAACATACCTGTGGTACCCTAGGTCCATGGGTCTAATGTCGATCAAAATAATAAAAATTAAAGCAAATGTAGGAATAGCAAGACACCTTGGGTTGCCTCCCAAGCAACGCCTGATTTAACATCGCAGCACGACGCGGGTGTCTTAATTAATCAGACATTATCAAGACATCCCTTGGGTTTGCCTCCAGGGTCATCTAAAATATTTATTTTCGAAACCACCCTCATGTCCTTTGGCTGCTTCATAGTTCTACAAACATTAAACGTGACTTCCTTATTATTCAACCTGAATTTCAGCTCACCCCGTTCCATATCTACCAATGCTCTGTCAGTGGCTAAAAATGGTCTTCCCAAAATTATAGGCATCTTAAAAGCGACCTCACAGTCCAAGATAACAAAGTCAGCAGGAAATATGAAGTTTTCAACCTTGACCAAAACATCAAATAATATGCCTTCAGGTTTTTTGATCGTACGATCCGCCATCAACAATCGCATCCTTGTTGGCTCGAGGGTTACCAAGCCTAAGTTTTTGAATACTGCCAGCGACAACAAGTTAATGCTTGCACCTAGATCACACAAAGCTCTGGCGAAGTTAACTGACCCAATTGTGCATGGAATTGTGAAGGCACCAGGATCGTCTTTCTTTTGCACAAGAGAACGGGATGCAATTGCACTACAATGGTGGAAATCACCAATAGACTCATAACTAACAGTTCTCTTCTTTGTGACCAACTCTTTTATGAACTTTGCATATCCCGGCATTTGTTCCAGCGCCTCCACCAATGAAATGTTTATAGAAAGTTATTTCAATATAGACATGAACTTATGAAATTTTTCATCCTCCTCCTTCTTGTTCAAGCGCTGAGAGAATGGAGATGGCAACTTAGGAATGGGGTTTAGCATTTGTGGGGCTTCTTTTGCTTTCTCGTTTTCAGCATTTGCCTCATTTTCATTAGTCTGAGGCTTTTCAACTTCTTCATGATCTCCCCACTAACAATTTTATTTTCATCCACCTTTTTCTTGATACGTTGAGGGAAAGGTGGAGGAAGTTTTAGGAATGGAACATACTTCTTTAGAGCTTTCTTTACCTTTTTTGTGGCATTCGTTTGCTCTTTCTGTGTAGCATGCGCACCCTCAACTTGTTTAGGTGCCTCAATGAGAGTCTTTCCACTTCTTGTTGTGATAGTCATACAATGAGCATCATTTTTTGGGTTCGAGATGGTGTTGCTCGGAAGTGTACCTAGTTGACGCTGATTTAATACCACCGATAACTGCCCGAACTGTTGCTCTAACTATTTTATGGCAGTTGAGTGAGATTCAACTCTATGACTTATTCCTGAAATATCTGTCCTAATCTCTTTTAGACAGTTTTCTTGGCTCTCGGACCTCGTAACCAGTTTATTAAGAAGGTCTTCAATCCTTGAATTTCCAGACTCATCATTACGGTTCCCTGGTGGTACATAAAGGCCACTCTTCTCTTTATAATCATCCTTTTGCCTCCAATCACCATCACGATCTCGTTTTCTATCTCTGTATACCAACTTGTTGTAACTGTCTCCATAGTAGTTCCGACGAGTTCCAGGAGTCTTGGTTAGACCCTTGGCCCTTGGCTCGAAAACCCGCCACTTCTCGATCCAGATACTTAGCCTCTTCATCAGATTCATAATCTTCATGTCTAGGCAATTTAACTTGTACACCTACAACATGCACCTTCTCAGCATCTCTATCCACAATCTGTTTGGCCAGAAGACCAATTTCTGTCCTCAGTTGAGCGACCTCTTGAGTTACAGATTCTTCCAAACCCCGTTGTGCTGCTGAGGCTCCAATAGCTTATGTGCGAGCAGGCATTTCTGCCTCCCGAGTATGCCAGCCTCAGTTGGTCTTAATGATATGATCTAATATCTCCGAAGCTCGTTCCCATCTCAAACTTATGAATTCTCCACCAGTGATGGTATCTACTACCGCCTTCGTGTTGGCATTTAAAGCTCTATAGAAGATTTCAAGTAATTTTCTACCACTCATCCTATGATTTGGCACATTCTGTAGCTTCTTCTTGAACCTTACCCATGTCTCGTACAGTGCTTCAAAATGTAGTTGTCTGAAATTATAAATTTCATCCTTCAACTGTAGCATCTTGGAAGGTGGAAAAAATCTTTCCAAAAATTAATTTCTCAATTCTTGCCAAGTAGTGATGGAACCTCGTGGCAACTCGGCCAACCACAAAGTAGCTTCTCCTGTTAAAGAGAACAGAAACAATCTTAACTGAATAGCCTCTTGGTCAACTCCAGGCAAATTATATGAAGTGCAGACCCCCACAAAATTCATCACGTGTATGTTTGGATCATCAGTAGGAAGACCGGCGAACACACCCTTCAAGTTTAGCAGGTGAATCATGGCACTTATAATGTCAAACTTAGTGCCCTGAGGTAACTCTGGTGGAATAATGGCACCAGTCTCTATTGGCTCGACATAGGTCACGTCTTCTTCCTCAGGATCATTATAAACTGGCAAATGCGGTCTTTGAAGTGGTTGTTGAGCTCTCAGTCTTCTTTGTCTCTCTTCAGCCTTAGCCAGTTGCTGGGCTGCCTCTTGCATAGCTCAATTATCTCTCTCTGGTTGCCTAAGAGCAGCTTGTCTAGCATGCTCTTCTCGTGTCAATCGAGCAGTAGTTTGATCCGATGTTTCATGACCAACCGGCTGAATTGGTTGATTATGAATGTCTCCCATGGCGGAAGGATCCTGAACTTCGTTGGTATTCACCATTCTTCGATTAGCTCTCAGAGTACTTTCTATTTCAAGATCAAGTGGAATCAGGGGATTTCCTTGACTCCTAGTATTGGGCATACACCGGCGTGTGCCCTTAAAAGTATAGAAAAGCAAAACCAATCAACTCCAACTAGTACTAATCAACTCCGTAATCGTATTCCCCGGTAATGGCGCCAAAATTTGATGTCGCCCAAAATATGCCTCCTAAGAAGTATAAAACGATCGCTGTATCAAATATAGAACCCAACTAGGTTGGGGTCGATCCCATAGGGAATAGGATGAAAGTAGATGTAACACCCCGTACCTTCCCAACCCTATTTGATGATGTTGAATAATGGTTGCTTAGGTGTCGATAGATATAAGTATGTATTTGGTAATGCTAACGACGAGAAAATTGAAATTTGGCCACGTACATGCAATTAGACTTTCATAGGAAGGGTTTTGTGATTTCGTGGAGCATTTGTGTAATACCCCGTACACATTCTAACCTCATTTGGTGACTTGGAGTCATGTTTACTTGATGATTAAGATCACTGAGTAAGTATTTTGTAGTGTTTTGATAAGGTATTGGACGATAAACAAGTGTTGGAAAAATGGCCGAAAAATTCAGCAAAGCATGAAAACTTGCGCCACTACCCTATTTCAGGGGGTGTGGCGCAAGCCACCTGATTCATAGGGGGTTCATTTCTTGCGCCACAGCTTGCATTGCAGCTAGTGGCGCAAGGCACAAATATTTCCGGACTCGTTTTGTAACGCAATTCTACGACGATTCTTAGATGGTTTCTTTTGGTTCTTTGGAGTTCCTTGAGTGTTGTTAAAGCTTCAAAAACTTCAATACACTCCTACATACACCTACATGATCAAATCATGAAGCATAAATAAGTATCCAAAATGTTCAAGGAAGCCATGGACGACTAGAATTCCTATTTTTGCGATCGAGACGACGAATGAGAATCTCGTAAGAGAATATTATCGTGACATTATGGAATTATTTAAACATGAGATATATGGTGAATTATACATGAAAGTTGATGGGTTAAATGGATATGTGTTATTGGGCCCAAATTGAGGCCCAAAAGTGGAAGAAATACATGGCCCAAATGGGTTAAATGACCCATTCTTCAATTTGACCTTCTAGCTATAACATTTAATGCCAAAGAGTGGCTAAGGATGGACATTGAGGGCCTCTATAAAGGGGTAAAAATCTGATTTTTTATCCATTACAAACACACATTATTTCTATGTTTTTCTAGAAAATATCAAGAGAACCCCTTTAGCTCTCAAAACCCTAAGTCAACTTTTGGAAAAGATCATCCTATTCCAAGCCTTGGTAAGTATTTATTGTCACTACCCAAAATCCCATTCGGGTCGAACTGGCACCCGAAGCCGATATGGCCCAAGAGAACCAATCTGTGCTTATGAACCTTCGTATGCATATCCTCGTATGAATCTTATGATACCTTATGCACTATGCGGAAAACATGAACATGGAAACATACGCTTTATAAATGTATTCAGAAAACTTGGCCGTTGGGGCCATCAAGTCAAAATGGACATTTGTCTCTTACATCCATAACCCACATATGTCTACAAAGCCTCTAACCATACATGAACACAACAACCTGTAGTCGGGACAAGTCCCCGCTTTATACAATAATTACAAACCAAAACAATATACACATGTGACTCGGAGAAGCCCCGAACTAACTGGAGCTCACCAATGATCCGCAGATGAGTCGTAGCCTATTGTGGAGGTCTACTAACACCTGTTCCTGCAGCAATTAAAGTAAATTCCCCAAAAGGGGTCATTACGAAGAATGTACTGAGTATGTAAGGCTATAAAGAAACTTCATGAAACTAAAAAAACCTCAATGAACTGGAATCCAAGAGAAATAGTCAATGTGGATAAATCAGCATCATCCCATGTGTGGAATTGGGTACTTTATGTTCATTATTTCATTTGCCTTTATTCCCATTGCCGTTAGTAGTTAGAACCGTCAATAGATAATTGTCAATGATGTATAACCATTAATATGCAACCGTCAGTAAGCAATATCCGTCAATATGCAACCGTCAATATGAAACCGTCAATAATGTAACCGTCTCAAGTTCGGCATCAAGCTAGGCTTTTGCCCCACTGAGCTTTCCCCCTGCTACCACCCGGAAAACAAGGAAGCAGGTTCGGCATCAAGTTTGGCTTTTACCTCACTAAGCTTCCCCTTGATCCAGTGAATATAATAAAGTTCGGCATCAAGCTTGGCTTTTGCCCCACTGAGCTTTCCCCCTGCTACCACCCAAAAAACAAGGAAGCAGGTTCGGCATCAAGTTTGGATTTTTCCCCCAAAGCTATCACCCGCACTTAATACGTATAAGTAAAATATAAAGTAACCATAAGGAAAATAATAAAGTAACCATGAGGGAAAGTATAAAGTAACCATTAGGAAAATATAAAGTAACCATGAGGGAAAATATAAAGTAACCATGAGGGAAAATATAAAGTAACCATAAGGGAATTACTTCTTCCATTACTTCATTGCATTACTTCTCTCTTTTACTTTTATGAGATTGATACATTAGGGGATCATAACTTTATTGGAACACATACATGCATTGTTTCAGTCTTATATGTTCATGAGATTGGTACTTGGTAACAATTATAACATTATGGAAGCTTTGGAATTTCAATCAATGATTAAGAGACAAATGAGTCATGATTGGTCCATGATTAAGAAACATGAGAATAGTAACATATGACGACCTGAAATGAGATACCTCTTAACATTTCGGAATGAAACAAGGATAATGACAACATGAACAATATGTGCTGCAGGAAGATACGGACAGAGTAACCTTACATACCTTGTTGTCTCACTACGAATACACAAGCCTATATGGGGATACAGTAGTCCAGCTTCCTCCTTATGTCACAAGTACATAACGTAACTTACGTTAACAACCAACTCTCTTACAAATGTACCAAGCGACAATGAATCACATAGTTGCCTTAGAACGTCATTTCACCCTCTTAGAATATCATTTATTTCATCGACATGCCAACAATACCATAACATGTCGCACATCGACCAATGCATCACAAACCAATAACATTTCACACTAACTTTACCCTTTATACTCCCATATTAACACTACGTCACAATTACTCCTTCAAGTCATCTCAACACCTTCCGTAACAACACATGAAAAATAATAAATAATTGATACCATCCAAAATACCTCCGGTATACTCCTTTAAAGTCATTTAAAAGGTATCACAAGTTGATAATTACATCCATGAAGGGTATAGGGGTTTCGGGGGGCCAAAGAGATGCAAAAACAAGCAATTCGGAGTTCTGGGCCGATCCGCTAAGCCACCTTCGCCCACAGGTGGATGACCTGCGTCCTCAGGTGACCTTTGGCAGTAGCCAGAGGCACCTGTGTTGGCACCTGCGCCCGCAGGTGCTTCGTCTGCGAGGGCGGGTGCCCGTTTCGACCAAAAAGGGTCTCTTTTGGGTCTTTTTATGAAATGAATGGTACATGATCATAAATAAACTTATTTTAACATATTTT
This sequence comes from Capsicum rhomboideum, assembly GCA_031232105.1. NCBI lineage: Eukaryota > Viridiplantae > Streptophyta > Magnoliopsida > Solanales > Solanaceae > Capsicum > Capsicum rhomboideum. The sequence continues at coordinate 49,423,801 of CP124717.1, read as the reverse complement.
GGTTCATCTTATATGCCAACAATCATCCATGGTCTCACAACACACATAAACATCACCAAAACGACACTTTACGGTCAATACGTCACCAAAACCATAACCAATTTCACAATAGAAATTCCAAACATTATACACCATGAAAAAACAAGGAAATGCTATAATCACATCTCACATGTCAATATTAAATCCATCATGTTCACTTCCTTTAAGACCACAAGTCTATGTTAAAGTTTACAAGGCAAAACCATCCTCCGATTTAGCAAACATGTCACTTTACACACATAGTGAACTTCTCACACTTCACCAACATAACCAACATGATATAAACCATATTACATGCATAAAATATATTAAAACATGATAATATACACTTACCAAGTCTTGAAAGATAATGATCTTGGTCCAAGGATGAAGGTTTAGGGTTTGAGTTGAGAGAATATTGTGGAAATTTCTAGATTTTGGCATGTGTAATCAAATGAATAAACATCAGATTTTTGGTGCCTTTTATAGACCCTTAATGGTCATATTTATCCATCTCTTGGTCAATAATTAATGGGTTGATTTGGTCAAAAGAAGGATGGATCATTTTCCCTTCATTTGGGCCATGTCTTTCATGTAAATTTGGGCCTCCATTGAGCCCAATGGCTCAAGACTTCTTTAGCCCACCAAATTTTGTGTATAATTCATTATATATATATATATATATATATATATATATATATATATATATATATATATATATATATAGGTCACTCAATTCACTCTTATCCATCTCTTGGCATTAAATACATGATTGATTAGTCAAATGGAAGATTGGATCATGTTTTGCCCCATTGGACCTAGCCTTTGTTCTTGTTTTGGGCCTCATTTGGCCCAATGAATCATGACTCATTAATACCCAACAATTTAATGTATAATTCATCAAGTCTCCCATGTTTTAATAATTCCATAAATGTAAACGTAGTCGTACAGGTTCGACAACATACGGGGTGTTACACCTCCTACGAAGGTCTATTCCCATGTACGAGACCCAATATCAATTATCTCGTCAATAACCTTACAAAATTCATACTCATGGCTCTTGACACTTAAGTATCCATTGTATCAACATTGTTAAGTAGGGTTTGGTAGGTACGGGGTGTTACATTTATTCTCATGGATTAACATATTATATGCATGGGAGATTATGTATATTATGATAGTTGTGTTGGCAAGGTGGTGAATAGTGTATTTTTAGTTTTGGTGAAAGATGTGCTATCTTGGTGATTTGAACTTGAAAAGAGACTTGATGTCTTAATGAAAGAGCATGGTATGGATAAAATATGAACATGTATGGTGTGATTTTGTTATTAAACTTTTTATTTTACTAAAAGTGTAAATTGTGGGATTTTGGCCGATATGTGCTATGAGGTGTATTAAGGGAATTTGATGGATTATTTGTGATGTGATATGGATAACAAAGTGTAAAGGAGAAGTGTTGTGGTGAAATGTATTGATTATCATGTATTGGTCAATGTTGGGAATATTGTGGGATTTTTGGAATAACAATTTTATCAATGGTTTTGTCAAGGGGAAATGGCATGTTTAAAGGCAAACATGTAACTCATTGATGTTCTATGCATTTGTCAAGTAGTTGATGGTTAATGTGAATCTCGTTATGTACTTGTGTTGTAGAGTGAAACATAAGTAAGGAGCGGGAACATTGTATACACATCTAATATTGTATATTCGTATTGAGAATACAAGGTATGTAAGGTTACTCTTTCCGTATCCTTCTACAAGATATTGTTCTCATTGACATTGGGCTTGTTTCAATTCCGAGGGGATTGAAGTATATCAATTCAGGGTGACGTATATTGTTTTTCATATGTGCCCTATTCTTAGATGAATTATGATTCACTTATCTCTTATTCATTGATTGAAGTTCCAAAGATGCCATGACGTTGTACTTTTCTAAAAGAACTATCTCCACGAGAGTAATGAGGTAAAGAGAGCTTGTTTAGTTTGAATAGCATTATTCCGATTATGTCTTGTTCCAAAGTCCTATAGTATGATGATTATCCTTGTGCCTATTGTTCATAAGCAAGAGTACCAATCTCATAAGAGTAATAAGAGAGGTGATGTGCAAGTTAGTATAATTATTCCTCATAAGTGAAGTTGTTAATCTCATGAAGTAAGGTTGAGAAGTGAGATGTGTATATAAGTATGCTTTAATGCCATGATCTTTAGCGTGTCACTCTTATAACTAAGTAGAGGGTATAAGATGGTAAAGAGGTAATGTGCATGGTTTCTATATGTGTCATCGAGTATAGATCCCATTCTAGAGGGTATAAGTTCAATATGGAATAATCCCAATATTATGCTATGTTATTGATTATATCCCACTAAAGGTGGAGGTCCGGTATCATATGCTTACTTATATAAGATCTCATAAGAGTAGTGAAGGGGTAAAGTGTGAGCTAAGATATCTATCCCTCATAAGTTAAGGTGTTCTCCTGAAGCATAAGAGTAAGGTAAAGCATATTTGTGTGTTCAATTAGTGCCATGATCCTCAATGTATAATCTCTCATAAGTTGATATATCAATCTCTCCCATGTATTGTTGTCCCACCATGAGAGTGGATGTATGTTCTCCCACCATAGAGTGGATGTATGTTCTCTCACCATAGAGTGAATGTATGTTCTCCCACCATAGAGTGGATGTATGTTCTCCCACCATGAGAGTGGATGTATGTTGCCCCACCATGAGAGTTGATGTATGTTGCCCCACCATGAGATTGGATGTATGTGTCACGACCCGAAATCCCATTCGGGCCAGACTGACACCCAAAGCCGATATGGCCCGAGAGAACCAATCTTTGCTTATGAACCTTCGTATGCATATCCTCGCATGATTCTTATGATACGTTATGCAACTATACGCAAAACATGAACATGGAAACATACGCTATATAAATGTATTCAGGAAACTTGGCCGTTGGGGCCATCAAGTCAAAACGGACATTTGTCTCTTACATCCATAACCCACATTTGTCTACAAAGCCTCTAACCATACATGAACACAACAACCTGTAGTCGGGACAAGTCCCCGCTCTATACTATGATTACAACCAAAATAATATACACATGTGACTTGGAGAAGCCCCGAACTAACTGGAGCTCACCAATGATCCGCGGATGAGTCGTAGCCTATTGTGGAGGTCTACTAACACCTGTGCCTGCAGCAATTAAAGTAAATTCCCCTCAAGGGGTCAGTACGAAGAATGTACTGAGTATGCAAGGCTATAAAGAAACTTCATGAAACTGAAAAACCTCAATGAACTGGAATCCAAGAGAAATAGTCAATGTGGATAAATCATTATCATTCCGTGTGTGGAATTGGGTACTTTACGTTCATTATTTCATTTTCCTTTATGTCCATTACCGTTAGTAGTTAGAACCATCAATAGATAATTGTCAATGATGTATAACCGTTAATATGCAACCGTCAATATGCAATGCATCCGTCAATATGAAACCGTCAATATGCAATGCATCCGTCAATATGCAATCGTCAATAATATAACCGTCTCAAGTTCGGCATCAAGTTAGGCTTTTACCCCACTGAGCTTTGCCCCTGCTACCACCCGGAAAACAAGGAAGCAGGTTCGGCGTCAAGTTTGGCTTTTACCTCACTGAGCTTCCCCCTTGATCCAGTGAATATAATAAAGTTCAGCGTCAAGCTTGGCTTTTGCCTCACTGAGCTTTCCCCCTGCTACCACCCGAAAAACAAGGAAGCAGGTTTGGCATCAAGTTTGGCTTTTTCCCCCAAAGCTATCACCCGCACTCAATAAGTATAAATAAAATATAAAGTAACCATAAGGAAAATAATAAAGTAACCATGAGGGAAAATATAAAGTAACCATGAGGGAATTACTTCTTCTATTACTTCATTGCCTTACTTCTCTCTTTTAATTTTATGAGATTGATACATTGGGGGATCATAACCTTATTGGAACACATACATGCATTGCTTCAATCTTATATGTTCATGAGATTGGTACTTGGTAACAATTATAGCATTATGGAAGCTTTGGAATTTCGATCAATGATTAAGAGAGACATGAGTCATGATTGGTCCATGATTAAGAACCATGAGAATAGTAACATATAACGACCTGAAATGATGTACCTTTTAACATTTCCGAATGGAACAAGGACAATGACAACAAGAACAATATGTGCTGCAGAAAGATACGGACAGAGTAACCTTACATACCTTCACTTCCAAGTACGAGTACACAAGTCTATATATGAACACAACAGTCCAGCTTCTTTCTTACGTCTTACTCTACAATACAAATTCATACCGGAACTTACATTAGCAACTAGTCACTATACAGGCATACAAGACGACAATGAACTATGTGACTACCATATAACGACATGTAATTCCTTACAATACAATCCACTGCATTTCCATATCAACAACACCATAACATGACACACATTGACCAAAAGATCATACATCGATAGCATTTCCCACCACACTTATCCTTTATGCGTTTCTCTTTACCATTCCGTCGCAATTACTCCTTTATAACAACATATGAACAACCATCCATACTTAATACAGTCCAACACACCTCCATACGACACTTTAAAGTCATTAAAATAACCTCACAAGTTGATAATTACATCCACAAAGGGTATCGGGGCTTTCGGGGATCAACTAGAGACGGAACCACACAAAATCGAAAACTGGGCTGACCTGCGCTGCCACCTGCACACGCAGGTGGATGAGATGCGCATGAAGGTTCCCTCTGGCAGAAGCCAGTGGCATCTGCGTTGGCATCTGCGCCCGCAGGTGCCCTCGTCTGCGGGGGCGGATGCCCGTTTTGGTCTGAAATGTCATTTTTTGGGTCTTTTAATGCAATGAATAGTCCATGATCATAATCAAACTTATTTCAACATATTTTTGATCATCTTAGATGCCAAAAACCATCCATGGTCTCACAACACACAATAACATCACCAAAACGACACTTCACGGCCAATACGGTACCAAAACCATAACTAATTTCACAATAGAAATTTCAAACATTATACACCATGAAAAAACAAGCCAAGACTATAATAACATATCAAATGTCAATATTTACTCCACCAAGTTCACTTTCTTCAAAACTACAAGTCCATAGTCAAGTTTACAAGACAAACCACCCTCCGATTTGGCAACATGTAACATTTCACTTATTATGACCTTCTCAATACTCCACCAACATAACCAACATATTATACACCATATTCCATGCATAAAATATATTATACCATAATAATAAACACTTACCAATACTCACCAAGTGATGATCTTTGGCCCAAAGAATGAAGGCTTAGGGTTTGTGGATATATTTGAGAAAATTCTAGAAAAGCATGAGAGTCCAAATGAATTAAAAATCTGATTTGTGGCCTTTTATAGTGCCTCATGGTCCTCTTTATCCATCCACTTGGTCAATGATTGAGGGTCTCCTTTGGTCCAAGCAAGAATGGATCTTTTTCCATTCTTGGGCCATGTTTTTTTTTTGAAATTTTTGGGCCTCATTTAGGCCCAATAGCACATGACTCCTTTAAGCCCAACAATTTAATGCATAATTCACCAATTCTCTCATGTTTTAATATTTCCATAATTGTACACGTAGTCGTATAGGTCCGAAAACGTATGGGGTGTTACATTCTTCCCCCCTTAGGAACATTCGTCCTCGAATGTTAACAACAGTGTCTCATGTGCAACCAAGGCATCTCTATACATATAATCATATAGATACTTACTTGGTCTTTCTCCACTTTCGCATTTTTTGAACTTTTTCCTTCCATCTGGAACAAATATGGGTACCTTGGCCTCATCACTTTGTTTTCAGCTCCTCGGGTTATCCACTCGACTTTCTTTGATTTCTTCAAAGAACTCTTAAGAAACTTAAATCTTTATTTGCTAAACTTTGTACCTGTCGGTCTAAAGTAACCATCGATATCTCTTTCTAGTGGGATCCTTCGTGACTTGTATATTTCTTACGGGAACAATGTGGAAAGATCCACTTACTCTATTCATTGACGACACTTTCAAGAGTACTCACTCATCTATCATCACAACACCTACTATACTATTACTATTACGATATGTTCTTTTCACCATACTCAGCTCACCGACAAGTGGAAATATCTCTATTGACTTAACTCATAACCCCGGTGTCTCGTTATATTTGACCATAGGGGGAGCATATCTAGACAAAGAATTAAACTGAAGACTGTACTCCCGAACACTCATATTCCCTTGACGAACAATCAGGAACTGGTCTGCGCGTGCCTCCCGAATCTCATATGGAAGGTAGTGATCCAGGAATGCCATTTTAAATTCTTCCCAGCTAGCCGGGGGTACGCCAACACCCCTTGCTCGTTTTCAATCTTCATACCATAATATCGCCTCCCCTTTCAATCTATACGCCGCGAGTTCAACTGTTTCTACACCAAATATGTGCATAACATCCAAAGCCCTTTTGATTTGATCGATAAAATCTTGCGGGTCCTCATTAAGATCCGATCCGGTGAATATAGGAGGGTCTAGTTTCAGGAAATCCTGCGTCCTTCGACTAGCTGCCCTAGCCTCACTGTCATTACTTGTCATTGGACCATCCTGTCCTTGATTTTGTGTTGCAATTATCTGAGTCAACATGTATACTGCATTTCTCAAATACTGGTCAGTGACATTAACAGGTGGCTCAACAGGTTCTTCTCTCCTTCTCGGCTCTTCTGGAGCTGGAAAAGTAGAAGAAGCCCGCGATGCAAACTCACTTTCAGCTTCATCTTGTTCAACTCGTTCAGGTGGTAAGTTACTAGTTCCTTCTCCACCAATCCTGTCTAGCTTCTTCATTTTTCCCTTGCCTCTCCTTGTAATCGGCATTTCTTAGCATACAAACAGTTCCCATTGTCAGATACAATTCAACTTACAACACTGGCTCTATCGCACGATCTAGAAGTGAAGAAATGAAACAACATCCTAAATACCCCATAGCCTCCTACTCATAAATGTGGTGCACACCACATCCATGAACAAGACTCTACTCGGACACGGCTTTGTAGACACCCTTAGACCGACCTGCTCTGATACCACTTTTGTCACTACCCGAAATCCCATTCGGGCCAGACTAGCACCCGAAGCCGATATGGCCCGAGAGAACCAATCTGTGCTTATGAACCTTCGTATGCATGTCATAAGAAACACCATTACCAAGTAAGGACTTTAAAATGCTAATAACGGAACTCATGGGACATGTGATATATATATATATACATATATATATATATCACATGTCCCATGAGTTCCGTTATTAGAATTTTAAAGTCCTTACTTGGTAATGGTGTTTCTTATGACATGCATATGAACGAATAGAAGCAAATCTTGGTTCTCTCGGGCCTTGTCAGCTACGAGTGCCAATCCGTCCCGATGGGATTAGGGGCGTGACAGTAGATTGAGTTCTTGTTCGAGTAGTTGGCAAATAAGTAAAAAGGGGGAAATATTTGTAAACAAGTAGTGGTAGTAACAAGTGTTGATTCTTTGAAGTTGTTTTTAATATAAGAAATACACTAGGACTGTGATCCCCAATGATTCCTAAACTCTACCGGTTATTGGTACTGGCAAAACTGTCCTACTGTGCTGCATGCAAAATCTGACAAGATATGTTCATCTAAATGTCTCTTGACCTTGGTTAGACGAATTTCACTCTTCTCCTCTCGGTTTTCGAGCGTCGCACTACTAACCCTTGTCCTGGATCTCAGATAACTATTCCCTCTAAGGCTCAAGTTATTACATGAAGGTTGATAGCTTCAAATCTCTGTTGTTATTTCCTTTTCCTGATCTCTACCTTTCTCTCGAGCAAGTTTAGAATACAGACGAGTTTCTAACGTTTGCAACTGTTAGAAGATCAATCACAACGAAGGGAATAACAATACATGCATTCACAGCGGTTCAGAATTGCTTTGCACTTAACCTATTTCGTTAATTCCTCATGGTTCACACAACCCTAGTTGATGAGTTTATCTACTCATGTTCGCAAGAGTACAATAAGAATTCAAGGATGAAAACATAATTGTACACTCACAATAATGAATTTAAATTGAAATCTCAATTATGAATAAGACCCTAAAATCGGTGTTCCAAGATTACAAAAATAATAATGTGTTTATAATCTCAAAATACTGAAAAACTATCTCAAAACAATGTAATGACTAACTCCTGCGCATAGGAAAATACATGGGTATTTATAGATACAAGATGAATCCTATCTTAAACAAAGTAGGAGAACAGAGTCAGCAACTTTCCATGGTACCGTGACTTGGTGTCGTGGAACCAAGTCACGCCACATAGGTTAGATCCGTGGAAATTAGGCACAATTAGACATCTTCAAAAGTTGACTCACGCCACCCAGTCACGCCACATAGGTGGACTCACGGTACGTGGGTCCTGTCGTGGAAATCAGACAGTATTAGATCATCTCTGAAATTGACTCACGGCATCCACTCACGTCACGTGAGTGGACTCATGGCATGTGGGTCCTGCCGTGAGTCAGTCTCTGGTGCAGATCCTTGTTCTTTCGCCTTCAGCTACTTCGTTCTCGGGCATGATTCTTTCTTTTTGCTTATTTTGCCTTCAAAAACCTATTTTCCTGCGATGTAGAATAGAAAACACATCATACCAACCAAATACATCCAAGTTATTGCATATTTTCCTTTTTTTAAGCATTGAAAATGTCATAAAACCATGGCACATCAATCATTTCCTTCAAGGTTCAGTTTTTCCTTTCCGCAATCCCATTTGATTGAGGTGAGTATGGGGCAGTAGTTTGATGGACAGTCCCATTTTCCAAACATATCTCCGCAAAAGGAGATTCATATTCTCCACCCCTATCACTTCTTATCGTTTTGATCTTTTTATCCAACTGATTTTCAACTTCAGTTTTATATTGTCTAAATGCATCTATTACCTCATCCTTACTATTCAGAAAATAGACATAACAAAATCTAGTGCAATCGTCGATAAAAGTTATGAAATAATTTTACCCGTCACGAGATGGTGTCGACTTCAGATCACAAATGTCTGTGTGAATTAAGTCTAAGGGATTGGAATTCCTTTCAACAGACTTATATGAATGCTTAGCATACTTCGATTCAACACATGTTTGACATTTTGATTTACTGCACTCAAAATTGGCAAAACTTCCAAGTTAATCAGTTTTCACAAGGTTTTATAATTGACATGTCCTAAACGTTCATGCCATAAATCATTTGACTCAAGTAAGTAAGAAGAACCAGAACTTTTATTCATATCAATATTCATTACATTGATCTTAAAAAGGCCCTCGGTGAGGAAAACTTTGCCTACATACACTTCATTCTTACTAATTACAACTTTGTTGGAAACAAATACACATTTGAAATCATTCTTAGTCAGAAGTGAAGTAGAAACCAAGTTCTTTCGCAATTTTGGAACATGAAGGACATTGTTTAGTGTCACCACCTTGCCTGATGTCATCTTCAAGCAAACCTTGCCCGTTCCTTCAACCTTTGCCGTAGCGGAGTTGGCTATAAATATCTTCTTATCATCTTGAGTCGGAGAAAATGATGTAAATAGTTCTTTGTTGGCACACATGTGGCGGGTGGAACTTGAATCAATCCACCTCTCTCTAGGATTTTCAACAAGATTGCATTTCGAGAGCATAACATACAGATTGTCGATTTCTTATTTGGATTCAGCCATGTTTGCTTGGTCCTTTTTCTTGCCTTTCTTCGGAGCCTGACAATCAGCAGATTTGTGGCCAGCTTTACCACAATTAAAGCAATTTCCTTTGAATTTCTTCTTAGGAGGATTGCCTTGTTGTGCTGGTGCTTTCTTTATCTTCTTTGATTTTTTGGGATCATCTTCCATAATATTTGCTCCATTTATTGCAGAGTTCCCACGAGACCTCTTCTCTGCTGCCTTATTGTCTTCTTCAATCCTCAACCTCGCAATGAGGTCTTCAACTGACATCTCCTTACACTTATGCTTTAAGAAGTTTTTAAAGTCCTTCCACAAAGATGGTAACTTCTCGATTATCGCAGCTACTTGAAAAGCATCGTTCACAACTAAACCTACAATAAAAGTTAAGTGAACATTAATAATATTCTTAAAATGTTTAACTAAGGCATTATCTAAAATTAATGACTTGCAACTCTTGGACTTGGGTAACTATAGCTTTGCTGTCTACCATCTTAAAGTCCAAAAATATGGCAACAATGAATTTCTTCATTCCGGCATCCTCTGTTTTGTACTTATTTTCTAAAGCATCCCAGAGGTCCTTAGAGGTCTTCATCATACTATACACATTGCATTGGTTGTCTTGTAGGCCACTTAATATGCAATTCTTTCATAAAAAATTCGAGTGCTTCCAAGCTTCAGTTACTACAAAGCGATCCTTTTTCAGAGTTTCTTCAGGTAATTCAGGAACGCTTTCTGTGATGAACTTTTGTAGACTAAAAGTAGTCAGATAAAGAAACATCTTCTGCTGCCAACGTTTGAAATCAACACCAAAAAATTTTCCTGATTTTTCTGCTGGTGCCATGGTAGGAGATACATTCGTACGACTTGAAGTAACAATGTTTGTTGCTGCAACATTCGTCGTTCCATCATTGACTTGAATTTCATTAGTCATTTTGCTATCACAAAGAGACAACCAATTTAATATTACAAATACTAACAATAAAGTTTTAACACTTTAAACAACTTGTTTCTAGTCTAACGACGAAGTTTTTATATTCTTCAAATCGTCAACCGAATGATCTTTGACTAGTGATGAAGTTTTTATATCTTCAAATCACTTATCAAGTTCAGACAAAGTAGAAAACCAAATGGTTTTAATCTCCAGAAACCAAAAATATAGAGTATATTAAATTCCTTAAGATTGTTGATTCCGGGTACAAAATCTGTATTGAAACAACAAGAACTTCAACTTTAAGTTCAAGAACAACAAAGAATTCAACAACTTCATACACAAGTTCAACAACTATGAACTATCAAAAATAAAGTTTCTACTATTTTCTGAAAAATAGCAAAACCGTAAGAAAAGAGATGAAACAGAAATGTAGAATCAAGTCCACCGAATTCACGGTATGTCCTTAAGGAATTTATTCCCCTCAAGTACCCGAGGTTATGGAATATTTCCTCCCAGGATAAAATGTTGCACTTCAGTAGAATAGTGGTACCTCAAATTCTATCGAACAACAAACTCACTCAACGATTTGATGATCACACTTGAGTTTTTTAAGAAGAAGAAGACGTTTTTCTTTCACAAATTTTGTACCAAAACCTGAGGAAAAATCATATATTTATAGCCATAAAGAGTTGCTTCTGAAAAGAAACAATGGTTCATGGAAAGAGACAACTTTCTGAAACGTCACTTGACCTGCGGACCCCACATGCGCCCGCAAGTGGCGACATGTGGCCTCAAGTCGTCATTTGATAATTTTCAGAATCTTTCCCGCCATCTGTGAAGTTCACCTGCGTCCGCAGGTGACGACATGCACGTACAAATCTTCCTTTTTTGCGTGAAACAGTATGTCGCTTCCTCGGAGGGTCGCGTCCCTTTGAGGTGCGTTGTGACATGCATCCGCACCGGCAAATGGAGAAGAATCATTTCTTATCAGATTTTTGGATTAACACATCACTATTTTTCAAGTTTCAATTAAATTTTGTCCAAAAAGATAATCTCTCGATCGATTTGCCGAAGACGAGCAAGCGAAGACGACGACGGCGCGAGGCATGTCTTTTTCTTGCCTCACTATCCCTGTCACGCCCCGACTCCCATCGAGACGTGATTGGCACTCGTAGCCGATAAGGCTCGAGAGAACCAACCTTTGCCTATGTTCAATCATTCATATGCATCTCATAATCATAATGATCATTCATATACATCTCATAATCATAATGAAAGACGAATAAAGGAAAACATGGGACATATTTATACATACATATGAAACTTGGCCGTTGAGGCCATCCAGTCAAAACAACATATGTCGCTTACACTGATACACCCACATCCGTCTACAAAAGCCTCTAACAAGAGCATTGACCAAACTGAACCATAAATCGAGACAAGTCCCCGCTTTACACAATATGTACATCACCAAACCATATATACACTCAGACTCAGAGAAGCTCCGAATGAGCTGGAGCTCACCAAAGAACCGCTAACACTGGCACTCTACTGGGGAGGCCTACTGGTACCTGCGCCTGCAGCAAGTAAGGTAAATTCCCCAAAAGGGGTCAGTACGAAATAAGTACTGAGTATGCAAGGCTCAGATGAAACTGTACAATACATGAATATTTCAATGAACTCAAAACATATGAATAATCAATGTGAATAAGTCACCAGTTGGTATTTTGGGAAACCGTGTGGATTGTTTTCATTACTTTCTTTGCTTTGTTTATCTCAATGCTCAATGATAACAATGTACCCGGGCCCCTACTGATCAGTGGGTCTTTTCATATCATAAAATCATGTTGGGATCGAGTCGAGCTAGGCTTATGCCCCTAGACTTGCCACCCATAAATCAATACATCGGGATCGAGTCGAGCTAGGCTTACGCCCCTAGACTTGCCACCCATAAATCAATACATCGGGATCGAGTTGAGCTAGGCTTACGCCCCTAGACTTGCCACCCATAAATCAATACATCGGGATCGAGTCGAGCTAGGCTTACGCCCCTAGACTTGCCACCCATACTTGATCATTGACCACATTTGCATTACTTTGATCTTTACTTTGAGATATCCATAACATTACTTTGGAACTTTGGAACATAACATTGTTGGAAGCTTTGGATCATTAACCAATGAGTAAGAACCATGTGAATGATTTGGCAACATGACATTCTTAGAATCATAATACTATGGGAACCATTGGAATAAAAAGTAATGATCAAAAGACATAACTATAATCACTATTGGAACATTGGAACATTAACCATGGATATGAGACATGAGATTCACAAATGAACAATGAGTAGGGAAATATATAACAATGACCCTAGATAACCGGATATGGAATACCTTAGCACGTTTTGGGATAGGACTAGTGATATATCAATATGAACACTATTTGCCATAGGAAGATACGGACAAAGTAACCTTACATACCTACACTTCCAAGTGAATACACACGACTAGGTATGAATACAATGGTCCCGCTCCTTCGTTACGTCTTAGTCTACAATACAAGTGCATACCGGAACTTACATTAGCAATTAGTTACCATATCGGCATACAAGACGTCAATGAACTCTCATGTAACCCCCTCCAATACATTTTCATATCCCCAACACCATAACAGTACATACATTAACCAAGAAACCACACATCGATAGTATTTTACACCATACGTGCCCTTTATGCTTTTTCCTTTATCATTCCGTCGCCATTATGCCTTTATACCAACATATGAACAATCATACATACTTAAAATAGTCCAACACACCTTCATACGACACTTTAAAGTCATTAAAACGTCATCACAAGGTGATAATTACATCCCAAAAGGGTATCGAGGCTTTCGGGGATCAAAGGGATACAAAACCAAACAAAACAAAAATCTGGGGGACCTGCGCTGCCACCTGTGCGTGCAGGTGGCGAGATGATCCAGCGCAGATGGCTCCTGGACAATTCCAGGGCCTTCTGCGTTGGCATCTGCGTCCGCAGATGCCTCATCTGCGGGGGCGGATGCCCGTTTTGGTCCGAAATAACTTTTTTGGGGTCTTTTAATGCCATGAATGGTCCATGATCACAATCCAACATATTTGAACATATTTTTGATCATCTTAAACACCAACATTCAGCCAAAATCGCACAACACACATAACGACACCCAAAACCACATTTCACGGCCAATACGACACCAAAACCATCACCGATTTCACAATATCAATTCCAAATATTATGCACAAGAATCAAACAAGGTAAGACCATAATAACACTTCACATGTCAATATTTAATCCACCCACCAAGTTCACTCTCTTCAAAACCACAAGTCCAAAGTCAAGTTTACAAGACAAACCACCCTTCACTTTAGCAACTATGAACACTTCATTTTTGTGAACTTCTCAATATTCCACCAACATAACCAACACAATATACACCATATACCATGCATAAACGATATTAGTGCATCATAATAAACACTTACCAAGTGATGATCTTGGCCAATAGAAGGACTTGGGATTCTTGAGCTCAAGGGAATTATTGTTGGAAATTTCTTGAGATGTGATGAGAGTAAAGTGAATAAAAATCTGATTTTTTCCCTATATATAGTCCCTCATGTCTCCCTTATCCTTTTACTTAGCATTTAATGCTATATGGAGTGGTCAAATAAATGTAAATGGAAGAATGGGTCAAAAATAGCCATTTTGGGCCATGTCTTCCTCCATAAAATTGGGCCTCATTTATTTAGGGCTTAGGGCCCAATTGTACAATCCTTTAAATGCCCACAATTTAATACCAAATTCATCAATTCTCCCATGTCGTCATATTTCCATAAGTTTTACGATTTGTTAACTAGACGTAGCCATGTACGGGGTGTTACAATCCCTATGAAGGAGAGTGTTCCAATATAAACACTAACAAGTTTATTTCTCCCACCAATGTGGGAGAACTTAACTTTTTTAAAGTGAATTTTCACTCACCAACGTGGGAGAACTTAACTTTCTTAAAGTGAAATTTCACTCTTTCATTTTCTCTCCATTTTTCTTCCCTCCATTTTTCATTCACAATACACTTAGAACTCAACAAATATTGCATATCTCATTTGAAATTAGAAGCTCGTACTATTAACTTAGTGATGAGTCTTACCTCGTCATTATTGAGAGTTCATCCCATGTTTTTTGGCAACAAACTACCATACCGCAGCATCCAACATATTGATTCGATAATTCAAATCCCCAAGCCAGAATATCTAACTAATAAATTAAAGGACAATGTATAAATCATATGTATAAATGCTGCATATCTCATTTGAAATTAGATAATAGAACTATTTGTTACAAATTCAATGACAATAGTTCCATAGATTCAACATATGCTATTTGTGTTTTCCCATTTTCACAAAACTCTTGCATTCAAGTTACTCTCCAAACAGATGCTAAAAAAATGAAAGTTGCTATTTCTTGTTGAACAGAAAACACTGAGCAGTAACTGCCATGTTTAAATCTAATATATACTTGAGAAAATCATCCATCTCATGAGAGAAATAATAATGTCAAAGTAGCAGATACTATTACTTACTCATGAGATGGAATTGTTAGTGGTTGTTCTGCATCAGTGTCGAATATGGATGAGAAATGTGTGTGCCTAATATACAAGTGCTGATAATTGAATCTTAAATAAAGAGGAGAAAGGGGGGAGGGGTTATTTTAACCTTATGGAACCATCCTTTGCAACTAAAATAATATTTCGCAACTAACTTAATAGGTGCTCGTATTACTCAGCGAGTAATAGGCCCTATAGAAATTCGTTAATAGTCAGAAAATGTTACTACCAGTTCTCTTTTCCAGTCCATGAGAATGCTTCCTCCTCCAACTTCACCAGGATAGCCTTTAGAACATCCATTAACATTTAAGTTAAAACTCATAGAGTTCAGCTTTTGTCACACGTGATCGTCTTAATCAGAAGATTTTGTTTCACTTTTTTCAATAAAGCATCAGATGTCTATCTACTTCCTATCAATAGCGTGGACTGTTAGGGTTTTTGCTCTGATTTTCTTATCAAATTTGAGTATCAATTTTCTATTGAAGAAAAATAAAAGTAATACCATAATTATTTTTACTTTTCCTAAAAGGAAAATATAAAATTCTTCCATATTTGGCTAACCTCTTTATTGTAGGAGAGGTTTTGAAATTCTATAAATAGAAGACCCCTCTTCTCATAACATAACACAATAGCATCCACAATGAAGTCTTTAAAAGTCTTGTTTAGGGGGAGATTTTCTCCTAATAGTTTTTTTATGCTTTTTGATATTAGTTTTTAATATGTAGGTCGTTTGACCAAACCATATTAATAATATGCTTTTTAGTATGTTTTTATTTGTCATCCGATTTATCGCATCTATGGTTTGCAAACTATAAGCTTCTGCATGACGCCCTCATCAATTTCGAACCCAACAAGTGGTATTAGAGCCTACGGTTCAAAGGTTCAATGATTTGGTGAAACGAGATTAAAGACAGGTTTAAAGTGGTTTCAAATCAAGTTGGTTTAAAGTGGTTTCAAATCAACTTGCAACCAATTTGATGATAATGAAGATTTTGTCCAACTACATGTGGAGAAGAAGTTTCAACCATATTTTCAACATTCCCACTGCTGCATCTTTAAAAATAAAAATAAAATATTATTTTTTAATCCATTTTTAATCATGATATTTTAAACCTTATTTTTAACCATGGAAAGCAGCAGTGATGAATATTATGTGAAGAACGAAGATAATACATATGAAGAAGGCGGATCAAGTTTTGTAAAGAAAATCAAGCCAAAAAGGAAAGATTTGTTAGGGTTTTTGCCGTGGTTTTCTTACCAAATTTAAGTATCAATTTTCTATTGAAGGAAAATAAAAGTAATACCATAATTACTTTTACTTATCCTAAAAGAAAAATATAAGACTCTTCCATATTTGGCTGACCTCTTTATTGTAGGAGAGGTTTTGAAATTCTATAAATAATAGACCCCTCTTCTCATACCATAACACAATAGCATCCACAATGTAGTCTTTAAAGAGTCTTGTTTAAGGGGAGATTTTCTCCTAATAGTTTTTATGCTTTTTTATATTAGTTTTTAATATGTAGGTCGTTTGACCAAACCATATTAATAATATGCTTTTTAGTATGTTTTTATTTGTCATCCGATTTATCGCATCTATGGTTTGCAAACTATAAGCTTTTGCATGACGCCCTCACCAATTTCGAACCCAACATGGACCACCTTCATCAGGTAATTGACTTGGTGAAACACTCTATAGCAGATATATTAATTCTTTCAAATTTAGCATTACACTTTTGCCTTCAATATTTTTCAACATATTACAAAGGAAATGCATTGCATCATTACGTATGTACCTTGCTCTTAAGCTTCATAAGCCATCGTTCTATAAGTCGATGCCTTGTAGTGGTTCTAATTCTTATACCACAATGCAAGGATAATAGAAGGATTTTCATACTTTTGTTGCTATCTCACTCCACCTAATAGGTGCTCTAGATTGTGCCTTTTTATGAGTTCCATAACACAACAAATTAAAGGCCCCTGGATATTGAATTCAGTGAGATTACTATCAGTAGGGATTACACTATCATTCCTAGACCCCATGTGACACCCCGTACCTTCCCAACCCTACTTGATGATGTTGAATAATGTTTGCTTAGGTGTCGAGAGATATAAGTATGGATTCGGTAATGCTAATGACGAGAAAATTTAAATTTGGTCACGTACATGCGAGTAGACCTTCGTAGGAGGTGTTTTGTGCTATCGTGGAGCATTTGGGTAATACCCCATACACATTCTAAACTCATTTGGTGACTTGAAGTCATGTTTAATTGATGATAAAGCTCACTAAGTAAGTATTTTGTAGAGTTTTGATAAGGTATTGGACGATATGCAAGTATTGAAGAAATGGCCAAAAAATTCAGCAAGGCATGAAAACTTGCGCCACTGCCCTATTTCAGGGGGTGTGGCGCAAGCCTTCAGGTTCATAGGGCAAGGAAATCTTGCGCCACTCCCTTGCTTTGCAGCAGTGGCGCAAGGCACAACATATTGTGCCCTTCTGCGCTCGTTTTGTAACGCGATTCTACGTCGATTCTTAGATGGTTTCTTTTGGTTCTTTGGAGTTTTTTGAGCATTGTTAAAGCTTCAAATGCTTAGATACACTCCTACATACTTCTACATGATCAAACCATGAAACACAACTAGTTGTCAAAAATGTTCAAGGAAGCCATGGACGACTAGAATGTCTATTTTTGCGATTGAGACGACGAATGAGAATCTCGAAAGAGAATATTGTCGTGACATTATGGAATTATTTAAACATGAGATATGTGGTGAATTATACATGAAATTTGGTGGGCTAAGTTGAGATATGTTATTGGGCCCAATTTAAAGCCCAAAATGAGCCAAAAATAAGAGGCCCAAAAGGGTCAAATGACCCATTCTTGTGTTTGACAAGTAAACACAACCTTTTTGACTAATTGGATGGATAGAGATGAGCATGAGGGCCTATATAAAGCCACCACAAATCAGATTTTTATTTCTTAAAACACACATGCCTTTTTGGAGATATTTCCAACATATTGCTCTCAAACCCTAAGTCCACTTCTTGGGCAAGAGTATCATCCTACAAGTATTGGTAAGTGTTTATTCTTGTAATTTAATATATTATGTACATGAGAGGTTATGTATATCATGGTAGTTATGGTGGCAAGGTGTTGAATAGTGCACTTTTGGTTTTTGATAAAAGATGTGCATTCTTGTGAATTAAACTTGAAATATGACTTGTGGGTTTGATGAAAAGGCATGGTATGGATGAAATACCAACATGTATGGTGTTATTACGCTAATCAACTTGTTATTTCCATAAAAGTGTAAATTATGGGATTTTGGCCGATTTGTTGTTGTGAGGTGTATTGAAGTAATTTGATGGCATAATTGTGATGTTGTGGTGATGGAGAAGTGTAAAGTATGAACTTGGTGTGACATGATCTTGGCTATCATGTATTGGTCAATGTATGGAATATTGTGGGATTATTGGAATAATAAATTCATAAATGATATTTTGGTTAATGTTGGGCATTTTGTGGTATTATTGATATGACCATGCCGAAAATGATATTATCAAGGGGAAATGACATGTTAAAGCCAAACATGTGACTTGTTGTTATTGTATGCATTTGTAAGGTAGTTGGTGGTTAATGTTGGTTCCATTATGTATTTGTGATGTAGAGTGAAACGTAAAGAAGGAGCGGAATTGTTGTTCTCATATATTTGATTGTGTACTTACATTGGGAAGACAAGGTATGTAAGGTTACTTTGTCCGCATCTTTCCGCGGCAAATAGTGTTCACATTGACATGTCACTTGTCCTATCCCGAAATGTGCTATGGTATTCCATATCCGGTTACTAATGGTTATTATCACATGGTTCCTACTCATTGATCAATTGTGAATCACATGTCCCCTATTCATGGATAATGTTCTAAAAGCCTAATAAGGTTGTGTTCCAAAGTTCCAATAGTGTTATACTCATGTATCTTGTTCATTGATTATTGTCCCATGGTTCCAATAGTGTTATGTTTCCACAAAGGCTATGTTTCCAATAATGTTTCTTTACATGTCTCTTGGTCATTGGTTATTGTTCCAAAGCTTCCAACAATGTTATGGCTACAAAAATATCAATCTCTCATAAGCCAAGGGTATCCTATTTCTGGATATCAATTATGGTTCATCACATGTTCTTTGTGCATTGATCAAATGTCATTCACATGTCTCATATGCATTGACTAATGTTCCAAAGATTCTATGGTTCCACCAATTTTATGTTCCTAAGTTCAAAGTGATATTATGACTATCATTGTATCAACCTCAAAGTATCAATCTCAAAGTAAAGATCAAAGTAATGCATATGTGGTCAATGATTGATTTATGGGTGGCAAGTCTAGGGGCATAAGTGTAACACCCCGTACCTTCCCAACCCTACTTGATGACATTAAATAATATGTACGTAGGTATCGAGAGCTATAAGTATGCATTTGGCAAGGCTAGTGGTGAGATGATTGAATTTGGCTCTTGTTATGTGGTTAAACTTGCATGGAAGGTGTTTTGAAATTTTCATGGCGCATTTGTGAGGTTCAAAATGAGGCTAATAATACCTCTAAACAAAGTATAATAGGGTTAAGAAGTGAGTTAAAGAATAGGATTTGAAGTATCTAACCAAACCCGCGAAGAGAAGTCGAAAAATGAAATTTTTGGAAAAATTTAAAGAGGGGCGCGTTTGGGACAGTGCCACGCCGCTCTGGGCTAAAATTTTTAGCCCAGAGACAGAAGTTTGGCGCGCCCAGGAGCGTGCCACCTTGGGTTTTCCACTTTTTCGAAAGTTGGAAATTTCTAAGTCCCAAGGGTATCCGGGGACGTACCGAGCCAATTTTTGCTACGTTTCTTCTACAACCAAGAGTATATACATGAAATGAATGAAATATTACATTGGTATGATAAAATTACTCGAGAACGAATTTGGGGCCAAAATGACGATTTTACCCCTAAGGTCAAAATAAGCCAAACGTGGCTAGAATCACTTGTTTTTGGGATCGAGGCTACGGATATGAATATTATGAGTGGAAATATTATTGTAATACATATAAAGACGAGAAATTATTGATTTTATTGGGTTAAGTGATTTGGGCTCAAAAATGCCCAAAAATGTGATAAAAGGCATGGGTCACATGACCCAATCTTCTATTAACTTGGTCAATTGAGGCATTAAATATAAAGCAAGGCTAAGGATGACCCAAGGACTATAAATAGACCCACAAATCAGATTTTTATTCATTTAACCTCTCATGCTTTCTAGACATTTTCTCAAACATTCTACAATATTCTCTCAATAACCCTAAAGACTCAAAAGGCAATTTTGGAGCAAAATCATCCCTTTACAAGTTTGGGTAAGTGAATATTATTATGGATTCATATATTATATGCATGAAAGAGTATGTAAATCATGTTGTTTGTGCTTGGAAATGTTGGATATGGTATTTTGTGCTTTTGTATAAGATGTGTGATCCATGGGATTTGAACTTGAATTAGGACTTGTGCCTTTGATGAAAAATCATGGTATGGATAAAATATGAACATCTATGGAGTTATTTTTGTTGTTAAACTTGTTCTTGTCTATAAGTGTAAATTGTGGGAATTTGGCCGATATGTGCTATGAAGTGTATTAAGGTGAATTGATGGATTGTTTGTGATGTGGTATGGATAAGGAGGTGTAAAAGAGGATTGTTATGGTGAAATGCAATGATTATTATGTATTGGTCAATGTTGAGAATATTGGAGAATTTTTGGAATAATGATGCTATCAATGGTTTTGTCAACGGGAAATGACATGTTTTAAAGCAAATATGTACCCCATTGATGTTATATGCATTTGTGAAGTAGTTGTGGTTAATGTGAATTACGTATTGTATTTGTGTTGTAGAGTAACACATAAAGAAGGAACGGGACTATTGTACGCACCTCTAGGATTCTATATTCGTATTGCGAATCCAAGGTATGTAAGGTTACTCTGTCCGTATCTTTCTGCGGCAAATAGTATGCACATTGACATCTCACTAGTCCTATCCCGAAATGTGCTAAAGTATCCCATATCCGGTTATCAATAGTCATTGTCATATATTTCCTACTCATTGAGCAATTTTTTAATCTCATGTCTTATATTCATGGTTAATGTTCCAGAAAGCCCAATATGGTTATGTTGCAATATTCCAATAGTAGTCATACTCATGTTTCTTGTTCATTGATTATTGTTCCAATGGCTCCAACGGTGTTGTGTTCTTGATGATATTGTGTTTCCAACAATGTTACTCATATGTCTCTCACTCATTGGTTAATGATCCAAAGTTGCAAATAAAGTTATGGCTACCATTGTATCGATCTCTCATAAGCAAAAGTATTAATCTCTCACAAGTGCTTGTATCAATCTCAAAGGTAATGAAATGATGTAAGAATAAAGTAATGCATATTGATTGTGTTCATGGGTGTTATCCATGGGGTACAAATACCCGCATGATGATGATAGTTTATCCATGGGGTGCAAATACCCGCGTGATGATGACCATTTATCCATGGGGTGCAAAGGACACCTGCATGACGATATGATCTTATCCATGGGGTAATACCTGCATGACGATGATATGTTATCCATGGGGTGATAAGAACACCTGCATGATGGGGGCCCTAACAGTATAGGAGCAATGTAAAAGTAAAGTAAAGTAAAGTAAAGGCAAGAGAAAGAACGAATGTAATATACATGGCTTCCAAAGTACAGAATAGTGACTCATCTACATTGTGACTTATCTATATTGGTTATGCATTTGAACTTGAGTTTTTGACATGTTTTCATATCTTACAAGTTTCATATGGCCTTACATACTCAGTACATTATCCGTACTGACCCCTCTTGGGGCATTTACTTTACTTGCTGCAGGCGCAGGTCCTAGTAGGCCTCCACAGTAGATTAACAGTGTTGCAGATCTTTGGTGAGCTCCAGTTAGTCCGGAGTTTCTCCGAGTCACTGTTGTACATGTGTTTTGACTTTGAACATATTGTATAAAGCGGGGGCTTGTCCCGACTTTTAGTTCATTTGGTCGATGCATTTTGTTAGAGGCTTTTGTAGACGAACGTGGGTGTATCTGTGAAAAAGGCATATGTTATTTTGACTGGATGGCCTCAACGGCCAAGTTTCTCATATGTATATACGTCGCATGTTCTATGCTTTCCGATTTTAGCCCCTCATGTTTCTATGTGATAGTAGTGTTTCCTACGACATGCATACGAATGAATAGAAGCAAAGATTGGTTCTCTCGGGCCTTGTCGGCTTCGGGTGCCAATCACGCCTCGTTGGGATTCGGGGCGTGACAATAAGCCTAGCTCGACTCGATCCTGATACAGTGATTTATGGGTGGCAATTCTGGTGGCAAGTCTAGGGGCATAAGCCTAGCTCGACTCGATCCCGATGTATTGATTTATGGGTGGCAAGTCTAGGGGCATAAGCCTAGCTCGACTCGATCCCGATACATTGATTTATGGGTGGCAGGTCTAGGGGCATAAGCCTAGCTCGACCCGATCCCAACATGATGATATGTTATGTAAAGACCCACTGATCAGTAGGGGCCCGGGTACATTGTTATCATTGAGCATTGAGATAAAGAAAGCAAAGAAAGCAATGAAAGCAATCCACATGGTTTCCAAAAATGCAAAATGGTTACTTCTTCATATTGGTTATTCATATGCATCTGAGTTCATTGAAAAATTTATGAATTGTACAGTTTCATTTGAGCCTTACATACTCAGTACTTATTCCGTACTGACCCCTTTTGGGGAACTTACCTTACATGTTGCAGGTGCAGACTAGTAGGCCGCCACAGTAGGTTGCCAGCTGTTTGCGGTTCATTGGTGATCTCCAGTTAATCCGGGGCTTCTCCGAGTCATAGTGATGCATATGGTTCGAAATAGTACATTGTGTATAAAGCGGGGACTTGTCCCGACTTTCAGTTGGTTTTGGTAAATGCATCTGTTAGAGGCTTTTGTAGACGTATGTGGGTGTATGTGTATAAGATGATAGATGCAGTCTGGACTTGATGGCCTCAACGGCCAAGTTTCTCATATGTATATATGTCATATGGCCTATGTTTTCCGATTTTAGCCTTTCATGTTTCTATGTGATAGTAGTGTTTCCTATGACATGTATATGAATAAATAGAAGCAAAGCTTGGTTCTCTCGGGCCTTATCGGCTCCGGGTGTCAATCACGTCTCGATGGGATTCGGGTAGTAACACCCCACTTGTGGGATTACACTAGATTTTGTACTATCAGTAGAGAGTTTATTGAATAGTGACCTCTTCGTGAAAAATGAAATCTTGAATAGAAACATCCTATGCAATAATTTTTTAGTAGATAAGAGTCTTATTGTTCCCGCTACTAAATTTTCTCTTGGCCCATCACAAGTACACTTCCCTGTGTGATTCAAGTTGTTCTACATGCCGATATTTAGTAAAATTAGTTGTTGCAACTTTCTAAAACTATAATTTAACAAAAAATACACATTCTAAATCTGGTAGTCTTGAATTTGAGGAATCCATATGTAGATCAACAGATTTTGCTAGCTAGTTATATAGAATACAAATGAGTATTTGAGATACTCACTCTTCTATGTTACACTTCACCACAACGTCAATGGACGATTCTTCTCCAACTTGTCTTGTTAATGTAATAACCCAAACTTTTTAACAAGGGTTAATTGGTAATTTTATCAAAATAATTAGAATAAGAAGAATTACAAGGAGTGGGCCAACCCATTCTCCTAATCTGTGGGTCATGTTTTAAGTGATTAAGGAGTAGAAAATTAGGGTATTTAGTTTCGTTATTTTTTTGGAGAGAAAGAAGCAGACTGATTGAGGGATTTTGGAGAGCTCAGGCAACGTAGAAAAGCAGCCCAACAAAAAAAAAGGGTTTGTTTGCTCAGGTACGGAGATCACTTTGGCTCTTTAGCTTATGTTTTGAATATTTAGTTTGAGTGTTAGCCTATTTCCTGAAAGAGTTGATAGAGGGTTGGCTAAGGACTAATTTTACTACTGATTCGGGAATGTAGTAAGTTTCAATTGTGGGAAATCAATTGTTATATATAATGTTGCATGAAATTTCATAAGGTGATTTCTCTACATTTATTAATGATTAGCATTTAGCTATGAGTAGAAGTAATACTAGAACATTCATTTGGCAAATATGACATGGAGCATATTAGACAATTGAAATATATGTCACTGTATGACTATTGGGTGAAATTGGACGTGGCATATGGTTGCTACAAAACTTTCAGATTTTTGCCCAAGTTTACCTATGCACAATTTGACTACTTTGAATTACGGTGTTAATATATTGTATAGATTCCTAATTAAGTTTGGATAGTGAGATTAGAATATTTTTTTAATTTTAATTTATGGTTTAAGATTGAGATATTAAGGGTTAGCTCTAAACTTAAAAGTTAGGGATATTGGAACTTGACCCCGACTAGTATAATTAACCTTGTTAATTAATAATATTGCATAGATTGAGGCCATTGGAGGCTGTTTGTTTGGTGTGCTACACACTACAAAGTTGTGGAACTTGTTGTTAGCGAGGTAAGTGAGACTTTAAGCTTTGGTGCTTGCTTTTTCAACCTACTTTATGAAAATGTATTTTTCTGCCTGGCCCATATGTTGAGACAAGCGTGTGCTTGGTAGAATTGGTGATCTTTGACCATCCGCGGATATGTATTTTATGAAGTATACTAATAATTATTTAATGGTGAGATGTGATGTGACGTTGGAGCGCTGGATACCTTTCTTCGCTGCCATAATATAGTTACTAGGGGCATACATAGCTGTCGTAGTATGTTAGGGGCATACTTATGCTGCCGTAATATGTTAGGGGACTTGTATATACTGCCGTAGTATACTTTTGGGGCATTGTGTATGCTGCTGTGGACTTGTCGGGGTGCTAGGATGATCACCTTCACTGCCATTTATAACAAGCCGTGAGAGTGGATTGAGTTGAGATATATAGTGACTTTTGAAACATTTGTTAGACATTATTAAGCATTATATTATAAGATATATATTGTGCATATCATTTATGTGATCGTTGTGCTTTGTATTTTCTAACACTTGTTCCAGGGGTATTAAAGTAGCGGATTGAGGATCTTACTGGGTTATATTTATATATAGCTCACTCCTTACTTGCATGTCTGTAGATGCTGTTGCAGAAGGTGAGACTAGTGGCTAACGATTCGTTTGTGAGGATTCTGTTGCTGAGGTGAGCCTTCACATTCTTCGTGGAGGCTGTCGTTTCAGCTCTAGCTATTTTAGCTTATATTTCTTTTCATTTGGATTTGAATGTCCGAAAGTTGAACTCATGTAACTCTATTTAGATGCTCCATGGTCTTAGTGTGGATTTGGGCTAGAGAATTATGTCTCGAGTGATTGTTGGATTAATAGTTTGAGTATGAATTTTTGTTGGATTATTGTTCGCTATTTATTGATGCATTGGAGTTGCACATATCTTATCTTAGTGCTTATTAACTGGTAAAGTGTATGAAAGATTGGTTCTCCTGAGAGGTGTTGTTAGCGGATGCCAACGCTAAGGAGTTATTTTGGGACGTGACAGTTTATTGTACCTACAATTACATATAACATAGAGGAAAGTGTGAAACAAGGAGTAAGAGGAAATTTCAAAATCAACTAATTCCAAAGAGAAGAAATTTTGACCAATATATTATGAAAAATTTCATTATTTCTGGTTATTAAATTTACTCTTTGTACTCATTGAAAGTGTGAAGAAGGAGAACTAAAAGAGTCGATGTTTTTGGACCTAAATTAGTGCATTGCAAATAGCATGTCATAAGATACCCATCCAACTTTCTAATTCGACACTGAAAAATTAAAATTAATAATAATCATACAAAAGGAATTGAAAAAAATAGGAAGGAGATAAAAGCTGAAGAACATTGGAGGGAAAGTTGGACAAAATAATAACAAATGACATCATCCATAAATTTCAGATGAGAAAATTCAGGAGTATGTAGAGAGTTGAATTTTATTTTATTTTTTTGAGAGAAAAGCATATCTGAAATTGAAACACCGAGCTAAAAAGATGAAAAAAGAGCAATCTTCAAAATGGTCGGAAAAAATTAAAGATCTTGCAAAAGAAATAGGTTACACAACCATGAATTAGTAAATCTGAAGAGAATGGAAGAAGATAATAAGATTACTTAAGTTTGTCTTGAATCTTGAAAGAAGAAGGAAATGTTGGAACAAGAGATTAAAGGAGATGCTTCTAGAAATAAGATGGTAGATCGAGTAAGAAGACTAATTTATCCTTGGTCGTTTCTTTGCTCACTCTTATATATATATATATATATATATATATATATATATATATATATATAGTTAAATGAATTTGATTTTATGAACTTCTAAAAATCGTGAATAGTACTCCTGTATTATTTGTAGAAGTATATATATATATATATATATATATATATATATAGTTAAATGAATTTGATTTTATGAACTTCTAAAAATCGTGAATAGTACTCCTGTATTATTTGTAGAAGTATGTAAATTAACTAATCCAACACATCTCCAAAACAAAGAAAAAAGTGTAATATAATCCAAAAATTAGAATAGGTAAAGTAATATTATTATAATTTCGAAATAAACGTCCCTAGATATCTTTTTCTAAAATAAGTCATATTTATTTGTCCACTGGACATTGATGCCCGTGCTCCGCACGGGTCCAATATTACCTAGACAACTTCTATTATATCACATTATTGTTTGAAGAAGGCAAAATAATATGAGGTAAGACGAAGGTAAATGAATTTCCGATTGATGCTAACTATGAGCTGAATTTACAATAGATGAAAATGGATTTCCACCTAACAAAGTATACACATGACCAATTGTAAACTATACACATGCATGGGTGAAGATGAAAGTAATCACAATGAAGCGATCTATTTCCCTGCTTCTCTGTAGCGGCAAAATTAAAAAAACTACAAAAGCTATTGACGTTAGCACCTACCCTCAATAGATTCATGGATAAGAACAATTACATATAGCAGGACAAATTTGTCACGAACAAATTTTTGGCACTCCCAGTGAAACAACGTAAAGGTAAATCTGTCACGCCCCGAATCCCATCGAGACATGATCGGCACCCGTAGCCGATAAGGCCCGAGAGAACCAACCTTTGCCTATGTTCAATCATGTGCATATCATAATCATAACCACCATTGCGGAAGAACATGAAAGACGAATAAAGGAAAACATGGGACATATTTTCACACACATATGAAACTTGGCCGTTGAGGCCATCCAGTCAAAACAACATATGTCTTTTACATTGATACACCCACATCCGTCTACAAAAGCCTCTAACAAGAGCATTGACCAAACTGAACCATAAGTCGGGACAAGTCCCCGCTTTACACAATATGTACATCACTAAAACGGGTATACACTCTGACTCGGAGAAGCCCCGAATGAGCTGGAGCTCACCAAAGAACCGCTAATGATGGCAATCTACTGGGGAGGCCTACTGGTACCTGCGCCTGCAGCAAGTAAGGGAAATTCCCCGAGAGGGGTCAGTACAAAATAAGTACTGAGTATGCAAGGCTCAGATGAAACTGTACAACACATGAATATCTCAATGAACTCAAATACAAATGACTAATCAATGTAAATAAGTCACCATGTTGCATTTTGGAAACCATGTGGATTGCTTTCATTACTTTTGTTACTTTCTTTACATTCAAAGCTCACTTATCATTACATATGTCACAATGTACCCGGGCCCCGCCTGATCAGTGGGTCTTTTCATATCATGTCATCGTGTTGGGATCGAGTCGAGCTAGGCTTATGCCCCTAGACTTGCCACCCATACATCAATGCATCGGGATCGGGTCGAGCTAGGCTTATGCCCCTAGACCTGCCACCCATAAATCCATATCTCGGGATCGAGTCGAGCTAGGGTTACGCCCCTAGACCTGCCACCCGTACTTGATCATTGACCACATATGCATTACTTTGTTCATTACTTTGAGATTGATACTTTGATAGTCATAACATCACTTTGGAACTTTGGAACATAACATTGTTGGAAGCTTTGAATCATTAACCAATGAGTGAAAGATATGTGAATAAACATCATGAGAAATATAACATTACTAGCACCATGATACCATTGGAACCATTGGACAATAATCCATGGACAAGAGACATAAGTATAGTCACTATTGGAACATTGGAACATCACCTTATTTGAGCTTTTGGAACATTAACCATGAATATGAGACATGAGATTCACAAATGATCCATGAGTAGAAAATATATGACCATGACTAGTGATAAACGGATATCGGATACCTTAGAACATTGCGGGATAGGACTAGTGACATGTCAATATGGACACTATTTGCCGCAGAAAGATACGGACAAAGTAACCTTACATACCTTTACTTCCAAGTATGAATACGCAAGACTATGTATGAACACAATAGTCCCGCTTCTTCCTTACGTCTTACTCTACAATACAAGTTCATAACGCAACTTACGTTAGCAACTAGCCACTATGTGGGCGTACAAGACGACAATGAATTTTTGTGGCTACCATATAATGTCATGTCACCCCCTCACCATACAGTCCAATGCATTTACATATCAACAACACCATAACATCACCCACATTGACCAAAAGATCATACACCGAAAGCATTTCACACCATACTTACCCTTTACGTCGTTCCCTTTATCATTCCGTCATAATTATTCCTTCACAACAACATATAAACAACCATCCATACTTAACATAGTCCAACACACCTCCATACGACACTTTAAAGTCATTAAAATGACATCACAAGTTGATAATTACATTCCAAAAGGGTATCGGGGCTTTTGGGGATCAACTAGTGACGGAAACACACAAAACGAATTCTGGAGGTGACATGAGCTGCCACCTGCGCACTCAGGTGGCAAGGTGCGCGCGAAGATGGCTTCCTGGAAAATTCCAGGGCCTTCTGCGTTGGCATCTGCGTCCGCAGATGCCTCGTCTGCGGGGGCGGATGCCCGTTTTGGTCCGAAATGACTTTTTTTTGGGTCTTTTAATGCCATGAATGGTCCATGATCACAATCAAACAAATTTGAACATATTCATGATCATATTAAACATCAACAATCATCCATGGCCTCACAACACACATAACGACACTCAAAACCAAATTCCACGACCAATACTACACCAAAACCACAATTGATTTCCCAATAACCATTACACATGTTATGCACAAGAATCCAACAAGGTAAGACCATAATAACATATCACATGTCAATATTTACTCCACCAAGTTCACTCTCTTCAAAACCACAAGTCCAAAATCAAGTTTACAAGATAAACCGCCCTTCAATTTAGCAAACATGCACACTTCACTTTTTGTGAACTTCTCAATATTCCACCAACATAACCAACACAATATACACCATATACCATGCATAATATATATGAATCCAGCATAATAAACACTTACCAATGGATGATTTTGGCCAAAAGAGAAACTTGGGATTCTTGAGAGCAAAAGAGAATTGTTGGAAATTTCTAGAGATGTGATGAGAGTTAAAGTAAATAAAAATCTGATTTTTCCCCTTATATAGGACCTCATGTCTCCCTTATCCTTTTTCTTAGCATTTATGGCTATGTGGATTAGTCAATTGGACCAAGTTTTGCAAGAATGGGTCAAAATAACCCATTTTGGGCCATGTCTTTCTCAATAAAATTGGGCCTCATTTAGGGCCCAATTGTGCAAGCCTTTAAATGCCCACAATTTAATACCAAAAATGCATCAATTCTCCCATGTTGTGATATTTCCATAAATGTTACGGTTTGTTAGCTAGACGTAGCAATGTACGGGGTGTTACAAAATCAAAAGAACACCAAACTCTGACATGTTATCAAAAAGTGAAGATAATATATAACATTAAACCAGATTAAGCCCAGTTACGTAGCTCTAACAATTAATCGACTTTCAAGTAAGAAAATCTCATCTTTCCTAACGAACTTAAGGAGTCCATCTTAAGTAAGTTGATCTCCTCGAATACGTTTTATCAAACTACCTTAAAATAATACTCAAATTCTTAAGTACTAAATAATATGATAATTAGGTATGTACCATGCTTTATATTAAAAATAAATGCAAACGGAACTTTAAAATGTGGGCAACTAATTTAGATTATTTTGTTAACACATTCCTTAATCCTATGTATGATAGCAACCGTCTTCTGTATTTGTAGCCTCAAGCCAGTACTTATAACTAGCGGCTAAGATTGTAAAAGTATTCCTTCTTCCATAAAAGCTTCTGTTGATTGACCTTAATTCAATACAAGCGCCAGAAGATATTTGAAGTTTTCACTTTTCAACCAATTAAACGGAGAAGGCCAGTTCAATCTTCACTTTCACTTTTTCTTGTGAAATGAAAATGAGGGTTTTTTTGTTTTTTTACTTTGCTAAGAAGAAGAAGTTGGACGGAGAAGACCTGTTCAATTTTAATTTGCAGTAAAAATGTGAAGACCAGCTATCAGAAAAGCACAGAGAGAGTGAAGAAGTTGGACGGAGAAGACCAGCTAGGATTTTTTCCTTTGCTTCTCTAAGAACTAAGAAGAAGAAGTTGCGCAAAAAGATAGTGAAAATGTGAAATTTGTGTGGGGTTAGAAAACTTGGGGAGTTGGAGTATTAATTTATAGTAAAGGCTGAGTAATGTATTGTTGGGCTTGGGCTGACGTAGTTGGGCTTAAAAAATAATCTGGTAAGTGCTAGAGTTAAAAGACTTAAATTTATCTATGATTAAAATTTAACAAAATATTTATATTTTATTTATGAATAATATATAAATAATTATAAAATTTATACATACAATTTATCGGTTCGATTTGGTTATTTTCCCGATTTTGTTTTTAGTAAAATCATAACCAAATCAAATAGTAACGGTTTTCAAAATTTAAAATCAAACCTAACCAAACCAAACCATATGCCGGTTTTTTTAATCGATTTGGTTCGATTTGCGGTTTGATTTGGTTTTTAACCAAAACCATGAACAACCCTAATAGTAAGTATAAGTAAAGTAATATATAGTAAGTATATATATATATATTAAAGTAATTTATAAAATTAGTTCTTTTTCTTTTTTTTGGGGCTTTTGACAAGTGCTCATCAACGATTGGTGCGTGAAAGATGTTTTCTTGTTCAAAATTGGGATTGATAAAAAAAGGTGTATTAATATTAGTTTAAAATTGTTTAGGGGTTAATAGAATTTTCATAAATTTAATGATCCTTTTAAATATTTGAAATAACTTTAATGGTGTCTTTATGTATTTTTCAAAAATATTTCCCATTTTCAATGTGAAAAGGAGCTGGATTTGGTTTGTGTATTATTGGAAAAGTTTATTGCTTTTTCAAATAGGAGAGGGACCTCCACTAATATTTGGACTCTCATAAGGATCAGCCCCAGTATTGATTACTCCTCTCTTCGTCCCATCTTATGTATACTTTCGTTCCCAAAAAAATATTATTTTATTATAATTAGAAAAAAATTAATTTTTATCCTTAATAAAATAATTTATAACCACATAAATATTTCAGAATAATTTTTGACTATAAGTATCAAGAATCTTCTTTTATTTCTTAAACACCGTGATAAATTAAAGTGTGTCACATAAAGTATAATGAAAGGAGCACTTGTTATCTATCACTTCATGGGATCATTTCTGACATGTGCTGAAAATCAATCCTCCCTTTTTGAAAAGGTTGCTCTTGAATGTTGACAAGACCTAATGTTTAATTTGGTTTTGAAAAATAATTCAAGCTAAGTGCCAAATGTTTAAAAAGAATTATTTGTGCTTCTCACGCATTTGATTGGAGTATTGATGACAAAAAATTTAGGAAGACAATGTGGCATCGTTTCTATATTTAAGAATTAATTTGGGAGTTTAATATTCGCGTTGTCCCACTTTTGTATATCGTTGATCAAGTACGAAGTTTTACAAAAAAAATAAAGTTTTGAATTTTTTCTCTAAAAAACTGAGATATTTGTATGGTTATAAGTAATTACAATTAAAGTGAATGAGAATTTTAAAGTTAATTTTTTTTTAAAATATTAAAAAATAACATTCTCTTTTAGATAGACTACAAATGAAAGTGTGTAAAATAGAAAATAGGAAATATTACTTTCTGAAAATCTATTGTAGAACAAAAAAAGATTTTTCATGCTAACAGAAAACAATAATTGGAAAGTCTTGTTGTATTGAAAAATTATGGGTGTTGCGTGAGTGGAATTTTCTTTGAAAAGCACTTGAAACCACTTCTCTAATAATTAAACGAACAGTTCTTCAAAAAAGATGTGCAACAGCCTCTTGAAAAATTAGAAGGAAGATATCATCGCAGACTTTAATTTCCTATGGTCAAAGAAAATATAGTAGCCAAGTAAAAGAAAGCCAGATATATATTTAAGGCAGACACAGTTGATGTAAGGTATTTTGAATTATTTGTCCCCAAATTTAATTATTTTCCCAGTCCCCATCTACGTACCGACACAACATTCAAAATGAAGTTTTTAGGTGAGAAAATGACACACAAGAATAATGTCAAATGTCCCCACTATACATCAACCTTGATGACATGACATATAGGGGTAGTTTGATATACGAAATAAGATGAAATATTTCATGATTAAGTTTGATATTAAATTTATATCATATTTGATTAATGATATAAATTTATTTCGGGACTAATTTATGCAATCAACTAAATATGATATAAATCTAATACTAAACTTAGTCTTGGGATATTTCTACTTATCTTATCCACTATGAAATTATTTTATATCACCTCCCATATGGTATAAATTAATCAAAAAATTATAATCCTAACACTATAATCTCAGATTAATTTAATCGACGTACCAAACCCCAGACATTACATCACACTCAATCGCACACTTTTATTTTGATATAGGCGGCCATTTCTGCATTTTGAGTCTCTGTCTACTTTGTTTTATTATGGAGAGAAGAAAGAGGAGCCTCATATATATTAATTTCTTCGTATCAATTTATATAGTACAGTTTGGATTTAAAAGTCAAATAATTTAGTTTTGATATTTGAAATTTTTAATTTTTTTGAAATAAAATTTATATATTTTAAAAGTACATAAAGTATTATAAGTTATAATAATTGACAATTCAAAATATATAAAAGATATATGAAAATATTGTGGTTAAAAGAAAAACTTGTTTGATTCTCATAATTCAAAAGATACCACATAAATTGAAACAGAAGGAATACTTGCTATTTTTTTTTCGGAACAATATATTGCAAATAATGAGTTTAACATTTGTAATTAGTCTTAAGCAGTTCAAACAAATTCCTAATAATTCTGTAAGCGACATCTATGTAGAAACAGTTTCTAATTTTCTACGAATTTTCAATAATTCTTACTTTTTCTGCCTCAATTTATGTGTGTATTTAATTGGGTATAGAGTTTAAGAATTAAAAAAACACTTTGAAATTTCTGATCTAAAATAAGTCATAAATATTATTGAGGTTTATGAGCATTTTAATATTAAAATTCAATAATTGAAGTATATTATATCTTGTCATGTTAGTGACTATATATAAATTGAAAAAAAAAAGTGGTGGTATAACTCTAGATAGTTCATTACAGATGACTTTTTGTGTGGTGTATCTTAGTCTTGATCTTCTGTATTGTTGCTGCAATACTCTGATGAGGAATGTCAATCCCTACCCAAGTAAACACATGCTGCCATAGCTCCTTGGACCAAGAACACTCAAGACATAAATGAGTGATATCCTCAGGACTGCCCGAATCACGGAGTACACACTCTAAAGCACCACATTGGATCCCCATACGACATTCTATCTTTAGTCAGTAGTCTTTTCTGTACTGCCAACCACATTACAAATCTATGTTTTTGTTGCAAGATCCTACTCCAAATCAACCTAGCTATTGGTCACTGTGGCTTGCTCCCCATCAGTGCATGATGCCCTATGGACAAATAGTACTGCCAATTGCCTGTCAGATTGTATACTTCATTAGTGTACCAACTAGTCATATTAGTCTTTAGACCATGTAACTTCCTCCAATACCAGTTGCTGTTTTGTGATTCTTGTGATTCCAAAAATTATGATTCTCCTTCATATATATGTCATGTACCCATTTAACCTACATGCTTCCTTCCTATGAATGAAAATTCAGATTAGTTTTTCTATTGAAGCCATGTTCCACACTTTACAGTCTTTGATGTTAAGTCCACCTTGTTTTCTTGGCCTACAAACAATGTCGCAAGCCACTAGAGCTGTTTTTTTTTACTCTCTTTTGTGCTTCCCCATATGAATGCTCTATATGTTTTTATCCACTTCTTTAACCACACTTTGAGGAAGTATAAATACAACTCCCCAAAAATTATGTAATGCAAATAAAATACTCCCTCCGTTTAAAAAAGAATGACCTAGTTTGACTTGGCACGGAGTTTAAGAAAATAAAGAAGACTTTTGAATCTTGTGGTCCTAAATTAAAGTTATGGCAAATGTACCAAAATGCCCTTTAATCTTGTGGTCTTAAACATGCCATGTGAAAAGTTGGAATTAAAGTGTTGCCAAAAAGGAAAAGGGTCATTCTTTTTGAAACGGACTAAAAAGGAAAGTAGGTCATTCTTTTTGAAACGGAGGGAGTAGAATTTATGACTTGTCATCTACCTACATAGGATAAGTGTCTTGTAGCTGTGACCCTGATCCTGGATGTGATGTTCATACTCAGATGATAACAATCTAGTTTACTGCACTTCCTGGAAGATAAAGAAAACCCTAAATATTTCATGGGAAAACTTCTAATCTGAAAACCTATTAACTCAAGTAAATTTTGCTTCACTTCATCCTTCACACCTGCAATAAAGATGCTTGACTTATCTGAATTAGCCTCCAAACCTATCACAATAGAAAAATGACTAAGAGCTTGCAAAATTCTCCTAGCCGTTGCTTCAGTCCCTTTGCAGAAGATTATTAGATCAACAACAAAGGTTAAATAAGTAAGTTGCTAATGTTTGCACATAGGGTGAAATCTAAAATATGGTAATTGCTTCATTTGCTCCAGTACTCTGGATAAATATTCCATCACCATCACAAACAACAAAGGGAACATAGGATATCCTTTCCTCAATCCTCTTATCCCCTGAAAGTAACCACATCCTTCTCCATTCACCATGATTAAAAACTGATAGTAGTCACATAAGCCATTATTAGTTGCATATACTTCTCTGGAAAATCGTACCCTATCAACATTTCATTAATAAACTCCTACTGGACCATATCATAGGTCTTTTTAAGGTCAATTTTATCAAACATCTGGGAGTAGTCTTTCTTTCATAATGTTTGAGTAGGTCTTGACAAATAAGTACATTTTGGACTAATGCTCTATCCTTCACAAATGCAGCTTGGTTACTACTAACAATACTTGGTAACACCTGGGATAATCTCTGACACAACAATTTGGATATGTATTTATAAAGAACATTACAGCAAGAAATTGATCTAAACTGGCTTGCATTCTCTGGTCTAGTAACCTTTGCATTCAGTATGATCAGTGGCATTCAACTGCTTTAACATTTTCACATTACTTAAGAACTCAAGAATAACATTAGTGACCTCCTCGCCTACTATATAATCTATGCATCTTGAAAGAACCCAGCCCCAAAACCATCAAGACCTGGACTCTTATTAATGCTGATACCAAACATGGCCCTCTTCATATACCCAGGAGTAAACTGTAACACCTCGTATTTTTTCTAACCTCACTTGATACCTTGGGGTCATATCTACATAGGTGTTGAGATGCCATGAGTATGTGTTTTAGAGTGTCATTGGTGAAACATTTGATATCGGACCTAATATGTGCGATTAGACCTTGTAGGAGGTGTTTTGTGATTTCTTGAAGCATTTGGGTAATACCCCGTACACATTCTAACCTCATTTGGTGACTTGGAGTCATGTTTACTTGATGATTAAGATCACTAAGTAAGTATTTTGTAGAGTTTTGATAAGGTATTGGACGATATGCAAGTATCGGAGAAGTGGCCGAAAAATTCAGCAAGGTGCTGAAACTTGCACCACTACCCTGTTTCAGGGGTGTGGCGCAAGCCATCTGCATTCAGAAAATTCAGAGAAGGCCCATTTCTTGCGCCACAGCCTGCTTTGCAGCTAGTGGCGCAAGGCACAAATCTTGTGCCTTTCCGGACCCGTTTTGTAACGCAATTCTACGACGCTTCTTGGATGGTTTCTTTTGGTTCTTTGGAGTTATTTGAGCATTGTTAAAGCTTCAAACACTTCAATACACTCCTACATGATCAAATCATGAGATGTGAATAGTGATCCAAAATGTCCAATGAAGCCAAGGGCGACTAGAATTCCTATTTTTGCGATCGAGGCGACGAATGAGAATCTCCTAAGAGAATATTGTCGTGACATTATGGAATTATGTAAACATGAGATATATGGTGAATAATACATGAAATTTTATGGGTTACATGGATATGTGTTATTGGGCCCAAAGTTAGGCCCAAAATGGAATTAAAAAAACATGGCCCAAGGGCAAATTGACCCATTCTTCCACTTTGACCTCATTTAATGCCAAGGAATGGATAAGCTTGACTTAGGGTCTATATAAAGGCCCCAAGATCAGATTTTTATGATCCAAAAGCTCTCATGCCTTTGTGATATTTTCTCAAATATTTCTTTAAGCTCCAAAGCTCCAAACCCTAAAGAAAAATATTCCTTTGGACTCCTTGGACAAGATCAACATATTCCAAGCCTTGGTAAGTATTTATTCTCATGGATTAACATATTATATGCATGAGAGATTATGTATATTGTGATAGTTGTGTTGGCAAGGTGGTGAATAGTGTCTTTTTGCCTTTGGTGAAAGATGTGCTATCTTGGTGTTTTGAACTTGAATTAGGACTTGTGCCTTTGATGAAAAAGCATGGTATGGACAAAATATGAACATGTATGGTCTTATTTTTGGTATTAAACTTGTTCTTGTCTATAAGTGGAAATTGTGGGATTTTGGCCGATATGTGTTATGAGTTGTATTAAGGTAAAGTGATGGATTATTTGTGATGTGGTATGGATAAGAAAGTCTAAAGGAGAAGTGTTGTGGTGAAATGTATTGATTTTCATGTATTGGCCAATGCATGGAATATTGGGGGATTTTTGGAATAATAATTTTATCAATGGTTTTGTCAAGGGGAAATGGCATGTTTAAGGGCAAATATGTGACTCATTGATGTTACATGCATTTGAAGAGTAGTTGGTGGTTAATGTGAATTCCATATTGTATTTGTGTTGTAGAGCGACACATAAAGAAGGAGCGGGACTATTGTATGCACCTCTAGGATTATATATTCGTATTGAGAATCCAAGGTATGTAAGGTTACTTTGACCGTATCTTTCTGCGGCAAATAGTGTTCACATTGACATGTCATTAGTCCTAGCCCAAAATGTGCTAAGGTCTTCCATATCCGGTTAGCAATGGTCATTGTTATAAATTTCCTACTCTTTGATCATTTGTGAATCTCATGTCTCATATTCATGGTTAATGTTCCAAAAGCTCAAATAAGGTCATGTTCCAATGTTCCAATAGTGAGTATGCTTGTGTCTCTTGTTCATGGATTATTGTCCAATGGTTCCAATGGTATCATGGTGCTAGTAATGTTATATTTCTCATGATGTTTATTCACATGTCTTTCACTTATTGGTTAATGATTCAAAGCTTCCAACAATGTTATGTTCCAAAGTTCAAGTGATGTTATGACTATCAAAGTATCAATCTCAAAGTAATGAACAAAGTAATGCATATGTGGTCAATGATCAAGTACGGGTGGCAGGTCTAGGGGCGTAAGCCTAGCTCGACTCGATCCCGAGGTATGGATTTATGGGTGGCAGGTCTAGGGGCATAAGCCTAGCTCGACCCGATCCCAATGCATTGATGTATGGGTGGCAAGTCTAGGGGCATAAGCCTAGCTCGAATCGATCCCAACACGATGATATGATATGAAAAGACCCACTGATCAGTCGGGGCCCGGGTACATTGTGACATGTAATGACAAGTGAGCATTGAATGTAAAGAAAGTAATGAAAGCAATCCACATGGTTTTCAAAATGCAACATGGTGACTTACTCACATTGATTGGTCAGTTGTATTCGAGTTCATTGAAATATTCATGTGTTGTACAGTTTCATCTGAGCCTTGCATACTCAGTACTTATTTCGTACTGACCCCTTTTGGGGAATTTACCTTACTTGCTGCAGGCGCAGGTACTAGTAGGCCTCCACAGTAGGTTGCCAGTCGTTGCAGATCATTGGTGAGCTCCATCTAATTCGGGGCTTCTCCGAGTCAGTGTATATATGTTTTGGTGTTGTACATGTTGTATAAAGCGGGGACTTGTCCCGACTTTTAGTTCATTTTGGTCAATGCTTTGTTAGAGGCTTTTGTAGACAAGTGTGGGTGTATAAATGTAAAAGGGATATATCGTACTTGACTCGGTGGACTCAACGACCCAGTTTTGCATATGTATATATATAGCATGTTCCATGACTTTCATTGTTGGTCTCTATAGCTGTTATGTGCTTATGGCATACATATGATTGTACATAGGAAAAGGTTGGTTCTCTCGGGCCTTATCGGCTACGGGTGCCAATCATGTCTCGATTGGATTCGGGGCGTGACAAAAGTTGTATCAGAGCAGGTCGGTCTAAGGATGTCTACAAAGCCGTGTCTGAGTAGAGTCTTACTTATCGATGTGTTGTGCACCACATTTATAAGTAGGAGGCTACAGGACATTTAGGATGTTGTTTCATTTCTTCATTCTAGATCGTGCAATAGAGCCAATGTTGTAAGTTGCATTGTATCTGATCTTGGTAATTGTTTTTCTTTTGTATAGTCAAAATACCGAACACTAGAAGAGGAAAAGGTAAAAGTAAGCGGATAGATAGAATTGCTGGTGAAGGAACCAGTATACCACCACCTGATCAAGTTCATCAAGGGGATACTGAGCCTGAATTTGTGTCACGAGCTTCCTCCACTCCCTCTGTACCAGAAGAGTCGAGTAGGAGAAGCGTACCTGTAGAACCACCAGTCAATACTATGGACCAGGATCTTAAAAATGCAGTTCAGATGTTAACACAGTTAGTGGCAGCCCAGAGTCAAGGACGAGCTGGTCCAATGACACATGATGATGATGCGGCTAGAGTAGCAAGTCGCAGAAAGCAGGATTTCCTCAAATTGGACCCACCTATATTCACTGGGTCAGACGTTCAAGCAGATCCACAGGTCTTCGTGGATCAAATTCAGAGGGCCTTGGAAGTTATGCATGTGACGAGGGTAGAGACAGTTGAACTTGCTGCATACAGGTTGAAAGGAGAGGCAATATTATGGTATGAGGATTGGAAGAAATCCCGTGATATTGATGCAACCCCACCTACGTGGGAAGAGTTTAAAATGGCTTTCCTTGATCATTACTTGGCCTATGAGATCCGTGAGGCACGTGCGGATCAGTTCCTAAATCTCCGTCAAGAAAATTTGAGTGTCAGAGAATATAGCTTACAATTTAATTTCTTGGCTCGATATGCGCCAAATGTTGTGGCTACGATGACAGACAGGGTCCATAGATATGTGGACAGACTAGAGCCATATTTGGTAAGAGATTGCACTATTGCGGCCTTGAATAGGGACATGGACATTGCTCGAATACAAGCCTTCGCCCAGAAAATGAAAGATCAAAGACAGAGACGAAGGGTACATGAATTTGATAGGGGACAGTCCAAAAGGGCTAGACCTATGGGACCACCTATGATGTCCCAAGGAGGATCTAGGCCCCGCATGTTTCCTAGACCACCTATACCGTCGTTCTCTTCTTCCACAGGTGGTGCTTATTCTCAGTCTCGAGGGTTTAGTGGGGTTCATGGATCACAGGTAGCAGGTTTCCCTCGTCAGCAGTGTCAGCACTGCGGGCGTATGCATTCAGGCACATGTCGGTCAGGGACGAATGTCTACTTTTGGTGTGGTATGCCGGGACATATAGCGAGAGATTGTCCACAGCGGAGCATGGGTGGTATAGCACGACCGGCTGGGTCGGCTGTTGCGTCATCAGCATCGGTTCCTTCACTGGGCCGAAGGGTGCAGCCTATTGGCCGTGGTAGAGGTGCCAGAGGAGCAGCCAGCACTAGCGGGGTCCAGAATCGCACTTATGCTTTGGTGGACCGCCAGAATTCAGAGGCTTCCCCTGATGTCGTCACAGGTACATTATCCATATTCTCACATAATGTATATGCACTAATTGACCCAGGTTCTACATTTTCCTATGTTACTCCATTGGTTGTCATGAAATTTGCAAAGGCACCAGAATTATTAATTAAGTCAATTGAAGTGTCTACACCGATTGGTGAATATATTGTTGCAAAGAGAGTATATCGTAACTGTGTGGTAACGATGTGTGGTCATGATACGTTGGCCGATCTCATTGAATTAGATATGGTGGATTTTGATGTAATTATGCGAACAGATTGGTTGGCCTCTTATTATGCTATGGTAGATTGCAGGGCCAAGAAGGTGCAATTTTATTTTCAGCAAGAAAATATTCTTGAATGGCAGGGTAATGTAGGGACACCACGAGGAAGATATATTTCCTATCTAAAAGCCAGGAAAATGATTGCCAAGGGATACATATGTCATTTGGTACGAGTGAAAGATAATGATGTGGAACCATTAACTCCACAGTCAGTACCGGTAGTCAATGAATTTTTTGATGTATTTCCAGAGGATCTTCCACGTTTAACCCCAGAACGGGAAGTGGAATTCGGCATTGATGTGATTCCAGGCACTCAGCCTATTTCTATCCCTCCATATAGAATGGTTCCAGCGGAACTGCGTGAATTGAAGGAGCAGTTCAAAGATTTGTCGGACAAGGGCTTCATTAGGCCTAGTATGTCCCCGTGGGGTGCATCGGTATTATTTGTGCGAAAGAAAGATGGCACCTTGAGAATGTGCATCGACTATCGACAGTTGAATAAGGTAACGATCAAGAACAAATATCCCCTCCCTCGCATTGATGATTTGTTTGATCAGTTACAGGGTGCCAAATGTTTTTTGAAAATTGACTTGAGGTCGGGATACCATCAAGTCAGAGTTAGAGAGGAGGATGTACCCAAGACAGCTTTTCGAACACGGTATGGCCATTATGAATTTTTAGTTATGTCATTTGGACTAACAAATGCACCGGCTGTGTTTATGGATTTGATGAATAGGGTATTTAAGCCATTCTTAGACGTGTTCATAACAATATTTATAGATGATATCCTTATTTATTCAAGATCACCAGAAAACCACGCTAATCATTTACGGCAAGTGTTACAGATTCTCCGTGAGCGTAAGTTGTATGCAAAATTCTCCAAATGTGAGTTTTGGTTAAAATCAGTTGCATTCTTGGGCCACATTGTGTCAGATGAAGGTATACAGGTTGATACACAGAAGATTGAAACGGTGAAAAATTGGACAAGACTTACGACACCCACAGAGATTCACAGTTTTCTGGGTTTGGCAGGTTATTACCTAAGATTTGTAAAAGGGCTTGCTTCTATTGCAGCACCATTAACAAAGTTAACTCACAAGGCAATTAAATTCCAAAGGAATGATGCATGTGAATAGGGGTTCCAAAAACAGAAAGATAAGTTGACTTCCACACCAGTGTTAGCACTTCCTGAAGGCACAGAGGGCTATGCAGTGTATTGTGATGCTTCTGGGATTGGTCTCGGATGTGTGTTGATGCAGCATGGTAGGGTGATAGCATATGCCTCACGACAGTTGCGGCCACATGAGAAAAACTATCCCACACATGATCTTGAATTGGCAGCGGTAGTTTTTGCTTTAAAGATATGGCGTCATTATTTATATGGGGTTCATGTTGACATCTATACGGATCACAAAAGCTTGCAATATCTTTTGAAGCAGAAGGAACTCAATTTGAGGCAACGAAGGTGGTTGGAGATTTTAAAAGACTATGACATTGATATTATTTATCACCCAGGCAAAGCAAATGTAGTAGCTGATGCATTGAGCCGTAAGGCAGTAGAAAGCACTAGTGGTCAGTTGAATGCAAAGCATGAGATAATCAAAGATTTGAATCAATTAGCCAGCTTGGGAGTTCGCCTTATTGAATCCTCAGATGATAGAGTTATTGTGCAGAATGCAGCAGAATCCTCCTTGATAGCTGAAGTGAAAGAGAAACAATTTGCGAATTCTATTTTATTGCAGCTAAAGGAAAATGTGCAGCAGAATTTGACCAAGGCATTTGATATTAC
The DNA here is from genome assembly GCA_031232105.1 of Capsicum rhomboideum. NCBI lineage: Eukaryota > Viridiplantae > Streptophyta > Magnoliopsida > Solanales > Solanaceae > Capsicum > Capsicum rhomboideum. The sequence goes on along the minus strand of CP124717.1, from coordinate 49,380,994 downwards.
ACCAAAAGGGGTGCTTCAATGTCAAGGGAGATTATGTGTACCGGACATAGATGAGCTGAGGACACGAATAATGACAGAGGCGCACCATTCGTGCTATTTCATTCACCCGGGTGCTACTAAAATGTACCATGAATTGAAAGAAGTGTATTGGTAGGGCAACATGAAAAAGAACATTGCATAATTTGTCGCGCAATGCCCGAATTGTCAACAAGTGAAAATGGAACATCAGAAATCGGGAGGTTACATGCAATGTATCAATCTTCCAATCTGGAAGTGGGATATGATTAATATGGATTTCATCACGGGTTTGCCGCGTACAGTTTGATTCTATATGGGTCATAGTGGACCGACTTACTAAATCAGCGCATTTTCTACCGGTCAAGACGACCTATACAGCTGAGGATTATGCGAAGTTGTATGTGAAAGAGATAGTACGATTGCATGGTATTCCGCTTTCTATTATATCAGATAGAGGAGCACAGTTCACAACACACTTTTGGAGATCTTTTCAGCAGAGTTTGGGTACACGGGTGAATTTGAGTATGGGTTTCCATCCTCAGACTGATGGACAAGCCGAACGTACTATTCAGACACTTGAAGATATGCTACGAGCTTGTACGTTGGACTTTCAAGGCAGTTAGGATGACCATTTGCCTCTTATTGAATTTGCGTATAACAATAGTTATCATTCAAGTATTAAAATGGCATCATATGAAGCTTTGTACGGAAGGAAGTGTAGATCACCAATCGGATGGTTTGAAGCAGGTGAAACTGCTTTACTTGGGCCAGATATTATACATCAGGCTATGGAGAAAGTTAAAGTAATCCAACAGCGGTTACAAACATCTCAAAGTCGTCACAAGTCATATGCCGATGTTCGAAGAAGAGGGCTTGAATTCGCCATAGGTAATTGAGTATTTTTACAGGTGTCACCGATGAAAGGGGTAATGCGGTTCGGAAAGAAAAGGAAATTGAGTCCATATTACATAGGCCCATATGAAATCATTAGAAGATTTGGACAAGTTGCGTATGAATTAGCACTACCTCAAGAACTTTCCTCAGTCCATCCGGTATTTCATGTGTCAATGCTTTGAAAATGAATAAGAGATCCATCTCGTATTGTTCCACTTGAAAATGTTCAAGTTACAGCGGATCTTACTTATGACGAGGTACCCATTGCTATTCTGGATCGACAAGTAAAGAGGTTGAGGAATAAAGATGTCGCATCCGTAAAAGTCCTTTGGAGAAATCAACAAAAGGAGGAGATCATATGGGAAGCGGAAGAAATGATGAAATCCAAGTATCCCCATCTATTTCAAATGGAACAAGAAGCAGTGCGGAGGTGGAACAATAACAAGTAAGTATTTAAGAGCATTATGTGAATGTGTATACGTATGTTAAAGTAGAGATGCATTTGTTGTATATAAGACGATGTTGTTAACATTCGAGGACGAATGTTTCTAAGGGGGGAAGAATGTAACACCCCGTATTTTTTATAACCTCACTTGATACCTTGGGGTCATATCTACATAGGTGTTGAGATGCCATGAGTATGTGTTTTAGAGTGTCATTGGTGAAACATTTGATATCGGACCTAATATGTGCGATTAGACCTTGTAGGAGGTGTTTTGTGATTTCTTGAAGCATTTGGGTAATACCCCATACACATTCTAACCTCATTTGGTGACTTGGAGTCATGTTTACTTGATGATTAAGATCACTAAGTAAGTATTTTGTAGAGTTTTGATAAGGTATTGGGCGATATGCAAGTATCGGAGAAGTGGCCGAAAAATTCAGCAAGGTGCTGAAACTTGCGCCACTACCCTGTTTCAGGGGTGTGACGCAAGCCACCTGCATTCAGAAAATTCAGATAAGGCGCATTTCTTGCTCCACAGCCTTCTTTGCAGCTAGTGGCGCAAGGCACAAATCTTGTACCTTTCCGGACCCGTTTTGTAACGCAATTCTACGACGCTTCTTGGATGGTTTCTTTTGGTTCTTTGGAGTTATTTGAGCATTTTTAAAGCTTCAAACACTTAAATACACTCCTACATGATCAAATCATGAAATGTGAACAGTGATCCAAAATGTCCAATGAAGCCAAGGGCGACTAGAATCCCTATTTTTGCGATCGAGGCGACGAATGGGAATCTCCTAAGAGAATATTGTCGTGACATTATGGAATTATGTAAACATGAGATATATGGTGAATAATACATGAAATTTTATGGGTTACATGGATATGTGTTATTGGGCCCAAAGTTAGGCCCAAAATGGAATTAAAAAGACATGGCCCAAGGGCAAATTGACCCATTCTTCCACTTTGACCTCATTTAATGCCAAGGAATGGATAAGCTTGACTTGGGGTCTATATAAAGGCCCCAAGATCAGATTTTTATGATCCAAAAGCTCTCATGCCTTTGTGATATTTTCTCAAATATTTCTTTAAGCTCCAAAGCTCCAAACCCTAAAGAAAAATATTCCTTTGGACTCCTTGGACAAGATCAACATATTTCAAGCCTTGGTAAGTATTTATTCTCATGGATTAACATATTATATGCATGGGAGATTATGTATATTGTGATAGTTGTGTTGGCAAGGTGGTGAATAGTGTCTTTTTGCCTTTGGTGAAAGATGTGCTATCTTGGTGTTTTGAACTTGAATTAAGACTTGTGCCTTTGATGAAAAAGTATGGTATGGACAAAATATGAACATGTATGGTCTTATTTTTGGTATTAAACTTGTTCTTGTCTATAAGTGGAAATTGTGGGATTTTGGGCGATATGTGTTATGAGTTGTATTAAGGTAAAGTGATGGATTATTTGTGATGTGGTATGGATAAGAAAGTCTAAAGGAGAAGTGTTGTGGTGAAATGTATTGATTTTCATGTATTGGCCAATGTATGGAATATTGGGGGATTTTTGGAATAATAATTTTATCAATGGTTTTGTCAAGGGGAAATGGCATGTTTAAGGGCAAATATGTGACTCATTGATGTTACATGCATTTGAAGAGTAGTTGGTGGTTAATGTGAATTCCGTATTGTATTTGTGTTGTAGAGCGACACATAAAAAAGGAGCGGGACTATTGTATGCACCTCTAGGATTATATATTCGTATTGAGAATCCAAGGTATGTAAGGTTACTTTGACCGTATCTTTCTGCGGCAAATAGTGTTCACATTGACATGTCATTAGTCCTAGCCCGAAATGTGCTAAGGTCTTCCATATCCGGTTAGCAATGGTCATTGTTATAAATTTCCTACTCTTTGATCATTTGTGAATCTCATGTCTCATATTCATGGTTAATGTTCCAAAAGCTCAAATAAGGTCATGTTCCAATGTTCCAATAGTGAGTATGCTTGTGTCTCTTGTTCATGGATTATTGTCCAATGGTTCCAATGGTATCATGGTGCTAGTAATGTTATATTTCTCATGATGTTTATTCACATGTCTTTCACTCATTGGTTAATGATTCAAAGCTTCCAACAATGTTATGTTCCAAAGTTCAAGTGATGTTATGACTATCAAAGTATCAATCTCAAAGTAATGAATAAAGTAATGCATATGTGGTCAATGATCAAGTACGGGTGGCAGGTCTAGGGGCGTAAGCCTAGCTCGACTTGATCCCGAGGTATGGATTTATGGGTGGCAGGTCTAGGGGCATAAGCCTAGCTCGACCCGATCCCGATGCATTGATGTATGGGTGGCAAGTCTAGGGGCATAAGCCTAGCTCGAATCGATCCCAACACGATGATATGATATGAAAAGACCCACTGATCAGTCGGGGCCCGGGTACATTGTGACATGTAATGACAAGTGAGCATTGAATGTAAAGAAAGTAATGAAAGCAATCCACATGGTTTCCAAAATGCAACATGGTGACTTACTCACATTGATTGGTTAGTTGTATTCGAGTTCATTGAAATATTCATGTGTTGTACAGTTTCATCTGAGCCTTGCATACTCAGTACTTATTTCGTACTGACCCCTTTTGGGGAATTTACCTTACTTGCTGCAGGCGCAGGTACTAGTAGGCCTCCACAGTAGGTTGCCAGTCGTTGCAGATCATTGGTGAGCTCCATCTAATTCGGGGCTTCTCCGAGTCAGTGTATATATGTTTTGGTGTTGTACATGTTGTATAAAGCGGGGACTTGTCCCGACTTTTAGTTCATTTTGGTCAATGCTTTGTTAGAGGCTTTTGTAGACAAGTGTGGGTGTATAAATGTAAAAGGGATATGTCGTACTTGACTCGGTGGACTCAACGGCCCAGTTTCGCGTATGTATATAAATGGCATGTTCCATGACTTTCATTGTTGGTCTCTATAGCTGTTATGTGCTTATGGCATGCATATGATTGTACATAGGCAAAGGTTGGTTCTCTCGGGACTTATCGGCTACGGGTGCCAATCATGTATTGATTGGATTCGGGGCATGACATAAACTCCTTGATCAAAGCACACTGTTGTTCTATTGACAACACAATCCCATTCCTTAGAAACTCTAAGCCCTTACCCTTATACCTTATGTTTCCCCCAACATCTTTTTGTAGTAATTTATGAATACCTCTGTAATTTTCTCCTGAGCTATCTTTACTATGACCATGTCATCTTTTAGATATGGCACTAATTGAATCAGCTTCATCTATTTGATAATAGAGAAAAAATACTGTGCACAATCATCCCTAAGTTTTATCCAGTTTGCCTTACTTTTTTGTAGTAACAAACAACCAGCTAGCCAAGAATATTTTTTAAACTTCTCCCTTACCTTATTTTCAGTATGTTGCACCGTAAGATCCAATGATTGCTGTTGTAAAGCCTCTTGTGCTTGTCTCGATTTCTCTCTATCTTCCTGTCACGACCCGAAATCCCATTCGGGCCGAACTGGCACCCGAAGCCGACATGGCCCGAGAGAACCAATCTTTGCTTATGAACACTCGCATGCATCTCCTCATATGGACCTGATGAAACCCCATGCAACTATGCAAAAGTCACGGATATGGAAACGGATATGGAAACATATGCCATATATATATATATATATCAACTTGGCCGTTGGGGCCAACAAACCAAAATGAGCATACATATCTTACATTCTGTTCCCACATAAGTCTACAAAAGCCTCTACAGATACATTGCTATGACAACCCTAGAGTCGGGACAACACCCCGCTCTATACTCATATACAATACCAAAATGAATGTACATAGCAACTAAGGAAGCCCCGAACCAACTGGAGCTCACCAAAAGTCGGCAAAAGATCCGCAACCTACAGTGGAGTCCTACTAGTACCTGCGCCTGCAGCAAGTAAGGTAAATCCCCCGAGAGGGGTCAGTACGGAGAATGTACTGAGTATGTAAGGCCCTATGAAACTTGTCATAAATACATCAATAGAATCAAAATGTAATAGGATAGGCAACATGAACAACTCATCGATTGCATATGTGGAACAGTGTAGCTTACATAAATTAAGTTCTTTTCTTTATGATTTATTTCTCATTGCTCACATCATAACTTACCCGGGCCCCGACTGATCAGTGGGTAAATAACATACTATTGGGATCGTTCCAGCCAGGCTTATGCCCCTTAGATTGCGATCCATCATAGCATAGTTTTAGGATCGTTCCAGCCAGGCTTATGCCCCTTAGATTGCGATCCATCATAGCATAGTTTTAGGATCGTTCCAGCCAGGCTTATGCCCCTTAGATTTCGATCCATTCCAACAAAACAGGTTCGTTCCGACCAGGGTGTTCACCCCTCTGGATTGCCCCCTGTGCTCAACAACAACCAATTAAGCATTATTTAATTCTTTTACTTTTGTTTGAGAGTGATACGTTGGAGATGGTACATTATTGGAATTTTGGAATAGTAACCAATGAATATGAATCATGAGAATCACCAATGACCAATGAATGAGGAACATATGAGTAATACTAGTCGACAACCGAAAATAGAAGACCTTAGAGCATTTCGAAATCGAATAAGTATAATGACTATGTGATACTATGTGCTGCAGAAAGACTATGGAAAGAGTAACCTTACATACCTTGTATTCTCAATACCAACACACAATCTTAAATGCGTATACAATCGTTCCGTTCCTTTCTTATGTTCCACTCTACAACAAAAATACACAACGGATCCAACATTAACCACCAACTACTTAATGCATATAATAAGTAACATTCTCATGTTTGCCTTTAAATATGCCATGTCCCACTTGACACAACCATTCATGAAAGTATTATTCCACAAATCCCACAATATTCCCAACATTGACCAACACATGATAACCAATAGCATGTCATGCCAAGTTCACACTTTCCACTCTCCATTATCACCACATCATACTTATGCCATCAATTCACCTTAATACACTTCATAGCACATATCGGCCAAAGTCCCACAATTCACACTTATAGACAAGAACAAGTTGAACAACAAAAATAACACCATAAACGTTCATATTTTATCCATACCATGATCTTTCATCAAAGGCACAAGTCCTAATTCAAGTTCAAATCCCATGGATCACAAATTTTATACAAAAGCACAAAGTACCATATCCAACATTTCCAAGCACAACCAACATGATATACATATTCTCTCATGCTTATAATATGTTAATTTATAAGAATAATCACTTACCTAAGCTTGAGAAAGGATGATCTTGCTCCAAAAGTTGTCTTTGAATCTTTAGGGTTTGGAGAAAATATGTTGAGAAATATCTTAAAAAGGCATGGAACTTTGAAGGCAATAAAAATCAGCTTTCTTGCCCTTTATATAGGCCTCTAAGTCCATCCTTAGCCACTCTTAACATTTAATGTGTGTTCTAGAAGCTCTTTGCAAGAATGGGTCATTTTGACCCATTTTGGGCCATGTGTTTTCATCTCATTTTGGGCCTAATGTTGGGCCCAATAACCCATATCCATAATTCCGCATGTTTAATTCATTTCATATGCGTTACGACAATATTCCTACTCATGCTATTCATATTTGTCGCCTCAATCCAAAAAAACAAGCGATTCTAGCCACGTATGACCTATTTTGCCCAAAAGGGTAAAATCGTCATTTTGACCCCAAATTTGTTCTCGAATAATTTTATCATGACAATATAATATTTTACTCATTTCATATATGTTGTAGAATATACGTGGCAAAAATCGGCTCGGTACGTCCCCGGATACCCTTGGGACTTAGAAATTTCCAACTTTCAAAAAAGTGGAAATCCCAAGGTGGCACGCTCCTGGGCGCGCCAACCCACTGCCTCTGGGCTAACATTTTTAGCCCAGAGAGGCGTGGCACGGTCCCAAACGCTCCCCTCCTTAAATTTTGTCGAAAATTGCATTTTTTGACTTTTCTTCGCGAGTTCGGTTAGATACTTCAAGTCCTATTCTTTAACTCACTTATTAACCTTAATATCTTTTGTTTAGAGGTCCTCTTAACCTCATTTTGAACCCCACAACTGTCCCATGAAAATCACAAAACACTTCCACAAAGGTTTAATCCCATATACGAGGCCAAATTCAATTTTTCTCATTCTTAGCATTACAAAATACACACGTATGGCTCTCGACACCTAAATAATCATTGTTCAATGTTGTCAAGTAGGGTTGGGAAGGTACGAGGTGTTACACTTCCTTCACCTACTGCAAGATGTTTATGTAGTTCTTATTATATAGTTCTGTAATGACCCTAGATGTGAGATTTTTCTTTTTATGTAATTTGATCATTTTACCTTTTCCCTTAGTTGCTACATTTAGATTTTGAGGTGCGGGGATGGTTGACACAGTTTTCAATGCCTTTGGGAGGCTTTTGGGAGAGTTTGTGGTTTTTAGAGGCTTTGAAAGTTCTATAGTTGACTTCGATCAACATTTAATGTTCTGAGTGCCGGATGATAATTTGGACAGTTTCATTGGATCAGGATTGTCGAATTTGGGTTATTAGCGAGGTTGGTTCTGGTTCGGAACCTTTATATTGCATTTCGATCCTCATTGTGGAAACTAGTTAAAATAATCTAAAAGGGGTCACTACAAGAAATAAGGCTTTTAACGAGGGAAAATTTAGTTGCTAAAAGTCCTATTCCGGTCGCTATTAGTCACCGATAGTTAAAAGCTCTATCATTAAAGGTTAACGATCGGATTTGAGATCCGATCATTAAAAAATATTTAGCCACAACAAGAAATCCGATCGTTACTGTCACGCCCCAAATCCCAATGAGGAGTGATTGGCACCCGAAGCCGATATGGCTCGAGAGAACCAATCTTTGCTCATGAACCTTCGTATGCATATTCTCGTATGAATCTCATTAAACCTTATGCAACTATGCGGAAGACATGATCATGGAACATATGCTATATATATATTAATGAAACTTGGCCGTTGGGGCCATTAAGTCAAAACGGACATTTATCTCTTACATCCACATACCCACATATGTCTATAAAAGCCTCTAACAGATGCATTTACAAGACCAACTAACAGGCGGGACAAGTCCCCGCTTTATCCAATATTTACAATATCAAAACAAATATACAACTATGACTCAAGAGGCTCCGAACCAACTGGAGCTCACCAAAACTCTGCAAATGATCCACAGTCTATTGAGGAGGTCTACTAATGCCTGCACCTGCAACATGTAAGGTAAGTCCCTAAGAGGGGTCAGTACGAAGAATGTACTGAGTATGTAAGGCCATAAGAAAACTACGTCAGTACATAAGAAATTCAATGGAAACAATTATAAAAGAAACTCTATATGTGGAACCATGTACCTTTCTTTCCTTATTATCATCTCCAATGATAAGTACATAATAACAACAACCATGGAATCAATACAAGAGCAATAACAAGTGTGAATAAACTCTCTTTCTGTATGTGTGATACCATGTACATTACGTTCTTTCTTTCTCTTGCCTTTACTTTACTTTACTTGTACATTGCTCATATGTTGTTAGGGCCTTCATCATGCAGGTGTTCTTTTCACCCCATGGATAAAATATCATCGTCATGCAGGTATTCTTTTTACCCCATGGATAAGATCATATCATCATGCAGGTGTTCTTGCACCCCATGGATAAATGAACATCATCATGCAGGTGTTTGCACCCCATGGATAAACCAACATCATCATGCGGGTATTTGTACCCCATGGATAAATCCCATGAACATAATCAATATGCATTACTTTATTCTTACTTCATTTCTTTACCTTTGAGATTGATACTTTAACTTGTGAGAGATTGGTACTTTTGCTTATAAGAAATTAATACAATGCTAGTCACAACTTTCTTTGAAGGTTTGGATCAATAATCAATGAGTGAGAAACATGTGAATAAACATTATTGGAACATAACCTCCATGGAAATATAACACTGTTGGAACTATTGGACAATGATCAATGAACAAGACACATGAGTATAACCACTATTGAAACCTTGGAACATAACCTCATTGGGCTTTTTGGAACATTACTAATGAATATGAGACATGTGTATAACTCTATTGGAACTTTGGATCATGACATGATTGGAATAATGCTATTCAAACTAAACAAGTCCTCTTTACCTCACTACTCTTGTTGAGATAGTAGTCTTAGCCTTTAAAACATATGACAACTTAAGAACTTCCGTCCATAAATAAGAACTAAGTGGGTCATGATTTGTCTAGGAGTAAAACACATATGAATAACAATATATATCAACCTTAGTTGGAATACTATAGAACCCCTTTGTAGAACACTTTTGAAACTTTAGGACAATGAGCACTAAATAAGACACATGTGGATATCAACGGTTCACCAACCTGAGATGCAATACCTTACAACATTTGGAACTCTTGACATATTAGCCAACGAACGTGAGTCAACCAATGGACATGAGTCAATCAATGAACATAAGTCAACCAATGAACATGAGTCATATGATTCACCATTGACCAATGAATAAGGAACATATGAGTAACTCTAGTCAACTATCGGATACATAATATCTTAGAGTATTTCGGAATCGAATGAATACTATGACCATGTGAACACCATATGTTGCAGCAAGATATAGAAGAGTAACCTTACATACCTTGTGTTCTCAATACGATTCTACAATCTTACGTGTGCATACAATAGTCCCGCTCCGTCCTTGTGTTTTGCTCTACAACATAAGTGCATAACAAAACCAACATTAACCACCAATTACCTTATAATGACATACAATAACAATAAGTCACATGTTTAGCTTTAACATGTCATTCCCCCTTGACAATACCATTTATGAAATCATCATACCAATAATCCCACAATATTTCATACATTGACCAACACATGATAACCAATAGCATGTCACACCAAGCTCATATTTTACACTTCTCCATCACCACCACATCACAATTATTCCATCAAATGACTTTAATACACCTCACAACAAAAAATCGGCCAAAATCCCATAATTTAGACTTATAGAAAAATAACATGTTTAACAACAAAATAACACCATACACGTTCATATTTTATCCATACCATGATCTTGCATCAAAGGCACAAGTCATAATTCAAGCTACAATCCCATGGATAACACATCTCTTTCACAAAACCAAAAATTTCATGTCCAACATTTCCAACCATAAGCAACATGATATACATGTTATCTCATGCTTATAATATGTTAAAGTACAATAATAAGCACTTACCCAAGCTTGGAAGATGATGATCTTGCTCCAAAATTTGGCTTTGAGCTCTTAGGGTTTGAAGAACCACCAAAAGAGTTATCTTGAAAACTCTAGAAAATGAGAGAAATGTGATGTGTGTGTAATAAGATAAAAATATGATTTTTGGCCACCTTTTATAACATCATAGAGTCATCCTTAGCCATTTAATCCACCCTTTGACAAGTCAAGGCAAGAATGGGTCATGTTGACCCATTGGGCCATTCATGTTTTGTTTATTTTTGGTCTCAAATTAGGCCCAAAAGCCCATATCATCTTAACTCACTAACATCAATGTGTAACCCTTCATATACACGTTACAACGATATTACGACTCATGCTATTCATATCCGTAGCCTCAATCCCAAAAACAAGTGATTCTAGCCACGCATGACTTATTTGACTCTAAGGGCAAAATCGTCATTTTGACGCCAAATTCGTTCTCGAGTAATTTTATCATACCAATATAATATGTCATTCATTTCATGTATATACTCATGGTTGTAGAAGAAACGTAGCAACAATCGGCTCGGTACATCCCCGGATACCCTTGGGACTTAGAAATTTCCAACTTTTGAAAAAGTGGAAAAACCAAGGTGGAACGCCCTTGGGCGCGCCAACTTGCTGCCTCTGGACTAAAAATTTTAGTCCAGAGCGGCATGGCACGGTCCCCAATGCGCCCAACACTTAGATTTTTCAAAAATTCCGTTTTTCGACTTCTCTTCGCGGGTTTGGTTAGATACTTCAGGTCCTATTCTTTAACTTACTTCTCAACCTTTATATACTTTGTTTAGAGGTCTTCTTAGCCTCGTTTTGAACCTCACAAATGTTCCACGAAAATTATAAAATACCTCCTTTGAAGGTTTAATCACATTTACGAGGCCTAAAGTCAATTATCTCATCCATAGCATTACAAAATACGTATGTATGGCTCTCGACACCTAAGTAAGCATTGCTCAACATCGTCAAGTGGGGTTAGGAAGGTACGGGGTGTTACAGTTACACCTCCTTTTAACGATTAAAAATCCCCTCATTAATTGTCACTCCAATCACTAAGAACCTTTAATTAAACGTCATATCCGATCAAAATAAATGATTTTTAGCGACCGAATTCTTCCTTTGCTAACTGTATGTTACTTTCAACAACCAAAAAAATACAAATTGAATAACTATTCATTCTGATAATATATTAAAAGTAAATAGTAATCAAAAGATACAAAATAATCTATGCATTTAAAATTTCATAGTTAATTAAACAAAAATAAATCATCATATTATCAAAAAATATACTAAACCAAATTTTATGACACTGTATTTGTCAACTCTTAAGCAAGAGAAAAATGTGATTGTAGATATACAATGAAAGCAACTTTAAAAACCTCCTAACAAAAAATAAATCTGCTTCAACTTCAACTTGTTCTCTAATATTTTTTTTTTGCTTATACTAGCTTCACACTTTCTTCATGGACAAGTTCTCCGGTTATCAAAATCTCAAATTTTTTATTTGTTAAGAGAACAATCTCATATAAATTTAGTAACAAAACTCTCAAAAATAATTTCTTTTTCACAAAAGGACTCACAAATAAAGCAAACACAACTTTTAATAAGCATCAAAATAAATTTATTCGATAAGAAAACTAAACTGATTGGAACTATCCAAAGAAAGCAAACACAAGTTATTCTGAAAGAGAACTCCAAGAACATAGAACGCGAAGAACGACTGAAATCAAAATTAATCACTCAAAAAGGGAAGCTAACATAACTTCTATGAACTGTCCAAATAAATTTAACTATTACTAGAAAGCAAACACAATTATGTTGATAGTAAAACTATACTTCATACTAAATCAAAAAGATGTTTTCTTGTACTATTCCATTATCACAACAACATGAAATATGTACCTATTGTTATCACCTTTACACTATGTGATTTACACTAAGACGTGACTATCTTTTGACCGAGGGACATACATCTATGCCAAATATTTTGTATATGTTTACTACCGATAAGATGAATGAAGGACATGAAAAACATGATAAATGAAAGAACTCTTGTGAGCAGATTAAAATACTGCATGTATCATGAGTAACTCACAGATTAGATAAAGCGTCAACTCATTTATAGATAAATTTCACTTGCATGCTACAAGAATGCCAAATGATAATACTCAAGTGTTTAAACATATAGTAAATGTGGGCGACATGAAATGAACAAGCAAAAAATTACCTGTAAGTGACTAAAAAGTGACATGACGAAACCAATAGTTGAGAATAAAGTAAAATAACAAATGAAACTGCAACAGCTTCATGATTGCCTAGAGTTTCGCCCAAGGCTTCATTTTTTGCTCCATTTTTGTGAACAAAGAGATAATAAATAGGGATAGAAAGAGAGATTAGTGAAATAATTAACGAATCAATGGTTGGCAAGTATACTCCTATTCATAGATGTATAAACTCAACAAACTAATCTCATTTTTTCTCCAAATAATCCACCAACAAGAATACAAAATGTATTTATGCATATACACAATGAAGGACAATGTATTCTAAATTATTTTTATTAAACCACATATTTTATCATTGACTTCGGGAGCCTAAGATAAATTCTCTAAATTCAAGTCAAATCCAATAATGCACTACAAGTAGACAAGAGTTTTAATCATAGAAACTTACTAACAAAAGAATTTTCAAACAACGAGATATGCTAAATCACCCGGGAAGAACATATTTCAAACAAGATTAATCCTGTTACTTAATTATATGCTCATTTTCAGACCATCTAAGGACCAAGACTGTCATGCCCCGAATCCCAACGAGGTGTGATTGGCACCCGGAGCCGATAAGGCCCGAGAGAACTAAGCTATGCTGCCATACATTCATACGCATACCATAGGAAACACCATTTTCACATAAGAACATGAATGGCTAATATCGGAAGTCATGGAACATACGACATATATATATATATACACATTTGAGAAACTTAGCCGTTGAGGCCATCAAAAAAAGACTTCATGAGTCATCTTATGTACATATACCCACATGCGTCTACAAAAGCCTCTAACAGATGCGTTGACCAAAACAAACTAAAAGTCGGGAGAAGTCCCCGCTTTATACAACATGTACATCCCCAAAACATATATACACTCTGACTCGGAGAAACCCCGGATTAGCTGGATCTCACCAATGAACCGCTAACGACTGGCAATCTACTGAGGATGCCTACTGGTATCTGCGCCTGCAGCAAGTAAGGTAAATTCCCCCAAGAGGGGTCAGTACGAACAATGTACTGAGTATGTAAGGCTGTATGAAACTGAATCAGTATATAAGGACCTTCATGGAAAAATAATCATAAGGGACATGCCCATTATAGATAAGCCCCCAATCTACATATTTGGAACTACGTGCATTACTTTCGATACTCACTTCATGTTTGTACCTGTTCTTACTTGCTTGCCTGTCATTGGTTATATGTATATATATATATATTGCCCGGGCCCAACTGATCAGTGGAAACAATCATACCATCATGAAGGTGTTCATGCCACTCCATGGATACACCCAAAATGTTGGGATAGTCATCATGAAGGTGTGTTCTTTCACCCCATGGATATCATCATGAAGGTGTTTATTTCACCCCATGGATACACTCGTAATACTAGGATCGTCATCATGAAGGTGTTTAGGTCACCCCATGAATACACTCATTTATGAAAGATTATTACATAGAGGATTATGACAATTTTTATTTGGAGGTACACATATATGCATTTTGTTATCCTTCACTTCATGAGATTGATACTTTGATAATTGTAACATTATTGAAAGTCTTGGAATATAACATTATTGGAACTTGGAATCATGTCTATAAGTATGTTATTCATGAATGACAATAGCTCAAGAATAAGGTATATATGATCAACACTAGATGATAACTTGGAATGGAATACCTTAGGATATTTCGGAAATGAGGAAGTACCATAACTCATATGAACAACATGCTGCAGAAGGATATAGATAGGATAACCTTACATACCTTCACTTCCAAGTATGGATACGCAAGCCTATCTATGAATACAAAAGTCCAGCCTCTTCCTTACGTCTTACTCTACAATACAAGTACATAACGAGGCTTGCATTAACCAATTACTTCATTTCAAGTGTATAATATGACAATAAGTTACATAGTTGTCACACAACGTCATTTCACCTTCATACAGTATCATGTACTGCTTTACCATTACCAAAACAAGCCACATATCACCCATGGTATCACACATTACTAACATTCCACACCAAAATCATGCTTTACACTTCCTCTTTAATACTATGTTACATTTACGTCATTACGTCGCCCGAACGTCTTTCACAACAACACATTAAGGTCAATACATACTTAAAATAGTTCAACATGTCCCCATACGACACTTTAAAGTCATTAAAACGACACCACAAGTTGATAATTACATCCAAAAAGGGTATAGGGGCCTTCGGGGACCAAGACGATACGTAAACATTCAAAACCGAAAACCGGGCTGACCTGCGCTGCCACCTGCGCCCGCAGATTGCTCCTGGCAGATTCAAGAAGAATCTGCGCCCGCAGATGCCTCCGTCTGCGGGGGCGGATGCCCATTTTGGCCAAAATGGGTCCTTTTTGGGTCTTTTCATGCAATGAATGGTCCATGATCAGAAACAAACTTTTTTTAACATATTTTTGATCATTTGAATGCCAAAAATCAGTCATGGTCTCACAACACACCTAAACAACACCCAAAACTACACTTCACGGTCAAAACGTCACCAAAACCATAACCGATTTCTCAACAATTATTCCAAACCTCAATCGCAAGGATAAAACAAGGCAAGACTATTATCACACCTCACATGACAATATTGAATCCATCAAGTTCATTTCCTTTAAGGCCACAAATACCTATTCAAGTTTACAAGGCAAAACCATCTTCCAATTGCAAAAATAGGCAGTTTTTACACATAGCACATGGTCCAAGACTTTGCCAACACCACCAACATAATTTATAGACTATCATAAACATATCATATAGTAAACCATGAGAAGAATACTTACCAAAAGGTGACCTTTCCCCAAAAGAGATGAGAGCTTAGGGTTGTTTTTTTGAGAGAAAAGTTTTTTTTTTTTTATAAGTCTTGCAAATGGCATGAGAGTTCTTTTGGATAAAAATCTGATTTTTATCTTTAAATAGCCCCTTTAAAATGAACCTCATCCACACACTTGGTGTGTTTACTTGGTCAATGGAAGACTAGGAAAGAATGGGTCAAAATCTCTTTTGGGCCATGTCTTTCTCTTGATTATTGGGCCTCATTTGGCCCAAATGACACAAAACTCATTAATGCCCATCATTTAATGCATAATTCACCAAATTCCTCATGTTTCATTATTCCCATCAATATTACGGTAGTCGGCCAGACTCAGAAACGTACAGGGTGTTACAAAGACCTTACAAGAACTTATTAGAACAAAAATCACTCTTCTTAATGGCATTCTAGAAATACACTTCAAACTTTCTGAATTATCAAATTTATTTTTAGCATTACACAAGTTCTAAAGTGGTTGTCCAGATATGTTGGTGAACCAAGATAAAGATTTATAAGGATAAGTTTTTCAAAAAATAGAGGTCTAACTAAGCCATTTCAATCAGTTTTATAACTCGCACATATCAGGTAATTGTAGTGACATTTCAGTCATAAATAATTATAGATTTTGAGCTAGATAATAGGTCAATTAGAAACATATAGTAAATTAAATCAAGCATGTATTCATCATATAAGAAAAAATATGGAATAGAAAGAATATGAGAAACACTAATATTGCTTAATAAAAAATGTGTAAGAATTACAGAGAATTAATTTATATTCACATTAGCATAGTTAGCTCGTATTGTTAACAACAAGACTCAGAAGACAAACCCAAATATCTAATACAATCTTAAATTTAGCAAATATAAATCAAGGACATAATACTAAAAGATTCAAATACCTTACTTCCAACAGATTCCGATGATGAGTTCTCTTAAAAGAATCCATATGGCATGTTTTGAACACCCAACTTTGCAAATTTTTTAACATAATCTTCGACCAAAAAAGAAGCAACTTGAAGAAATATCTTAATGTAAAAGTTTAATATAAAGATTGGATAATCATTACGAAAAGATAAAGTTTCATGTTGGTTTAAGGAATTGATGACATACTCCTTAATTAGCTTCCCACGAGTCATGAATTAACTCAAAGAGATTTCAAAAAAATATCTGTGTATAAGCAATCAAGTATGGTAAACATAATACACTCATTAGTTTTTAAAGTACATAATAAGGTGAGAGATTGGAAGTATGATAAAATATAGCTATTTAATCATGATTTTCTTTTCAAAAATAAGATTGGGTCAACAAACATGCAAAACGGTAGTACTAGCTAGGATCAATAGTCAAATAAATGAACACAATTATTGAAACATGTAATCACACCTGTGAAAGGGAAAAAATGAAGGCCTCTTATTGCCGAATATACCATTGCATTAGACATGTTTCAACATACAAACTAGGAATAAAGGTAAAAAAAACCTTAATGAAACATTTATCTGTACACATTCTAATACATGGTAACTATTTAAACACAATCTCAAAATGTAAATTTTTAATCTCACTTCATTGTTAAATTAGCTTAGCAGATGCTATGTACATATACACGTAAAACATCACTGTTACGTCATTCGCAATCAATGAAACAAGATGGAAGAGTTTCAACATAAGAGTTCATTTATGAATTAAATAAGAAATAATTAACAGTGACTCCACTCAACAAATGATTTAAAGGTCTATACCCGAAAACTTAGAAAAAAATCAAGTCCCAAGTAAGAAACATAAAGTCCAGTTAAGCATAAAAATAATAACTTATTATTGTAAGACGTATATAAAAGAAAGGGACAAGAGTATCCATCCCAGAGATGTTATGAGCTATATCTCAAACCAATTACTCCATAATATTTTGATGTACTCTGAACATTCAACATGTTAGATAATCTAAGTTGTACAGATTCTTCACTTTCCATGGTGCACTCGTGTCAGATTCTCCAAAAATATACCACTTTTGGAGAATTTAATACGCACCCGCTGACATTTTTGAAGAGTTCGAGTAACATAAAAATAATGCAAGTTCACAAGTTTAGACCAAGAAATTTGAGATGTCAATAAAATATCAGGTGGGCTAGCAGCAATCTATTCTAGCAGAAGTTGGTAGGCATATGACTAAGACTAAGAAAAAATGGAAACAACTAAAAGCTCTAGTAGTGTAAAAGTAAAACAAACTAGCAACTAACACCACATATTGAGAAGCACAACAGTATTACTTCTAAGTCTCTAATTAAAAATTAACATATAACTTTCATCGAGAAAAAAAAATGAAAAATAATATGCAAACTAGAAGAAACCTAGAACATGTAGCATCTCAAAATCCAGAGCACATTAAATCATCTATAATCAAAAGGTATACTCATTTATAATTTGATTTCTAGAAGCAACAATAGATGAATTGCTTCTAAGAGGCTTACTTCGCTCAACTTTAACACCGAATTCTTCAAAATCATCAAATGATTCTTCAGTTGAAAAAGAACCAAGGGAAAAACTATAAACTTATTCTTGCTTACAGAAAAGAAATTGACAACCGGTACAATTACCACAATTCAACATATAAAAAAGTGACACCCTAATATGTATAAATATGTGAATTAGGGATAGAGAGAGACCTGACAAAGTGATTCATTTACTTGTGGCGTCAGAGACATGGCTTCTTTTTGATAGATTCATCACCCGATTGCACATGAGCAAGATGCAATTGGAGATTAGGGCTGATGTGTCATGGTTACATGGCACTGTTGATGCTTAAAACAGGGAAAATATGCAATAACTTAGGTGTATTTTGTTGGTATGATGTGGTTTCTATCCTAATTTGCAGGAAAACAGGTTTTAAAGGCAAAATAAGCAAAAGAGGAAGAATCAAGCCCGAGAACGAAGTGTTGGAAGAAGAAAGAACAAGAGGCTGCAAAAAAGGAGTACTCACGCCACAAGTCACGTGGCGTGGAATCCACTCACGCCACGTGAGTGGCTATCGTGACTCAAGTTCAGAAACTGAAAACTCATCCTGATTTCCACGGCAGGGGTCACGTGGCGTGACTGACATCCACGTGACGTGGAAGCCTGCTGTGATCCAACTTCTAAAGACCACAAGTTGAGCCTGATTCCCACGACATCAACCTACATGGCGTGACTTGGTTCCACGACACCAAGTCACGATACCGTGGAAGTTGCCGACTCTGTTCTCCTATTTGGTTTTGGATAGGACTAGTTTTGTATCTATAAATACCCCTATGTAGTCCTAAGTGCGGGAGTTGGACAATTTACTACTTTGAGAGTTATTTCATACTGTTTCAGACATATATTTGGTTTTGTATTCACAAACCCTAATTTGAGTTTTATTGATAATTGAAATTTTGGGTTTCCTTCATTCTTGTGAGATCATAGTTATGCTTTCATCTTTGAATTATTCTTGTGTTCTTACAATTATGAGCAGCTAAACCCATCAACTAGGGTTGTGTGAACCATGAGGAATTAACGAAACCGGTTAAGTGAAAAGCAATTTTGTACTGCTGTGTATGCATGTATTGTTGTTTCCTTCGTTGTGATTGCTTTTCTAACGGTTGCAAACGTTAGAAACTCGCCTGTATTCTAGACTTGCTCGAGAGAGAGGTAGAGATTGAAAAAAGGAGATAACAACAGAGATTTGAAGCTATCAACCTTCATCTAATAACCGGAGCCTTAGCGGGAAAGATTATCTGAAATCCAGGACAAGGGTTAGTATTGCGACACTCGGAGTCTGAGAGGAGAAGAGTGAAATTCGTCTAATGAAGGTCGAGAGACAGTTAGATAAACCTAACTTGTTAGATTTTGCATGTAGTGCAACGGGACAACCTTGTTAAGCACAAGTAACCGGTGGAGTTAAGGAATCATTGGGGATCATGGTCCTAGTGAATTTCTCTTATTGTTTACAAACTCAATACAACCAGCAATCGTCATTGTTACTATTCACTAGCAAAATCCCCCAGTTTTATTTACTTTCCAGTTGTTCCATCCGGTATTCTACTCATACTTCGACCTATTCCCTATGGGATTGACCCCAACCTAGTTGGGTTCTATATTTGATTCAGCGACCGCATTGTACTTTTTCAGAGGTATACTTTGGGCGACATCAAATTTTGGCGCCGTTGCCGGGGAATACGGTTACGAAGTTGGACATTACTAGGTGGATTTGATTGGTTGTGTTTTTACATTCTTTTGAGGGCATACGCCAGTGTATGCCAAATACTAGGAGTCAAGGCAATCCCCTGATTCCACTTGATCTTGAAATCGAAAGGACTCTGAGAGCTAATCGGAGAATGGTGAATACTGAAGGAGTTCAGAATCCCGCAGCTGCGGGAGACATTCACAACCAGCCAATTCATCCGGCTGGTCAGGAAACAATGGAACAAACTACTGCTCGATTGACACGAGAAGAGCATATTGGACAAGCTGCTCTTAGACAAGCAGAAAGAGATAATCGAGGTATGTAAGAAGCAGCACAACGTCTGGCTGATGCTGAAGAGCGACAAAGACGATTAAGAGAACAACCGAGACAACATGTGCCTGTTTATGATGATCCTAAAGATGAATATGTGGCCTATTTTGAGCCAATCGAGAAAGGTGCCATTGTTCCACCTGAGTTACCTCCGGGCACTAAGTTTGACATCACTAGTGCCATGATCCATCTGCTGAACTTGAAGGGCGTGTTTGCGGGTCTTCCTAATGATGATCCAAACATGCATGTAATGAATTTTGTGGGGGTCTGCACGTCATACAATCTGCCTAGAGTTGACCAAGAGGCTATACGGTTGAGGTTGTTCCCATTCTCTCTTACAGGAGAATCCACATTGTGGTTGGCTGAGCTGCCACGAGGTTCCATCACTACTTGGTAGGAATTGAGAAATCAATTCTTGGAAAGATTTTTCCCACCATCCAAGATACTGCAGTTGAAAGACGAGATCTATAATTTCAGACAGTTTTATTCAGAAGCACTCTATGAAAATTGGTTGAGATTTAAAAAGAAGCTACAGAACGTGCCAAATCACCGGATGAGTGGTCGGAATTTACTTGAAATCTTCTACAAAGCTTTGAATGTCAACACAAAGGGAGTAGCGGATACTATCACTGGTGGAGCATTCATGAGTCTGAGATGGGACCAAGCTTCTGAGATATTAGATCGTGTCACTAAGACCAACCGAGGATGGAATACTCGAGAGGCAGATACACCGGCTGGAACATATGCTATTGGAGCTTCAGCAGCTCAAAGGGCTTTGGATGAATCTGTGGTGCAAGAGGTCGCTCAGTTGAGAACAAAAATTGGTCTTCTAGCCAAACATATAGCGGCCAGAGATGTGGAGAAGGTGCATGCTGTAGGTGCATAAAGCAAATCGGCTAGACACGATGATAGTGAGTCTGATGAAGAGGCAAAGTATCTAGATCGCGAAGTGGCGGGTTTCCGAGCCAAGGGCCAAGGGTCTAATCAAGAATCTTGGAACTCAAGGCAAGGGAATCAAGGTCGGAACTATTATGGTGACAGCTACAACAAATTAGGATACAGAGATCGAGAATGGGACCGTGATGGTGATTGGAGGCGGAAATATGATAATCGAGAAAAGAATGACATATATGTACCACCTGGAAGGCGTGATGAGGAGTCTGTAAGTTTAAGGATGTAGGCACTCCTCAATAAATTGGTCAAAGGTGCGGAAAGTCAGGAAAATTGCTTGAAAGAAATTAGGACTGACATTTCGGGCATAAGTAAGAAAGTGGAGTCCCATTCAACTGCCATTAAACAGTTGGAGAAACTGTTTGGGCAGATTTCATTGGCACTGAATCAACGTCAGCCAGGAACCCTTCCAAGTAATACCATCCAGAATCCTAAAAATGATAGTCATTACCTCGCCATCACTACTAGAAGCGGGAAGTGCACGACAGATCCACCTATGCCTGCCGACAGTAGTGTGCTTAATGATCCAGTGGTTATCGATGTTGAAGCTGAGTTAGATTCGGATAATACAAAGGGTGACATGGTTCCAAATCAGCATGATGATAGCGACAATGCAAAATCTGAGAAGAGGAAGGAGAAAGAGGTACCAAAGGTGCTCAAAACTATCCCACGACCTCCTCCTCCCTATCCTCAAAGGTTGAAGAAGAAGGTGAAGGAAGAAAAGTATCAGAAGTTCATCACTATGTTGAACGAGCTGTCAGTTAACATCCCTCTTGTAGAGACATTGGAGCAGATGCCAGGTTATGCCAAGTTCATGAAAGACTTGGTGACAAAGAAGAGAACAGTCATTTTTGAGCCAGCAGATAACATTCATCATTGTAGTGTAGTTGCTTCCCGGTCCTTAGTTGAAAAGAAAGAGGATCCAGGAGCTTTCACAATTTCGTGTACTATTGGGTCCTACGACTTTGCTAAAGCACTGTGCGATTTGGGTGCTAGCATCAACCTAATGCCATTAGACGTGTTCAAGCAATTGGGGTTGGGAGCACCAAAACTAACCTCTATGAGACTTCTCATGGCTGATAGAACTATGAAAAAGCCGGTTGGCATTCTGTACGATGTTTTGGTGAAGGTTGTTTCTTTCATATTTTTGGCTGATTTTGTGATTCTCGATTGTGAAGTTGACTTTGAGGTTCCCATCATATTGGGAAGACCATTCCTTGCCATGGGTCGCGCATTGGTTGATATGGAAACTGGGCAGCTGAAATTTAGATTGAATAATGAACAGGTTACTTTCAATGTCTGTCGGTCAATGAAGCAGCAACCAAGAGATAAGCGAGTGATTTCAGTGATAGATGCGGTTGATGATATTGAGGTTGCTGTGTCCATTGAAGAAAGGTTGGGAGTAGAACCTCTGGCTGCCGTGATCATGAACTTTGAAGACGATGGTATAGAAGACTATGATGAGATGGTGGGTGCACTAGTTGGTGAAGGAGCATACACTTATGCTCCCAAGAAACTCGATCTTGATTTGAAGAATAGGGTGACTCCACCAGCTCATCCATCTATTGAGGAGCCTCCAGTTGTAGAGCTTAAGGCTCTTCCGGCCCACCTTCGCTACACTATCTTGGGAGCCAACAATACATTGCCAGTGATTATTTCTGCTAAGCTGGTGGATTGGCAAGTAGAGGCTTTGGTTTCAGTTTTGAGAAGATTTAAGAGGGCCATTGGTTGGTCCATTACGGATATCATAGGTATTCCACCCGGCATTTGCACTCATAAGATCCAGCTTGTTCCTGAGTGCATACCTAGCATTGAGCACCAGCGTCGTCTGAACCCACCTATGCAGGAGGTTGTAAAGAAAGATATCATCAAGTGGTTGGATGCAGGAGTGGTTTATCCCATTGCTGATAGCAAGTGGGTGATCCCAGTTCAGTGTGTGCCGAAAAAGAGAAGAATCACTGTGGTTCCAAACGACAAAAATGAGTTGATTCCAATGAGGCCGGTGACTGGGTGGAGAGTTTGCATGGACTATCGAAAGCTGAATTCGTGGACTGAAAAGGATCATTTTCCTATGCCCTTCATGGATCAGATGTTAGACCGTCTTGCTGGTAGAGGATGGTATTATTTTCTTGATGGCTATTCGGGGTATAATCAAATTTTTATTGCCCCCGAAGACCAAGAGAAGACCACTTTCACTTGTCCATATGGGACGTTCGCATTCAAGAGGATGCCTTTCGGTTTGTGTAATGCACCGGCCACCTTCCAACGATGTATGATGTCCATTTTCTCCGACATGGTAGAATACACAATCGAGGTTTTTATGGATGATTTTTCTGTGGTGGGTGACTCGTTTGAAGGTTGTTTGGCACACCTTGACAATATGCTACAAAGGTGCGAGGAGTGCAACCTAGTGCTGAATTGGGAAAAATATCACTTTATGGTCAATGAAGGTATCGTATTGGGGCATCAGATTTCGAAGAACGACATTGAGATGGATAAGGAGAAAATCGAAGTAATTGAGAAACTGACCCTACCTATCTCTGTAAAAGGTTTCGAAGTTTCTTAGGTCATGCTGGTTTTTATAGAAGATTCATCAAGGATTTCTCCAAGATTGCTCATCCCTTGTGCAAACTTTTAGAGAAAGAGGTGAAGTTTGTGTTTGATGAAGCATGTCTTAAAGCATTTGAGTGTCTTAAGGAGAAGTTGGTGTCAGCCCCTATTATTGTGTCACCGGATTGGACTAAGCCTTTTGAGGTTATGTGCGATGCTAGTGGAGTGGCTTTGGGTGCAGTCCTTGGCCAAATATGTGAAAAGATATTACACCCGATTTACAACGCTAGCAAGGTGCTTAATCCTGCTCAAAAGAATTACACTGTGACTGAGCAGGAGTTGTTGGCAGTAGTATTCACTTTTGATAAATTCAGATCTTACTTGATTGGTACGAAAGTGATTGTGCATACAGATCATGCAGCCCTCCGGTATCTTATGTCGAAAAAGGATGCTAAGCCAACACTGATTCGGTGGGTACTTCTATTGCAAGAATTTGACTTTGAAGTCAAGGATCGAAAGGGGACCGAAAATCAAGTGCCTGACCATCTTTCATGCCTTGAGGAGGAGGCCATACTTAGATTAAAGGATGATCTAGAGATGGATGATACTTTTTTGGATGAGTAAGTACTGGCTGCATCTCAAGACTTGATCCTTTGGTTTGCTGATTTTGCCAACTTTTTGGCAAGTGATCTAGTCCCGGAAGATATGACATATCAGCAGAGAAAGAAATTCATACATGAGGTAAGAAAGTTCTTCTGGGATGAGCCGTATTTGTTTAGGGTGTGTGCTGATGGTATAATTCAAAGATGTGTCCCAGAGTCCGAAATGATAAATATTTTGGAGGCGTGTCACTCATCTCCAGTTGGGGGTCATCATGGAGGTGCACGGACCGCCCATAAAATCTTGCAATGTGGGTACTACTGGACCAGTATTTACAAAGATGCTCATGACTATGCCCGTGCTTGTGACCGGTGTCAAAGGCAAGGTAATATTTCACGCAGACATGAACTTCCCATGACAACTATACTTGAGCTTGAATTGTTCGATGTGTGGGGAGTTGACTTTATGGGTCCGTTTGTGAGTTCGCATGGAATGAAATACATCTTGGTAGCCATTGACTACGTTTCTAAGTGGGTGTAGGCAATTGCGCTTGCTAATAACGAAGGGAGAAGTGTCACAACTTTCTTGAAAAAGAACATATTCTCACATTTTGGGACACCCCGAGTTATTATTAGTGATGAAGGATCCCACTTTTGCAACCGACTGTTCAAAGCCCTGCTTGAAAAATATGGTGTCAAACATAAGGTGGCAACACCTTACCATCCTCAGACAAGCAGGCAGGTGAAGGTGTCAAATCGCGAGATTAAGTCCATTCTGGCAAAAACAATTAATGCAAATAGGACTGATTGGGCTCGACGACTGGATGATGCATTCTGGGCATATTGGACGGCTTTTAAAACACCAATTGGTGCATCACCATATCAGTTGGTATTTGGAAAGTCTTGCCATTTGCCCGTTGAACTAGAACATAAAGCTTTGTGGGAGTTGAAAAGGGTGAATTTGGACCGGAGTGAAGCGACCCAATTGCGACTTGAGCAGATGAATGAGATGGATGAATTTCATCTCTGGGCTTATGAAAGTTCAGCATTGTATAAAGAAAATATGAAATTGTACCATGATCGTCGGATTGAGAACCGCAAATTTCACCCGAGCGACTCAGTTTTATTGTATAATTCTAAGCTTTGCGTGTTTGCTGGAAAACTGAAATCCAAATGGTATGGCCCATTCACTGTCGTTCTAGTATTCTCACATGGTGCTATTGAGCTAAAAGGAGCAGATAATGTCCTATTCAAAGTCAATGGACAGCGTGTTAAACATTACGTAGGAGTTCCGGAAGAGATAAGGATGATTGAAGAACTTGAACTTGATGAAGTCTGAGTAGTCAAGTCAGCCATGTCGTGCCGCGACGTTAAATCAGGCGCTTCATGGGAGGCAACCCATGGGCTAGTTGGAGAAGTCTGAGTATCCAAGTTAGCCATGTCGTACCGCGACCTTAAATCAAGCGCTGATTGGGAGGCAACCCAAGATTTGTTATGTGAAGATCGGATTATTGAGGAACAGTTAGCTGAAAATCACATAATTTACCTGACTGGGGGAAATCTCATCCACGACATGACTCACGTCACGTGAGGGTATACTACGCCACGTGATTGGTATCGTCAAAATCAGAGGAAAATTTCCAAGTTCTGAATCTATTCCACGGAATGCATCCACGTGACGTGGATAGGATCCACGCCACGTGATTAGTGTCGTTGAAATCAGACACCTAGTCCAGTCTCAGAACATCAGTCACGGCAGACCTCATGTCACGTAGGTCACACCCACATGGCGTGGGTTGTGTCGTGAAACATAAAAAAATTCAGAAACCCAAATTCGACCCGACCTAAACCCATTTTTCTAAAATAAATCCGAATCCCTTCTTCCTTACCTGATATAAGTCCGATCCATCTTCTTTTTTTCCCACTTTTAAATCCTTCAACTAAAACCCTAAAATTCCAATTTTATCTACTTCTCCCCATTAAATCTGAATCCCCTCCTTCTCAAACTCCAAAAATCCAAAAACTCTTTCCCAAAAAAACTCACCAAATCCGAACCCTAGACTCCGAAAATCTCAAAAATCCGAACCCCATTACCAAATAAGTCCTAAAATCCCAATCAAATATACCAAACCCGACCCAAATCTGACCCAAATACCCATAATTTGATCAAAAACCCATTATCATGCCTCCAAAATCCAACCCCAAGAGTGACCACCTTGATGCCTCATCCCGGATTCGTACCAAAAATCCAAATTTACCGACCCGTCTTTGGGATGAACCATCTGATTCAGGGCAAAGTGGTTCTGTGGAGGAATTTGATGTTAGCCTGGATGATACTGCTTTGGTTCTTCGGGCTACGAGGTTACAGATGCAAGCCCGAGTGGCTGCCCGGGCAGTAATTCAGCCAGCCCCACCACCTGTTCAGCCAGCTATTCCGACTGAGTCTTCTGAGTCCGCCCCCCAGTCTGAAGAGGGTGAGGATAGTTCTGCGTCCGACTCTGATGATGATGCTACGGGCCAGGGTACTTCTGTGGCGAAGGCTACGACTTCCGTTTCAGGTTCTGGTGCCCAGAATACTCCGACTCCCACATAGAGTACTGAGATTCAGCGTTGGTGTATGTAGGGCATGTGTGTCTTCTATGATAGATATGCCGAATTGACTAAGAGAGGGGTGTGTAGGAGGAGCATTATGGAGGAGCCACGGTATCGGGTGGATGAGTTGAGGACCTTGACTGATATATGGCCTGTTTTTGAGAGATACTGTCTGGGGTGGATGGCACAGCCTTCTGGTCGATATAGCTCAGAGTTAGTCTGAGAGTTTTATGCCCCGTACACTGCATCAGTGGATTTGGGCACTCTTGTTGGGCAGAAATTTATATTCCTGCCATTTTTGACCCATGTTATGGTTTGTGGTACCCGTGTGGATATTTCAGAGCAGACCATTCACCGCTTCTTATTTGGGGCTGATCGCCCACTTCCTGCATCCACTGCTGAATATGATCATAGGATGGACACTGTCAGAGATAGGGTTAAGATGAGAGATGCAGAGCAGAAATTGGATTTCCTTAAATGGATTGCAGGGTACATAGCCGAAGATGGTGTGGCGGCTAGTTGGGTGACTGGGAATCTGGACATCAAAAAGTCCACGCTTTATTTTGCTGGTAAATTCTGGTGGTCCGTGGTTCGCCATCGGTTGGGTCCAACCAATGCTGACAACTCACTCACGTTGGAGCGGGCAGTAGTAGTAGCCACCATCTTAGCTGGTTATGCGATTTCTTTTGCTAGATACATAGTCCGGGAGATCCACGAGCGGGCGTTCAGAGATCACACGAGTATCCCCTTTCCATGCTTGATCCAGGGGTTGTGTGATAGGGCAGGGGTGGCCAGGATACCTGCCCTGGACCATTATATCGAGGTGACCCGCATTGCAGACATTGGGCTGATGCAGCAGATGGGTTCACACCCCATTCTTCCACAAGGGTCACAACCGTCTGAGTCATCGGGTGCAGCACTGGATGAGCCTAGTAGTGCACCTTTGCCTGTTCCTGCACCAGTTCGGGTACCTATACAGACTGAGGGCGCTGGCCCTATTGAAGATGGGGTAACCAGTACTAGTGCCCTTCCAACTCCTGCTGGGATGGTTTCAGTATCGAGAGACTTTCTATAGTAGCTGATAGACAGGAAGACGAAGAAGTTTGAGCGCCAGGTTCACACTGAGACTCAGATGGCTAAGTTGGTATCCCAGCTTAAGCCTTGGGTTCAATCTACAGTAAAGGCTGCGGAGACTAGGGTGGAGACTCGGATGAATGCAGCTATGGACCAGTTTATGCGGGGCTTGCATGGGCAGATTGATAGTTTCGAGGCACGTATGGCCTCCCGCTTGAGTGCTGCACCGAGCCCTGATATGGCTGGCTTGACCTAGGAGGTAGCTGCGTTGAGAGAAGAGGTTCGGGCACTGGCATCGACCATCACTCCCATTATACCACCTATGCCTGTCCCTACCTCCGTGCGACCAACATTTGAGGTTGTTTGTTTGCTGATGAGGAGCCTCCGATAGATAGAGGCAAGAGACCCCGCAGTTCGACGGATGGGGATGCGAGTGATGCTGAGTACGAGAGAGATCTGAGGAGGGCTGTTAAAGCCTCCCGGGTAGAGTACCATGCGATCCAGATTGAGGCAGAGCAGAGGGCGCGTGGTGCATCTACCAGTTAGGCTATCCCCCCACCGGATGTGACTCCTGCACAGTTTGATGATCCCGCTGCTGGCGGGCCCACTTTCGGCGCTTAGAGCGCCACAGGTATGTCTTCACTCCTTTGTATTTAGTTGATAGCAGTGCATTGAGGGCATTGCACCATGTTTAGTTGGGTGTGGGGGTGTACCACCACTTGGTGGTTTTTGTAGCCATGTTTTTTTTCCCCCGAGTGTGCTATCATAGTAGAACTGGCATGTTTAGGATGTTATTGTTGATGTTTTTATGTTTCTTGCTAAATTAGGAGAAAAATGAGAGAACTGTAGTGCAGTCCAGTTTTGGATGATTTTTATGTGTTTTGACTATTAAGGATACCCCTCCTGAAATTTTGGTTTTTGAATTGTGTGAATAGCATGCTTTTGTGTGACTGTTGTTGGATCTTGTTATGGCACTAAAATTATAGGTAAATAATCGTAGCTGCATTGCATGAACGTATAGGTAGTAGTTGGTAATACAACCCTGTGCTATGTGTGTGTGAGGTCACTACTTAGTTAGCTGTGTGTGTGCGATCCAAAACTTGCCCGGTTAGTCTTGCCTAAGTTAAAGGATATGGATTAGGAAAGGATCATAGGCAGTTTTTGAATAAAGTCCACTTTCAACCTAAATGCCAAACCAAAAGAAGAAGTATCTCTTGATCCCGACTTTGAGCCATAATTATCCTATTTCTTTCATTAGCCTATTTCACCTTCTCATTTTAATCACAATGAACCTGTCTTGGCCCTGGTTCGTCCTTGGACATTGTGTACCTCAATTCAGGCAAATCGCCTAAGTTGAGGGTGGCTATTATAGGGGTGCGTAGATTGAGTTGGGTATGCAGAAGGGTTAATAAAAGAAAAAGAGAAAACAGATTTGGGTGTGAAAAAAAAAAAGAGAAAAGAAAAAAGAAAAAGAAAAAATGGTATATGTGTTTAAAGTTTGAGAAGAAAAATCACACCCAAAATCTGAAAATAAAAAGATGGAGAATAAGGGAGAATAAAAATGAAAAAAGTTGGAAGTTGGAGCCAAAAATAGTGTAGTGTCAAAGAGGGGTGAGTCACTTTACCCATATGCACCATACCCGTCCCTAAGCCTACATTACAAGCCGAGTAAAGTCCTATAGTGATCCTAGTCTGACTGTCCAAAAATGAAGGCGTAGAAAATAAAGGCAAGCCTATGGTATTTAATGCACACTGTCTTAACATCTTTGTGAGCGTGAGTGTTTTGACCTCGTCCCTATGTTGATATTCATTAGTATACTGAGAGTTCATAGGACTTCTTTGAGTGTGAGAGCACATGGGTTGCATAATTAGCTGCTAGTTGTTCGAGAAATGTCAAATTGCATATATGCTTAGTTGTTTGTACATAATCTGGTGCCATCACTTGATCCCTTCTATGTCATGATCCTATGCTGCTTACATACACACTTTGGTTTTACTTTGAAAATAGGACGGGTCGAAAAGGTTTTGTGTCAAAAGCAACGAGTAGACTGCCATAGGTCCCTTAGGTTTCTCTTAGTTAAGCATTGTGTTTGTGTACTTTTATTTTGTTCGCCTGAGGACATGCAAACGTTCTAAGTTGAAGGTGTTGATGTGTCATGGTTACATGGCACTGTTGATGCTTAAAACAGGGAAAATATGCAATAACTTAGGGGTGTTTTGTTGGTATGATGTGGTTTCTATCCTAATTTTCAGGAAAACAGGTTTTAAAGGTAAAATGAGCAAAAGAGGAAGAATCAAGCCCAAGAACGAAGTGTTGGAAGAAGAAAGAACAAGAGGCTGCAAAAGAGGAGTACTCACGCCACAAGTCATGTGGCATGGAAGACACTCATGCCATGTGAGTGGCTATCGTGACTCAAGTTCAGAAACTAAAAACTCAGCCTAATTTCCACGGCAGGGGTCACGTGGTGTGACTGACACCCACGTGATGTGGAAGCCTGCCGTGATCCAACTTCTGAAGACCACAAGTTGAGCCTGATTCCCACGACATCAACCTACATGGCGTTACTTGGTTCCACGACACCAAGTCACGATACCGTGGAAGTTGCCGACTCTGTTCTCCTATTTGGTTTTGGATAGGACTAGTTTTGTATCTATAAATACCCCTATGTAGTCCTAAGTGCGGGAGTTGGGCAATTTACTACTTTGAGAGTTATTTCGTACTGTTTCAGACATATATATGGTTTTGAATTCACAAACCCTAATTTGAGTTTTATTGATAATTAAAATTTCGATTTTCCTTCATTCTTGTGAGATCATAGTTATGCTTTCATCTTTGAATTATTCTTGTGTTCTTACAATTATGAGCAGCTAAACCCATCAACTAGGGTTGTGTGAACCATGAGGAATTAACGAAACCGGTTAAGTGAAAAGCAATTTTGTACTGCTGTGTATGCATGTATTGTTGTTTCCTTCGTTGTGATTGCTTTTCTAACGGTTGCAAACCTTAGAAACTCGCCTGTATTCTAGACTTGCTCGAGAGAGAGGTAGAGATTAGGAAAAGGAGATAACAACAGAGATTTGAAGCTATCAACCTTCATCTAATAACCGGAGCCTTAGAGGGAAAGGTTATCTGAAATCCAGGACAAGGGTTAGTATTGCGACACTCGGAGTCCGAGAGGAGAAGAGTGAAATTCGTCTAATGAAGGTCAAGAGACAGTTAGATGATCCTAACTTGTTAGATTTTGCATGCAGCGCAGCGGGACAACCTTGTTAAGCAAAAGTAACCGGTGGAGTTAAGGAATCATTGGGGATCACGGTCCTAGTGAATTTCTCTTATTGTTTACAAACTCAATACAACCAGCAATCGTCATTGTTACTATTCACTAGCAAAACCCCCCAGTTTTATTTACTTTCCAGTTGTTCCATCCGGTATTCTACTCATACTTCGACCTATTCCCTGTGGGATCGACCCCAACCTAGTTGGATTCTATATTTGATTCAGCGACCGCATTGTACTTTTTCGGAGGTATACTTTGGGCGACATCAAGGGCTCAAAGATAGATTCTGCTTTGGAGGAGAAGGGATGGAGGTTTGCATAAGTAGCAGATTACAAATAATCTGAAAAAAGTTGGTACAAAAAGAAAGTGTCAAATAATAAAAGAAATTATTAGAATAACAAAAACAAATAGAATTAACGACTGACATGACTATTTTCAACGGCCGAATTTTATCCTTTCATTGTTTTTAATTTATAAAATTAATTTTAATGACTGGAAAATTTTTTTGTCGTTATAAATACACTTCTAATGACGGGATTTATGACCCTTAGTTAGGAAGTGGTCGTTGAAAGTGAGATTTCTTATAGTGGGTCCTGGGGGCTAATTTATTGAAAACAATCCTTTTTCGAAAATCTGACATTGCTATTGAGTTAGGAATATCAAAAATAGCTTATTAGATTATATGATTTATTTTTGTGGGGTCCCGAATGAATCTCGAGGGTCTGTTCAAAGACACGATAACATGCAAAGTTAGCGAGTGCACAACTGATAGCTGGTGAATGGAACCTTCTTCGCGAATGTGAGCCACCGACCGCGAATTCGGAGAAGGAATTATTCCTTCATCGTGATCATAAGGGTGGTGGTTGTTATCGCGAAGGGTAGTTGGTTTCGAGTTGGTCTGTCCTTTTTTGAGGACGCGACGAGGTAGTCGCAAACGTGAAGGCCTGATTCATCAGTCTTTGAAAATATAAAGCCTTGGCCGCGAACGCGAAGGCCTAACTTTTAGACGAGTCAATGTTGACCCTCGCGATTATGATGTGGGGTTCACGATCACAAGCAACTGTTCACATAATCGTATAAATTTCTCAAAATCATGATTTTACTCCATTTTTGGACCTCCCAAGCTTTGAAAAAGGCAATTTTGATAGGGTTTCTTCATCTTTTTCATGTGGGTAACCTCTAAAATCATCTTTTCACTATTTCCTATTGAATAGGTCTTCGAGAACACCTTTAAATCACAATTTTGAATTGAATTTTTGGTTTTTTTTTTGGGTAAAGCTTAAAAATGATTTTTCTTTAATTTGGACCTTATTTTTTTTTAACTCATTTTCATATGGATTTTCAAATGTAGACTCCTATAACCTTGGATAATGTGTTTCTAAAATAAAATTCTAATTTTACCTCTTTTATTTTCAAACTCGTTTTTCGAGTCCATTTTGGATCCATCTTTAAAATAGTCGATACGGGTATCATTAGCTTCTTTTTAATGTGTAGATGTTGTATTTGTTTGTTTTAGTTTATTCTGAGGTCGTTCAGAAGGGGAGGGCTCCGTGTTGAAGGATTTAGACTTGAATTTCGATGCTTTGAGGTAGGTTATGACTTAACTTTCTTTAGACTGGTTGAGCAGTTAACAAATAAGTAAAGCATGCTATGGATTGGGGGAAAATAAGTATAGTAATTGTTTTTGAGCTATATATATTGCATGATGCCTATGTGGGGGCTTATATTCTCGTTGTTGTTGATTGGTGATATTATGTATTGCGTGTTGCTTGAGTGGGGGATTTATTTGACATCATTGGCCTTGTTTGTACATTTACTTTCTTTATTCTTAATGTGATGCCCTGCGCGGGCTTGAATAGATATCATAAGCCTTGTTAAGCATTTTTTACCTTTTTTCATCATGGAAATACTTGAATTAGGGGTTTGATATGATATGATTGTTGTCCTACATGACTAATTTTTTGATGGTGCCCAATATGATATTGACATTTTGATTATTGACACATAGAGTTGATTATGAGCACACTTTTACATGTTTTGAATGGATTATTATCTTCATACTGATTGGTTATGAGCATTACATCCTAATTTCATACATACATATTCACGCGACATTGGTACCACTAAGAAACACTGATTTTGAAAGAAAATGAGACACTTTTAAAAATGCCTAGACTGAGGGATGTGCCGATCGGGTTGATTGAGATATGAGAAATGCTTTATAGACCTTGATCCGTGAATATTAGATTGAGATTATAAGACAGGTAAATGGGTTGCGAACCCCCCATGGGTCCTATCTTAAGAGCGCTGAGGCTCAATAGGTGTATACAGAAAGTCATACGATGACTTTCAAATCATTCATCACTATCCCATCTTTATTGCATTGCATTGCATACGCATTTGGTGTTATTTTTCATATCCTTGTTGTGTATTTAGTTTTTGTACTTGTTTGATCATATCTATTTCTACTCATTCTTCTTTTTATATATATATATATTAAAACTGTTAGTGGAGATGGTGTGAGCTGCCATTTGGGAACTTTTCTGTTTGTAAGTGACGTGCTTATAGTATTACTTTATTTGTATTATTTTCTGCTTTGCTCAGTCGGCCTATGATATATATTGAGTATAAGTGGACTGTACTC
This sequence comes from Capsicum rhomboideum, assembly GCA_031232105.1. Lineage (NCBI taxonomy): Eukaryota > Viridiplantae > Streptophyta > Magnoliopsida > Solanales > Solanaceae > Capsicum > Capsicum rhomboideum. The sequence continues at coordinate 49,346,975 of CP124717.1, read as the reverse complement.
ACCCCTATTGTGCCTTTTTGGTGCAGATCAGAGTACGAGTACGACACGTGGTGGCTGAGTTCATGCTTGTAGAGTTGGTGATTTTAAGTTACATGTCCGCTCTAGCCAATCAAAGTCGAATCCAAACCTCCTCTTATCTATTTTGATGTCTTTATTTTGTTTTCGAAGACAAACAGTTGTATTTTTGAAATTTTGAATGTATTTATTAGATGTTCTATACTTATGACACCAAATATTGGGGTTTTATGTATTTTGTTCAGACTTCTGCTATGTTTTGCATATGTGTGACCTGACTTTGTTCTAGAAGTTTCGTCTTGTCTTATTTTTTACAATTTTTTAACTTTTCTTTTTTCTTGGGGTGTTTGGCTTATCTACCAAGGTTAGGTCAGGGTAGATGCTATCATGACCTCAACTTTTGGATCGTGATAAATTGGGATCCGGTCTCGTAAGTGTAAGAGAAGGAAGTCTAGTAGAGTCTCGTGGATCGGTACGCAGACGCCTATTTCTATCTTTGAGAGGCTATAAGATATCTTTAGTAAAAACTTCTCTAATTTGATTCCTTATCATGTGGGTTGTTCATACCTAATGTTCTAAACTTGTATTCCATTCTTTTCTACGTAGATGGTGAGGACTAAGTCCAGAGATGCTAGGGATGTTGAGCCAATACCCGATATAGGAGCTCCAGTTCGAGGATAAGGAATGGGTCATGGCCGACCCAGAGGCAGAGGATGGGCACGAGGATCTGCCCTAGCCAGAGAATATGCTAGAGAGGCCTCTCCCAAGCCTGAGGTTGTGTATGCCAGGGATGACTATCAAATAGGGGGTGCGGGCCAGCTCAGGTTCCACAGGGTTTAGTTGATACCCCAGTGCTTTAGGATTTGTTGATTCATCTTTTGATTCTCTTGGATGGTGTTCCTTTAAGTGTACCGGGTGTTCTTTAGACTTTGAGTGGTTTTTTGCTATTTGTACCGATATCTGCTTATGGTTTTCCTACTTCATGGGTACACCATCATCTATGGTACCCCCGCATATGGATTCATTATCTGTCAGACTTACTATTTCTCTAGTTATTTTGAGTACAGTGGTGTCTTCTAATGACCAGAAGAGGTTTGAGAGGTTTATTCACTTGGCTCTTCCTCAGTTCAGTGGGGTGATTGGCGAGGATGACTATGATTTTTTGATTAACTGCCAGGAGAAGTTATATAATCTTGGATCCCTGGACTCTCCCGGAGTTGCTTGTACTACCTATCAGTTAACGGATATGGCCAGGGATTGGTGGAGGTCTCTATCCAGTTGTAGACCTTTGGGTTTGCCTACTGAGGCTTTCTTGGAGAGGTTTGTGCCGTATAGTTTGAGATATTAGATACAGGATGAGTTTGATCAGTTGGAGTAGGGCTTCATATCTATTGTTAAGTATGAGGTACATTTCCATGCCCTATCTAGATATGCGGGCGCCAGAAAGGATTCAGAAGTTTGTTAAGGGGTTAGATGGTTCCTATTAGTTGGCTACTGTACATATGGTTGTTTTAGGGGCTTTTCTTCATAGTATTATTGAGCATGCAAAGTTTACCGAGTCTATTACCTAGGCTACTTAAGGAGGCACCAAGAAGGTGCGTCAACTGGGTGAGTTTAGTATTTGTGACTCTCTATGCAAAGATTTCTCTAGTAAATATCCCTGTGGTTATCATGGTAGGCCAGTTTAGTTCACTTTATAGGGATTAGGTGGTGGGTCTTCAAGTTTTATGGTTTGAGATTGCCAGGGATCGGGTCATCTGAGTGGAGGTTCCAGTCTCAGTTCTTTGTCCCAGGGTGGTCGTTCTAGTTTATCTATGCCCTCTTAAATTGAGTCAGGACATAGATGATGCTTTGTTTGTGAGGAGGTTGGTCATTTGTCCAAGGAATATCCTCAGCGTGTGTTTGGTCCTGCTTAGTAGGGTTCTCAGATTTAGCTTTGGCCTACTCTTATTTCTACAGTCAGAAGTGGTTCACAAAGTGGCAAGGGTAGTGCTAAGGTGCTCGAGGTAGAGGTAGGGGAGCTTGTGGTAGTGGACGCGGGGTTGCTCAATCCATAAGTGGACGTGGATTGTGTTATGCTATACTTGGAAGATCCAAAGTGGCCTCTGATGCAATTATTACAGGTATCATCCCAATTTGCTATTGATTTGCTTTCGTGTTATTTGACCTTGGGTCTACCTTATCCTATGTGTCTACGTATTTTGCTTTTGGTAATGATGCTTCCTATAAGCCCCTTGCTATTCCTCCTCATGTATCTACCCCCGTATGAGATTCTTTAGTAGTGGATTGGATGTACTAATCTTGTGTAGTTACCTTTGTGGGGCATGAGACTTGGGTAGACTTGATTATCCTAGACATGATTAATTTTGATGTTATCTTGGGTATGGATTGGTTAGCTCCCTATCATGCTATTTTGGATTGCTATGCCAAGACAGTGATCTTAGCTACACTGGGTGTGCCAAGTTTAGCTTGGAAGGGTACTCTTAATTTGAGTCTAAAGGGAGTTATATCTTTTTATCTGCTCTCCGCATGGTAGAAAGAGGGTGCTTATCTTATTTGGCTTATGTTTGTGATACTAGTATCGCCTTACCACCTCTTATGGAATCTATTAAGGTTGTTCGCGAGTTTATAGATGTATTTCCTATGAATTTGCCTGGCATGTCTCCAGATTGTGACTTTGATTTTGTGCAGGAAACCAAGCCCATCTCCATTCCTCCTTATATTATTACCCCAACTGAGTTGGAATAATTAAAGTAGCAGTTATAGGATTTATTAGGAAAGGGGTTCATTAGACCCAATATATCTTCTTGGGGTGCTCCTGTCTTGTTTGTGAAGAAGAATAATGGTTCTATGCACATGTGTATCGACTATCGACAATTGAACAAAGTGATGGTTAAGAACAAGTATCATCTTCCTCTCATTGATGATATGTTTGACCAACTTTAGGGTGCTTTCATGTTTTCTAAGATTGATTTGAGATCCAGGTATCACCAGTTGAAATAGAGCTTTGGATGTCCCGAAGATAGCTTTACGGACTTGATACGGTCATTATGAGTTCTTGGTCATTTTTTTGGGTTGTCCAATGCCCCAACAATGTTCATGGAGTTGATGAACTGGGTATTTCGACCGTATCTCGAATCCTTTGTGATTGTATTTATAGATGATATCTTGGTTTATTCCAAGAGTGTGGCCGATCATGTAAGACACTTGAGGACTGTACTTTAGAGATTGCGTGATGAGAATTTGTATGCCAAGTCCTCCAAGTTTGAGTTTTGGTTTGATCTATCTCTTTCTTGGGTCATGTGGTGACTAAGGATGGTATCATAGTTGATCCGTCCAAGATAACGATGATTTGTGATTGGGCTAGACCTACTTCTCCTACCGTGATTAGGAGTTTCGTTGGTTTGGCAGGTTATTATCGGTGTTTTGTAGAGGTTTTCTCATTTATTGCTGCTCTTTGACCAAGTTGACTCAAAAGAAAGTTACCTTTCAGTGGTCGGATGCTTGTGAGGTGAGCTTTCAAAAGCTCAGGGAGTTATTGACTTTGGCTCCTATCTTGACTTTGCAAGGAGGGTGTGGGTTTCACCGTGTAATATGATACTTCTGGTGTGGGTTTAGGTGCAGTGTTGATGCAGGAAGATAATGTTATTGCTTATGCGTCTCGTCAGTTGAAGCCTCATGAGAAGAATTACCCTACCCATGATTTGGAGTTGATAGCATTTGTGTTTGTGTTGAAGTTATGGAGGCAGTACTTGTATACAGTCCATTGTGAGATTTTCTCAGATCATCATAGCCTTTAGTACTTCTTCACCCAGTGAAATCTTAATATGAGATAGCGATGTTGGCTTGAGCTGCTTAAGGATTATGACCTCACTATTCTTTATCATCCAGGTAAGGCTGACATGGTTGCGGATGCCTTGAGTTGGAAGTCGACTAGTATGTGGTGTTTAGCTCATCACTTGACTCAGGAACGACCTTTATCCTTAGAGGTTCAGTCTTTAGCTAACCAGGTGGTTAGGCTTGATATTTCAGTACCCGAACGTGTTTTAGCCTCTGTTGATGCTAGATCTTCTTTAGTGGAGTAGATTTGAGCTCACCAGTTTGATGATGATAGTTTGAGGGTGATTCAAGATAAGGTGTTGAGTGGCGAGGCTAAGACGACGTCTCTTGATTTTGATGGTGTTTGAGAATCGTTGGCCGAGTTTGTCTGTCGAGAGTTGGTGGATGGATGAGATTGATTTTGAAGAAGGCGCATTGTTCCAGATACTCTATTCATCCAGGGGTGACCAAGATATATCATAATCTAAAGCCTTATTATTGGTGGGGTGGTATGAAGAAGGAGGTAGCGGACTTTGTAGCTCGTTACTTGTGTTGTCAGTAGGTGAAGCCCTAGCATTTGAGACAGTGTGGTTTGCTTCAGATATTACCCATTCCTGATTAGAAGTGGGAATGGATCACTATGGATTTTGTGAGTGGGTTGCCATATACTTCTCGTGATTTTGACAACACTTGGGTCGTTATGGATTGATTGATCTAATCGGCTCATTTAATCCCTATTCAGGTTTCCTTCAGTGCAGAGAGGTTGGCTCGTATCTATGTTCGAGAGATAGTTTGTATTTACGGGGTACCCATGTCTATTATTTTAGTTAGAGGCTCATTGTTCACATCTAGATTCTAGGGACATTTCAGGAGGAGGTCGGTACTCAGATGGACCTTAGCACAACTTTCCACCCTCAGACCGATGGGCAGTCGGAGCGGACTATTCAGGTTTTGGAGGATATGCTCCGGGCATGTGTTATGGACTTTGAAGGTCAGTGGGAGCTATAAGTGGCCTTAACAGAGTTTGCGTATAATAATAGCTACCATTCTAGTATTGAGATGGAACCTTTCGAGGCATTGTATGGTAGGCATTGTCGATCTCTGATTGGTTGGTTTGAGACTTCCGAGGTTAGACCCCGGGTACCGACTTGCTTCGCGAGTCTTTGGATATAGTTTGGGTGATTTAGGATAGGCTTCGACCACCCCAAAGTAGACAAAAGATTTATGCCGACCGAAAGCTTCGTACCTTGAAGTTTGGGATTGGTGATTGGGTTTTCCTTTGTGTGTCATCCATGAAGGGAGTGATGAGGTTCGGAAAGAGGGGCAAGCTTAGCTCGTGGTACATTGGACCTTTTGTGATACTTCAGACAAGTGGGGAGGTTTTTTATGAGTTGGCCTTACATCCAGACTTTTTGTCCGTTCATCCAGTCATTCATGTCTCCATGCTTTGGCACTATATTCTGGATGGGTCTCACGTGCTTCATTGGGATTCGGTGTAGTTGGATGAGAGGTTGACCTTTGTTCAGGAGCTAGTTTCCATTTTAGCCAGGGATGTTAGACGGTTGCTTTCTAGAGATATTTCAGTGGTTAAGGTTTAGTAGAAACACCGTTCTGTCGAGAAGGCTACTTGGGAGGTCGAGTCCAACATGCTTAGTAGTTACCCCCAACTCTTTATCGATTTAGGAATTTCTTTCGCCTTTTAGTTCGAGGGGGAACTAGAGTCTTAGTGGTGGATTCTGTAATGAAGAGATACGTGAGATTTTGCTTTTTATGTGATTTAACCATTTTGACCTTTCTTGTAGTTGCTACATAATGATTTTGAGTTGTGGGGATAATTGGCACGGTTCCCAATGCCTTTGGGAGGCTTTTGGGAAAGTTTGTGATTTTTAGAGGCTTTAAAAGTTATACAATTGACTTTGGTCAACATTTGATATTCTGAGTGCTGGATGACAATTTTGACTGTTCCATTGGATCTAGAATATTGAATCTGGGTTAGTAGCAAGGTTGGTTCATGTTCGGGACCTATATATTGCATTTCAACCCTCATTGTAGAAACTAGTTAAAAAAAAGCTAAAAGGGGTCCCGGGGACTAATTTATTGAAAACGATCTTTCTTAAAAAATCCAATGTTACTATTGAGATAGGAACGTCGAAAATAGCCTATTAGCTTATATAATTTATTTCTGTGGGGTCCCAAATGAATTCCGAGGGTCCTTTCAAAGACATGTTAACATGCAAAATTAGCGGGTGCAGAACTGATATCTGGTGGATGAAACCTTCTTCACGAACGTGAGCCATCGACTGCGAATGCGGAGAAGAAATTGTTCCTTTATCATGATCTCGAGGGTAGTGGTCGTGATCACGAAGGGTAGTTGGGTCAGGGTCCGTCCGTCCTTCTTCGCAGATGCGACAAGGCTGTCATGAATGTGAAGGCTTGATTCATTAGCCTTCGCAAACGTGAAGCCTTGGCCATGAACACGAAGGCCAAACTTTTGGCCGAGTCAATATTGACCCTCAAGATTGGAATATGGGGTCCACGATCACGAGGTACTATTCACAGAACAATATTAATAGCTCAAAATCATGATTTTACTCCATTGTCGGACCTCCCAAGCTTCGGGAAAGGCAATTTTGCTAGGGTTTCTTCATCTTTTTTAAGTGGGTAATGTCTAAAATCATCTTTTCACTATTTCCTATTGAATAGGTCTTCGAGAACACCTTTTAATCTCGATTTTGAAATAGATTTTTGAGGTTTTTGCCGGTAAAACTTAAAAATAATTTTTCTTTGATTTGGATTTTGTTTTTTTTAAATCATTTTCACATGGGTTTTCAACTGCAGACTCCTATAACCTTGGGAAATATGTTTCTAAAATAAAATTTCAATTTTACCCCATTCATTTTTAATCTCGTTTTTTGAGTTCATTTTGGACCCATCTTAAAAGTAGTCGATATGGGTATCATTAGCTTCCTTTTAAGGCGTAGATGTTGTATTTGTATGTTTTAGTTGATTTCAAGGTCGTTCAAAAGGGAAGGGATCTGTGTTGAAGGACTTTAGGCTTGGATTTTGATGCTTTGAGGTAGGTCATGACTTAACTTTCTTCTGACTAGGTTGGGTAGTTAATAAGTAAAGCATGCTATGGGTTGGGGGAAAATAACTATGAGAATTGTTTTTGATCTATATATATTGCATGATGCCTGTGTGGGAGCTTATATTCTCATTGTTGTTGATTGGTGATATTATATATTGTGTGTTGCCTGAGTGGGGGCTTTATCTGACATCATTGCCCTTATTTGTGTATTTACTTTCTTTATTCATAATGTGATGCCCTGCGGAGGCTTGAAAGATATCATAAGCCTTGTTGAGCATTGTTTACCTTTTGTCATGATGGAACATGACTAATTTTTTGATGGTGCCCAATAATTTATTGAGATTTTGATTGTTGACACATTGAGCTGATTTTGAGCTCACCTTTACTTGTTTTGAATGGATTATTATCTTCATACTGATTGGTTATAGCATTACATCCTCATTTCATACATACAAATTCACGAGACATTGGTATTATTGAGAAACACTGATTTTGAAGGAAAATGAGACACTTTTAAAAATGCCTAGACCGAGGGATGTGCCGATCGGGTTGATTGAGATATGAGAAACACTTTATAGACCTTGATCCATGAGCATTAGCTGGAGAGGTGGATTGAGATTATGAGACAGGTATACGGGTTGCGAACCCCCTATGGGTCTATCTTGGGAGCGCTGATGTATGTAGAAAGTCATACGATGGCTTTCAAATCATTCATCATTATCCCATCTTCATTGCATACGCATTTGATGTTGTTTTTCATATACGTGGCGTATATTTAGTTTTCGTTCTTGTTTGATCGTATCTGTTTCTACTCATGTTTCCTTATATATATATATATATATATATATATATATATATATATATATATATATATTAGAACTGTTAGTGGAGATGGTGTGAGCTACCATTTGGGAACTTTTCTGTTTGAAGGTGACATGCTCATAGTATTTCTTTATTTGTATTATTTTCTACTTTGCTCAGTCGACCTATAATTCCTACTGAGTATAACTGGATCGTACTCACCCCTACTGTGCCTTTTTGGTGCAGATCCGAGTATGAGTACAACATGCAGTGGCTGAGTTTGTGCTTATGGCATTGGTGATTTCGAGGTACTAGTCTGCTCTAGACTTTCAGAGTCAACTTTAGACCTCCTCTTATCTATTTTTATGTCTTTATTTTGTTTTTAGAGACAGACAGTTGTATTTTTGGTATTTTAGATGTATTTATTAGATGCTCTACACTTATGACACTAGATGTTGGGCTTTTATGTATTTTGTTCAGACTTGTGCTAAATTTTTCATATGTGTGACCTTACTTCATTCTTGAAGTCTCGTCTTGTCTTATTTCTTACTATTTTTGAATTTTTCTTTCTTCTTGGGGTGTTTTGGTTATCTATCAAGGTTAGGTTAGGGTAGATGCCATCATGACCTCAACTTTTGGTTCGTGATAAGTTCTCTCAAAACTCTCTTCAAGTTTGCCACTACTGGACAGTGATCACTGACCCCTTCAAGCATGAAGTGTACTTGACAACTTGGCATATTATCCCACCATTCTTGATTCACAAAAACCCAATCAAGTTTAGAGTAGACATTATTAGTACTATGCTCATCACTCCAAGTGTAATTACAGCCTGAGCCATGCAACTCAGTAAGTTCACAATCTTCAAGACACCTTTGAAATTCCACCACTCCACTTAAAGTAATAGGATTTCCACCAATTATGTGATCTTGATGCAACACTGCATTAAAATCACTAAGAACCACCCATGGATTACTACATATCATCCCCACTTGGTTAAAGTAGAACCACAAAGGCTTCCTCACCTTCTTAATATTGAAAGCATACACAAAGGTCACCTTAAATTGTACTTGTAAGGGAAGAAACTTAACATAACAAGTCATAGATTGTGCCATTTTAGATTCCACCAGCACCTCATACCAATCAGATCTCCATATAATAATTACTCTTCTATTATAATGTGAATCATGATTACGACTCTATTGACACCCCATTAATAGTTTTGAGATAATACTCTCAACTTTATTAACTTTAAGTCTAGACTCAAGTAAACCTACTAAGCGTACATTTTGAGAATTGCAAAAAAATTGTACCTCTTTCTACTTATTAAGACCATTTAGGCATCTAGTGTTCCATCTCATAAGTTTAACAATTCTCCTCAGGGTCAATGGCCTCTGCCCCTACATTACTGTTGATTTCCACAATGCTACAACCCATGGCTTTACTACTTAGAGGCTTGGAAGTATTATTTACTTTAATTCCCTCTTACTGTATCATCCCTTGTGCTGTTGGCTTTTGTGGTTGAACTAACTTTGACCTGCATGCTTATACTAATTTTATACCATCTATTCCTCTGTGTAATCCCTTTCTCCTCCCTTTGATTATTCTGCTTTATGGTTCCTGTAGTAGCCTCGACTATCTCTACTTCTTACTGTGTATTTGAACTACCCCCATGCTCCTTGATTATCTCTACCTATCTAGGTGCAGACTCTTTCTTCTTGTTCCTGTAGGTATCTTCTAAGTGCCCATACTTCTTACTTACTGCACATAAGGAGGGTTTCCAGGCATAAGCAACCTTTTGTCCTATCATCAACCCTTTTTCATTTTTAAAATACACCACTTCAGGAAAATTTAAACCAAGTTTTTTTCTCACTATTCTTGTCAACCATCAGAGGTTTCTCAACTAGACTTCCAATCTTACTCAGTCCTTGGACACTCCAATATTTGAAGTCCAACCCTGGCAACCTAATCCACACTGGAACAAAGTATAATTCTTCTCTAGAGAACTCTATATCTACATTCTATACCTTTACAATGAAATGCTTTTTATCAAATGGTATATTCCACCTTGTAAGACATCATGTTTCCCCTTATTAGTGTCAAAATGCACAATAACTATCCCATTTTTTAGCATTGCAATTTGGTTGATTCCATGCTTCCCCCATAGTAGCCGGATAAATCCATTAAGTACAGCAAAAGGGGAATAAGCCTCTAGTGTATAATAGACTACAATTGTCTTACAATATTCCATATCTGAATTAATATCATCATCCTCAATTGCCACAATTACTTGATCACCAACTACTTCTGGATTAACATACTCTAACTTAAACCCAACCTCTGGTTGCCTTCCAATGTCAAAGTTATCCCAAATTTATGCTCTATGTTCCTCAATTTTAGCCTTATTATGCTCAACTAACCTCAACTTCACCTGCCTATGACTTCCTATAAACAGGAGGTGATCAAACAACTTTCTCTTATTTAGGACAACTAGATTTGTAGGTCAAGAGCATGCTTTATGACTTAGCTTTAGGTTAATAGCGAGAGTTGTCAAAATAAACAATAGACAATGTAGGTAAAGTAGTCTACAGACCAAGTAAAGCTTAAGAACAAAGATGGAACAACGATACAAATCAAGGTTCCTTAGTAACAAGCTTGACCGGATTTGTCACAAACTTAAAAAGTGAGCTCAATAAGCAAAAATAGTAAAGACAATAAAGAAAACTTAAGAGCAAAGCTAAAGAAATCTTATTGCTTATGGATAGAGATGAGTAAAATTTAGATGATAATACAATAGGGAGGGGGTGCCTATTTATAGTGTACAAGGATTGTTTTCGAACAAAAGGAGAGTGCTACTCGAATCCTGCAGTTGCTCGGCCAATGAACAAGCGCCATTTGCTAACCAACCATTGGGGAATGCCGACCCAATATCTCATATCTAATGTAGCCCCTCCGAAGATCGTACATCTTTGCACCTGAGGGATTTGACACACTTGTCTCCTATCTATCCTTTCATGCGGTCACCATCGTTAGTAGTCTTGTTCCTTGTCTATATTGCCCAAGAGGACGTCCTTCTATTCCGATATCATTCCAGAGGTCATGCCATTATAGGCCTATTCCAGTTCTGCCTGAATCAATACTGACCCACTCTTGCTATAATATTTTGTGCCATACAGATAGTCCCTCCATCTTTTGAATAAAATACCGTTGCAGGAAAGAGACAAAAAAGTGAATGATCCTAAATACCGGGTGCATCTCACCTCTTTTCCATTCTTTTCATCTGCCTTTACCCGATTGGCCGTTTCCTGACACTACAGAACCTTCTACTTGTTTGGTTTTAGTGGGGCTCTTTTCTCTTTCCATTGTGTCATGACTAGATCCTACACACTGGACGTAACACGGTACTTAGATAGATACGTGACCCCAAGCTAACTCATAACATGGCATAACACGAATAATACTGAAAATAGTTAAATAGTTGATGATGAAGCTAACTTATATTAGATAACTGTAAATATGTAATGATGTCAAGTTTGGATAAAACATAAGTACTGATATTGTAAATCCAAAATGACAAGGAAGTACTAAAACTGAATAAGTTGAATATCTGACTCTATGTGTGAAAGCCTTTACTAACTAAGGAGCTTTTGGAACAAACCCCCAGCTAACTCTAAATGTCTATGACTAAAAGTAATACTAAAAGGAAAATAAATCATAAAGCTCATCCTCGGATGATGAGAACCTACCACTGACAGCTATTGAGGTGGCACTAGAGCGTACTAATAGGGGGGTTGATGCTGAGCGTCCGAACCTATATCATAAGATGATACAACACAAAAGAGTAAGTATGTGATCTGTACTTTGAATGTACTGAGTGTGTGAGATATGCAACTTGTAAAATAACATGAACATATGGGAAAATATTGAAAATTCTATACTCAAATGCAGGACTAAGTGGCAAAACTGAAGTGAGGTACAGTGACCCTATCTGAGATGCATATATACTGATATAAAATGATAATCTTAAAAAGTCATGAGTTTAAGAAAGTAAAAACTGAGCTAAGGGTCACGTACAATATTGAGCCTAAAATTATGGGAGAGCCTGTTAACCAACACACCTTATCTACGCTAAATAAGGTCCAACCTGTAGCCCTAGTTGAGAGGGTTTTCTATGCCTTGCCAATTGTAATGAACCTAACTAATGTGAATCCACTAATTGATGTCTGATGGACTAAGGTGTCAGCCTCAATTGGCGGGTGACTCTCAATAACCTATGCTGGAAACATAGTTCTATGACTTAGGAACCTTAACTGAAGGTATCAACCTCTACTGATGGGTGAGCCTTCATCCCTGAGTCTGCTAGGTGCTACGTACTACTCCCAAACTGGTCTATTACTGATGGCTCATAAAGTACTGATATACTAAAGCTAAAGTGAAACATAATCTATCTGAAAGTATCATGAAGGTCTGAATAATTGAGAATATGCTGTAAAATTATGAACTGAAACTAATTATGTTGTTCATGCTAAAATCAACAATTATGGGGATCGTGTGTTCATAACACACCAAGCTTTTCTAAAAATAAGACTAAATCATGCAAACTAATGAAATACCAAATGAGTATTAACTATGAATGATTAAGTCTAGCAAGTTATCAAATCATGGAAGATATAGAGGAATCAGGAGTAAACTGAAGTAATAAGGAAATTATAAACTGAATGAAAACCCTAAATATGAGGCTATGAGAAAGATGAGAAATCCTGAGTGATGTAGGACTCATGGGTGAAACGGTACCCATTGATGAAATCCCTCATACCTGGAGTGAAGAATCCTGGTTAGAAAACTTAAACTTCGACTCGAGAGAAAGAACTCTAGTTTCTCTATTTTGAGAAGATAAATCACTCTTCTGATGTTTCTCTAAGTGTTTGAGAGAGAATAAGGGTAAAGAAGTCCCTTTGAACCCTTCCCAATAAGCCTTAAACAATGTAGTATAGGGAGTTAGGAAGGTGGTAAATATAAAAATACCCTCACTTAATCATAACTGATCTACTGTACTCAATCGTCACAACCAACATAATGAGTCTTCATGTCTCAACATGACTCGTAGTGTTTGGACAAAATTTATTAGCCTGAGAACGACTAAGGTACAATGACTCATTGTCACTGATGATGAGTTGTTATGTGGACTCGTCCCTTCTGTACCTTAATGTCAACTCTTAGGTCCTCATAAGGACAAGTGACCTAACGAGTCATCTGAGGTGACAACGACTCTTACTATCCAATCGTTGTCACTAAGGAGAAAAATCAAGTTTCAGAACATTTTGGCTTTTACTCAGAATGAGTCACCCAACTAGTTATTGGGACTGACACGACTCATTGTATGAGTCATTCTATGAGGAACATTTCTGGTTTCCTACTGGTTTTCTATGCTAAGTCTGAGACCTGATCTTAGGGACTTTTGGGGTGTTATAATATTTCCCCTTGGGAATATTCGGCCTCAAATGAAGAAAAACTAGGAAGAAAAGATAGGGAGTGAGCTACAATCCTAACACTGAGTTCTATAAGTTGAATACTACATAATAACTAATTTTCTGACTAAAATATAAACTGAACTAAATTCATGAAACATGCATGCACACTTAGACATGAAAGCAATTGAGAGACATGAAACTGAATGGAATACTAATGAGGAAACCGTCACCTCAAGATGGAAATAAAAAAGAAGGGAATAAGTGAGGGTACTTACTTGGTCATTATATCTACTTTTGCTTCTCAAGTATCTCCCTTAACTAACTGATTCCTCCAAAGAACTTTCATCGAGGCGACTTCTTTGTTCCTCAACTTTTGAACTTGACAGTCAAGAGTCTCAACTGGGACCTCTTTGAATGAGAGAATATCCTTCACGCCCACACTCTCTAAAGGCACACTCAAGGTTGGATCAGCAATATATTTTTTCAATAGAGACACATAGAAAACTGGATGCACTGATGTTAAATCTGCAGGCAAATCTAACTCATACATCATATTGCCAATGTGCCTCAAAATCCTATAAGGACCCATATATCGGGGACTGAGCTTACCCTTCTTTCCAAACCTCATCACCCATTTCATGGGTGAAATTTTCAAGTAAACGCAATCATTAACTACAAACTCAAGCTCCCTTCTTCTCACACCTGCAGAAGATTTTTGATGACTCTAAGATATTTTCAACCTCTCTCTAATCAGCTGAACTTTCTCCATAGCCTCGTGAACTGAAGCAGGCCCTATCAAAATGGCTTCACCAACCTAAAGCCAACCAATAGGAGATCTACACTTCCTACTATAAAGCGCCTTAAACAGAGTCATCTGAATGCTAGAGTTATAACTATTATTATAAACAAACTTAGTGAGAGGCAAGTAATCATCCCAACCAACCTTAAAGTTTATCACACAAGCTCTCACTATGTTCTCTAAGGTCTAAATAGTCTGCTCTACCTAACCATATATCTGTGGATGAAAGGGTATGCTAAGATGAACTTGGGGTACCTAGAACCCTCTGAAAGGACTTTCAAAAATGTGAAGTAAACTAATTACCCCTATCCGAAATGATAATCAAGGAGACTCTATACAAATTGACCAACTCTTAAAGATAGAGTCTAGCATAATCCTCGGATGCATTTGTAGTGTTAAATAGAAGTAAATGAGCCGACTTATTCATCCAGTCCATAATAACCCATATCAAATCATGATGTAGGCGAGTGTGAGGTAACCATATAATGAAGTCCATGTTCGCCTCTTCCCACTTCCAAGTAGGAATACTAATATTCTGAGTCATACACCTGGTCTCTGGTGCTTAATCTTAACTTGCTGGAGATTCAGACACTTAGCCACAAATAATCACAAATTCTGCTATATCCCTTTTCATTCCATTCCACCAATAAAATTCCAGTAGGTCATGTTACATCTTAGTGGCACTTGGGTGAATGGAATACTGAGAATTATGAGCTTCTGTCAAAATCCTCTGTCTCAAATCATCTACATATGGAACACATAATTGGCCCTGACAATAAAGAATACCATTTCCTTCCAAGAGAAAACCTCCACTTTCTAACTTTGGACTGCTTCTTTCAACTTAAGCAAGATTGGATTGCCATCCTCCTTCGCCTTCACCTTTTCTACTAAAGAAGATTCTGAACCATAATACTACCTTCAGATGAATCAACTAAATAATCTCCCTATCTAGCAAGCCTGTAGATGTCACAAACTAATTCTTTTTTCTCATCCACTACATGAGCAACACTACCCATCGAAAGTCTGCTAAGAATATCAACCACTATATTGGCTTTACCCAGATGGTACAAAACACTTATGTCATAATTTTTCAACAACTCTAGCTATCTGCTCTGACAAAGATTTAGGTCTGTAATGACTCAAAACATCGTTATGTCAAAAACCATCTCGGAAGAACTTTATAATAAGAAAATTCCTTTTTTCGTACTTGATAGAAATTATTTTATGGGAAAAAGTGAGGCCCACTATTAATTGGACTAAAAAATTAAAAGAATTGTACCAGTCCTGCTACCCACTGCTGCTGCGGTAGATCCACCACTGTAGCAGTACTCCATCCATTGCAGCAGTACTTGGGCAGTAGCCAACTTGAGTTTTATTAAAAATCCTCTTTTGAGCTGAGCCTTCTTAGGTCATCCTCTTCCATTTAAAACAGCCAAAACAAACCTAATACCTAAAATAATGAGATTTTGGAGGCCACGCTTTATAAGAGAAATTTTGAGGCATACCTGACGGGATTCTGATATGTGAAAAGGGCAGATGTATGTGGGACAACTCTCCACCTTTTGTAGCAGTAAAATTTATCTATGAGGTAGGTTATGGTTAATTATAGTAGATTTAGGCTAGATGCATGCAATAATAGTTGTAATGTTGGGAAATTTCATGTCTTAGACCTTCAGGCACAGAGTTTGGATGGAATGATAATAGCCTTATTAAGTGCAACTAAATGATTTGAATAAATGTGTTTTCAAACTAGTTCACCCCTTACGTTGCCAAGAATATACTTTTTTATAAATTGGAGGTAGTTGAGGGTAGTAAGTATGTTAGTAGGTTGAAAACAGGGTAAGTGTGATCGATTAGTGAGATAAGTGAAAGTGGGGAATAGGGTGTGTCGTCGTGAGTTCATAGATGTTTAGCAGAGTTTTGGAGACTGTTAAGGTGAGAATCATAAAGAATGACTATAGGTGTACGTTCTGTGATGCATATTTTTGATACCCAATTTTGACTCTCCGTGCTTAAAATTAACGTCTTCAGACTTCCTGATCGTTAAAAAGCACAAAATATAATTTTTTTTACACATTTTTACAATTTATTGATAATTATCCTTAATTTCTTAAATATTAGAATTTTTATCAATTTATTGTCATTTTAAATTTTTCACAGTCATCTGCACACGTACACAACATAACACTACAATTCTTTGTAGTACACTTCATTTTTAACTATTTACGTCATAATACATTTTTCAGGATAATTATATTTTTATTGTTGTTTATATTTTCTGTAATTACATATCGATATTTACACATTTTTGTACATCATTTAATACAATCTGTGAACAATAAGCCGGATCAATTACTTGGATACACGGAGCAATAATTTGGTCAAGTCGAGGCCTTGTCACCTTTATTAAAGTTGACTTATCACTTGTCACCTTTATTAAAGATGACTTGTCACTTGTCACCTTTATTAAAGGTGATGTATAACATGACTACACATGATATTTATCCTTCGAATAATAACACTTTATATGGTGGTTAAAGGATGAAAAATACATTAGATAATAACATATGAACTAAAATAGTATCTAGTGGGTAGAGAGGGGATTCTTATATTTTTTGGGTAAAATGGGGGTTGATTTTTATTATAAATAGAGGGGAGAGGGTTAATTGTTTTGGTTCAAATAAAAAAACACATACACACACACAAAATATACACACTCACATTTTTCAGTTTTTACTCTCATTACTCTCATCTCTCTCTTCTCCCCTTCTCGCGGCTCTCTCTCTATCTAAAATACCCTCCCGCTGCTGCCTCGCTGGAGTTGATGACCGGTGAGCTCCGGTCAAACTCCGCTACCACAAACACCACTGCCAACCACCCCTCCTCTCTCCCTTCCCTTCTCCCTCTTCCTCCTCTCTTTTTCGTCGCTTCTCGTCGGAGGTGATGACCGGCGAGAACCCGACGAGCCACCACCACTATCTCAATCCCTCTCTTTTCTCTTCCTCTCCTCTCACGCCACTGTTCCACCATTGACGGACTAGATCTGATCAGAATTTCATGTTTTTCGGCGTTGCTCCGGTGAAAGCCGTTGAAGCAACGCCACTACTCATCACACTTTCGTCTTAATGTATACATTAAATACGATTTCTGATATTATTTGGCCGGAGTTGTACATTTCCCGGTGAATCCCATGGATACCGGACTTTTCTTAAAGGCTTCTATGGCTCTTCCACTTTTACCTACAGCTGCTGCCTTAAGCCGAAACATTTGTATGTTTAGCAATATCTTTCACTAATTATTTTGTGTGTTATTGAATTTTTAATGTTCTCACTGTTTGTTGATGGCGGTTCTATGATTGTTGTAGTTGTTGTTGCTGTTATGAGCTTGCTCTTGGTTGCTACTGATTTTGCACTTTTTCGGCAACCTATTATCATTCCAACCATGTGCTGTTTTCATCACTATTTTTAGCCATATTTGGGACTATTTTTGGGTATTTTGACTAACTTCTTTGCTCTCGATATTATACTGATAACGAACAAAATATTACATGATTGACCAATGACAATATCTCTCCATTGGATTTTCGAGGCCTTCCCATAACAAAAGACGAATTTTTATTTTTCAAGTTATGTCATTTTATATCAACTATCAATACGTGGCCAATTAAAAAATTTTCATCGGTTTTAGAGGCCTCCACAGATAAAAAGACGGAAATTACGTATACAAATACGTAATAAAAAATAAATAAATTTGGGCGATGATGAAATCCTTATATTATCACGACAACACAAAAGTTTTACGATTCGTATATTGGCAAAGCGATTTAGGACGGTCGATACTTCGAGCAACCACTTCATTGTCATGGCGTATCTAAAACTTCATCTGATCCCACTATATAATAAATATTATTTTTCATATATACGTTTACATACATATATGCGCTTATATTTTTATAATTATTTATTCATTACCAATATTTCTAACAAGTGTTTACACAGGTTCTTGAGGACACTTCTCGAAAAAGGGCATTCAAAAAGGAGTTTAAATTTTATATTTGTATTTTACATTCTTACAATTGTACAAATATTAATCATAGTGAAAACTTTATTTTTGGAGCGTTGGGCGGGGGATATTCTTTACTTATGTAGTCCTCACCACACATTTAGGCAAAACTTAGACCGTTAATATTTATATAAAAGAATCAAACTATTTGGATATTTAATCAATTAATTCACCCTTTTTTCCATTAGAAAATATTGTGCAGTCTTTTCTTTCAAAATAAACATTCATTTTATTTAATCTTTTCTTCCATTAACTTTTGTCAAATACAAATTATTATTTGAATACCTTTTCTTTAGTAGAATACAAAAATTACTTTTTTTTCCATACATTACACACAAAAGTGATTTCCTTTCATAAAAGAACACTTTTTTCACATATATATTTTTATACATATTTTATACAATATATTTTTGCTTATTTCTATAAATATATATATTATAATAATAAAATCTATTTATGCATTTGACATACTTATACATGCATTTTTTACATTATTACATATTTTAACTATTCATACTTCTCAAAAAATAATTTTTACCTCCTTCCTCTTTGATAAATTTAGTCTAGTCGGGTACCACATTTTGTGGATTCTGAAGGGTGCCTAACACCTTTCCTTTAGAATAATTTGAACCCTTACCTAGAATCTAAACTGGTTTTTCGTTGATTAAAACACAAGTCATACATGTCAATAATTAAATAGGTTTCCTTATTTTCCTTAAAAATTAGGTGGCGACTCTGAACAAATTCAATTCTTTTAGAGTCCATAAGTCGTGCTTGTTTAACCTTAGTGAAAATATGACATGACATAATGGTGACTCCACTGGGGATTAAGCAGGTTCTAACCATGATAGACTCAATTTTTCAATTGAGGGAGGTATTTTTACATTTTGCATATGCTAATTATTTAATTCATTGATTCTTTATTTGTTTTACGTACTGCAAATTGTGTGAATTATCTGTATTTTGCTCACAAATGTTTTACATTATTTGTACAAATAGGTTTTACAGTCTTATCAATTCTTTGATTCATTATTCATTGTATATTACATTCTGAAAATTGCTACATAGTTTCACTGTATTTAATCGTAATTACTATTCTATCGAGTCCTTGGTCGTACACTTCACACACTGTGGTTCACGCGGGGGGGTGTATTTCACTCCCCCAAACCTTCTTTGGATTCCTTAGTTTTAGAGTATGAGCATTTAGATTACCACTCACCCTCTCGCGGTTATCCGAATACCCTCTACCAATCTAGGTGAATCTACTCTTAGAATCCTTAGGTCATATCTATACATGATTTTGATCATAACTTTGGCTAGATAAATTTTTATTCTTTATGTGTTACACATTCTTTACTTGATACATGTTTATACGATATTATACATTTTTTGCATTCACTGTACATTCTTTAGTTATACATATACTTTACATGGCATGTTCAACATTGTCCACTATGTCTGATAATTTTGGTTGACTTGTGTTGAATTTAGAATATTTTTAATTCTTCATACTCATTTCCAGTCTCTACGATCATCCTTTACCGTCATATCACTTCACATTCATTTTTATCCTTACAATCATTCTTTTGGACTATGCCATCTTTTTTCAAGAACTATTAACACATTTCTTGTACATTCTTTTCATTCTCGAAACATATTTTTGAATCCGAACTCTTAGTCATACCACACTTTTTTTTTCAATACCATCAGCGATCCATAATAATCATACAAACCACCAATGACTGTGTATCTGCCTGAATTACATTTTGACCTGATTCTTGTTATGACAAGATACGTAGGCAGCCCTATATTAGGGTTCAGTCTCTTCACTGCTTCAGAATAATTTCTCCTATATTCAAACTGGGGTAAATTTTTTTGAAACAGTTCAAAGTCGCTCTTTAAATGTCTTCTAAGAGCGCAAATCAATAACCCCCACAAATTCAAATCTCAATGACATTAGTGCTTAGCTGGTCTACCTCTAAATTCTCACCTGATTTTGGTTCTAGAATATCAAGATTCCTTCTTTCGAACGTCGTAAACCATTAAATTTATGACGATCGATCCTCACTTTCAAAAGCAAGGGTTCAACACCCTTTCAGCCATAACAATCCTTCCAACTGTGGCAAAGTATTGCCATAACTTCTCCAATGTCCGACCTTCTTAATCTTGTCAACATACTGAAAATAATGTCAAAGCTCTGTCTACACTTGACATCCATCCTCTCGATCGTCTGACCAGAGTAATTTCAATACTTCATGTCTACGAGCAGTTCCCACTCGGTCGTCTTTCACATAATTTTCAAGGATGGACATCATTTCATAACAATCATACATGCCACCTACAAATCCATAAGTTCTCTCGAACTACGTTCTGACCTGATTCTTATCTCGATTCATCTTGATGAGATGCGTAGGCAAGCCTACATAATGGTTCGATCTTCCTACTGTTTCAAAATAATTTTTCCAGGACTACAAACTGGGGTAAATTTTTGAAATAGTCCAATGATTCTCTCAAAAAATCCTCAAAAGCATCGACCAATCTCCTTAAATCCAAAATTCAAGAATATCAATGTCAGCCTGATCACAATATCCATCCGACTTTCGTCTCAAAGTCATGAGACATAAGTTTTTCTTCACACCTTTCCCTTTCACCTTTCAGTTGCCCCGCCAGTCGAGGGCTCTTATAATCCTGCTGCCCCGCCAGTCGAGGACATTTACATTTCAGCTGCCCCGCCAGTCGTGGGTATTAATAGTTTAATTACTCCGGTAGTTGGAGATCCTTTACATTACATGTCGTAGGTCATGAAATTACGGTGAATCACTTCTACTCTCCCGAGGCTAAGGGTTCCGTATAAGTTAACTTGCTTTCTTTACAGGGGCACTTATCAGGGAGCATCATGCAATAAAAGACAGAGGAATGAGTTTCAAGACCATAGGAGCAAATATCCCTTCTTAAAATTAAGAAGTTTCCTTTGAACGCAGGAGGAACAACATCATCCCCGAAACACACGGGAGAACCACATTGGTCTCCTATTTCAAACACACTATTTAGCTACGGGGTCTAACTCCATCCCTCTTAATGTCTTAATCTGAGAACAACTCTAACACTCTCTTCTCTTACTCTAACAGGATAAATGATCCATGGAATAAACATGGGGCATCGAATTCCACAAGACATCAACACGTAGTGGGATAGACAAATTAGGGGAGTCTTTGACCGAACGGTTACACTTTTCCATTCTATCATTTTCTTGACTTTCCTACTTTCACTCTTTCTCATATTTCTACAGAAAAATTATCCGGACCTACAGGTGGGGATGATCAGAATAATTCATATAAAGGCATCTCAGGAAGCGACAAAACAAAAGGTGTCCTCAAAGACAACCAAGAGGACACAACATGTCATCCCTTAAAACAAACGGGAGACAATCACCCCAACGAATGATCCCTATAAATAATTGAGAGACCGCATCACTGATTGTGTCCATTAACAATCAGGAGTCACTATCTCACCAAGATGTCAACCAACATTGGTCGTACGAGGCATCACTCCGAGTTTGTCTATACCTTCGCATTAATTTTGTATATATATATTTATATTCAGTAAATATCTTTGTCTTGCATTTCTTCAATACATGAATCCATTTTTATGCAGACATTTTATTCCTTACCTTCACGAATTACACAAATCTGATTCTCATTTTCATGAGATACGTAGGCAGCCCTTTTGGGGTTTGGTATTCCTTATTGAAAAGAACAAAAAAAAAAGTTTATTTTCTTATTTCACATTTTCTATCTCCATAAACTATGCATACCTGATTTTTATCTCGTGAGATGCGTAGGCAATTCTTTCTGGGTTCGATACTCTTTTACAAAAAAAAAAAAAAAAAAAAAAAAAAGAAGTTTGTTTTCCTGCTTCACATATTATATTCTATCTTCCTGAACTACGCAGACCTGATTCTTGTTTTCACAAGATACGTAGGCAATCCTCATCTGGATTCGATCCAATTCTTTCCAAAAAAAAAAATTCAAAGTTTTTGCTTGGTTGGTACCAACATAGTTAGGAGTTTGCATGGGAAAGAACAAATTGGTATGATGGAGAGGACCTATTTCATAGTAAATCATAGATCCATTTGATACCTTTTAATCACACCTGAGTGACACTTGAGAAGTTCTCTTGCATACATCCAAGACAAGAACGAAGCCAACCACTTCGTCTCATGTGCATTGTGTGGTGAGCGTTAGATTAATTCATTACATTGCATTGTTGATCTAGAACTTGGCCTAAATGTTTGTTGAGCAAAAATTCTGAGTTACACTTGGTTTAGGAAAGGATCGTAGGCCTTCTTTGACCCGATTGTACCTTTCATTGCCCACAAAAGGACATTAATCCTTAGCATTCCCCTTGGAGCCTAAAGCCATTTCTTTGGACAGCCACATCTTAGCCCATACCTTTTGAGTGCTTACATGCACTATCTCTCTCTTGGCCCATATGTGCAAATTGCTGACGAAGATCCAAGATCAAAAATGTCAAAGGCAAAAGATACAAAGGTCCCGGAAGAGCAAAAATAAAAAGACGACTTCAAAGTAGAAGGAGCAAAAATCCCCCACCCCCCACCCCCCCACAAAAAAAACCTCCAACAATGGTGGAGAATCTTCAAAAAAATAAATAAATTATTTATTAAAAAGAAAGGGGAAAAGACTCTAACACAAAATTCAAAAAGAAGTCGTAGCAAATGCAAGACAAGGGACAATAAAGCAGGACAAAGAAGATCAAGCGTCAAAGCGCAATAAATATCAAAAGCACAAATACAGTGCAATGCTCATTGAGGGATTAATCACTTTCATCCCAAATACCATCCTACCTGTCCCCAAGCCTACCTTACAAGTCGATAACAAGTCCAACATGATTCTATTTCAAATGTTCTCACATTAGTGGAAACTTACATGAAGGCCAAGCCTATGGTATCACAATTGCATGCATTGAATTTCTTTCTGAGTGTGAGTGTATTTCTCTAGACGTCCCCAAATTCAAAAAGAAAACTACTCAAATATATGTGAAAATGGGACTTTCTTTTTGGAGAGGGCACGTGAAACATGAGGATAGGTATGTTTCAAAATCTTAGTTTGAAGCAAGCTAAACAAATCTTGTCGATACTTAGGTATGTCTGAGGTACCACTTGAAACTATAAGAATTACCTCAAAATCGATCTTGGTTAGTTGGGAATAAAATGGGAGAATTCTTATGCACTCTACTAATTGTTGGTACCAACTAAAGTTAAGACACGATTATGTATTTTTCACATGTCAGCATTTTTACAAAGAAAATAAAAAATAATTTCCATTCTTTTTCAAGATTCCCACTTTCGAATGCGGGCATTTTTACTTTTCAGGGCGCCTACCTTCAAATATGGACAATTGACTTTCCTTCTCAATCACTCACCTTCAAATACAAATATTTCACTTCTCTGTTAAGTGTCCGCCTTCTAATTTGAGTATTTTACATTTCAATAGCCCCGCCAGTCGAGAGCCCTGTGCATTTCAATAGCCCCACCAGTCGAGAGGCTATTACATTTAATGGCTCTGCCAGTCGAGAGTCCCTTGCATTTCAATAGCCCCGCCACTCGAGAGGCTATTATATTTAATAGCTCTGCCAATCGAGAGCCCTTTACATTTCAATTGCCCCGCCAGTTGAAAGGCTATTACATTTTAATGGCTTCGCCAGTCGAGAGCCCCTTACATTTCAATAGCCCCGCCAGTCGAGAGGCAATTACCTTTTAGTTGCTCCGCCAGTCTAGAGCTCTTTACATTTTAATAATCCTGCCAGTCGGGAGACTATTATATTTCAATTGCTCTGCCAGTCGAGAGCCCTTACATTTTAGTAGTCCCTCCAGTCGGGAGACTATTATATTTCAATTGCTCCGCCAGTCGAGAGACCTTAGATTCCAATAGCCTCGCCATTCGAGAGGCTATTACATTTCAATTGCTCCACCAGTCGAGAACACTATACATCTTAATATCCCAGCCAGTCAAGAGGTTATTACATTTTAATTGCTCCGCCAGTCGAGAGCTTTTTACATTTCAATCACCATAGCAGTTGAGGTTCTTAGTCTTCGTAGACAATCGAAGACTTCATTCATCATCAAGTCTCCGTAGACAATCGGAGATATCATGCATTACGTCCCTGTAAAAAATTGGAGGACTTTACAACAATCAACATCAAGTCTCGATAGACGATCGGAGATATCATGCATTAAGTCCTCGTAAATAATCGGAGGACTTTACAACCATTAACATCAACCTCCGTAGACAATCGGAGATGTCATACATTAAATCCTCGAAGACAATCGGAGGAGTTTACATCATCGTCAAGTCTCCGTAGACAATCGGAGATATTATGCATTAAATCTCCGAAGATAATCGGAGGACTTTACATCAACATCAGTCTCCATAGACAATTAGAGATATCATGCATCATAAGTCCCCGACAGACAATCGAAGGATTTTACAACATTTACATAGTCTTTGTATACAATCAAAGACTTCACTAATCATCAAGTGTCCGTAGACAATAGGAGACATCATTCATCACATAGTCTCCGTAGACAATCGAAGACATCATGCATCTTTTCAATCGATAATATAATCCACAACAATAAGACTTTCTTTTAAAGTTCCTTTAGAGAAGTCAGTGTTACCACAAATCATACACTGGGGAAATTTTTTGAGAACAACCTCAAAATTTACCCTATTTCTTCATTTCAAACTACATTGACCTGATTCTTATGACACTCGAGATATGTAGGAAGCTCTATGAAGAGTTTGGTCATCACAACCACATAATCATTCTTTCTCCCCAGCAACTACAGTCTTGAATCCCCAGCATCTCAAAACTCGATACTGGGCAATTTTGAAAAGACGTCAGGAATATTCAAACACTTTTGTTTCCAAACAGTCCTTTTCTAAATAATCATTTCACAGGGTCTTCCGTCCCTAATAATGGGACCAAAGAAATTTCTCTAATCTTTTGAACTACACCCGACCTGATTCTTGTACAACTCGAGGTATGTAGGCAACTCTAAATTAGAGTTCGGTCAAATTTTTTGTCAGATATGATATTTATCGAGCAAAATTGGCTACACGTCAACCTTTTCATCTAAAAACAACTACATTATCTTCATACGAAAAGGGGTAAGTTGTTGACACTTAATTTTGGCTCTCCGTGCTTAAAATTAATGTCTTCAGGCTTCCTAATCATTAAAGAGCAAAAAATACAAATTTATTTTTACACATTTTTACAATTTATTGATAATTATCCTTAATTTCATAAATATTAGGATTTTTATCAATTTATTGTCATTTTAAATTTTTTACAGCCATTTGCACACATACACAATATAACACTACAATTTTTTGCGGTACACTATATTTTTAACTGTTTACATCACAATACATTTTTCAGGATAATTAAATTTTTATTGTTGTTTGTATTTTCTGCAATTACATATCGATATTTACACATTTTTGTACATCATTTAATACAATCTGCAAACAAAAAGCCGGATCAATTACTTTGATACACGGAGCAATAATCAGGTCAAGTCGAGGTCTTGTCACCTTTATTAAAGGTGACGTCACCTTTCACCATTATTAAAGATGACATGTCACTTGTCACCTTTATTAAAGGTGATGTATGACATGACTACACATGATATTTATCCTTCGAATAATAACACTTTATATGGTGGTTAAAGAATGAAAAATCCATTAGATAATAACATATGGACTAAAATAGTATCTAGTGGGTAGAGAGGGGATTCTTTTATTTTTTAGGTAAAAAGGGGGTTGATTTTTATTATAAATAGAGGGGAGGGGGTTAATAGTTTTGGTTCAAAAAAAAACAAAACATACACACACAAAAAAAATATACACACTCACATTTTTCCATTTTTACTCTCTTTACTCGTATCTCTCTCTTCTCCCGTCCTCACGACTCTCTCTCTCTCAAATACCCTCCCGCCGTTGCCTCGCCGGAGTTGATGACTGGTGAGCTTCGGTCAAACTATGCCACCACGAACACCACTGCCAACCACCCCTCCTCTCTCCCTTACCTTCTCCCTCTTCCTCTTCTCTTTTTCGTCGCTTCTCGTCGGAGGTGATGACCGGTGAGAACCCGATGAGCCACCACCACTATCTCAACCCCCTCTTCTCTCTTCCTCTCCCCTCACGCCACTGTTCCACCATTGACGGACCAGATCTGATTGAAATTTCATGTTTTTTGGCGTTGCTCCGGTGAAAGCCGTTGAAGCAACGCCACTACTCATCACTCTTTTGTCTTGATGTATACATTAAATACGATTTTTGATATTATTTGGACGGAGTTGTACATTTCCCGATGAACCCCATGGATGCCGTACTTTTCTCAAAGGCTTCTATGGCTCTTCTACTTTTACCTACTGCTGCTACCTTAAGTCGAAACATTTGTATGTTTAGCAATATCTTTCACTAATTATTTCGTGTGTTAGTGAATTTTTAATGTTCTCACTATTTGTTGATGGAGGTTCTGTGATTGTTGTTGTTATGAGCGTGCTCTTAGTTGCTACTGATTTTGCACTTTTCCAGCAACCTATTATCATTCCAACCATGTGCTGTTTTCATCACTATTTTTAGCCATTTTTGGGACCATTTTTTGTCATTTTGACTGATTTCTTTGCTCTCGATATTATATTGATAACGAACAAATTATTACATGATTGGCCAATGACAATATCTCTCCATCGGATTTTTGAGGCCTTCCCATAACAAAAGAAGGATTTTTATTTTTCAAGTTATGTCATTTTATATCAACTATCAATACGTGGCCAATGAAAAAAATTTCACCGGTTTTTGAGGCCTCCACAGATAAAAAGAGAGACATTACGTCTACAAATACATAATAAAAAATAAATAAATTTGGGCGATGACAAAATCTTTATATTATCACGACAACACAAAAGTTTACGATTCGTATCTTGGCAAAGCAATTTAGGACAACCGATACTTCGATCAACCATTTCGTAGCCATGGCGTATCTAAAACTTCATCTGAGCCCACTATATAATAAATATTATTTTTCATATATACATTTACATACATATATGCACACATATTTTTATAATTATTTGTTCATTACTAATATTTCTAACAAGTGTTTACACAAATTCTTGAGGGCACTTCTCGAAAAAGGGCATTCAAAAAGGAGTTTAAATTTTATATTTGTATTTTACATTCTTACAATTGTACAAATATTAATCATAGTAAAAACTTTATTTTTGGGGCGTTGGGCGGGGTATATTCTTTACTTTTGTAGTCCTCACCACGCATTTAGGCAAAACTTAGGCCGTTAATATTTATATTAAAGAATCAAACTGATTTGGATATTTAATCAATTAATTCATACTTTTTCCATTAGATAATATTGTGCAGTCTTTTCTTTCAAAATAAACATTCATTTTATTTAATCTTTTCTCCATTAACTTTTGTCAAATACAAATTATTATTTGAATACTTTTTCTTCATTAGAATACAAAAATTACTTTTTTTTTCATACATTACACACAAAATTGATTTCCTTTCATAAAAGAACACTTTTTTCATATGTATATTTTTATACATATTTTATACAATATATTTTTGCTTATTTCTATAAATATATATATATTACAATAATAAAGTCTATATATGCAATAATAAAGTCTATATATGCATTTGACATACTTATACATGCATTTTTTACATTATTACATATTTTAATTATTCATACTTCTCAAAAAATAATTTTTACCTCCTTCCTCTTTGATGAATTTAGTCTAGTCGGGTACCACATTTTGTGGATTCTAAAGGGTGCCTAAAACCTTTCCTTCGGAATAATTTGAACCCTTACCTAGAATCTAAACTGTTTTTTTCTAGATTAAAACACAAGTCGTACAGGTTAATAATTAAATAGGTTTCCTTATTTTCCTTACAAATTAGGTGGCAACTTTGAACAAACTCAATTCTTTTAGAGTCCATAAGTCGTGCTTGTTTTAACCTTGGTGAAAATATGGCATGACACATATCATTATTATTAGTTGCTTGGGTATAATCGTAGCATTGGGGGATTGAGAGCTAGGTATAGTGTCTAAGTTGGAGTGGTTAGGAAGGGTATGAATGATGCCCTGAGGTATGAGCATAAGTCAATGAGTACGAGCTGTCGGGTGTCTCTTGGAGCAAACATTATGTGTTTTTGTAGAGGCTTATAGATACATTTATGAATATGTAAGTAGGAGTAGGTTTTTGGATAGTATTCAGTACGATGAGGTTTATTTGTTGCAAAATGACTTACTTGACTATGTGACTATATGTGAATCGAGTATATGTGATTGCATTCGGGCACTACTTATAATTATTGATTGCATGGCATATTACATTGATGATTGATGATGAATATTATGTTGTTGTGGAGATGGTTTGATGATATTGAGGATTATATTGAGATGATGATGATATTGAAAATGATATTGATGATGATGATGTTGAAATGAGAAAGAGATGAAACGTACACTTTGCATACATGTATTCATCATACGCATTTGGTTGTACACTTTTGCATATACGTTGAGGTGAACCTTGTTGAAGAATTTATGTAAGTGTTGAAAGTGTAATTTTATACTCGTATTCCTGCTAGTGTCAAGTGTCATATCTGTAATTGGTTATCTCTAATTATAAGTTAGGTGTTGGATCTCTGTAAACTTGTTGGAGTAAGAGAGGATGTTGGTAAGTAGTTGAGCTTCGAGGCTTAAGGGTAAGAGGGATAAATGGGTGACCCGGTCTAGTCATTGTAGCATGCTAGAGTAGTGGGGAATGTAGTATTGCTCATAATTGTTAGAAGGAAAGTAAGGGGTCTTGTTAGTAAGACAAGACTTAGGGGACCTAGAGTAGAGGCCAAATTGTAAAAGGACAAAGATACACAAAAATATTAAATAATAGGTAGGTCACAGAGATGCTAAGGACAACATGTCAAAGAACTGAAGAGAGTGTCCTTGGGAGGTTTAGTGACCCAAAATTTAACTGTTGTCATGATTTCCTCCCTATTTTTATTATTGTTATTTATTTCTAACCCTGGTCGGCCGATGATACCTACCAGTACATGTGGTTATAATTATACTACACTTACTATACCTTCTTTTAGGGGTATAACCATGTTGCAAGTCAGTTGGAGTTTCTATAGAAGCAACAGTTATCACTCTTTAACAACTCCTATCCTTTCATACTTACATGGATGTTGGGTCTTGGATTTTCCTATTTCTTGTTTAGTGCTCTTGTAGCAATTTAGATTAGGTTCTGGGGAAGTTTTCTTAATTGTTTTATGCATTAATTTTTATCTACCAAATGTACTGAATAGAGGTAGAGGTGTATTATGTTTAAAGGAATTTTCCTCTTTCAACACAGTTTTATTTAACTCTCGCATTCAGTAAATGGTTAGGTAGTAAGGGTTCTCCTATCTAGGGTAGAGTTGGGTAGGTGCCCGCACGATCCATGATTTGGGTCGTGACAAGATGGTTTCTAAGTGCAAGTTTCTGCTCTCCCAATACAAGAATAAATATCAAGTATAGTCCTACGAATTAGTGTGTTGACATCCACACTAAATCTGTAGGAATCTATAAGGCATCTAAGAAGACAGTTTCACTTTTTTTTCTCCTATTGTGCTAATTCGGTGTTGTCTCTCCAAGTTAAGTCCGATTGGTATCAAGCAGATTCTAATTGGTATCTCAACCATCACAATTTGGATTAATTTGTCCCAATTGGTATCTCAAAGTGTTTGGAAGACTAGAATAGTAGTATTCTAGCCGGTAAAGATCAATAAGAGGCATAGGATTTGTATTTCATTATATGAATTATGTCAAGGTATTGAATATTATAGTTGTCAGAGCAGTTGGTAAGCGTAACCCTTTCAATAATGGATCAGTTGTGCTTACTAGCAAAATACTTGTGCCATAAACATTTGTTGTGTTGTGAGATATTATTGCTTTACTGTGTGATAGTTGAACTCCTTAAGTGAAAGTGCTTATTATGTGTGATTTGGAATAAACTATTGCAAAATGACTTGGGAATCGTAAGGGCTGGATGTGATCTCGAGGTGTATCTTCATTTCTGCGATTTGAGACACATCTCATTTGTCCATGATTTAGAGTATTCCTTAATTTCAATATGGATCCTAACAAATTACTAAGGTACCTTGCTATTTTATGGGGCAGTATTGTGTTGGTTAGTTACTTGAGATGAGTAGGAAGGGGAATTGTTGGTGTATTTAATTGAGTTGAGGGATTAGAATTGTGTTAACTTTAGCTTAGATTTATGATTTAAGCATTTTGAATTTTTAAATTTATGAGATGTGAGAGGTAGAAGATGTAAAAGTATTTGTGGGATAGCATCATGTGAAAAAAGACGTGGGACTGGGTGGAAAATTGGAGCCACTAGGCACTGCTGCAGTGGCAGTTTTACCCCTGTAGCGGCAGAGCCACAATAACTCTTTGTCACTTCCACGGTACTGATGTACCGATAATTGTTTTAGCTACAGCGGCTCCTAGTCAATAAGCTACTAGGCCCCTCCCATGTTTTGTGATTTTGTATTTATTGTAAAGATGACCCTGTGTTTGCAATATTTCAAGATAGAAATCACTTTCGATATGCATAGTAAGGTAAATTGTTATTAATAAAGGTTCGGTAATGACAAATTTCCTAAAAAAATGAGAAAATAAAGGAAATAGATTATTTGTTACATGCCTTAAATAGGGGCAACCCAAATACAGTCAATAAAATAAAAGGGGGAAGAACTAGCTGGAGGCCCCATCATCTTCGAGCCTCGAGGCGTCGGAGCCCTCCTTTTCCAATCTGCTAAGGAATAAAAACTCCTCCACATCTTGGGGAGCTTTATGGTTGGGGAAGCACACTTGAATATCCCCTGCACAACCTTCCACATCTTAACCAGTATACGGTCTTGGGAGCGACACTTTTTCTTCTCTTTAGCTAGCTCTCTTCGGAGATCTGCATAGGCTCTGGCCGGTCCAGTGGGTCAGTAGAGCTCGAAGGATCCAAACTTGGTGGAGGAAACTGAGTCCTCTCCAAATAACCTTAAACAACAGCAAGGGTGGCCTCCCAGCCACCGAGGGATGAGGGAGCCTGAGTGGAAAGGGTGCCAGACTCCTCTCCCCCTCCAGCCTTGTTACTCTCACCCTCCTCCCCTACCTTCCTCTTCTTATTGCTTCCTCCTTATAATCCCCTTCCCTTTAGAGGGTAGAATGCCATATCACACTCTTTCAAGGTGTCATGATACTTCTTGGGCACATCCCCCTCTTGCATATCTCGATAATCAGGGAGGGCAAGAAAAGATCCCTTGCAGACCTCTCCCTGGTGTAGAAATGTCACCAATCATCTACTATTTGCGCCCTCATGTTCACCTCAACCCTCGAGAGGGAACTAGACACCACCATAGGCCAGTGGAAGTTCACATCAGTAACATTTAACAAAAGAAAAATCCTTTGGGATACCAGCTGCAACCATACTCGAGCCTCCACCAGAAAAATAAGTACTCTTAGTCCCTTTAAGACTGGACCCTTTCGCCTTACCCTCCTGACCCTACAATGCCAAGATTTTGGCCGCCTACTTCAAGTCCGACTCTCTGACCTTGGTCTCAAAAGTGGAATTGGAGGGGTTTGGGACCCCCAAAGTGTCATTAATGGTGGAAGCATCTACCATAACGTCCTTTCCCTAAATGCAAATGGTGGGGAGGGGCACAGACCACTCCACAGTTGGAAGTATGGCATAAAAGTCCCAGCCCAGGTTGCACTCGGGGAAAAGATCCGTTAGCATCCCTATTCAAAGGTCTTAAACTGGTTATAAAAACCCAGTACCTCACCCTTCACATCCCTCATCACAAAACCCCTCTCGCAGAGAAAATCCCTATTGTGCTTCCCCTCTTCATAATGATCACAACTAGCGGAGTCAGGAAATCTTTGGTATTAAAGTTGGTGCTCCATGATAGTCCTGTAAATATTATAAATACAGTGTTATAAACCTAGTTAGGATACTAAGGGAGGAAAGGAAAATCAAAACCTAGAACTACTGCCAGGTGCCACTGCAGCGGTACATTTACCGCTGCAGCACTAAACTTATCGCTAAAGCGGTACCATCGTCCCCAACCAGCCCAAGCCCCCTCCCATGGCTGATTTTTAACTTTTCTTCATAATTTTGATTTCTAAGCATAGATCGGGATTGGTAAAGTTTGTATGAACTTTTCTACACTAAAATGGGAGTGATTAACACCCAAATCAAGCTCAAAGTGTGCAAAATTGTTGGAAAGGGTGACCCTTCATCTTTCACCCTTTCCATGCCCGAAAATCACCATTAACGTCGTCAATATTTTTCCTAGAATGTTGTAGGAGCATTGGGAACGTAAGAGAATCTATCATGCTTGTTATTTCGTGCAAGAACACCAAAATTTAAATTTGAAATTGCACCAAGAAAACCAACTAAAAAATCTTTCTCTACTCTAGATTTTGTGATTCTATAAGTGAAAACACATAAACACACCACTAAAGTTGTCCCGAATTTTCAAAAGACACTTTAAGTTTACGGGGGTCCTGTCACCCCCAAAAAACTTGTAAAGACCATTGTAAATACACCCTTTGGCCTAATTTTCTCAGCAAACATGTTCTCACGCAACAGACGCGCGTGAATAAATAATAACCCCCCCACAAACTAATTAAAAAATGACATGTGTCATGAATAATTCTTTATACCAATCCATCTTCTCTTCTTCATCAATTTTCCATTAGTAGCCATTGGAGAAGCTTGAGTTTCGAAATTGGCTCCTCCTCAACTAAATCAAATTTAATAAAATAAGGAATTTCCATGTATTATATTTAATTTCTTCTTATTTTGTTTAAAAGTTATGAAATCAAGTTGTTTATTATGATTAGGTTTTGAGGGAATCTATTTTTCTAATGTGAATGCAAGCTTAAATTGAATTTGTATCCATGGGGAAGTAGTTGACGGAAGCATTATATTGTGGTGGCGATAAGAAAAATCCAGAGGTATAAGGGATACCAGTAGATGGTATCCACACATTGCCATCGAGGAATTTTGATGTGGTGAACTGTTGAAAAATAGTAATTGGAAGTTCCTTAATACCTAACAAATTTACCCTATCTATTTTGGATGATCCAGATCCTTTATTATTGAATTCAGTATAGAATACTGTCTCAAAAGCGAATATTTTGTTTCATTCCAACCATCCTTCTGGCTGAATTAGATCATCTATAGAAGATTCCATTATGATAGGTCTTGAGTATTGTTTCCATAGACGAGTAATATATGTCTTGACTTCCCCCTTCACCTCATTATAAGAATCATCATCCACAATGGAGAAGAATGAGCAAGAAAAATCTAGAAAAGGGGTAGGTGTAGCTTCTAAAGTCAAGCGGGTCGGGTAAAAACCAACCTTTAGCAAATGGGTTAATTAAATTAAATAAATAATAATAATATAATAAACAAAAGAGTACTACACTTGTTGATTATTAGTCCAAGGCTGCTGAGAAAAATTCGTCAAAAGGGTGTATTTACGATAATCGTTACAACTTTTGTGGGCTAATAGGACGCCTACAAAGTTAAAGGTAAATTTTAGCAAATTTGGGACAACTTCAATGGTGAATTTATGTATTTTCTCATTCTATAATACTAAATACATAAAAAAATTAGTAGAGACAAGAATTTACCTTGAATGGTCGTCGAAAAAATGTTGCACGAGAGAATTGAGAGAGTTTTCAGAGTTTAGAAGTGAAAATAGGAGAAATGAAACATTTTACCCTATTTGAAATGTTGTGTACCACTGTGGCAGTAGTCTGCCACTGCAGCAATACCGCTGTAGTGGCAGTTCTGCCATTGCAGCGATGAATTCTGTAAGGGTTATATTTCATTCTGACTTTTCATGCATTGCGTATTTTGCGATGTCCGAATTATTTTAAATAACTTGTTACGTGGAATATGATTTGTAAATTCCTTATGTGATTTATAATAGTACTTATGTGTCGAGTTAGAAAGTTCAAAGACCTGCTAGCGAGCATGTTGGATAGTTACATTGAGTCTAAATTTAATTTAACTAGGGTTTGGCAAGATGTGATGGGTTAAATAATGAGATGTAAGCGTTGCTTTTCTTTTCTACACTACTGTATTCATGAAATCTCAAGGTCATACCTAGAATCCTATTATTTCCTCCCCATAACCATTTGGGGATGAATGGTAACTAAATTGGTATCTAACGCAATGATCCAAAATGTCATTATGTCAAAA
The DNA here is from genome assembly GCA_031232105.1 of Capsicum rhomboideum. Classification (NCBI taxonomy): domain Eukaryota; kingdom Viridiplantae; phylum Streptophyta; class Magnoliopsida; order Solanales; family Solanaceae; genus Capsicum; species Capsicum rhomboideum. The sequence continues at coordinate 49,312,556 of CP124717.1, read as the reverse complement.
ACCATCCCGGAAGAACTTTGTGACGAGGAAAATCCTCTTTCTGGACATGGTAGAAATTATTTCGTGGGAAAAAGTGGGGCCCAATATTAATTAGGCCAAAAAATTAAAGGAATTTGGCCAAGCCTGCTGCCCGCCACTATAGCAGTAGATCCACTGCTGCAGCGGTACTTGGGCAATAGCCAACCCGAGTTTTATTTAAATCCCTCTTTTCAGCTGAGCCACCTTAGGTCATCCTCTCCTCCCAAAACACCCAAAATAAACCTAATACCTAGAACATTGAGATTTCTTAGGCCACGTTTCATGAAGACAATTATGAGGCATACTCGATGGGATTCCATCGTGAGAAGAGGGCAGGCACATGTGAGATAACTCTCCACCCTCCATAGCAGCGAAATTCATTTACAAGGTAGGTTATGATTAATTATAGTGGAATTGGGCTAGATGCCTGTAATAATAGTAGTAATGTCGAGAGATTTCATGTCATAGGCCTTCGAGCATGGAGTTTGGATAGACGGAATGATAATAACCGAATTAAGTACTACTAAATTATTAGAATAAATGTGTTATCAAACTAGTTTGTCCCCCCATGTTGCCAATAGTATAATTTCATATGAATTGGAGGTATTTGAGGGTCGTATATTAGTAGGTTGAAAGTAGGGTAAGTGTGACTTATTAGTGGGATGAGTGCAAGTGGAGATTGGGTAAGTTGAAAGTAGGAAAATCTAACTCATAGGCCACAATGCCAATGCACCTCAGAATCCTATAAGGACCAACATAACGGGGACTGAGCTTCCCCTTCTTGCCAAACCTCATTACCCTTTTCATGGGAAAAATTTTCAAGTAAACCCAATCATCAACTGCAAATTTAAACTCCCTTATTCTCACACTTATATTAGATTTCTAATGAATCTAAGCTGTTTTCATCCTCTCTCTTATCAACTGAACTTTCTCCATAGCCTCGTGAATTGAATATGTCCCTATCAAAGTGGCTTCTCCAACCTCAAGCCAACCAATAGGAAACCTATACCTCCTACCATAAAATGGCTCAAACGGAGCCATCTGAATGCTGGAGTAATAACTATTATTATAAGCAAACTTAATAGATGGAAGTAATCATCCCAATCAAACTTAAAGTCGATCACGTACGCTCTAAATATATTCTCTAACGTCTGAATGGTCTGCTCTACCTGGCCATTTGTCTGTGGGTGAAAGGTTGTGCTAAGATGAACCTCAATACCTAGACCCCTCTGAAAAGACTTTCAAAACTGCAAAGTAAACTGAGTACCCCTATCCAAAATGATATCCAAGGGGACTCTATACAAATTGAATAACTCTTAAAGATAGAATCTAGTATAATCCTCAGCTGAATCTATAGTGTTAACTGACAGAAAATGTGTTAACATAGTTATACAGTCCACGATAACCCATATTGGATCATGATAATGGCGAGTACGAAGTAACCTTGTAATGAATTCCATATTCACCTCTTCCCACTTCCAAGAATGAATACTGATAGTCTGATTCATACCACTTAGCCTCTGGTGCTCAACCTTAACTTGCTGGCAATTCGGACACTTAGCCACAAATTTTGTGATATGTTTTTTATTCCATTCCACCAATAGACTTCTCATAGGTCACATTAAATCTTGGTGGAACCTGGGTGAATAGAATACCAAGAGCTATGAGCTTCTTCCAAAATATTCTATCTCAAATCATCTACATCTTGAACACATAATCGGCCATGGCAATGAAGAACACCATCTCTCCCAGGAGAAAATCTCCACTTTCTGACTTTAGAGTACTTCTTTTAACTTAAGCAAAATAGGATCGCTATCTTACTTCACCTTCACCTCCACCTCTGCTACTAAAGAAGATTTTGAACCACAACACTACCTTCAGCTGAATCAACTAAACAAACTCCCCATCTACTAAGCTTGTGGATGGCAAAAACTAATTATATCTTCTCGTCCACTACATGAGAAACACTACCCATGAAATTCTACTAAGAGTATCAACCGCTATATAAGATTTACAAAAGAAGTTATAACACACTCATGTCATAATCTTTCAACAACTCTAGCCATCTCTTCTGACGAAGATTTAGGTCTGTAACGACCCAAAATATTGATTTGTAAAAAACAATCCTGGAAGAACTTTGTGATTTGGAAAATCCTCTTTCTAGATTTGATATAAATTATTTCATAGGAAAAAGTGAGGCCCAACATTAATTGGGGTGAAAAGTTTAAGGAATTGAGCCAGACCTGCTGCCCGCTGCTGCAGTGGTACTTGGGCAGTAGCCAACTCGAGTTTTATTAAAAACACTATTTTCCACTGAGCCTTATTAGGTCATCCTCTACTTCCAAAAATATCCAAAATAATCCTAACACCTAGAACAACTAGATTTTGAAGGCCACGCTTCTTGAGGGCAATTTTGAGGTGTAACACCCCAAAAATCCAAACTAAGATCAAAACCATGCTTAAAGTATATTTGGAACCAAAATTAGTGATTTGTTAGTATCAGAAGTGATTTAGATATAAATTAAAGTCACAAGTAACTCCTAGCTCATAGCCAAGTCGAAAGCTTTCTTACCGATCAAATTCTTGTATAAATCTTACTAGGGTCAATTTTTAATGCGTATAACTCCTAGATTCTGAAGTGTTTTGGAGCTCAAGACCCACCAAATGAAAGGTATTTGAGTCTTATTTGCAACACATCTGATTGCTTATTAATCCAATTTTGGAGCTAAGAAATATGACCATTTTAGTGAAGCACTGTCTAGCAGTGAGATACGACAACCCAACCAACGTTCATTGGTTGAAAAGACGATCGTCCCTTGCTCTCGTTTGATGATAAATTCCCCCAAAATAGATATATTCATGAATAATCCTCTAGTACCAATGAACAGAACCGACAATTGTTGGTTGAAAGGATAATCATTGGTTGGTTCGTCCGTTGTGAGACACAAATTTTTTAGCTATGTTTTTAAAGGGGTATTTCAGTCCTTTCCCATTATGTAACCTCCTAATCTATGTCATTTTAACTATTTTAAGGCTGAATATTAAACCTAAACTATCCTAAATCTCTCATAAACTCAAAATTCAAGCGACACTTAGAAAATTTAGAGCAAACAAGCGACAGTTCTTAATCAAGCAAGATATTAGGGTTCTTCATCTTCAAGCTTCAAATTAAAGAGCGTAGCAAGGTTTTTACCTCCAGGTATGTAGTATTTCATAAATGGTTCCCTTTCACCCATTGAGTCCCTAAGTTAACCCAATTCCTCGATTTAATTCATCTTTCAGAGCTTTGGGTTACTTGATATGTATGAATTCCTTGGTATTTCAGTTTCTCTTCACGATGAACCTTGTACCCATGTTTCCTATGAAAATTCAGTACCTTTACATGTTTATAATTCATGATTACTCAGTATTTTGATAAATTCATAAATTTAGACTTGTCCTATGTAATTTCATATCCCATTCAGATTATGGAAATTGTCATGAATAGTTGCATTTTTCAGAGATGGTGGGTTATGAACACCCAATGACTTTAGCTTTCATGCATTGATAGTTGAATGTTCAGTCCTTCAGTTTCATATGTGTTTAGGATGCATTCATATAAAGTATCTATATTTCAGTCTCAGGGTTCAGTATAAATGAGCCTATCGGTTATCAGTATAATTCAGTAGGGAATGGTACTTAGCACCGAGCAGATACAGGGATGAAGGCTCACCCATCAGTTAGGATAAAACCTTTAGTAAAAGTTCCTAAGTCCCAAAACTACAGTGCCACTGTAGATTCTACAAGGTCACCCATCAGATCATGCTTGACACCTTAGACATTTGACATCAGTTTAGTAGATCCACGTCAGTCAGTATTCATACCCCTGGCAAGGTATATAGCACCTTTCTAGCTGGGATTATAGGTTGGGCTCCATTTAGCTTAGATAAGGTATATTGGTTAATGATAGATCCCACAGTTCAGACTTAGATATTGCATGACCTTGTATTTAGTTTATTCAGTATATTATCATTCAGTTACATGTTTACTTACTTCATTATTGTATTAATTTACATGTGTTAGTTCCATGTTTAGTTTATCATGTCATATTTAACATATTTAGTTTATACAGTGTAGTTGCATATCTCACATGCTCAGTCTATTCAAAATACTGACTGCATATTCTCTTTTATGCTATATTGTATTATAATATTGGTTCAGACGTTCATTATCCAGCTCGCGATTAGCACGATCAAGCATTACTTCAAAAGTAAAGTTTGTAGAGTCCTCATCATTCGAGGGCTAGTCTTCAGTATTTTCATTTCAGTATTATTTCACTTTAAGACAGTTAGAGTTAGCTAGGGGCTTATCCCAGCAACTTACCTTAGTAGAGGCTTTCAGACAGACAGACTAGTATTTTCAGCCTTATGGTTTTGTTCAGATGATTTCAGTTTTGACTATTAAGTTTTGTTTTAGATTTACTTATATCATTCAAATTTAGCTTCCGCTCAGTGAATATCCATTTTATTCAGTCTTCATATTGTCATGCCAGGTCATGAGTTAGCTTGGGGTCACTTGTGACTCTAAGCACTGTATTATGACTAAGGGGTAGTCTCAGGTGGTGAAAAAATTAGTATCAGACCATCAGGTTTAAAGTGTCCTAGAGTGTCTGATAGTAGCATTCAGTAGAGTCTTATTCATGGGTTTGAAGCACGCCACACTTATGAATGAGGGGCTTTGAAATGTTGTAGAAAAAGTTTTACTTCTTTCATATTCATATCATGTGATAGAGTGTGAACTCTCTTTAACCTTCTTTTAACTTGTACTCTATGCATTTTACAGGAAATGCCTCCCAGAAGAGCAAATAGAAGGAGAAACGGGAATGGAAACGGTAACATAAATGGAAACCAGCAAGCACCACTAGCTCCAACAGACTCTTTGAATGAACAAGTCTCACATGCCAAGTTCAGGGTTGCTTTTCAGTGCTATATCAGACAATGACTACCTAGGTGAACCAATAGGTTGTTGTATAGGTCAACCCAATGGTGGTACAACAACGGCTAGAGTTTAGGATTTCACTCGAATGAAACTTTTCGAGTTCCATGGTTCTAAGGTGGAGAAGGATTCGCAGGAGTTCATTGATAACATTCAGAAGGTCACTCAGATTATGGGTTTGAGTCCAGTCGAGAGTGTAGACTTAGCCATTTACCAACTGAAAGGAGTTGGTCAGACTTGGTTTAAGTAGTGGAAGGAAGATAGGGGTGTGGATGCAACTCCAGTAGAATGGGATGAGTTCGTAGATGTATTTCTTGACAGGTTCTTTCAACTTGAGTTAAAATAAGCCAATTATTAGGAGTTTATTAATCTAAAGCAGGGTGACATGACTGTGAAGGAGTATTCTTTCAAGTTTACTCAGCTCTCTAAGTATTCTCTAGTGATGGTGGCTGATTTTAGGTCCCGTATGAGCAAGTTTGTATCGGGTGTTTCCTAAGATGTGGTTAAAAGGGTAGGACTGCTATGTTAGTCAAGAAGATGGATATATCTAGGTTTATGATTCATGTTCAATAGATATAAATGGAAAATAAGAGGGCCAAAACAGGCAGTTTTAACTTCTCTTAGTAGAGGTCAAGTATTGGTGATCTTTCTCAGTTCTATTAGAAGTATTTAGTTTTAGCCCCATCCTATGCTAGTAACCCAGTACCCAAGTTTAGATAGGATCATGGGGATAGGGTACCAGGCTCTAAGTCCCAAAGCAGTGTCTCTAGTGGACATACTCATTCGATTTGCAAGAAGTGTGGTAAAAACCACCAAGGTGAGTGTATGACTTGGTAGTGGTAGTTGTTTTGGGTGTGTAAAGCTAGGTCACAGATTGAGGGAGTTTCCCATGGATTTACAGAGAGTCTAGGATGCTCACCAGCAGAATCAGACTAACTCTTCAATAACTCTAGCAGGTCACCCGACTTAGCAGGGTGCCTTATCTAATGCAGGTGGCGGTTACTGCTAGAACAAATTTTATACACTTCAAAATTGATAGGATCAGGAGGGTTCCCCTGATGTAATCACTGGTATATTATATTACTTTCATATTACTGTCTATCCTTTGTTAGATCTCGAAGCCACACTTTCTTTCGTGACTCCTGATATAACAGTAGTCTTTGGTGTCAATCCTAAAATCCTTTCAGAACTTTTCTCGGTCTCTACTCCTGTTGGTGATTCAGTCATAGCCAAATGGGTATACATAAATTGTCCAGTCATAGTTTCTCAAAAAGTCACCTCAGTGGATCTTGTAGAGTTAGATATGACAAATATGATAGAATTTGATGTCATTCTTAGCATGGATTGCCTACACTCTTTTTATGCCTCATTTGATTATAGAAACAGAGTAGTCCAATTTTAGTTTCCTAATGAACCAGTCTTAGAGTGGAAGGATAGTACCTCGGTGCCTATATGTCAGTTTGTCTATTACCTTAAGGCCAGAAAAATAATTTCAAAAGGGTGTATCTATCATCTTGTTCGGGTTAAGGATTCAAAGTAGGAGACCCCAACTCTTCAATCAGTTCCAGTGGTTAATGAGTCTTTAGAAGTGTTTCCAGAAAATCTAGCCAGAGTTTCTCCCGAACTGGAAATTGACTTTGGAATAGATCTCATTCTAAATATCCAACCTATTTTAATTCCACCTTATAGAATGGCTCTATCTGAGCTTAAGAAGTTGAAGGAACAATTGAAAGATCTTCCAGATAAAGGTTTTATTAGGCCCAACATTTCTTCATAGGGTGCTCTAATTTTTTTTGTGCATAAGAAAGATGGTTCTCTCAAAATGTGCATGCATCGACTACCGTCAGTTAAACAAAATCACAATCAAGAATAAGTATCCTATTCCTAGAATAAATGACTTGTTTAACCAGCTTTAGGGTTTCAGTTTCTTTTCTAAGATAGACCTTAGATCCTGCTATTATCAGCTTAAATTCAGAGAACATGACATTCCAAAGACAATATTTAGAACTCGGTATGGTCACTTCAAATTAGTTGTTATGTATTTTGGACTAACAATTCCTACTTTTATGGACTTGATGAACAGGGTGTTAAAGTAGTACTTGGATATGTTCAGCATTGTCTTTATTGATGACATCTTCATTTATTCTCAGAGTGAGGATGAACATGCAGACTATTTGAGGATTGTTTTGCAAACTCTCAAAGATTTTTAACTATTTGCTATGTTCATCAAGTGTGAATTTTGGTTGAAATCAGTAGCATTCCTTGGTCATATCATTTCTGGTGAGGGTATTTAGGTTGATCCTCAGAAGATCGAAGTAGTTAGAAATTGGCCTAGACCTATCTCTCCATCTGATATCATGAGTTTCTTAGGTTGAGTTGGTTACTATAGATGGTATATTGAATAATTTTCATCTATTGCTTCTCCTATATCTAGATTGACTCAGATGAATGTCAAATTTCAATTGTCTGATTCTTGCAAGAAGAGTTTTCAGAAGTTGAAGACTTGACTCACCTCCACTCCAGTTTTGATTTTGTTAGAGGGTGCAGAAGGGTTTGTGGTTTATTTTAATGCTTCAGAAGTAGGTCTTGGTTGTGTGTTGATCCAACATGGTAAGGTTATAACATATTCCTCTAGAACGTACAACCCTCATGAGAAGAATTACCCAACTCATAATCTTAAGTTGGTAGCAGTTGTTTTTGCCTTAATGATTTGGAGGTGTTATCTTTATAGGGTTCATGTAGATGTGTTCACGAATCATAAAAGGCTTCATTATGTGTTCATTAAGAAAGATCTGAATTTTTGCCAGAGTAGATAACTAGAGTTATTGAAAGATTATGATATGAGTGTATTGTACCACCTGGGTAAAGCCAATATTATAGCTGAAGCTCTTAGCAGGTTGTCTATGGGAAGTGTTTATCATGTGGAGGATCAGGAGAAAGAGTCAGTTCATGAGGTTCACATGCTTGCTAGATTAGGAGTTTGGTTGGTTGATTCAATCGAAGGTAATAGCTTGGTTTAGAATGGGTTAGAATCTTCTTTAGTAGTCGAGGTGACAGCAAAGCAAGATAGTGATCCTATTTTGCTTAAGTTGAAAGAAGTCGTCCAAAGTCAGAAAGTTGTGGTTTTCTCCTAAGGGGAAAATGGCGTTCTTCATTGTCAGGGCAGACTTTGTGTTCTAGATGTGGATGACTTGAGACAGCGGATGCTGATAGAAGCTCATAGCTGTTAATACTATTCACCCAAGATCTACTAAGATGTGCCATGATCTATAGGAAGTCAATTAGTGGAATGGCATGAAAAAGTATATCGCAGAATTTATGGCTAAGTGTCCAAATTACCAACAGGTTAATGTTGAGCACCAGAGTACTAATGGTATAATTCAGGATATTAGTATTCCTACTTGGAAGTGGGAAGTGGTGAATATGGACTTCATTACAGGTTTGTCTCGTACTCTCTGACAACATGATTATATTTGAGTTATTGTAGGTCGAATGACTAAGTCGGTGCATTTCCTGCCAGTTAACACTTCAGACTCAACCAAGGCTTATGCTAGACTCCACCTTAGGGAGTTGGTGAAATTGTATTGAGTCCCTTTGACTATCATCTCCGATAGGGGTGCTCAGTTTACTTCTTAGTTCTGGAAAACATTTGAGAAAGGTCTTGGCACCTAAGTTCATCTCAACACAACTTTCATCCGCAGATAGATGGTCAGGTAGAATGGACCATTCAGACTTTGGAGGACATGTTGAGAGCTTGTGTAATCAATTCTAAAGGTATTTGGGATGATCATTTCTCTTTGATTGAGTTTGACTATAATAACAACTATCACTTTTGTATTATGCGCCCGTTCGAAGTACGTTATGGTAGGAGGTGTAGATATCCTATTAGTTGGTTTGAGGTTGGTAAAGTTACTTTGATATGTCCTAATTTAGTCCATGACCCTGTGGAGAAAGTTTAGTCGATTAGAGAAAGGCTGAAAATAACTCAGAGTCACCAGAAATCCTATGCAAATATGAGGAGAAGAGAAATTGAGTTCACGACTGGTGATTTGGTTTACTTGAAAGTTTCTCCCATGAAAGGGGTTAAGAGATTTGACAAGAAAGGGAAACTCAGTCACCACTTTGTTGGTCCTTATAAGATTTTGAGGCGCATTGGAAATGTGGCTTGTGATTTAGATTTGCCTGCTTTCAACTTACCCTAGTCCCCACTTGCACTCATCCCACTAATAGATCACATTTACCCTATTTTCAACCTACTAACATACTTACAACCCTCAACTACCTCCAATTCATATGAAAGTATACGCTTGGCAATGTAGGGTAGGGGCGAACTAGTTTTATACCACCTTTATTGTGATCATTCAATTACACTTAATCTGGTTATTATCATTCCGTCTATCCAAAATCCGTGCTCTAAGACCTATGAAATGAAATCTCCCGACACTAATACTATTATTACATACATCAAGTCCAAGTCTACTACAATTAACCATAACCTACCTCATAGATGAATTTCGCTGATATGGAGGGAGGAGAGTTGTCCCACGTGCGCTTGCCCTTTTCTCACTGAGGAATCCTGTTGGGTATGCCTTAAAATTGCCCTCATAAAGTGTGGCCTCCAAAAGCTCATTGTTCTAGGTGTTAGGTTTATTTTTGGGTGTTTGTGGAGGAAGAGGACGACCTAAGGAGGTTCAACTAAAAAGTGGGTTTTTAATAAAACTTGGGTTAACTACTGCCCAAGTACCACTGCAGCGGCTGGAGTACCGCTGTAGAGGTAGATTTACCGCTGCAACGGCAGGCAGTAGGCCTGGCCAAATTATTTTAATTTTTTGGCCCAATTCATGTTGGGCCCTGCTTTTTCCAATGAAATAATTTCTATCATGTCCGAAAAGAGGATTTTTCTCATCGCAAAGTTATTTTGAGATGATTTTTGACATAACGACATTTTGAGTCATTACATTAGATACTAATTTACCCATCGTTCATCCCTGAATAGTTACGGGGAGGAAATAATAGAATTCTAGGCACGACGTCGATATTTCATGAATACAGTGGTGTCAAAAGAAAAGAGACCCTTACTTCTCATTAATTAACCCATCATATCTCACTGAACCTGGGTTAAATTAAATTTAGACTCAACGTAACTATCAAACATGCTCGTTAGCAGGTATTTAAACTTTCTAACTCAATACACAAGTACTATTATAAATCACAGAAGGAATTTACAAATCATATTCCACGTAATGAGTTATTTAAAATACACCGGACACTGCAAAATACCACAATGCATGAAAATTCAGAACGGAATGCGACCCCTACTAAATTTACCACTATAACGACAGAACTGCCACTATAGTGGTACCTCTGCAGTGGCAGACTACTGCCGTGGGAATGTTTTATTTCTCCTATTTTCACTTCTAAACTATGACAATTCTCTCAATTCTGAGTAAGATTAGGTTTTGGGGAAGTTTTGTTAATTATTTTTTGCATTGTTTTTATCTACCAAATGTACTGAATGGAGGTTTTTTATGTTTAAAGGATTTTTCCTCTTTCAATACAGTTTTATTTAACTTCCACACTTAGTAAATGGTTGGGTGATAAGGATTCTCCTATCTAGGAAAGAGTTAAGTAGGTACACGCGTGATTCATATTTTTTGATCGTGACAAGGTCCTTTTTGCTGAACACATACTGAAGGCTCTTATGATCTGTGAACACATCCACGTGAACTCTGTAAAGATAGTACTTCCAAATCTTCAAGGCAAAAACTACAGCCGCTAACTTAAGATAATGAGTCGGGTAATTCTTCTCATGAGGTTTGAGCTATCTAGAGGCATAAGCTACAACCTTATCATGTTGCATCAACACACATCTGAGCCAACTCTGGAAGTATCACAGTAAAAAACAAGCCCATCTGAACTAATTGGTAGAGTCAAAACTGGAGCAAAAGTGAGTCGAGTCTTCAACTCTTGAAAACTCTACTCAAAAGAATCAGACCACTGAAATTTGACTTTGTTCTGAGTCAATCTAGACACAGGAGAAGAAATAGAGGAAAATACTTTAACAAACCATCTATAGTAATCAGCTAAACCCAAGAAACTCCTAATGTATAATGAAGAAATGGGTCTAAGCCTGTTCCTAACTTCTTCAGTATTTAGAGGATAAAGCTGAATTACCTCACTGGAAATAATATGACTAAAGAATGCTACTAATTTCAACCAGAATTCACACTTGTTGAACTTAGCGAATAGCTGGCGATTGTTAAAAGCCTACAAGACAATCCTCAAATAGTCTGTATGTTCATCCTCTCCAAAAATAAATAAGGATGTCATCTATGAAGATAATGATGAACATGCCTAAGTACTGCTTGAACACTCTGTCCATAAAGTCGATAAAAGCTGCAGGAGTATTCTTTAATCCAAAATACATAACAACAAATTCATAGTAACCATACCGAGTTCTGAAAGTTGTCTTCAAAAGGTCACATTATCTTACTCTGAGCTGATGATAGCCTGAGTTCTGAAAGCTATCTTTGAAATGTCATAATCTCTGAATCTGAGGTCTATATTTAAAAAGCAAATGGAACCCTGAAGTTGGTTGAACTAGTCATCAATCCTAGGAATGGGATACTCATTCTTTACTATGACTTTGTTCAATTGATAGTAATCGCTATACATTCTAAGGGAACCATCTTTCTTACACATGAAGAGAATTAGAGCACTCCATGGAGAGATAATGGGTTTGATGAAACCTTTGTATAAAAGTTCCTTTATTCCTTCAATTCCTTAAGCTCAGCTGGAGCCATTTTGTAAGGAGGAATGTAGATAGGCTGGGTATATAGAAGAAGGTCTATTCCAAAGTCTATTCCCCTCTCGAGAGGGACTCCGTGCAGATCTTCAGGAAACATTTTTGGAAATTCATTTACAACTACAACTGACTGAAAAGTTGGAATTTTAAAATTGGAATCCTTGACCCAAACTAGATGGTAGATGCAACCTTTAAAGATCATTTTCCTGGCCTTAATGTAAGATACAATCGACCTATAGGCGCTGAAGCACTACCCTTCCATTCTAAGACTGGTTCATTTAACTGAAACTTAAAGACTCTTCTTCTATAGTCGACTTAGTCATAATAGGAATATAACTAATCCATGCCAAGAATGACATCAAAATTGGTCATATATAACTCTACCAGATCAACTATGGTGATGGAAAACTATGACTGGGCAATTTTTGTATACCCATTTAGTTATAATTGAGTCACCAATATGAGTAGAGACTAAGACGGGTTATGAAAAAGTTTCAAGACTGACATCTAAATCTATGACAATATAAGGAATCAAGAAGGAAAGTATTACTCTAGGATCTAACAATGCATAAACATTTATATGGAAGACTTGCAATGTACCAGTAACTATATCAAGGGAGACCTCCTGATCCTACCAAGTCTATAAAGCCTAAAACATGCTCTAGCGCTGTCCGCCACCTGCACTCTATGAAGCACCATACTGAGTTGGGCGACTCGAAGGGGTTGTTGATGATGTGGGTTGGGTCTATTGGTAAATATCTCTGCTCCTCCATGAGGTCACTGAGAAATACCTCAACTTGTGAACTGGCTTGCCAAATCCAAAGCAACTACCACAGTCAGCCATGCACTACCCTTGGTGGTTTTTACCACCTTTCTTGTAAACCAAAAAAGTGCAACCACTAGTAATGCTACCCTGTGACTTAAAGTCTGGTGCTCTATCCCGTTGCTCATATCTAAACATATGTATTGGGGAACTAGCAAAGAATGGGGCTTGAGCTGAAGACCTCTACTGGAACTGAGAGCAATTTTCACCACACGACCTTTATTAAGAATAATCAAAGTTACCAGTTCTAGCCCTCTTAGTCTCTCTTTCCTTCTTCTTTATCTTCTCTATCTCAATCTACTAAGCATGATTCATAAATCTAGAGATGTTCATATCCCTAACAAGCATTATGGTCTTGCCCTACTTGACCACTAGCTCAGAAATATCTAAAATAAACTTACTCATTCGAGCCCTTGGCTCTACAACCATCTCTAGAGCATACCTTGAGAGATAGGTAAACTTCAGAGAATATTCCTTCACTGACATGTTTCCCTACTTCAAGTTGATAAACTCTTCACCCTTATCATCTCTCAGCTCACAGGGAAAAAATCTATCGAAGAAGGCAGTCACAAACTTATCCCAATTAACTGGGCCTACATCCATACGTATATCTTCCTTCCACTCCTTGTACCATGTTTGAGTCACTCCCATAAACTTATAAAAGGCCAAATTTGCACTCTCAACTGAAGTAATACCCATAATCCGAGTGATCTTCCGAACCTCATCAACAAAGTCTTGTGGATCTTCATCCACCTTCTAACCATGGAATTCTGGAGGATTTATCCAAGAAAAGTCCCAGACTCTCATCGCAGCTGCATTTCTACTTGGATTAGATAGTGTAACAGTGATGTGCCATGATTTCATGGCACTATCGATGCTTAAAACAAGGAAAATATGAAATAACTTGGGTTGTTTGGTAGGTATGATGTGTTTTCTGTTCTATATTGTAGGAGAATAGGTTCTGAAGGCAAAATTGACAAAAAGGGATGAAGTATACACTGTAATAAAGTTTTTGAAGACAAAAGAGCAGAGCTGGAATTTCAACATGTGACCCACGGAAGTGACCTACGGCCCGTGAGTCACGACCGTAGGTCAACTTCTGAAAATGTACAGTGAGGCCTGATTCCTACGGTCTGGACCCACGGTCCGTTGGTTGATCCCACGACTTCAAGTCACGGTCCATGGAAAGTTGCTGACTTTTTTATCCTACTTTATTTAGGATAGGATTCACTTGGTATCTATAAATACCCTTAGGTTTTCCTATGTTTAGAAGTTAGTCATTATATTATTTTGAGTTATCTATTACATTGTTTTGGATTCTATTACATTGATCTTGTAATCTCAAACATCGATTCTAGGGTTTTGATTTATATTGAGATTTCAGAGTTTTATTCTTATTGTGAGTTCATAATTATTTTTTCATTATTGAATTCTTCTTGTATTATTGTAATCATGAGTAGCTATACCCCATAACTAGGTTTGTATGAACCATGAGGAATTAATGAAATGGATTAAGTATGAAGTGATTCTAAACCGGTATGACTGCATGTATTTGTACTTCCTTTATTATGATTGATATTCTAACAATTGGAAATGTTAGAAACTCACCTATGTTCTAAACTTGCTTGAGAGAGAGGTAGAGAATGGGAAAGGGAATAACAATAGAGATTTGACGCTATAAACCTTCATCTAATAACTTGAGTCGTAACAAGGATAGTTAATTTGAGATCAAGAACAAGAGTTAGTAGTGCAAAACTCAGAGATCGAGAGGAAAAGAGTGAAATTCATCTAATCAAGGTTGAGAGACATTTAGATAAACATATCTTGTTGGATTTTTCATGCAACGCAGTAGGAAAGTTTGCCAGCATTAGTAACCGGTAGAGTTAAGGAATCTTGGGGATCACAGTCCTAGTGCCTTTCTCATATTGATCACATATCCAACAATCAACAACTGCTACTATTGCTGTTTTGTTTACAAAATCCCCTTTTACTTAAGTACCAATTACTCAGACAAACACTCGATAGACTTTCGTCCTAATCCCTATGGGATTGACCCCAATCTAGTTGAGTTCTGTATTTGATATAGCAACTGCTTTATACTTTTCTAGAGGTATAGTTTGGGTGATATCAAATTCTTGCGCCGTTGTCGGGGAATATGGTTACAGAGTTGATTAGTTTGCTTGTTGGAGTTGATTGGTTTTATTTTTCTATATTTCTGAGGGCACACGCTGGTGGATGCCCAGTACAAAGAGTCAAGTCAATCCCCTAATTCCTCTTGATACTAAGATAGAAAGAACACTGAGAGCTAATCAAAGAATGGTGAATACCGACGGACAGCCGGTGTGGATATTCATGTCCAACCATTAATTCATCTAGCTGGTCATGAAACTACTAAGCAAATCACTGCTCGATTAACGGCTGAGGAGAATACGAGATAAAAAGCTCTTAGACAAGCAGATAGTGATCATCGAGGAATACAAAAGGCAGCACAACATCTTGCTACACTTGAAGAGAGACAAAGAAGACTGAGGGTGAAACAACCACAATAAAGACTATATGTACCGGTTTATGATGATCCCAAAGAGGAGGATGTGGCTTATTTTGAGATGATTGAGACTGGAGCCATTATTCCACCAGAGTTACCTCAGGGCACTAAGTTCGACATTACAAGTGCCATGATCCACCTGCTAAACTTGAAAGGTGTGTTAGCCGATCTTCCTATAGATGATCCGAACATTCATGTGATGAACTTTGTAGGGGTCTACACTTCATATAATTTTCCTGGAATTGATCAAGAGGCTATTCGATTGAGATTATTTCCATTCTCCCTAACAGGAGAAACGACTTTGTGGTTGGTTGAGTTACCACGAGGTTCCATCACTACTTGGCAAGAGTTGAAAAATCAGTTTCTAGAGAGAGTTTTCCCACCTTCCAAGTTGCTACAGCTGAAGAATGAGATTTATACTTTCAGACAACTACATTCTGAAGCCCTTTACAAGACTTGGGTTACGCTTCAAGAAGAAGTTGCAAAATGTTCCAAACCATAGGATAAGTGGTCAAAATTTACTTGAGATCTTCTAAAAAGTATTAAATGCCAATACCATGGTTGTAGTAGATACTATCACTGGCAGAGCATTTATAAGTATGAGATGGGAACAAGCTTCAGATATTTTAGACCGTATCACTAAGACCACCCGAGGATGGCATACTCGGGAGGAAGATACACCTGCTGGGACATATGATATTGGAGCCTCAGTAGTACAATGAGCTTTGGATGAATCTGTAGCTCAAAAGGTAGCATAGTTGAGGACAGAAATTGGCTTGCTAGCCAAACAGATTACGGATAGAGGTGCTAAGAAAATGCATACCCTAGGTGTATAATGCAAAACACCTAGGCATGACTATTATGAATCTGATGAAGAGGATAATTACTTGGATCGAGAGATGGCGTGTTTTCGATCCAAGCGTCAAAGGTTTAACCAAGACTCTTGGAACTCGAGGCAAGAGAATCAAGGTCGGAACTACTGTGGAGA
Source organism: Capsicum rhomboideum (assembly GCA_031232105.1). Lineage (NCBI taxonomy): Eukaryota > Viridiplantae > Streptophyta > Magnoliopsida > Solanales > Solanaceae > Capsicum > Capsicum rhomboideum. The sequence continues at coordinate 49,296,403 of CP124717.1, read as the reverse complement.
CAATTACAACAAATCAGGATATAGAGACAGAGAACGGGATCGTGACAGTGATTAGAGGTGAAAGGATGATTACAAAGAGAAGAGTGGTGCATATGTTCCACCAGGAAACCATGACACTGATTATGGAAATTCAAGAATGGAATCCCTTCTTAATAAACTTGTTAAAGGGGCGAAGAGTCAAGAAAACTATTTGAAGGATATTTGGGTAGACATTTCGGGAATAAGTTGAAATGTTGAGTCTCACTTGACAGCCATTAAATAGTTGGAGCAATAATTCTGGCAAATATCTTCAGCATTAAATCAGCGTCAATAAGGTACATTTCCGAGCAACACCATCCAAAACCCAAAAAATGATGCTCATTGTATGACTATCACAACGAGAAGTGGAAAGAATCTTATTTAGGCACCCAAATAAGTTGTGGGTGTTCATGCTACATTGGAAGAGCAAAAGTATGTTCCATTCCCAAAACTTCCTCCTCCTTTCCCTCAACGTCCAAAGAAAAAAGTGGATAAAAATAAAATTATTAGTGAGGAGATCATAAAAGAAGTTGAAGGGCCCCAGACTAATGAAAAGAAGGTGAATACTAAAAATGAGAAAGAAAAAGAAGCCCCATAAATGCTAACCCCCATTCCTAAGCCGCCACCTTCATTCCCTCAGCGTTTGAAAAAGAAGAAGGAGGATGGAAAATTTCATAAGCTCATGTCCATACTGAAGCAAATTTCTATAAACATTCCATTGGTAGAGGCGCTGGAACAAATGTCGCGATATGCAAAGTTCATGAAAGAGTTGGTCACGAAGAAGAGAACTGTCAGTTTTGAGTTTATTGGTGATTTGTACCATTTTAGTGCAATTGCATCTCGTTCTCTTGTGCAAAAGAAAGATTATCTCGGTGACTTCACAGTTCCATGTACAATTGGGTTAGTTAACTTTGCCAGATCTTTGTATGACCTAGGTGCGAGCATTAACTTGATGTCGCTGGCAGTATTTGAGAAATTAGGCTTGGGAGTCCCCCGAGCCAATAAAGATGCAGTTATTGATGGCGGATCGTACAATCAAGAAACCTGTAGGCATATTATTTGATATTTTAGTCAAGGTTGAAAACTACATCTTTCCTGCTGACTTTGTTGTCGTGGAATGTGAGGTCGATTTTGAGATGCCCATAATTTTGAGGAGACCAATTTTAGCCACCGACATTGGTAGATATGGAGCGGGGTAACCTGAAATTCAGGTTCAATAATAAGGAAGTCATGTTCAATGTTTGCATAACTTTGAAGCAGCCAAAGGACATGAGGGTGGTTTCAGAAATAAATAGTTTAGATGACCTTGGAGGCCAACCCAAGGGATATTTTGATAAAGTCTGAGCAGTCAAAACACCCGCGTTGTGACATGACGTTAAATCAGGCGCTGCTTGGGAGGCAACCCAAGGTGTCTTGCTATTCCTACATTTGCTTTGATTTTTGTTATTTTGATCGACATTAGACCAACGCACCTAGGGTGCCACAGGTATGTTCCTAAATCTCTTGTTTTACTTTGGTCTAATGCATTGAGGACAATGCATGCTTATTTGGTGGGGGCAGAGGTACTTGTGGGTCTATATATCCTCTTAGGGGTTTTTGTTGCCGTGTTTCTTTTCCCTCAAGTGCTATCATAGTAGAACCAAAATATTTAGGTTGTTGTTTGTGTTTCATTATGTTTTTTCGTGTTTACTTAGGAGAAAAATAGAGGAACCTTAGTGCAGTCAATTTTGAATGAACTTTGAATGATAATGATGGTTTTTGATTATTTAAAAGACACCTTTCCTGAAAATTTCATTTTGGACTATATATGTAGAATGTTAGTTTGTGACAGCTGTTGGATCTTGTTATGGCATTAGTATTATAGGCAGAATGACTGTAGCTAGTAATGCATGAACTAGATAGCTAATAGTCGATAGTGTAACCCTGTGCTATGTGTGTGTGACTTCTTTGTTGTAAGATCATATGGGTTGCATTGTTAGCTGCTATTTGTTCAGATAATGTCATTTGCATATATGCTTATTTGTTTGTTCATAATCTGACGCCATCACTTGATCCCTTTTATGTCATGATAATATGCTGCATATATACATACTGTGGTTTTGAGTTGCAAATAGGAAGGGGTCAAAAAAGTTTTGCCACCAAAAGCAACGAGCCGACTACCGTAGGTCTCTTAGATTTCTCTTAGTTACGCATCAAATGTGTTTGTTTTATTTTGTTCGCCTGAGGACATGCAAACGTTCTAAGTTGAGGGTGTTGATGTGCCATGATTCCATGACACTTTCAATGCTTAAAACAAGGAAAATATGCAATAACATTGGTATGTTTGGTAGGTATGATGTGTTTTATGTTCTATATTGCAGGAGAATAGGTTCTGAAGGCAAAATTGACAAAAAGGGATGAAGCATGCACTGGAATGAAGTTTTTTAAGACAAATGAGCAGTGCTAGAATTTTAATATGTGACCCACGAAAGTGACCTACGGTTCGTGAGTCACGACCGTAGGTCAACTTCTGCAAATATGTAGTAAGGCGTGATTCCTACGGTTTGGACCAGTGGTCCGCGGGTTGATCCCATGACTTCAAGTCACGGTTCGTGGAAAGTTGCTGAATTTTTTATCCTACTTTGTTTAGGATAGGATTCACTTGGTATCTATAAATACCCTTAGGTTTTCCTATGTTTAGAAGTTAGCCATTACATTATTTTGAGTTGCCTATTACATTGTTTTGGATTATATTACATTGATCTTGTAATCTCAAACATCAATTCTAGAGTTTTGATTCATATAGAGATTTCAGAGTTTTATTATTTTTGTGAGTTCATAATTATGTTTTCATCATTGAATTCTTCTTGTGTTCTTGCAATCATGAGTAGCTAAACCCATAACTACGGTTGAATGAACCATGAGGAATTAATGAAATAGGTTAAGTACGAAGCAATTCTAAATCGATGTGACTATATGTATTGGTATTTCCTTCATTATAATTGATCTTCTAATAGTTGAAAACATTAGGAACTCGCATGTATTCTAAACTTGCTCGAGAGAGAGGTAGAGAATGGGAAAGGGAATAACAACAGTGATTTGAAGCTATCAACCTTCATCTAATAACTTGAGCCGTAATATGGATAGTTAATTTGAGATCAAGAACAAGGGTTAGTAGTGCGACACTTGGAGATTGAGAGGAGAAGAGTGAAATTCATCTAACCAAGGTCGAGAGACATTTAGATGAACATATCTTGTTAGATTTTGCATGCAACGCAGCAAGACAACTTGCCAGCATAAGTGTTGCAATCCAGCTATACACGCAAGTGTACGTGATCGTGCAAGTAATACAGTGGCTCCTTTAAAAGAGCCGGATATCGAACCCAAGGGACTTTCGTCAACAGAAATCAATTTCAGGCGTCAAACTATAATTAAAAACTAGTGTTGCGAAAAAGGAAAGGCATTTGGTGCTGAAAATTAAATGCTTGCGGATTATGAGCTCCTATCTTCGCTACTGTAACTTTGGTTTTCGCAAATGTGCTTGAAAAATCAATAAAAAGTGAATTCCCAGGGCTAAGGCACTCTGAACGTCGTCTCTTGAGCATAATTGTTATTGGTTTAAGCACTTTGAGTTGTTTATCTTGGTTATTGATCACGAGGTTAATTTTACAATTATATTAGTCTCCAAACTATAATATTTTACTAGAAACTGGAAACCTAACTACGTCCATGAGCGGTGACAAGTTTAACCAATTCTAATACATTTAAGCTTTCATCTCGTAATTGACCAAGTGTGGTGGATTAGGTACCTCTCGGTCCTAACCACATGTCAATCCCTTAGAATTTCTTCCCCGAGAAAGACCACACCTCTTATACTCTACGTTCTATCTCTTAGTTTCTCTCTCGAGCTCACTTCAAGACAAGGAATGTATTTCAATGGTGATCAAGCATCAAAATAGTGAAATTTAGATTATATGAACAACCAATTGACGATAAACTTCCGCAAAAACCCAATAGAATTAACCCAAGAGATTCATGTTCTTGGCCTTAACCCCAAGAAATAGGGATTTTAGCCACTCATAATGTTAATTAACATCCGAAAGTACTAAAATACCTTCAAAATAAATAAAGCTGAAAAGATGAGGAATAAAACCTAATTGAGATGCCCAAAAATGCCCAAAATATTCTAAGGATGATGGAATATTCATACAATAACCAAAAGGCCCTATTTATAGACCCAAAGTCGCGGCAAAATTGGCCAAAAAGCGGCCCGGCACGCCCTTGGGCACGCCTGGCACTTAGGCAGATTTTGCCTCAGCAAAAGGGTACTCCCAAGAGGGGTGGCACACCCCTGGGCGTGCCCCATTTCTGCCTAGGCAAGTGAAAAAATAGCCAAAAGCGGCCTGGCACGCCCATTGGCGCGCCAGGCCCTTAATTTGTGATTTTTTTGCTTTCGTCAACTTTTCTTCACGGATTTGGTTGGATTCTTCAAGTTCAACTCTTTGTCTTGCCTCTTATCTTCAATATTCTTCACTTGTAGGTCCTCCAAGCCTCACATTCCAAGCCAAAAATGCTTGAAATAGTCGCAAATTCCACCTACAAGGGTCTAATCATATTGGTTAGCACAATATCACATATTCCATCAAAAACTTATAGAATACACAAGTATTGTTCTCAAAACTAAGGTAAACATGGGTTAAAGTCGGTCATAAGGCATATAAATACGCCTTAGATCACCACCCCACACTTGAACCTTTGTTCGTCCTTGAACAACAACCACACTCAAATCTGGGCGACTTTAGACAATTGACACACAATAGGAATTCTTGCATAACTGCACAACCACATTTATCAAATTAGGCACCAACATACTCGTATCACAAAAAGTGAATAGCAAATTGAAACAACCTATCCTCACAAAACAACTTTACCAGCTACAAATTCATGTATGACACGTTACCCATAAATCACCACACTTCGCTAAACATGCGCCCTCACCACAAGAGAATCACCCAATATTTCACTCAAAGTAATTTAAATGGGTGCATGAGTAAAAGTTCACTCACTCTCGGAAAGAATTCACATGCACAAAAGATGAACCATAAGCTTGCCCTTACTGTAGTACTCCACTAATGTCAAAGTGCTAAAGCTCAAGATCAAGTAGGACTTTAGGGGTTGTACTGTAGGCTAAGGGACGGGTAGGAAATATTTGGTCAAGAATAGTGACTATCTTCCCTAAGCGCTTTAATACACTACAAATTACATTAAGACCACCTTCAACCAACCTATTTTCCACTACTTTTATCTTCCCAACTCTCTTTTTGTTTTGCCCCTATGTTTTTAAGCTAGTTTAAGCATATTAGGTAGGGAGTAACTTCTATCAACCATTGATTCAAATATTAGTTTATTATTTTTTTTTATTTTATTTTTTATTTTTTTTATATATATTTTTTTTTCTTCTAACATACTCCCTACCAACACACAAACTTTTTTCACACACCCAAAGGATATATACTTGGGGCTATAACTTAACTCTTTCCTTCTTCAACTTTTTTTTTTTCACACTCCTTCACAACCTAATTTCTCAATTAAAGCACTTTGGAGTTTTGGATCAAATTGCGGTTCATTGAAAGAAAAGGATCAAGCTACATGTAAGGCCACCAAAGAATAGGCTAAGGGCTCAACTGGGCTGACTAAGATCATGCGAAAAGGGTAGATAAAGTAGGTCTAAAACATGGTTATCAAAGAAATGCCTATATCATCTCCTAAACTTAACACCTTTTATTTCGCTTTGCAAACACACCGGGCAAGTTCTAGACATCATTTTGCACATGGAATATCACAAAAACCTCACTCACACATGGCATAGGTTCAGCTCAGCAGGTTCACCATAACATATCTGAAATCATGCGTAAATTCAACATTAAGCAACTTAGCCAGTCAACTAAGTGAGAATTAGGCGTCTCAACACTTGCTATTGTCTATCCTAGCCTGTTTCACACGTGTATGCACAATTGTATAGCAAGCAATAACACCCGACACGACACAACATGACTAATTCGCTCTTAAGACGGTCGTCATCCATCCATCATAGAGCAAATCGCTTAGTCCTATGACTAAGGCGACTCAAAAGTAATAAACACCAAAAACAACATAAAAAAATTTAAAACAACATCAAAAATCCAAGATTTTTTATTTTTTTTACACGGTTCAAAGGGACTCTCCTTAGTAAAAGAACCGAAAACAAAGGCTAAGGAACCCAAAATAAAAGCATACAGCAGCACACATATACATACAAGGGAATCCCATCACAACCCACCCCACACTAAAAAGATTAGCACTGTCCCCAATGCTATAAAAATAAATAATGCAAGAGTAGGGTGTAAGGAGCTCCCTGGTCAATCGAGGTAGTCGTCGTCCTCCGGCCCACGGACCTCTAGCGGTGGATCATCCGCCTCCGCCTCCTCATCCTCAGAATCGGTCTGGAGGTCATTTTCATCTGTGGGGACATCATCATCCACAGGCTCAAAAAAATCAGGACCAATTCTCAATAAGGCCATGGCATGCTCGTTAAGAGGATAATCCCTCTCTACCTGGCTCAGCTCATCCGTCGTAGAGGGCCTACCCTCAGTCCTGTGTCGCAGCATCTCCAATACATCTGAGCTAAAATCCTGTCATCTCGAGCATGATGCTCTGCTAATGTCAAAGTGGGGCCGAGTGAATCCGGCGCCTTAGTTTGGGTGACATCCACAGGCGTCGTCACCAAAGTAAGATGATAGTCAAAATTTTCTTTGGGCACTTCAAATTCTCTCATTAATTTAGTCAATAGTCCACCGAAAGCATATCGAAAACCTCCTTGGAGGCGACCTCGGTGCATAGCCGACAACAACACAGAACCTACATCAATCTCCGCATCAATCATGAGAGCATACACCAGACAGACACGATCCCTTGTAACCTCAGTCATGTGGCTCCCCGGAATTAAACAACAACACACAATCTTTAGCCAAATCCTTGCCTCTTTGTTGAAGTGGGCAAAGGGTAGAATCTTGTGATACTCTCTTTTGTGATGGCGCAGCCACCTCACTGTTGAACGTGGGCCGTACAGAGTGTGTCGAATTTCAGCATATGGAGGCCTAGCATTCAGCCTGAGTAGGTCTTGGGAACTAGCCCGAGTGGAAGCTCCAAATAATCCATTCAAACTCAAGGAATCAAGTATCATATCCGAACCTCGTACCACTATCGAGCAGGTAGGTGCGTCCGAGTTCCAATTTACGTACAATTCCCTCACCAGATGGAGGTTGCAATCAGTAGGTCTGTCGAAGACGAAGCCCATCTCGGCTTGCACAAGCCGAGCCAATATTTTTGGGTAAGCCCGAGCCAGACTTGCCCTATCAATACTCTCATCTGCAAAATATTTAGCTTCTGGGTGGCTTTTGTACCAACTCTTTCCTGCACTGGAGACCGCGTGTATCCCATACTTCCGTTTTTGCCCTTTTGGGACTGGGGGAGCTGCGGGGACCTTATTACCCGACCGACGTCTCTTGTGAGAACTGGAGGCAGCTACATTAGAATCAGAAATTGTACCTATAGCAAAGTTCCACAAACAAGTCAATTAACCATGTAAAAATAGCTAACCAACTTATTGCGCGGTGACGTTTAGGGCCACCCCACACTTAGTCGCTTAGCACGAAGTCAAAATATATATGGGCGGAGGGTACTCAGACTTCCCCTCATCACTTAATGCCCAAATACCAAGTCCCAACCATAGATAAATGCACATTCCCACACAAGGTCAGCAATCTCATAAATAGCACTAGAATGACATGCTTATTTTACTCAAGAATTCAAACAATAGTCATACATATTCAACACATATGAGTTGTATCAAGTGATTTCAACCACCAATTTGCTCAATTATCGCCAATAAAGATAAACCCACTTCCAATTATTCCAACTAAAATAAGATTATTAAACACAAGTTCACATGCTTTCCAAGTTCATTGTAATGACACCCCATAAACTCCAACCATATCATAAGAAGCAAGTCAACAAACCAAGAACATATTGGGCATAGGCGGCGTGGAACGCTGGGTAGCGCGCCTGCCCACTACCACTTTGCGCAACATTTTCGGGAAAGGCGGCATGGCACGCTGGCCAGCGCGCCTTCCCACTGCCAAAAAAAATAAATTCTTAGCAATTTCGCCCTGGCACGCCAGGTAGCACGCCCAACACTTAACCTCATACCTGAGTGATTTTCCACATTTTTTTACCACATAATTTTGGGGCTTTTACAAGTCCCAAGACTCAAAACTTTGCTCCAACTCATGTCCTACCTGCCTGGCATCTCCAAATGATCATCTATCCATCATCCACTACTCATGGGTTTTCATGGCTAAAGGCTCCATGTGTCTCTACAAGAAACCAAAATCCTAGAATTAAGTTAGAAAAGAAAACAAAAAATTGTAAACGGGATGGGTTGCCTCCCATCAAGCGCCTTAGTTTTGGTCGGGGCACGACTCTTTTTTTTGTATTTTTACTTTATAAATCCTAACTATTACAACACATTCATGGGTTGCCTCCCATGTATCTCTTGGTTTAATGTCGCGGCTCAACCATACTGAGCTCAGTTATCATCAAGGTGAAGCACGTCCTCCTTCTGCTTCTCTTCTTCACCAAGATAAAGCTTCAATCTATGGCCATTTACCATAAATCTCGTACCATCAGCCTTGTTCAGAATTTCCACCGTACTATGAGGTGTCGTGCGACTCACTTCAAAAGGCCCACTCCACTTAGATCTTAGCTTGCCCTGAAACAACCTATGTCTTGAGTTAAATAGAAGTACCAACTGGCCTGGCTTGAAAGTGTGGGGGAGGATGTGCTTGTCATGCCATCACTTCATTTTCTCTTTGTAGATCTTTGCATTTTCATATGCATGGAAACGAAATTCTTCCAATTCATGGAGTTGCAACAGCCTCCTGTTACCAGCCAACCTCGAATCTAGATTTAACTTCTTTACCGCCCAATAGGCTCGGTGCTCAAGCTCAATGGGGAGGTGACATGCTTTCCCAAATATAAGATGGTAGGGAGAAGTCCCTATAGGAGTCTTGTACGCAGTTCGATAGGCCCAAAGATCATCATCCAGCTTGAGTGACCAATCTTTCCTCTGAGTGCTCACCGTCTTTTGCAAGATTTGTTTTATCTCGCTATTAGACACCTCCACTTGGCCACTTGTTTGAGGACTATACGTTGTTGACCCTTATGTCTCACCCCATACTTTGCCAATACACTCTTCACCCAATAATTAATGAAGTGTGAACCTCCATCACTAATAATAGCTCTTGGAGTTCCGAATCTTATGAATATGTGCTTTTGAAGGAACTTTACCACGACCTTGGAGTCATTCGTAGGGAGAGCTTCAGCCTCTACCCATTTAGACACATAATCCACTGCTACAAGTATGTAAAGATTTCCATTCGACTTTGGGAAAGGGCCCATAAAATCTATCCCCCATACATCAAAGACTTCAACTTCTAGGATATTGTTTAGGGGCATCTCATGTCGCTTTGCAATCGTCCCCATACGTTGACATTGATCACAACTCTTCACAAAGGCATGTGCATCTTTAAATATAGAAGGCCAGAAGAAACCTGATTGCAGAATTTTTCGGGCTGTGCGTTCACCACCATGATGGCCACCATAAGGTGATGCATGGCATCTCTCTAACACTTGTTTCACCTCTGCATCCGGAATACATCTTCTTACTACTTGATCAGGCCCTTGCTTGAATAAATAAGGCTAATCCCAAATATAGGAATGTGCCTCAGATGACAACTTCTTCTTTTGTTGAGGACTCGAATCAGGAGGAAATAGCCCACTTACCAATAGATTCACAATGTCTGCATACCATGGCAACTCATCGACAGCCAACACTAACAATTGTTCTTCTGGAAATTCCTCACAAATACGCCCATCATTCACTACATGTGTCGAGCTTTCAAGTCTAGAAAGATGGTCAGCAATTTGATTTTCTGTTCCCTTTCTATCTTTAATCTCTAAGTCAAAATCTTGTAACAATAAGATCCATCTAATCAAACGCGGCTTAGCATCCTTTTTATTGAACAAGTACTGTATTGCAGCATGATCCGTTTATACAATGACGCTCGTGCCCACCAAATATGATCTGAATTTATCAAATGCATACACCAACTCTAGCATCTCTTTTTCAGTCACTGTGTAATTTACTTGGGCTACATCAAGGGTCTTGCTCGCATAATAAATATAATGAAATACCTTATTCTTCCGCTGACCAAGCACTGCACCCACTGCAATATCACTTGCGTCACACATGAGCTCAAATGGTAAAGCACAATCAGGAGCAATAAGTATAGGTGCCTCCACCAACTTCTTCTTCAAAACTTCAAATGCCTTCACATATGAGTCACAAAATACAAACTTCACATCTTTTTCCAATAGCGTGCACATGGGGCATGCAATTTTTGAAAAATCTTGAATAAATCTTCGGTAAAAACCTGCATGTCCCAAGAAATTACGCACCCCTTTTACCGATATAGGTGGAGGTAATTTTTCAATAACTTCAATCTTGGCCCTATCAACTTTGAGCCCCTGCTTTGACACTTTATGCCCATGAACTATACCTTCCTTCACCAGGAAATGACACTTCTCCGAATTGAGAACAAGATTAGTTTCTTCACACCGAGCAAGGACTCTATCAAGGTTTTGCAAGCATACCTCGAAAGAATTCCCAAAGACTGAAAAATCATCCATGAAAATTTCTACGAACTCCTCCACCATGTCATAGAAAATAGCCATTATACACCGCTGAAAGGTAGCCGGTGCATTACACAATCCAAATGGAATACGCTTGAAGGCATATGTGTCGTAAGGACATGTGAATGTAGTCTTCTCCTGATCTTGAGGATCTATGGCAATTTGATTGTATCCGGAATACCCATCAAGAAAGCAATAATACTCCTGCCCGGCTAACCGATCCAACATCTGATCAATAAAAGGGATTGGATAATGGTCTTTTCTGGAAGCATCATTCAATTTTCGGTAATCCATACAAATACGCCACCCAGTCACAGTTCTTGTAGGAATCAATTCATTATTATCGTTCGTGAGCACCGTCATACCACCTTTTTTTGGAACACATTGTACTGGACTAACCCACGTACTAGCAGAAATAGGGTAAACAATGCCCGAATCTAACCACTTAATTACCTTTTTCCTTACTACTTCTTTCATCACCGAATTCAAACGTCGTTGGTGTTGCACACTCGGCTTATGCCCTTCCTCCATGTAAATTTTATGCATGCACAAACCCGAATTAATACCATGGATGTCAGACATCTGCCAACCAATAGCCTTCTTTCTTCGTTTGAGTACCAACAATGCCGCATCGACTTGTTCTTTTGACAAATTTGCTGCAAGAATAATAAGGGTCTCATTGTCACCTAAGAAAACATATTGAAGGTGAGATGGAAGTTCCTTCAATTCAAGCTTCGGGGCTTCCTCAATTGAGGGCTTGGTTGGAGGACCAAGTGGGCGATTTAAAGGTTCCCATCTACCCTCTTTAGCATAGATACCCATAAGATCGAGAACCTGCACCATTTCACTAGCTTCCGCATCACCAAAAATATCTTGCCCCATCAACACTTTTTCCAAAGGATCTGTAGACAAAGTTTGGATGTCTTCAACCGCCAAATCTATAGTTGTAATAGCTGACAAGTTCTCACAAATCTCTGGGAGCTTCAAAGCCCTATAAACATCAAAGACCTCAACTTTATCATGAGCTCGCATAGTTAGTTTCCCGGCTGCTACATCAATTATTGCATCTCCTGTGGCCAGTAATGGATGCCCCAAAATAAATGGGACATCCGAGTCAGGCTCAAAATTAGCACCAAAAAATCAATGGGAAAGATCAACGACTCTACTTGAACCAGAACATCCTCAACAATACCATCAGGTCTAGTCACGGATCGGTCTGCAAGCTGCAAAATAATAGTAGTAGGCTTAGGACGTCCCAAACCCAACTCCTTGAAAATCGAAGTGGGCATCAGATTTATACTAGCCCCCAAATCACACAATCCACGAGCGCAGACACGATCTCCCAGAGTAATCTTCACAGTAAATCTTCCAGGATCTTTCAGCTTAGTAGGTAACCGGTTTTGGATGCGAGAACTACACTCCTCAGTCAATGCAACTGTGGCATACTCTGTCAATTTACTCTTGTTTTACTACAATATCTTTCACGAACTTGGCATACTTTGGAATACCCTACAAGATATCCACAAGAGGCAAATTAATGTGCACTTGTTTAATTAGTTCAATGAACTTACCAAAGCATTCATCCTCCTTCTTCTTCTTGAACTTCTGAGGTAAAGGAGGAGGCAACTTCACACTATGTATCACTTCCTCTAACTGCTTACCACTACGGGTAACTATAGCATTCACTTGCTTAGGATTAGGCTCAGTATCACCTGGAAGACCTCCTTGGGGCCTTGTATTCTGTGCGTTAGCTAACTGGCCAATCTGCTTCTCCAAATTCTGAGTAGCCAACTGATTGTTCCTCACATCTGCTGCCAGCTTAGCTTACTCAGCCATAATCTGTTTTATCATATCCTCCACGCTCATATCTCCAGGCTTAGCACCCACTTGATTTCCTTGACCTTGTTGTTGGTTGTACTGTGGTGCTTATCCTTGAGGCCTATATTGATTTTGATTTCCTCCCCAAGATAAGTTTGGGTGATTTTTTCACCCAGCATTATAAGTATTTCCGTAGTTCTACCTCCTCTTTGGGCATTGCCAACAAAATTCACAGAATATGGATTTGTACTACACAACTCGCTGGTATGGTCCCCGTTTCCACATACACTACACATCACAGAAACCTGTTGTTGTACTGCATTTACTGGAGCTGGTTGCTGCCCCAAATTCAAAATACTAAAGTGATTGTTCAAAATGTTTTGCATAGCTAAAATTTGGGCAGATAATGTCGTGACTGCATCTACATCTAGTTTCCCAGCAACCTTCTTTGTAGAATTCCTCAAATTATCACTATGCCAGTCTGGATTTCCCTGTTAAATATAATTCAACAAAGCATATAAGTCATCATACGTCTTCTCTAAATCCTGTCCACCTGCAGCTGAATCAAGTAGAATTTTAGTGTTGGGGTCGAGAGCCTCAATAAAAGTATGCACCAACACTTCATTGGCTTGGTAGTGGTGAGGACAATCCCTCAACATGGATTTGAATCTATTCCAAGCTTGGTATAAAGTCTCATCATCTCTCTGTTTGAAACTCAGTATCTCACTCCTCAGCTTTGCTGTCTTTCCAGAAGGAAAGAACCTTATCAAGAATTTTCAAGCAAGATCATCCCAAGTAGTGATAGAATTAGTCAGCTCTGCATCTAACCACCTCCTTGCTTCCCCCAACAGAGAAAAGGGAAACAAAGTAAGTCTCACATAATATGAAGACACACCCGCAGGAATATATGTGTCACTGTTCTCCAGAAAGTTACGGATATGCCTCTGCGGGTCCTCATGAGCAAGAATTGTAAACTGTCCACTTGAGTACAAGAGTTGCACCATATTCTGTTTAAGCTCAAATCTACCTCCAGACGTCGGTTTGAGAATACTGGAGGTCACTTTAGTGGCGAGTGGGATTTCCACATCGCGAACTGTTCTAGCTGCCATTACTTCCAGCTCACGTCTCTCCGCAACTGGTTCTTCAATTCTTACTAGATCACCCCGTAAGCCTTCGTCAGCCAGTTCGACATGCGCGCTTGGGTAATTTGCAGCCTGTCTCCTCAATCTACGGAAGTATCTTTCAGGTTCAGACTGCGGAGTTACCAAATCTTTGTTACTTGCCAGCGGTCAGATGAGGTAAGCCTGCAAAATAGAACAGCTAAGATCAAGTTGTCAACACTTAGCTGAAAATTAAGGTAAAAACGCCAATAATAAAAATCTATCTATTTGAAAGTCCCCGACAACGGCGCCAAAAACTTGTTGCGACCCATCTATACACGCAAGTGTACGTGATCATGCAAGTAATACAGTGGCTTCTTTAAAAGAGCAGGATATCGAACCCAAGGGACTTTCGTCAACAAAAATCAATTTCAGGCGTCAAACGATAATTAAAAACTAGTGTTGCAAAAAAGGAAAGGGATTTGGTGCTGAAAACTAAATGCTTGCGAATTATGAACTCCTATCTTCGCTACTGTAACTTTGGTTTTCGCAAATGTGCTTGAAAAATCAATAAAAAGTGAATTCCCAGGGCTAAGGCACTCTGAACGTCGTCTCTTGAGCATAATTGTTATTGGTTTAAGAACTTTGAGTTGTTTATCTTGGTTATTGATCACGAGGTTAATTTTACAATTATTTTCGTCTCCAAACTATAATCTTTTACTAGAAATTGGAAACCTAACTACGTCCATGAGCGGTGACAAGTTTAACCAATTCTAATACATTTAAGCTTTCATCTCGTAATTGACCAAGTGTGGTGGATTAAGTACCTCTCGGTCCTAACCACATGTCAATCCCTTAGAATTTCTTCCCCGAGAAAAACCACACCTCTTATACTCTACGTTCTATCTCTTAGTTTCTCTCTCGAGCGCACTTCAAGACAAGGAATGTATTTCAATGGTCATCAAGCATCAAAATAGTGCAACCAATTGACGATAAACTTCCACAAAAACCCAATAGAATTAACCCAAGAGATTCATGTTCTTGGCCTTAACCCCAAGAAATAGGGATTTTAGCCACTCATAATGTTAATTAACATCCGAAAGTACTAAAATACCTTCAAAATAAATAAAAACTGAAAATATGAGGAATAAAACCTAATTGAGATGCCCAAAAACGCCCAAAATATTCTAAGGATGATGGAATATTCATACAATAACCAAAAGGCCCTATTTATAGACCCAAAGTCTCGGCAAAATCGGCCAAAAAGTGGCCCGGCACGCCCTTGGGCGCGCCTGGCCCTTAGGAAGATTTTGCCTCAGCAAAAGGGTACTCCCAGGCGGTGTAGCATGCCTCTGGGCGTGCCCCATTTCTGCCTGGGCAAGTGAAAAAATAGCCAAAAGCGGCCTGGCACGCCCCTTGGCGCGCCAGGCCCTTAATTTATGATTTTTTTGCTTTCGTCGACTTCTCTTCGCGGATTTGGTTGGATTCTTCAAGTTCAACTCTTTGTCTTGCCTCTTATCTTCAATATTCTTCACTTGTAGGTCCTCCAAGCCTCACATTCCAAGCCAAAAATGCTTGAAATAGTCGCAAATTCCACCTACAAGGGTCTAATCATATTGGTTAGCACAATATCACATATTCCATCAAAAACTTATAGAATACACAAGTATTGTTCTCAAAACTAAGGTAAACATGGGTTAAAGTCGGTCATAAGGCATATAAATACGCCTTAGATCAATAAGTAACCGGTAGAGTTAAAGAATCTTGGGGATCACAGTCCTAGTGCCTTTCTCATATTAATCAAAAATCTAGCAATCAACAACTGGTACTATTGCTACTTTGTTTTCAAAAACTCTTTTTATACCTATGTACAAATTACTCAGAATAACACTCAATAGACTTTCATCCTAATCCCCGTGGGATTGACCCCAACCTAGTTGGGCTCTATATTTGATACAACAATCGCTTTATACTTTTCTGGAAGTATAGTTTGGGTGATATCAAACAGCTTGCTAATTGACCTAGTTGGTTACACCCTGATTAAGCACTTGAAAAGCATCCCTGAATTTAGCATGAGTGACATGCTCATTTAAGGGATCTGTTGGAGCTAGTGGGGCTTGCTGATTTCTATTACCATTCCTTTGTCCGTTATCTCTCCTGGAAGGTAATTTCTATAAATGCGTAGAGCACAAGTTAGAAGGTTAAATCGAGCTTACACTCTATCGCATGATATGAACATGAAAGAAATGAGAATTTCCAAAATATTTCGCAGCCTCCCCCTTATAAGTGTGACGCACTTCACACCCATGATTGAGACCCTAGTTAACATGGCTTTTAGACACCAAATTTTTCACGTCCCGAGCCTATATCCTGGATGTAATACAGTACTTAGAGCCACAAGTGACCCTAAGCTAACTTGTGGCATGGTATGGCTCTTATAATACTATAAATAGCTGAATAGATATGCAGAAGCTAACTAATATTAGATAACTATAAATCTTTAATAATGTTAAGTTTGGATAAAACATAACTACTAATCTTGGAAATCCAAAATGACAAGAAAGTACAAAGCTGAACAAGCTGAATATCTATTATTATGTGTGAAAACCTCTACTAACTGATGAGCTGCTAGGATAAACCCCCAGCTGACTCTAAATGTCTATGACTAAAAGTAATACTGAAAAGAAAATATATCATAAATCTCATCCTCAGATGATGAGGACTCACTATTAATAACTGCTGAGGTAGCACTAGAGCGTATTAATCATGAGGTTGATGCTGAGCATCTAAACCTATATCATAAGATGATACAATGCAAAAGGAAAATATGTGATCAATACTTTAAATGTATTGAGTATGTGAGATATGCAACTTGTAAAATAACCTGAACATGTAGGAAAATACTATACTGATATGTAGGACTGAATGCAAAACTGAACTGAAGTACAGTGACCCTGTCTGAGATGCATATATATTGATATAAAATGATAACCTAAAAATTCATGAGTTTAAGCAAGTAAAAACTGAGTTAAAGGTCACATATAATACTGAGACTGAAATTGTCATAGAGCCTGTTAATGACAGACTTGATCTGAGTTAAATAAGGTCCAACCTATAAACCTAGTTGGGAGAGTGTTCTATACCTTGATAAGGATAATGAACCTAACTGACATGGATCCACTAATTGATGTCCGATGGACTAAGGTGTCGTCTCAACTGGTGGGTGACCCTCAATAACCTACATTAGTAATGTAGTTCAGAGACTTAGGGACCTTAATCGAAAGCATCAACCTCTACTGACGGGTGAGCCTTCATCCTTGAATTAGCTTGGTGCTAAGTTCTACTCCCAAACTGGTCAATTATTGATGGATCATAAAGTACGGATATACTGAAGCTAAACTAAAATATATTTTAACTGAAAGTATCACGAAGGTCTAAATAACTGAGGATATATTGTAAAACTGTAAACTAAAACTAATAATGTTGTTCATGCTAAAATCAACAATTATGGGGATTGTGTGTTCATAACACGCCAAACTTTTCTGAAAATAAAACTAAATCATGCAAACTAATGAATTACCAACTGAGTATTAAATCATGAATGATTAAATCTAGCAAGTTATCAAATCATGGAAGATATATAGGAATCATGAGTAAACTGAAGTAATAAGGAAATCATAAACTGAATAAAAACCCTAAACTTTAAGCTATAAGAAAGCTGAGAAATTCTAAGTTATTTGGGACTCAATGGGTGAAAGGGTGCCCATTGATAAAATCCAACATACCTGGAGTGAAGAATCTTGGTTAGAAAATTAGAACTTTGACTCGAGAGGAAGAACCTTAGTTTCTATATTTTGAGGAAATGAATCACTCTTTTGATGTTTCTCTAAGTGTTTAAGAGAGAATAAGGCCAAACAAGCATTTAAGTACCTTTAACCCCTTCCCAATAAGCCATAAATGACGTAGTACAGGGAGTTAGGAAGGTGAAAAAGATAAAAATACCCTCATTAAATTGTAATTGATCTACCATACCCAGTCATCACGGACAACACAACGAGTCTTTATATCTCACCACGACTCGTTGTTGAACTCGTGATAACTGGGAAGAATTTCTTGGCATGAGCATGAATAAGGTAAAATGACTCATTATAACTGATGACGATTCGTTATGTGGACTCATCCCTTCTGGACCTCAATGTCAACTTTCAGGTCCTTATTAGGACGAGTGACCTGACAAGTCATTTGAGGTGATAGTGACTCTTCCTATCCAATTGTTGTCACTAGGAAGAAAAATCAAGTTTCAGAACTTTTTGGCTTTTACTCAGAATGATTCTACCAATGATTCATTGGCACTAACCATGACTCATTTTATGGTTCGTTTTATGAAGAAATTTTTTGGGTTCCAACTAGTTTTCTTTGCTAAGTCTTAGACCTAATCTTAGGGACTTTTTGGGTGTTACACATTGTTTCAACTCGCCTATCTTATCCTATAAACACTACTCACTGGATTCATTTCTAATCTTACTTTTTCACCTTTCCTTTATTTATCCAATACCGAAGATTCTCTCCTTTTTCTATGATCTGGTCTATCTATCTGCACCTATGGCTAATTGAAGATTTTCTTTGCTCAGATCTGACACCCTAAAGGAAAGAAAAAACTATGCGCCTCCTGGCTTAGATCTCTAGTTGATAATATAGTGCCCAACCTTTTTAAATTTCTAAAGGATTTCTTCAAGCAGGAAATAAGGATCCCCTTGTTGTGCTTGTTTATAAGCTGAGGGCTTTCGAGAAGGAGGACACCCTTTCTTGGGTCCTTAAAGAGTGTGGTTGGATTGGAAGGGGTGGTTCATGTGGAAGTTCCTTGGTCTAGGGACAACATTGTTTCCTAAAAGCTGGATGTATTTTTTATTTACACATTCCCATTTAGTACAGGACCAAGTAATCTGATTGATGAGGTGATTGCCTCTTTCTGCAATACTTTCCAATTGTCCCTTGGATAATTAAACCTGATAGTGTAGTGGACCGTTGCCTACCTTTGTGTTCTCACCTCTACATCAAATGTCAATTTTACCCTAACTCATTTTTTTTTCTTTATTTCCCATACTTGTTGTGTGTGTGGGGGGGGGGGGGGGGGGGATAGTCAAATTGATTTGCTTGGGTAGGAAATCTATCATAAGTAGTCTAGATGACTCCTAAGATCATGGGTGGATGGATCTCTTCATGGTCGTATCCCTCCAAAGCCTCCCTAGAGCTCTTGCCTCTTTTCCCTGGAATGCCCATTGTAAGTATTGTTGAACCGTCTTCACCTAATAGTTTGTTTTTTTCTTGCATTTCACTCCCTTGTGCATCTTTTGCAACTCTTCGGTGGCATCTGTCCTCAAGTGATGAAATCTTAGTCTATACTTGTATCCTTTGCCTCTAGGTGGCTTACATCCTTGATTCTATAGCTACAACCTACCACAATTGGCCTAGTTTGTCTGGCCAAAATAGATAGAAGGCAAAGAACCATGGTACCAATTCATTTTATTTAAGTGAAATTTTATTTTCCTAATGGTCCTCAGGTTTTACTTTTAATGCTTCTTAGGGATAAAATAGGACTCCATGATCTTTCCATATTCAGTGGTGGCCTTTAATCTTATTGATCGGGCCCCCGAGGGTCACTCCCATCTTCCCGCTATCGTGAGGCTAGATCCTTTCCCTGATGATTTCCGTGTTTTTTTTGTTGCTTTGGAAGGCATAGGGGGCGCGGGTACTCCCCTGATAATTGCTGGGGTAAGATTCCCTAGAGAAACAGTTATCCTTATCCACAGAAATGTGTTTGGAAAAACCTCATACCCTCGGATGGAAACTCCTTTGAGTACGAGATGAGCATGCCACCTCATTCGATGGATAATGAAGGAATGGTAAGAAGTCCACCCTACACTTCTCTTACTCTGATCAGACCCATTTGTGATGTAGTCCCATCATTGATGGTGGCTCGATTGATTTGTATAGGTTTGAATTCTCAACCTCCAGTTTCTTCGCTACCTCCCGCGACGACAGTTTGATGCTTAACAGGGGCGGAAGAAACCGGTGCCAACCTTACTTCCTATCGCTACCACGTGAAAACCTTGGTTGTCCCAAGTGATATAAATCTTATTTCAAGGCAGGTTGGGGTTTCCAACTATCTGAATGCCTTTATAACTTTGAAAGATCGCCAGAAGATGAAAAAGGCCTCCATCAAGTGTTTGATAAATGACGCCTCTCACTATGCTGCGAGGTTTAGATGCCTCCTTCTCTGTCCTTCCCCTTCTTTTTTTCTTTAATTTACCAGACGTCTATTTCCCTCCTTTCAGGCATGTATCTTGATGGTCGAGGCCCTCCATTGATCATTGGTGGAGAAAGAAAAGTTACTTATAAAGCTCTCTGGGCTAGAGGATTCTCTGGTTGCCTCGCTCAGCCGAGTATCTCTGGAGACTCAGTGGCCAATCGATCATTAAGAGTTAAGGTTCTTGTGGAAAAATTGAATGCAGCTCAAGCTGAGAGGAACAAACATCAAGAATACACTATCCTACGTGCCGAATAGGTGGCCGTTTTTCAACAAGAAAACCTCATCCAGTCTGTCCATATTAATAGTCTCTTTGAGAGGCAGGATGAGTTCCAAGGGTGCATCCGTGCTTCTCATATGGACCATGGTCTTCCTAAAGAAGGTTTCCCTTTGTTCTCATTTTAGAGCCAACTAGGACCGAGATCCATTATTTGAAGAGGAGGGTTAATTTACAAGTAAGAAAGAGAAATGCTCATAGCAAATCTCTTGACCTCACAAGTGTATGGGATACGCAGCTTGCTTGAACCCATACCCCTTATGAGGTCTGAGAGGACAATCTAGATTTGGAAAAGGAAATTTCCAAGTCTCGAGGTTTGGTTAGCCGCATTGGTAGTATAGGCCCATAAAGTGAGGAACTCATGTACTCAAAAGAGGAAATTTCCAAGTTCAAGAGCATCAGTGAGAGCAGGGGCCTTGTTTGTTAGTTTATTTTAGTTTTGACTCCCTGGATAAATAATCACGGGGCACACCCCAAATGGATATTACTCTTGAATTGAATAAACAACCGTTTTGCTTTCTATTTATTATGTATTCATTTCTTCTTTATTTGATTTTGTTCGGGAGTGCTAAACTGCGACAGACTCTAAAATGTCACCCTTTGGGAAAATAAGGAGTTTAAAACACTGCCTCAGCTTCTGTGTTTTGCCACGTTGTGTGACTAGAGCTATCCACCTGGAGGAACTATGGGGCATCTACGCCACTTCCTCTTTTTTTATGTAGATGGCTTCGACTTATTAAAGGAACGACCTTCCTAAGCTTTTTCTTCACACTCGTCTAGGGGAAAAGATTTTTGATGAAGAATTCTCTAAGGGCCATCTATGTCTTTTGTGTTGACCCTCAGTCATCCATAGATTTTGATTTGGGAATCCCTTTCAAAGCCCCCCTTCTCAAGTTTTAAAATGAGAATGGGGTAAGTACTATTATATGGGTCCAACGTCAATGATAATGAGTTAGGCTCCATCTGATCTCTTCCTCCTCAGTAATCCTGTGGCCTGAGTCTGCTTTTCCCTCTGAGGTGATTCCTTGTGTCTCAAGCTGCACCGATTCCCCATTTGAGTAGGTTGAGTAGGACCTTTGGTCCCAGATATCCTTATCAAGTTTCTAATTGAACTTTATCAGAGTACCCTCTCTAGAGGAAATTTGCACCAGGCATGCCCTGTGGAGGTCACTTGGGCAGTGGGGCGATCCCTGCGTCCCTTTTGGAGGCTTCTTTCTCTGAGGGCCCCTTCCACACAACACTTTGCTCATCTCAAGCAGAGTTTCCTTCTTCAGGAAACTTCAAACCATGGAACGTTTCTAGATTCTAGGTTTTCTCTAACTCGGGTTGTTTAGCCCAGCATGCTATTATTAGTATTGTGTTTTATGCTTTTTAAATTTCTATTATACAATTGTGTACCCTATTTGGGATTTTGCCATAGTAGTAAGAAGGAATTTCTTGGCTATTTGTTTTTACATTTTCCAAGAACTTTTCTTTTTAATTATATATATATATTTTATTAGCAACTTATCTCTCTTACTGGTCATGGAAGTGTTTATTATGATGAACCCTATCCAATTAGCCTGTTTGATTTTCGAAAAGGTATCGATTGCTTAGTCTTTTTGGTGGACCCACGCCCTAAATTTATGGGGCACTTCTAGCTTGGGTCTCCCGTAATGGTCATGTCGGGTTCATGATGACGAAGACATCTTCCAACTAGTTTTTCATTTTTTAGCATGCCTTTTGGGCCATCTTAAATTAGTTGGTCTAAACACAACATTGGGCCTCTCGGCCCTTTTTTATATATCCATCTCGAGGAGGGATCCCTGTAAGATTTGTATCACTGTACGGCTAAGTCTGGACGTCTCCTAACTACTTTAGCATGTAGCATTATAGAAATTACACTCTTTTCATAGCCGTTATCGACTCAATGGAATTTTCAGGGAAAACTTTACAAGGACAAATATCTAGTGCCACTCATTCGGGCATTTTGGGTTAAGCCCATGATAATGTAGCCTCGATTTCATCACAATCAGATGATAATTTTGGGCCATCACCATGATTATGCTTCAAGGGAGACCGCGAATCGGGTACTTATGTTTGTGGAAGTGAGTCTCTAGTCCACTTATTGGTTATCTTAGGCTCCCTCATTTGTGTAATACCCTAAAAATTCAAGCTAAGATTAAATCCATGCTTCAAGTACACGTAGAACCTAACATCATGTTTTGATATTATGAGAAGTTATTTAGACAAGTATTAAGGCCACAAGTAACTCCTAGCTCATAGCCAAATTGAAACCTTCCTTACTGATTGAGTTATTGTGAAGAATCTTTCTATATTCAACTTCAAATTATCATAACTCCTAGAATATAAAGAGTTTAAGGTCTCAAGACCCACCAAATAAAATATATTTGAGTCTTGTTTCTAACACCACTAATGGTCTGTTAATACAGTACTAAAGAAAAAGATTATGCTTAATTTACTAGAGGGTGTCTGTCTGTTAGAGTGTGACGGCTCGGATGACGAACCATAACATCAGTGAAGACCCATCAAGGCAAGTCGTAAGGATTGACCAGTAAGACCAAAATTTGGTCATTAATTGACGGTCAGTCAAGGGATTGACGGTCCATCACCCAAACCATCAGTCGGGACTGTTCTGCACTGTTATATTGTTTTCAAAGAGGTTGTTTGATCTTTTCCAACTCTTTTAACACTAAAACTATGTCGTTTAAGCTATACTAAGGCTGAATAACATGCAAAAAAGCCTCAAGCCCCCTCATTATATAGAAATTCAGTCGACACTTAGCCAAATACAGAGAGAGAGGTGATTTTTCTTCTCTAAGAAAGAATTAGGGTTCTTCAAATACAAAGATTTTAGCAAGGGTTTTACCTTCAGGTATGTGGGATTTCATCAATGGGTTCCTTTCACCCATTGAGTCCCAAAGTTAACTCGAATTCCTCAAGTTTAATTCACCCTTCAAGCTTAGGATTTTCATGAAAAATGTGAATTTCTTTAGTTTTTAGTTTCTTGCTTTGACTAAACCAGGAATATATGTTTTCCTATAAATTTGAGCCTCCTTACATACTCATGGCTATGAACTCTCATTATATTGATAAATTCTTGATTATGGGCTTGAGTTATCAAGTTCCATATTACAGTCAGTTTATAGAATTGCCATTTGTAGTTGCATTCTTCTGAGACAGCGGGTTATGAACACCCGATAACCTAGGATATCATACATTTTCATTTAAATACTCATTCATTCAATTTTTATGATTTAGAATTCTTTTAGATAAAGCACTTATCTTTCAGTTTGAGAATATCATTATTGTTAAGCATTTTAGTATATCGGTTTATTTTCAGTTGGGAGTAGTACTTAGCACCGAGAGAAAAAGGGTCCAGATAACCCATGTCCTAAACTATGTGCCACCATAGGTAAAAGGGGTCCTCACCAGTTGAGAGTGTCTCCCTTTCCCTTAATGGGATCATGCGTGAATTCACGTCAATCATGGTTCGTACCCTTGGCAAGGTATAGAACACCCTCCCAACTTAGGTTAAAGGTTGGATTCCATGTTGCTCATATGGTCTATGTCGGTTACATAAACCTGCCACAGTTAGTTGCATACCTCGCTTGACCTTGCATTCAACTTATTTAGCATCTTATAGTGTCATATATTTATTACTTAGTTATGACATCAGTTTACAGATTTCAGTCCCATGTTCAGGTCATCATGTCACTTTCAGCATATTCATCTTATATAGTGTAGGGCATATCTCACATGCTTAGTACATTCAAATTACTGACCGAATTCATTTCTTTACAGTATATTATCTTATAATATAAGTTCAGACGTTCAGCATCCCGATCGCGGTTAGCTTAATCCAGCATCACTTCAGCAACTGTGTTTCTGTGAGTCCTTATCATTTGAGGACTACTTATTAGTATTTCATTTTTTTCTCAATTTCTGTTTCAGACAGTTAGAGTTAGCTGGGGGCTTGTCCCAACAACATATCTTAGTGGAGGCTTTCAGACAGACAATATACATTCAGTTTTATGTTATGTTCAATGATTTCAGCTTTTTTTTAAACATTGATATTTGGTTTTGATTATTTATATATCATTCAGAATTTAGCTTCCGCACAACGTTACTTAGTTTTATACAGTATTCTTAATGTCATGATAGGCCATGGGTTAGCTTGGGGTCACTTGTGACTCTAAGTACCGTGTTATGATTAAGGGGTAGTCTTGGGTGGTGAAAAAACTTGGTATCAAAGAATCAGGTTTAAAGTGTCCTAGGGTGTCTTAAAGCCATATTAAGTAGAGTCTTGTTCATGGGTGTGAAGTATGCCACACTTATGAGCGATAGACTATGAAACATTTTAGGAAAAGTTTCACTTCTTTCATTTTCATATAGTGCGATAGAGTGTGAACTCTATTAATACCTTCTTCTAACTCGTGCTCTACACGTTTACAAATAAATGCATCCCAGAAGAGCCAGCGGAAGGAGAAATGGAAATAGAAACCAACAGGCACCACCAACTCCCGCAGACCCTTTGAGTAAGCAAGTCTTTTATGCTGAGTTCAGGGTTGCTTTCACGGTGCTAGCTCAGTCCATGACCACTCAGACTAACCAACCAGTTGTAGCACCATCCAACCCAACAACTAATACGGCAACACCTAAAGTCTGAGATATCACTAGGATAAATCCGCCATGGTTATAAAATTGAGGAGGATCCGCAGGAGTTTCTGGATAATATCCAGAAGGTTATAGAGATCATGGGTGTCACTTCAGTCAAAAGTGTTAACTTGGCTGCATATCAGTTGAAAGAAGTAGCTCAAACTTAGTTTAAGCGGTGGAAGAAAGATAGAGATGAAGGTGAGGGTTCAGTGAAATGGGATGAGTTTGTTGCTGCCTTTTTGGACAGTTTCTTCCAACTTGAGTTAAAGAAAGCCAAAGTTCAGGAGTTCATTAATTTGAAGCAGGGAAACATGAGTGTGAAAGAGTATTCTCTCAATTTTACCCAACTTTCTAAGTATACTCCAAAAATGATTGTTGATTCTAGGGCTCGTATGAGTAAGTTTATATTGGGTGTTTCTGAAGATGTGGTGAAGGAGTGTAGGACTATAATGTTGGTCAAGGAGATGGATATCTCCAGATTGATGGTTCATGCTCAGCAGATTGAGAAAGAGAAGATAAAGAAGAAACAAAGGAAGAATATGAACAAGAGAGCTAGAATAGGGAACTTTCATTATTCTCAAAAGAATTTAGGTGGTAGAAAGCACTCTTAGTTTTAGTAGAGATCTTCATCCTCAGCTCCATCATCAGCCAGTGCTCCATCCCCTAGTCCTAGACAAGATCAAAAGGGTAGAGCGCCAGACTCTAAGTCTTATTTTAGTGCTTCTAGTGGTCGTACTTTCCCAACTTCTAAGAAGTGTGGGAAAAACCATCCAGGAGAATGTTTGATGGGTAAGAATGGGTGTTTTGGCTGTGGAAAGTTAGGCCACATACTTTAAGATTGTCCATCATCCAAGAAAGGTGATATCGATAGGCGTACTCAGGGGACTTCATCAGTAACTCTGGTAAGTCGCCCGACTCAGCAGGGTGCCTCATCTAGTGTAGCTGGCAGACAATATTAGAATAGGTTCTATGCCCTTGAGACTCGACAGGATCATGAGGGTTCCGCTGATACAGTCACTTGTATGTTACAGGTCTTTCATATTCATATCTATACATTGTTAGATCCTGGAGCCACACTTTCTTTCGTGAATCACTATATAGCATTAGACTTTGGATTCAGTCCTGAAACCCTTTTAGAACCCTACTTATTCTCTACTCCATTTGGATTTTTAGTTATAGCTAGATGGATATACAGAAATTGCCCTGTCACAGTTTCTCCGAAAGTCACCTCAGTTGGTCTTGTAGAGTTAGATATGATGGATTTTGACATGATTCTTGGTGTGGATTGGCTAAACTCTTGATATGCCTCAAATGATTATATAAATAGAGTAAGCAAGTTTCAGTTTCCAAGTGAATCAGTCATAGAGTGGAAGAGTAGTACCTTAGTGCCTATAGGTCAGTTTGTTTCTTACCTTAAGGCTAGAAAAATAATTTCCAAAGGATTCATCTATCATCTTATTTGGGTTAAGGATTCAAAGTTTGAGACCCTAACTCTTCAGTTAGTTTCAATGGTTAACAAGTTTCTAGAAGTGTTTCTAGAAGATCTGCCCGAAATTCCTCCCAAATGGGAAATTAAATTTGGAATAGATCTCCTTCCTGATACCCAGCCTATCTCAATTTCACCCTATATAATGGCTCCAACTGAGCTTAAGGAACTAAAGGAACAGTTAAAAGATATTTTAGACAAAGGTTTTATCAGGCCTGGTATCTTTCCATAGGGTGTTCAAGTTCTCTTCGTGCAAAAGAAAGATGGTTCTCTAAGAATGTGCATCGATTACCGTCAGCTGAACAAAGTCAAAATCAAGAATAAGTATCCCATTCCCAGGATTGATGACTTGTTCGACCAACTTTAGGGTGCTAATTGTTTTTCTAAGATAGACCTCAGATTTGGCTATCATCAACTCAGAGTCAGAGAACGTGACATTCCAAAGACAGCCTTCAGAACTCAGTATGGTCACTTTGAATTTGTTGTTATGTCTTTTGGACTAATGAATACTCCTGCAAATTTTATGAACTTGATGAACAGGGTGTTCAAGTAGTACTTGGACATGTTCGTCATGCCTTTATTGATGACATCCTCGTTTATTCTAGGAGTAAAGATGAACATGCAGACCATTTGAGTATTGTCTTGCAGACTCTCAAAGATCGCCAGTCATTCGCTAAGTTTAGCAAGTGTGAATTTTAGTTAAAATTAGTAGCATTCCTCAGTTATATTATTTCCAGTGAGGGCATTTAGGTTGATTCTCAAAAGACCAAAGCAGTTAGGAATTTACCGAAACCCATCTCTCCATCAGATATCAAGAGTTTTTTGGGTTTAGACGGTCACTACAGGTGGTTTGTTGAGGTATTTTCCTCTATTTCTTCCCCTATGTCCAGATTGACTCAGAAGAAAGTCAAGTTTCAGTGGTTCGATTCTTGCGAGAAGAGTTTGAAGGAGTTAAAGACTCGACTCACCTCCACTCCAATTTTGACTCTGCCAGAGGGTTTAGATGGGTTTCTGGTTTATTGTGATGCTTCCATAGTTGTCCTTGGTTGTGTGTTGATGCAGCATGGCAAGGTTATAGCATATGCCTCTAGACAGCTCAAGCCTCATCCAAAGAACTACCTGACTCATGATATTGAGTTGGCAGCACTACTTTTTGCCTTAAAGATTTGAAGACATTATCTCTATTCATGTGTATGTATTCACGGATCACAAGAGCATTCAGTATGTGTTTAGCTAGAAGGATCCAAAATCTTCATCAGAAAAGGTTGTTAGAGTTATTGAAGGACTATGATATGAGTGTCGTGTACCATACAGGTAGGGCCAATATTGTGGATGGCGCTCTTAGTAGGTTGTCCATGGAAAGTATTTATTACATAGAGGATGAGAAGAAAGAGTTAGTTCGCAAGGTTCACCAACTTGCTAGACTGGGAGTTCGATTGGTTGATTCAGCTGAAGGTAATGTCTTAGTTCAGAATAGTTTAGAATTTTCATTGATAGCTAAGGTTAAGGAATAGCAAGATAGTGATCCTATTTTGTTTAAGTTAAAAGAAGCGGTCCAGAATCAGAAGGTTGAGATTTTTTCCCAAGAGGGAGATGGTGTTCTTTATTATTAAGGCAGACTATGTGTTCCAGATGTGAATGACTTAATACAATGGATGCTAATAGAAGCCCATAGTTCTCGGTACTCTATTTATCTAGGAGCCACCAAGAAGTATCGTGATCTACGGGAAGTCTATTAGTGGAATGGCATGAAGAAGGATATCACAAAATTTATGGCTACGTGTCTGAATTGCCAGCAGGTTAAGGTTGAGCACCAGAGACCTAGAGGTATACTTCAGGATATTAGTATTCCTTCTTGGAAGTGGAAAGTGGTGAATATGCACTTTATTACAGGGTTTCCTCATACACCCCGACAACATGATTTTATTTAGGTTATTGTAGATCGAATGACGAAGTCAGCCCATTTCTTGCCAGTTAACACTTTAGATTCAACTAAGGATTATGCTACACTCTATCTTCGAGAGTTGGTGAAATTGCATGGAGTCCTTTTGACCATCATTTTAGATAGGGGTACTCAATTTACCACTCGATTCTGGAAGACTTTTCAAAAGTGTCTTGGTACTCAAGTTCATCTTAGTATGACTTTATATCCACAGATAGATGGTTAGGTAGAGTGGACCATTCAGACTTTAGAGTACATGTTGAGAGCATACGCGATTGACTTCAAGGGTAGTTGGGATGACCATTTGCCTTTGATTGAGTTTGCCTATAATAATAACTATCACTCTAGTATTCAGATGGCCCCATTTGAAGCATTTTATGGTAGGAGGTGTAGATATCCTATTGGTTGGTTTGAGGTTGGTGAAGCTACTTTGATAGGGCCATATTTTGTTCATCAGGCTATGGACAAAGTTCAGTTGATTAGAGAAAGGCTGAAAATAGCCTAAAGTCATCAGAAGTCCTATGAAGATATGAGGAGAAGGGAACTTGAGTTTGCTATTAGTGATTTTGTATACTTAAAAGTTTCACCCATGAAAGGGTTGGAGAGATTTGGCAAGAAAGGAAAACTCAGTCCCCACTATATTGGTCCTTATAAGATTATGGGTCGCTTTGGAAATAGAGCCTATGCGTTAGATTTACCTGCAGACTTAGCATCAGTGCATCCGATTTTTTATGTGTCTCTGTTGAAGAAATTCATTGGTGATCTAGCATCGATTGTGCCTTTAGACAGTATGGTTGTAGAAGACAGTCTCTCTTAAGAGGAGGTCCTAATTGAGATCCTTGACCATCAGGTTTGTAAGTTGAGGAATAAGGAGGTCGCTTTAGTAAAGGTTCTTTGGAGAAATCAGCTAGTCGAGGGAGCTACTTAGGAAGAAGAGGCAAATATGATGACCAAGTACCCCCATCTTTTTTTTTCAAACTCAGTTCCAGCTTGAGGTAATAGTTTCCTCTTAATTAATTCTTTCCATCTCATGCCAGTCAGTCATTGTCATGTCATAACATGTATTCACAAGTCCAGTTCAGTCCGTGTTTCAGTTATACGCTCAGCTATTATGTCAGTATTCATCTCTTCAAAATTTGGTGTTGGGATTACAGCTCTTTCCTAACCTTTCAACTTAGTTAGTTTTCATTCGAGGACGAATGACCCCAGAGGGGAGATATTGTAAAAACCCAAAAATCCAAGCTAAGATTAAAGTTATGCTTCAAGTACATGTAGAAACTAACATCATGTTTTGATAGTATTATAAATTATTTAGACAAGTATTAAAGCCACAAGTAACTCCTAGCTCATAGCTAAGTTGAAACATTTCTTACCGATTGAGTTCTTGTGAAGAATCTTTATATAGTCAACTTTAAACTATCATAACTCCTAGAATATAAATATTTTTAGGTCTCAATATCCACCATCTTTGAGTCTTCTTTCCAATGCCGCCGACTGTTAATTAATCTTATACCAGTGCAAAAGGTTATGCTCAAATTACCAGAGGGTGTCTATCTATCAGAGTGTGATGACTCGGGTGATGAACCGTCACACCAGTGATGACCCGTCAAGGCAAGTCATCATGCTTGACCAGTAAGATCAAAATTTGATCATTTAGTGATGGTCAGTCAAGGGATTGACGGTCCGTCACCCGAACCATTAGCCGAGACTGTTCTGCACTGTTATAGAATTTTCAAAGGGGTTGCTTGATCTTTTCCCACTCTTTTAACACCAAAACTATGTTGTTTAAGGTATATAAGGCTGAATAACAAGCCAAAAATTCCCTAAGCCCCCTCATTATATAGAAATTCAGTCGACACTTAGCCAATACAGAGAGAGGTAATTTTTCTTCTCTAAGCAAAAATTAAAGTTCTTCAACTTATGGCTTCAAATCCAAAGATTTCACCAATGGTTTTGCTTTTAGGTATGTGGGATTTCATCAATGGGTTCCTTTCACCCATTGAGTCCCAAAGTTAACTCAAATTCCTCAAGTTTAATTCACCCTTTAACCTTAGGGTTTCTATGAGAAGTATGAATTCCTTTAGTTTTTAGTTTCTTGCTTTGACTAAATCATGAATATATGTTTTCCCATAAATTTGATCCTCCTTACATACTCATGGCTATGAACTCTCATTATATTGATAAATTCTTGATTATGGGCTTGAGTTATCAAGTTCCATATTATAGTCAGTTTATAGAATTGTCATTTGTAGTTGCATTCTTCTGAGATGGCGGGTTATGAACACCCGATGACCTAGGATATTATGCATTTTCATTTAAATACTCAGTCATTCAATTTTCATGATTTAGAATGCTTTTAGATAAAGAACTTATCTTTCAGTTTGAGAATATCATTATTGTTGAGCATTTTAGTGTATCAGTTTACTTTCAGTTGGGAGTAGTACTTAGCACCGAGAGGAAAAGGGTACAGATAACCCATGTCCTAAACTATGTGCCACCATAGGTAAAAGGGGTCCTCGCCATTTGAGAGTGTCTCCTTTTCCCTTAATGGGATCATGAGTGAATTCACGTCAATCATGGTTCGTACCCTTGGCAAGGTATAGAACACCCTCCCAACTTAGGTTAAAGGTTGATTCCATGTTGCTCCTATGGTCTATGTCGGTTACATAAACCTCCCACAGTTAGTTGCATACCTCACTTGACCTTGTATTCAACTTATTTAGCATATTATAGTGTCATATGTTTATTACTTGGTTAAGGCATCAGTTTAAAGACTTCAGTCCCATGTTCAGGTCATCATGTCACTTTCAGCATGTTCATCTTATATAGTGTAGGGCATATCTCACATGCTTAGTACATTCAAATTACTGACCGAATTCATTTCTTTACAGTATATTATCTTATAATATAAGTTCAGACATTCAGCATCTCGATCGCAGTTAGCTTGATCCATCATCACTTCAGCAGCTGTGTTTTGGTGAGTCCTCATCATTTGAGGACTAGTTATCAGTATTTTATTTTTTTTCTTAATTTTTATTTCAGACAGTTAGAGTTAGCTAGGGTCTTATTCCAGTAACTTATCTTAGTAGAGGCTTTCAGACAGACAATAGACATTCAGTTTTATGTTATGTTCAGTGATTTCCATTTTGTTTTAAACATTGACATTTGGTTTTGATTATTCATATATCATTCAGACTTTAGCTTCCGCACAACGTTATTCAATTTTATAAAATATTCTTAGTGTCATGCCAGGCCATGGGTTAGTTTGGGGTCACTTGTGACTCTAAGCACCATGTTAGGACTAGGAGGTAGTCTCAAGTCGTGACAATTAGTCCCTAGTGCGGACCTTAGAGTTGCTAGCTCATCCCCTACTATCAGGGCCTAGGGAATTTCCCGTTTGGCTATATTCCCTTATGATTTTTAGAGTATTGAAGGTCACCGACCTGAGGGACCCCTGATCGAATACAGTAAGTCATGATCCAACTAGAGGATCCACTTTGATAACCAAGATGTACCAAAGTTTATGATTACTCGCGCATACATTAACAAATTTTCAAGAAAAACTTCTTGTATTCCTTTAATCTTTCATAGTCCGTTGGCCATTACAAAGAGAAATATCCTAAGTTATACCTGAAAGTCCCTACTGCTACCTCATTAAAAACCTTGCCAAAAATCTTTTTGGTACAAATATTGGTTAGAGGAAAAATGAGTGTAGCTCTTCCTTCAGGGCCTTCAGTAGATGCATTCGAGCTCCACCTAACGCAGAACTACAAAGAACTTCAAAACAAAATAGTTATCTAAAAAAGGAGACAGGCGATGAAGTTACTTATCTTTCCAGGGGATGCCGTTTAGTATATCATTTTTGAGAAGATCTCTAATCTGAGGGCACCCTTTTGCCTTCAGTGCCTTTCCCATAGTTGCCCTTTGCTCGATCACTCAGAAACTCCTTAAGTTGCCCACCCTTCAGCAGCTCAACAACTTCTTCATGGGGGTGGCAGTAGTCTCCAGTTCCATGCCCCTGCATTTCCCTTGCATCCTGGTTTGTTTGGAGGGGTTTTGAGAACCTTTCTCCTTAATGTACTGAATTATTGAGATTAGCCACTTGGGGCTGACGCCAAAGCAATATTTTGAGAGAATGGGTGCTTCAATAATGGCATACACCATAGGCTTCACCACCTCCCGAGTTTGGAGTTTCTTTCACAAAGATTCTATTTTTGTCCTTCGATCGTTTTGAGGATGGCCTAACTCTGAAAATCAACCACCCTTGATTTTGATGGCCTTTGTTTTTGTTGAATATGAGGAATAGCGCCCTTGGGTTGTGTCTTTTGACTTGTTCCATTGCGAGGGGTTTCGAGTTGACCTCTTTCTTAAATTCCATAAACTCTTTGGGGGGCATAATTTGCTCCATATCTGCGGGTCCTTACTGGCGACTCACCTATAATCATCCTCGATCAGGATCTTTGACTTGTACTAGTTGTGCATATCTGCCCAAGTCGTTGCTTTGAACTCGGTCAAACTCTCTTTGAGCTTTAAAGAAGCGACCGAACTTTTCGAGTTCAGCCCATTGAAAAGGCCTCTGTCGCTGAGTCATCTAACACTATCAGCAGTTGCATGCTTTCCTTCTGTAATCTGCCAATAAACTCCTGGAGTAGCTTTATGTATCGTTGGTCTTTTGGCCCTCAAATAATCCTTAAACTGAGTCAGGTCTCGTCATATACCTATCACTCCCTCCATCATATCCTCATTCTATTGATCATCTGGATCTTCCTGCTTGTTCCTCCCTATAGTTCATCCATTCTTTTATCCTGCGCCTCCATTGGAGCCATCAGTTCCTTGTGGGGCATAGCAAAATCTTTAAATAGTCCCTACAGCTAGGTTGCTTACCTCCACCTCCTCGTTAGCATGGCCAACGGGCTCTTTCCACTTTTTCTGCATGGTCACGTTCATTATGTTCAAGAGAAAAGGTGATTCTTTGTCTTCTGGGGTCAATCTTCCCCCCGAGCCTGTGGGTTCGTCAACTATGTCCCCCAAATATCCTAGGGAGCAATATCCTTCACAAGATTATTGTCATTGTTGGCCATGATCTACTTTTCTACAAAGCAAAACACAAAAAGAACTGACAAAAAGGACAGAAGCTAAAACTCACACAGTTTCTCTGGCCCCACAGTAGGCACCAAACTTTTAATGTTGATTTGTGACAGTTAGATTTATAGATGGGTCAAGAGCACACAAATCTGTAATGACGATACAGAGCGAGGTTCCTTAGTCACGAGCCAACCTTGACCGGAATCGACACGAACTTGAAAAACAAGCACAATGAGAAAAAAACAATAAAGACAATAAAGAAAATTTAAGAGCAAAGCTAAAGAAATTTTATTATTGTGGATAGATATGGGTAAACTCAAGATGATGATACAATGGGGAGGTGGTGCCTATTTATAGTGTACAGGAACTATTTTTGATCAATAGGAGTTTGTCCATCTGAGAGCTCTATCACAATATCTCGTGTCTGTCCTTTCATGCGCGGTCACAATTGCTAGTATTCTCATGCTATGTTTATCTTGCTCGAGAGGACGCCCTTCTATTTCGATATCATTTCGGAGGTAATGCCATTGTGGGCCGACTCCAGTTTTGCCTGACCCGAGACCAGCCCACTCTTGCTAAACTATTTTTCCCCATACATCTAATTAGTGTTAAACACTTCAAACAAATTCCTAATAATTCTTTAAGCGACCTCTATGCAGCAGCAGTTTCTAATATTTTACTAATTTCACATACTTCTTGCTTCCTCCATCTCAGTGTGATCGGGTATGGTGTTTAAGAATAAAAAGAAGATTTGAAATTTGTGATCTAAAATAAGTCATAAGATGTTAAAGTTTATGTGCATTTTAATATTAAAATGCATTATATCTTGTCGTGGTAGTGACCATAAATTGAAAAGAAAGTGATGGTGTAACTCATGCCATGATCTATCCCAAATTAATCCACTAAAACTTAAATACTGTAGTCACTATTGCATTACTAAATATCTCACTACTTTCTAATTTACTCTAGCGAAGAATTCCTATAATTATATATAACGATGTTTCTGCCGTGAGTTGTGATATGATAAAGGAATGTTGTATTGTGTATGAGAAATGTGCGAGAAATTATTATAGTATGCATGATAAAAGTGAGGTGGGTGTTTAGTGAAAAGAGAGTTAACTATAGAAAAGAATAATTTTATATTGAAGGAATGTGTTCTTATTGTTGGAGTTTTTGACTTTTCAACTAGTCTGGAGTTGTTTGGGTCACACTATATTTTTGGGTTGTTGTATTCTGGAGGGACTAATCAAGAGTTATATTGCTGGATCGATGAAAATTATATTAGATCGGGTTGAATCTTAGTTCTTTAAAGATGTCACGACCCAATATTTGAGTCATGATGGCGCCTACCGTAACCCACCGATAGGCAAGCCAAACCCTAGCCCGGAGCGACAAGCGATGGGCTAACGGGCGGAATCTCATAAAACAGAGAAAAAGTGGAAGTAACCACATTTATAAACATGCTATAACGCTAAAGACAGAATTAGAATGTATGTCAAGAACCCCTCCCAAGACCTGGTGGGGTCAGTACAGGAGCCACTACTAAATACCCAAAATACAAGACAGAAACCAAATATGTATAACAAGTACAATAGTCTTGAGAGCAAAATACTATACAGTAGAAGATGGAGTAGGATCTGCCTCGGACATCAGTAAGCTCACCCTGCTCCGGAGTCAATACTGAGAAAAGAGTCACGTCAATACCGTCGACTAGTGCCTGGATCTGCATCGGGGAAAAAGATGCAGAAGTGCAGTATGAGTACCGGGGCAACGGGTACTCAGTAGGCATCATCGGCCGACTGAGCTCAAAGTAATATAAGCAAGCTAAAATGCGAGGGTGCATGCTAAGTCCGGGGTATAAGTAACAAATACATAAGTAACTGCCGAGGCGTGTAGATATAAATAAATAAATGTGATACCGAATAATTGAGTAAATAAATACGTTTGTAAACACACAAGTCAAACATAACCTATCTGGGCCCCCATAAACCCGATAGGCACACGGAAGAAAACAATAACCCAGCCTGGCCCCCATAAACCGGCGGGACACACAAGAATAATAAATGCATAGTCACCAGTGTCTCGAAGCTGTGTCAGTATCCAGTAACCACAATAACCAACAGGGGTGCACCGGGCTTGAACCGGCACCAATGGGTAATAACAAGAGGCCAGACGCCGGAGTCGAACCGGAAGCAGTGGGTAATAACAAGAGGCCACATATATATCATTTCTTCCGGACTCGAACCGGAACTCATAGAACAACAGTATCATGATCACGGTACCCAGTACCAAAACTCTCCAATCATATCATAATCAGATGTCGGATTCGAACCGGAACTCATAATAATCAGTGGCCGGACTTGAACCGAAACTCATAGTGTATCACAATCCGGGGCCGGACTCGAACCGGAACACCCAATAGTCAATAACCAAAATCATCATACCTGAATCAGTAGCCGAAATCAAACCAGAACTTATAATAGCCAGTAACCAGAATAGAATCAAATGTCATATCATATCAGATAAACGGGAAACGCCCTAATCCCAAGTCAACACTAGTATATAAGTACAGAAGCTAATTCCACAACATGTTACAAGTCAATCTCGGGGTCCTTCTAGGTACACTACCTACTATAACAATATGTATATACAAGTCTGGGTATATATTATAAGTTATGGAAAGGATGGTCCGCATTCTAAGTCAAACTAGCCAACCCCGGTCAAATACGGTGCTATCAGGGACTAACAGGGCTAAACAGGCCAACCGGGTATAATTGGGGTGACTCAATCCCGTCACAACTCTAACAGGTCATATAGGGCTTAACTGAGCCCAAAGATGTCAAAGTTCTGACAGGTCGACAAGAAGGGTAACGGGGCCCGCTACCGGGTCCCGAAAACCAGGTCTGATTATACTTATCTAAGTCTGGGCTAAGTCTATCTAAGCATGGACTAAGGTCCAATAATAGTATTCCCAGACTAGCAACAACAACAACAATACTGTCCGACCCCAAATAGGTCATCTGTGGTGTACCACGAGGATAACGGGCCTGGAATATATCCGAATAGCCCTATCCGGCCTAGAAGGCCTAAATCATAGCAAACCAGCACCACCAAGTCTATAATACTAGCCTACAACACCAGCACAATAGCATACATATATCACACATAAGCCCAATCTAAGTGCAAAGGGAGGTAAACCTAGCCTACCTGGACGCCGTCGAACGCTTGTTAAAGCCAGTTAAATAGGAGCCTTTCCCTTCCGAGAGGCCTCTGACTGTTGCCAGGCTACCAAAACAATAAACTACATGTCAAAACATGACTATTGATACCCATATTGCATTAGTTCGAAAAAATGTCTGAACCATCCCTGTGGGGCCCGCTTGCGGAATCACGAAACTGAAACCATCACAGCGTCCCAAAAAACTCCATGGCCAATAGTCACAACTAGCACTATTCAATTTGAGCTCAAAATGTAGCTCAAACATTAATATCAATCCCAAAATATATACGAAAATTACCGTAAAAATAAGAAAACGTACCGTAGAAATAACGAGAGCGAGTCCACGGACTCAAATATATAAACCCCTAAGCTCAAACCTCAATGGATTAGCTCAATATTGAGCTTATATGATCAAAAATGGTGAGGGAGTTAGACGAAAACAGTGAGGAAAGTAACATTTTTGTCCAAAACATAAATTGTGCACATATTCCTTTGTATCTAATTGTTCTTTTGACAATTGGCAGCCACCACACTATAAGTGGTTTGCTGGCCATTCCCTCCATCCACATGTGTGGTGGAGGTGTCGGTATAAAGGAAATATATTGGTCCCGCTATGTATATATTCGGGTATTGCATAGGTTCGTGGTAAAATAAATATAATATTTTGAATATACCATAATTAATAGAAAATTATTTCTAACAAAACCTCTATAAAATAAAAATCTTATTTTAGCATATCTAAATTCACTATCTCCGCTTAAATTATTATAAAGTAGTATAAATATATCATAACTAAAGAATTTTATAAATTTCAAAAACATTTCCGAAAGGTAATTAACTATGTCATTTTACCAAATTTTAATTTAATTTAATATTTTACAACGTGCTCGGTCTAAATAATATTCTCAAACGAACTGTCCGGGAACCGAACTGTCAGTCCCAGCAAGTCATAAATAACTTGGGGCAGTTTATAGAAAAGCTCTAAACGCTGAGAACACACGAAATGGGGGAAATAACCGGGAAGGTCATTACAAAAGAGAGCGAGATATCTGTGCCTCAGCTGGATTTCTATTCATTCATTTTTATTCATTTCACTTTGAACTGCAATTTATGGTATTTTCATCAAAAAAATATATATTTATGTAGCTATAAATCATTTCAATAATGATAAAGTGAGTGTTTTAATGTTACTTCCTCCATCTATTTTCACGTGTCTAGAATTGACTTGGCACACTTAAGAATAAAATAACAAGTTAGTTATATCATTTTTTGAATAAATTCAATGCTTTAGAAAAATCATTAAGAAATGATTATAGTTAATAGTAAAGGTAAATTGAAAAATAAATGATAAATTATCTCTTAATTTTCTAAACTGAACAAATGATAGTGAACTTCTATTTTTAATATAATAGATAAATAAAAATTTAAAAGATTAAAAAAATATCATTATTTTTTTGACTAACTAAAATGTTCACATAAATTCGAACAGAGAAAGTATATTTTGTAAACTATGCATGCTAACCACACAAGAGCTACTGATTTCAAGCTGAAACCTTAACAAGTGCCATAGGGCTACAAACTCCATGACATTTTTTTTAAAAGAAACAACCATCAGTGGGGACTAGGCTTATCCTAATCTATGTATTGGTAGATAGTAACAGAATATGACTTAGGTTTAAATTTTCTAAGAGACAATAAATTTTTTGGTCCCATGGCTATTGGTAAATTTTGATTTTTCTCCTCGTGAAATATAATTTAAAATATTTAATCTTAAACTAATTAAATTGTGTGCTTTGATCCTTTTACACAGAAAATAAGTTATATGTGGTCTATTTTTGGAGGTATATTATCATGAAATATGAGTACCAATACAGGTTTAACATAACATATTGGATATTTAAATGGAGAAACAGCTAATAATTCTTCGCAAATTTGTGAATATTCACAAGTAAACTGATTAAAAATACATTTCAAGTAATTGATGGTTAAATGTGCTTAGTTAGATAAAGCAATGATTAAAATTATAATTTATCAATAACATAGGAACCAAAAATGCTATTCGTCAATTTTCCAGTCTTTTGTAACAACTCGACCCCTATTTTTTGCTAAAATATGATTGAATTTATGTTTTGAAGCACCGAACTAAGTTTGTATACCTATTTGAGACTTGTTGGGATGTCGGGTGGAAATCTGAGGGCTTGAGGGTGTTTTGACACATGCTATATCTAAAAATGTTATAATTTTCTTGTTGGTATCCGATGCATCACAATTGTGAGACTAGAAATTACAACGGCGAAGGTTTTTTTGGAGGATTGACTGGTTAAGAACAATTTTTGTTTTGCAACCGTGACTCCTACTTGCAATTTCAAAGGAGAAACTTGGAGTTGATCAACTAGTCAAATAAGCTACATGAACGCGATAATTGAGCCGCTATTCCAGAGAGTTTGGTAGTGTTGCAATAAATAACAACGAGAGACTTTTGCAATCACGATGAAAGAAAATTCTGGTATAAATTATATAGTGATAAAAATCAAATCTGAAACATTGCCATTTGGAAAAAAAGGATCTTGAGGGTGTTGAATCAATGGAGTAATTTAATTTAAATTATTAAGGTTATGATTCTTTATACCCTAAGATGATTATGCTTAAAAAAAAAATTATAATTTTAACTATAAATTTTGAGGACGGGGGAAATTTGACCAAGTTTTCAAATTAGGTAATTTGAGGATTAGAATTAGCTATTGAAATAAAAACGGAAACTGATTATAGAACTAGGCTCACAAACTCATGGGTCACCCATTCATATAATTAAGGTTTGGAGATCTGATCGGGTTGATCGAGAATTGACTTTTTTGTGAGGCCACATAAAACTAGATAATCAACATGATAGAATTCAAAGCCGACTTTAGGAATTTATCTACAAAGTTATTGAAGGATTGTAATTCCGAAATTCAGGTATGTTGTATACCTTGAAGTTTAGTTTCCGAAAAATCAAACAGATCATGATTTCGACGTTTCTACAACAAGATCTGGATCTTCCACCATAGCCATATTGAACTAAAAATAAAGTGACGAAAATTGAAGGAAAAAAGAAAAGAAGTAGAGAAGTTATTTGTTGAAAAACCTCCAATGGATGAAGAAAAATCAGGACAAAGAAAACTTTATGTAATGGTGGAGGATGGGATTTGAGAAGAACAAGATTTTCAAAATAAAAAAGGACACAATCACCTAAATAGAGTTACATTACATTAGCTCTCCTGCAAAGATTGGCATAGCGAAAATTGCAATAGTTTTCCTTGTTGTAAGCTAACTTGGAGAAGCTAGCAGTAGGAAGCCTCAGCCAAATTCATTTCAAATTCAAAATGCAATTGGAATATCTTACAATAAATTGCTTGTAATAGGATTGTCCATGTTCAAAAAGGTAATTCCAAGCCAAACTTATCCTCAAGATTCGGTGGTTAAGTTTATGTGTATTAGCTTAGTCGTATTACTCATTGTTTGAACATTCCTTTTTGAGTTCAACAATTGAAGCTCTTAATCAAGTTAATACATGACAAGAAAATTATTGAAAGTCTCTGAACATGAAAATCAAATAGGAAAACCATCTGATACAATATCGTCAAGCACAACTCACACAATGCCATTCACTAGAAGTCAAGCGAAGGAGCTTCACAACTGTACAAGAAATGTTCATTAAGGAGGAGGCCTTGAAGACCCTTGAAGAGCATTAAATGAAGATCTACAACTTGTAGGATCCAGTGGGATGAAGGAGAAGAGGACCAAGAGTTATATGACGTCACCAATGCCAAACGATGCCGTATGAGGGAGATACGATCGTGACATGCCTAAAATTGGTTGGGAGGAAGATGCTCCAAATTGTAAAAGCTTGCGGTCAACCATGCGATGGCAACAAGTCACTTAGACCGCAAGTGGCTCCGCATCTGTCCAAAAGGTGGGAAATAAGCTTCTATCTTGCTTTGTTTGCAAGGCCACTTTTGGACCTTAAATGTAATCTATCCCTCAAACCTATAAATAGGGGTTCTCTTCCCTAGACTAGGTTAGCTTGATGATGTTGAGAAAACTAATTCTTAGAATTAACTTGTAGTGTTAACCTAATGTTAGTGGGTGAATTCCCAATTAGCTTAGTTTATCTAGAAATTGAGGGTGGATTTCCTTGATTAGCCTAGAAGGGTGATTAGTGGGTGGATTCCCTTAGTTGCTTGTCAACTTCTTTCCTTGCAATTTATATGTGATTACTCATCTGTGAATTCGAATCAAGTACTCCAGCCTTATGAATTCAAGTCTATGTTTTCTTATTTACTTTTGGTTGATTTTGTTTGGATCTCCTAATTAGAATCTTATCATTTGACATCAGAGCCTATGTTAAAAGATTGCTCCAACAATTCTTAATCGTAGCTCATAAATTTGAAATTTTTTAAATTTTTTTACAAAAGAATCTATGTCTTGATTGAGTTTGTAAAACTAGATTTGAGTTTTCTAGTGTTAATTGAGTCTAGATTTGAGATTTCGTATTGTTTGGAAAAGATTTGAAGTTTTCATCATTCTTGGGTGGAAAAGCTTGAAGAACAAAAAAGTGGGCTTGAAGATATGGAAATTTTTGGGTTTAAATTAAGAGTTCAAAGGTATTGTGGGTTGTTCTCCCTGTCAAGAGGAGTTCAAATATAAAACTTGGTGAAAATTGAAATCTTATCACCGTCTCACCGGATGAAAAAGCTTATTCTCCTATTATGAGGACGTTGTGGTCGACAAATACTTTAAAGCTCGTCCTTGATTTTGATATTTCTGTGCCCCAAATAGTCTTGAAGTATGGGCATTAGTAATACTTGAAAGCTCATTTATTAGTTAGTCTTTTGGTCTAACCAATTTTAGCCCATTAAAATTTTGACTGTTATCTAGCCAAATTGATCCATGAGATATCTTGTCAAAATATTTTCAATCTTCTTATTTGATGTATTATATATAGCCATAATAAAGAAATATAATAATTTTATTGCATACTAAAATAATATAAAAGAATAAATAAAATAATTAAGACTTGGTAAAAATTGAATGGGTGGATTTTGACCCGCAATTTAGCCCATCTTTAATCTAAGTAACTTTTGATTAATTATTCAATCCATCTTAACCTGCTCAAATTCAATCCAATCCACCCATTTGAGATCTCCAGTCATAACCATGACAAAAAGAATGAAACAATAATACTAACGCTTCCGAAATTCACATCAGATGTAAGAGGCCAGCATAGCTTTTGGGAACAAAATTAGTAAAAGCAGGACCATTTTGATCATTTTATATCTTCTGTTTGCGCTATCATTTTATATCTTCTGTTAGGGTATTATCGACTATTCCATTCTACCTAGTGTTTATGGCAAATGACCACCCTACTCTACCTAAGTTTATTAGCAAATCTCTCATTTTCAATTTTAAAAAGAAGCTGGATTTGCTTTGTGTATTATTGGGGAAGTTCACTGTTTTTACACATGGGAAGGGACCTCCACAAAAATTTGAACTTTCACAAAAGTTGGCCCCAATATTTATTATATATCACTTCATGAGATCATTTCTGACACGGGCTGAAATCAAGTCCCCCTTTTGAAAAGGTTGCTCTTAAATCTTGACAAGACCTAATGTCTAATTTGATTTTGAAAAATAATTCAAGCTAAGCGTCAAGTATATAAAAAGAACTATTTGTGGTTCTCACGCATTTGGCTGGACTATTGACGACAAAATATTTGGAAGACAATGTGGCATCGTTTATATATTATATTTAAGAACTAATTTTGGAGTTTAATATTTCCATTATCCCAATTTATAGCATACTAGTAAATTTATTCGCACTTCGTCCGGTCACAAATTTTTTACAAAAATATCTACATCCTTATAACTAATTTAGGTATTAACACGTTTTCAATTTTTTTAAAAAAAAAAAAAGGAAAGAAAGAAAGAAAGAATAATACATCTAAGCTATTCCATACACCTAAATAGTCAATGAAACTTATTTATATAGTATCTAATTAAAAAAGATACGATTAGAAGTTAAGAAAATTAGTAAGTAAAATCTGAATTACATAATTTTCATCTTATAATTTCTACTTGCATACGGATAAAGTTATTTAAATTTGTTTTATTTTAAGTATGAAATAGCTCTGTAAGCGCACAAATGTGTAGAGTAGATCGTTCAACACCTGCAGCTCAAATCGAATAAAAATTTTAACTAATAAAAGGTGTTCTTAGACAACTAATCAGGTTCTTGTAATCACCAAGAGAAGATGCTTCATAATAATTAGAGATGTTTTTCTTGTTATAACAACGCCTATAGTTTCAGTCAATTTTAGTGTATTAGTTGTTAATTGTTAATTCATCAATTAACTACATAAATCATTTCAAAATCATGATTTTCAAACTCTTCTTCTAACAAATCAAACTTCCATTTAATGCAATAAGAAAACAAAAAATTACCATGCATAACATTTAATTCATATCATGAGCTTGTTCATCTCTAAAGAAATCTCGACACTCTTAACATATTCTAAACACAATTTTAAATCTCAAATTTTAAAAGTATAGTATATTCAAAACTAACACAATTTCAACTCAAAATTCAATAATCGACATCCACTCATCTTCAAGAAAAATATTTTAAATATTAGTTCAACTTATAATAGAATGAATTTATCTGGGTTAAAACATGGTTGCATGCAATTCACTATTTTTCATTATTTCTACGGAAAAGGGTCAGAAATACCCCTTAAGTATTGAAATTGGTTCAAAAATACCCTCCGTTAACCTATTGGGCCAAAAATACCCTTCTACCCACCTTTATGGCTCAAAAATACCCTTCCATCTACCTTTATGGCTCAAATATACCCTTATAACTAATGGTCCTTTTTTAAACCATAATTAAAAAAATTATTTATTACGTGTCAGTTTTCTATTGGTTGCAAATTAAATTAATTAAAATGTTATTATTTTATAATCAAACCCAGACCCAAACCAGACAAAACCGCCCCCAACCAATTAAATAAAGAGGCAAATCCATTTCTTCTAAACCTAATTTCATTCATATTTTACGTCTGTTGAAAGTTGGGTCTTCTTCTTCTTCAATTTTTAGGGTTCTTGAAAACTATTTCGTGTTCTAAACTCTTTTTTCTTCTCACTGCGAATGAGACTTGCAAATAAGTAGGTTGTTGCCAATGAAAACTTTTAATAAAACTTCGGTTCTTCGGTGCAATGAAAATTAAAAAAAAACTTTTAATAAAACTTTTGTTCTTAACCGTTACCCCTAAACCAAACTCCGAACCAAAGAACCGAACTACCGAAATAAAAACGAAAACCGAAGAACCGAAATCGAAGAACCGAACTAATTCTGTTCGGTACGGTTTTTTGGTTCTCCGGTTTTTATGCCCACCCCTATCCCTAACGTATTTGCAGGCAGACACAGAAAGTAGAAAATTATTCACCTTTGAGGTATGGTGTAACTGATATAAACCAAAAAACTATGGGTCACCGTTATTTAATTGGTTGGGACGGGTTTTGTCGGGTAGTTTTAGTTGGGTCCAGATTTGGTTATAAGATAATAACATTTTAATTAATTTAATTTGCAACCAATAAAAAGTTGACACGTAATAAATATTTTTTTAATTATGGTTTAAAAAAGGGTTGTTAGTTGTAAGGGTATATTTGAGCCATAAAGGTGAATGGAGGGGTATTTTTGGCCCAATCGTTAAACGGGGGGTATTTTTGAACCGATTTCAATACTTGAAGGGTATTTTTGGCCCTTTTTCGTTTTTTAAATTATGGTTTAAAAAATGACCGTTAGTTATAAGGGTATATTTGAGCCATAAAGGTGGATGGAAGGGTATTTTTGAGCCATAAAGGTGGGTATAAGGGTATTTTTGGCCCAATAGGTTAACGGAGGGTATTTTTGAACCAATTTCAATACTTAAGGGGTATTTCTGACCCTTTTCCCTTATTTCTAAATGTCAGACTCAAAATCAGACAATGAACTATGTATAGACTAAATATAATTACTGATACTATTATTCCTC
Organism: Capsicum rhomboideum; assembly: GCA_031232105.1. Lineage (NCBI taxonomy): Eukaryota > Viridiplantae > Streptophyta > Magnoliopsida > Solanales > Solanaceae > Capsicum > Capsicum rhomboideum. Next base: position 49,251,652 of record CP124717.1, on the reverse strand, counting down.
AAAATAAAATTAAACCTTCTCGTAAACAAGTGCTCGAAAAATAATTGCAATGAAAGCAAAAAAAAATAAATCATGTATTTGTTATACAATGAGACAATTTTCTTTCCTACATTTGTATTCTTTGACAGTTTAGTATACATTAATCATGCACAAAAATAAAGAAAAGCAATAATATGCTCGGAGTAATTTCATAAGTGAGATTTTGAGAGAATAGTATGAAAAAAAATAATTTCTTACATAAATGGATAAAAATAAAAATTTAAATTCCAATAGGCAAAACTCTCGCCACCAATTCGTAAGATAACTTTCTCCAAGAAAATTACATGCTCTTAGAAATAATATACTGGACTTTGAAGCCATTTTAGAGGCGGTTATATTGAAGAATAGACCAATATTATGCCTCTCATCCCATAGAATTGGCAAATAAAGGCACAAGACTTAAAAGAGTAGAGTTAAACCTTTTGTATAGGTCGATGCCTTCTTGAATTTCTTTACATATCTAATCACATAATAATTAACTAAAACTGTTGTCATTTACGTGTAAAAACGGTGCAAAGTACTTTTAAGAGATTTAAACTCAATGCCTAAAAATTTATGATGAGAAAATTTTCAGAAAATATTAAAATTTATAAGTAAAATATTATTTAGGGCTTATAGACTTGAAAAGACATAGGAGTAATGAAGGTTATTAAAAGTAGGAGTTATGAAGATTATGAATGTGGAGTTACAGGCACAAGATTAATGAATATTATTAAAATAGAAGTTATGAAAATAAAGTGGTGTGAGTTATGGAGATGACTTTTTAATTAAAACAATTAAAAAATAATAAATATTTTAAAATAAATTATTTTAATAATCTTTTAACATCCTATATAAAATTCCTTGACTAAAAGTATTTCCCGAAAACATTTCAATATAATTTTGAAACAACTCATTAAAATTAGTTATTTAAATTTGAAAAATAAATCTGATCAACCATAAGAAAGAAATAATATTGGAATGTTGCAGGATATATGATAGCTAATAATTGTTAAAAAGAGTGTTAATCTCGTAGCTTATTATATAATCAGTTTTCAGTCGTTACATGTCATGACCCGATTTTTCGAGTCATGATGGCGCCTCCCGTAACCCATCAATAGGCAAGCCAAGTCATAACCCGGAGCGGCAAGCAACGGGCTAAGAGGCAGAAACCAGAAGAAAGTGAGATGTAGAAGGCATAACAACAATAGTAGATGAAAATAGAAAGCACAAGAATTAACGTATAATATATACATGCTGAGACAAAAGAGGAAGAGGACAGTGTATATAGATAAAACCCCTCCCAAGACCTGGTAAGGTCGGTACTAGAGACACAACTAACACATCCAGAGTACTACAGTAGGCATCATCGGGAAAAAAGATGCAAAAGTGCAGTATGAGTAACGGGTACTCAGTAGGCATCATCGGCCGACTGAGCTCAATATAGCATAAACATAACTAAAATGTGAGGGTGCATGCTAAGTCCGGGGTAGGAATGACAGAAGATAAATAGCTATCGAGCTGTGCAAATGGAATAAGGAAATAAATAGAGGCGATACAGAACAATAAGCAAATACAGAAGTAAACAGACACATCAAACATAACCTAAATGGGCCCCCATTTGCCCAGAAGGCACACTAAAGAAAAAAATAACCCAACCGAGCCTCCATAAGCCGATGGGATACATAAGAAAAGTAAATGCAGACCTATCAATAACATGTGGCTGAACCAGTGTCCAGGAACCATAATAACCATCCAAAGGGGTATAGCGGGCTTGAGCCGGCATCAATAGGTAATAACAAGAGGCCAGTCGTTGGGTTCGAACCAGTCACAGTGGGCAATAACGAGAGGCCACATATATAGTATATCTCAGAACTCATAGCCAGATGCCAGACTCGAACTAGAACTCAGTGAATCACAATATCAGAACCACGATACTCAGTACTAGAACTCTCGAATTATATCACAATCAGTAGCCAGACTCGAACCAAAACTCATAATAATCAATAACCATCATATCTGAATCAGTGGCTGGACTCAAATCAAAACTCATAATAGACAGTAACCATCATATCTGAATCAGTGGCCGAACTCAAACCAAAGCTCATAATAGTCGGTAACCATCATATCTGAATCAGTGGTCGGACTCAAATCGAAACTCATTATAGTCAGTCTCTCGGAGTCATCATAACCAAGTGCCAGAATCCACACAAATATAAATAAACGGGGACATACCGACCCCAGACCAAACCCAAAATAAAAATAAATGAGCTAACCCACAATGTACTACAAGGACAATCCCTGGGTCGTCCTAGGTCAACTGCCTACTACTAGGCGATATATATGCCAAATCGGGTATCTCAAGTGTGCCATAGCAAGGCGGGTCCCAATACTAGGTCAAGACTAATAATTTCGGTCAAGTGTTATGCTATCTGGGGTTGATAGGGCCAAATGGGTTAAAGGATCATAACCAGGGTAAGCCAACCCAAAGGTTATCCTAAAAGAGTATCTCAGGGCTTAACTAAGCCCAATAATGTCTAAGGTTAACAATGCCGACTGTGAAGAGCAACGAGGCTCACTATGGCGTCTCAAAACCAAGTCTGGGCTAAACCTAACCAAGTCTAGACTAAGTTTCCCGAATCACCTACTAATAGTAATACAACATTAACCAACCCTAGAAAGGTCATCTTTAGCACACCATGAGGATAACGGGCCCGAAACATACCCGAACAGGGCCCTAACCGGCCCCAAAAGCCTAATCATAGCAAACTAATGCCAATCTACAACTATCAGCCCAAACACTAGCACAATAGCATGCAAACACTATAAATAAACTCAGTATAGGTATAAGGTAAACCTAGCCTACCTGGACGCCGCCGAACGCCTGCCTAAGCCTGCTAAATAGGAGTGTTCCCCTTTCGAGAGGCCTCCGAATACTGCCACGCTATCAAAATAATTAACTACAATTTAAAACATGAAGATTGATAACCATATTGCCCGGGTCAGAAAATGACCGAACATCCCACGTGGGGCTCGCCTGAGGAATCGCGAAATCAAAATCGTCACAACGTCCCAAATAGCTCAGTAACCAATAGTCACAAGAGATATACCCAAATCCGAGCTCAAAATAGCTCGAATACAACACCAACATAAACCCCACCAAATAACAATTCAAAATATGCGACTTTAAGCTAAAATTGACCAGAAAACTTGCGATATAAAAACATTATACTATCAACCACGCGATCCCCGAACTTGAATAACTTGATGTAGATAATTCATTTTCTTTCTCAAATTGAGCCTAAACAACGTAATGAACTGATTTATTTCCTTCTTTAATCCTCACGTAGTGTCACCTTTGTTGGCCTCAATATGTATATGTATGTTGGTTAATATATGAGGGATATGTATGTTGGTTAATATATAAGGGAATCTCTTTCATTAATGAATATAAATACATGGCACTTATTAGTTAGGCATAAAGTGTCCATCTACCAAGTATAGATAATGACACCCCTCATCACATATAATGGTGTACCCCTTACTCCACTTTCATGTGGAGTGGAGGTGGAAACCTCGAGTTTTATTTGTCTCGTTATGTACGTATTCGGGTATTGTATAGGTTCGGGGTAAAATAAATATAACTTTTTTAATGTATACCAATTAATAGGAAATTATTTCAAATAAAACCTCTATTATATAATAATAATATTTTAATATGTTTAGATTCACTATCTCTACATAAAATATTAATAAATTATAAAACTATTATAAAGTAGAATAGATATATCTTAACTACAGAATTTTATAAATATCAAAAATATTTTAGAAAGGTAATTAGCGATATCTTTTTACCAAAATCTAATTTAATTTAAATATTACACAACACGCTCGGTATTAATAAAATTCTCAAACGAACTGCCCGAAAATCGAACTGTCAGTTCCAGCAAGTCATAAATAAGTTGGGAAGTTATAGCAAAAGCTCTAAACGATGAGAACATACAAAAATGAGGAAAATGACCAGGAGGGTCATTACAACATCCAATACTAAAAGGACTTTCGTCCGCGAAAGTAAAAGATAAGGAATTACTTGAAGGCCCGAATAGATAAGGATACTAAGCCCCTATATCACGTACAGTCCGATAAAACCTTTACCCAAATGATCCTGAAGCTGAATATTTAGCTCCTTCAGCTCGGTAGGAGCTATGCGATAAGGAGCCATAGAAATAGGTCGGGTGCCTGGCTCAAGGCCAATAACAAATTCTATATCACGCTCAGGAGGAAGGCCAGGTAGGTCGGTAGGAAATACATCAGGAAACTCACAAACAATGGGGATAGAGTCAAGCAACGGACTCTCAGTACTAACATCCTGAACATAAGCCAGGAATGACTCACAACCCCTCTATATCAATCTACGAGCCCGAACATAAGAAATAATCCCCGTCGGTGTGCGGCTAACAAAACCGTGCCACATAATCGGTGGTATGCCAGGCATGGCTAAGTTGACGGTCTTAGCAAAGCAATCCAAGGTCGCGTGGTAGGGAGACAACCAGTCCATGCCCAGAATCAAGTCAAAATCTACCATTGTCAACACAATGAAATCAACTCGAGTATCAAACTCCTGAACAGTTACTAAACAAGATCTGTATGCCCGATCTATTACTAAAGAATTAACCACGGGGGTAGCTACACGCAATGGCACAAATAAAGACTTCGAACACAAACCTAACTGTGGTGCATAATAAGCAGAAACATATGAAATATGTGGAACCAGGATCAAACAAAGTAGAAGCTGGTTGAGCTCTCTCAGTCGGTGGACCCCCAACTACCCCATCAACTGTAACAACTTATCCAGAAGAACCAAAGAAGATTTAAACCCCGATGGGGCCTGGACTGCTCCCTGTCCCACCTGCTGCTGTGGTGGCGGAATGCCTAGAGCAATGTCAGGCTCAGGAGCTATAATAGTGTCCGGTGACGGATCCCTGGCCTAATCTCAAACTACGGTTGCTGCTCTATCCTACGCCCGACCTCTAGGTCGCCCTTTGCTCCCTAACTAGAGCTCTACAACGGGCTTGGGGTCCTGATCCCTAGCTGTCGCACCACGTGTCCTAGCCATCTGCGTAAAGAGTGAACCAAATAAAGATCAGAAACCAACATAGACACCGTCGCATGGAAGTGAGTCCAAGATATGAGATTTTCCCTAAAAATGCTTTGTACCATCCCGAAGATAGGATACAGTCGTCTCTATACCGATCTGTGGGACTCTACTAATCATTGGCTAATGTACTAATAATACCGATAAATTTAGGCTTTGATACCAAGCTTTCACGACTCACATTTTTGAGTCACGATGGCGCCTACCGTAACCCACCAATAGGCAAACCAACCCACAGCCCAGAGCGACAAGCAACGGGCTAAGAGGCAGAAACCAGAAGAAAGTGAGATGAAAAAGGCATAACAACAATAATAGATGAAAATAGTAAGCACAATAACTAACGTACGATATATACATGCTGAGATAGAAGAAGAAGAGGATAGTGTATATAGATAAAACCCCTTCCAGGACCTGGTAAGGTCGGTACTAGAGCCACAACTAACAAAGCCAGAGTACTAGACAGAAACTAAATATACACAATATATACAATAGTCTCGAGTACAAAAGACTATACAGGAGTAGATGAAGTAGGATCAGCCTTGGACGGTAACAAGTGCACCCTTCTCAGGATCAGTGCCGAGGAAGGAGGATCACATCACTGTCGTCGACTGATGCCCTGATCTGCATCAGGGAAAAAGATACAGAAGTGTAGTACGAGTACTGGACAACAAGTATTCAGTAGGCATCATCGGCCGACTAAGCTCAATAGAGCATAAACATAACTAAATGTGAGGGTGCATGCTAAGTCTTGGTTAGGAATGACATAAAATAAATAGCTACCGAGCTGTGTAGATGCGATAAGGAAATAAGCAGAGGTGATACGGAACAATAAATAAATACAGAATAAAAAAACAAGTCAAACATAGCCTAACTGGGCCCCCATAAGCCCAGAAGGCACACTGAAGAAAACAGTAACCCAATCGTGTCCCCATAAGCTGGTGGGACACACAAGAAAAGTAAATGTAGAACCGTCAGTAAACTGTGGCTGAACCAGTATCCAGGAACCATAGTGACCATCCGGGGGTGTACCGAGCTTAAACCGACACCAATGGGTAATAACAAGAGACTAGACACCAGGTTCGAACTAGTCACAGTGGGTAATAATGAGAGGTCACATATATAGTATATCTCAGAACTCATAGCCAAATGCCAGACTCAAACTAGAACTCAGTGAATCACAATATCAGAACCACGGTACCCAGTACTAGAACTCTCGAATAGTAGCACAATTAGTAGCCAGACTCGAACCGAAACTCATAATAATCAGTAACCATCATATCTGAATCAGTGGCCGGACTAAAATTGAAACTCATAATAGTCAGTAACCATCATATCTGAATTAGTGGCCAGACTAGAATCGAAACTGATAATAGTCAGTAACCATCATATTTGAATTAGTGGCCGGACCCGAACCAAAACTCATAATAATCGATAACCATCATATTAGAATCAGTGGTCACACTCGAACCGAAACTAATAATAGTCAGTAGCTAGGAGTCATTATAACCAAGTGCCAGAATCCACACAAATACAAATAAATGGGGACATACCAGCCCCAGACCGAATCTGAAACATAAATTAAGGAGCTAACCCATAATGTACTACAAGGCCATTCCCTGGGTCCTCCGAGGACAACTGCCTACTACTAGGCGAAATATATGCCAAATAGGTTATCTCAAGTGTACCATAGCAAGGCGGGTTCCAATACTAGGTCAAAGCTAATAATCCCGATCAAGTGTTATGCTATTTGGGGTCGATAGGGCCAAACGGATTAAAGGATCATAACCAGGGTAAACCAACCCAAAGGTTATCCTAAAAGAGTATCTCAGGGATTAACTAAGCTTAATAATGTCTAAGGTCAACTATGCCGACTGTGAAGAGCAGCGGAGCCCACTACGGGGTCTCAAAATTAAGTCTGGGCTAAACCTAACCGAGTCTAGACTAAGTTTCTTGAATCCCCTACTAATAGTAGTACAACATTAACCAAGCCTATAAAAGTCATCTTTGGCAAACCACGAGGATAACAGGCCCGAAACATACCCGAACAGGGCCCTAACCAACCCCAAAGGCCTAATCATAACAAGGCAACACCAATCTACAAATACCAGCCCAAAAAATTGCACAATAGCATGCAAACACTATAAATAAACTTAGTCTATGTATAAGGTAAGCCTAGCCTACTTGGACGCCGCCGAGCGCATGCCAAAACCTGCTAAATAGGAGTTTTTCCCTTCCGAGAGGCCTCCGATTGGTGTCATGCTATCAAAACAATAAACTACATATCAAAATATGAATATTGATACCCATATTTCTCGAGTCAAAAAATGACCGAACATCCCACGTGGGGCCCTCTTGCAGAATCGCAAAACCAAAATCGTCACAGCGTCCCAAATAGCTCAGTGACCAATAGTCACAAGAGATATACCCAAATTTGAGCTAAAATAGCTCGAATACAGTACCAAAATCAACCCCACCAAATAACAATTCTAATATGCTACATTAAGCTAAAATTGATCAAAAAACTTACGATATAAAGAAGCTATACTATCAATCATGCGATCCCCGAGCTTGAATAACTTGAAGTACATAATTAATTTTCTTTCTCGAAGTAAGACTAAACAACGTAATGAACTGATTTATTCCCTTCTTTAATCCTCACATAGCGTCACCTTTGTTGGCCTCAATATATATATGTATGTTGGTTAATATACGAGGGATATGTATGTTGGTTAATGTATGAGGGAATCTCTTTCATTAATGAATATAAATACATGCCACTTATTAGTTAGGCCTAAAGTGTCCACCTGCCAAGTATAGATAATGACTCACTTCATCACTTATAATGGTGTACTCCTTCCTCCACTGCCATGTGGAGTGGAGGTGGCAACACCGACTTTTATTTGTCTTGTTATGTACGTATTCGGGTATTGTATAAGTTCATGGTAAAATGAATCTAACTTTTAAATGTATTACAATTAATAGGAAATTATTTCGAATAAAAACTCTACTATATAATAATAATATTTTAACAAGTCTAGATTCACTATCTCCGCATAAAATATTAATAAATTATAAAACTATTATAAAGTAGTATAGATATATCATAACTAAAGAATTTTATAAATATCAAAAATATTTTAGAAAGGTAATTAACTATATCTTTTTACCAAATTTTAATTTAATTTAAATATTGCATAACACACTTGGTATTAATAAAATTCTCAAACGAACTGCCCGAAAATCGAACTGTCAGTCCCATTAAGTCATAAATAACTTGGGGCAGTTATAGAAATACTCTAAATGTCGAGCACGTACAAAAACGAAGGAAATGACCGGGAGGGTCATTACATTACACCTTCATCTTATCTATTTTAAGTTTAGTTAACTTAAAAAAATTTTAAAAAAGAAAAAGAAAAAAGGAAGATAACAAAGAAACTAAATACTATTAAATTAATTCATGAAAAAAGAATAATACATTGTTATTTGTTAAAATGAGATTGATTGCAGTACTATTCCTTTTGACTTTTTTCATAAAAATCACATAGACAATAAACCATAATCTCTTTATTGTATAATTTATATGATAAATAAATGAAAGGTACTCGCATAAAAAAAATTCCATTAAAGAGTACTAAAGCTTAACAAGAGGAATGAGAATTTGTAGAGAAATCAAACACAAAAGGCATACATGAAAAGTTTAAATCTGTGAAATTCGAATTTAATCTCTTGAATTAGTTGATAAAGGCATATGATAAATAACAAACAATCTTAAAGTAATATGGTAAAAAGAAAGGAAAAGGAATTATGTAAGTTTTGCAAGAGAAACATAAAAAGAAACACAAGTTGAAAATTATATTACTCCGTAATAGTTAACTCCATGTATTATTCATGGCATGACCCAAAAAGTTTTATGTTAGCAACAACATAATTAGTTGAAAACTTTTTTCGTTGTCCTTCATACACAAAGTGTAAAATTTTGTAATAGAGTCTTGTTCTTGGAGGGTATATATTTTGTGTTTGAAGAAATAATTAATTAAAAATACTAAAATAAGCAACAAAAGGTTTATATTTATATATTTGTAAATCATTCAAACTTCTACACTTCACCAAACTAATCTGACTATCTTTAATTTCTTGATGAATCTTCCAAGACCATTAAAGTTCTTTCTTCATTTTGATGAATTTGTACTAAACTAAATCTCTCTTTGATGAATTTTACACCGCCATCAAACTTTATTTTTCATCTTGAGGAAACTTGTTCATGGCTAAATATTTCAAACTTCCTTTGTTTTTTTATCTCCTCAAGTTCTGTCTTCATTTGATATGACACAAAAAGAAATTCTAAAGAATATATATCTATGATCTTCATCAAAGTGATGGTCATATTTTCACATCACATTTTCTATGTCCACTCTTTTGATTATTAAATAGATGATTAATGAAAAAGATGAAGAAGAAAATATCAAAAAAGGAGAAAAAAATATATACTACTAAAACAGAAGAAGGAGAAAATGAAAATGAGCACCCAACAACTCCACTATAATTGTTATTTATAAATTGGTTCATCCACAAGAATTAGGTAGAAGGGAGTTAAGAAGACATATTGTTTAAGTAGAGAATGCAAATAGATGGAGCTTTTTTTGGTAACTCATGAGATATAATTAGATATAGTAAATATGATAGACTTTTTGAATTATTAAACAAATTGATTAATGCAAAGAGTGAAGGAAAAAATTCAAAAAAAGAGAAAAAAGGTAAATATGAATGGATGTCATAGAGAGATGCCACATTACCTTGTCTTGTTTCTTCTTTATTATTATATATAGATTGTTTGATCAGGTACGGAATTTTTAAAAAATAATGACTTTTTTAAATTTTATCTAAAAAAATATCTTAGATATTAATTTGTTTGATTATAAATCACTACAATTAAAGTAAAATGAGAATTTCAAGGTTAAATTATTTCTAAATAATAAAAAATAACATTATTTGTTAGATAGACTAAAAACGAAATGGTGCAATATAAATTAGGAGACATGAATATTACTTTCCGAAATCTTTTGTAGAATAATTATGGGTGTTGAGTGATTGAAATTTTCTTTGAAAAGCACTTGAAACCACTTCTCTAAAAATAAAAACGAACAATTTCTCCAAAAAAGATGTACAAAAGCTTCAGTCTTGTTGAAAATTTTTATTAAACAAATACATTTTTGAAATATTTTTGCAAAGAATGTTATTGAGAAGATATTCCATAAAAGAAAGATTTTTGATTTCCACAAATCAGTTTTTATTCAAAGGAATAACTTTAACAGAGAGAAAATGAGTTTAAAATTTTATTAACCGAAAAAAACGAATTTAAAATTTTAGAAATGAAAATGGCATATGAAAATTTCATAATAAAAGGATTGATATATTAGGCCATCTCCAACCACCCTCCAAATTATCCTCTAAACTCTATATTTGGAGGGTAATTTGGAGGGTGGCCATCTCCAATCATCCTTTATTTCACTCTCTAAACTCCATATTTGGAGGGGTGAATAGTGTTTCTCCAAATTTGGAGATGCACTATTCATCCCCTCTATTTTACTTTTTATTATTATATTATTATTTATATTATATAACATTTTTAATTTAACATATTATAAATTATATAAGACCATTAATTAAGTCCCTAATATTCGTAATTATTTTTCTAATATAATATCTTTATTTTATTAATTTTAAATTTTATTAAATTAATTTCCATATATAATATTTTTATTTAAGATATAAGTTAGTTCTATTATAATTTTTAGTTGTACAATAAATATGACCATTACAAAAATTAAAAGTGCACGTGTAAAACGAGTTGTACAATTATCGATTTGAATAATTTTTAGCTAGACATAAAAAAATTAAGGACAAAAATGCTCATTTTAAACTTCATTATGCATTAATAGAGTATTTATGGGAGCAACATTTTAATCTTGAAAGTTGAATATTTATGTAGAAATTAAAATAAATTTTACCATAATATAATATTTATTTAATTGTATTTCATCAATGATTTCACTTTTAATCGGATTGTCCATTAATATGAATGATATATAATATTTGCTTCCAATTTATGCTATTTAAAAATTTGGGTAAAAATAATTTTGTATTAAAAAAATAATTTAAAAAATAATATTTGTTCCAATATATATATATATATATATATATATATATATATATATATAAAAGAAAGATTTAAGTTATGAAATAAGAAAATATAAATGAAATAAAAATAATAATATAATATTAAAGAGAGAGAAGAAGATTCTATTTTAGAGAGTAAAATAGAGTTGTGGGTTGAAGTTGGTGTTCTCTAAATATAGAGATTCTCTCTATTTGGTAAGCGTTTGGACATGCGATATGAAGTTCGTAATTTGAAATTATAAGATGAGATTAACGTTTGGACATGTGATTTCATCTCGTGATTTCATATCATGATATGAAATCCAAAATTCTCCAAAAAGTGTGATTTGAAATTTCATATCATGATTTGAAAATTTTTTAAATACAAAAATTGGCCCACAAGTTTATATTTTCTAAAAAAAGCCCCACCATTATTACTCTTATCAATTTTTAAACCAGTTATATCTCATATAACCATTACTCTCATTAACATAATTATTTTTTTTATGTATATCAAATTACGAACTCCATAGCTTTACACGAAGCTATCTCATTTCCGACACATGTTCAATTTTACTTAATTTTTAAGCTAAAGTTTGATCAATAAATATTGTATTTTTTTTTAGAATATCTTTGTAATAGTGTATTATACTTTTGTTATGAACTTTTACTTATTTGATAAGATTGTATGAAGAATTGGGGTAATTTTGATAGTTTTCAAACCTTATGGGGTTTTTATGTTTATAAGAAAAAAATACAACTTAAGAATCCCATATTGCATGTCCAAACAAAACTTCAACTTCATCTTATATGATTTCATATCATAATTTCAAATTATGATTTCATCTCACAAGGCCAAACGGGCCCTCAGAGTGTAAAAAATAGAGTGTGGTTGGAGATGGTCTTAGAAGCAAGATATCGCAAACTTTAATTTCCTAATAGTGAAGGAAATTATTATAGCCTCATATATATAAGGCAGACACAGTTACAACGTTAAGAATTTTGAATTATTTGTTCCCAAATTGAATTATTTCACAGTCCCCACCAAATACAACATTTTGATCAAATTGAAGTTTTTAGGTGAGAAAATGATACACTAAAATAATGTCAAATGTCCCAATAATTGCTCACCTCCACTATACATTGGCCTTGCCAAGGCACACATATATCACATCACTCACTTTGATTTTGATGTAGGCGCTCAGTTCTGAATATAACTATGATCCTTTCTCTACTTTGTTTTATTAAGGTTTAGAGGGGAAGGAGGAACTTTTATTTATTTAATATTATTATTATTATTATTATTATTATTATTATTATTATTATTATTATTATTATTTGTTTCGAAAAAGTATGTTGCAAATATGGTCAAGTGGCATAGTTTCATGTAGGAAGTTTTGGGACGTTAATAGATTCGTAGAACTACGATTATAGAGGTTCCCGCATTGGAATATCTTTTGTAATGTCCTAAGTTGATGATTTGTGTTGTGAAATGGAGGTAGATTCAGTCCTTTCCCAAACCACTATTTAAGGCACGTTGCAGCGGTAGAATTTCCACTGCAGCGAGACCGCCGTAGCGGTCATTGTTCCGCATTAGCAGTAGTGGTAATGTAGCCGAGGACCGCTGTAGCAATTCAATTTCGCCATAGCAGAGCCACTGTAGCGAGAAAGTGGTCGCTGCAGCAGGCGACACACAGATTAAATCATGTTTAAGTCAGTTTTCTCTAAGTTTTAACCTATAAGCTCAAAAGTCTCGTTCTAAACTAATAGGAGGCGATTTCTCTCAGGGCTAGGGTGATTTCCTTGTTGAGGTAAGTAATTCCATCCACCGTTTTACATTGTAATCCTCTACTATCCTAGAATTATTAGAAAAAATTATTGGGATGGATTCATGGGTGGAACCTTTGGTGTATGAACTTGTGAGAAAAAGTCTAGGTTAGATGTAAAATCATCTAGAAATGCTACTAGAGGGTAAGTTAACACTTCCTAGCATAAAATTAGTGCTCTTGATGGTAAATTGGAGGAAATTGGGTGAAATTATGTGGTTGAAAACCCCTTAGTTTGAGCCATGGGCTATAAAAAGTGTTAGAACTAGTGGGGTTGAATATTCAAGGCTCACAATTAAAGAGTAAATGATTAATTACTCTTGCGTTGGGGTTGTTTTAGGCTTTAAGCATTTTGAAGAATTGAGGAAGGGCAAGACTCTTGCAGATTAGCTTACTTGAGTGGATTCTTCGATTGAGGTAGGTTATGGTTTATGTAGAATTAGATTTGATTTAGTCACTTAGAACTATAAGTGATCCCAAGCTAACCCTTGGCATAGCATATCTAAGCATATCATATGAAACTGAAGTGAAAGCTGTAAGAAAAATCATAACTCATAAGCTCTAAAACATACTGACACCTTTAATAAAACAAAATACTGGGCCGAAGGGCTAACATAAATCATACTCTAATGTCTATCAAGCCTATAAATCTGAACAAAATAATACGTCGGGACAAGGCCCCCAATTACCTATAAAATAATATCTAAAATAAAAGGAAGATGTAACAACCACAGTTTTGATTTTAATATTTTGCTATGTTTTGACTATTTTTCCCATCCCCTATGTACTATATGCTATTTATGAGTTGTGGGGTTGGTTGACACGGTCCCCGATGCGTTCGGGAGTAGTTTGAGGTCCTTAGAGGCTTTAAAAATGGTTAGTTTGACTTCAATTAATATTTTGTGATTCGAGCATTGGATGGTAATTTGGTCAGTTCCATTAGATCCAAAATGTAGATTTTGGGTTAGTAGCTCAGTTAGTTCGGGCCTCGAGCCATTATATTGCATTTTGATCTTTTAGACAAAAACTAGTAAAATAAGCTTAAAAAGGGGTCCCAAGGGATAATTCATTGTAAATGACCTCTTTTCATAAATTTGACTATTCTATTGAGTCCGGAATGTCGAAATTAACCAAATAGCATAGTTGGTTTATTTTTATGGGGTCCAGAGCGAATCTCGAGGGTCCATTCGGAGACTATTTTTCCAACTTATGCTTCAGCATTTTTGTTGATATCTGGTGCAATTAGGTCCCCTTCATCACGATCGTGTGGTGGGGCAATGCAATCGGGAAGGGTTATCTAGCAGATCGGGTCAGGTTTAACCATCTCAGTCTCGAGGACCTCCTCTCTCGATCGCGTTGACTTACTTCAAGTTGATTAACGTTGCCCTTTGTGATAGCTAGGCAAGGACCACGATCGCGAGGTATTGTTCACCTGAAAAGTATAAATTTCTCATTTTCTCGATTTTCACCATTTATAGGCCTTGAGATCTCTAGAGAGACGATTTTAAAGAGGGTTTTACATCAAAAGTGATTTGGGTAAGCTTCTAAACTTGATTTCAATCATTACTCATTGATTTTATCTTAAAAACACCTTCAAAACTTTGATTTCAGACTTGGATCTTGGTGATTTTATCCGATAAAGTATAAAATTTATTTTTCTTTGATATAAAATCTGATTTCAACTCGTTTTCAGTTGTGTTTTCAGATTTAGACTCCTTTTGATATTAAGAACATGATTCTTAAATAAAATTTTAGATTTACCCTTTTTGATTTCGAACCGATTTTGAAACTATTTTTGGACCAGGAATAAATTTAGCCAATATGGGTTTCTTTGGACTCCTTTTGACTTATTCCATTTTTGATAGATTTATTCCATTTTGAGACCATTTGTAAAGGGAAGGCTCCGCATTGAAGGGTCTAGGATTGGATTTTGACTTCTCGAGGTAGGTTATGACTTAACTTTCTTCAGACTGGGTAGTTAACCATTCGTGTAAAGCATGCTATAGGTTGGGGATTTAGTCGAGAGATCGTGCTTTGGGATTGTTATTATTATTGTGTTGCCCATATGGGGGACTTATATATATTTTATTTGAGAGATTATATATATTGTGATGCCCATGTAGGGGCTTGATTTGATATTATAGGCCTTATTTGAGCATTTATTTGCTTTACTATTATCGTGATACCCGAGCAGAGGGGGCGAGGGGCTTAAATTGATATTATAGGCCTTATTTGAGCATTATATGCCTCTCTCATTATATTGATGCCCGAGTGAGGGGCTTGGATTTATACTATTGATGTCTTACATGACTATTTATTCTAGTGGTGTCATGCGATAGCTTATATCATGAATTATTGACATATTAAGTTGATTTTGAGCTTATTTATATATGTATTGTATTGATTATTATCTTCATACTGAATGGTTGTGAGCATTACATCCTCATTTCATCCATACATATTCATCAGATTGGTACCACTGATAACCACTGATTTTGAAATAAAATGAAACACTTTACAAAACCCTTGATCGAGGAATGTGTTGGCAAGGTGATTGAGATATGAGATTGATATTGTGAAAGTATATGGGTTGCAAACCCCCCATGGGCCCTGTCCCAGGAGCTTTAGCTCAGAAGGTGTATATGAAAGTCATGCGATCGCTTATATTATCATCATCCCACCATCATTCCTTTGTATTACATCATTTGTACTTCCACTTACATGTTTGTTATCGTGTATTTAGCTTTTCTTGTATAATCATGTGTAGTTATTTTTATATAGATATTATACTTGTAGAACTGTTAGGTGATACGGTGCGAGCTATCATTTGAGAACTTTTCTGTATATAGGTGGAAGTGTGATTATATTATTTTTTACTTGTTTAGTTTTTTACTTTGCTCATTCGGCCTATAATACCTACTGAGTACAAGTGGACCATACTCACTCCTAATTTTGTGCCCATTCGGTACAGATCTCAATACAAGTACAATTTGTGGTGGTTGATTTATGCTGTGAGAGGCTGACTTTTGAGGTATTGGTGGTCTCCAACATTTAGGGCAGATTTTGGACCTCATCCTATCTTATTTTGTCTTTATTTGCTATTAAAAATAGATTCATGTATTTTAGATTTCAGTATTATATTAGATGCTCTTCACACTTATGACATCAAGTTTTCGGGATTGATTGTGTTTCTTTCGAATTTTCCAGTTTTATGAGTACTATGTCCTGACTTCATTCTAGAAGTCTCAAATTCATCTCATCTCTTTCCTATTTCGATTTTCTATTCTATTGTGAATTTTTGGCTTACCTACTAAGGTAGGATCGAGGTAGGTGTCATCATGATCTCAACTTTTGGGTCATGATAAATTAGTATCAGAGCAGTAGGTTCACCAATCTCATATGCAAAAGAGCAGGATGTCTAATAGAGTCTCGCAGATTAATATGTTGACGTTCGTATCTATCTTCGAAAAGCTATAGGATATCTTTAGGGAAAAAAAACTTTTCTAAATTGATTTCTTATCGTGCAAGTTGATCATGCCCAATATTAAAAACTTGTATTCCATCCTTTTCTGCGCAAATGGTGAGGACTAGATCTAGAGATGTTGAGCCAGCACCGGCTGTTGGAGCCCCAGTCAGGGGGTGAGGTAGGGGTCGTGGCCGAGCCAGAGGTAGAGGTCAGGCACAAAGAGTTGATCCAGCTAGATGACAATCTAGAGCAGCCTCTCTCGAGCCTGAGATTTATTATGATGAGGAGGATTATTAGATCGAGCATGCGGGACCAGCTTAGGTCCCTCAGGGTTCTATTACTACCTCGGTGTTATAAGGTTTTTTTATTCATCTTTTGGTCCATCTGGATGGCATTCCCTAGACAAAAATTCCACTGAGTGTGCCTAGTGGTTCACAGACTATAGGAGGTATTCAAATGCCAGAGAAGGCTCCTACTTATGGCTTTCCGACTCCAAGGGTACAACCAGCTGTTGTGGTGCCCCCATGTATTGAAACTTTGTCTAGTAGACTTGTTATTTCTCCTGTTTCTTCTGGTTTTGTGATGTCTTCTAATGATCAAAAGAAATTTGGGAGATTTATTTGGTTGGCTCCTCCCAAGTTCAGTGGTGCTATTGGTGAGGACGCTTACGAGTTTCTACTTGATTGCCAGGAGAGGTTTCATAACCTTGGATCCCTTGAGTCCCATGGTGTTTCCTACACTATCTACCAGTTGACTAGCGTGGCTAGACAATGGTGGAGGTCTCTTTCTAGTTATGGACCATAGGGTTCTCCTGCTATGACATGGACCCAGTTTTTGAAGCTTTTCTAGAGAGGTTCATATCCTACAGTTTGAGGGAGCAGATGAGAGATAAGTTTGATCATTTAGAGCAGGTCTCCATGACTATTGCAAAGTATAAGGTATATTGTCATGCACTATCCAGATATGCCAATGCCAATATTTTCACCGAGTCTGAGAGGATCGAGAAGTTTGTTAAGGGTTTGGCAGGTTATTATTAGTTGGCAACAACTCAGCTTGTGGTTTCAGGTGGTTCTTTCCAGAGTATTTCAGAGCATGCTAAGTTGATTGAGTCGATTCATCAGGGTTCTCAGGGTGGTGGTACTAAGAAGATTCGTCGACTGGGTGAGTTCAGTGGATACATATCCCGAGATAGGGATTTCTCCGATAGAGGTTCTTAAGGTTGCCATGCAGACCAGTTCAGGAAGCCTTACAGAGTTTGGGTATTAGGTCTATGGCTTTCAAGGCTTCAGGTAGCCACGGGTTAGGTCATACAGGTAGAGGTTCTTATTTTGGTTCATCGGGGCATGAAGGGTATTTTGGATCATCTAGGCCCTCTCAGCGTGAGTCAGGTAGCAAAAAGTGTTATGTATGTGATGGGCCTGGACATTATGCAAGAAAGTGTCCTCGGCATGCATTGGGTTCTGCCCAGCAGGGTTCTCAACTTCAGCTTTGTCTTACTTCTATATCTACAGTTAGAGGTGGTTCACAGGGCATAAGGGGTATTTTTAGAGGTGCTAGAGGTGGAACTCAGGGAGCTCATGGTACTGGACGCAGGATTATTTAGTCTAGAAGTGGGCGTGGTTAGTGCTGTGCTATACTTGGGAGACCCAAGGCAAAAGCCTCTTACGCAATTATCACAGGTATCGTCCCAATTTGCCACCATTTTGCTTCCATGTTATTTGACCCTGGTTCTGTATTCTCCTATGTGTCTACATATTTTGCTGCTGGTTTTGAGGTTGCATATGAGTCCTTTACTATGCCTATTCATGTTTCTACCCCCATAGGTAATTCTTTAGTGGTGGATTGGGTGTCCCGGTCATGTGTAGTAGCCTTTGCAGGGTGTGAGACCTGGATGGACTTCATTATCCTTGATATGGTTGATTTTGATGTTATCTTTGTTATGGATTGGTTAGCTCCTTATCATGCAGTTTTGGATTGCTTTGCCAAGACCATAACTTTAGCTACTCCGAGAGTGCTATATCATGGAAAGGTACTCCTAGTTCATGTTTGAAAGGGGTTGTATATTTTCTACGTGCTTGTTGCATGCTATAAAAGGGATGTCTTTCCTATTTGGCCTATGTTTACGATACTAGTGTTGCTTCATCGCCGCCCTTGGATTCGGTTCGAGTTGTTACAGAGTTTAAGGATGGTTTTCCTACAAACTTTCCTAGTATCCTTTGGATTGAGATATTGATTTTTCTATTGATGTTGAGCCGAACACCAACACCATTTCCATTCCTTCTAATAGAATGGCCCTGATGTCGCCCAAAATATGACTCCTAAGAAGTATAAAGTGGTAGATGTATCAAATATAGAACCCAACTAGGTTGGGGTTGATCGAACAGGGAATAGGATGAAAGAAGGTTGAGTTCTTGTTCGAGTAGTTGACAAATAAGTAAAAAAGGGGAAATATTTGTAAACAAGTAGTGATAGTAACAAGTGTTGATTCTTTGAAGTTGTTTTCAATATGAGAAATACACTAGGACTGTGATCCCCAATGATTCCTTAACTCAACCAGTTATTGGTACTAGCAAAACTGCACCGCTGTGTTGCATGCAAAATCTGACAAGATATGTTCATCTAAACGTCTCTCGACTTTGGTTAGACGAATTTTACTCTTCTCCTCTCGGTCTCCTAGTGTCGCACTACTAACCCTTGTCCTGGATCTTAGATAACTATTCCTTCTATGGCTCAAGTTATTAGATGAAGGTTGATAGCCTCAAATCTCTATTGTTATTTCCTTTTCCCAATCTCTACCTCTCTCTTGAGCAAGTCTAGAATACAGGCGATTTTCTAACATTTGCAACCGTTAGAAGATCAATCACAACGAAGGAAATACCAATACATGCATTCACAGCGGTTCAGAATTGCTTTGTACTTAACCCGTTTTGTTAATTCCTCATGGTTCACACAACCCTAGTTAATGAGTTTAGCTACTCATGTTCGCAAGAGCACAATAAGAATTCAAGGATGAAAACATAATTGTAAACTCACAATAATGAAGAAACTCTGAAATTTCAATGATGAATAAAATCCTAGAATCAGTGTTCCAAGATTACAAAATCAATAATATGTTTCTGAACTCAAAATAATGAAAAAACTATTTCAAAATAATGTAATGACTAACTCACGCACATAGGAAAATACATGGGTATTTATAGATACAAGATGAATCCTATCCTAAACAAAGTAGGAGACTAAAGTCGGCAATTTTCCACGGTATCGTGACTTGGTATCATGGAACCAAGACACTTCACGTGGGTCCCTGTCATGAGAATCAGGCAGCACCACACAATCTCTGAAGTCTATTAACGGCACCCACTCACGTCACGTGAGTGGAGTCATGCCATGTGGATGCCTGCCGTGGAAATCAGACAACATTCAACATCTCTGATAATGACTCACGACAGACACTCACGTCACGTGAGTGGACTCACACCACGTGAGTCCTGTCGTTAGCCACTCCTCTGGTACTGGACTCAGCTCTTTCGTCTTCAGATACTTCATTCTCGAGCATGATTTCTTCTTTTTCGTCCATTTTGCCTCCAAAACCTATTCTCCTGCAATATCGAACAGAGAACACGTCATACCAACCAAACACACCCAAGTTATGGCATATTTTCCTTGTTTTAAGCATAGAAAGTGTCATGAAACCATGACACATCAACAACCTCAACTTAGAACGTTTGCATGTCCTCAGGCAAATAAAACAAAACAAACATATACATTGCGTAACTAAGAGAAACCTAAGGGACCTACGGCAGTCGACTCATTGCTTTTGACCTCAAAACTTTTCTGACCCCTCTTATTTACAAATCAAAACCACGGTGTGCATACATGCAACATATTATCATAATATAACAGGGATCAAGTGATGGCATAAGATTATGAACAAACAACTAAGTTTATATGCAAATGGCAGTATCCGAACAAATAGCAGCTAACAATACAACCCATGTACTCTCACAACAAAGAAGTCCCATACACTCATAGTATACTAATGAATCTCAAATTAGGGACTCGGCCAAAACACTCTCTCTCACAAAGAAGTTCAAACAGCGTGCATGAAATACCATAGGCTTGCCCTTATTTTCTATGCCTTAGTTTTTTCGGACAGTTGGACTAGGATCACTATAGGACTTTAATCAACTTGTAATGTAGGCTTGGGGACAGGCATGGTACATATGGATATGGTGACTCAACCGTCCTTGACTCTACACTATTTTTAGCTCCACTTTCCAACCACTCTCATTTTATTCCCCCTTATGCTCCTTCATTTATTTTCATATTTTGGGTGTGATTTTCTTCATACTTATAGAGCAAAATTTTTTTCTTCTTTTTCTTCTCTCTCTATTTTTTTTTCTTCCACCCAAATCTGTTCTCTTTTTCTTTTAATACCCCTTTTTCATACCCAAATCAGTCTATGCACCCCTATAATAGCCACCCTCAACTTCGGCAATTTTCTTGAGTTGTGGTACACAATGTCCAAGGAGGGACCAGGGCCAAGACAGGTTCATTATAAATCAAAAAGGGAAGGTGAATAGGCTACTGAAAGAAATAGGTTTAATAAGGCTTAAAGTTGGGTTCAAGGGATATTCTTGTATATTTAGTCAGACATTTAGGCTACAAGTGGACTTATTCAAAAATGGCCTATGATCCTTTCCTAACCAGTATCCTCTAACCTAGGCAAGACTAACCGAGAAAGTTCTGGATCGTACACACAAAGTCAACTAAGTAATGACCTCACACACACATAGCACAGGGTTACATTATCAACTACTACCTATCTTGGTTCATGCAATGCTAGCTACAGTTATTTTTTCTATAATCCTAATGCCATAACAAGATCCAACAACTGTCACAAACTAACATGCTACACACACATTTTTAGAAAAAATCTTTTGGAGGGGTATCTTTTAAATAATCAAACAGTATAGCTTGTTCAAACTGTACTGCACTACGGTTCTCCTATTTTTCTCTTAATTCAACACAAAAACACATAAATACTATTAATAACAACCTAGATATGCCGGTTCTACTATGATAGCACACTTGGGGGAAAAGAAACACAACAACAAAAACCCCCAAGTGGTAGTATCCCCCCCCCCCCCCCAACTAAATAATGGTGCACTGCCCCTAGTGCACAACTAACAATATAATACATGTAAGGGAGTGAAGACATACCTATGGTTCCCTAGGCATCGAAAGTGGGCCCGCCCATAACTGGATCATCAGTATGCTCTCTAGGCTCTCTACTAGGTGCATCCGGTGGAGGGGGTTACTGACTAGAGGATGCACTTCGTGCCCTCTGTTCCTGGGCAATCTGACTAGTATGGTACTCCATCCTGGAGGCCTTAACTGCTCTCCAGAGATTACCCTCAAACTCGTCACTACTATCCACCTGCTCTTCTGGACTGCGTGGTCGTTTGCCTCTATCAATAGGAGGCTCCTCATCGGCAAACAAATCCACCTCAAAAATTGGTCGCATTGGGATTAACTCATTTTTGTCATTTGGAACCATAGTGATTCCTTTCTTCTTTGGTACACATTGAACTGGGCTCACCCATTTACTATCAGCAATAGGGTAAACCACTCCTGTATCTAACCATTTAATGATCTCTTTCTTCAGAACCTCTTACATAGGTGGGTTTAGACAACGTTGGTGCTCAATGCTCGGTATGCACTCAGGATTAAGTTAAATTTTGTGAGTGCAAATGTCGGGTTAAATTTTTATAATATCAGCAAAGGACCAACCAATGGCCCTCTTAAATCTTCTCAATACCGAAACCAGAGCCTCAACTTGCCACTCCACCAATTTAGCAGAAATAATCACAGGCAAGGTGTTGTTGGCTCCCAAAGATGTGTAGCGAAGGTGAGCCGAAAAAACCTTAAGCTCTAAAACTGGAGGCTCCTCAATCAAAGGATGAGCTGGTGGGGTCACCCTATTCCTCCAATCGAGATCAAGTTTGTTTGGAGCATAAGTGTATGCTCTTTTTTTAGTGAGTGCACCAACCATCTCATCGTATTCCTCAATACCGTTGCTATCAAAATTCATAATCACGGCCGCGAGAGCATCTACCTCTACCTTTTCTTCAAGAGGCACGACAATATCAGTATCCTCAACTACATCTATTATCGAAATCACCCGCAAATCTTTCGGTTGCTTCATGAAACAATAAATATTGAAAGTGACTTGTTCATTATTTAACCTGAATTTCATTTGCCCCGTTTCCATGTCGGCCAATTCACGACCAGTGGCAAGGAATAGTCTTCCCAATATGATGGGAACCTCAAAATCAACTTCACAATCGAGGATCACAAAGTCAGCAGGAAATATGAAAGATACAACTTTTACCAAAACATCATACAAAATGCCCATCGATTTTTTCACAGTCCTATCCGCCATGAGAAGTCTCATAGAGGTTGGTTTTGGTGCTCCCAACCCCAACTGCTTGAAAACGGCTAACAATATTAAGTTAATGCTAGCACCCAAATCACAAAGTGTTT
Organism: Capsicum rhomboideum; assembly: GCA_031232105.1. Taxonomy (NCBI): domain Eukaryota; kingdom Viridiplantae; phylum Streptophyta; class Magnoliopsida; order Solanales; family Solanaceae; genus Capsicum; species Capsicum rhomboideum. The sequence continues at coordinate 49,228,485 of CP124717.1, read as the reverse complement.
TAGCAAAGTTGTAGGACCCGATAGTACAAGGAATTGTGAAAGGTCCTGGATCCTCCTTCTTTTCAACTAGGGAACGCAAAGCGACTGCACTACAATGATGTAAGTTATCTACCGGCTCAAAACAAACAGTTCTCTTCATTGTTACCAAGTCTTTCATGAACTTCGCATAACCTGGCATCTGCTCCAATGCCTCAATAAGAGGGATGTTTACAGATAGCTCTTTCAATATTGTAATTAAATTTTGATATTTTCCTTCCTTAGCCTTCTTCTTCAATCTTTGAGAAAAGGGAGGAAGAGGTCGTGGGATAGTTTTCAGCATTTATGGGACCTCCTTTTCCTGCCTCTTTTAAGATTTTTCCTTTTTGCCAGTATCACGAGGATTTGGAACTGTTTCAATCTTTGAATTATCTGGATCTATCTCAGTTTCTACATCAACTATCATCGTCTCATTGGTCTTACTACGATCCACAGGTATAGATGGATCTGTTATGCATTTCCCACTTTTAGTAGTAATGGCCAGACAGTGGATATCATTCTTCGAATTCTGGACGCTGTTGCTTGGAAGGGTACCTGGTTGACGTTGGTTCAATGACATCGATATTTGCCCAAACTGTTGCTCCAATTGTTTAATAGCAGTCAAATGGGATTCTACTTTCTGACTTATTCCTGAGATGTCTGACCTAATCTCCTTCAAGCATTGTTCTTGACTCTCTAACCCTTTCACCAATTTATTAAGAAGGGATTCCATTCTTGAATTTCCAAAGTCAGCATCGTGGTTTCCTGGTGGAACATATTCACCACTCTTCTCTTTATAATCATCATTCCTCCTCCAATCACCGTCACGATCTCGTTCTCTATCTCTTTATCCCAACTTGTTGTAACTGTCTCCATAGTAGTTTTGACCTTGATTCCCTAGCCTCAAGTTCCAAGAGTCTTGGTTAGACCCTTGGACCTTGGCTCAAACACCCGCCACTTCTCGATCCAGATTTTTAGCCTCTTCATCAGATTCATAATCTTCATGTCTAGGCATTTTACCTTGTGCACCTACAGCATGCACCTTCTCAGCATCTCTGGCCGCTATCTGTTTAGCTAATAAACTAATTTTTGTCATCAGCTGAGCGACCACTTGAGCTACAGATTCATCCAAAGCCCGTTGTGTTACTGAGGCTCCAATAGCATATGTGCCAGCAGGCTTTTCTGCCTCCCGAGTATGCCATCCTTGGTTGGTTTTAGTGATACGATCCAATATCTTCGAAGCTCGTTCCCATCTCAAACTCATGAATGCTCCACCAGTGATAGTATATGCTACCGCCTTCGTGTTGGCATTCAAAACCCTGTAGAAGATTTCAAGTAAGTTCCTACCACTCATCGTATGATTTGGCACATTCTGTAGCTTCTTCTTGAACCTTAGCCATGTCTCATATAGTGCTTCAGAATATAGTTTTCTGAAGTTGTAAATTTCATCCTTCATCTTGGAAGGTGGAAAAAATCTTTCCAGAAATTGATTTCTTAACTATTGCCAAGTAGTGATGGAACCTCGTGGTAATTCTGCCAGCCACAAAGTCGTTTCTCCTGTTAGAGAGAATGGGAACAATCTCAATTGAATAGCCTCTTGGTCAACTCTAGGCAAATTATATGAAGTGTATACCCCCACAAAATTCATCACGTGCATGTTTGGATCATCAGTAGGAAGACCGACGAACAAACCCTTCAAGTTTAGCAAGTGAATCATAGCACTTGTAATGTCATACTTAGTGCCCTAAGGTAACTCTGGTGGAATAATGGCACCAGTCTCTATTGGCTCAAAGTATGCCACATCTTCTTCCTCAGGATCATTAATATGCCTACTGAGAAGTATAGAGCGGTCGCTGTATCAAATATAGAACCCAACTAGGTTGGGGTCGATCCCACAGGGAATAGGACGAAAGTAGGTTGAGTTCTTGTTAGAGTAGTTGGCCAATAAGTAAAAAGGGCAAAATAATTGTAACAAGTAGTGGTAGTAACAAGTGTTGATTCTTTGAAGTTGTTTTCAATATGAGAAATACACTAGGACTGTGATCCCCAATGATTCCTTAACTCTACCGGTTATTGGTGCTGGCAAAACTGTCCCGCTGCGTTGCATGAAAAATCTGACAAGTTATGTTCATCTAAACGTCTATCGACCTTGGTTAGATGAATTTCACTTTTCTCCTCTCGGTTTCCGAGCGTCGCACTACTAACCCCTGTCCTTGATCTCAGATAACTATTCCCGCTAAGGCTCAAGTTATTAGATGAAGATTGATAGCTTCAAATCTCTGTTGGTACTTTCTTTTCCTAATCTCTACCTCTCTCTCGAGAAATTCTAGAATACATGCGAGTTTCTAACGTTTGCAACCTTTAGAAGATCAATCACAATGAAGGAAATACCAATACTTGTATTCACAGTGGTTCAAAATTGCTTTGCACTTAACCCGTTTTGTTAATTACTCATGGTTCACACAACCCTAGTTAATGAGTTTAGCGACTCATGTTCGCAAGATCACAATCAAAATTCGAAGATGAAGACATAGTTGTAAACTTACAATAATGAAGAAACTCTGAAATCTCAATTATGAATAAAAACCCTAGAATCGGTTTTCCAAGATTACAAAATAATAATGTGTTTCTGAACTCAAAATAATGAAAAACTATCTCAAAATAATATACTAACTAACTCCTGAACATAGGACAATACAGGGGTATTTATATATACAAGACTAATCCTATCCTAATCAAAACAGGAGAACAGAGTCGACAATTTTCCACGGTATCGTGACTTGGTATCCTGGAACCAAGTCACGCCAAGTAGGTGAGTGTCATGGAGATCAGGCTCAAATAGACATCTTTAGAAGTTGACTCACGCCACCCAGTCACGCCACGTAGGTGGACTCACGTGGCTTGAATCCTGTCGTGGAACTCAGACATCATTGCATCATATCTGAAGTTGACTCACAGCAGCTACTCACGTCACGTGAGTGGACTCACGACACGTGAGTGCTTTCGTGAGTCACCTATCTGGTGCAAATCTCATCTCTCATCTTCCGACACTCCGTTTTCAAGCATTATTCTTCACTTTATATTCATTTTGCCTCCATAACCTATTACCCTGCAAAGTAGGACAGAACGCACATCATACCCACAAAACATACCCAAGTTATTGCATATTATCCCTATTTTAAACATCGAAAGTTCCATAAAACCATGGTATATCAACACCCTCAACTTAGACCATTTGCATGTCCTCAGGTGAAAAAAACTAAATAAACACCTACGATGCTTAACTAAGACAAACCTAAGGGACCTACGACAGTCAACTCATTGCTTTTGGCAAAACTTTTCTAACCCTTCCTTCTTGTAAATCAAAAACCATGGTATGTATCCTTGCCACATATTATCATGACATAGAAGGGATCAAGTGATGGAATAAGATTATGAACAAACAACTAAGCTTACATGCAAATGACATTATCCAAATAGATAGCAGCTAACAATACAACCCATGTACTCTCACAGCAAAGAAGTCCCATACACTCACAGTATACTAATGAATCTCAAACTAGGGACTCGATCAAAAAACTCTCTCTCACAAATAAGTTCAAATAGTATGCATGAAATACCATAGGCTTGACCTTATTTTCTGTGCCTTAGCTTTACGGACAGTTGGACTAGGATCACTACATGACTTTCATCGGCTTGTAATGTAGGCTTGGGGATGGGTATGGTACATATGGGTATAGTGACTCAACCCTCCTTGACACTACACTATTTTTCACTCCAATTTCCAACCATTCTTATTTTCATTCTCCCCTATTCTCCTTCATTTATTTTCAGATTTTGGGTGCGATTTTCTTCATATTTTCAAAACACATTTTTTTTTATTTTCTTCTTTACACTCCCAAATCTGTTCTCTTTTTTTTTTTTTTTTCTTACTAACCTCTTTTTCGTACCCAAATCAAACTACGCACCCCTATAATAGCCACCCTCAACTTAGGCGATTTGCCTGAGTTGAAGTATACAATGTCCAAGGAGGGACCAGGGCCAAGACAGGTTCATTGTAATCAAAATGGGAAGGTGAATAGGCTAATGAAAGAAACAGGTCAATTAAGGCTCAAAATCGGGATCAAGGGATATTTATTTCATTTGGTCGGGCATTTAGGCCAAAAGTGGACTTAATCAAAGAACGACCTATGATCCTTTCCTAAACACTATCCTCTATCCTAGGCAAGACTAACCGGACAAGTTCTGGATTGCACACACAAAGTGAACTAAGTAATGACCTCACACACACAGCACAGGGTTACGTTATCAACTACTACCTATCCAGTTCATATAATGCTAGCTACAGTTATTTTGCTTATAATACTAATGCCATAACATGATCCAACAGCTGCCACAAACTAACATGCTATGCACACAATTTAAATCAAATTTTCAGGAGGTCCTTTAAACAATCAAAAAGCATTATTACTTTTTCAAAACTGGACTGCACTAAGGCTCCCCTATTTTTCTCCTAATTAATCATGCAAAACACAGAAATTATAAATAACAACCTAAACATGTCGGTTCTACTATGATAGCACACTTGGGGGAAAAGAAAACACGACAACAAAACCCCTCAAGTGGTAGTATACCCCCACCCCCAACTAACAATGGTGCACTGCCCTCAGTGCACAACTAACAATATAATAAATGCAAGGGAGTAAAGACATACCCGTGGCGCCCTAAGCGCCAAAAGTGGGCCCGCCTATAGTGGGATCATCAGTATGCCCTATGGGCTCTCTTCTAGGCGCATTCGGTGGAAGGGGTTCCTGAGTAGAGGATGCACCACGTTCCCTCTGTTCCTCTGCGATTTGGCTAGTATGGTACTCCACCCTGGAGGCCTTAACCGTTCTTCGGAGATCACCCTCAAACTCATCACCACTATCCACCTGCTCCTCGGGACTATGTGGATGTTTTCCTCGATCAATAGGAGGCTCCTCATCGACAAGCAAATCCACCTAAAAAACTGGCCACATTGGGTCCTGAACAGGCATAGGTGTAATAACAGGGGCACTGCTCGGTGCCAAAGCTCGGACCTCCTATCGTAAAGAAGCTACCTCTTGTGTCAATGCTGCTATCCCATGAGGCTGTACCAAACCCAAATAGGTAGCCATCCGCGCCTCTAAGCTATCAATCCGTCCATGCAGCTCTCGCATGAATTTATCCATAAAGGCAGACACTCGGGCCTCCACTCTAGCCTCTGCAACCTCAACTGTGGTCCTAACCCATGGCTTAAGATGGGATACCAACTTAGCCATCTGTGCCTCTGAGTAGGCTTGCTGTTCAAACATCTGTATCTGCCTATCAACCAGCTGCTGTAGGAAATCCCTCGAAATTGAGACCATACTAGAAGGAGGTAGTGGTGTAGTAGTGCCGGGTACCTCATCGTCAATCAGGCCTGTGCCCTCAGTAGGTGCATGAACAGTATCAGGAATGCTCACCAGTAAAGGAATAGGCATAGGTGTGCTCACCAGCTCGTCTCTATCTCCAGCCCCTTCAAAAAGGGCTGCTCCTGATGACTCAAAAGGCTGAGACCTTTGTGGAACACTGGGTATAGATCCCCGCTGCTGCATCAACCCAATATATGTAATGTGGGTCACCTCGATATAGTCATCGATGGTAGGTAGCCTAATCACACCCTCCCGATCACACAGGCTATGAATCAAATAGGGAAAAGGAATACTGGTATGATCTCGAAAGGCATGCTCATGAATCTTCCTGGCGATATGAATATCATACCCTGCAAGAATGCTAGCAACCACCAAAGCCCAGTCCAAGGTGAGTGAATTATCAATATTAGTGGGCCCCAATTGATGCCTAACAATCGACCACCAAAACCTGCCGACAAAATAGAGTATGGACTTCTTTATATCCAGCTTCCCAGTCACCCAACTAGCCTCAACACCATCCTCCGTGATATAACCAACAATCCACTTCAGCAACTCCAACTTCTGATCAGCATCCCGCATCTTAATTCGATTTTTAATAGTATCCATGTGGTGATTAAACTCAGCAGTCGTAGCTGGCAAAGGACGGTCTGCACCAAACAAGAATCGGTGGATGGTCTACTCAGATATATCGACTTGGGTACCTTGAACTAAGGTATGAGTCAATAAAGGTTGGTCCCGGTACCGCTGCCCAATAGGTGTACTCTAATGAACAGACGCAGCATAGGACACATAAAATTCTCAGACCAACTCTGAGCTATAGCGACCAGGAGGCGTCGCCATCCACCCAAACCCATACTGCTCAAACACAGGCCAAATATCAGGCAATGCCTTTAACTCCTCTATCCAATATCTGGGATCCTCCATAATACTTTTTCGACACACTCCCCGCTCAGTAAGCTCAGTATCCTTGTCATAAAATACCTGCATGCCCTGAACACACCATCGTTGGATATCCCATCTCTGTGGAGGAGTCGGGGCACTCTTTTCACCAATACCTAAAATAGAGGCTATAGCCTCTGCCACAGAGGTACCCTATCCTGTAGCATCATCCACAGAGCCCGATACCGACTCATCCTCTCCCACTTCAGACTGGGGGGAGGACTCGAAAGACTGATCAAGAACAATTGGCTCGACAGGCTGTCGAATGAGCTGAACTGCAGCCCGGGCAGCAGCTTGGGCTCGAGTCTATAACCTCGTGGTACGAGGTACTTGTGTAGTATCATCAGTGACAATATAAAAAGCCTCCTCGAACCCACTTTTTTCTGATTCAGTCGGTTCATCACGTAAATGGGTTAAAAATTCTGGATTTTTAGTTTGAATTCTTGATGAAGAATCTAGGTGGTCACGTTTGGGGTTTGATTTGGGAGGCATTGAGTTGCGTTTGGGTTGGGTTGGATATTTGGGTGTGGGTTGGGTTGGGTCGGATTTGTAGGTCTTGGGGTCGAGTTGGTCGGATTTTGGGTGTGGGTGGGTCGGGTTGGATATTTGGGTGTGGGTGGGTCGGATTTTGTAGGGAAGATTTAGTTGGGTTTTAGAATTTTATGTGTGGGAATTGAATGAAGGTTGGATTTAAGGTATGAGAATTTGCTGTTTTGAGGAAATTAGGGTTTATGTTTAGGAGTTAAAGTGGAGAAGGATGAATTAGAAGTGAAGTGGGATTAGGTTTTTGTTTGGGGTTTACCGATATATATTTTAATTTGAATCGAGTCGGGTCGGGTCTTGGGTTACCTAGGATTTATGCATTCACGGTACAACCCATGTGACATGGGTTGACCTACGTCACATGGTTCCTCTATCGTAGGTGAGATTCTGACACCTAAATTTTGCTTCTGATTTTCACGGCACCACCCACGTGACGTGGGTTGACCTACGTCACGTGGGTCACCTGTCGTGGGTGGGAAACTGCAACATGAAGTTTTTGTTCTAATTTTCATGGCACCACTCACATGACATGGGTGTGCCTACGTCACGTAGGTACCTGGCGTGGGTAGTACTGAACCTGTTCAGGTAAATCTTGTGAATTTCAGCTAACTGCTCCTCCAATGCTAAGATCACACCATCCTCAGATAGTGGGTTGCCTCCCAAGTAGAACCTGATTTAATGTAGCGGTACGACACGACTAACTTAGATACTCAGACTTCACCAACTAGCCCATGGGTTGCATTCTATGAAGCACCTGATTTAACGTCGCGACAGGACATGGCTAGCTTGACTACTTAGACTTCATCAAGCTCAAGCTCCTTACATGTCCTTATTTCTTCCGTGATTCCCACATAATGCTTGACACGCTGCCCATTGACATTGAATATAACATTATCATCTCTTTTTAGCTCAATTGCTCTATGTGGGAATACCCTGACCACCGTGAATGGTCCGAACCATTTGGACTTTAACTTTTTAGCAAACAAGCGAAGGTTGGAGTTATAAAGTAGCACCAAATCTCTCGGGTGAAACTCTCGTTTCTCAATGCGTCGATCATGATATAATTTCATCTTCTCTTTATATATTGCTGAACATTCATAAGCACAGAGACGAAATTCATCCATCTCATTCATCTGCTCAAGTCTCAATTTAGCCGCCTCACTCCAGTCTAAATTCAACTTTTTCAAAGCCCATAAAGCCTTATGTTCAAGTTCGACAGGCAAATGGCAAGATTTTCCAAAAACTAACTGATGTGGTGATGCACCAATTGGCACCTTGAAAGTAGTTCGATATGCCTACAATGCATCATCCAATCTTCGAGCCCAATCAGTCCTATTGGCATTAACCGTTTTTGCCAAAATAGACTTGATCTCACGATTTGACACCTCAACTTGCCCGCTTGTCTGAGGATGGTAAGGTGTTGCCACCTTATGTTTAACACCATATTTTTCAAGCAGGGTCTTGAACAGACGATTGCAGAAGTGGGATCCTCCATTACTAATGATAACTCGGGGTGTACCAAATTGTGAAAATATGTTCTTTTTCAAGAATGCCGTGATACTTCTTCCTTCGTTATTGGGAAGTGCAATTGCCTCCACCCACTTAGAAACATAGTCAACAGCTACCAAAATGTATTTCATCCCATGTGACCTCACAAAAGGGGCTATAAAGTCAATTCCCCACACGTCAAACAATTCAAGCTCAAGTATAGTTTTCATGGAAAGTTCGTGTCTGCGTAAAATATTCCCTTGCCTTTGACATTGGTCATAAGAGCGAGCATAATCATGAGCATCTTTGTAAATACTGGGCCAGTAATACCCACATTGCAAGATTTGATGGTCACTCTGCGCACCTCCATGATGACCCCCAACTGGAGATGAATGACATGCTTCCAAAATACTCATCACCTCGACCTCTAGAATACATCTTCGAATCATTCCATCTGCACATACCCTAAATAAATATGGCTCATCCCAGAAGAATTTTCTCACCTCATGCATGAATTTCTTTTGCTGCTAATACGACATATCTTCCGAAACTAAATCACTTGCCAAAAAGTTGGCAAAATCAACAAACCAAGGGATTAAGTCTTGTGATGCTGCTACTACTTGGTTATCTGGAAAAGTGTCATCAATCTCAAGATCATCCCTTAATTTAAGCATGGCCTCCTCCTCAAGACGTGATAGATGGTCGGCAACTTGATTCTCGGTTCCCTTATGATCCTTGACTTCAAAGTCAAATTCTTGCAGTAGGAGCACCCACCGAGTCAATCTTGGCTTAGCATCCTTTTTGGACATAAGATACCGAAGAGCTGCATTGCCTGTATGCACAATCACCTTCGTACCAATCAAGTAAGATCTGAATTTCTCAAAAGCAAAGACCACTGCCAATAATTCCTGTTCTGTCACAGTGTAATTCTTTTGAGCTGGATTAAGCACTTTGCTAGCATAGTAAATTAGATATAAGATCTTCTCACGTCTTTGGCCAAGGACTGCACCCAAAGCCACCCCGCTAGCATCGCACATAACCTCAAAAGGCATTGTCCAATCTGGTGAGACAATGATAGGGGCTGAAATCAACTTTTTTTTCCGACACTCAAATTCTTTAAGAAATTCCTCATCGAACACGAACTTCACCTCTTTCTCAAAAAGTTTGCATAAAGGATGTGCAATCTTAGAGAAATCCTTGATGAATCTTCTATAAAAGCCAACATGACCTCAGAAACTTCGAATTCCTTTTACGAAAATGGGTGGAGGTAACTTTTCAATTACCTCATTCTTTGCCTTATCCACTTCAAAACCTTTCTTTGAAATCTGATGCCCCAATACGATACCCTCGTTGACCATAAAGTGATATTTTTTCCAATTTAGCACTAAGTTGCACTCCTCGCATCTTTACAGTACATTAGCAAGGTTTGCCAAGCAATCATCAAATGAGTCTCCCACAATAGAAAAACATCCATAAGAACCTCAATAGTGTCTTCCACCATGTCAAAGAAAATAGACATCATGCAACGTTGGAAAGTGGCCGGTGCATTACATAGACCGAAGGGCATCCTTTTAAATGCGAATGCCCCGTATGGACAAGTGAAAGTGATCTTCTCTTGGTCTTCAGGAGTAATGAAAATCTGGTTATACCCCTAATAACCATCGAGAAAATAATACCATCCTCTACCAGAAAGACAGTCTAACATCTGATCCATAAAGGGCATAGGAAAATGATCTTTTTCTGTCCAAGAATTCACCTTTCGATAATCCATGCAAACTCTCCATCTAGTAACCGGCCTCATTGGGATTAACTCATTCTTGTCGTTTGGAACCACAATGATTCCTCCCTTCTTTGGGACACACTGAACTGGGCTCACCCATTTGCTATCAGCAATAGGGTAAACCACTCCTGCATCTAACCACTTGATGATCTCTTTTTTCACAACATCTTGCATAGGTGGGTTTATACAATGTTGATGGTCAATGCTCGATATGCACTCAGGAGTAAGTTGAATTTTGTGAGTACAAATACCGGGTGGAATTCCTATCATATCAACAATGGACTAACCAATGGCCCTCTTAACTCTTCTCAATACTGAAACCAGAGCCTCTACTTGCCACTCCACCAATTTAGCAAAAATAATCACAGGAAAGGTGTTGTTGGTTCCCAAAAATATGTAGCGAAGGTGAGCCAAAAGAGCCTTAAGCTCTAAAACTGGAGGCTCCTCAATAGATGGACGAGCTGGTGGGGTCACCCTATTCTTCAAATCGAGATCAAGTTTCTTTGGAGCATAAGTGTATGCTCCCTTACCAGTAAGTGCACCAACCATCTCATCGTATTCCTCAATACCGTTGCTATCAAAAATCATAATCACGACTGTGAGAGCTTCTACCCCCAACCTTTCTTTAAGAGGTACGACAACATCATTATCCTCAACCATATCTATTACCGAAATCACCCGCATATCTTTTGGTTGCTTCATGGAATGACAAATATTGAGAGTGACTTGTTCATTATTTAACCTGAATTTCATCTGCCCTGTTTCCATGTCTACCAATGTATGACCAGTGGCAAGGGATGGTCTTCCCAATATGATGGGAACCTCAAAATCAACTTCACAATCGAGGATCACAAAGTCAGTCAAAAATATGAAAGATGTAACTTTTACCAAAACATCATACAAAATACCCATCGACTTTCTCACAGTCCTATCCGCCATGAAAAGTCTCATAGAGGTTGGTTTTGGTGCTCCCAACCCTAACTATTTGAAAATGACTAACGACATTAAGTTAATTCTAGCACCCAAATCAAAAAGTGCTCTAGCAAAGTTGTAGGACCCGATAGTACAAGGAATTGTGAAAGATCCTGGATCCTTCTTCTTTTCAACTAGGGAACGCGAAGCAACTGTACTACAATGATGTAAGTTATCTACCGGCTCAAAACTGACAGTTCTCTTCATTATCACCAAGTCTTTCATGAACTTCGCATAACCTGGCATCTGCTCCAATGCCTCAACAAGAGGGATGTTTACCGATAGCTCTTTCAATATTGTAATTAAATTTTGATATTTTCCTTTCTCAGCCTTCTTCTTCAATCTGTAAGGAAAGGGAGGAAGAGGTCGTGGGATAGTTTTCAGCATTTATAGGACCTCCTTTTCCTGCCTCTTTTCAGATTTTGCCTTTTTGCCAGTATCACGAGGATTTGGAACTGTTTTGATCTTTGAATTATCTGGCTTTATCTCAGTTTCTACATCAAATATCATCGGCTCATTGGTCTTACTACGATCCACAGGTAAAGATGGATCTGTTATGCATTTCCCGCTTTTAGTAGTAATGGCCAGACAGTGGATATCATTCTTCGAATTCTGGACGCTGTTGCTTGGAAGGGTACCTGGTTGACGTTGGTTCAATGACATCGATATTTGCCCAAACTGTTGCTCCAATTGTTTAATAGCAGTCAAATGGGATTCTACTTTCTGACTTATTCCTGAGATGTCTGACCTAATCTCCTTCAAGCATTGTTCTTGACTCTCTGACCCTTTCACGAGTTTATTAAGAAGGGATTCCATTCTTGAATTTCCAAAGTCAGCATCGCGGTTTTCTGGTGGAACATATACGCCACTCTTCTCTTTATAATCATCCTTCCTCTCTAATCACCGTCACGATCTCGTTCTCTATCTCTATATTTCGACTTGTTGTAACTGTCTCCATAGTAGTTTTGAACTTGATTCCCTAGCCTCGAGTTCCAGGAGTCTTGGTTAGACCCTTGGCCCTTGGCTCGAAAACCCGCCACTTCTCGATCCAGATATTTAGCCTCTTCATCAGATTCATAATCTTTATGTCTAGGCATTTTACCTTATGCACCTACAACATGCACCTTCTCAGCATCTCTGGCTGCTATCTGTTTAGCTAATAAACTAATTTCTGTCCTCAATTGAGCGACCTCTTGAGATACAGATTCGTCCAAAGTCCGTTGTGCTGCTGAGTCTCCTATAGCATATGTGCCAGCCGGCGTATCTGCTTCCCAAGTATGCCATCCTCGGTTGGTCTTAGTGATACGATCTAATATTTCTGAAGCTTGTTCCCACCTCAGACTCATAAATGCTCCACCAGTGATAGTATCTGCTACAACCTTAGTATTGACATTTAAAGCCCTGTAGAAGATTTCAAGTAAGTTTCTACCACTCATCCTATGATTTGACACATTCTGCAGCTTCTTCTTGAACCTTATCCCTGTCTCATAAAGTACTTCAGAATGTAGTTGTCTGAAGTTGTAGATCTCATCCTTCAACTGTAGCATCTTGGAAGGTGGGAAAAACCTCTCTAGAAATTAATTTCTCAACTCTTACCAAGTAGTGATGGATCCTCATGGTAATTTTGCCAACCACAAAGTCGCCTTTCCTGTTAGAGAGAATGGAAATAATCTCAATCGAATAGCCTCTTGGTCAACTCCAGGCAAATTATATGAGGTGCAGACCCCCATAAAATTCATCACGTGCATGTTTGGATCATCAGTAGGAAGACCGGTAAACACACCCTTCAAGTTTAGCAGGTGAATTATGGTACTGGTAATGTCAAACTTAGTGCCCGGAGGTAACTCAGGTGGAATAATGGCACCAATCTCTATTAGCTCAAAGTAGGCCACGTCTTCTTCCTCAAGATCAACATAAACTGGCACATGCGGTCTTTGAAGTGGTTGTTGATCTCTCAATCTTCTTTGTCTTTCTTCAGCCTAAGCCAATCACTAAGTTGCTCTTGCATAGCTCGATTATCTATCTCTGCTTGCCTAAGGGTAGCTTGTCTAGCATGCTCTTCTTGTGTCAATAGAGCAGCAGTTTGATCTGCTGTTTCATGACCAACCGACTGAATTGGTTGATTATGAATGTCTCCCATGGCGGCAGGATCCTGAACTTCGTCGGTATTTATCATTCTTCGATTAGCTCTCAGAGTCCTTTCTATTTCAAGATCAAGTGGAATTAGGGGATTACCTTAACCCCTAGTATTGGGTATACACCGGCGTGTGCCCTTAAAAGTATAGAAAAACAATATCAATCAATTCCAACAAATAAACTAATAAACTCCATAATTGTATTCCCCGACAATAGTGCCAAAATTTGATGTCGCCCAAAATATACCTCCTGAGAAGTAAAAAGCGGTCGTTGTATCAAATATATAACCCAACTAGGTTGGGGTCGATCCTACAGGAAATAGGACAAAAGTCAGTTGAGTTCTTGTTCGAGTAGTTGGCAAATAAGTAAAAAGGGGGAAATATTTATAACAAGTAGTGGTAGTAACAAGTGTTGATTCTTTGAAGTTGTTTTCAATATGAGAAATACACTAGGATTGTGATCCCCAATGATTCCTTAACTCTACCGGTTATTGGTGCTGGCAAAACTGTCCCGCTGTGTTGCATGCAAAATCTGACAAGCTATGTTCATCTAAATGTCTCTCGACCTTGGTTAGATGAATTTCACTCTTCTCCTCTCGGTTTTCGAGCGTCGCACTACTAACCCTTGTCCTGGATCTTAGATAACTATTCCTGCTAAGGCTCAAGTTATTAGATGAAGATTGATAACTTCAAATCTCTGTTGGTACTTCCTTTTCCCAATCTCTACCTCTCTCTCGAGCAAGTCTAGAATACATGCGAGTTTATAACATTTGCAACCTTTAGAAGATCAATCACAATGAAGGAAATACCAATACTTGCATTCACAGTGGTTCAAAACTGCTTTGCACTTAACCCATTTCGTTAATTACTCATGGTTCACACAACCCTAGTTAATGAGTTTAGCTACTCATGTTCGCAAGATCACAATCAGAATTCGAAGATGAAGACATAGTTGTAAACTCACAATAATGAAGAAACTCTGAAATCTCAATTATGAATAAAACCCCTAGAATCGGTGTTCCAAGATTACAAAATAATAATGTGTTTCTGAACTCAAAATAATGAAAAATTATCTCAAAACAATGTACTGACTAACTTCTGAACATAGGACAATACAGGGGTATTTATAGATACAAGACTAATCCTATCCTAATCAAAATAGGAGAATAGAGTCAACAATTTTCCACGATATCATGACTTGGTGTCGTGGAACCAAGTCACGCCAAGTAGGTAAGTGTCTTGGAAATCAGGCTCAAATAGACATCTTCATAAGTTGGCTCACGCTACCCAGTCATGCCCGTAGGTGGACTCACGTGGCGTGAATACTGTTGTGGAACTCAGATATCATTGCATCATCTCTAAAGTTAACTCACGGCAGCCACTCACATCACGTGAGTGGACTCACGGTACGTGAGTGGACTCACGGTACGTGAGTGCTGTCGTGAGTCACCTATCTGGAGAAGATCTCATCTCTCATCTCTCATCTTCCAACACTCTATTTTCAAGCATTATTCTTCATTTTATCTCCATTTTGCCCCCATAACCTATTACCCTGTAAAATAGGACAGAACGCACATCATACCCACAAAACATACCTAGTTATATCATATTATCCCTGTTTTAAGCATCAAAAGTGCCATAAAACCATGACACATCAATCATCATAAACTGGCATATGCGGTATTTGAAGTGGTTGGTGAGCTCTCAGTCTTCTTTGCCTCTCTTCAGCCTCAGCCAGTCGCTGGGCTGCATCTTGTATAGCTCGATTATATCTCTCTGCTTGCCTTAGAGCAGCTTGTCTAGCATGCTCTTC
This sequence comes from Capsicum rhomboideum, assembly GCA_031232105.1. NCBI lineage: Eukaryota > Viridiplantae > Streptophyta > Magnoliopsida > Solanales > Solanaceae > Capsicum > Capsicum rhomboideum. Next base: position 49,213,368 of record CP124717.1, on the reverse strand, counting down.
TCGTGTTAACTGAGCCGTAGTTTGGTCTGTTATTTCATGACCAACTGGCTGAATTGGTTGATTATGAATGTCTTCCATGGCGGCAGGATCCTGAACTTCGTCAGTATTCACCATTCTTTGATTAGCTCTCAAAGTCCTTTCTATTTCAAGATCAATTGGAATCAGGGGATTGCATTGACGCCTAGTATTGGGCATACACCAGCGTATGCCCTTAAAAGTATAGAAAAGCAAAACCAATCAACTCCAACAAGTATTAATCAACTCCATAACCGTTTTCCCCGACAACGGCGCCAAATTTTGATGTCTCCCAAAATATGACTCCTAAGAAGTATAAAACAGTTGTTGTATCAAATATAGAACCCAACTAGGTTGGGGTCGATCCCATAGGGAATAGGAAGAAAGAAGGTTGAGTTCTTGTTCGAGTAGTTGGCAAATAAGTAAAAAAGGGGAAATATTTGTAAACAAGTAGTGATAGTAACAAGTGTTGATTCTTTGAAGTTGTTTTCAATATGAGAAATACACTAGGACTGTGATCCCCAATGATTCCTTAACTCTACCGGTTATTGGTGCTGGCAAAACTATCCCGCTGTGTTGCATGCAAAATCTGACAAGATATGTTCATCTAAACGTCTCTCGACCTTGCTTAGATGAATTTTACTCTTCTCCTCTCGGTCTCCGAGTGTCGCACTACTAACCCCTGTCCTGGATCTCAGATAACTATTCCTGCTGTGGCTCAAGTTATTAGATGAAGGTTGATAGCTTCAAATATCTGTTGTTATTTCCTTTTCCCAATCTCTACCTCTCTCTCTAGCAAGTCTAGAATACTGACGAGTTTCTAAAGTTTGCAACCGTTAAAAGATCAATCACAACGAAGGAAATACCAATACATGTATTCATAGCGGTTCAGAATTGCTTTGCACTTAACCCGTTTTGTTAATTCCTTATGGTTCACACAACCCTAGTTGTTGAGTTTAACTACTCATGTTCACAAGAGCATAATAAGAATTCAAGGATTAAAACATAATTGTAAACTCACACTAATGAAGAAACTCTTAAATCTCAATGATGAATAAAATCCTAGAATCGGTGTTCCAAGATTACAAAATCAATAATATGTTTCTGAACTCAAAATAATGATAAAAATAGTTCAAAATAATGTAATGACTAACTCACGTACATAGGATAATATAGGGGTATTTATAGATACAAGATAAATCCTATCCTAAACAAATTAGGAGACTAAAGTCGGCAATTTTCCATGGTATCATGACTTGGTATCGTGGAACCAAGCCGCTTCATGTGGGTCCTTGTCGTGAGAATCAGGCAGCACCACACAATCTCTGAAGTCTATTCGCGGTACCCACTCACGTCACATGAGTGGAGTCACGCCACGTGGATGCCTGCCGTGGGAACCAGACAACATTCAACATCTCTGATGATGATTCACGACAGACACTCACATCATGTGAGTGGACTCACGGCACGTGAGTCCTATCGTTAGTCACCCCTTTGGTATTGGACTCAGCTCTTTCGTCTTTAGATACTTCATTCTCGAGCATGATATCTTTCTTTTCATCCATTTTGCCTCCAAAACCTATTGTCCTGTAATATAGAATAGAGAACACGTCATACCAACCACACACACCCAAGTTATGGTATATTTTTCTTGTTTTAAGCATCGAAAGTGTCATGAAGCCATGACACATCAGGCCTCTATCGACTTAAAAAAATTGAAGGATCAATTGTATGATATGTTGGGTAAGGGTCTTATTAGACTTAATATGTCTCCTTGGGGTGTTCCTGTCTTATTTGTGAAGAAGAAGGATGGATCTATGAGCATATGTATTGATTATTGATAATTAAACAAACTGACAGTCAAGAATAAGTTTCCCCTTCCTTGCATTGATGATTTATTCGATCAGTTTTAGGGTGTCTTGGTGTTTTCTAAGATTGACTTGAGATTTGGATACCATCAGTTGAGGATTAGAGCTTCGGATGTTCTGAACATAACTTTTTGAATGCAGTATGGTCATTATGAGTTCTTGGTCTGGTCTTTTGGGATAACTAATGTCCTAACAGCGTTCATAGAGTTGATCCAAGTGTCTTCCCAAGTAGGTAAGTGTCTTCCCAAGTTCCCTAATTGCGGGATGGTATTATGGTTGATCCAACCAAGATAGTGGTAGTTTGTAATTGGTCTAAGTCCACTTCTCCTACCAAGATTCAAAGCTTTGTTGGATTAGCAGGCTATTATCGGTATTCTGTGCAAAATTTCTCTTCCATTGCAGCTCCTTTGACCAAGTTGACTTAGAAGAAGATTGTTTTTCAGTGGTTAGATGCTTGTGAGGAGAGCTTTCAAAGTCTCAAAGAGTTGTTGACTTCGGCTCTTATCTTTACCTTACCCAAGGAGGGTATGGGTTTCATAGTGTTTTGTGATGCTTTTGGAGTTGGCTTGGGTGGTGTATTGATATAGGAGGGTAAGATGATTGCTTATGCTTCTCGATAGTTGAAGCCTCATGAGAAGAATTACCTTATCCATGATTTGGAGTTGGTCGCAGTTGTGTTTGTGTTTTAAGTTATGGTGACACTACTTGTGTGGAGTCCATTATGAGATTTCTCCTATCATCGTAGCCTTCAGTACTTTTTCACCCAGTGAGATCTTAATATGAGATAGCATTGATGGCTTGAGTTGCTTAAAAATTATGATCTCACTATTCTATATCATCCGAGAAAGGCTAATGTGGTAGCGGATGCCTTGAGCCAGAAGGCGGCAAGTATGGGAAGTTTGGATCATCTTTTGACTTAGGAGCGGCCTTTGGCATTAGAGGTTCAAACCTTAGCTAATCAATTGGTTAGGCTTGATATTTTAGCACTCGGGCATGTTTTGGCCTTTATATAGGCTAGATTTTCATTGATGGAGAAGATTCGAGCTCATCAGTTTGATGATGAGAGATTGAGGGAGATTCGTAACAAAGTACTGAGTGGCAAGGCTAAGGCGACATCTCCTGATCTCGAGGGTGTTTTGAGGATTAGTAGTTGTATTTGTGTTCCTAGAGTTAGTGGTTAGGTTAGACTGATCTTAGAAGAGGCTCATTGTTCGAGGTATTCCATTCATCCAAAAGCAGTTAAGATGTACCATCACTTAAAGCAACACTATTAGTGAGGTTGCATGAAGAAGGAAATTATGGAGTTCGTGACCAAGTGTTTGAATTGCCAACAAGTGAAGTATGAGCATCAACGACTGGGTGGTATGATGCAGAGAATGCCTATTCCTTAGTTGAAGTGGGAATAGATCACTATGGATTTTATAGTTGTCATACCCCCTACTTTAAGGAAGTTTGATTCTATTTAGGTGATTGTGGATAGATTGACCAAATCAATGCATTTTGTATCTATGAAAACAAATTAAAATGCAGAGAAGTTGACCAAGATCAACATCAAAGAGGTGGTTCAATTGCATGGTGTCCCTATTTCCATTATTTCTGATAGAGGTACTTAGTTTACCTCAAACTTTTGGAGTTCTATGCAGACTGAGTTGGGTACTCAGGTTGATTTGAGCATAGCTTTTCTTCCTCAGATGGATGGTCAGTTTGAGAGGACTATTCAGGTGCTAGAGGATATGTTTCGAGTATGTGTTATGGATTTTGGTGGTTATTGGGACCAATACTTTCCCTTAATAGAGTTCGCCTACAACATTAGTTACCATTCCGACATTCAGAGGGGACCTTTTGAGGCATTATATGGGCAGAGGTGTAGATCCCCAGTGGGATGGTTTGATTCATTAGAGGTGAGACCTTGGGGCACCGATTTGTTGAGAGATTTGATAGATCGAGTGAGACTGATTCAGCAGAGGCTTGTGGCTGCCCAGAGTAGACAGAAGAGTTATGCCGACCATCGAGTTCGTGATATTGCATTTATGGGAGATCGGGTTTTGTTTAAGGTTTCACCCATGAAGGGTGTGATGAGGTTTGGAAAGAAAGGGAAACTTAGTCCGAAGTTCACTGGCCCTTTTGAGATCCTTAGAAAGTATGGAGATATGGCGTATAGGCTAGCTTTCCCTCCACATCTATCAGTTGATGCCCATGTGATTTGGTGGGATTCTGTTGTATTAGACCATGATTTATCCTTCGAGGAAGAGCCCAACCCATTGATATCCTAAATAGGCAGACTAGGAAGTAAGGTCTAAGCATATTGATTCAATAAAGGTCCAGTGGAGACATCACCCGATTGATAAGGCTACGTGGGATGTTGAGTCCAATATGAGGCATAGATACCCCCATCTTTTTAACGCTTTAGGCACTTTATTTGCTCTTCAGTTCGAGGACGAACTTGTATTTTAGTGGTGGATAATGTAATTACCGTGGTTGTGATTTCTAACTTTTGTTGTGTTTTTATCATTTTTCCCTTGTCCGTTGTTGCTATATGCTATTTATGAATTGTGGGGTTGGTTGGCATGGTCCACGATGCATTTGGGAGTGGTTTGAGGTCCTTAGAGGCTTTAAAGATGGTTAGTTTGACTTCAGTCAACATTTTTTGATCTGAGCGTCGGATGGTGATCTGGTCAGTCCTATTAGATCCAAAAAGTCAATTTTGGGTTAGTAGTGTAGTCAGTATGGGCCTCGAGACTTTGTATTGCGTTTTGACCTTTTAGACAAAAACTAGTAAAATAAGCTTAAAAAGAGGTTTCGGGGGCTAATTCATTGTAAACAGACTTTTTTCATAAATTTGATGATTGCATTGAGTTTGAAACATCGAAATTAGCCTAGTAGCATATTTGGTTTATTTTTGTGGGATCCAAAATGAATTTTGAGGGTCCTTCGGAGACTTTTTTTTAACTTATGCTTCAGCATTTTTTGCTGATATCTGGTTCCATCAGGTCCCCTTCATCACGATCACGTGGACTCATGTCGTGATTGTGTGCCTTGATAATCTTCTTTATCATGATCGCATGGTGGGACACTGCAATCACAAAATGTTATTCAAGTGAATTGGGTCGGGGTTGACCATCGCGGTCGCGGGGCCCTCCTCCCACGATCATGATGACTTTTTTCAGGCTGGTTAATATTGACACTCATGATCGTGAGGTGGGGACTGCGATCATGAGGTGGGGACCATGATCATGAGGTACTGTTCACCTGAATAATATAAATTCCTCATTTCTCAATTTTCACCATATTTAGACCTTGAGACCTCATAAAAGAAAATTTTAATAAGGGTTTTTCATCAAAAGTGTTTGGTTAAGCTTCTAAACTTGATTTCAATCATAACTCATTGATTTTATCACAAAAACAATTTCAAAACTTGGATTTTAGGGTTTTTACCTGGTAAAGAATAAAATTAATTTTTCTTCGATTTAAATTTTGATATCAACTCATTTCAAGTTGGGTTTTTAGATTTATACCCCTCTTGATATGGGGAACATGATTCTTAATTAAAATTATAGATTTACCCTTTTTGATTTCGAGCCAATTTTCAATCTATTTTTGGATCCAAAATAAATTTAGCCAATATGGGTATCGTTAGACTCCTTTTGACGTGTATATTATGTTTTTTATATAGATTTAGTTCATTTTGAAATTGTTTTTGAAGGGAAGGCTCCGCATTGAAGGGTATAGCCTTTGATTTCAGCTTCTCAAGGTAGGTTATGGCTTAGCTTTCTTCAGACTGAGATGGGTAGTTAACCATACATGTAAGCATGTTATAGGTTGGGGATTTAGTTGAGAGATCATTCTTTGGTATTGTTATTATTAATGTTTTGCCCATGTAGTGGTTATATACATTTTATTGTTGACTTGAGAGATTACATTTGTTGTGATGCTTGTGTTGGGGCTTGACTTGATATTATAGGCCTTATTGCATTTATTTGCCTTACTATTATTGTGATGCCCGAGTGGGGGCCTTAGATTGATATTATAGGCCTTATTTGAGCATTATATGCCTCTATCATTATAGTGATGCCTGAGTGAGGGGCTTGGATTGATATTATTGATGTCTTACATGACTATTTATTCTAGTGGTGCCATGTGATAACTTATATTATGAATTATTAACATATTGAGTTGATTTCAAGCTCATTTAAACTTGTCTTGAATTGATTATTATCTTCATACTGATGGTTGTGAGCATTATATCCTCATTTCATCCATACATATTCATAAGATTGGTACCACTGAGAAACACTAATTTTGAAAGAAAATAAAGCACTTTACCAACCCCTTGACCGAGGGATGTGCCGGCAAGGTGATTGGGATATGAGATTGAGATTGTGAAAGTATATGGTTTTTGAACCCCCCATGGGTCCTATCCTTGAGGCTTTAGCTCGGAAGGTGTATACCAAAGTCATGCGATGACTTATATCATCATGCCTCCATCATTCCTTTGCATTGCATCATTTGTACTTCTACTTACGTGTGTGTTACCGTGTATTTAGCTTTTCTTATATAATCATGTGTAGTTATTCTTATATAGATATTATACTTCTAAAACTGTTAGGTGATACGGTATGAGCTACTATTTGGGAACTTGTCTGTATGTAGGTGGAAGCATGCTCATAGTATTTTTTACTTGGTTAGCTATCAACTTTGCTAAATCGGCCTATGATACCTACTGAGTACAAATGGACCATACTCACTCCTACTTCTGTACCCTTTCGGTGCAGATCCCATTATGAGTGCGACCCGCGGTGGCTGATTTGTCCTGTGAGTGGTTTACTTTTAAGGTACTGGTGGGCTCCAGTATTTATTTATTATCAAAGACAGATTCATGTATTTCGGATTTCAGTATTGTATTAGATTCTCTTCACACTTATGACACCAGGTTTTGGGGATTGATTGTATTTCTTTCTAATTGTCTAGTTTTAGGAGTACTATAGCCTGATTTCATTCTAGAAGTATCGTATTTATCTCATCTCTTTCCTATTTTGATTTTCTATTCTATTGTGAGTTTTTGGCTTACCTATCAGAGTTGGGTTGGGGTAGGTGCCATCATAATCTCAATTTTTTGGTTGTGATAGAAGAAATGACTAAACTAGTTCCCCGAAACTCACCAAACTACAGAACTTTGAGTTGTTAACAATTAGCCAAGTGCCTGAGAACGATCACCCGTATCTACATCACATGAAATATTTAGGCAGAAAGGTATGCGATCTGTACGTTTCAATGTACTTAGTATGTAGGAATAAAACTAAATAACTGAAATCATATTTATGACATAAATAGAGAAAAGAGCCAAATATGGGATTTCATAATATCATAATCAACTGAGAGTAAGTTCAGCTAAAAATATAAGAAAACTTTTCTGAAAAGTGCATATCTGAAATCATACTATCTGGAGTCATAAAATGACCATATCGTTAGATTATCAAAGAAAACTAAATATTTTTATGTGGGACTTTCTTATAACCGACATACATCGCTTGAACTAATGATGTCCAACATGTAAACCAGTTGGAAGGGCTGCCTAAACCTTGCCAGGGTAAGGGACCGATCTATCTATGTGTGGATCCACTAAGTAAGCGTTGTAGGTTAAAATCATCCGACGTTGCGGGAAAGTATAATCCTACGGTAGTACGTAATTATGGGATTTGGATTTTCTAAAACCGTATCCGCTTGATGCTAAATAATCCTCCCATAATAATTCATATAATCATATGCTCAATAAAAGATTTAAATTACTGTCTATCTATTATAAAACTTGAATCTTTACTAAATTCATATCTTGAAAAGCCTCATAAGTTTCACCCTTCTATGGGTTTATTTTATTTTCTTGCATATTCACAATAACATAAAAATTCTAAAATTATTCTTTAAAACATAAACACCAAGAACAATGAACAAAATCATGTCAAGACTAAAAAAGGGCAATGAGAAAACCTAGCTAAGCGTAAAAAAAATTACAACAATCACAAAATCCATAATCATGAGTAAGACATCAAGAAATCATGAAATTAGATCATAATAGTGGTGAATTTGAAAGTGGGTTTATAAACCCTAGCTTTAATCTTAAATTCATGAAATTAACATAGCTTTGTACATGAAGATAAAGGGAGATCCCCGTTGACGTCCTACATAACTGAAAAAGGAGAGATCTTAGAGAAAATATTGAATTTGAGAGCTTGAGATGGAAGAAACCCTTTCTTACATTCTTGAACTTTGGGAAGAGAGGAAAATATGAGAATTTTTAAGTGTTTGATTGAAATTTGGGTTTACATATCAGTTTAAGGGTTATTTGAGGGCCAAAGGACCAAATTACCCTCACAAAAATGGAAGAAAAAGAGAATTTTTTTACGCCTGGGCGCCACTAGCATGGCACACTAGCCAACATGTCGCTATGGGCAGCATGACATGGAGACAACGCACCATAGATGGCAGCGTGGAATGTTGCCAATGGGGAACCCTTCCGTTTTGGGGTCCTTAACTTATTCCACTACTTTGCGGCACAAACCCAGTGCACCCTATTCCTATCGTGGCACAGAGGCAACCTTTTAACATTCAAAACTCTTACCAAGGACCCCGGGACATTTATCAATCAATTTATAACCCTTCCAACCTTCAAACAACCATGTAAAACACCTCAAAACATCATAAGAGCTACTAGAATCATGTGAAAACTTGTGGGGTGTTACAATATCCTCCCTTGGGATCATTTGTCCTCTAATGAAAGCTAAAGTTACAATGGAATCAGTAGGACTACTATTGGTTTAACTGTCAAAACTTTCTTACTAATCAAAATCTGAACTTAGCCATATCAAGATTGGACTAGAGTGAATCATACATAGCATGGACATAAACATAGAACTACAAGACAAGAATCTTAGACATGAAAGATACTATGAATTTCTATGGGAGGAGGTTATTACCTTACATGTTATCATTGGGAGAAACAAATAGGTGCGGGTACTTAGACTTCATAGCCTCTTTGGCCTCTCATGTGGCTTCCTCAACCTCTTGATTTCTCCACAATAGCTTAACGGATTCTACCTCTTTTGTCCTCTGTTTGTGAACCTGATGCTCCAAAATTTCAACCGGAACCTCTTCATATGAAGGGTATCCCTAATCCCAACCTTCTCTAAAGAAACTATAAGCGACAGATCCCCAATACATTTCTTAAGCATAGATATGTGAAACACACGATATACTACTTCTAATTCAGTAGGCAACTCCAAATTATAAGCTACCTTTCTAATATCACTCAAAACTTGGTCGGGGCCTATGTAATGAGGACTAAGTATCCCTTTTTTACCAAATCGTATTTCCCCTTTCGTAGGTAAAATATTTAGGAAGACATAATTATCAACTTGAAATGCCAAGTGCCTCACATCATAATACAACTTCTGCCTGATTTGAGCAGCCTTCAACCGTTCCCTAATCAATATGACTTTCTTCATGGCCTAGTGAACCAAGTCAGGCCCTATCAAAGCAGCCTCACCTACCTGAAACCAACAAATTGGAGACCTACATCTCTGCCCATAAAGTGCCTCAAACAGAGCCATCTGAATACTGGAATGATAACTGTTATTACAAGCAAATTCAATAAGAGGCAAATGGTCATCCCAATTACCTAAAATCAATAAATCATGCCCTTAACATATCCTCAAGAGTCTGAATGGTGCACTCTGCCTTCCCCTCAGTCTGCGGGTGGAAAGCTGTACTAAGGTCTACTCGGGTACCTAAACCTTTCTAAAATGACTTCAAGAACTGAGAGGTGAATTGAGTAACCCTATCTAAGATGATAGACAAGGGAACCCCATGAAGCCAAATAACTCACGAATATACAACTTATCATAATTCTTTGTTAGATCAATAGTTTTGACAGGCAAGAAGTGAGCAGATTTGGTCATTCTATCTACTATCACCCAAATCAAATCATGCTGACAACATGTATGAGGTAAGCCTATAATGAAATTCAAATTTATCATTTCTCACTTCCAAATGTGAGTACCAATATCTTAGGCTAAACCTCCAGGCCTTTGGTGTTCGGCCTTCACTTACTGACAATTAGGACATTTTGCTACAAAATCTGAAATGTTTTTTTTCATACCACTCCACCAAAAGACTTCTCTACAATAATGATACATTTTAGTAGAGCCTGGAAGAATTGAATATCTAGGACTGTAGGCCTCGAAAAGAATCTGTGCCCTCAATCCATCCACATCGGGCACACACAACATACCCTAGTACTGAAGAATACCACCTTTCCCACAAGAGAAGACTTCAACTTTCTGCTTGTGGGTTGCCTTCTTCAACTAAAGCAAAAAAGGATCACTATCCTTCTTACTGCTTCTCTTTCACTTCAATTACCAATGAGGACTCAAAACCATTTTGCACTATCACACCACAATCATCAGAATCCACAAGATCGACTTTAAAACTTGCTAGTATATCCAACTCACTCTTTCTTCCCCTATTCTACATTGGTGACACTCCCCATAGATAACCTACTAAGAGCATCAGAAACTACATTAGCTTTACCCAGATGGAATAACACACTTATATCGTAATCCTTAAGGATTTCAAGCTATATCCTCTGTCGAAGATTCAAATCCTTCTGAGTGAAGACATACTACACACTCTTATGATCCGTAATCATATCAACATGCACACTATAGAGATAATGATGCCAAATTTTTAAAGCAAACACTAAAGCCGCTAACTCAAGATCATGAGACGGATAGTTCTTCTCATGAACCTTGAGCTGTCAAAAATCATAGACAATCACCTTACCATTCTGCATCGATAGGCAACCCAACCTAACTCTAGACACATCACAATATACCATAAAACCATTTGTACCCTTTGGCAGGGTCAAAACTGGAGCAAAAGTAAGTCGAGCATTCAACTCTTGAAAGCTCTTCTCACAAGCCTTAGACCATTAAAATTTAACCTTTTTCTGAGTCAACCTAATCAATTGGGCTAAAATGGATGAAAAACCTTCTATAAACCTCCTTCAATAACAAGCTAAACCTAAGAAACTCCTAATATCATACGGAGTTGTCGGTCTAGGCAAACCTTTAACGACCTCAATCTTGCAAGAGTCTACTTGTATTCCCTCACCAAAACTAATATGACCAAGAAAGCAACTGATCTAAACCAGAATTCACACTTAGAAAACTTTGCAAATAGTTTTCTATATCTGAGGGTCTGAAGAACAATTCTAAGATATTCAGCATACTAATCCTCACTATGGGAGTAAATCAAGATCTCATCTATGAACATAATAATGAACATGTCGAGATACTATTCAAACGCCCTATTCATGAGGTTCATAAAAGTTGTAGGAGCATTGGTTAGTCCAAAAGACACAACAAGAAACTCGTAATGACCATACAGAGTTTGGAAAGTTGTCTATGTAATGTCATATTCTCTAACTTTCAACTAATAGTAACTCAACCTGTGGTCAATCTTAGAGAAACACGTGGGACCCTGAAATTGGTTGAATAAGTCATCAATCCTATGGATAGGATACTTATTCTTAATAGTGACATTGTTCAATTGGTGGTAATAAATGCACATTTTGAGGGAACCATCTTACTTATACATGAAGAGAACTAGAGAACCCCACTGGAAAACACTAGGCCTAATAAACCCCTTATCTAGAAGACCTTCAATTGCTCTTTTAACTCTTTTAACTCAGCTGGGGCCTTTCTATATGGCAAAATAGAGATAGGCTGCATATTAAGACGAACGTCTATACCAAAGTCTATTTCCCTATCAGGAGGAACTCTGAGAAGATCTTCGTGAAAGAATTTTGGAAATTCATTGACTATAAGAGCTAACTGAAGAGTTGGGGTTTTGGAAGTATAATCCTTAACCTTCACTATGTGGTAGATATAGCCCTTAGAGATCATTTTTCTAGCTTTGAGATATAAGATAAAACAATCCTTAGGTACTGCAGGACTACCCTTCCATTCTAAGATCTGTTCATCTGGGAATTGGAATTTAACAACTCTGGTTCTAAAATCAACTGAGGGTAACATGAGTACAACCAGTATATATCTAAAATAACATTGAAGTCTATCATATCTTATTCTACTAATACAGTTGTGTTGTCCTTATGTGGATAGAAATAAGACAACTTTGATAGTTTTTTCTAGCTACAACAGATTCTCTGACTGGAGTGGAAACAGAGAATGGATTTAGGAATTGTTCGGGACTGACTCCAAAATTTACAGCAACATAAGGAGTGACAAAGGAAAAAGTAGCTCCAGTATCTAACAAGGCATAATAATCAAGGGAGAATACTTTTAACATACCAGTAAAGACATTAGGAAAAGTCTCCAGATACTAACAAGAGGACAAGGCATAGAAGCAGTTTTGACTACAGCTTGCACTTGAGGTGGAGCCTTTTTAGAAATTTTGGCCTGTTGGAACTGATCATGAAGTAGCCTAGGGTTTGTTACCCCCTTCCCTATTTCCCAGCCTGGCAGAGGGACATTCCTTAAGTCTGTGGCCTATCTGCCCTCATCTATAACAACCATCCCTAACATACAAGAACTCACCATGATGATTCTTTCCATACTTGTTACAAGAAGGATAAGTTGTGAACCCCTTTCCAACACTATCTTGAGAATGATAAACCTATATCTTAACCTGATGCTCATACTGGGTTTTAGTATAGGTTTACTAGCTAAAGAAGGAGCTGGTTGGGGTGGTTTATTCTGAAAAGATGACTGATTCCCATACTGATCCTTGGCTGACTGAACTCATAACTGGATGTTATGGCCCTCTTATTATGAAACTCCTCCCTTTCTTTTAACTTGTCTCACTCAACCTGCTCTAAAATACTATAAGCCTGCCAATATCCATATCCCCAATCATTATAGTTGCTCTACCCTCCTTCACAGTAAGGATTGAAAGTTCAGAAATAAACAAACTCATTATATTTCTTATATCAGCTACCATATCCAGAGTGTAATAAGGCAACTGAGTGAACTTGAGACTTTACTCAGCTAAACTCATCGAGAACTACTCTAAGTTAAGGAACTCCCAAGTCTTTGCGTCCCTCAACTTTAGGGGGAAGAACCACCCCAAGAAAGCTTTCTTAAACATAGTCCAATCTGGAGGTGCAACAATATTACCTTTATTCTTCTTCCACTGATCAAACCAAGTCCTAGCGATATCCTTTAGTTGATAAGCAACAAGATCAATACTTTCAACATCATCCACATGCATCACACATAAAATCCTCTGAACCTCATCAATATAATTCTCTGGATCCTTACCCAAATTTGACCCAAAGAACTCAGGTGGATTTATCCTGAGAAACTCATGGATCCTAGTAGTATCTGGAACACCCTAAGGACCTGTAGGTGTTGCACCCTGACGATCAACTTGGGTTGTCACTACCTGACCAAGAATTTGGATAGCATTTCAAAATTCTGTATTAGTAAAATCAGTCTGAGGTGGCACTGGTAGCACTTGAGGGTTTTTTTTCCTATCCAGTCGTGGACATCCGACGGCTCTACGTGGAGCCACAATCTCAAACACGTGTAAAGTCGGAGTAAGAAAGAATTTATAGAGTTAAACTCTATCGTACGAACTTAAAGTATGAAAGAAGGGAAATTAATTCCTAAGCACTCTAGATCCTCCTAATTATAAGTGTGGCAAGCTTCACACCCATAAAAAGACTTTACTGAATGCTGCTTTTCAAACATCCTAGAACAATTAAACTTATTGCTCTGATACCATGTTTGCCATGATCTGAGTCTATACCCTAGCGAGGAACGATACTTGGAACCATAAGAGATACCAAGATAACCCTTGGCATAGCATATTTAAGCATATCATATGAAACTAAAGCGGAAGCTGTAATAAAAATCATAACTCATAAGCTCTGAAACAAACTGAAGGTTTTAATAAAACAAAATACTAGGCTCAAAGGCTAACATAAATCATACTCTAGTGTCTGTCAATTCTCTAAATCTAAATAAAATAATACATCAAGGCAGAACCCCTAGCTACCCATAAAACAACGTCTAAAATGAAAGGAAGAAACGACTAAACTAGGTCCCCGAATAAAGAGGACTCACAAAACTACTGAACTTCAAGCTAGAAATAACTAGCCTCGTGCCTGAGAACAATCACTAGTATCTATATCATATGAAAAATGTAGGCAGAAGAGGAATACGATCAGTACGTTTAAATATACTGAGTATGTAGGAATAATACTAAATTACTGTAATCATATATGTGACATAAATAGAGAAAAGAGCCAAAAAATGGGATTTTCATAACATAATAATCAACTGAGATTAAGTTTAGCTAAAACCATAAGAAAACTTTTCTGAGATGTACATATCTAAAATTATACTATCTAGAGTCATAAAATGACCATATCATAATATTGTCAAAGCAAAATAAATACTTTTAGGTGGGAGTTACTTACAACCGACATAAATCACTTGAGATAATGATGTCTAACATGTAACTCAGTTGGAAAGGCTGCCTCAAACCTTACCAGGGTAAGGGACCTATCTATCTATGTGTGAATCCACTACGCAAGCCTTTTAGGCTAAAATCATCCGATATTGTGGGAAAACATAATCCTACGATGGCACATAGTTATGAAATTTGAGTTTTCTAAACCTCAATCCTGTCAGTGCTAAATAATTCTCCCAAAATAATATATATAATCATATGCTCAATAAAGGATTTAATTCACTATGTTTATATTGTAAAGCTTGAATCTTTACTAAATTCATATTTTGAAAAGCATCATAAGCTTCACCCTTCTATGGGGGTATTATTTCTTCTTGCATATTCATAATAAAGTAGAAATTCTAAAATCATTTTTTATATTATAAACTCCAACAACAATGTACAAATCCATGTCAAGAATCAAAAAAGGCAACAAGGAAACCTTCCTAAGTGTAAAAGGAAATGCAATAATCATAAAATCCATAATCATGAGTGAAGACTTCGAGAAATCATGAAATTGGATCATAAAAGTGTTGAACTTGGGAACTTGAGATGGAGAAAACTCACTCTTACATTCTTGAACTTTGGGAAGATAGGGAAGAATGAGAACTTTTAAGTGTTTGGTCGAAATTTGAGTTTGCAAATCAGTTTAAGGGTTATTTGAGGGCCAAAGAACCAAATTGCCCTTACAAAAATGGAAGAAAAAAGAGAATTTTTTTCCGTGTGGGAGCCACTGGCGTGGTATGCTATCCAACGTGCTTCTATGGATAGTACAGAATGGAGACAATGCACCATAGCTGACAGCCTGACACATTGCCAACATAGATCCCTTCTGTTTTGGGATCCTTAACTTGCGCCACTACTGTGTGGGAGGGACCCCACCACACCCTATCCCTAACATGGAATAGAGACAACCTTTTAATGTTTAAAACTCTTACCAAGGACCCCAAGACATATTCCAATCTATTTCTAACCTTTCCAATTACCAAACAACCTCGTAAAACACTACAAAACATCATAAGAGCTACTAGAATCATGCGGAAACTTGTGAGGTGTTACATTATTGTACTAAATAAATATTTATATGAAGTTGTGGGTAAAGATCCGACCAACAAAATTGTGAGAAAAGATCTGGCTTGTTTTACCAAATTAGTTGTACTATCCTGAGAGATAGCAGAGTGTGAGATCATATTATAATATGTATAGAGAGGTAAGGATACATATATAAACCTTCTTGTTGTTGCGTGACTCTTGTCCAATGTGAGCTTACGGACGAGCAAATATTTCAGAGGGTCGGGTATCACACTGGTACGATACATGGACTCTAAATTATCCCCTGCAGCTCATGACTATTAGATAGAAATAATACCCCTAAGCATATGTGTACAAATGAGTGATTGTGATGACAGATGTTATAGTACATGAATAGATAGATATAAAGGATATATATATATATATATATATATATATATATATATATATATGTGTGTGTGTGTGTGTGTGTTGTGTGTGTGTGTTTTGTGTGTGTTTGAGAGATTGGTATGGACATATATCCTTGTTTTCTTATGTGATTGTTGAGATTATCGAGTTCATGATGATTGATGATATTTGTTGGTGACTTATATATCCTTATTTTGTTGACATTGTTGATATGAGTTGAGATGATTAGATTGGTTGTTAAGATTACTTGTGTAACGACCCAAACCGTCATTACGCATAAAAATAGCTCAAGAATAATTTACAATGAATAATGGACTCAAAATGGACCAAAAAAAAATAAATCAGGGAGGAAAATTAGGGCCTAAGGGAATTGGGCCAAGAGGCTCAATAAAGGAGTAGGTCGGCCTACCGGTAACCACTCAGGGATAAAAGTTACACTGTAGTTGTAACAGGCAGTAACCCAACCGAGGGATTTTTAAAAACCCTTCCTTTTATTATTTTCCTAGGTCGACCCCTTCCTCCGAAAACACCCTGAAAAACCCTACTCCCCCATCCATGAGATTTCAAAGGCCTAGGTTAATGAGAGCGGTTATGAGCCACACCTAGAGAGAACTCAATATGGGAATACGTCTAGCATGTGCGGGACAGTTCACTCCTCTCTGTAGCCATATGTTTTGCCTTAGAGGTAAGCTAAGGTTTATTTTGTAGAAACTAGACTTGGGCTAGATGCATTTAGTGTTAATAATAATATCAGGAGTATCATGCGTTAGGCCATAGGGCACGGAGTGGATGGATGAACATGTGTAAAAATCTAGATAGGCTTGATTATATTGAACTACTTAATGTTATTCTAATCATTGGTTGGGTTAAGAAATAGATAGGAAGATAGAGTGAATGCACATAGTTTATTATCGTTCAGGGTGGAGTATAGTGGAAGGTTGAATGAAGTAATGTGAAATGGTAAAACAGGAATTTTAAGGTGACTCGATTAATATATAAATGCTTTAAATACTAGAATTGTGTTTGGTAGACTCATACAATTCTAACGCCTTGATAGTCATAATTGATGTTTTCCAGAATTTAAAAGATGAGATAGTAAGTAAAAAGGTATTGAGACGAGACAGTGAGTTAAAAGGTATTGAAGTTAGACGGTGCGCTGAGTTAGCATTGCTTGTCATATTATCATGATCAATGCTTACCAGAGTTTAAAAGATAATATAGAAATCTCGAGGTTTGAATACAATTAGAGGGAAGGTGAGTAATAATAAGAACTTGGGTGACGATAACTCCATAGGCGTCACGACTCGAGACTACCCTCTAGTCATAATACGGTGCTTAGGGCCACAAGTATCCCCAAGCTAACCCATGGCCTGACATGAAACTAAGATATCATAAGACCTGAGTAATAATAATAAGAAATTGAAAGTCTGAATCATCTAAAAATAAATAAACTAGAAATCCAATATTGAGTTAAAACGGAAAGCATCTAACACAACCAAAATCTGTAAACATAAGTCTATCTGTCTGAAAGCCTCTACTAAGATGAGTTGTTGGGACAAGCCCCCATCTTAATCTGACTGTCTGAAACTGAAATAAAATATGAATTAAAAATATAAAACTAGCCCTTGAATGGTGAGGACTCACCAACTCTACTACTGAGATACTGCAAAATCAGGCTATCCCCAGTCTGGATGCTGAACGTCTGAACCTATATTATGATACAATATAGCGCAAAAACGTATGGGGTCAGTACTTTAAATGTACTGAGCATATGAGGTGTGCATTATGCTACATGAAACTGAATATACTGATCATGGAAAAATAAACTTGAGCATGAAAATTAAATAATATAACTGATGCAATGACCAAGTAAATGTAATATCTAACTGATAATACTGAATTGAATAACTAACTACGAGGTCATGCAATAACTGAGACTAAACTGTGGGAGCTACTTTTAACTGATATACCCTATCTGACCTAAATAGGGCCCAACTAGTAACCCTAGTTGGATAGGTGTTTAGTACCTTGCCAGGGTATGAACATTAGCTGGCGTGGATCCACTAATCAGATGTCCAAAGGACTAAGGAGTCAACCTATCTAATTGAAGACCCTTTAAAACATACAGTGTCATGTAGGTTTGGGACTTTGATGTGCCATGGTTTAATGGCACTTTCGATGCTTAAAACAAGGAAAATATGCAACAACTTGGGTATGGTTAGTGTGTATGATGTGTTTTCTGTCCTATATTGCAAGAGAATAAGTTTTCAAGGATAAATAGAGGAAAAGTGAAGAAGCATGGACTAGAATAGAGCATATGAAGAAGAAAAGAGCCAAGTCAAAGATAAGGAGTGACCCACGGCAGGGACCCACATGCTGTGAGTCCACCCACGTTACATGGGTGGCTGCCGTGAGTCACCTTCTACAGCCTAGACAAGATCCTGATTTCCACGACAATAACTCACGTGACGTGAGTCCACCCACATGACGTGGGTGGGTGATGTGAGTCAACTTCAGAGATGTGCAGTGTTGCCTGATTTCCACGGAACTGATCCACATGAAGTGACTTGATTCCACGACACCAAGTCATGGTATCATGGGTGGTTGCCGACTCTATTTTCCTGTTTTGATTAGGATAGGATTCGTTTTGTATCTATAAATGTCCCTTTGTTGTCCTATGTTCAGGAGTGAGAAAAACACATTATTTTGAGAGATATTTTTCCATTGTTTCTGAGTTCTTAAACATACTATTTATTTTGTAATCAGAAACCCTGGATTCGGTTTTTATTCATAATTGAGATTTTAGAGTTTCTTCTTTATTGTGAGTTTACAATTATGTTTTCTTCATTGAATTCTTCTTGTGTTCTTGCAATTATGAGTAGCTAAACCCATCAACTAGGGTTGTGTGAACCATGAGGAATTAACAAAATGGGTTAAGTGCAAAGTAATTCTGAACTGGTGTGAATGCATGTATTGTTATTACCTTCACTATAATTGATATTCTAACGGTTACAAACGTTAGAAACTCGCCTGTATTCTAAAATTGCTCGAGAGAGAGGTAGAGATTGGAAAAAAGGGAATAAAAAAAGAGATTTAAAGCTATCAACCTTCATCTAATAACTTGAATTGTGACAGGGAAAGTTATCTGAGATCCAGGACAAGGGTTAGTAGTGTGACACTAAAACCAAGAGGAGAAGAGTGAAATTCATCTAACCAAGGTCGAGAGACATTTAGATGAACCTAACTTGTTAGATTTTCCATGCAACACAGCGGGACAGTTTTGCCAGCACAAGTAACCGATAGAGTTAAGGAGTCATTGGGGATCACATTCCTAGTGTATTTCTCATATTGTTTACAAATCTGAAAATCAACAATCGTCGTTACTGTTATTACTTACTCACAACAAACCCCCCTTTTACAAAATCGTTAATTACCCAGACTTTCATTCTACATAATTCCATCCTATTCCCTGTAGGATCGACCCCAACCTAGTTGGGTTCTATATTTGATACAGCAACCGCATTATACTTTTTTGGAGGTATATTTTGGGTGACATCAAATTTTGGTGCCGTTGTCGGGGACTTACGGTTACGAAGTTTAATATTTTGCTTGTTGGAGTTGATTGATTTTATTTTCTTATATTTATAAAAGGGCGCACGCCGGTGTATGCCCAATACTAGGAGTCAAGGCAATTCCCTGATCCTACTTGATCTTGCTATAGAAAGGACTCTGAGAGCTAATCGAAAAATGGTGAATATCGACGGAGTTCAGGATCCTACCGCCATGGGAGATATTTATAACCAACCAATTCAGTCGGTTGGTCATGAAACAGCAGACCAAACTACTGCTCGGTTGACACGGGAAGAGCAAGCTAGACAAGTTGCTCTTAGGCAAGCAGAGAGAGATAATCGAGCTATGCAAGAAGCAACCCAGCAACTGGCTGAAGCTGAAGAGAGACAAAGAAGACTGAGAGCTCACCAACCGCCTCAAAGACCACATATGATAGTTTATGATGATCCTGAGGAAGAAGATGTAGCTTATTTCGAGTCAAGAGACTGGTGTGATTGTTCCACCGGAGTTACCTCAGGGCACTAAGTTTGACATTACAAGTGCCATGATTCACCTGCTAAACTTGAAGGGTGTGTTTGCCGGTCTTCCTACTGATGATCCGAACATGTACGTGATGAATTTTGTGGGGGTATGCACTTCATATAATTTGCCTGGAGTTAACCAAGAGGCTTTTCGGTTGAGATTGTTTCCATTCTCTCTAAAAGGAGAAGCAACTTTGTGGTTGGCAGAATTACCACGAGGTTCCATTATTACTTGGCAGGAGTTAAGAAACTAATTTCTGGAAAGATTTTTTCCACCTTCCAAGATAATACAGTTGAAGGAAAAAATTTACAACTTCAGAAAACTACATTCTGAAGAAATTTACGAGACATGGTTAAGGTTCAAGAAGAAGTTGCAGAATGTGCCAAATCATACGATGAGTGTTAGGAATTTACTTGAAATCTTCTACAGGGCTTTAAATGCCAAAACAAAGGTTGTAGCAGATACTATCACTGGTGGAGCATTCATAGGTCTGAGATGGGAACAAGCTTCGGAGATATTAGATTGTATCACCAAGACCAACCGAGGATGGCATACTCGGGAGGCATAAATGCCTTTTGGTACATATGCTATTGGAGCCTCAGCAGCACAACGGGATTTGGATGAATCTGTAGCTCAAGAGGTCGCACAACTGAGGACAGAAATTGGTTTATTGGCTAAACAAATTGCGGCCAGAGATGCTGAGAAGGTGCATTCCGTAGGTGCACAAGGCAAAACACCTAGGCATGATGATAGTGAATCTGATGAGGAGGCTAAGTACCTGGATCGAGAAGTGGCGGGTTTTTGACCCAAGGGTCAGGGGTCTAATCAAGACTCTTGGAACTCAAGGCAAGGGAATCAAGGTCGGAACTATTATGGATAAAATTACAACAAAGCGAGATATAGAGATAGAGAACGAGATCGTAATGGTGATTGGAGGCGAAAGGACGATTATAGAGAGAAGAGTGGCCTATATCTACCACTAGGGAACCGTAATGATGAGTCTAGAAATTCAAGGATTGAAGACCTTCTTAATAAACTGGTCAAAAGGTCAGAGAGCCAAGAAAACTGTCTAAAAGAGATTAGGGTAGATATTTCAGGAATAAGTCAAAAGGTTGAGTCTCACTCAACAACTATCAATCAGCTGGAGCAAAAATTCAGGCAGATATTGATGGCATTGAACCAGCGTCAACTAGGTACACTTTCGAGCAACACCATCCCGAACCCAAAAAATGATGCTCATTGTATGGCTATCACAACAAGAAGTGGAAAGACTCTCATTGAGGCACCAAACAAGTTGAGGGTGATCATGCTACACTAGAAGAACAGACGAATTCCATGAAAAAGGTAAAGAAAGTTTTAAAGGAGTATGTTCCATTCCCAAAACCTCCCCCACCTTTCCCTCAACGTCTCAAGAAAAAGGTGGATGAAAATATGTTAGTGGGGAGATCATAGAAGAAGTTGAAAAACCTTAGACTGATGAAAATAAGATGAATGCGGAAAATGAGAAAGAAAAGGAAGCCTTCCAAATGCTCAACCCCATTCTTAAGCCACCACCTCCATTCCCTCAGCGCTTGAAAAAGAAAAAGGAGGATGAAAAATTTCATAAGTTCCTATCCATATTGAAGCAACTTTCTATAAACATTCCATTGGTGGAGGTGCTAGAACAAATGTCGGGATATGCAAAGTTCATGAAAGAGTTGGTCACAAAGAAGAGAACTGTCAGTTTTGAGCCGGCAGATAACTTACACCATTGTAGTACAATTGCATCCCGTTCTCTTGTGCAAAAGAAAGATGATCTCGGTGCCTTCATAATTCCATGCACAATTGGGACAGTTAATATTGCCAGAGCTTTGTGTGACCTTGGTGCAAGAATTAACTTGATGCCGCTGGCAGTATTCAAGAAATTATCCTTGGGAACCCTTGAGCCAACAAGGATGTCGTTGTTGATGGCGGATCGTACGATTAAGAAGCCTGTAGGCATATTATTTGATGTTTTGGTCAAGGTTGAAAACTTCATCTGTCTTGCTGACTTTGTTGTCTTGGACTGTGAGGTTGATTTTGAAATGCCCATAATTTTGGGGAGACCATTTTTAGCCACTGGCAGAGCATTGGTAGATATGGAGCGGAGTGAGCTGAAATTTAGGTTGAATAATAAGGAAGTCAAGTTCAATTTTTGTAGAACTATGAAGCAACCAGAGGACATGAGGGTGGTTTTGAAAATAAATATTTTAGATGACCCTGGAGGAAAACCCAAGGGATATCTTGATGAAGTTTGAGTAATCAAGACACCCGCATCATGCGACGACGTTAAATCAGGTGCTGCTTGGGAGGCAATCTAAGGTGTCTTGCTATTCCTACATTTGCTTTGATTTTTTTTATTTTGATCGACATTAGACCCATACACTTAGGGTACCACAGGTATGTTCCTAACTCCCTTGTTTTACTTTGGTCTAGTGTATTGGGGACAATACATGCTAATAAGTTGAGGGTGTGATTACTTGTGGGTTTTGATGTCCTCTTGGGGGTTTTTGTTGACGTGTTTATTTTCCCTCAAGTGCTATCATAGAAGAATTGGCATTTTTAGGTTTTTGTTGTGTTTTCATGATTTAATTAGGAAGCAAATAGGGGAACCTTAGTGCAGTCCAATTTTGAACATATTTTGAATGATAAAGATGCTTTTTGATTATGAAAAGGACACCCCTCCTGAGAATTTTTGTTTTGAAATGTGTGTTTAGTATGTTAGTTTATGACAGCTGTTGGATCTTGTTATGACATTAGTATTATAGGCAATATGACTGTAACTAGCAATGCAAGAACTGGATATTTAGTAGTTGACAGTGTAACCTTTTGCTATATGTGTGTAAGGTCATTACCTAGTTCACTTTGTGTGTACGATCCAGAACTTTCCCCGTTAGTCTTGCCTAGGTTATAGGATAGTGGTTAGGAAAGGATTATATGCCATTTTTGAATATGTCCACTTTTACCCTAAATGCTTGACCAAATGAATTAAGTATCCCTTGATCCCGAGTTTGAGCCTTAATTGACCTATTTCTTTCGTTAGCCTACTCACCTTCCCATTTTGACTTTCAATGAACCTGTCTTGGCCCTGGTCCCTACTTGGATATTATGTACCTCAACTCAGGCAAATCGCCCAAGTTGAGGGTGGCTATCATAGGGGTGCGTAGTTTGACTTGGGTATGAAGAACGGGTTAGTAAAAGAAAAAGAGAATAGATTTGGGTGTGAAAAGAAAAAAAAAGTTGTGTTTTGAAAGAATGAAGAAAATCACACCCGAAAATCTGAAAATAAATAAAGGAGAATAAGGGAGAACAAATAAGCATGGTTGAAAAGAGGAGCCAAAAATGTTGTAGTGTCAAGGAGGGTTGAGTCGCTATATCCATATGTATCACACCCGCCCTCAAGCCTACATTACAAGCCGATGAAAGTCCTATAGTGATCCTAGACCAACTGTCCGAAAAACCAAGGCATAGAAAATAAGGGCAAGCCTATGGTATTTCATGCACATTGTTTGAACTTCTTTGTGAGAGTGAGTATTTTGACCTAGTCCCTACTTTGATATTCATTAGTATATTGTGAGTGTATGGGACTTCTTTGTTGTGAGAGTACATGGGTTGCATTGTTAGCTGCTATTTGTTCGAATAATGTCATTTGCATATATGCTTAGTTGTTTGTTCATAATCTGATGCCATCACTTGATTCCGTCTGTGTCATGATAATATGTTGCATGTATACACACCGTGGTTTTGATTTGCAAATAGGAGGGGTCGGAAAAGTTTTTGTGCCAAAGGAAATGAGTCGACTGCCGTAGGTCTCTTAGGTTTCTCGTAGTTAAGCATCGTATGTGTTTGTTTTGTTTTATTCTCCTGAGGACATGCAAACATTCTAAGTTGAGGGTATTGATGTGCCATGGTTTAACGGAACTTTCGATGCTTAAAACAAGGAAAATATGCAACAACTTGGGTATGTTTAGTGGGTATGATGTGTTTTCTGTCCTATATTGCAGGAGAATAGGTTTTGGACGATAAATGAAGGAAAAGTGAAAAAGCATGCACTAGAATGGAGCATATCAAGAAGAAAAGAGCCAAGTCGAAGATAAGGAGTGACCCACGACAGGGACCCACGTGCCGTGAGCCCACCCACGTAACGTGGGTGGCTGCCGTGAGTCAACTTCAGAGATGTACAATGTTGCCTGATTTCCATGGAACTGATCCACATGACGTGACTTGAATCCACAACCCTAAGTCACGGTATCGTGGGTGGTTGCCGACTCTGTTTTACTGTTTTGATTAGGATAGGATTCATTTTGTATCTATAAATGCCCCTTTGTTGTCCTATGTGCAGGAGTGGGAAAAACACATTATTTTGAGAGATATTTTTCCATTATTTCTGAGTTCTTAAACATATTACTCCCTCCGTTTCAAAAAGAATGACTTACTTTCCTTTTTAATCCGTTTCAAAAAGAATGACCCCTTGCCTTTTTTGGCAATACTTTAATTTCAACTTTCCACTTGGCATGTTTAAGACTGCAAGATTAAAGGATATTTTGGTACATTTGCCATATCTTTAATTTAGGACCACAAGATTCAAAAGTCTTCTTTATTTTCTTAAACTCCGTGCCAAGTCAAACTAGGTCATTCTTTTTGAAACGGAGGGAGTATTTATTTTGTAATCAGAAACCCTGGATTTGGTTTTTATTCATAATTGAGATTTCAGAGTTTCTTCTTTATTGTGAGTTTACAATTATGTTTTCTTTATTGAATTCTTCTTGTGTACTTGAAATTATGAGTAGCTAAACCCATCAACTAGGGTTGTGTGAACCATGAGGAATTAATGAAATGGGTTAAGTGCAAAGTAATTCTGAACCGGTGTGAATGCATGTATTGTTATTACCTTCACTATAATTGATATTCTAACAGTTGTAAATGTTAGAAACTCGCCTGTATTCTAAACTTGCTCGAGAGAGAGGTAGAGATTGGGAAAAGGGAATAATAACAGAGATTTGAAGCTATCAAACTTCATCTAATAACTTGAGCTGTAACAGGGAAAGTTATCTGAGATCCAAGACAAGGGTACACTCGGAGACTGGGAGAAGAAGAGTGAAATTCGTATAACTAAGGTCGAGAGACGTTTAGATGAACCTAACTTGATAGATTTTGCATGCAACACAGCGGGACAGTTTTGCCAGCACAAGTAACTGGTGGAGTTAAGGAGTCATTGGGGATCATAGTCCTAGTGTATTTCTCATATTGTTTACAAATCAAAAAATCAACAATCGTCGTTACTGTTATTACTTACTCTCAACAAACCCCCCTTTTACAAACTCTCCAATTACCCAGACTTGCATTCTACATAATTCCGTCCTATTCCCTGTGGGATGGACCCCAACCTAGTTGGGCTCTATATTTGATACAACGACCACATTTTACCTTTCTGGAGGTATATTTTGGGCGACATCAGACTTAGGGACCTCTAAAAGGTCTCAACCTAAATAAGGGAAGAGCCTTCATCCCTATGTCCTCTCGGTGCTAAGTGCTACTCCCAACTGAATTTATACCAAATAAATGGTAAGCTCATAAATACTGAATTCTGAGACTGAACAATAGACACTTTATCTGGAAGCATCCTAAAAACATGTGACACTAAATGAATAGTTGTGCAATCATTAATGCAAGAGAACCTAGGTCATCGGGTGTCATAACCCGCCAAAACAACTAATCATAACAATGTATAGAATGTAAATAAACCATGAATTTCCATGAATACAACTCCAATATCACACTGAGTTTCTAAGAGCTGAATACTTGTCCTTCTAACTGAATCAGTAATCAAATCATAACCTAGCTTAGCTCATGAATGGATATTTAGAGATATGAGTAACTAAATGACGTGAGACTGAGAGGATTACTAAGGAAAGACGGTTACCTGAAGCTGGAACATAAATCGAAGGGAACAGGTAAGGATACTTGGTCATCATGTCCGCTTATGCTTCCTAAGTAGCACCATTAACCAACGAATTCCTCCAAAGAACCTTTACTAATTCAACTTTCTTATTCCTCAGCTTACGAACTTGACGGTCAAGAATCTCAACTGGTACCTCTTCGTAAGAAAGGCAATCTTTCAAACCCACACTTTCTAAGAACACAAATAAGGATGGATCACCAATGCATTTCTTTAACAGAGATACATGGAAGACTGGATGCACTGATGCTAAGTTTGCAGACAAGTCTAACTCATATGCCACATTGCCAAAACTCCTTATTATATTATAAGGACCAACATAGCGGGGACTAAGCTTTCATTTTTTGCCAAACCTCTTCACCCCTTTCATGGGTGACACCTTCAGGTAAACACCAAGGTACTAACTGCAAACTCAAGTTCTTTCCTCCTCATATCTACATTGATTTGTTCTATTTTCAACCTTTCTCCAACCAGCTGAACATTTTCTATAGCCTTATGAATCGAATAAGGCCCTATTAAGGTAGCTTCACCAACCTCAAACTAACCTATAGGAGACCTACACCTCCTACCATAAAGCACTTTGAACGGGCCATTTGAATACTGGAATGATAGCTGTTATTATATACAAATTTAATCAAAGAAAATGATCATCTTAACTACCCTTGAAGTCGATTACATAAGCTCTTAACATGTCCTCTAAGTCCTGAATGGTCCACTCTGCCTGACCATTGATCTGTGGATGAAAAGTTGTATTTAGGTGGACCTGAGTAATAAGACCATTCTGAAAAGACTTCCAAAACTCGAAAGTAAACTAGGTACCCCTATCTAAGATGATTGTCAAAGGGACTCTATGTAATTTCACTAACTCTCCAAGGTAAAGTCTAGCATAGTCCTCAGCTGAATCTGAAGTATTAACTAGCAGGAAATGTGTTGACTTAGTCATCCGATCAACTATAACCCAAATAGAATCATACTGTCGACGAGTACGAGGAAACCCTGTAATGAAGTCCATATTCACCATTTCCCACTTTAGAAATACTGATATCCTGAAGCGTACCAATGGGCAACTTGTGTTCAACCTTAATATATTGGCAATTTGGACACTTAGCCACAAAATCCTCCATATCCTTCTTCATGCCATTCCACTAATAGACTTCTTGTTGGCCACGTTGCATCTTAGTGGCTCCTGGTGAATAGAATACTAAGAACTGTGAGCTTCTGCCAACATACTTTATCTCAAGTCATCCACATCTGGAACACAAAACCTACCCTAAAAACATAGAACACCATCTCCCCCTAGGGAGAAAACCTTAACTTCCTTACTTTGGACAACTTTATTCAACTTAAGAAAAATAGGATCATTATCTTGCTTTTCCTTTACCTCGGCAACTAAGGAAGATTCTGAACCATTCATAACCAAAATGGTTAACTTCAGTTGAGTCAACCAACCGATCTCCTAATCTTACAATCCTGTGAATCTCACGAACCAACTCTTTCTTCTTAGACTCTACATGAGTGACACTCCCCATAGACAACCTTCTAAGAGAATTTTCCACTACATTGGCCTTACCCGGATGGTATAAGACACTCATATCATAGTCCTTTAACAGTTTTAGCAATCTTCTCTAACAAAGATTTAGATCTTTCTGACTAAATATGCACTGCAGGCTTTTATAATACGTGAACAAATCCACATGCACCCCATATAATGCCTCTAAATCTTTAAGGCAAAAACAACAGCTGCTAACTCAAGATTATGAGTCGAATAATTCTTCTTGTGAGGTTTGAGTTGCCTGGAGGCATACACTATAACTTTACCATACTGCATCAACATACAACCAAGACCAAATCCTGAGGTATCTTAATAAACCACAAATCTATCTGAACCCTCTGGTAGAGTTAAAATTAGAGCGGAGGTCAGTCGAGTCTTCAACTCCTGAAAACTCCTTTCGCAAGTATTGGACCACTGAAATTTTACCTTCTTCTGAGTCATCCTAGTTATAGGAGAGAAAATAGATGAGAATCCTTCAAAAAACCATCTGTAGTAACCTGCTAAACCTAAGAAACTCATGATATCTAATAGAGATATGGGTCTAGGCCAATTCCTTACTGCTTTGGTCTTATGAGGATCAACCTGAATGCGGAATGCTATTGAATTCAACCTGAATTCACATTTGCTGAATTTTGTGAATAACTGACGGTCCTTGAGAGTCTACAAGATAATCCTCAAATGATCTGCATGTTCATCCTCACTCCAAGAATAAACGAGGATGTCATCTAAAATGATAATGACAAAAATGTCCAAGTACTGTTTGAACACGTTGTTCATCAAGTCCATAAAATTTGCAGGACCATTCGTCAGTACAAAACACATAACTATAAATTTAAAGTGACCATATCGAGTTCTAAAAGATATCTTCAGAATGTCACATTCTCTGACTCAGACCAGATGATAGCCAGATCTACGTCTATTTTAGAAAAACAACAGGAACACTGAAGCTGGTCAAATAGGTCATCAATCTTATGAATGGGGTACTTATTCTTGATTGTGACCTTGTTCAACTAGCAGTAATTGATGCATATCCTGAAAGATCCATTTTTCTTATGCACTAATAGAACTGGGGCACCCCATGGAGAGATACTAGGTCAAATAAAGCCCTTATCTAAAAGATCTTTCAGTTGAACTTTTAAATCCTTAAGCTTGACTGGATCCATTCTATAAAGTGGAATTAAAATAGGTTGGGTATCTAGAAGGAGATCTATTCCAAAATCAATTTTCCTTTCGGGAGGAACTCCAACCAAATCTTATGGGAACAATTCTAGAAACTCATTAACCACAGGAACTGACTGAAGAGTCGGGGTCTTGGACTTTGCATCCTTAACCTAAATAAGATAATAGATGCAATTTTTTGAGATTATTTTTCTAGCCTAAAGGTAAGAGATGAGTCGACCTATAGGTGCTAAAGTACTACCCTTCCACATCAAGACTGGCTTATTTGGAAACTAAAACTGGACGACTCTGTTTCTGCAATCGATGAGGCATAACAAGAATGTAGCCATTCCATGCAAAGAATGACATCAAAATCAACCATATTTAACTCTACCAGATCCACTGAGGTGACTTTCTGGGAAACTATGACAGGGTAATTTCTATATACCCTTCTGGCTATGACTGAATCACCAACAGTGGTAGATATCGAGAAAGGCTCTAAGAGGATTTTGGGACTGACACCAAAGTCTACTGCTAGATAAGGAGTCATAACTAATAGAGTGGATTTGTGGACTAGTAATGCATAGACATTAACAAGAAAGACATGTAATGTACCAGTGACTATATCAGGGGAATCCTCTTGATCCTGTCGAGTCTGAAATGTATAAAACCTATTTTGACGCTGACCACCACCTGCACTAGATGAGGCACCCTACTGATTCGGCCGACCAGCTAGAGATGCTGAAGTATTAGACTAAGTTTACTGACAAACATTTCTACCCTTTCGGGCGGTAGATGGACACTCTCTCAAATAATTTCCCAGCTTACCGCATCCAAAATAATTCCCATTGTGGTCCATACACTCCCCCTGGTGATTTTTACCATACCTCTTACACACTGAATTTATACGTCTACTAGTGACAGTGCCCTGGGACTTAGAGCCTGGTGCCCTATCCCGATACTCTTGCCTGAACATAGGCATTGGAGCACTAGCAGAGGATGGGGATGGGGTTGGGGATGAAGACTTCTGAAGAAACTGAGAGCCATTTCCACCATCTGATTTCTACTGAGAAAAATTAAAGCTACTAGTCCTAGCCCTCTTACTCTCCCTCTGTCTCCTTAATCTTTTCCTCTTTAATCTACTGAGCATGAGTCATCAACCTAGAGATGTCCATCTCTTTGACCAACATAGTAGTCTTACACTCTTTAATCACATCCTCCGAAACACCTGATACAAACTTACTCATGCAGGCCCTGGAATCGACCACTAATGTTGGAGCATACTTTGAGAGCTTAGTAAACTTAAGAGAATACTCCTTCACAATCATGTTACCCTATTTTCAATTAATAAACTCTTGAACCTTATCTTCCCTCAACTCAAGTAAAAAGAACCTGTCCAAAAAAACAGCTACAAACTCATCCCACTCTACCGGACCTGCATTTGTACCCCTTTCTTCCTTCCACTATTTGCACCAAATGTGAGCCACTCTTTTTGACTGATAAGCAACCAAATTTGCACTCTCGACTGGAGTGAACCCCATAATCTCAGTGACCTTCTAAATGTCATCAAGGACCTCATGTGGATCTTCCTCATACTTAGAACCATAAAACTCGGGAGGATTTATCCGAGTCAAATACCGAACTCTAGCCACTACCATACCAGCTGTCGGATTGACGGGTGGTATAGTTTGTTCATTGGTCTGGGTGGCCATATCCTGAGCTAGCTGTGAAAGCGGCCCTAAACTCGGCATGTAAGACATGCTCGTTCAGAAAGTCTGCTAGAGATGGCGGGGCTTGTTGGTTCCCATTTCTCCTTCCGTTAGCTGTTCTAGGAGGCATTTTCTGTAAATGTGTAGCGCATGAGTTAGAAGGAGGTTAAATAGAGTTCACATTATATTTCATAACATTAATATAAAATAAGTGAAACTTTCCTAAAAATATTTCATAGCCTCTCACTCAAAACTGTGGCGGGTTTCACACCCATGAATAAGACTTTACTTAACGCGGCTTTCAGACACCCTAGGACACATTAAATCTGATGCTCTGATACAAAGTTTGTCAAGGCTCGAGACTACCCCTAGTTGTAACATAGTGTTTTGGGCCACAAGTGACCCCAAGATAACAACTGAGTAATAATAAGCTGAAACTGAAAGTCTGAATCATCTAAAAATAAATAAATTGGAAATTCAATACTGAGTTAATACAGAAAGCGTCTAACACAACCAAAAGCTAAAAACATAAGTCAATCTGTATTAAATCCTCTACTAAGATGAGTTGTTGGGATAAGCCCCCAACATACTCTAACTGTCTGAAACTGAAATAAAGCATGAATTAAAATTACTAAACTAGCCCTCAAATGATGAGGACTCACTAACTCTGCTGTTAACATACTACGAAATTGGGCTGACCGCGGTCTGGATGATGAACGTCTGAACCTATATTATAATATAATATAACACAAAAAAGTATGTGGTAAGTACTTTGAATATACTGAGCATGTGAGGTATGCATTATACTATATGAAACTAAACACACTGATTATGGAAAAATAAACTTAAGCATAAAAACTGAATAATATAGCTGATGCAATGACCAAGTAAATGCAATAAGTAACTGATGCTACTGAGATGAATAACTAACTATGAGGTTATGCAATAACTGAGACTAGACTGTGGGAGCTATTTTTAACCGACATACCCCATCTGAGCTAAATAGGGCCCAAAAAGTAACCCCTGTTGGATGGGTGTTTAGTACCTTGCCAAGAGTACGAACACTGGCTGGCGTGGATCCACTAATATGATGTCCAAAGGATTAAAGAGTCAACCTATCTGATGGAAGACCCTTTAAAACCTGTGATGACACGTAGTTCTGGGACTTAGGAAATTCTACTAACGGTCTAAACCTAGTTGACGGAAGAGCATTCATCCCTATGTCCTTTCGGTGCTAAGTGCTACTCCCAACTGAATTTATACTGAATAACTGGTAAGCTCATAAATATTGAATTCTAAGACTGAACTATAGACACTTCACTGGAAGCATCCTAAAAATATATGACAGAGAATGAATAGTTATGCAATCATCAATGCAAGAGAACCTAGGTCATCGAATGTTCATAACCCGCCAAAACAACTACTCATGACAATGTGTAGAATGCGAATAAACCATGAATTTCCATGAATACAACTCTAATATCACAAATTTATCAAAATAAGGAGGGTTCACAATAATAACAAGGAATCTTCAAGAGAAACGTGAATTCAAAGATTATTCTTGATAAGAAATTGAAATACATCAAAACCACCTAATTCTTATGAAAACCCTAACATGAAAAATAGGATTAAATTGAGGAATTTGAGTTAGAAGAATTTCAAAGAAAGCTTGGTTCTTGGGGCCTTGGAGCTTGGGAATCAAAATTTTTCCTTTCCTTTTGTTCTTGAGCTTTGGGAGAGGGAAGGGTTTGTGTTTTGATTAGTTTAAGAGTGAAATGGGACATTTTTGTGTGTTTAAGGACGGATTGGGGGAGTTATATGGGGTGAAAGAAAGGTTTTACCCTTAAATTATAAAAAACAAATGCAGAAAAATTATAGGCGCAAGGGTGTTGGGTGCATCGTACACCCCAATGCACAGAAAAAGGTTGTGTGCAAAGCCTCCCATCGACCAGAGGAGGCTTGAGCACCACGCTTCCCATAGAACAGGCAAAATAGTGGCAAACTTTAAAATGCTCTGCGGCATGGGGCCCAAAGCAGAGGTCCCTGTGTGCGACACTCAGCCTTCTTTTTCACCCTGTGATGTCCTTTCCCAACCCTAAAATCATCCCAAACATCTTCCCATCTCTATAAGGGTCAAATGACCTCAATTTATAACCCCAAACACATAGAATACCCCCAACGAACATGTATGAATTTTAAGGGTGTTACAATAGAGCTGTTTGTAAATTATGAATATTATATATATATATATATATATATATATATATATATATATATATATATATATGAGGAATAAGGTCACCAATTAAGGAATTAGATGGTTGATGTAACTGTAGACTAGATTGGTCCATGTTGGGTTGTGGACTGACCTTATTATTATCTGTTGCATGAATTATGATTTATGGATTTCATGCACTCATTTATATCTATTGGGATGATATGTTATGATATGGGTCGGGTACCATACCGATACAGATATGATATGGGTCGGGTACCATGTCGGTACGTTGTGATGTTGTTGGTGATAAGATGGAGAGGGATAAGAAGAGATGATATGCACATCTTGCATACATGCATTCTTTCATCTGTTTGAATGTTTTGTCATTTTATTTTGCTTGCATACATGTTGTTGTTGTGGTAAGAGATGAAAGATGGCACGAAGGTACGTTAGGTCCCTAGGTTGGACGAGTTGAGAATGAGATTTTATAGTCCCCCTGAGAGGATCGGGTGCGATAGTATATAATTGATAGGATTCAAAATTTTGGGTGGATGTAACTAAAGGATTGTACATAATATAAGGATAAGTCAGTATTGGAGGGAGAGGTATAGGTTGGAATAACACTCAAAGGACAAAGATATATGAAAATATTAAATGACCGGTGTCACACCCCGAATCCCAACGAGGCGTGATTGGCACCCGAAGCCGATATGGCCCGAGAGAACCAATCCTTGCTAATGAACACTCGTACGCATAATCTCGAGTGAATAACACACTGTTTCATGTAATTGATGAAATATTAAAATTCCATGCATATACATATATAACACTTGGCCTTTGGGACCATTACATCGTACTGAACGTACATATCTTACATCCATGTACCCACTTATGTCTACAAAAGCCTCTAACAGATGCATTTGCCAAACCAACTAAAAGTCGGGACAAGTCCCCGCTTTATAATATATGTACAACATCACAATAGATATACGACTATGACTCAGGAAGCTCCGAACCGAGTGGAGCTCACCAAAACTCTGCAATTGATCCACAATGTACTGAGGAGGTCTACTAATGCCTGCACCTGCAACATGTAAGATAAGTCCCCAAGAGGGGTCAGTACGAAGAATGTACTGAGTATGTAAGGCCATAAGAAAACTGCATCAATACATAAGAATTTCAATGGAAATAATTATAAGAGAAACTCTATAGGTGAAACCATGTACCTTTCTATTATTATTACCTTCGATCGTTCAAACATATACTTATCATTCATATGATAACTTTCATTCAATAGATTCTTCCATTGCTTAACGTTTATTATCATTATGATTAGTCATTCAACATACATCCACTCTTTCGGTGGGTTAACATACATCCACTCTATGGTGGGCAATAACATACATCCCTCTTTGGTGGGTAATAACATACATCCACTCTTTGGTGGGCAATAACATACATCCACACTTTTGTGGGCAATAACATACATCCACACTTTGGTGGGCAATAACGTACATCCACTCTTTGGTGGGCAATAACGTACATCCACTCTTTGGTGGGCAATGACATACATCTACTCCATGGGTAGGCCAACATACATCCACTCTATGGTGGGTTAATAACATACATCTACTCCATGGGTAGGGTTAACATTACATAACATTGCTTCCTTTTCTTTCATTATTCTTTACTTCATTTCTCTTTCTTTCATACAATGAGTGATACCTTGATGATAGAAGCATTCGTGAAACTTGTAACACAATATACATTACTTCACATCTTTACTCTTGTAAGATTGGTATCTTTACTTGAGGGATAGATACATTAACTTGTACATTACTTCTTTCATTACTTTTGAGAGATTGATACTTTTGCTTATGAGAGATTAGAACAATGATAGTCACAACTTTCTTTGAAGCTTTGGATCAACAACCAATGAATGAGGAACATGAGATTAAACGTTATCGAAAACATAGCCTTCGTGGCAACATAACATTATTGGAACCATTGGACAATAATAAATGCACAAGATTCATGAGTATAACCACTATTGAAACTTTGGAACATAACCTTATTATGCTTTTGAAACATTACCAATGAATATGAGACATGTGTATAACTCTATTGGAACTTGGACTCATAACATGATTGGAACAATGCTATTCACCTAAACAAGCTTTCTTTACCTCATCACTCTTGTTGGGATAATTCTCTTAGGATCTACAACAAATGACAACTTAAGAACTACCGCCCACAATTGAAAGACAAGTGGATCATAATTCATCTAAGAATAATACACCTATGAATACCAATATATATATACCTTCATTGGTATACTATAGATCCCCTTTGGAATAGAACACTTTTGAAATCCTAGGATAATGATCACTAAATACGATATATGTGGATATCAACTGCTCACCAACCTGAGATGCCATACCTTAGAACATTTGAAACTCTTGACATATTAGCCAATGAATGCGAGTTAACCAATGGTCATAAGTCAATTAATGAACATAAGTCAACCAATGAACATGGGTCATATGATTCACCATTGACCAATGAATAAGGAACATTTGAGTAACTCTAGCCAACTATCGGATACGGAATACCTTAGAGTATTTCGGAATCGAATGAGTACCATGACAATGTGAACACCATACGTTGCAGAAGGAAATAGAAGAGTAAACTTACATACCTTTACTTCCAAGTATGAGTACACAAATCTATATATGAACACAACAGTCCAGTTTCTTCCTTATGTTTCACTCTACAATACAAGTCCACAATGGAACTCTCGTTAACAATGATTTACCGTACAAGTGTACAAAACGACAATGAACCATATGACTGCTATATAACTTCATTTCACTCCTTACAATACAACTCACTGCATCATCATGTAAATAATACCATAACATTACACTCATTGACCAAGATTTCATACAACAATAGCATTTCGCATCACACTTACCCTTTATGCCTTCTCATTTTCATCCCGTCACATTTACGCTTATCAATTTGCCACATAACCACATATGAACAACCATAAACATTTAATACAGTCCAAAATACCTTCACATGACACTTTAAAGTCATTAAAACAACATCACAAGTTGATAATTACATTCATGAAGGGTATAGGGGTTTCGGGGGGCCAAAGGGATGCAAAAACAAGCAATTCGGAGTTCTGGGCCGATACGCTAAGCCACCTGCGCCCGCAGGTGGATGAAATGCATCCGCAGGTGACCTTTGTCAGTAGCCAGAAGCACCTGCATTGGCACCTGCGCCCGCAGGTGCTTTGTTTGCGAGGGCAGGTGCCCGTTTTGGTCCGAAATGGTCTTTTTGGGGTCTTTTTATGCAATGAATGGTACATGATCATAACCAAACTTAGTTTAACATATTTTTGATCATCTAACATGCCAAAAATCATCCATGGTTTCACAACACACATAACATCACCAAAATGACACTTTACGGCCAATCCACCACCAAAACCATAACCAATTTCACAATAGAAATTCCAAATATTATACACCATGAACAAACAAGGGGATACTATAATCACATCTCACATGTCAATATTGAACCCATAAAATTCATTTTCTTCAAGATCACAAGCCCATGTTCAAGTTTACAAGGCAAAATCATCCTCCGATTTAGCAAACACGTGAATTCTCAATACATCACCAACATAACCAACATCATATAATTACCCTCTCATGAACATAATGTATTAAACCATGAGAATAAATACTTACCAAGGCTTGAAAAGTGTTGCTCTTGGCCAAAGGGATGAAGGCCTAGGGTTTATGTGTAGAGAGAAATTTTTTTGGGAAATTTCTAGAAAAAGCATGAGAGTTCCAAATGAGCTAAAATCTGATTTTTGGCTCTATTTATATCCCCTCACTAATAATCCTTATCCATACACTTAGTGGGTCACTTGGTCAATGAAAGAGCAATAAAAGCATGGGTCAAATTTCCATTTGGGCCATGTCTTCTTATTAATTTGGGCCTCATTTGGCCCAATGACCCATGAATCATTAATACCCAACAATTTAATGTGTAATTCATCAAGTCTCTCATATTTTACTAATTTCACAAATGTAAACGTGGTCATATGGGTTCGAAAACGTACGGGGTGTTACATTCTTCCCCCCTTAGGAACATTCGTCCTTGAATGTTAACGACATTGTCTCAGATACCACATATGCATCCTTACATTTGCACCACTATACATATACACTTATAGATACTTGCTTATTCTTTCCTCACTACTAAACTGTGAACTCTTTCTTCCGTTTGGAACAATTATGGGTACCTTGGCCTCATCACTTCGTGTTTAGCTTCTCATCATTTATTTACTAATCCTTGCACTTGTCGGTCTAGAATAGCCATAGGCATTTATTCCTCGTAGGATCCTCCATAACTCGTATATTTTCAACAGAAGCAATGGCTCTCGACGTATGACTTGTTTTAGCTTGTAACTACGATCGTACCATCTTAACCTTGTCTATAGCTTAGTGAACAAAATCTAGCCCCAAGTAAGGCAGTTTCACTCGTTCTAAATCAATTGATGATTTAAACTTTCTTCTATATAAACCTTGTAAGATACCATTGTTATACTTGAATAATAGCTATTGTTATAAGTACATTCAATAAGGGATAGATCGTCATCCCAACTACCTTTGTAATACAATGTATAAGCTGGTAGCATAATTTTAAGTGTCTGGGTGACACGTTCTTTTCATCCACCTGTTTAAGGATGAAAAACTGTACCTACCTTCACTTGTATACCCAAACTCTTTATATTTTTGACTAATACCTCATCTTGTTGCCGATAATCAATACGTATTCTCAATGTGTCATTTCTCTTTTATATAATCAACACTGGTTCACCCTACAGGGACATACTATGTCTTACTAGCTGACGTGCGTATATTTTAGACATCGCCTTCCTTACCTCAAGATAGCAAACAATTTTACCTTTCCACTTAAGGATGGTTTTCTGTGAAAGAAAAATAGAAATATACTTTCTTAGCTCGGCAATCTTTGTGTCATACAAGAAGCCAACCACTTCATACTTATTACAACATATAAAAAAAAATCTTCCATTTCCACTTCCATAAGATCAAGCCTCTCAACATGATTACAACATCTACTATACCATTATGACATGTTTTTCAACTATAATAAATTCACCGACAGTTGGAAATACTTCGATTAACTTAGCTAATAACCCCGGTATCCTATTGTATTTCATAGTAATCAATGAGGTAGCATATAATAGGGTAGAGCTTAGATCCATCAGAATATATACATCATAAAACAAGGTAGGGCAATGTACCTGTACCGTTATCAGGAGGTGCCTCCTCATTCTGCCGGTTCACGAGAGCGTAGGTACGATTTTGAGCTCCACTGGAACTGGCTGCTCCTCTGGCACCTCTACCCAGACAGGCAGACTGTACAGCAGCCGCCGATTCCACAACGGCTGATCCTGTAGGTCGTGTCATACTATCCGTGGGCCTCTGTGGGCACTCTCTCATCCTGTGTCCTGTCACTACACAAAAAGCAAACATTTGTATCAAACCGACATTCTCCTGAATGAAATCTCCCACAGCGCTGGCACAGCTGACGAAACAATCTTGTTGCCTGTGATCCATGGGTTCCATTACTCTGTCCAGATTGGCTACCTCTAAACCCTCGGGAGTGAGAGTATGTGCCTGCTGTGGAATAGGAGAGTGATGGTCTAGAAAAAATCAAAGTCTTCGATTCTCCTTGGGATGCCATAGACTGCCCCATAGGTCTGGCCCTTTTTGATGGCCCTTCCTCAGATTTCTGTGTCCTTCTTCTTTGCCTTTGGTCCTCTATTTTCTGTGCGAAGGCCTGAATTCTAGCTATATCCATATCTCAATTCAAGGCAGCGATAGTGCAGTCTCGTACCAAATACGGTTCCAATCTGTCCACATATCGATGGACTCTATCTTCCATTGTAGCCACCACATTTGGAGCATACCGAGCCAAGAAATTAAATTGCAAGCTATATTCTCTAACACTCATATTTCCTTGACGCAAATTTAAAAACTGATCTGCGCGAGCCTCACGGATCTCATAGGGGAGATAATGATCCAGAAATGCCATTTTAAATTATTCCCAACCAGCTGGGGGTGCATCAATACCTCTTGATCTTTTCCAGTCCTCATACCATAATATGGCCTCACCCTTCAATCTATAAGCTGCTAATTCAACTGTTTCTACACCTGTTACGTGCATCACTTCTAGTGCTCTTTGAACTTGGTCCACAAAATCTTGTGGATTTGCTTTCAAGTCTGACCCAGTGAATATAGGAGGGTCCAATTTTAGAAAGTCCTGTGTACGCCCACTAGCTGCCCTAGCCACGTCATCTTCATTTACCATTGGACCAGTTTGTCCTGCTGCTTGTCCAACCACTAATTGAGTCAACATATGCACCGCATTTCTTCAGTCCTGATCAGTGGCATTCACTGGCTGTTCTGCAGTTACTTCTCTACCTTTTGATTCTTCTGGAGCTGGTAAAGTAGAGGAAGACTGCGATGCAATATCAATATTTGCTCCACCTCGACTAATTTGGTCAGGTGGGAATCTTCTCATTCCTTCTCCAGCAGGCATATCAACCTGCTTACGTTTACCTCTTCCTCTTCTAGTGTTCGGCATTGTTACTATATCAAAGAGAAACATTTACCATGGTCAGACACAATTCAACTTATAACACTGTCTCTATTGCACGATCTAGAATGAAGAAAAGAAACAACATCCTAAATGTCCCGTAGCCTCTTACTTATAAATGTGGTGCACAACACATTGATAAGTAAGACTCTACTCAGACACGGCTTTGTAGACACCCTTAGAACGACCTGCTCTGATACCACTTTGTCACACCCCGAATCCCAACGAGGCGTGATTGGCACCCAAAGCCGATATGGGCCGAGAGAACCAATCTTTGCTCACGAACACTCGTACGCATAATCTCGAGTGAATAACACACTGTTTCATGTAATTGATGAAATATTAAAATGCCATGCATATACATATATAACACTTGGCCTTTGGGACCATTACATCGCACTGAACGTACATATCTTACATCCATGTACCCACTTATGTCTACAAAAGCCTCTAACAGATGCATTTGCCAAACCAACTAAAAGTCGGGACAAGTCCCCGCTTTATAATATATGTACAACATCACAATAGATATACGACTGTGACTCAGGAAGCTCCGAACCGAGTGGAGCTCACCAAAACACTGCAATTGATCCACAGTGTACTGAGGAGGTCTACTAATGCCTGCACCTACAACATGTAAGATAAGTCCCCAAGAGGGGTCAGTACGAAAAATGTACTGAGTATGTAAGGCCATAAGAAAACTGCATCAATACATGAGAATTTCAATGGAAATAATTATAAGAGAAACTCTATAGGTAAAACCATGTACCTTTCTATTATTATTACCTTCGATCGTTCAAACATATACTTATCATTCATATGATAACTTTCATTCAATAGATTCTTCCTTTGCTTAACGTTTATTATCATTATGATTAGTCATTCAACATACATCCACTCTTTCGGTGGGTTAACATACATCCACTCTATGGTGGGCAATAACATACATCCACTCTTTGGTGGGCAATAACATACATCCACTCTTTGGTGGGCAATAACATACATCCACACTTTGGTAGGCAATAACATACATCCACACTTTGGTGGGCAATAACGTACATCCACTCTTTGGTGGGCAATAACGTACATCCACTCTTTGGTGGGCAATGACATACATCTACTCCATGGGTAGGCCAACATACATCCACTCTATGGTGGGTTAATAATATACATCTACTCCATGGGTAGGGTTAATATTACATAACATTGCTTCCTTTTCTTTCATTATTCTTTACTTCATTTCTCTTTCTTTCATACAATGAGTGATACCTTGATGATAGAAGCATTCGTGAAACTTGTAACACAATATAAATTACTTCACATCTTTACTCTTGTAAGATTGGTATCTTTACTTGAGGGATAGATACATTAACTTGTACATTACTTCTTTCATTACTTTTGAGAGATTGATACTTTTGCTTATGAGAGATTAGAACAATGATAGTCACAACTTTCTTTAAAGCTTTGGATCAACAACCAATGAATGAGGAACATGAGATTAAACGTTATCGAAAACATAGCCTTCATGGCAACATAACATTATTGGAACCATTGGACAACAATAAATGCATAAGATTCATGAGTATAACCACTATTGAAACTTTGGAACATAACCTTATTAGGCTTTTGAAACATTACCAATGAATATGAGACATGTGTATAACTCTATTGGAACTTGGACTCATAACATGATTGGAACAATTCTATTCACCTAAACAAGCTCTCTTTACCTCATCACTCTTGTTGGGATAATTCTCTTAGGATCTACAACAAATGACAACTTAAGAACTACCGCCCACAATTGAAAGACAAGTGGATCATAATTCATCTAAGAATAATACACCTATGAATACCAATATATATATACCTTCATTGGTATACTATAGATCCCCCTTGGAATAGAACACTTTTGAAATCCTAGGATAATGATCACTAAATACGATATATGGGGATATCAACTGCTCACCAACCTGAGATGCCATACCTTAGAACATTTGAAACTCTTGACATATTAGCCAATGAATGTGAGTTAACCAATGGTCATAAGTCAATTAATGAACATAAGTCAACCAATGAACATGGGTCATATGATTCACCATTGACCAATGAATAAGGAACATTTGAGTAACTCTAGCCAACTATCGGATACGGAATACCTTAGAGTATTTCGGAATCGAATGAGTACCATGACAATGTGAACACCATACGTTGCAGAAGGAAATAGAAGAGTAAACTTACATACCTTTACTTCCAAGTATGAGTACACAAGTCTATATATGAACACAACAGTCCAGCTTCTTCCTTATGTTTCACTCTACACTACAAGTCCACAATGGAACTCTCGATAACAATGATTTACCGTACAAGTGTACAAAACGACAATGAACCATATGACTGCTATATAACTTCATTTCACTCCTTACAATACAACTCACTGCATCGTCATGTCAATAATACCATAACATTACACTCATTGACCAAGATTTCATACAACAATAGCATTTCGCATCACACTTACCCTTTATGCCTTCTCATTTTCATCCCGTCACATTTACGCTTATCAATTTGCCTCATAACCACATATGAACAACCATAAACATTTAATACAGTCCAACATACCTTCACATGAAACTTTAAAGTCATTAAAACAACATCACAAGTTGATAATTACATTCATGAAGGGTATAGGGGTTTCGGGGGGCCAAAGGGATGCAAAAACAAGCAATTCGGAGTTCTGGGCCGATCCGCTAAGCCACCTGCTCCCACAGGTGGATGACCTGCATCCGCAGGTGACCTTTGGCAGTAGCCATAGGAACCTGCGTTGGCACCTGCGCCCGCAGGTGCTTCGTCTGAGAGGGCGGGTGCCCGTTTTGGTCCAAAATGGTCTTTTGGGGGTCTTTTTAGGCAATGAATGGTCCATGATCATAACCAAACTTAGTTTAACATATTTTTGATCATCTAACATGCCAAAAACCATCCATGGTCTCACAACACACATAACATTACCAAAACGACACTTTACGGCCAATCCACCACCAAAACCATAACCAATTTCACAATAGAAATTCCAAATATTATACACCATGAACAAACAAGGGGATACTATAATCACATCTCACATGTCAATATTGAACCCATAAAATTCATTTTCTTCAAGATCACAAGCCCATGTTCAAGTTTACAAGGCAAAATCATCCTCCGATTTAGCAAACACGTGAATTCTCAATACATCACCAACATAACCAACATCATATAATCACCCTCTTATGCACATAATGTATTAAACCATGAGAATAAATACTTACCAAGGCTTGAAAAGAGTTGCTCTTGGCCAA
This sequence comes from Capsicum rhomboideum, assembly GCA_031232105.1. Classification (NCBI taxonomy): domain Eukaryota; kingdom Viridiplantae; phylum Streptophyta; class Magnoliopsida; order Solanales; family Solanaceae; genus Capsicum; species Capsicum rhomboideum. The sequence continues at coordinate 49,170,771 of CP124717.1, read as the reverse complement.
AGGGATGAAGGCCTAGGGTTTATGTGTAGAGAGAAATTTTTTTGGGAAATTTCTAGAAAAAGCATGAGAGTTCCAAATGAGCTAAAATCTGATTTTTGGCTCTATTTATATCCCCTCACTAATAATCCTTATCCATACACTTAGTGGGTCACTTGGTCAATGAAAGAGCAATAAAAGCATGGGTCAAATTTCCATTTGGGCCATGTCTTCTTATTAATTTGGGCCTCATTTGGCCCAATGACCCATGAATCATTAATACCCAACAATTTAATATGTAATTCATCAAGTCTCTCATATTTTACTAATTCCACAAATGTAAACGTGGTCATATGGGTTCGAAAACGTACGGGGTGTTACAACAGGTAGGTCAGAGAGATGCTCAGTGTTGGTAACAGAGATGCTAAATGTAGATCACAGAGATGCTAAGTGTAGGTTACGTAGATTTTAAATGTGAGGTAAGAGGATGTATTTAATTTAGGGATACAAATTGGAACCTTACATTGATGTTGTGATTTCTCCCTATTTGTTATTGATGTTAATTGTTTCTAACCATGGTCGGTCGATGATGCTTAGAGTACGTGTGGTTGTACTAATGCTACACTTACTATATCTCCAATCGAGGGTATTACCATGGTGCAGGTTGGTTGGAGTCTCTATAGCAGCGATGCTGATCACTCAGCAACAACCCCTGTCCTCTCTATTCTGCATGGATGTTGTGTCATCGATGTCTCTACTCTTTATCTAGTGCTCTTGTACGGGTTTAGGCTAGGTTATGGGGAGTCACATGTAGTTATTTTCTGCATTTGTTTTTCATATTTGATGTATTAAAACATGTTTGAGGAAAGAATTAAATGGGTAACCATATTTCATCTTAATTAGATTTTTCATATAATGAACATTAAGTTGGCTAGGTTTATATATGGCATTAACTTCTGCATTAGTTGAATCATGGGATATTCATGGTTCTCGTATCTAGGGTAGGTGTAGGTAGATGTCCAGCACGATCCAGTGGGTTGGGTCATGACAACTTGTTTATGTGTTGATGCACCTGTTTTCTTGTTTATTTAATTCTAGAGATATACTTGCTACTAAATTAGGTCAGCGTATGATGCCTACCAGTACATACTGGTTTGTACTAATACTACTCCTATACTTTTCTTTTATTGAGTGCAGACTGTGTTCATAGGCTCACACGCGACCTCATCTGTAGCGGTACCAGTTGATTCTATCAGAGGATGAGCTTTTCATATCCAGGCTACCCCGTATCTTCGTAGTTGCTATTGTTTTTCTTTTGGACAATGAAGTTATTTCATTTTAGTTGTTTATTAAGATATTCTTAGACAACTTTGTTAGCATCGTTGTACGGTGACTTTTGGATTTTGGGGATGTAATAGTTAGGATTTTTCGTATTTATTTATTAATTTATTTGAGAATTATTATTATTCTGCCTTAATTGATTAAATGAATGGGTTAAGGACTTGGGTTAGATGGTTCTCCCACCAGAGGGTTAGTATGGATGTCACTCATGGCCACTTGGGTCATGACATCATATGACGTTGTTGGGCTTGTGTATCCTGGTGGGGACAAATCAAGAGTTATACTTCTAGATCAGAAAAAATTATATTGCAGTAGGCATGAATCTCCCCAAAAGTGAGCGAGATATCCGTACCTCAGCCTGAATATCTATTCATTCATTTTTCAACTGTAATTTATGGTATTTTCACCAACACATATTTATGTGTCTATAAATGATTTCAAGATAGATAAAAATAAATTTTAAAGTTACCAAATATAAAATGATATCATTGTTTCTAAGAGTAACTGAAATATCCACATAAATTCAAACATAGTAAATATACTTTGTAAACTATGCATGATAACCACACAGTGGCAAATGATTTCAAGCTGAAACCTTAATAAATGACATAAGGCATCTAATTTTGTGGCATCAAGTTAAAGCTTAACAGATAAGACTTAGGTTTAAATTTTATAGGGGATAATAATATTTTGGTGTAACAATTTTCATAGTCGCTTTGTGATTCTTGCATATTATTCTTGTTTTACTTCTTCACGTAGCTTTAGTATGGTGTTTATGATCTGCATGGATGGGTGGTGCGATTTTCGAGGTGGTTGAACGGGTTTTGAAAGAGTTTTTCAATTTAAAAAGTTAAAAAGTTTGTCCAAAGTCAACATTTGAGGAAAATAAGCTCGGAATGAAATTTCAACAATTTCATTAGGTCCGAAATAGGATATTTAGAGTTAGTTGGATAGTTGGTCTGGGTCATTGGTTGGATGTTTTAAAAAATTTAGAAGCTTAGAGTTGACTTTGGTAAACATTCGGCCAAGACAACCTCGAATCAGTGTTTTGATGATTCCAAAAGGTCCAATGTGATGTTTAGGCAAGTTACATGTTTGATTTATTTTCACAGGGTTCTGAACGAATTTCAAAGGCCCATTCAGAAGTTTTGATTTTTGGATTACTTGTTGACTTTCTGAAATCTGGTGCGGGTCTATTTATCCTTCGCATTCGTGATGATTTGATCGCAATCGTGAAGGGCAGCGGGTTTACTGCATTGCTAATGCGGTGATATAGATCATGATCACGATGGCGGGGATAGCCGAGTTAGGTTTAGACATGTCATGTGGAAGGTTGAATTAAAGAATTGCTAAAAATGAAAAAGGATCATTCTTTTTAAAACGGACTAAAAAAATTAGGTCAACAAATTAAAATGGAGGGAGTATCATTTTTTGGCCTCGATATTTATTACTACTTGTTATATGTCACTTCATGGATCATTTCACCCTTTTGGAAAGGTTGCTCTTGAATCAGGACAAGACCTAATGTTTAATTTGATTTTGAAAAATAATTCAAGCTAAGTGCTAGATATATAAAAATAATTATGTGTGGTTCTCAGGCATTTGGCTGGAGAAATGACGACTAAAAAATTAGAAACACATTGTGGCATAGTTTATACATTAAAATAAATCTAAGACCTCATTTTGGAGTTTAATATTTTTATGGTTTGTAAGAGTCCGCCACTGTAACAAGGACCTGATGATAAGGTACCAGGTGCCTCTACAAGGATATTGAAGAACAATCAAGAACACAATAAAACTGCAGGAAAGTAAGTGACACAAAATATTTACGTGGAAACCTTCTTGCTCAAGGGAGAAAAACCACGACCTACTCCAGTAGAATTTCACCAACAACCTCCACTAAAACTTCGAGCAACCTTCAACGATTACAATCTAGGAATTAACCTTCTAATTCCTACAACTTTTCAATAAATCTATTGCAACACACCCTCACAATACATCTACTGAGAGCTCTCCATTAGCTATCTCTAGCTACAAAAACATCTCAAATTTGAACACAAGAAGCTTAACAAACTACTCACTGAGATCTCTAGAATGAGACATGAGTTTACAATTGTAAGATCAAAACAAAAACTCAAACAATCTAGAAGCAGGAAAACATATATCACTATGAGCAAAAGAAATTCTAAAATATTGAGTCTTGCAGTATCGGGTGAGGCCTTTGACTGAGAAAAAATTCTTTTGATTTTGTGAAAAAGCTTGAGCTTATCTCCTCAAGGATGTTGTATATATATGATGAGCATTGGGAGAGAAGCTTCCTCATTGGTGGATGCTAGAAGTACCACTGAAAATTCGTCCCATTAATATGCTGACATTGTCTAGAAAAATACTAGACAACTGGCACATAAGACAAATGTGTGCAGCTACAAAACCCTATACTGGGACACCAGTTCACGTAACTGGTCCTTCCACCAGGTTAGGCAAACAGCTGAACATAAGTAATAATCAGACATTGCATGGACCAGGTTTCTGTGATGAGGTTTGTCGATCATCCAAACATAAACATAATAGACATAATAAGAACAAGGCTGGAACCCAATATATTTCCTCCGTTCCTATTTATGATGTATCATTTAATCAGACTCAAAGTTTAAGGAAAAATAAAGTTTTTTGAAATATTCCGTCCATCCATTTAAACTCGTTATATTTCGCTTCTTAGGAGTCAAATTACATAAACTTTGCCAGTATTTTAAAATGTATTTTTTTCATCATATTAAAATGAGAAGGATTGCAACTTATAAATTATACCATTTTTTGTATAGTTTTCAAAAATTTAAATTTTAAATTGGAAATATTGAATTAATCTACTTCAATTTAGCTTTAAAGTTTAGTTAAATTGACTTTAGTAAAGCAAAATGTGACAAGTAAAAATAAACAGAGAAAGTATATATTTAAATACTTGTGTGGTTTTAAATCATTGCATTTGTAATAAAATGAGAATCTTAAAGTTAAATTATTTTTATATATTAAAAAGTGACATTTCTTTTTGAATAGAACCAAAGTGCAACACGTAAAATAATGAGATAAAAACTACTATTACTTTCTGAAATCTTTTGTAGAAAAAAAAAAGATTTTCCATGCTAATAACTGAAAGTGTATTTGAATAGGTTTGTGAGTGGAATTTTCTTTGAAAAGCACTTGAAACCATTTCTCTAAACATTAAAACAAACAATTCTTTGAAAAAGAAGTGCAAAAGCTTCAGGCTTCTTGAAAATTCTTATTAAACAAATACATTTTCGAAATATTTTTAGATTTGCAAAAACGAAAACTTTCTGATTTTCACTAACCAGTTTTTCTCCAAAGGAATAACTTTAATAGAGAAAATGTTACACCAAAATATAGAATTTGAATAGTTTTAATGAGTTTTAAATTTTAACAACTAAAAAAAAAGAGTTTAAAATTTTAAATGGTACCAAAATACTATATGAAAAGTTCATATATATATATATATATGTCGTGCGGCATGTGACCTATGTTTAGTCCATGAGATACCACAACTTTTGGTGTTTTATTATTCACCTCTGAATAATGAGTAGGTAGTTTGATCCTTTTAATATTGATCTTTTTAGTAAATTGATGGGGGGTTTGTATGACTACCTAGTCATTTACAAGGACCCTCATTGCACTGATCATAGTAAACCTCTTCTCATTGTACCGAAATATAGATCTAATTTAAACGTCTACTATTTTCGACGTAGCGAGGTTTTAGACTTTACGAGGGCACCCCTTAGCCAATATGTATTAAATTTAGAAGAAACATATCGCGGACTTTAATTTTTCCTAATAGTAAAGCAAAGTTGTCATGACCCGATTTCTCAAGTCATGATGGTGCGTATTCTATCCCAAAAGTAGGCAAGCCAAGCCATAGCCCAGAACGGCGAGTACGGGCTAACGGGCAAAAATCAAGGAAAGATAGGGGTAAAACCAATAACAACAATAAGATAAGCGGAAGCGAAGAATATACATATAAAATATATCAAATAGGGAAAGGTAGAGGACAAAATACACAAGATAATCCATCCCAAGACCTGGTAAGGTCGGTATTAGAGTCACTACTAACAAAACATGAGTACTAAACAGTATTCAAAATAGACATAATATATACACAGTAGTTTCAAAGGCAAAAGACTATACTGGAACAAATGGAGGAGGATCAGCCTCGGACTGTAGAAAGCTCACCTTGCTCCGAATCAGTACTGGGTCAGAGAAACACGTCAACGTCGGTGGCTCGTAATCGGATCTGCATCAGGAAAAAGATATAGAAGTACAGTATGAGTACAAGCAACAGCTACTCAGTAGACATCATTGGCCGACTAAGCTAAAATATAGGAAAAGTATAACTAAAATGCAAGGGTATAACTAAGTCAGGAGTGATAAGGGTAGAAAAGTAAATAGCTATTAAACTATGCAAGGGCGGTAAAGAAAATAAATAAATAAATCAATAAGGGCAATACAGGAAATAAACAACCTAACAGTAAGAAAAGCAAGCTAAATGGGCACCCAAAAGCCCAGAAGGCACACAGAAGAAGACAATTAACCCTACCGAGCCCCCATAAGCCTGTGGGTGCACACAAAAAGTAACAAAATTGCATAAGTAACCCGTAACCAAATTGATATCATGTAACCACCTGAACCCAAAGCCATAATAAACCATCTAGATGAGCACCGGACTTGAACTGACACCAATAGGTAATAATGAGAGGCCAGACATCAGGCTCGAATCGGTAATAGTAGATAATAACGAGGGGCCAGACGCCGAATTCAAATAAAAAATAGTGAGTAATAACGAAAGGCCACATAAATCATGTACAACCGAATTCAGCACCACTGTCAATACTCAACACCAGAACACCCCAATCTTACCATAATCAGATGCCGGACTCGAAACGAAACTCAAAGAAACCATAACATAACCAGAATCCAGTGAACCCATAAGTAATCAAACTCAACTGTAAAACTGAAAGGCTTTTATATAAATATACACATAACTAGCTAAAAGGAAGAAATCCAAGATTTGCAAGCTTAATACTAAGCCCTAAGCTCATAAATACTACACAATACTAAGGGATAACGTGTCTGAAATCTACCAAAATGGGCCCCTAACTGGATAAGAAAGGCACAAAATATTTCAAATGATACCCGTGCTACAACTACCTGCCCAAAACTAGCATAATAATATACTAATACCATACATAAGCTCAATCTAAAGATAGGGTAAGCCTAGCCTACCTGGACGCCAAAGCTAAAAGCCTCTCCGAGAAGCCTCCGAATAGTGCCCCACTAGAACCCGAGCTTGAATACTGGAATCCAGGTACCCTTCGGGGATCAAATATAGTATCACACTATTTTCCTGCTAAGTATATTGTTTCACATGTAACCGTATGCATTTCTATGTGCAATATATATCTGTATAGAGCATGCAACCTAGATTTAGCATAACTTTTGATGAAAAATGAGGGGCACAAAATGTTCAAAAGTGGAGCAGCAACGTATGTATACATATATGTGGAAAGTACATATAGAGAGATAGTGGGGTTTAACCTTTTGGCAAACATATATTGGAAATGTATGCCACCTGTAGCAATTAAGTGTCAACATAAATGGCAAGTGGTAGCATTCCCTATGACTAATCCAAGTGTAGTCTATTTCTATTACCTCCACGTGTAGTAGAGGTGCCAATGTCACCTAAGTCTTTATCTCATTAAGTACGTGCTCGGGTATTGCATAGGTTTATGATAAAATAATATAACTTTTTGAATATAGCATAATTAATAGAAAATTATTTCGAATAAAGCCTTTATCATATAATAATATTATTTGAACATATCTAGACTCACTATCTCTGTTTAAAATATTAATAAGTAATAAAAAAATATAAATACATCATAACTAAAAGTTTTTCATAAATATCTAAAACATTTTAGAAAGGTAATAAAATATATATTTTACCAAATTCTAATTTAATTAAAGTATTTCACAACACGTTCGGCATTAATAAATTTTTTAAATGAACTACCCGAAAACTAAACTGTCAGTCCCAGCTAGTCATAAATAACTTAGGGCAGTTATAGGAAAGTTCTAAACGCCGAAAATGCATTAAAATAAGAGAAATGACCGGGAGGGTCATTACAGCATCCATTACTAAAAGGACTTTCGTCCGAGAAAATAAAGAATAAGGAAGTACCTGAAGGCTTGAACAGATAGGGATACTGGATCCACATATCATGCTTGGTCTCCCAGGTAGCCTCCTTAACTGGACGGTGATGCCACTGAACCTTAACTACATGAATGTATTTGGAGCGCAACCGCCTGACATCTCTGGCCAAAATGGACACAGGCTCCTCTACAAATACCAACCTCTTATCCAGCTGAACCGAGTCCCACCGAAGCACGTGAGACTCATCTAGGATATATTACCGCAACATAGATATTTGAAACACTGGGTGAATAGCATAAATGGTAGGAGACAATGACAACTTATATGTTACATCCCTAACTATCCGTAGTATCTCAGATGGTCCAATATACATGGGGCTGAGCTTGCCCCTCCTCCTGAACCTCATCACGCCATTCATAGGTAATACTCGTAGAGAGATCCTGTCACCAACTCTGAACCTTAATACATAATGTATACCATCAACATAACTCTTCTGCCTACTCTGAGCTACCCACAGCCTATCCTGAATCACCCGAACCCGATCCAGTGACTCACGAAGAAAATTTGTACCATGAGGCCTAACCTCAGAAGTCTCGAACCAACCAATAGGAGATCAACATCGACTACCATACAGTGCCTCAAATGGAGCCATTTGAATACCAGAATAAAAGTTGTTATTATACGCAAACTCCGCCAAAGGTAAAACTGATCCCACTGACCCCCAAAATCCAACACACAAGCGCGGAGCATATCCTTTAAAACCTGAATAGTCCGCTCTGACTGTCCAAAGATCTGGGGGTAAAAGGTGGTGCTAAGGTCAACTTGGGTACCCAACTCCTCCTGAAATGTCCTCCAAAAGCTAGAAGTGAACTGAGACCTCGGTCTGAAATGATGGACACAGGTACCCCATGAAGGCAAACCACTTCTCAAATATAGACACGGGCCAACCTCTCAGCACTGTAGAAGATTAGAACAAGAATGAAATGAGTAGACTTGGTCAATCGTTCCACGATGACCCAAATGCTATCAAACCCACGAGAAGTGCGAGGCAAACCACCTATAAAATCTACAGTAACTCGCTCCCATTTCCACTCGGGAATGGGTAACCGCTGAAGCAATCCACTAGGTCCTGCGTGCTCGTCCTTTACTTGCTATAATAAAGGCATCGAGCTACAAACCCCGCTATATCTTCTCGGATACCACTCCACCAATAATGTTGCCTCAAATCACTATACATCTTAGTTGTCCTAGGATGAATAGAGTACCTGGAGCTATGAGCCTCATAAAGAATCAACTAAATTAAATCTCCAACCCTCGGAAGAAAAATACGATCGTTAAACCTTAGAACACCCTCAGAATCTAAAGTAGCCCTCCTGGACACACCTTTCAACACTTGTCCTTGAATGCTACAAAGCCTACTATCCACAAACTGATGACCTCGAATCTGCTCCAACAAGGTAGATTTGGCCTCAACACTAGTAATAATCCTCCTGGGTCAAAAATATCAAGACGAACCATCAAGTGGGATAAGGACTGGATATCCAAAGCAAATGACCACTTCAAAATTGAAATAAAAGCCAAGCTACCCATACTCACTGCCTTCCAGCTCAAGGCATCCGCTACCACATTCGCCTTGCCCGGATGGTATAGAATAGAGATATCATAGTCCCTCAGCAACTCAATCCATCTATGCTGCCTCACATTACGCTCCCTCTAGGTTATATATTCCAAAGACTATGGTGGTTAGTAAAGATCTCGCAGCGAACACCATACAAGTAATGCCTCCAAATCTTCAGCGCAAACACTACCGCTGCCATCTTCAAATCATGAGTAGGGTAGTTGCTCATACACCTCCAGCTGCCTCGATGCATATGCAATTACACAACCCCACTTCATCAGAACACATCCCAAACCAACACCAGAAGCATCACAGTAAATGGTAAAGCCTTTGCCCTCAACTGGAAGAGTCAGAACAGGAGCTAAAGTGAGTAAGTCCTTGAGATTCAGAAAGCTCGCCTCACAACTCGCTGACCACTAAAATAAAACTTCCTTCCTGGTCAATCTAGTCATAGGGACTGCAATAGAAAAAACACTCTCAACAAACCACCTGTAGTAGCCTACCAACCCAACGAAACTGCGAACCTCAGTAGCCGACATAGGCCTTGCCCAACCACGAATAGTCTCAATTTTTTTTGGGTCCACCATAATACCATCCAGTCAGCTTTGCAAATATCTGATAGAGGTCAGCCCGCCTAGAGTGGTTCTGTTAAACAGCCTCAGGGACGTGGTCAGTCCAGTTCATCGACTAGAGGGGGTCATACCAGATCAGTCGAACCTTCTAGGCCGAGCAGGGAGCCAGGAGCATGTTATACTTGTGGGGTTGTCGGTCATTTCGCGCGTGAGTGTCCTCAGCGCATGGCGATTGAGCCTTCAGTTCAAACAGCATAGCCCCTCAGATCTATACCGCCAGCAGGTAGAGGTGGTGCACAGGGTCATCGGGGTGGTCCCCAGGGTTCTAGAGGTAGAGCGCAGAGAGGTTGGACTGGTGGTCAGGGCGGTACTCAGACTGGTGGTAGCCAGCGTCAGTTGTATGCCATGCCGGCTAGAACGGAGGCTGAGGCTTCGAATTCCGTGATTACAGGTATGATTTCCATATGCCATCAGCCAGCTTCTGCATTATTTGATCCCGGATCCACGTTTTCTTATGTATCCACTTATTATGCACCACGGTTGGGTTTATGTTCTGAGTTATTATCTGTACCCTTACGTGTATCTACCCCCATTGGTGATTCCTTAGTAGTGGATCGGGTATATAGATCTTGTCTAGTGACTGTTCGGGAGTTTGAGACTCGAGTTGATTTTATTGTATTGGCCATGGTAGACTTTGATGTGATTCTGGGCATGGACTGGTTGTCTTTCCATCATGCAGTCTTGGATTGCTTTGCCAAGACTGTGACCTTATCCATGCCTGGTGTACCCCCGGTGGTGTGGCAGGGTTCTATTAGCCGCACACCGACTGGGATTATTTCATATGTTCGGGCTCATAGATTGATATCGAGGGGATGTGATTCATTCCTTGCTTATGTTCGGGATGCTAGTATTGAGAGTCCATCACTTGACTTCGTCCCTATAGTTCGTGAGTTTTCTGATGTATTCCCGACCGACCTGCCTGGCCTTCCTCCTGAGCGTGATATAGAGTTCATTATTGACCTCGAGCCGGGCACCCGACCTATTTCTATGGCTCCTTATCGTATGGCTCGTGCTGAGTTGAGAGAGTTGAGTACTCAGCTCCAGGACCTTCTGGGGAAGGGTTTTATCAGGCTGAGTGTGTCTCCGTGGGGTGCTCCAGTTCTGTTTGTAAAGAAGAAGGATGGATATATGCGCATGTGTATTGATTACAGGCAGTTGAATAAGGTAACTGTGAAGAATAAGTATCCTATGCCTCGTATCGATGATTTGTTTGATCAACTTCAGGGTGCAGCGGTATTCTCAAAAATAAATTTGAGATCTGGATATCATCAGTTGAGAGTTAGGGCTGAGGATATTCCAAAGACAGCCTTCAGGACTCGGTACGACCATTATGAGTTCCTGGTGATGTCTTTTGGGTTGACTAATGCCCTAGCAGCTTTCATGGATTTGATGAATCGTGTATTCAAGCCATACTTAGACTCTTTTGTGATTGTGTTTATTGATGACATCTTGGTTTATTCAAAGAGCAGTGAGGAGCACAGCTCCAGGTATTCTATTCACCCAAGGACAGCTAAGATGTATCGGGATCTGAGGCAGCACTATTGGTGGAGCAGTATGCGGAGAGATATAGCAGGGTTTGTAGCGCGATGCCTTTGTTGTCAGCAGGTAAAGGTCGAGCACCAGAGACCTGGTGGATTGCTTCAGCAGTTGCCCATTCCTGAGTGGAAGTGGGAGCGGGTCACTATGGATTTCATTATTGAATTGCCTCGCACCTCCTGTGGTTTTGATAGTATTTGTGTTATTGTAGATCGGTTGACTAAGTCCGCGCACTTTATCCCTGTTCGAGTCTCCTATAGTGCTGGGAGATTAGCTCGTGTATATATTCAGGAGGTGGTGCGCCTACATGGAGTGCCAATATCTATTATCTCAGACCGAGGGTCTCAGTTTACCTCCAGTTTCTGGCAGACTTTCCAGGAAGAGTTGGGTACCCAGGTGGACCTCAGCACTGCATTTCATCCTCAAACCGACGGGCAGTCAGAACGGACGATTCAGGTATTAGAGGATATGCTCCGCGCTTGTGTGTTAGACTTTGGGGGTCAGTGGGATCAATTCTTACCTTTAGTCGAGTTCGCGTATAATAATAGCTTCCATTCCAACATTCAAATGGCTCCGTTTGAGGCTTTATATGGCAGACGGTGTCGATCTCCAGTTGGCTGGTTCGAAACTTCAGAAGTCAGTCCTCATGTCACAGATTTTCTCCGAGAATCTTTGGACCGAGTTCAAGTAATTCAAGATAGGCTACGGACAACTCAGAGTAGACAGAGGAGTTATGCTGACCGTAGACGTCGTCCGTTGAAATTCAGGGTGGGTGATAGGGTCTTCTTACGAGTATCGCCCATGAAGGGCATGATGCGGTTTGGTAGGAAGGGTAAGCTTAGCCCCAGATATATTGGACCCTTAGAGATTTTGCGGACAGTTGGAGAGGTGGCTTATGTGTTAGCTTTACCTTCGGCGTTTTCAGCTATCCACCCAGTATTTCATGTTTCTATGCTACGAAAATATATTCCAGATGAGTCGCATGTGCTTCAGTGGGACTCGATTCAGTTAGACGAGAAACTAACATTTGTGGAGGAGCCTGTGTCCATTTTAGCCAGAGATGTCAGACGGTTACGCTCCCGGGACATTCCAGTGGTTAAGGTACAGTGGTGTCACCGTCCGGTTGAAGAGGCTACTTGGGAGCTTGAACGTGATATGCGATCCCAGTATCCCTACTTGTTCACTTCTTCAGGTATGTGCTTCTTCTTGACTTTCGCGGACGAAAGTCCTTTTAGTAGTGGATATTGTAATGACCTTCCCGGTCATTTCCCTTGTTTTCGTGTGTTCTCAGCGTTTAGAGATTTTCTATAACTGCCCCAAGTTATTTATGACTTGCTGGGACTGACAGTTCGATTCTCGGGCAGTTCGTTTGAGAATATTATTTAGACCGAGCACGTTGTAAAATATTAAATTAAATTAAATTTGGTAAAATGACATAGTTAATTACCTTTCAAAAATGTTTTTGAAATTTATAAAATTCTTTAGTTATGATATATCTATACTATTTTATAATAGTTTTATAACCTATTAATAATTAAAGCGGAGATAGTGAATTTAAATATATTAAAATAATATTTTTATTTTATAGAGGTTTTGTTAGAAATAATTTTCTATTAATTATTGTATATTTAAAATATTGTATTTATTTTACCACGAACCTATGTAATACCCGAGTGTATGTATAGTGGGATAAAAATTAAGGTGACATTAAAGCCTCCACCTCCACGTAGAGGTGGAAGGGGTGGGTATTAAGGTTATAAATTGGAAGAGGTTGCCACTTGTCCACTATTTAGCACACACCTCATTTGCTATATTTAGTATGTGGACTTAAATTAAGTCGGCAGAAAGAGACCTATTTTATCTCTGTATACATATACTTTGTTTAAAGAGTAATTCCTTTTTGTTTTGGTCAATTTGGCATTAATAGTTCAATGAAGGCTTTGTGTCATGCAACACAGATACACACTTATGCGTTCAAAAGGCTTAGGTGGGACAAAATATTTTGACAATTTCTTACATAATTTATACGTTGATGCTTGGCAGTAGGATGATTCAACATATTTTCCTTAACATGAGTGAAAGCAAAGTAGTCTTTACGTACACCTATATATTTGTGTATTCACGGTAGTAAGAATTGTTGCGGAAGAAATAGTTTGGCACCATTTGACCATCAAATGAAAATTGATTATCAACATCAAGTTATTCAAGACCGGGCTCTACTAAGGGAAGGTTAGGATTGAGTGGGGGTGAGTCCGTGGACGTGTAATTGTCATTATTACGGTAAGTTTTATCATTTTTACGGTAGTTTTCGTATAGTTGGTGGTGTTGGTATTGTTGGTACTGTTTAGAGCTGATTTTGAGCTCGGATTTGAGGTTAGTTGTTGTGACTATTGATCACGGGGTGATTTGGGATGCTTTGACGGTTTTGGTTTTACGATTCCGCAAGCGGGCCCCACGTGGGATTTTAGGACATTTTTCGAACTAATGCAATATAGGTATCAATAGTCATGTTTTGACATGTAGTTTATTATTTTGGTAGCTTGGCAACAGTCGGAGGCCTCTCGAAAGGGGAAGGCTCCTATTTAGCTGGTTTTCTTGGCAGGCTTGCGGCAGGCGTCCAGGTAGGCTAGGTTTACCTCCCTTTGCACTTAGATTGGGCTTATGTGTGATATATGTATGCTATTGTGCTGGTGTTGTGGGTTGTAATTATAAACTTGGTGGTGGTGGTTTGCTGTGATTTAGGCCTTCTAGGCCGGATAGGGCTATTCGGATATATTCCAGGCCTGTTATCCTCGTGGTACACCACAGATGACTTATTTGGGGTCGGATAGTGTTGTTGTTGTTGTTGCCAGTTTGGGAATGCTATTGTTGGACCTTAGTCCAGGCTTAGACAGACTTAGCCCAGACTTAGACAAGTATAACCAGACCTGGTTGTCGGGACCCAATAGCGGGCCCCGTTACCCTTCTTGTCGACATGTCAGAACTTTGACATCTTTGAACTTAGTTAAGCCCTATATGACATGTTAGGGTTGTGACGGGATTGAGTCATCCCAATTATACCCGATTGGCCTGTTTAGCCCTGTTAGTCCCTGATAGCACCGTATTTGACCGGGGTCGGCTAGTTTGACTTAGAGCACTGGCCCGCCTTTTCATGAATAATAATGTATACCCGGACTTGTATATACATATTGTTTATAGTAGGTAGTAACCTAGAAGGACCCCAAGATTGACTTGTAGCATGTTGTGGAATTAGCTTCTGTACTTATATACTAGTATTGACCTGGGGACTAGGGCGTTTCTCGTTTATCTGATATGACATGACATTTGATTCGGTTCTGGTTACTGGCTATGATGAGTTCCGGTTCGAGTCCGGCCACTGATTATTATGAGTTTCGATTCGAGTCCGGCCACTGATTATTATGAGTTCCGGTTCGAGTCCGGCCACTGATTATTATGAGTTCCGATTCGAGTCCGACCACTGATTATTATGAGTTTCGATTTGAGTCCGGCCACTGATTATTATGAGTTTCTATTCGAGTTCGGCATCTGGTTATGATATGATTGGAGAGTTTTGGTACTGGGTACCGTGATCATGATACTGTTGTTCTATGAGTTTCGGTTCGAGTCCGGCAGATATGATATATATGTGGCCTCTTGTTATTACCCACTGTTTCCGGTTCGACTCCAGCGTCTGGCCTCTTGTTATTATCCATTGGTGCCGGTTCAAGCCCGGTGCACTCCTGTTGGTTATTGTGGTTACTGGATACTGATACAGCTTCGAGACACTGGTGATTATGCATTTACTATTTTTGTGTGTCCCGCCGGTTTATGGGGGCCAGACTGGGTTATTGTTTTCTTCCGTGTGCCTATCGGGTTTATGGGGGCCCAGATAGGTTATGGTTGACTTGTGTGTTTACATACGCATTTATTTACTCAATTATTCGGTATCACATTTATTTATTTCCTAAGCATATCTACACGCCTCGGCAGTTACTTATGTATTTGTTACTTATACCCCGGACTTAGCATGCACCCTCGTATTTTAGCTTGCTTATATTACTTTGAGCTCAGTCGGCCGATGATGCCTACTGAGTACCCGTTGCCCCGGTACTCATACTGCACTTCTGCATCTTTTTCCTCGATGCAGATCCAGGCACTAGTCGACGGTGGTGACGTGACTCTTTTCTTAGCATTGACTCCGGAGCAGGGTGAGCTTACTGACGTTCGAGGCAGATCCTACTCCATCTTCTACTGTATAGTCATTTGCTCTCGAGACTGTATTACTTGTTGTATATATTTGGTTTCTGTTTTGTATTTTGGACATGTCTAGTAGTGGCTCTTATACCGACCTCACCAGGTCTTGGGAAGGGTTCTTGACTTTATATACTGTCCTCTTCCTTCTCAGTCTTGGCATATATACATATTCTGATTCTGTCTGTAGCGTTATAGCATGTTTATAAATATGGTTACTTCCACTTCTTCTCTGTTTTATGAGATTCCGCCCGTTAGCCCGTCGCTTGTCGCTCCGGGATAGGGTTTGGCTTGCCTATTGGTGGGTTACGATAGGCGCCATCATGACTCAAATATTGGGTCGTGACATAATGTAACATACGTAATTGGAAGGGGAACCTTGGAGTAATATAACTGGTAATGTTGTTGTCATGTGACCAGCAGGCCAGATGTTCAAGTCATGGAAACAGTCCATTACAGAAATGTAAGATGAGACTGTCTACAATAGACCATTATTGTCCGCCCTTCCCCGGATCCCGCGCATAGAGGGAGTTTTAGTATACCGGGCTGCCCTATTTTTGTATATGCTAGTTTTAGTGCATCGAACTGCCCTATTTTTGTAAATATATAATTAATCTCAAACAGTTCAAATAAATTCCTAATGATTCTGTAGGCTCCATACATGAATCTATGTAGTAACAGTTTCTAATCTTTTACGAATTTTCCATAATTTTTATTTCCTCCGTCTCAATTTTTCTGAGGTAATTGATGGGGTAAGAAATTTAAGAATGAAAACTATAAATCTTGTGGTCCAAAATAAGTCACAAATACTTATGTGACTATAAGTTATCGCAATAAGAATAAAGTGAGAATCCTAAAATTAATTTTTTACTAAATATAAAAAAGATATCAATTTTTATGGACCGACTAAAAAGCAAATTTAATTTAGTAAAATGCCATCCGCTATTAGCTCCATAGAATCAAAAGCTTAATAAGAAAAGACTTTGGTTTAAATTCTTTAGGGGACAATAATATTTTTGGTCCCTTCTTCCTCCTTTTCATCTTTTTCCTCGTCCTCTTTTTCTTCTTCTCTGGTCCTCTTCCACTAAAATATTTGTTTAGTAATGAGGAATATATTTTATCAAAGAAATGTACATAATTTTCTATATTTTAGGAATGCTTATAATTATTTACCCCTTGTTTAGGATTCTTAATTAGTACTACATGTAATTTATGTGTACACATAGTTTTACACATATTAAGAGACTAGTGAAATTTGGGACTGTAAAGTCAAACTTGAGATAAAGATGTATGGAATTTGCTTGAACAATTGTAGATAACTTTAGATATTTTTATTCAAATTAGAGTTAGACTAGCTCAATTTCAAACCCGCATATATCTGATGTTTGTAACCTTTCTACCCCAGATTTTAAATTCATTCAGGAGCGGCTAATCTTACAAAAATTTATTAACTCAAATATATCTCAAATAATAGTCCTCCAAGATTTTAGGATATGAATGAATCCGCGATGATTCGACCGAACATGAAAAGTAATATTGCATAGCCATTAAATGTGAGACATATGGCTACCAATAACTCTGTGATATCATGTGCAATTATTAGTGGTCAATAATTATTACTTCCAACTAATTACAATTGGCATTAGAAATTACTACAAGTTCGAAATGCCACGTGGAACAAAAGTAGATGCGTGACAACAGGCAGGAAGCATCGTTGATTCTGTGCTATAAACTAAACCTTCAATCATTGTCGTTTAACTAATAATTTAAATGGCCCTTGAAAATGGTCTTTTCTCACAGAATTACGACACTATCGTTCTCACCAGCAAAAATGAGGCTACAAGTTAGCCTGTGACGAAGCTAGCAATATAATTCTACACCACTTCAATTTTGACACGTTTTAGTGGCTTTTTTCTCATGTGAAATTTCCTCCATATGGTGACATGAAATTAATATATGTGACATGTGCATAACCAAATTAAGAAAAGAATAATGAAATAATAAGGGTGTGTTTGTACCAAGAAAAATATCTTTTATGAAAAATGTTCTCGAAAAATAATATTTTTTTCTTGTTTTTGATATGTAATAAAAAAGATATCATCTTAAATATATTTGTATATAATCTTGACAACTCCTATGAAGCTGGGTGAGGGTAGGGTTGTGGCTTGGGTGTCGTGGGGGCGGGGGGCTAGGGATGGGGTGAAAGACGAGGTCTGTCAGATGATGGTGAGGATACAATCAATAATTAATGTGGAATGTCACTTGTGAAATTTACTTTTTCTATTTTCATCGGAAAAGTCATTTTTCTTATTTGCTAGAAACTTATTTTCCTAGATAAAATGCTTTCAAAAAATATTGACCAATTGAACATGAAAAAATTAAAAAAAAAAAAAATTTAAAATATATTTTCCTCTGTAACACACCCTAAGACATAAAACTTAAAATTCACACCAATAATTACGTAGGCGACAGTAAGATGCGAGTAATTGAGTGCATTTTGACGGCTAGAAGGAAGATTAACGACATACTCTATATAATCTTAGATTCATATTTTTTATTTTTTTCCGTTTTTACATTTTCTTTCTCTTTGCTATTTAGTATAATGTATATTATTGACTTTCAAATAACTTAGACTACTTAACTATATTAACTAATCAAGTATAATCAACTTGAGCCACTTTATAAATTAAATTTAAGCCACGTACATTAACAATGCGGGAGATATTTATATTGTTAGTCAACTTTAATACTATGTGATAATAAGTTACTATTTTTATTAGGATACAACTAATGCATATATATTTATAATTAAGAATTTAAGTTATATACATCTTCAGTTTAAATAATTTCTTACACTATCAAATGATCATCCAAATGATATCTACAGGCAAGACCCTATTTAATATGTAAATTTATTACTCTTGAAAATAAGATATGTTGTCTGTTACTACACGTAAATCAAATTGTGTAAAAAATATTTTTACTGATGATGATGTATATTATTTAAAATCTCTTTAAAATAAGATAAGTTACTTGCTAGTCTACTACAACAAATATAGATGACCTGACAGTAAGCAAATTTCTTCCATAATTAATTACTTTGTGATAGTGTATTTGAACATTTTAATATTATTATATCAATATACTGCACCAACGTTAGTGGCAGGGAGTGACCTTTGTTTTCTTATAACTCCTATAACTCATGTCGCCACTTAGTCCTATAACCCATGTCGCCACTTAGTCCTTATAATTCATGTGGCAACTTCACATTCTGTCTTTCCATTTCTTTGCATGGATTATTTCCTCGCCTATAAATGGTGAGGGTTTTGTATATTTTTGAAGAGGAAGGAAAGAACAAGAAATGAACTAGAAAGAGAGAGTTCACTAAAGTTAGTAAAATAGAGAGTTTATTAGTTGAAGGAAGGTGTTTTTTTTTGTGGAGCTTTGAACTCAACTCATATCCAAAGTTTGTTGAGTTATACTTTATGAGAAGGCTATTGTATCCTGGAGGGGACAAGTCAAGATGATTACTGCTGGACCGGTGAAAACATTTGTTGCAGTGAGCTTGAATCTCGTTAAAGAGAGCGAGATATCCTCGCCTCAGCCAAGAAAAAGATATTATTATTTTCTTCATTTGTATTTTTTCAATTGTAATTTTTATTGTAATTTCACCAATAATTATAAGGAGATTCAATGGCAACAATTGAAAAATTCGCGGATGTCAAGATGGGAGATCTTAACAAGCCATTCCGGTTCAACGGTACTCATTTCATGAGGTGGAAGGGTAAAGTGCTTTTCTACTTAAGTCTTCTCAATGTCTCTTATGTGTTAACTGAGAAGAATCCAAATAAAGTAGATAACTCTTCCATGAATGATGATGAACTTATTTCTCTTCAAGAGAAAATTGAAAAGTACGATGGTGACTCCTACAAGTGTCGATATTTTCCACTTAATTGTCTATCTGATAATTTTTTATTATTATGATAGAACTTACTCTAGTGCAAAGAAAATTTGGAAAGCATTGCAGAGTAAGTATGATACCGAGGAGGCTGGAGTACTGAAAAAATATGTTGCTAGCAGATTTTTCCGTTTTCAAATGGTGGAAAATAAATCAGTGGTAGACCAAGCTTAGGACTTTATAATGATTGTTGGAGAGCTCAGGTCCCAGGAAGTCAAAATTGGAGATAACCTTATTGTTTGTGGCATAATAAATAAACTTCCACCTTCTTGGAAGGAGTTTCAAAAAACTATGTGTCATAAACAAAAGGAAACTTCTCTTGAGACTTTAATAATGTGAATCCGCATGGAAGAAGAAGCAAGGGGCCAAGATGCACTTTTGCAAACAGAAGAGAACACCATCACACCGAAGGTAAATTTAACTACTTCAAATAGTGCTACCCCTAATGCTAACAAAAATACTTCTTTGAAGCCTAAGAAGAAAAAATTTAAGAAAAATAATGGTAGACATCCCAAGGACATTAATGGTGGAAATAACCAAGCCAAAAATCAACATGTTCAAGAAAAGGGACCGTGCTTTGTCTGTGGCAAGAGTGGGCATATTGCTCAATTTTGTAAATTTTGAAAACGTGGGCTTACACCTCAGGCAAACATTACCGAAGAACCATTTGTGGCGGTGATAACGGACATAAACATGGTGGAGAATGTTGATGGATGGTGGGCTGACTCTGGTGCAAACCGTCATGTCTGTTATGACAAAGACTGATTTGAAAAATATACTTCTTTTGAGGAGCCCAAAATCATCATGCTTGGTGATTCTCACACCACTCAAGTGCTTGGAAAGGGAGATATCGAATTGAGTTTCATTTGTGGAAGGGTATTGACTTTAAAAGATGTACTTTATACTGCTTCCATGAGAAAAACTTTTATGTCTAGTTTTCTTCTTAATAAAGCAGGCTTCAAACAGATTATTGAATCTGACCAATATGTAACTGTGAAAAATAGTATTTTTGCGGGAAAGGGGTATGCTTGTGATGGGATGTTCAAATTGAATGTTGAAATGAATAAAACTTCTGCTTCCGTTTATATGCTTTCTTCTACGAATTTTTAGCATGCTCTTTTGTGTCATATTAATGATCGTTATGTGAAAATCATGAGTAGTTTAGGATTAATTCCAATGATCAAAAAGAATTTTGAAAAATGTGAGGCTTGTAGTAAAGTCAAAATCACAAAAAGGCCTCATTTTCAAGTTGAAAGAAAAACTGATTTATTAGAATTAGTTCATACTGATATTTGTGAACTTGGAGGAATTTTAAGTCATGGAGGAAATAGATATTTTATTACTTTCATTGATGATTTTTCTAAGTTTTACATATGTTTACTTGATGAAAAATAAAAGTGATGCTTTTGAGAATTTTAAAACTTTTCTCCATGAAGTTGAAAGTCAGTTTCATAGAAAATTAAAAAGAATAAGAAGTGACAGAGGCCGTGAATATGAGTCAAATGAATTCAATTCTTTTTGTTAGATCATTGGGTGTAATTCATGAAACTACTCCTCCTTATTTGTCTGCATCTAACGGTGTAGCAAAAAGAAAAAATAGAACTTTGGTTGAGTTAACTAAGCATGTTAATTGAGTCTAGTGCACCTTTAAATTTTTGGGGTGAAGCACTTTTGACTGCTTGTTATGTGTTGAATTGTGTGCCTCATAAAAAGACCAAACTAACACCTTTTGAATTGTGGAAAGGTCACAAGCCAAATTTGAGATATCTAAGAGTTTGAGGTTCCTTAGCCTATGTAAGGTTAATGGATCCTAAAATCTCTAAGGTTGGTAAAAAAATTACTACTTGTTCTTTTCTTGGTTATGCTTCAAATAGGTGGCCTATAGATTTTTTACTCTTGAAGATAGTATTATAATAGAATCTGGTGATGCTATTTTTCATGAAAATAAATTTCCTTTTGATTCTAAAAATAGTGGGGGTCAAAGAATTCAAGAAAATATTTTGCCACTACCTAGGTCTTCTACTTCTATTGTAAAAAATAAAGAAAATGATGATTTTGAGTTAAGAAGAAGTAAAAGAGCTAGAGTAGAAAAAGATTTTGGTCCTGATTATTATGTTTTTAATGTTGGAGATGACCCTCTCACTTTAAAAGAAGTTTTATCTTCACATGATGCTATTTTTTCGAAAGAGGCTGTAAATGATGAAATGGAATCACTAATTTCCAATAAAACTTGGAAACTAGTTGATTTACTACCGGGTTGTAAAACAATTGGGTGTAAATGGGTCTTACGAAAAAAGTTAAAACTGGATGAATCAGTTGATAAATATAAGGCTAGACTAGTGGTTAAAGGTTTTAAGCAACTGGAAGGCTTAGAATATTTTAATACTTTTTTTCCAGTAGCTAGAATTACATCCATTAGACTTTTAATTGCAATTGTTGTAATTTATGATTTACAAATTCATCAAATGGATGTAAAAACTACTTTTTTAAATGGAGACCTAAATGAGGAGATTTACATGGAACAACCCGAGTGTTTTGTTGAAGCTGGCCAAGAAAGCAAAGTATGTAAACTTACTAAGTTCCTATATGGATTGAAACAGGCACCTAAGCAATGGCATGAAAAGTTTGATTCCTGCATCATTGATAATGGCTTTAAAACAAATGAGTGTGATAAGTGCATATATCATAAGTCTTGGAATATTTTGCATGTTATTATTTGCCTATATGTTGATGATTTATTGATCTTTGGCTCTAACATGAATGTTATTGGAGAGACTAAAAATATTCTTAGAAGCCATTTTGATATGAAAGATCTTGGTGAGGCAAATGTTATTCTAGGAATAAAAATTACTAGAACATGTGATGGAATTTTCCTTGATCAGTCACATTATGTTGAGAAAATTTTAAAAAAATATAATTTCCTTGATTGCAAACATGTTGTAACTCCATTTGATTCTAGAGTTCACTTGTTTCCTGTTGAAAGTGAAAATGATGTTATAAATCAAATGAAATATGCTAGCATAATTGGAAGTTTGAGATATGTGACTGATTGCACTAGGCCTGATATTGCATATGCAGTAGGAGTACTTAGCAGGTTTACTAGTAAGCCAGGTAATGAACATTGACATGCTATAACGAGAGTTATGAGATATTTAATTGGGACAAAAACTTGTGGTTTGGTCTATAAAAAATATCCTGTTGTACTTAAAGGCTTTTGTGATGCTGATTGGAACACTTTATCAGGTGATTCTTTATCTACTATTGATTATATTTTTACTTTGGGTGGTGGTGCTATTTGTTGAAAATCAAAAAGCAAACAATTATTGCTAACTCTACTATGGAGGCTGAACTAATTGCTTTAGCTTCAGCTAGTGAGGAAGCGAAGTGGTTGAGAGATTTATTAGTTCAAATACCTTATTTTGAAAAATCAATTCCTCCTATTTTGATTCATTGTGATAGCACCGCTGCGATTGGTAGAGTTCAAAACCGTTATTACAATGGTAAATCCAGACCTATAAGGAGAAAACACAGTAATGTGAGATCATATTTGACAAATGGTACCATTAATGTTGATTATGTTAAATCTTGTGATAATCTTGCAGATTCATTGACTAAGGCCTTAGTAAGAGAAAAGGCCTGGAGCATATCGAGGGGGATGAGATTGAAGCCGATAAATTCTTGAGTCATATGTGAGGAAACCCAACCTGGGGACAAGAGATCCTATAACCAGGTTCAATGGGAAAAACGAATCACATGATGACTTGTTGTGAAAAAATGCACTATTTTTTACCCCTCCCTATGATGTGAGTGCATTTTCCTATAATGATTTGTGAGGTTGAGTTTAAAAAACTCTTAATGTTAATCTGTAGCTCATATGAGTAGGGTGCTAAAATTACAGGAGCACTCTCGACAAATTTCACCTATGTGAGTTTGGAAGGAGGCCGCTTCCTATAAGATTTAGACTCATTCTCAAAGACACTCATGAAACCGGGATAGCACAAGATCGTAATGTGCTGGCTATAAAGCTCATGTCAACACCTTGACTATTATGTGTAAGCAGTGACATTTTATTTCCCTAAAGCAATCATAGTTCAAGTCTTAGACCACTACGACTCTGGAGTAAAAATTACTGTTTTACTAAGTGGGGGTTCAATGCAGAGCACGCCTTCATTATACATGGTAGTCTTCCTTCAGCTAGTAGACTCTATTATTAATATTAAAATGAGTAGGGGATTGATAGTGTATTTGAGCATTTTAATATTATTATATCAATATGTTGCACCAACGTTAGTGGCAGGGAGTGACCTTTTGTTTTCTTATAACTCCTATAACTCATGTCGCCACTTAGTCCTATAACCCATGTCGCCACTTAGTCCTTATAATTCATGTGGCAACTTCACATTTTGCCTTTTCATTTCCTTGCATGGATTATTTCCTCACCTAGAAATGGTGAGGGTTTTGCATATTTTTGAAGAGGAAGGAAAGAACAAGAAATGAACTAGAAAAAAGAGAGTTCACTAAAGTTAGTAAAATAGAGAGTTTATTAGTTGAAGGAAGGTGTTCTTTTTTGTGGAGCTTTGAACTCAACTCTTGTCCAGAGTTTGTTGTGTTGTACTTTGTGAGAAGGTTGTTGTATCCTGGAGGGGACAAGTCAAGAAGATTACTGTTGGACCGATGAAAACATTTGCTGCAGTGGGCTTGAATCTCCTTAAAGAGAGCGAGATATCCGCACCTCAACCAAGAAAAAGATATTATTATTTTCTTCATTTGTATTTTTTCAATTGTAATTTTTATTGTCATTTCACCAATACTTTGTAGTTACTATGATCGTGTAAATTATTTTGTACTGTCAATGCGCATGTTCATACTAATTATGGCCTACTTATAAACAAAATTTGGATTCTCATGAGGAAGCTACCTCTTTCACTTTTACAACATTATCACTTATATATGTCTATATGAATGGACGGTTTTTATCCTGAGCAAGACAAAAGAGAAATTTACTTTACACTTGCAAACTTGCAATAATGATGACCAGCTTCAAGTTGTATAACTGGGACCTGGCCATTTGCTTTGTCAATTATTCAATACCACTGTCTCAACTTCACTTAGTACCTAATTACCATATATATGTGTATGTCACTCTCTATATTTATTCATGTACTATTGGTTTGTCCACTATATAAACTAGAGGGCAAAAATATGATGGGTTGTCAATTCCTGATTCAATTATACAGCATGCAGTTTCGACATTTAAAACTACAACTATAAAATTCTGACCAAAGTCCCCTAGTGGCAGAAACATATAGAGAAAACTCCTTGAAAGTGCTCATCTTAATTGAGGATGGCATTTGTGGAGTTGTTTGTGGTGGCATTAGTGCCTGTTCTTAAAACACTCATAATTACTGCTGTTGGCTTATTCCTTGCTCTCGAACGCGTCAATCTCCTTGGCTCCACTGCAAGGCACCATTTGAACAATGTAAGTTTTTCCTTCTTTTAGTATAGTATGAAGGCAGGCCGACACCTTCACTTTTCGTATCTGATTCAGTCTCACCATCCTTCGCGAGTTGGTAAGAAGTCAGTAATTGGACAAAGAAAAGTGTTCTAAAGTTTCCATAACTTGATAACCATATATCTGGCCTTTTGTTGAATGTTTGGAGCAGCTTGTGTTTTATATTTTTACTCCTGCGCTGGTGGGTAGCAGCTTGGCTGAAACAGTAACATCAAGCAACATTGTTTCATTGTGGGTACTTTTTCTTTATGTAATTTATGCGCTGCTGCTAGTGCATTTTTTGGCACTTGAAGTTTTTTCACGAGGAACTAAGATCTCTTGGCCACTTATAAAATGAATAAAAGAAAATATAATGGTCTTTTCAAATCACTTATATATACGTATAAATGAAATCTCATAATAAAACAGGATAAAAAAAAAAATTGCAAGTGCCTAAAAAATCATTTCTCCTGCTTTTTACTCAGTAATTATATTTTTTTGCTTTTATGTATAGATGGTTCATGCCAGTAAACATCCTTCTCACGTTTGTCATCGGTTCAGCACTTGGATGGATACTTCTGAAAGTCACAAAAACTCCCATAGAACTCCATGGCCTTGTTATTAGTTGTTGTGCTGCAGGTACACTACATATGCTACTCTCTCTCCATCGGTTTCAATTTATGTGGTACACTTTCTTTTTTAGTCAATTTCATTCACATTTCTATAATTAGAAAAAATTTAACTTCAAAAAATTATTTTTACCTTAATCATGAAATGATTTATAGTCATACAAATGTCTAAGGTTTGTTTTGTATAAAAAATTTCAAAAGTTTTACAGTACTTTTTTTCCTTAAAATTTGTGTTAAGTCAAACTGTGTGACATAAATTGGGACGGAGTATTATTTATAATTTTCGAACGCATTTTCATGGGAAAATGAAAACTAGCTACTTATATTATATTTCACAATCTCAAACTCATATATATTACTAGAACTTATTGAAAGGTGTTTGATTTATTTATTTTATTTTTAATTATAGGGAATTTGGGGAACTTGCTTCTAATCATAATTCCAGCAGTATGTGAGGAGAAGAATAGTCCTTTTGGGGATTCAATAACATGTTCCACCAATGGAAAGGCCTATGCATCACTATCTATGGCGGTATCACCACACAACTCTCTCATTATGTCTTTTTCTTCAACAATAACCACGTAAGTTTTAAACTTGTACCTATGTTAAAGTACTTTTTTGGCCAAACTTATAAAATTAGCTTATTTTGAAAAGCATTTTTTTAAAAAGTGATTTTCAAAAAAGTATTTTGGGTGAGAATCAGTTTGTATTTGACCAATAAATTTAAAAAAACACTTTTGAACATCAATTACTGTTTGGTCAAGCTTATAAAAGTGTTTTTAAGTGTATTTTTCTCAAAAGTGTTTTTTTAAAAAGTGCTTTTGGAGAGAAACTACTTTTTATAGCTTATGAAAAACTGCTTCTGCTACTCTCCAGAAGCACTTATTTTCTCTCAAAAACTTGGTCAAACACCACACAATTTTTTAAAATAAGCATTGTTGAGAAAAAATAAACATTTTTGGAAAAAAATAAGTTTGGCCAAACGGGCTATAAGTCATTTTAAAGACACCAAGGGTAATCAATCATTATCAAAATTAGTTATAACCTATAAAATAAGTCGTTTTACCCAAAAAGATAAGGTAAGATTTGTGTATATTATATCCTCTCCAGATCAGTACCTCACTTGTGTGATTGAACTAGATATGTTCTTTTCTTTTTAGTAACCCAAAAAATAAGACAAGTAATTAACCTTCTACAATAAGTTAAATTACAATAATCGCGTAAAAAATAATATACACTGTTAGCATGGGCGGAGCTAGGGGTGAAATTAAGAAGGTTCAATCGAACCTCCAGGCGCCAGAAAATTATACCACGTATATATGATTAATTTTATTTTTTTTGGATATATATTAAATGTTAAATTAATCCCCTTGACTTGTTTGCATGTCTACTTTTTGTTATTTTTTGATCTCCTAAGTGAAAATTTTACCTCCGTCATTGACTGTCGGTGCATATAATATAAATTACTATGTCTTCATACCTTTTGCATCCCTATTTTGGATTCTTGATTCGATTCAATTTTCCCATAATTGTTGCTGATATTTATTCTTTGGATATATTGACATTGTGCAGATAGGAGCAGTGTATATTTGGACATATGTCTATAACATCATTCGAGCATCTGGAGCTCAACATAATACCTCAACTGTCAATATTGAGGATTCTAAGGAAGTCCCAGAATTATTGTCCGAAAGTTGTATACCTCCCAAGGATAGTCTACAGAATGATATGGACCATGAAGCTCAACTTGCAGTACCACTCATTGGATATCAAACCACACATGATGATCAGGTTTTCTTCTTAATTAATTTCTTTTTTGTTTATTCCTATCATTTAACATGTAGTTTATTAAACGATACGGAGTATGTAAACAGGAAACTTTTAATTCGTTTATACTATTAGGTCACTGAGAACATATATAGTGCTAACTTACAAGTAATTTGGGATTTGTGACCTAGAAAATAAGTTAGTTACCTACTATAACATGTTAAAAAACATGCATAATGTAAAATTATTTTAAACCTTGGTCATAAATATTCCACTAAATTAAATTAGGACAATATATGGTCATTTGAATATGGAAACGGGAAATTAGCTTCTTCTTTTTTCATTCCTTTAGTAATGTTTTAGTTGTGTTAAATATTTCTCTTAAACATTGTACAGGGATATGTTGTGAAAAAAATCAAACAACATAAAAAAATATGGACACAAAGGATCAATTTCAAAATGTTGTTTGCACCTTCAACAATTGCTACGGTATGAAGATCACATTACTCCTCTAATTCATGTACTTTCTACGGTCAGAATCTAACACAACACTCATTAATTGATGACAATATAATCTTCAAAATGGCAACTCTAATTTCTACAGATGGTTGGGATCTTGATTGGTGTATCGTCTTTGCTGAGAAAGCTAATGATTGGAAATGAGGCTCCATTGCATGTTATTGATAGCTCTGCATCTATGCTTGGGTATAAAGCCTGAAATAACTTCATTCAAATGAGCTTAAAACAAAGCTTAATTCTTGAATGTTATGCGTCTATATAATATGACTAAGTTCTACTATGTTTGTGCTGCAGAGAGGCTACGATACCAGCCATGACATTGATAATTGGAGCAAATCTTCTTAAAGGTTTGTTTGAGAATTCTTTTGATGCTTCTTGTATATGAATTTTTGCATTATCACTTTATTAGTACATACTTAATTAAATTTTTGTAGCATGTCACTTGCGTTATCTTTTGGTTCAACATTTTCGCACTTTACATAGATGATTATCAAAAGTTCTCTTTTATGTAACTTGATAATATAAAAATTATATATATTATCAATGTATATAAATTAAAATCGTGTTCCTATTTATTATAAATGCAGGGCTGAAAAAGTCAGCAGTAGGTATATGGGTGGTGATAGGGATTCAAGTAATACGTTATGTGGCGTTGCCTCTATCAGGAATTTGTGTTGTGAAAGCTGCACGCCATTTTGGGTTGGTTGGATCAGATTCCTTATATCAGTTTGTACTTCTCTTGCAATATGCACTTCCCTCTGCCATGACTATTGGTACGAACTCAATCACTAATCAACAATATTCCTACTACTTCCATCTTTTTTCTCTTTGTTTTTCCGTAGTAGTACTTTCTTGTTCCAGTTTATGTGACATAATTTAAATTATTTTTTAAAATTTATGATCTAAATCGTTTTATAATATTTGTGTGATTATAAATATTTTGAAACTTGTGGCCTTAAAAATTTCATGACATTTGTGTGGTTATAACATATTCTCACTAAAGGTAGAATGAAAAATATAAAGTTAATCATTTTCAAATTTGAAAGTGTGTCATTCTTTTAAAATGACTAAACTGAAAAATATGTTACATATATTGAACTAAAGAAAATATCTTTTGCATTGCCTAATGATGTAAGATTTCTTTTACATTGCAAAGTTTATATATAGAAACTAAACATTTCTTTTGCAAATATGTGTGTAATTATTTCTCTTTTTAAAAGCAATTTTTGTCTTATTCTTTTCATTTGGTCTTTTTGGTTGGTTAATGGGCAGGTACAATTACACAGTTATTTGAAGTTGGTGAAAGTGAATGTTCAGTGATTATGCTGTGGAATTATGCACTGGCATCAGTTGCACTTACTCTATGGACGACTTACTACATGTGGATTTTATCTTGAGTTATTTGTACAAAATAGAGATAATTACAGTCCAATGTCTCTTGGTGATATAATTTACAAAATACCGAACAAATATATAGGTTTTATATATTTAAATATGAATATACATATACTATACATATGTATACATATAATATGCATAATTGGTTTATAGATGTTATATATTTGGGCTAGCTTACATTTGGCCAACGGGACAAATATGAAAGAAGCCCACAAGTAGAATAATAAGGAAAATATGAAGAGAAGAAAAGCATAATTCAAGAGAAAAATATGAAGGCGTTTTTTTTTTTGTTTTTTTTTTTGTAGATTTTCACTGCTTGCTTCAATTTTGATGTTCAAGATTACTGTTTGCAGTGATATTTTTTTTTTTTGTCAAAGAGCATATAGATGGTGGGGATTCTTTTCCCCTTTGTTTGGCTTGTGCTTTATTTGCAATTAGTTGGATTGTTATATTGCATTATGTCATATCGAAGAAAAAAAGGTCAGCTTATCATGTTCTGTGTACCCACAATAAATATTTTTATATTATCAAACTTAATATGATAACTTAAAAGATAAAACAATAATTTTGTGCACTGATAATAGAATAAGTCTATACACTAAGTCCTAAGAACATATACAATAACATAAACTAAAAACAAATGAAAGAGGAGATAATCAAAACACATTGGCTATAGCTTGTGCTCTTTACAGCAAACTCAGCTTGTTAGAAGCTACCATAATTAATATTAGCCAGTCACAATTTGTGGGGAAAGGTAAAAGGGAAAATCCCAAACTCAATCAGTTTCTTGGTTCAAAAATGTTGAATCTTGTCTGAATCATTATTTGTCTCGATTCTTGATTTGGCGTTAGTCTTTTGGCTTGGACAAGATATTTGTTCATATTGCTATTTTTCCATCCAAAGGGAAGTCCTATTCAAAAAATAAATAAAAAAATTACAATATTTGTATTCTCTCTATATATCTGTGTCATGATCCAATTTCATTAATTTCCATTGACATCTAACTAGCTACTACCCACTAGCTAGGCAAATTGATACCATTCAACCATTAATTAGAAAGTGCTTTAATCAAAATAGAACCACAGCATAAATATAATCTACGTCTTAAAAATGCAGAAATCTCAAATATATATGTCATAAAGTTGGAAATAAATCATAACCCAGGAGAAAATAGTCAAAGGAGCTTCTAAGGAAGACCCTCTCCTCTGTCTAACCCCAGCTCAAATAAACTCTCTAAAGATATGTTCAAGAAATAGATAACACATAATAGATATTCTCAAAATAACCATATCAGGCATCAGAATTAGTAAACAATCATGCACGTCAAAATCCATATCGTGGACCCTCGAAAATGAACCACTAAACCTATCAATGGACCCTCACAATTAGAACTGCTAGTCGCTAGACCTAAAATGCGTGGAACCTCACAGATAAAACGTCTAGACTTGAATAATATTAATGGACCCTTATGGAAAAACCACTAGACCTAGGGAATTAAACATGATACTAGATCAAATAACACAAATAATATAAACATGCAGTTGAGTTTTATCAAAAACAATTAACGCGCAAATAACCATGTTACGAAATGCCACTATGTATACAAACGCCACATATCATAACATACGTGACTAATCCAAGCAACTATATTCCATGCTTAGTTTTTCCGATTAGATGTGGAATGATGCATCAAAAATATTATATAATACTGCAACAATATGATATTTAACCACGAAATTATTAACTACGGCGAAAATTTATTACTCATTGCACGATCTAAAAGTTGGGGTTGTGATGATACATACCCCGACTCAACCATAGTAGGTAAGCTAATTCTGAAACACAATGATAATAATAAAAACGAAAATAAAGTAAAGAAAAAAAAATCAAATTGTCTGAAATCAACTTCAACGCTAAACTCCCTTTCCCATACCCCCAATTTTTATAATAAAAAAAATCCAAACAATTTTAAAACATGAGCAAGGCTCTACAACGCACAAGACAAACGATAAATTAAGAAGACATTCATAACCATCCCAAGACTGATCAGCTGTCACAGGTACAAGAGTGACTACTATAAGAACTGTCAAAGATGTACTACATAACTGTCCATGAATATTAATAAGATAGGAATGTAAGATAGATGTAACAATAGCAGTCTCTGACTGCATGAAGCTCACCACAACCTCGATAGATGAATCCCGTAAGTCACTATATTGAATAAAAAACGTTAAAATAAACCTTGCACGCAGAACATAAATGAATATGCATGAACACAAAAGTAAAATGAAGCTAGAATGCAACAGATATATCCAAAATCTCATAATTGTAATCAACTCATGAACACAGGCTACAAGCCTCACTATCAAACAAGGTATTCAAGTCCCATATCACTAAAATAGTATAAGCCCCAAGTCGGGCATCACAACGATAATCTATCTCATTTAGTACTCAAATTCACAATTTTCACCCCAACTCATAGCATGCTTTGTATAATAATTTTCCACCTAAGCAAATTTTGAAAGAAGTTAAGCCATAATCTACCACAGAGCCGACCCGCAAGACTAACATGGTGACAAGCTGGCCTTCCCCTTCCGTATGGCCTCGAATTCTCCCAATATATCAAAGGCATTCTAAACGTAAACACTAGTCCAATGATACCCATATTGCTATACTTCTATTTCATGTCCAAAAAGTCAATCCGGAGCTCCAAGAACAAAAAATAACATACCTAGAAAGTTCCCACACGTGGGGTCTAGGGAGGATAGAGGATACTCAGACCTTACCACTATTTTGTAGAGGTTGAGAGGCTGTTTCCAAGAGATCTCGACTCAAGTGTAGCAAATTCACGTACAAGATAAGAAAATAGTGAAGAAGGCATACCAGCAGAGCCTACATGAAAGAAGCAGTAACAACAACAAACTATTGTGGTAATCGAAACACAATAGACAACATATGACAATAGATATCAAACAAAGAACTATAAGGATGCAACTGATACTACGACAGACACCACAATCCTAAACCTTTGAAAAGCAAGACAACACTATACTCCCTACTAACCTTCTACCTAATATGAGACCTCCACACCTTCCTATCTAAAATCATGTCCTTGGTATAACGAAGTTATGTCATATCTTGTCTAATTACCTCTTCCCAATATTTTTTAGGCTTGCCTCTACCTCTTCGCGTACCTCCTATAACCAGCCTCTCGCACCTCCTCACCGGGGCATCTGTGCACCTCCTCTTCAAATGCCCAAACCATCTCAGTCCCACTTTCCTCGTCTTGTAAAATCAATTTACCCAAAACCTAAGGAGTTCAAATTTGAGTTTTCATCGAAAACGGAGTTAAAATTGATCTTGAAATCATCAAAGTACCATTTTCTTAACCTTACCTAGAAAACCCCAAATTTTCAAGTTGAAAAACCAAAATTTGAAGATGAAATCATTAAATAATCATTGGTAAATGTTAGAATATTGGTTTAGAATTTACCAAGAAATTTCGAAAATCCCCTTCTAAATCATTAAAGTACTTATTACTCCCTCCGTCCATCTTTACTTGTCCACTTTCCTATTGTCACAGGGATTAAGAAGCAGTAAATGATAGGGGTAATTTCACCATATTATCCTTTGAATATAATAAATGTAATGCTTTGAAAAATGCATTAGATAATGAATCGTATTTAATGTTAAGGGTAAAATGGGTAGAAATAGATAAATTATCCATTGATTTTATAAACTAGACAAGTATTGTTGGACATCCCAAAATAGAAAAGTGGATAAGTAAAGATGGACGGAGGGAGTAACATTATTATTATATTTTTAGACATGAAATGATTATTTTAGAATTCACAAAAAGCCAAAAGAAAAAAAGGAAAAAAAAACATCTAAACAAATTCTTTGCTTCTATTTTTTTTTCCTTTCTTTCAATCTTATATATATATATATATAAACCTATTTTCCAAAGGAAATGGATAACATCTTTGAAAAATAGGTTTTTAATTACTACTAAATTTCTAAGTATATCTCCCAAAATTAATAACTCTTTTTTTTTTAATCTTAATCTTATCTTATTCAACACATTCTGTGTTCTACCCTGTTCATCTCTTTCTCTTAATCTTCTTTACTTAAGAACTGTTTCTTTAACCTCACCCTGGACAAACCTGCGTCCTTCAGCTCTCTGGCCATGGCGGACTTAAATCCTAGAAATTTACAGGTCAATCCATCGGAGTTCTTAAAGCAATTAAGAGACTAACCATATACTAAGGGTCAACCTGAACTGCTAAATATAGATATGGAATTTAAACATACTTGATATTCACAAGAATATTCATAAGATTTATACAAACATAATTTACAAACATGAGAGATAATACATAGAACTAATAAACATAACCTACTTACATGGTGTAGATCGGATATAAGTTTCCCTTTCGAAAGTCCCCGGAGTTTTCCGAAATAACCTGGAAATAAAGAAAACTCACACTTAGAGAAAACTCACACTTTTTTTACAAACTCTTTTTTTTTTTTTAACACTCACACTTATACAATATTAGTTGAATATTCAAGCTCTAGGGTCAATTTCTCGATGTCCTCTGTCTTGAGAAATGATCTCTATTTATAGAGAATTGCAGACGTATAGCTTCAATTCAATTCAGTGAAGGAATCTCCTTCATGCTGTTGGGTACACATCATCGGCCCCATCGTCACATGCATTTGAAGAAAATTTCGTTCTTCTGAATTTTATGTCGGCTTCACCTGTCTGCTTTTTCCTTTTTCTTTATGTCTTTATCCTTCTTTTTTCTTTCCCATTTTTTTTGTTTGAAGCTGTTGTCTATGCTAAGGTCATTGCTTACGTCTTTAACAAATAGTGTATAAATTGTGTAGTACATCTGAGTCAAAGCTCATCCCTGATTCGTCGTCTGCATCAGGGTCTTGAGCAAATTATTCCATAGCTGCATTGTAATCTAAGTCTGAGTTAGGGTCTTCTATATCGTCTTTCGATTTTAGGTTGATTATGTCTTTAGTCTCTTCTTTTTTAGAAGTTGCCATTGTTGTCTCCATTAAGAATCTCCTTAAAGTACTTTCCGCTATATTTTCTATATCTCTTTTATAGTCCTGCTTTCTTCTAGTCTGTTATCTTATCTTTATTTCTGTTTTTACTGTCTTTGATGGTCCTTCTAAATTGAAACTCGCTGGGAGTGTTCGTACACTTTTTGGCAAAGTTCCAGCCATCAACGAATTTGATATGTCTTTATCGGCTACCGTTTGAGCCGAACTAGCTACATCCTGACCTGATGTAGTAGGTCTATCTGCATTCATTGGGGAATGCACACCCTTCTGATCTATTTGTAGAGATGGAGAAATCTTTTGTGGAGTTGTGTAACACCCCGTAGATTTCTGAACCAAATGGATTCCCGTGATATACATGGATGTAATTAAACATGCATGAGGTTTTAGAGGATTTGCACATGAAAGTGTTGGGCCAAATTTATATATGCAAATGGGCTCAATTTAAGCCCAAATGCATGGCCCAAATGGAGAAAAAAGATCCATTCTTCCATTTGACCCATTCAAAAATGATAATTAATGTTGAGAATTGGATAAGAAGAGACTTGAGGGCCTATATAAAGCATGAAAAATCAGATTTTTCATCCATTTGGACACTTATGCTTTGTCTAGAATTTTCCACAACATTTCTCTCTTCAACCAAACCCTAAGCTCTCATCTTTGTGGCCAAGAGCACCTTTGTACAAGACTTGGTAAGTGTTTATTATTATGGTTTACTATATTTTATGCATGGAAGATGGTTTATATCATGTTGGTTATGTTGGTGAAGTGTGGGAAGTTCACTATGTGTAAAACAACTTGTGTGTGCTTAATCGGTGAAGGGTTTTGTCTTGTAAACTTGAACATGGACTTGTGATCTTGAAGGAAGTGGACTTGATGGATTCAATATTGACATGTGAAGATGTTATTATAGTCTTACCTTGTTTTTTCATGGTGTATAATGTTTGGAATTTCTATTGTGAAATTGGTTATGGTTTTGGTGACGTATTGACCGTAAAGTGTGGTTTTGGGTGTTTTTATGTGTGTTACGAGGCCATGGCTGATTGTTAGCATATAAGATGATCAAAATTATATTAAAATAAGTTTGATTATGATCATGGACCATTCATTGCTTAAAAAGACCCAAAAGAGACCCTTTTTGGCCGAAACGGGCACCCGCCCTCGCAGACGAAGTACCTGCGGGCGCAGGTGCCTATGGATACTGCCAAAGGTCACCTGCGTACGCAGGTCATCCACCTGTGGTCACAGGTGGCTTAGCGGATCGGCCCAGAACTCCGAATTGCTTGTTTTTGCATCCCTTTGGCCCCCCGAAACCCCTATACCCTTCATGGATGTAATTATCAACTTGTGATGTCATTTTAATGACTTTAAAGTGTCGTATGGAGGCCTGTTGGACTATGTTAAGTATGTATTATTTTTCATAAGTTGTTATGAGGCAAGTTTATAGGGTAATTGTGACGGAATGATAATGAGGAAGCGTAAAGGGTAAGTGTGGTGTGAAATGCTATCAATGTATAATCTTTTGGTCAATGTGTGTAATGTTATGGTGTTGTTGATATGGAAATGCAGTGTATTGTATTGCAAGGGATGACATGGCGTTATATGGTAGTCACAGAGTTCATTGTCGTCTTGTACGCCTGTATAGTGACTAGTTGCTAATTTAAGTTCCGGTATGAACTTGTATTGTAGAGTAAGACGTAAGGAAGAAGCTGGACTATTGTGTTCATATATAGACTCGTGTACTCATACTTGGAAGTGAAGGTATGTAAGGTTACTCTTCTATATCCTTCTGCAGCGTATGGTGTTTGTATTGTCATAGTACTCATTTGAATCCGAAATGCTCTAAGGTATTCCGTATTCGGTAATTGTCTAATGTTACACACATGTTTTCTACTCATTGGTCAATGGTGAATCATATGACTCATGCCCATTGGTTGACTCTTGTTCATTGGCTAACATGTCAAAAGTTCCAAATGTTCTAAGGTATTGCATCTCAGGTTGGTGAACAGTTGATATCCACATGTATCGTAATTAGTGATCATTATCCTAAGGTTCCAAAAGTTTTCCATTCCAAAGGGGTTCTATAGTATTCCAACTAAGGTTGATATATATTGTTATTCATATGTGTTTTACTCTTAGATGAAGTATGATTTACTTATCTCTTAGTTATTGACAGAAGTTCCTAAGTTGTCATGATGTTGTGGATTCCAAGAGAACTATCTCAAAGAGGGTAAGATGTAGAGAGAATCTAGTTATCTTGAAAAGCATTCTCTAACCATGTCATGTTCCAACGTCCAATATTTTTAGGAATATCTTTGTACCAATCTCAAAAGAGTAGTGAAGGAGATAAAGTGCGAACTAATATATCTATTCCTCACAAGTGAGTGTATCACTCTCTTGAAAGTAAGGAAGTGAAGCAAGATATTGAGGTGTGTTTCCAATTTTATCATGATCCTTAATGTGTTAATCTCTCACAAGTTAAAGTATCAATCTCATAAGAGTAATAAGAGAGGTGATGTGCAAGTTAATATAATTATTCCTCATAAGTGAAGATGTTGATCTCATGAAGTAAAGGAGTGAAGTGAAATGTGTATATAAGAGTGTGCTTAATTAATGTCATGATCTCTAATGTGTCACTCTCTTAACTATGTTAAGGAAACAAGATTGTAAAGAAGTAATGCGCATATAGTTACTTTATGTTTTATTGAGTATGGATCACAATAAAAAGGGTATAGGTCTAAGATGGTACTATTACGGTATACATTATTATCCACCTATAAGGTGATGAGCGGTATATATATTATAGCCCACCAAGGTGGAGGCCCGGTATTATTTATCTATTATAGCCCACCAAAGGTGGATGTCCGGTATTATTTATCTATTATAGACCACCAAAGGTGGATGTCCGGTATTATGCATATATATTATAGCCCACCAAAGGTGGAGGCCCGGTAATATATATTTATCTATTATAGCCCACCAAAGGTGGAGGCCCGGTATTATATATTTATCTATTATAGCCCACCAAAGGTGGAGGCCCGGTATTATATATTTATCTATTATAGCCCACCAAAGGTGGAGGCCCGGTATTATATATTTATAAGGTGATGATCCATAAGGTATTCTGAACCACTAACTGATTGAGTGAACGGTAACGAAGATAATGGTAAAGAAATGAGAATATATCCCTTGCGTGAAGATATATAAATAAACATGAAGATTGTTATAAAAAGGAGGATGGCAAGACTGATTGACCAAGTAATGAAATAATAGACGTAATGAACATGGTTCCACATATTCAGGTTGGAGGTCTATTCACATTAATTATTTCCCGTACGATTAATTTCTTGGCAGTATTTATGTATTATTATAGTTTCATATAGCCTTACATACTCAGTACTTTTTTTCGTACTGACCCCTCTTGGGGGACTTACCTTACATGCTGCAGGCACAGGTGTTAGTAGATCTCCGCAGTAGGCGATGAGATATCCGCAGATTGTTGGTGAGCTCCGGTTGATCCGGGGCTTTTTCGAGTCATTATGTATGTTGGTTTGATATTGTATATGAGTATGGAGCGGGATGTTGTCCCGACTCTAGGTTTGTCATAGTCATGTATTTGTAGAGGCTTTGTAGACTTATGTGGGAAGCTGAATGTAAGATATGTACGTTCATTCTGACATGATGGCCCCAACGGCCAAGTTTCCTAATATATATAGCATATGTTTCCATGTTCATATTTTCCGCATAGTTGCATAAGGAATAATACGATTCACACGATAATATGCATACGGAGGTTCAGGAGCAAAGATTGGTTCTCTCGGGCCATATCGACTTCGGGTGCCAATCACGCCTCGTTGGGATTCGGGGTGTGACAAGTTGGTACTTGTGTCTGTGCTGGAAGAGGGTCTTTAGGAGGCAGTATAGGATTTTGCATTTGGTTTAATTCAAAGTAAAGAACTCCAATTCTGTCTTGTAGTATCTGATTTTCTTCAAATAGTCTTTTCTTTTCTTCTTCAAGTTGTTCATTTTTTTGGTTCAGTCTTTTGAAACCTTCTGTCATAGCATTACAATGATCGCAAAAAATAATTTTATCTGTGTCTCTCTGTATATTAGATTGGGGAAAAATTACTGGGTTCTTTAATTCAGGTGTTATATAAAAATTAGGTCCAAGTTTACCTCTTGCATAA
This sequence comes from Capsicum rhomboideum, assembly GCA_031232105.1. Taxonomy (NCBI): domain Eukaryota; kingdom Viridiplantae; phylum Streptophyta; class Magnoliopsida; order Solanales; family Solanaceae; genus Capsicum; species Capsicum rhomboideum. The sequence continues at coordinate 49,132,181 of CP124717.1, read as the reverse complement.
TCTAAGGCTTCTGTGAGGTTATTAAACCCTTTGTATAGAGGATCTCTGAAGTCTCTGATAGAGTCTACTACTGGTATCCAGGTCTGATAAACATTTGGAGTCCTTCCCTGTATCACCACATAAAACTTAAACTTGTTATTTAAATTCTTTTATGTAAAATATTTGCTCAGGATTCATTACAGCTAAAAAATAGCTGACATCCCTGGGTGTCTTTTTATAAGCAATCCATAAATTGTCTAATAGACATTTCTGATTTTTCTCTATCCTTGTCTTGGGTCTTGCTTTAAAATTGAAATTTGATTCTGGATAACAAATTAAATTTTGTCTTTCAAACTGTATTTTTCAATCGTCTGATCTGGCATAGTCTGTGGTAAATTTAACATTGTCTGAGGTCTAAAATGGGTATTTCCCAAAAGTATCTGAAGATATCAGTGTGCATTTGAGTCTGAAGTGAAAGCCTTCGCTTTCCCTTTATTTGTACTCATGCTACAAAGAAACTTAGTTAGCAGTCTTTGGAATAAGTCTACTAAGTTTATAAGCAAGATTATTGTATTTTCCTTTGATATGTTCGAATTTAATATTATATATTGAAGTAGCATCAATAAAGTTCAACCATCTTCGTTTGCTGCTATTCTTTTCGCTTATTCTTTCATGAAATTTTACTATGGCTTCACAATCCGTTCGTACTAATATTTTTGGTTTATTTAGAATATATATTTTAAAGCTATTTAAATCATATATTACCGCTAGGATCTCTGCGTCTATGCTACTCATATTACCTTGTTCTTTATACTTTCCACTCTGATATGCACAGATGCGTTCGTCTTTTTTATTACTGTATTTATTACCTTTTGTTTTGAGGATGGCTCCCCATCCTTTGAAACTACCGTCGGTTTCTTTTATTAAGTAGTCTATTTCTAAGGGTAGGGCTAAATCTGGTATATTTTTTATCATTTCTTTAAGTTTTTGCACTATTTTAATGTCTTCTGTATTAAAAGTTTTTTGTCCTTTAGGCCCTGCCTTAGCGTAAAGTGATCCTGCTACTTTACCTAAGTCTTTAATAAATTGCCTTATGTAATTTAATATTCCTAAGAATTGTTACAAGTCTTTAGTTTTTTCTAGTTTGTCTGGCATTTCTAGAGCTTTTTTTAGCTATATGTGGTTGTAACTTGATTTTTCCTTCTCCTATAGTTATTCCGAGAAAATTAATGTATTGTTTACATAATTTCATTTTCTTTTTACTTATTATTATTCCATTTTCTATGAATAATCTAAAAATTGTCTGTAGATGTCCTGAATGTTCATTCATGTTATTGCTAAAGACTAAAATATCATCTACGTATACTAATACAAAATTCTTGTAGTTTCCAAAGATGTTATTCATTTTCCTTTTGGAAAATAGGTAGAGCAGTTTTAAGTCCAAATGGCATGACCAGCCATTCGAAGTGTCCTTCTGGACAAGTAAATGTTATCCATTCTATGTTGTCTTTATGCATCTTAACCTGCCAATAACCTGACTTACAATCAAACTTACTAAAGATCTTTCGTCCTTGAATTCTGTTTATTAATCCAGTCTTATCTGGAAGTTTGTAAGCATCCATTACAGTATTATCATTGAGTCTTTTGTAATTAATTACCATTCTTGCTTTTCCTCGCACTATCTCACTATGATTTCTTATCATGAATGTCGCTGATCTATGTCTTGATTTTGATTTTCTAATAACTCCTAGATCTAATAATTCTTTAATCTGAACTTGGAAATCTTTCAAATCTTCGTTCGTAGCTTCTATTGCTGCTGTCTTAATTGTGTATTCTGGATTTATAATTTCTAGTTTACATTCTATTTGATTTTCTCCCCAATGCTCTAGGGGGTTTTCTCCTATTATATCTATCTCATCTAATTTTTGTATAATTTTTTTGTAAATCTTCTTGATTTTTTATTTCTCCTATTTGCTGAATGCCTTTGTTGAAATTATAATTTCCTATATTTGTATCTATCAAATTATGGTTCTTTTATATTGTGTTTAATAATTCTTGCTCATCAAAGTCTATCTTTTCTGATATCAAGGTTTCTTTCTTGCAGGTGCAGTCTGTGCCTTTATCACAATGTTTATTATTTTCTTTTGTATTTTCTATTAAATGTCTATTCTTAGAGTCTTGTGTTATTTTTGTTTTTCTAGTTACTTTTCCTCCAAAGTATGCTAGAGTTATTGTAATATTTTTGGATATAATGACACCATCTCTTGATAGAAGACAACTTCCGTTGTTTTGTAACAAGAAATCTAATCCTAGTACAAAATCTACTTTTATTTTTAATTCTCTTTCCCATATGTAATTTAATTTGTATATTTACTTATAACTGTTACATGTATTAGTAAAAGTAATTGTTGCATTACTTACATAATTTTTATAAGTATTATATGTTCCATCCATTTGAATGGATATCTGTGGTGTTGCAAATTCTTTTATAAGATGTTTAGGTAAGATACTTGCGTTTATTATACTTTGTGTGCATCCTGAGTCTACTACTGCTAAAATTTCTTTTTCATAGTCTTGTATTCTTATTTTGGCCATTACTTTGATTATGCTTAACTTTTTATCTTCATTACATATTAATCCTTCAAAGTTTTCATTTAGTAATTCGGTTTCTTCTTCTATAATATTTTTGCCTTTTTCTAACTTTGCTATTCTTTCTTCTAATTTTTCTATTCTTTTTGTCAACATATTTATTTTATTGTCTACGCTATTTTCTATTATGTAGTCTTTTGATGGTTCACTAGGTGCTACAGTATTTACTATACTCTTTTGTATTACTTGTCCTCTTAGAGTCTTTTCTATACATGGAATACATCCTTCTACATAACAAAATTTACATTTTACCCTTCGAGTATTACTAGGATACCAATTACATATATAACATTGATTACAATCTAAGCCTTAATTCCTTTCGAATTCGTGTGCACAATCTGTTAATATGTTAACTAGAGTACAATCTTCTATTTCTATTATATTAACTGGAGAGAAATTTATCATGTTAATAGGGTCTATGTGTAAACTTTCAAGACTTACTTCATTTATCAAACTTTCATCTTCTTCTGAATCTGATGAATTTCTATCATTATAATCTATACTAACTATTGAATAAATACTTTCATTGTCTGACATATATTCATCTACATTGATTAATATTTCTTGGAAATCTTCTATTAACTGAGAATTTCTTGTTCTAGTATTATTTCTTTTAGGAAAGGTGTTAGCAAGATGTTCTGTACTTCCACATGTAAAGCATTCTAAAGTATTTTTATAACTTTTTCATTCTTGTATTTTCTAACATGTTTATTTTTGTCTAGGTATGGCTTTTTTGTCGAGGATTTTCTGAGATAGTAACTTTTCTTTCTGTAATTATTTCTCTGATATGGTTTCCTATATTTCTTGTTAGGTCTTTTCCTCTTTTGATAGTCTTCATCGTAATTCTGTGTAGTATATATACTCTTACAAAAGCTAGTTTCTTCTTTCTTTAATTATTTTTGTATTTGTATGTTGGCGCATTTTTCTTGTAATATTTTCATTATATGTTGTATTCTGTGTCCTATTGACCATCTAGCGTTCGGATTTTGCATTACTCCTTCTCTTTTACCCCATCTTTCTTGTATTTCTCTTCCTAATGCTCCTAGTAATTTATTAAAAAGTTTATTCCCTAGAGTCTGGTCAAAAGCATTTCTGTTTCTAGCACAAAAGAAGAAATAATCATTTAAAAAAGGTTTTATATGATGCCAACTACTGATACTTAATTGTTCTAACTGAATTAAAGATGTTTTCTCTAACACTAGTAGGCCGCTATTAGGGTCTTCGCCTATTATTAAACTATGTATTTTATTTGTAAAGTTATATGGGTTAGCTCCCATATTTACGAGGTCTTGAAATTCGTGAGGAAATTCTGATTTAAAAGCTTCCCATAATCCTTTTGCAGATTCTCCTAAAAAGGTCTCCATGTATCTATACATAGTTTCTGCATCTGTTTCTTGATATGTTTTAATATAGTCTACTACCACTATTCCTTTCCATATGTCTAGTACTGTGTTCCATTCTTGTGGATCTTGAGCAGCAATATTGAGTATTTTTCCTTTACCTCCTCCTTCTTGGAGTATTACTGGCTCTTCTATTGGCATTCTTTTTCCTACGGGTTTTACTCTTTCTGTTTTAATTTCTGGGTTAATTCTATACACTCTGTGTCTTTGTACATTTTCAGTATTTGTTTCTATAGTGTATCCTGGGGTTGTTCTTTGGAAAGGGCTTGAACTTGATGTGGTTGATTTCATAAATTCTTTAAAACTTTTTGTGGTATCATCGTCTTCATCATTACTATTGTCATCAATTCTATACCCTAAGTTATCTATTCTTAATTTACAATATCTAAAATGTTCCTCTACTTGGAAGATATCTATTTGTCCTTTTTTGCATCCTTTACATTTGAAAATTTTATTCTTATTTCCTCTGTATAGTTCATTAGCCTTTTGAATAGCTATGTCTACTTCATACTCTTTGGGTATTAATTCTACATTCATCATTTTTGTTCTTTATATCTCCTCTATTTCTTCGTCTTTCTGAGTTTCCATGTTATAGTCAATGAATCTAATTGAAGTTTGTCCTTTCCTATTTGTATACATTAAATGATCTGTGGGTTTTAAAATTTCTTGTTTCTTAGCATTTTCTAGGTTCCATTCTAATCCTGCATATGTTTCTGGGTCTATTTTTAAAGATGTAATTAACTTTATGCCTTTATTTCCCATTAATCCCACCACGTCTTCGACTTTTAGTTTAAATTTAGTGTTGCTGTTATTTGCTAATTTCCTTATAAATTCTAGGCAAACTAAAAGATTATTGCCACTACTCATGTCTTCGTATCCTTTGGTCTGGAATTATATTTTAATATGGTTTTCGAATTTGGATGAATTTATCATAAAGTCTGGACTGCAGTAGAAAATTCCACCATTATTAGTCATATCTACTTCTATTAAACCTATTATTGATCTCTTTGGGTCTGACCATCTGTCATCGTAGATGGTTATTAATACTTATGTTCCTAGATTTTTCCTAGTTAATCCCTTTAAACCTATGACTATTAATCCCATATGCATTAAGTTCATAACTGTTCTTCTTATTTCTTTTAAGGATTCTGAGCATATTAGCTTTAAGTTTTCTCTATTTTCTCCTATAACACACATTTGTTCTTCTCTGTAATGTCTATAAAGTTGAACTCTTTGTGAAAACATGCCAGCGTTATACAATACTTTTGTATTTAATAATTTTAGTCTATCTTATTGGAAAATCTGTATATCTTTATCTATGTCTATTACTTCATCAAGTTGTTGGCTAGGAGTTTGTCTTGAATTATTAGTCATTAGTCTGTATATCATGTTGTTTCCGAGTTTGTTTTGGACGAAGCTATTTCTAGGTCTCTCTTCTTCTGTTCTCCTACTTGATAAAAAGTGTCCATGATTTCTTTTTTCTTACTATTTGTGCTCTTTCTTTATTTGGTGTTACTTCAACTCTTTTCAATTGTTCTGTTAATTCGTTAATAGTACTTTCTGGTACTGGAGGAAATTTTTCTTTAATAAGTTTTTCTATGTTTTTATTGATTTCTTCTACACTGTTATCCTCAATTATTTGTGGAGTTTTTTCTTTTATTAATTTTTCTAAGTTCTTATTAACTTCTAATAATAACAGTATTATTTTATTATTTTATTTTATAATTATTTGGTCTGCTTTACCTGGGGCTAATAATCTATTAAACCTTTCGGGTTTGGATGGATTAATTCTCCTTGTTTAATTATTTCTTTATATAAAGGGTCATTCATGAAAGGGTTATATTTTTAATTTGTTCTAAACCTATCTTTAAGTCTCTTAGTTCTTTGTAGATATTTTTTAGCTCTTCTACTGGTTCTTTATTGTTTAATTGTCGTTTTTCTATATCTGATTGTTGAGCTTTTAGGAAGTCTAGATTATTTTCTATCTGGTTAAAAGTTTTTGTTTGTTTTTCCTGCAATTCTTCTAAGATTTCTGTTATTATCGATTATCTTTATGAATGCTTTCTCCTAAGTTTAATAATAGGTCTACTATACTATTTAAATGTGCGTCTTCACTATGTAGAGTATGTTCTCCGTAACAAAATTACACATAATTAAAGAACTATCTTTTAGACGTCTATATTTTTTCTCCGGTGGTAGTTGTAGATTGATGTCGCCCAAAATATGCCTCCTAAGAAGTATAAAACGGTCACTGTCAAATATAGAATCCAACTAGGTTGGGGTTGATCCCACAGGGAATAGGTCAAAGTTTATGTAGAATGCTAGTTTGAGTAACTGGTAAGTAAATAAAAACTGGGTTTTTTTTATAAGTAAGCAATAACGGTAACGGTTTCTGATTATAGAGTTTGTAGGCAATATGAGAAATACACTAGGACTGTGATCCCCAATGATTCCTAAACTCCACCGGTTACTTATGCTGACAAAACTGTCCTGCTATGTTGCATGCAAAATCTGACAAGATATGTTCATCTAAACGTTTTCGACCTTGGTTAGACGAATTTCACTCTTCTCCTCTCGGTTTTCGAGTGTCACACTACTAACCCTTGTCCTGGATCTCAGATAACTATTCCCGCTAAGGCTCAAGTTATTAGATGAAGGTTGATAGCTACGAATCTCTATTGTTATCTCCTTTTCCCAATCTCTACCTCTCTCTCGAGCAGGTCTAGAATATAGGCGAGTTTCTAACATTTGCAACCGTTAGAAGATCAATCACAATGAAGGAAATACCAATACATGCATTTACAACGGTTCAAAATTGCTTTGCACTTAACCTGTTTTGTTAATTCCTCATGGTTCACACAACCCTAGTTGATGAGTTTAGCTACTCATAATTGCAAGAACACAAGAAGGATTCAAAGATGAAAACATAATTGCACACTCACAATAATGAGGAAAAACTGAAATCTCAATTATGAATAAAACTCAAATCTAGGGTTTTTGATTACAAAACCAATAATATGTTTATAAACTCAGAAACAATAGAAAATATCTCTCAAAACAATGTACTGACTCCCTCTCGCACATAGGACTATACAGGGGTATTTATAGATACAAGGCTAATACTATCCTAATCAAAACAGGAGAACAAAGTCGGCAACTTCCACGGTATCTTGACTTGGTATCGTGGAACCAAGTCACGCCATGTAGGTGAGTTTCGTGGAAATCAGGCTCAATTAGACATCTTCAAAAGTTGACTCACGCCACCCTTTCACGCCACGTAGGTGTACTCACGCCACATGAGTGTTGCCGTGGAAATCAGACCACATTTGATCATCTCTGAAGATGACTCACGACAGCCACTCACGTCATGTGAGTGGACTTCACGGCACGTGAGTGGTGTCATGACTCCTTCTGTGGTGCAAATTCTTGTTCTTACATCTTCAGACACTTCGTTTTCGGGCGTGATTCTTCCTTTTCGATCATTTTGCCTTCAAAACCTGTATTCCTGCAATGTAGAACAGAAAACACATCATACCAACCAAATACACCCAAGTTATTGAATATTTTCCTTATTTTAAGCATCGAAAGTGCCATGTAACTATGGCGCATCAATACCCTCAACTTAGAACATTTTCATGTCCTTAAGCAAATAAAACAAAACAAACATATAAGATGCTTAATTAAGAGAAACCTAAGGGACCTATGGCAGTCTACTCGTTGCCTTTGGCACAAAACTTTTTTCGACCCCTCCTATTTGCAAATCAAAACCAAAGTGTGTATACAAGCAGCATAGTATCATGACACAGAAGGGATCAAGTGATGGCACCATATTATGCACAAACAACTAAGCATATACGCAATTGACGTTTCTCGAACAACTAGCAGCTAATAATGCAACCCATGTGCTCTCACAATCAAAGAAGTCCCATGCACTCACAGTATACTAATGAATCTCAAATTAGGGACTAGGTCAAAACACTCTCTCTCACAAAGAAGTTCAAACAGTGTGCATGAAATACCATAGGCTTGCTCTTATTTTCTATGCCTTAGTTTTTTGGACAGTTGGACTAGGATCACTATAGGACTTTAATCGGCTTGTAATATAGGCTTGGGGATGGGTATGGTACATATGGTTATGGTGACTCAACCCTCCTTAACACTACACTATTTTGGGCTCCACTTTTCAACCATTCTCATTTTTACACTCCCTTATTCTCCTTTCTTTTATTTTCAGATTTCGGGTGTGATTTTTCTCAAACTTCACAACACAATTTTTTTTTCTTTCTTTCACTTTATATATTTTTTTCTTTTTCTTCACACCCAAATTTGTTTTCTTTTTTCCTTTTATTACCCCCTTCTTCATACCTAAATCAATCTACGCACCCCTATAATAGCCACCCTCAACGTAGGCTATTTGCCTGAGTTGAGGTACACAGTGTCCAAGGAGGTACCAGGGCCAAGACAAGTTCATTGTAATTAAAATGGAAAGGTGAATAGGCTAATGAAAGAAATTGGTCAATTTAGGCCCAAAATCGGGATCAAGGGATATTTTGGTCGGGCGTTGAGGCTAAAAGTGTACTTGTTCAAAAATGGCCTATGATCCTTCCCTAACCACTATCCTCTAACCTAGGAAAGACTAACCGGGCAAGTTCTGGATCGCACACACAAAGTTAACTAAGTAATGACCTCTCACACACATAGCACAGGGTTACATTATCAACTACTACTTATCCGATTCATGCAATGCTAGCTATAGTTATTTTGTCTATAATCCTAGTGCCATAACAAGATCCAACAGCTATCACACATAAACATACTACACACACATACTTCAAAATAAAAAATTTCAGGAGGGGTATCCTTAACATTCAAAAAGCATAATTTTTTTTTTCTTTCAAAACTAGATTGGACTACAGTTCCCTTATTTTTCTCCTAATTCAATAAGAAACACATGAATATTATAAATAACACCCTAAACATGATGGTTCTACTATGATAGAACACTCGGGGGAAATGAAATACAACAACAAAAACCCCCAAGTGGTGGTACACCCTCACCCCAACTAACAATGGTGCACTACCCTCAGTGCATAGCTATCAATAAAACACAAGGGAGTGAAGATATACCTGTGTCACCCTAAGAGCCGAAAGTGGGCTCGCCCACATAGGGATCATCAGTATTCTCTGTGGGCGCTCTAGTAGGTGCATCCGATAGAGGGGGTGCCTGGCTAGAAGATGCACCGCATACCCGCTGCTCCTATGCAATCTGACTCGTATGGTACTTCAACCTGAAGGCCTTAACCACTCTCTGGAGATCACCCTCATACTCGTCACCACTGTCAACCTGGTCCTCCGGACTGCGTGGTCTCTTGCCTCTATCAATTGGAGGCTCCTCGTCGGCAAATAGATCTACCTCAAATGCCGGCCTCAGTGGGGCCAAAATTAGCATAGGTGGAATGACAGGAGTGCTGCTCGATGCCAAGGATCTAACCTCCTCTCTCAATGCTACCACCTCCTATGTCAATCCGGTCATATCAGGACCCTGTGCGAAACTCCTCTAGAAGGCCATCCGTGCCTCAAAGATATCAATCCTCCCATGCATCCCCCTCATAAACTGATCCATCGTCACAGTCATTCGGGCCTCCACCTTAGCCTCTACAGCCTCTACCATTTTCCTAACCCATGGCTTAAGCTGGGATACCAACTTAGACATCTGGGTCTCAGTGTGGGTCTGCCACTCGAACATCTGCGTCTGTCTATCAAACAACTGCTGCAGAAAGTCCCTCAAAACTAAAACCATACTAGAGGGAGGCGGTGGTGTTGTAGAGCCGGGTACCTCATCATTAATCGGGCCTATGCCCTCAGCAGGTACATGAACAGTCTCTAGTACCCTAACCGATACTGGAATAGGCATAGGTGTACTACCCGGCTCATCTCTATCTCCAAGACCTTAAAAAAAGGCTGCTCCTGATGACTCAGAAGGATGAGACCCTTGTGGAACAATGGGGTAAGATCCCCGCTGCTGCATCAAACCAATATCCGCTATACGGGTCACCTCTATATAATGATCGAGGGTAGGTAGCCTAGCCACACCCGCCCTATCACATAGATTCTGTATCAAGTAGGGGAACGTTATACTGGTATGGTCTCAAAAGGCCCGCTCATGAATCTCCCGTATGATGTATCTGGTAATATGAATATCATAACGCGCAAGGATGCTGGCTACCACCATAGCCTGGTCCAATTTAAGTGAATTGTCAGCATTAGTGGGACCCAACTGATACCGAACAATTGACCAACAAAATCTGTCGGTAAAATGGAGTGTGGACCAATTCCGAGCTCTAGCGACCAGGAGGCTCTACCATCCAACCAAACCCATACCGCTCAAACACAGCCCAAATATCAGGCAATGACTTCAACTCCTCCAGCCGATATCTGGGCTCCCCCATAATACTCCTCCGACACACACCACACTCAGTCAGCTTAGCATTTCTGTCATAAAAATCCCACATGCCCTCAACAACACCAGCGCTGGATATCCCATTTCTGTGAGAGAGTCGGGGCACTCTGTTCACCAGTGCCTAAAACAGATGTTGTAGCCTCAGCCACTGAAGTACCCTGTCCTGTCGTATTATCTGCAGAGCCTAAAACTGAATCATCCTCCCTTTCTTCAGACTAGGGGGCGGACTTGAAAGACTGATTCGAAACAACCGGTGCTACAGGCAGTGGAATGGGCTGAAGTGCAGCCCTAACAATAGCTTGGGCCCGAGTTTGTAACCTCGTAGTACGAGGTACTAATGCAGTATCATCATGTCCAATCTCAAACTCTTCCACAGACCCACTTTTTTCAGATTCAGTCCGTTCATCACGCAAACGGGTTGGTAATTCTGGATGAAAAATCAAGGTGGTCACTTTTGGGGTTTGATTTGGGCGGCATAGAATTGGGTTTGGGTCGGATTTTGGGTAGTTGGGTCGGGTTTGGGTTGGATTAGTACGTAGGTTTCAGATTTTGGGTCGGACTTGTAGGTAGGGTTCGGATTTAGGGTCGGGTTTGATAGAGAGTGCGTCGAATTTAGGTGATTGGGGATTGGAGAGGTAAGGGTTTTATTGGAATTCGAATTTGGTCTTTGAGGAATGGAAGAATCTTGGATTTATACGTTAGGAATGTGAATGTGTTAGGAATTAGGGTTTATGGTTATGAGTTTAAATTAGAGAAAGAGTAGGGTGAGTTTGGATATTTATCGGGTAGAGAAGGAGGATACCAAAATTTATATAAAGAAATAGGTCGGGTCAGGTCGGGTCTTCTGATGTCTGCAGGTTCACATAGGTCCCTGGTGTAGCTCAACTCCTGTATTTGTCAATGTCCTCTAATTTTTACGATACCACCAATGTGACGTGGGTATACCTACGTCGCGTGGGTACCTTGTCATAGGTAAGATTTAGAAAGTGAAATATTTGCTCTAATTTTCACGGCATAACTCACGTAACGTGGGTACTCTTACGCCACGTAGTACCCCTGTCGTGGGTCAGATTCTGCAGGTGGTATCGGTTGAATTTCAGCTAAGGTATCTGCCAATGCTTAGATCATAAACTAATTAGATCTTGGGTTTCCTCCCAAGTAGCACCTGATTTAATGTCGCGGCATGACTCGGCTAACTTGGATACTCAGACTTCACCAATCAGCCTATAGGTTGCCTCCCATAAAGCGCCTGATTTAATGTCGCGGCACAATGCAAGTGTCTTGATTACTCAGACTTCATCAAGATATCCCTTGGGTTTGCCTCCAGGGTCATCTAAAATATTTATTTCCAAAACCACCCTCATATCCTTTGCCTACTTCATAGTTCTGCAACTATTGAACGTGATTTCCTTATTATTCAATCTGAATTTTAGATCACCCGGCTCCATATCTACCAATGCTCTGTCGGTGGCTAAAAATGGTCTCCCCAAAATTATGGGCATCTCAAAATCGACCTCACAGTCCAAGACAACAAAGTCAGCAGGAAAGATAAAGTTTTCAACCTTGACCAAAACATCAAATAATACGCCTTCAGGCTTTTTGATCATACGATCTGCCATCAACAACCGCATCTTTGCTGGCTCGAGGGCTCCCAAGCCTAATTTCTTGAATACTGCCAGTGACATCAAGTTAATGTTTGCACCTAGATCACACAAAGCTCTAGCGAAGTGAACTGACCCAATTATGCATGGAATTGTGAAGGCACTGGGATCATCTTTTTTTTGCACAAGAGAACGGGATGCAATTGCACTACAATGGTGCAAATCACCAACAGACTCATAAAGAACAGTTCTCTTCTTTGTGACCAAGTCTTTCATTTATTTCGCATAACCTGGCATCTGTTCCAATGCCTCAACAAGAGGGATGTTTATAGAAAGTTGCTTCAATATGGACATGAACTTATGAAATTTTTCATCCTCCTTCTTTTTCTTCAAGCGCTGAGGGAATGGAGGTGGTGGCTTAGGAATGGGATTTTGCATTTGTGGGGCTTTCTTTTCTTTCTCGTTTTCAGCATTCATCTTATTTTCATCAGTCTAAGGCTTTTCAACTTCTTTCATGATCTCCCCACTAACAATTTTATTTTCATCCACCTTTTTCTTGAGACGTTGAGGGAAAGGTGGAGGAAGTTTTAGGAATGGAACATACTTCTTTAGAGCTTCCTTTACTTTTTTTATGTCATTCTTTTTCTCTTTATGATCACCCTCAACTTATTTGGCTGGCTCAATGAGAGTCATTCCACTTCTTGTTGTGATAGCCATACAATGAGCATCATTTTTTGGGTTCGGGATGGTTTTGCTCAGAAGTGTACCTAGTTGACGCTGGTTCAATGCCACCGATAACTGCGCGAACTATTGCTCTAACTGTTTGATGGCTGTTGAGCGAGACTCAACCTTTTGACTTATTCTCGAAATGTCTGACTTAATCTCTTTTAGACAGTTTTTTTGGCTTTCTGACCTCATAACCAATTTATTCATAAGGTCTTCAATCCTTGACTTTCCAGACTCAACATCGCGGCTACCTGGTGGTACGTAAAGACCATTTTTCTCTCTATAATCATCCTTCCTCCTCCAATCACTGTCACGATCTTATTCTCTATCCCTATATCCCAACTTGTTGTAGCTGTCTCCATAGTAGTTCCGACCTTGATTCCCTTGCCTCGAGTTCCAAGATTCACTATCATCATGTCTAGGTGTTTTACCTTGTGCACCTATAGCATGCACATTTTCAGCATCTCTAACCGCAATCTGTTCGGCCAGAAGACCAATTTCTGTCCTCAGCTGAGCTACCTCTTGAGCTATAGATTCGTCCAAAGCCCGTTGTGCTGCTGAGGCTCCAATAGCATATGTGCCAGCAGGTATATCTGCCTCCCGCGTATGCCACCCTCGGTTGGTCTTAGTGATACGATCTAATATTTCTGAAGCTTGTTCCCACCTCAGACTCATAAATGCTCCACCAGTGATAGTATCTGCTATAGCCTTAGTATTGACGTTTAAAGCCCTGTAGAAGATATCAAGTAAGTTTCTACCACTCATCCTATGATTTGGCACATTCTGCAGCTTCTTCTTGAACCTTATCCATGTCTCATAAAGTGCTTCGGAATGTAGTTGTCTAAAGTTGTAGATCTCATCCTTCAACTGCAGCATCTTGGAAGGTGGGAAAAACCTCTCCAGAAATTGATTTTTGAATTCTTGCCAAGTAGTGATGGATCCTCGTGGTAATTCTGCCAACCACAAGGTCACTTCTCCTGTTAGAAAGAATGGAAACAATCTCAATCGAATAGCCTCTTCGTCAACTCCAAGCAAATTATATGAGGTGCAAACCCTCACAAAATTCATCACGTACATGTTTGGATCATCAGTAGGAAGATCGACAAACACACCCTTAAAGTTTAGTAGGTGAATCATGGCACTGGTAATGTCAAACTTAGTGCCCGAAGGTAACTCGGGTGGAATAATGGCACCAGTCTCTATTGGCTCGAAGTAGGCCACGTCTTCTTCCTTAGGATCAACATAAACTGAAACATACGGTCTTTGAAGTGGTTATTGAGCTCTCAATCTTCGTTGTCTCTCTTCATCCTCAGCCAGTCGCTGGGCTTCCTCTTGCATAGCTCAATTATCTCTTTCTGCTTGTCTAAGAGCAGCTTGTCTAGCATGCTCTTCTCGTGTCAAACGAGCAGTAGTTTGATCCGTTGTTTCATGAACAACAGGATGAATTGGTTGATTATGAATGTCTCATATGGCGGCAGGATCCTGAACTTCTTCGGTATTCACCATTCTTCGATTAGCCCTCAGAGTCCTTTCTATTTCAAGATCAAGTGGAATTAGGGGATTGCCTTGACTCCTAGTATTTAAAATACACCAACGTATGCCCTTAAAAGTATGTAAAAAAAAAATCAATTAACTCCAACCAGTACTAATCAACTCCGTAACCGTATTCCCCAGCACCGACGTCAAAATTTGATGTCGCCCAAAATATGCCTCCTAAGAAGTATAAAGCGGTCGCTGTCAAATATAGAACCCAACAAGGTTGGGGTCGATCCCACAGGGAATAGGTTGAAGTTTATGCAAAATGCTAGTTTGAGTAACTGGTAAGTAAATAAAAACTATTTTTTTTTTGTAAGTAAGCAATAACGGTAGCGGTTTCTGATTATAGAGTTTGTAGTCAATATGAAAAATACACTAGGACTGTGATCCCCAATGATTCTTTAACTCCACCGGTTACTTGTGCTGACAAAATTGTCCTGCTATGTTGCATGCAAAATCTGACAAGATATGTTCATCTAAACGTCTCTCGACCTTGGTTAGACAAATTTCATTCTTCTCCTCTCGTTCTCCGAGTGTCGTACAACTAACCCTTGTCCTGGATCTTAGATAACTATTACCCCTAAGGCTCAAGTTATTAGATGAAGGTCGATGGCTTCAAATATCTATTGTTATCTTCTTTTCCCAATCTCTACCTCTTTCTCGAGCAGGTCTAGAATACAGGCGAGTTTCTAACGTTTGCAACCGTTGGAAGATCAATCACAATGAAGGAAATACCAATACATGCATTCACAGCGGTTCTGAATTGCTTTGCACTTAACCTGTTTCTTTAATTCCTCATGGTTCACACAACCCTAGTTGATGAGTTTAGGTACTCATAATTGCAAGAACACAAGAAGGATTCAAAGATGAAAACATATTGCACACTCACAATAATGAGGAAAAACTAAAATCTCAATTATGAATAAAACTCGAATCTAGGGTTTTTGATTACAAAACCAATAATATGTTTATGAACTCAAAAACAATAGAAAATATCTCTCAAAACAATGTACTGACTCCCTCCCGCACATAGGACTATACGGGGGTATTTATAGATATAAGGTTAATCCTATCCTAATCAAAACAGGAGAACAAAGTCGGCAACTTCCACGGTATTGTGACTTGGTGTCGTGGAACCAAGTCACACCACGTAGGTGAGTGTCGTGGAAATCAGGCTCAATTGGACATCTTCAGAAGTTGACTCACTCCACCCTTTCACGCCACGTAAGTGTACTCACGCCACGTGAGTGCTGCCGTGGAAATCAAACCACATTTGATCATCTTTGAAGATGACTCACGACAGCCACTCACGTCATGTGAGTGGACTTCACGGCACGTGAGTGGTGTCGTGAAGATTCTTGTTCTTTCATCTTCAGACACTTCGTTTTCAGGCGTGATTCTTCCTTTTCGATCATTTTGCCTTCAAAACCTGTATTCCTGCAATGTAGGACAGAAAACACATCATACCAACCAAATACACCCAAGTTATTGCACATTTGCCTTGTTTTAAGCATCGAAAGTGCCATGTAACCATGGCGCATCATAGATCTAAATATTCTAACTTTTTTAGAGTAGCTATCTTGTTTATCCTAATGATATCCAAATTGGTCTTTATTTATAGCTGTTTATCCACTTAATCAAACTTTGTATTCACTGTCTATACCTGCTAATTTTTAATTTATACTGTCTATTAGTTCTCTACTGGTCAGTACGTATCTATTGTTTATTAATTGTTCGTTTGATACTAAATTTCTTAAGGGTTGACCTATGTATTCTGGTCTTACTAATAATGTCCTATATTCCCGCAGTGATTTTCTTACTAGAGCTTTATTTATTTTTTCTTTACTGACCACTAACTTTCTATATTCGGTTATTGATTCTAGTAACTTATTTAGTATGCTATATTTTGTTTTTGTACGTTTTAAACTATATATCTGGGCTTTGTATATTAATAAATTAGCTTTTACTTCTTTAGTGAAAGGATGTTGTTTCATAAAGTTATCCTAAAGGTAGATGTTTAACCTGATTTTGTATGTAATGCTGATAAAGCCAAGCTTCTTTTATCCGTATAGAGACACGATATATATCTAGCATTAACCTTTTCCTAACTCCTTTTAAAGCTAATTTATTTCTATACAAAGCGCAGATATATAGTTTAAAACGTACAAAAATAAAATAAGCATACTAAATAAGTTACTAGAATCAATAATCGAATATAGAAAGTTAGTGGTCAGTAAAGAAAAAATAAATAAAGGTCTAGTAAGAAAATCACTGCGGGAATATAGGACATTATTAGTAAGACCAGAATACATAGGTCAACCCTTAAGAAATTTAGTATTAAATGAACAGTTAATAAACAATAGATACGTACTGACTAGTAGAGAGTTAATAGATAGTATAAATTGGGAATTAGCAGGTATAGACAGTGAAATACAGAGTTTGATTAAATGGATAAACAGCTATGAAGAAAGACCAATTCGAGTATCATTAGGATAAACAAGATAGCTACTCTAAAAAAATTTGAATATTTAGATCTACAACTACCACTGGAGAAAAAATATAGACTTCTAAAAGATTGTTCTTTAATTAGGTGTAATTTTGTTAACGGAGAACATACTCTACACAGTGAAGATGCGCATTTAAATATTATAGTAGACCTATTATTAAACTTAGGAGAAAACATTCATAAAGATAATTCTATAATAATCGAAATCTTAGAAGAATTACAAGAAAAACAAACAAAATTTTTTAACCAGATAGAACATAATCTAGACTTCCTAAAATCTCAACAATCAGATATAGAAAAACGACAATTAAACAATAAAGAACCAGTAGAAGAGCTAAAAGATATCTATAAAGAACTAAGAGACTTAAAGATAGATATAGAAAAAATTAAAAATATAACCCTTTCATGAATGATCCTTTATATAAAGAAATAATTAAACAAGGAGAATTAATCCAGCCAACCCGAAAAGTTTAATAGATTATCAGTCCCAGGGTAAAGCAGACCAAATAATTATAAAAAAAAATAATACAATAATACTGTTATTATTAGAAGTTAATAAGAATTTAGAAAAATTAATAAAAGAAAAAAATCCACAAATAATTCAGGATAACAGTGTAGAAGAAATCAATAAAAACATAGAAAAACTTAGTAAAGAAAAATTTCTTCCAATACCAGAAAGTACTATTAACGAATTAACAGAACAATTGAAAAGAGTTGAAGTAACACCAAATAAAGAAAGAGCACAAATAGTAAGAAAAAAGAAATCATGGACATTTTATCAAGTAGGAGAACAGAAGAAGACAGACCCAGAAATAGCTTCGTCCAAAACAGACTCAGAAACAACATGATATACAGACTAATGAATATAATTCAAGACAAACTCCTAGACAACAACTTGATGAAGTAATAGACATAGATAAAGATATACAGATTTTCCAACAAAATAGACTAAAATTATTAAATCCAAAAGTATTGTATAACGCTGGCATGTTTTCACAAAGAGCTCATCGACCTAACCCTTGCTTTTGTATAATTCTTTTTCTCTATAATATAGAAAGGATGGTTTCGACATGACTGTTTAATGCCATTTCCAGAAAAAGGTTGAGGATAGTTTTGACATTGAATGTTAATTATCAATGCTACTTATGTGTCTTTTAGTTGTTTATCCATATTTTTACGTAGCAGTTGTATATCATTCCTGTCATTTTATAGGAGATGGCTTCCATTTCTTATAGAGAAAATACATAAAATCTTCCTAAACTTTTCCTTTAAACTTACTTTAGCACTTTAACTTTACGGATAATTCTTTACCCTCCTATTCTTGTCGATAGTATATTAAAATCTCCCTAAGAGGTGACGTGACAGAGAAAGTGAACTCACCTTCTCAAAAACGTGTGAGAAGATGAAAAACAAAGTTTAAACTAATAAAATCATACACATGCCATTTTTTTATTGACCAATTTATAACTAGTACTCTTAATATCTTTTTTTGATATATTAATACATATTTTAATTATGTCAATTTTAATATTGTTGGAAATTTGTGGGTTCCACTTTTTTTTACTTTTTACTTTTTACTTTTTCTTAATTTTATTGTCTTCTCCACATATCTTCTTCTCCATTGGAACCCAAAAACCTCCCCCATTTTTTATTTACATTTCATCACCATTTTAGAGTAGAGTTTTAAGGAAGAAAGGGAGGTATATCATTAGAGTTGGCACAACTATATCACCATCTTTATGGCCAGAAATTTTCGGTAAAACCACCAATAGATACGATTGCTCTTTTTTCTGATCAAATTTGTTCGCACTGTTTAGATTTGTAGCAAGATCATTTGAGATCCCATTTCACATAGGGTCAATTCTTTTAGTCTTTCACCCACCGCATAAGATCAAAAACATACCCAGCGTGGAGGCGTCTCATCAAGCTGAAGAATCACGAATTGGAGCCTCTGGATAATCTTTTTGGTATAAACATAAATGGATTAGTGTCGTGCGTGGTGAAAAGAGTTCAGATTTATGAAAATTGCAGTAATAGGTTTGCTAAGTGTATTTAGGAGAGGAAGGGTTGATTTTTAAAAAAAAATCATATTTGAGACTTTTAAATATGAAAAAGTGAATGATAAAAATACAGGGCAACCCGGTGTACTAAAGCTCCCGCTATGTGCAGGGTCCGAGGAAGGATCCCACCACAAGGGTGTATTGTATGCAGCCTTACCTTACATTTCTGTCAGAGGCTGTTTTCAAGGCTTGAACTCGTGACCTCCTGATCACATGAAAACAACTTTATCATTTACTGATGTCACCCAAAATATACCTTCGAAAAAGTACACTGCGGTTGCTGTAACAAATATAGAACCCAACTAGGTAGGGGTCGATCCCACAGGGAATAGGTTGAAGCTGTTTAGAATACTAGATGGAATAATTGGAAAGTAAGTAAAACATGGGGGTTTTGTGAATGAATAGTAACAATGACGATTGCTGGTTGTATCGAGTTTGTAGACAGTACTAGAAATACACTAGGACTGTGATCCCCAATGATTCCTTAACTCCACCGATTACTTGTGCTAACAAAATCGTCCCGCTATGTGGCATGCAAAATCTGACAAGATATGTTCGTCTAAACATCTCTAAACCTTGGCTAGACGAATTTTACTCTTCTCCTCTAGGTTTCCGAGTGTCACACTACTATCCCTTGTCCTGGATCACAGATAACCATTCCTGCTAAGGCTCAAGTTATTAGATGAAGGTGGATAGCTTCAAATCTCTGTTGTTATCTCCTTTTCCCAATCTCTACCTCTCTCTCGAGCAAGTCTAGAATACAGACGAGTTTCTAACGTTTACAACCATTAGAAAAGCAATCACAATGAAGGACATAACAATACATGCATTCACAGCGGTTCAGAGTTGTTGTGTACTTACCCGATTTCGTTTATTCCTCATGGTTCACACAACCCTAGTTGATGGGTTTAGCTACTCATAATTGTAAGAACACAAGAAGAATGCAGAGGTGAAAACATAATTGCACACTCACAATAATGAAGAAGAACTGAGATCTCAATTATTTAAAACTCAAATTAGGGTTTTTGACTACAAAACCAAGGTTATGTCTATAATCCCCAAAACAACATGAAATAGCTCTCAAAATAATGTAATGACTAACTCTCGCACCTAGGACTATACAGGGGTATTTATAGATACAAAACTAATCCCATCCAAACAAAAATAGGAGAACAGAGTCGGTAACTTCCACGGTATCATGACTTGGTGTCGTGGAACCAAGTCACGCCACGTAGATTGATGTCGTGGGAATCAGGCTCCATTAGATGTCTTCAGAAGTTAAGTCACGACATGATTCCATGTCACGTGGACGGTAGTCACATCACATGACTCCTACCATGGAAATCAGACAACAGTTTCAGTCTCTGTGGTGGACCCACGCCAGCCACTCACGTCACGTGAGTGGCAGTCAGGCCACGTGATTTGTGTCGTGGGGGTCCCTGTCTTGTGCAGGTTCTTGTTCTTTCTTCTTCTGACACTTCGTTCTCGGGCTTGATTCTTCCTTTTTTTTGATCATTTTGCCTTTAATACCTGTTTTCCTGCATAGTAGGACAGAAACCACATCATACCACCAAAACACACCCAAGTTATTGCATATTTTCCTTGTTTTAAGCATCAAAAGTGCCATGTAACTATGACACATCAACACCCTCAACTTAGAACATTTGCATGTCCTCAGGCGAACAAAACAAAAATACACATACACAATGCTTAACTAAGAGAAACCTAAGGGACCTATGGCAGTCTACTCGTTACCTTTGGCACAAAACTTTTTCCGACCCCTCCTGTTTGCAAATCAAAACCAAAGTGTGTATACAAGCAGCATAGTATCATGACACAGAAGGGATCAAGTGATGGCACCATATTATGCACAAACAACTAAGCATATATGCAATTGACATTTCTCGAACAACTAGCAGCTAATAATGCAACCCATGTGCTCTCAAAATCAAATAAGTCCCATGCACTCACAATATACTAATCAATATCACCGTAGGGATGAGGTCAAGACACTCACTCTCACAAAGAAGTTACAATAGTGTGCATGA
This sequence comes from Capsicum rhomboideum, assembly GCA_031232105.1. Classification (NCBI taxonomy): domain Eukaryota; kingdom Viridiplantae; phylum Streptophyta; class Magnoliopsida; order Solanales; family Solanaceae; genus Capsicum; species Capsicum rhomboideum. Next base: position 49,111,216 of record CP124717.1, on the reverse strand, counting down.
AATACCATAGGCTTGCCCTTAGTTTCTATGCCTTAGTTTTCAGACAGTTGTACTAGGATCACTATAGGACTTTACTCGACTTATAATGTAGGCTTGGGGACGGGTATGGTACATGTGGATCTGGTGACTCAACCCTCCTTGACACTGCACTATTTTTGGCTCCAACTTCCAACCTTTCTCATTCTTATTCTCCCTTATTCTCCTTTCTTTTATTTTCTGATTTTGGGTGTGATTTTCCTCACTTTCAAAACAAAATTTTCTCTTCTCTTTTTTTTTTCTTTTTTCTTTGCAATTTCTCTTCTTTTCACTCTATATTTTTTTCTTTTTCTTCACACCCAAACCGACTTTCTCTTTTTCTTTTATTAACCTCTTCTTCATACCCACCTCAATCTACGCACCCCTATAATAGCCACCCTCAACTTAGGCGATTTGCCTGAGTTGAGGTACACAGTGTCCAAGGAGGGACCAGGGCCAAGATAGGTTCATTGTAAAAATGGGAAGGGGAATAGGCTAATGAAAAAAATAGGTCAATTAAGTCTCAAAATCGGGATCAAGGGATATTTATTCATTTGGTTTGGCATTTAGGCTAAAAGTGGAATTATTCAAAAACGGCCTATGATCCTTTCCTAACCACTATCCTCTAACCTAGGCAAGACTAACCAGGGAAGTTCTAGATCGCACACACACAGTTAACTGAGTAGTGACCTCACACACACATAGCACAGGGTTGTATTATCAACTACTACCTATCCGGTTCATGCAGTGCTAGCTATAGTTATTTGCCTATAATCCTAGTGCCATAACAAGATCTAACAACTGTAACACAAAAGCATGTTATTTATACAATTCAAAACCAAAATTTTCAGGAGGGGTATCCTTAACCTTCAAAAAGCATAATTTTCAAACTAGACTGCATTAAAGTTCCCGTATTTTTCTCCTAATTTAGCAAGAAACACATAATAATGTAAATATAAACCTAAACATATCGGTTCTACTATGATAGCACACTCGAGGGAAAAGAAACACGGCAACAAAACCCCCCAAGTGGTGGTACACCCCCACCCCCAACTAAATATGTTGCAATGCCCTCAATGCATCGATATCAATCAAATACAAGGGAGTGAAGACATACCTATGGTGCCCTAAGCACCGAAAGTGGGCCCGCCTGCTTTGGGATCATCAACTTGCTCAGTCGTAGGTGCATTCGATGGAGGGACAGCCTGACTGGCAGATGAAACACGCGCCCTCTGCTCTGCCTCAATCTGGCTCGCATGGTGCTCCACCCGAAAGGCTTTAACCGCCCTCAATCCTCCCATGCAACCCCCATATGAACTGATCCATCGCTGCAGTCATCCTGACCTCCACCCTAGCCTCCGCAGCCTCTACAGTCGTCCTAACCCAAGGCTTAAGATGGGATACCAACTTAGCCATCTGGGTCTCAGTGTGGGTCTGCCGCTCGAACATCTGTGTCTGTCTGTCAATCAACTGCTGTAGAAAGTCCCTAGACACTGAAACCATCCCAGAAGGAGGCGGTGGAGCACTAGTACTGGGTACCTCATCATCAATAGGGCCAGCACCCTCAATCTGTACAGGAATAGTCAAATGTACCCTAATCGATATGGGAATAGGCATAGGGGCACTACTCGGCTCATCCAGGGCTGCGCCCGCTGACTTAGATGGTTGTGACCCTCGTGGAAGAATGGGGTGTGAACCCCTCTGCTGCATCAATACAATATTCGCAATGTGGGTCACCTCGATATAATGGTCGAGGGCAGGTATCCTGGCCACCCTCGCCCTATCACACAGCCCTTGGATCAGGCATGGGAAGGGTATACTCGTGTGATCTCTGAAAGGCTGCTCGTGGATCTCCCGCATGATGTACCTCACAAAATGAATCTCATAACCAACCAAGATGCTGGCTACTACCACAGCCCGATCAAATGTGAGTGAGTTGTCAGCATTGGTTGGACCCAACCGATGCCAAACCACATACCAACAGAATCTACCAGCAAAATAAAGCATGGACTTTATGATGTCCAGGTTACCAGTCACCCAACTAGACGCCACACCATCTTCAACTATGTACCCCGCAATCCATTTAAGCAGCTATAATTTCTGCTCCGCATCTCACATCCTAACTCTATCTCTGACAGTGTCCATCCTATGATTAAATTCAACAGTGGAAGCTGGAAGTGGATGGTCAGCCCCAAATAAGAAGCGGTGAATGGTCTGCTCCAAAATATCCATGCAGGTACCACAAACCATGATGTGAGGCAAAAATGGCTGCAAAAGATATCGCTGCCTAACAGGAGTGCTCAAGTCAACCGACGCAGCATAAGAGGCATAAAACTCTCAGACTAACTCTGAGCTATAACGGCCAGAAGGCTGCGCCATCCAACCCAATCCATATCTCTCAAAAACAGGCCATATGTCAGGAAGTGTCCTCAACTCATCCACCCGGTATTGCGGCTCCTCCATAATGCTCCTTCAATACACACCCCTCTCTGTCAACTCAGCATCTCTATCATATAAGGCATGCATGCCCTGCATATACCAACGCTGAACCTCCGTACTCTGTGCGGGAGTCGAAGTACTCTGGGCACCAGAACCAGTAATAGAAGTTGTAGCCTCCGCCGCAGATGTACCCTGACCCGTAGCATCATCTACAAAGCCGAACGCAGAAGCATCCTCCCCTTTTTCAAACTGGGGGAGGACTCAGAGGACTCATCCGAAATAACCGGCTCGACAGGTGGTGGGGTAGGCTGACGGGCTACCTGGGTAGCAGCTCGGGCCCGCGTATGTAACCTCGTGGTTGGAGGTACCAAAGCAGTGTCATCATGGCTCACATCAAACTCCTCTACGGACCCACTTCTATCAGACTCAGTCGGTTCATCACGCAGACATGGTAAATCCAGATTTTTGGTGCGAATCTGGGATGAGGAATCAAGATGGTCACTTTTGGTGTTTGATTTGGGAGGCATGGTAATGGGTTTGGATCGTATTTTAGGTATATGGGTCGGTTTTGGATCGGATTTTGGTGTGGGGGTCGGGTTTTCAAAATTTATGGGTAATTTAGATCGGATTTATATATATTGGGATCGAATTTGGGCAAATTAGAGCGTGGGGGGGTCGAATTTTGTGAATGAGGTGATGGGAGTGTCGGATTTTGGTTGATGGAGTAGAGAAATATGTGAAATTAGGGTTTAATTAGAAGGATTTAAAGTATAGAAATAATGGATTCTTTTTGGGTTTTGTATCGGGTGGAGAAGATGGGAACCAATTTTATTTTAGGAAAATGGGTCGGGTCGGGTAGTATTTGGTCCATCTGGAACTTCAAATATCACGGTACAACCCACGTGACGTGGGTTGGACTCACGTCACGTGGGTCCTAACGTAGGTAGATCCTGAGTCTAAAATGATCTTCTGATTTCCATGCTACGACTCACGTGACGTGGGTTAGACTCACGTCACGTGAGTCCTGCCGTAGTTAAGATCCTGAAACCTGAAAATTGTCTCTGCTTTTCACGGCACCATCTATGTGGCGTGACTGATACTCACATAACGTAAGACATGGCGTGACTGGTACTGAACCACTTCATGTAAATTTTCCGACTTTCAGCTACTGCTCCTCTGATAATCAGATCTCCATATAACAATATCTTGGGTTGCCTCCCAATCAGTGCTTGATTTAACATCGCGGCACGACTTGGCTAACTTGGATACTCAGACTTCACCAATTAGCCCATGGGTTGCCTCCCATGAAGTGCCTAATTTAACGTTGCGGCACGACATGGTTAGCTTGACTACTTAGACTTCATCAAACTCAAGTTCCTCAACTATCTTTATCTCCCCCATAACTCCCACATAATGCTTAACACACTGTCCATTGACTTTGAATAGAACATTATCTGCTCCTTTTAGCTCAATATCCCCATGTGAGAATACCCTAACCACCGTGAATGGGCCAGACCATTTGGACTTTAATTTTCCAGCAAATAAGCGAAGCTTGGAATTATATAGTAGCACCAAATCTCCCAGGTGAAACTCTCGATTTTCAATTCTACGATCATGATACAATTTCATCTTTTCTTTATATAATGCTGAACTTTCATAAGCCCGGAGATGAAATTCATCTATCTCATTTATCTGCTCAAGTCTCAATTGAGCCGCCTCACTCCAGTCTAAATTCAACCTCTTCAAAACCCACAAAGCCTTATGTTCCAATTCGACGGGCAAAAGGCAAGATTTTCCAAAAACCAACTGATATGGTGATGTACCAATTGGTGTTTTGAAAGCAGTTCGATATGCCCATAACGCATCATCCAATCTTCGAGCCCAATCAGTCCTGTTGGCATTAACTATTTTTGCCAAAATAGACTTGATCTCGCGATTTGACACCTCAACCTACCTACTTGTCTGAGGATGGTAAGGTGTTGCCACCTTATGTTTAACACCATATTTTTCAAGCAGGGCCTTGAACAGATGATTGCAAAAGTGGGATCCTCCATCACTAACAATAACTCGGGGTGTCCCAAATCGTGAGAATATGTTCTTTTTCAAGAATGCTGTGACACTTCTCCCTTCGTTATTAGGAAGGGCCATTGCTTCCACCCACTTAGAAACGTAGTCAACAGCTACCAAGATGTATTTCATTCCATGCGAGCTCACAAAAGGGCCCATAAAGTCAACTCCCCACACATCGAACAATTAGCTCAAGTATAGTTGTCATGGGAAGTTCGTGTCTGCGTGAAATATTCCCTTGCCTTTTACATTGGTCACAAGCGCGAGCATAATCCTGAGCATCTTTGTAAATGCTGGGCCAATAGTACCCACATTGCAAGATTTTATGGTCAGTCCACACACCTCCATGATGACCCCAACTGGAAATGAGTGACATGCTTCCAAAATACTCATCATCTCAACCTCTGGGACACATCTTCGAATTATTCCATTAGCACACACCCTGAACATATACGACTCATCCCAGAAGAATTTTCTTAGCTCATGCATGAATTTCCTTCTCTGCTGATATGACATATCTTTCGAAACTAGATCACTTGCCAAGAAGTTGGCAAAATCAACAAACCAAGGGATTAAGTCTTGGGATGCTGCTAGTACTTGCTCATCTGGAAAAGTATCATCAATCTCAAGATCATCCCTTAATTTAAGCATAGACTCCTCCTCAAGGCATGATAGATGGTCATCAACTTGATTTTCTGTCCCCTTACGATCCTTGACTTCAAAGTCAAATTCTTGCAATAGAAGTACCAATCGAATCAATCTTGGCTTAGCATCCTTTTTCGACATAAGATACCGAAGAGATGCATGGTCTGTATGCACAATCACCTTCGTACCTATCAAGTAAGATCTGAATTTCTCAAAAGCGAATACTACAGCCAACAATTCTTGCTTAGTCACAGTATAATTCTTTTGAGCTGGATTAAGCACTTTGCTAGCGTAGTAAATTGGATGTAACATCTTTTCACGTCTTTGGCCAAGGACTGCACCTAAAGCCACTCCACTAGCATCACACATAACCTCAAAAGGCTTAGTCCAATCCGGTGACACAATAATAGGGGTTGAAACCAACTTCTCCTTAAGACACTCGAATGCTTTAAGACATGCTTCATCAAACACAAACTTCACTTATTTCTCTAACAGTTTGCATAAGGAATGTGCAATCTTGGAGAAATCCTTGATGAATCTTCTATAAAAACCAGCATGAGCTAAGAAACTTTGAATACCTTTTACAGAGATAGGTCGGGGTAGCTTCTCAATTACTTCAATCTTCGCCTTATCCACCTCAATGCCATTCTTTGAAATTTGATGCCCCAATACGATACCCTCATTGACCATAAAGTGACATTTTTCCCAATTCAGCACTAAGTTGCACTCCTCGCGTCTTTGTAGGACATTAGCAAGATGAGCCAAACAACCATCAAACGAGTCTCCCACAACAGAAAAATCATCCATAAAAACATCAATAGTGTCTTCCACCATGTCGGAGAAAATAGACATCATACAGCATTGGAAGGTGGCCGATGCATTACACAAACCGAAAGGCATCCTCTTGAATTCGAATGTACCGTATGGACAAGTGAAAGTGGTCTTCTCTTGGTCTTCGGGGGCAATAAAAATCTGATTATACCCTGAATATCCATCAAGAAAACAATACCATCCTTTACCAGTAAGACGGTCTAACATATGGTCCATGAAGGGCATAGGAAAATGATCTTTCTCAGTCCAAGAATTCAGCTTTCGATAATCCATGCAAACTCTCCATCCAGTCACCGGCCTCATTGGAATTAACTTATTTTTGTCGTTTGGAACCACAGTGATTCCTCCCTTTTTCGGCACACACTGAACTGGGCTCACCCACTTGCTATCAGCAATAGGGTAAACCACTCCTGCATCTAACCACTTGATGATCTCTTTATTCACAACCTCTTGCATTGGTGGGTTCAGACGACGCTGGTGCTCAATGCTAGGTATACATTCAGGAACAAGATGGATCTTATGAGCGCAAATGCCTGGTGGAATACCTATGATATCAGTAATGGACCAACCAATGGCCCTCTTAAATCTTCTCAATACTGAAACTAAAGCCACTACTTGTCAATCCACCAGTTTAGCAGAAATAACCACAGGTAAGGTATTGTTGTCTCCCAAGAATGTGTAGCGAAGGTGGGCCGGAAGAGCCTTAAGCTCTAAGCCTGGAGGCTCCTCAAAAGACGGACGAGCTGGTGGGGTTACCCTATTCTTCAAATTGAGATCCAGTTTCTTTGGAGCATAAGTGTATTCTCCTTTACCAATGAGTGCACCCACCATCTCATCGTATTCTTCAATACCATTGTCATCAAAATTCATAATCACAGCCGCAAGAGGTTCTACCCCCAACCTTTCTTCAAGAGACACAACAACCTCACTATCTCAACTGTATCTATCACTGAAATCACCCGCTTATCTCTTGGCTGCTTCATTGAACGCCAGACATTGAAATTAACCTGTTCATCATTCAATCTAAATTTTAGCTGCCCTGTTTCCATATAAACCAATGCATGACCAGTGGCAAGGAATGGTCTTCCCAATATGATGGGAACCTCTAAGTCAACTTCACAATTGAGAATCATAAAATCAGTCGGAAAGATGAAAGATGCAACCTTCACCAAAACATCGTACAGAATGCCCACCGACTTCTTCACAGTCCTATCATCCATGAGAAGTCTCATAGAGGTTGGTTTTTGTGCTCTCAACCCCAACTGCTTGAAAACAGCTAATAGCATTAGGTTGATGCTAGCACCCAAATCACACAGTGCTTTAGCAAAGTCGTAGGACCCGATAGTACAAGGAATTGTGAAAGCTCCTGGATCCTCCTTCTTTTCAACTAGGGAATGTGAAGCAACTGCACTACAATGATGTATGTTATCTGCTGGCTCAAAACTGATAGTTCTCTTCTTTGTCGCTAAGTCTTTCATAAACTTCACATAACCTGGCATCTGCTCCAATGCCTCCACAAGAGGGATGTTTACTGACAGCTCCTTCAACATTTTGATGAACTTCTGATATTTTCCTTCCTCAGCCTTCTTCTTCAATCTTTGAGGAAAGGGAGGAGGAGGTCGTGGTTGTGGTACCTCTTTTTCCTTTCTCTTTTCAGATTTTGCATTATTGTTGTCATCATGATGATTTGGAACCGTGTCACCCTTTGAATTATCCATCTCTAACTCAGCTTCTACATCAATAACCACTGGTTCCTTATTCACACCACTGTCGGCAGGAATAGGTGGATCTGTCATGCACTTCCTACTTCTAGTAATGGCGAGACAATGACTATCATTTTTCGGATTCTGGACGATATTGCTTGGAAGGGTGCCTGGCTGACGTTGATTTAGTGCCAATGAAATCTGCCCAAATTGTTGCTCCAACTGTTTAATGGTAGTCGAGTGAGACTCCACTTTCTGACTTATGCCCAAAATATCAGTCCTAATCTCCTTTAAGTAATTTTCCTGGCTCTCTGCTCCTTTGACCAGTTTATTAAGAAGGGCCTCCATCCTTGAATTTCAAGACTCCTCATCACGTCTTCCCGGTGGTACATAGAGGTCATTCTTCTCTCTATAATCATCTTTTCGCCTCCAATCACTGTCACGGTCTCTTTCTCTATCTCTGTATCCCAACTTGTTGTAATTGTCTCCATAATAGTTCCGACCTTGATTCCCTTTCCTTGAGTTCCAAGAGTCTTGATTAGACCGTTGGCCCTTGGCTTGGAAACCCGCCACTTCTCGATCTAGATACTTAGCCTCTTCATCCGACTCATTAACATCATGTCTAGCAGATTTCCCTCGTGTACCTACAGCATGCACCTTTTTCACATCTCTGGCCGCTATCTGTTTATCCAGAAGACCAATTTTGATCCTCAACTGAGCGACTTCTTGAGCCACAGATCCATCCAAAGCTCGTTGTGTTGCTGAGGCTCAACTAGCTATGTGCCAGCCGGTGTATCTGCCTCCTGAGTATGCCATCCTCGGTTGGTCTTAGTGATACGATCTAAGATTTTTGAAGCTTGATCCCACCTCATTCTCATAAATGCTCCACCAGTTATAGTATCTACTACAGCCTTAGTATTTACGTTTAGCGCCCTGTAGAAGATTTCAAGTAAATTTCTACCACTCATCCTATAATTTGGTACATTTTGCAGCTTCTTCTTGAACCTTATACATGCCTCATACAGTGCTTCAGAATGTAATTATCTGAAGTTATAAATCTCGTCCTTCAGCTGCAGCATCTTAGAAGGTGGGAAAAACCTCTCCAAAAATTAATTTCTCAATTCTAGCCAAGTAGTGATGGAACCTCGTGGTAATTCTACCAACCACAAGGTCGCCTCTTTTGTTAGGGAGAATGGGAACAATCTCAATCGAATCGCCTCCTGATCAACTCCAGGCAAATTATATGATACGCAGACCCCCCTAAAATTTATTACGTGCATGTTTGGATCATCCGTAGGCAGACCGACAAACACACCCTTTAAGTTTAGCAGGTGAATCATAGCACTGGTAATGTCAAACTTAGTACCTGGAGGTAACTCAGGTGGGATGATGGCACCGGTCTCAACTGGCTCAAAAAAAGCCTCATCCTCATCTTCTGGATCGTCATAAACAGGCACATGTGGTCTCGGTTGTGCCCTCAGCTATCTTTTTCGCTCTTCATCCTCAACCAGTTGCTGTGCTGCTTCTTACATTGCTCGATTATCTCTTTCTGCTTGTCTAAGAGCAGCTTGCCTAGCCTGCTCTTCACATATCAATCGAGCGATAGTTTGTTCCATTGTTTCATGACCAACTGGTTGAATAGGTTGGTGACGAATGTCTCCCGCAGCTGCGAGATCCTGAACTCCTTCAGTATTCACCATTCTTTGATTAACACTCAGAGTCCTTTCAATTTCATGATCAAGTGGAATTAGGGGATTACCTTTACTCCTAGGGTTTGGTATACACCGGCATATGCCCTCAAAAGTGTATAAAAACAAAAACCAATAAACTTCAACCAGTAATAATCAACTCCGTAACCGTATTCCCCGACAACGGCGCCAAAATTTGATGTCGCCCAAAATATACCTTCGGAAAAGTACACTGCGGTCACTGTATCAAATATAGAACCCAACTAGGTTGGGGTCGATCCCACAGGGAATAGGTTGAAGCTGTTTAGACTACTAGATAGAATAATTGAAAAGTAAGTAAACTAGGGGGGGTTTGTGAATGAATAGTAACAATGACGATTGCTGGTTGTATCAAGTTTGTAGACAATACGAGAAATACACTAGGACTGTGATCCCTAATGATTCCTTAACTCCACTGATTACTTGTGCTAACAAAGCCGTCCCGCTATGTGGCATGAAAAATTTGACAAGATATGTTCGTCTAAACATCTCTCGACCTTGGTTAGACGAATTTCACTCTTCTCCTCTCGGTATCCGAGTGTCGCACTACTAGCCCTTGTCCTGGATCTCAGATAACCATTCCCGCTAAGGCTCAAGTTATTAGATGAAGGTTGATAGCTTCAAATCTCTGTTGTTATCTCCTTTTCCCAATCTCTACCTCGCTCTCTATCAAGTCTAGAATACAGGAGAGTTTCTAACGTTTGCAACCATTAGAAAAGCAATCACAACGAAGGACATAACAATACATGCATTCACAGCAGTTCAGAGTTGTTGTGCACTTAACCGGTTTCGTTAATTCCTCATGGTTCACACAACCCTAGTTGATGAGTTTAGCTACTCATTGTAAGAACACAAGAAGAATGCGGAGGTGAAAACATAATTGCACACTCATAATAATGAAAAAGAACTGAGATCTCAATTATCAATAAAACTCGAATTAGGGTTTTTGACTACAAAACCAAGGATGTGTCTATAATCTCAAAAACAACATGAAATAACTCTCAAAACAATGTAATGACTAACTCTCTCACCTAGGACTATACAGGGGTATTTATAGATACAAAACTAATCCCATCCAAACCAAAATAGGAGAACAGAGTCGGCAACTTCCACGATATCGTGACTTGGTGTGGTGGAACCAAGTCACGCCACGTAGATTGATGTCGTGGGAATCAGACTCAATTAGACGTCTTCAGAAGTTGAGTCACGACATGCTTCAACGTCACGTGGGTGGTAGTCACGCCATGTGACTCCTATCGTGGAAATCAGACAACAGTTTTAATCTCTGTAGTAGACCCACGTCAGCCACTCACGTTACGTGAGTGGCAGTCACGCCATGTGATTTCACGCCCTGAATTCCAACAAGGCATGATTGGCACACATAGCCGATAAGGCCCGAGAGAACCAAGCTTTGCCTATGTTCATTCATATGCATGCCATCCGAAACATCCTTATCACGTAAGGTTTATAATGCTAACAATGAAATTCATGAAACATGTGACATATGTACATTTATGAAACTTGGCAGTTGAGGCCATCAAGTCAAAATCGACATGTACCTTTTACTTTTATACACCCACATCTGTCTACAAAAGCCTCTAACAAGAGCATTGACCAAAATGAACTATAAGTCGGGACAAGTCCCCGCTTTATACAACATGTACAATCCAAAAACATATATACAACTGTGACTCGGAGAAACCTCAAACTAACTGGAGCTCACCAATGATCTGCAACAACTGGCAACCTACTGTGGAGGCCTACTAGTACCTACGCCTGCAGCAAGTAAAGTAAATTCCCCAAGAGGGGTCAGTACGAAGAATATACTGAGTATGTAAGGCCATATGAAACTTGTAAGATATGTAAATATGTCAAAGAACTCAAGTTCAAATGCATAACCAATATAGATAAGTCACAAAGTGGATAAGTCACTTTTCTGTAGTTTGAAAACCATGTATTTAACTTTCTTTACTTTCTTTGTATCTTTGCTTCTATGATTGTTTAGCTTTGACTGTGACCTATGATACCCGGGCCCCGACTGAACAGTGGGTTTCAAACATAACATCATGTTATGTTGGGATCGGCTCGAGCTAGGCTTATGCCCCTAGAGCTGCCACCCTATAAATCAATGTATATATCGGGATCGGCTCGGGCTAGGTTAGTACCTCTAGAGCTACCACCCGTACAACATTTCAGTTTCGGCTTGAGCTAGGTTATTACCCCTAGAGCTTCCCCCTGTTAGGATCGGTCCGAGCTAGGCTTATTCCCCTAGGACTGCCCCCTGATTTGGGATCGGCTTGAGCTAGGCATTTTGCCCCCAAAGCTGCCACCCATACTTGATCATTGACCACATATGCATTACGTTGTTTATTACTTTGAGATTTACACATGATAGTCATAACTTGACTTGAAGCTTTGGATTATTACCCAATAAGTAAGGGACATGTGAATAACATTATTTGGATATAGAGCCTTTTGGAAAACATAATCCTATTAGAACCATTGGACAACCAGCAATGAACAAGATACATGAGCATAACCAACATTGGAACTTTGGAACACAACTTTATTGGGCTTTTGGAACATTATCAATGAAGAGGAGACATGTGATTCATAATTGAGCAATGAATAGGAAACTTGTGATAATAACTACTTGAACCTGAATAGTATACCTTAACACATTTCAGAATAGTACAAGTGATGCAAGACAAATGGCCATCATAACTTTTGATGCCATCATTCGTGGCCAACACGTGGAGAATCTGATTTTGGACACCTTGAAGGCCCGAGAGTATGCATGGGGAAGTCATTTTAGACACTTAATAAAGCAATTTCGTGTGTGGAAGGTTGATTCGAGGCTTGCCTTGATAACTACCCGAGGCACCAAAGGATTGCAAGGGTTGAAGTGTGAATAAGGAGTCCTTACACTCCATGACCACCCCTTATTAAGGGTGTTTTGGTCTTTTTATGCCTTTTCTTTACACTCCATAGGAGCCCCTTTTCATTAAGGGTAGTTTGGTCATTTGATGTAATAGTTATAAATAGACTTCATTAGTCTTATTTTCTAGTTAGTTGATGATTGATATTTGAAAGACTTCTTCTTCTCTCTTTGCGAGTGTAGTGTAGGGCTTGGAAAAGCCAAGTAGTGTAGGGCTTGGAAAAACCATTATTGATCCTTGCTTAGAAACGGTGGTTGTAAGGCGGAGTTGATTCCCTTAGGGGTCACCGTAAGAGTTTGGTGTTGTTATTGTGGGTCTTATCGTTTGATACACGGTTTGGTTCCTATTTCTTGTAATCTCGTATGTCAAGCTATCTATCTTACTTTATTGCACGTGTTTGTTAACTTGTTTCTCCTAGTCTGCATCTCTTTAGGTAATTCTTCTATCATTTGGTATCAGAGCAAGGTTTGATTTTGTTCCAACAAAATCAATCTTGGGATTGTTATCTTGAAAATCAAAAAAAAAAAAAAAAAGTGGAAAAAAAGTCACTGTTCACGTTTTTAGGGTTTTTCAATTTTTGAGACTTTATTTTTGTGTGTTTTGTGTGTTTATAGTGTTAGATCCTTTTTCCCTAACACTATTAGAGTCTAGAAATTGAAAATCCCAACAAAAAGAAATGTCAAAATCAAAAATCCAAAAAAAAAAAATGCTAAACCCATTTTTGACCCTAGGTTAAATTTTGAGTTTTTGATTTTGTGTTTTTTTTTTCTTGTGTTTTTAGTGTTAGATTTGTGTTCTCTAACACTATAGAAGTCTAGGGTTTGAATTTGAGCTAAATTGGAGGTGATTTGAGTCATCCACCATTGTTGAGCTTGAGTTTGAAGAAACTTGAAGGTGAGATCTCATTGTGGAAGGTTGTTGTTGACATTTATGGAGATGAAAACGTGATATTTGTGATTGGATTGTCAACGTGTGCTTGGATCTTCAAGAATAATCAAATTCCGAGTTCATTTGCTTAAGGGTCAACTTTGGGTCAAACTTTGAATGTTCTTGGTGTTCTTCATGTTCTTCATGTATTGTTGAAGAAGAACATTCAAAAGGTTTTGTTTGATCTAAAAAGGAGGAGAAAGAGAGTGTACTACTTGTTTGTCTCAAAGAATATTCCAAGTCTTCCAAAGGAAGAAAAGAATTCAAAAGGCATCAAAAGGAATATTCTCAAAGAAGAGGACAAGGGCAAGTATAAGGGAAAGTACGCGGGGGGGGGGGACCATCACAAATTCAAACTCTTTTGAGCTTGAAAAAGGGTCCATTCTTTGTGTTTTCTTCATCAAAACCAATCCTACCTTCCTCTTAAGTTGAAGATGGATTGAATTCAAGTTGAATACAAGAAAATTTTTTCAAAAAAAAAAAACATCAACCAACCAAAGGCTGCCACGTCATCACTTCACCAAAATAGCTCAAGCTCAAATTTCAGATTCTAAGTTTCATTTCCTTGTTTCTTTAGTTTCATTTCTTGATTCTAGTACTAATTAACAACTAGTAATCACCTACTAGATTGTGAGTTGGTTTTTGAATCCGTTTTCTTCGTGTTTTTCGTTCTTTGTGTGCTTTTCTCATTTTGATTCGTTGAACTTCTTTGATTCAAGTTCATAAGTAGATTTTGTTTTGTGTCTTGAGTCTATCAAACAATAATCTATTTCGGTCGCTAAGTAGTGATTGACACCTTATTAACAATCGGAGTATAAGCAACTTTCAATATTCGCCGCTCCAATTGTGAGAATCACAAAGGTGAGTGTATACGAGTGTTGGTGAGGTGCTTTTACTACTAATCTTATTTTTTCATTTTGTAGGTACAAAGTGATATAAGGGGAACATATCTTGGTAGCCTCGTATTATTGTGACTACAACATGGGAGACTATGATTGTAGTGAGGGATTTTATGGCTACGATGATGTTGTAGATTATGGGGGCTATGAATATAGCCATGATCAAGACATGGGCAGATTTGAGGGTTATGATTTTGAGGGAGAAAATGAGGTGAATGAAGTGCCTAGTTCTTATGGTGAATATGGAGATGATGTAGGGCCTTATGATAGTTATTATGATGAAGTTGGGGCATATGAGGAGTCTTACACTTCCCATTTCGAACCTAGAATTGGTGTAAGGTATAACCCCTTCCTTCGCAAAGCTTATGAGAGCCATGGTGAGAGTGCACGTGTGGAGAATGAAGATTCATATTCTTCACCTTGTAGTACATCTTATCAAGGTCGAAGCGGTGTGAATGGGTATACTAGCTATAGTGTAGGTTGTCCCATGAGAAGAAGAGAGAGTACATCTCCAAAGTCGAGGGGTACTCATGTGCCCTTGGGTTGTCCTAAACTCTACAATATTGATCCTAGGAGAAGTGTTCACTCCGGAAAGGTAAGCATTTATGGGGTACCGGGCTGCCTCCTTGTGCTAGATGATTGGCACCATAAAAACTACATCATGCCACCGATGGTTGACTATTTAGGGTTGTTTTGAGAACCTTTACTTGTTCCATATTCCTTGGACGGGTATAAGGTTACCGAGAGAGTGAGGATTTTCTTCACCCAATTTGAATACTATGAAGAGGTGTGGTGCGATATCTTCCCCTTGACACCAGGTCATGTATGCTTGGGTGCCGATTGGTTTGCACAAGATAGAGTTCCAAATGTGCTAAATTGGCCTAAGGTTATAGTGGACCATTGGGGAAATTATCTCTTTACCTCAATTATTCCCAAACCGCAAGGAGATGTGATCACTTACTCCAAGCCGAATGATATGAGAGACAAAAGATTGAGAGGAGTAAGGGTGTGAAAGGTGGTAATTCGAGAGGGGAAAAAGGAGAGGTTGTGTGGAGTGAAGTGAGGGGGTTGCCACCAAATCATGCTAACTATGTTTGTCCTTTTCTTTCTAAGGACATTTGTGTAGGTACCAACATGGCAAGCGGAGAAGCACAAGGCCAAGGAGAAGTTGATGCCAAAGCATGTGGGAAACCTTCACACCACGGCAAAGAAGAATTTACTCAAGAACTTCAAGGTAAAATCGCTTACTCTTACACTTTTGTGCATGTGAATGATAATTGTGTGGCTAGTAGCCCATTGAGTGTGAGTAGTAGCTTACCTATTTGTGAGTCTATTGATTCTTTGCCTCTTGTTGATGATGTACTTGTTGTGAGTGTGGATACACTAGTTGATCCTATTGATGATCCAATTGACTCTTCTTGTAAGGTCAATTTAAGTACACCTAGTGTTGAAGCTATTGTGTTGAATGATAATACATCATCTATTGATTCTTTACCCCCTTTATGATGATGTACATATTGTGAATGTGGATACACGAGTTGATCCTATTGATGACAGAATTGACTCTTCTTGTAAGATCAATTTATGTCCACCTAGTGTTGAAGCCAATGTGTTGAATGATGGTACATCATCTTGTGGGAATTGCGTTGATCAACTTATGTGCGAAATTTGTCCACCACTTGAGGATATGTGTGATGTGTTTAATGGATCTCAAGTGAATGATTATATTGAAAATGTTGATCAAATAAATAGGAGTGACCCCTTTAGTATGACCTCTAGTAAATGTTCTACTCGCGGTTTTGGTCATAGGGATAATCATGTGCTTGAAACATCTTTGATACTTGATAATGATCTTTTAGAGAATGGATTTGCATGTTCTATATCCTCTTTATGGATAGATCCTTCTCTCTTTAAGTACAATATCTTGTTTGAAGATGATGAGTTCACTCCTAAAGAACCTAGTGGTGAGAATGACGTTGAAGGTATAGCTTGTCTTGAAAGCTATAGCCTATATGCCAACCCACTATGGTGTAAAAACATTCCTCCTAAAGATGAAAATATCTTCTTGGGAGATGAGAGTACTCTTAAGGGAAGGGAATGTGAGGTCTTGGAAAGGAATGATCAATTGGGTGATGATAATTTTGATTTGCTTCAATTCTTAAGAAACCCAATAAGTGATTTTTCCTTGAAAATTGATTGTGGTTGTGATCCTTTGTATGACACCCCACCCATGTTTGATGACTATAAGGATGAATTGCTTGCTTTTAAAGACTTAAGTAATAATTCCTTGGACTTTAGTGGTGGTATGTGTCTACTTGAGGATACTTCCATAGAAAGGGAAGGTGTCCATTATTTGGAAATTACTTCTTCTACTATGTGTGACCTTATTGTTGAGAGTACTCATGGTGATGATGTTGAAACTGGTAGTGAGTACGCACATGAGGACACCTTAGTTGAACTTGACTTGAGTGATACCATTCTCCACTCTCTATTTGCTTTTGATGATATGTATGCTATTGTAGAGAGTATATCTTGTAGTTTGGGTGAAGCCTATGGGGAAAGGGAGTGTTGTCTAGACCCGTGTCTATGGCTACTCTTTCTATTTGAACCCGGTTCCAAATATAGAAATGGTGATATTGGCGCACCCAACTTGTTACTTGGTCTACATGAAAAGCAAAGTGTCATTCTTGAAAACCCGAGAGCAAAAGTGTCATTGTTTCTTTGGGGTAATGCTTCTAAATGTGCATCCTTGCTTGACACAATTGTGTTTAAATTACAAGAATCTCAACTTGTGGATGCCAAGTTCTCTATTTGCTTGAAGGAAAGAATGTGGATGTGCTTAAATGCTTTGTCTTCACCCGTGTATGCCTTTACACTTGATTCTTTCCTAGACTACCTCTTTGCCTATGATGACAGCCATGCTAGTTTTGGATTTGTTTTATGTAGAGATAGGAAATTTGTTGGTTTGTCCACTTGTATGAATGATAATGCTATATGAATCTTGTGGACATTAGAACCAATTGAGGCTCCACCCTTGGTGTGGTCTCTTGAAGAGATAAAGAAGCAATTGTGTCTTATGGCTCCTAAGATGAAGGTAGTTTTACCTTGTGGATTATTTGATGCCATTAGGACCTTTGTAGTTCCTTATATCTTGGTGATTTAAATAGCCAAATCCTTTGTGTATATTTTAATAAGTTTTTAATATTTAATTCAAAGGATCCTTGGTTATATTGCAAGTATAAGCAACCTTGGCATGTTGAGATGATTTATTGTGCTAACCCTAACCCTCATGCCATGAGAAGTTTGTATTCGTTTGTCCTTTCTTTGGTTTTGCAAGGTTTGGATTCGAGGTAGAATCCTTTTCAAGAAGGGGAGGATGATACAAGACAAATTGCCATCATAACTTTTGATGCCATCATTCGTGGCCAACACGTGGAGAATCTGATTTTGGACACCTTGAAGGCCCGAGAGTATGCATGGGTAAGTCATTTTGGACACTTAATAAAGCAATTTCGTGTGTGGAAGGTTGCTTGGAGGCTTGCCTTGATTACTACCCGAGGCTCCAAAGGATTGCAAGGGTTGAAGTGTGAATAAGGAGTCCTTACACTCCATGACCACCCCTTATTAAGGGTGTTTTGGTCTTTTTGTGCCTTTTCTTTACACTCCATAGGAACCCCTTTTCATTAAGGGTAGTTTGGTCATTTGATGTAATAGTTATAAATAGACTTCATTAGTCTTATTTTCTAGTTAGTTGATGATTTATATTTGAAAAACTTCTTCTTCTCTCTTTGCAAGTGTAGTGTACGGCTTGGAAAAGCCAAGTAGTGTAGGGCTTGGAAAAGCCATTATTGATCCTTGCTTAGAAACGGTGGTTGTAAGGCAGAGTTGATTCCCTTAGCGGTCACCGTAAGAGTTTGGTGTTGTTATTGTGGGTCTTAGAGGTCTTATCGTTTGATACACGGTTTGGTTCCTATTTCTTGTAATCTCGTATGTCAAGCTATCTATCTTACTTTATTGCACGTGTTTGTTAACTTGTTTCTCTTAGTCTTCATCTCTTTAGGTCATTCTTCTATCAACAAGTGTAACGTCAATGTGAATCCTATATGCTGCAGAAATATACGGACAAATTAACCTTACATACCTTCACTTCCAAGTATGAATTCACAAGCCTATGTATGAATACAATAGTCCAGCTTCTTCTTTACGTCTTACTCTACAATGCAAGTACATATCGTAGCATACATTAGCAACTAGTTGCTATACAGGCATACAAGACGTCAATGAACTATATGAAAGTTGTATAGCGTCATGTCACCCCTTACAATACAATCCAAGTCATTATCATATCAACAACACGATAACACTATGCACATTGACCAAGAGATCATACATCGATAGCATTTCACACCATACTTATCCTTTACGCTTTTCCCTTGATCATTCCGTCACAATTAATCCTTCCTAACAACATATGGACAACCATACATACTTCATACATTCCAACACA
Source organism: Capsicum rhomboideum (assembly GCA_031232105.1). Classification (NCBI taxonomy): domain Eukaryota; kingdom Viridiplantae; phylum Streptophyta; class Magnoliopsida; order Solanales; family Solanaceae; genus Capsicum; species Capsicum rhomboideum. The sequence goes on along the minus strand of CP124717.1, from coordinate 49,092,517 downwards.
CCTCCATACGATACTTTAAAGTCATTAAAACAACATCACAAGATAATAATTACATCCAAAAAGGGTATAGGGGCCTTCGGGGATCAACTAGAGACGAAAGCACCCAAAATGAAAATATGGAATGACATGAACTTCCATATGCACCCGCAAGTGGCTGAGGTGCCCACGCAGATTCCCTCTGGCAGCAGCCAGAGGCATATGCATTGGCATCTGCGCCCGCAGGTGCCTCCGTCTGCGGGGGTGGATGCCCGTTTTGGTCCGAAATGGTCTTTTGCGGGTCTTTTCATGCCATGAATGGTCCATAATCATAACCAAACTTATTTTGACATATTTTTGATCATCTTAAACACCAACATTCAGCCATGATCCCACGACACACATAACAATACCCAAAACTGTACTTTACGACCAATTCGTCACCCAAAACCATAACCAACTTTACAATAGCAACTCCAAACATTATGCACAAGAATGAAACAAGGTAAGACTATAATAACATCTCATATGTCAATATTTAATCCATCAAGTTCAGTTCCTTCATGACCATAAGTCCATGTTCATGTTCACAAGACAAAAACCATTCTCCGATTGCAAAAATAGACAGTTTTATACATAGCACACTGTCCAACACTTTGCCAACACAACCAACATGATTTATACATCATCATACACATATTATATACTGAACCATGAGAATAAATACTTACCAAAGTGTGATCTTGGCCCAACAAGTAGTTGCCTTAGGGTTTGGATCTTGAGAAATAATGTTTAAGAAAATGTTAAAAAGGCACGTGTATATCTAATGACTAAAAATCTGATTTATGGGTTTATATAGTCCCTTTTGAATGATTATTATCCACACACTTGGTGGGTTTACTTGGTCCATGGATGAGCAATGCAAGAATGGGTCAAAAAGTCTTTTGGGCCATGTTTTCTTATGATTTTTGGGCTTCTTTTGGGGCCCAATTTTGCAAGACTTTTAAATGCCCACATATTGATACATAATTCATCAATTCTCTCATGTTTCCATATTTCCGTAATTGTTACAGTTGTAAGCTAGACTTAGAAACGTACGGGGTGTTACACGTGACTTGTGTTGTAGGTCCCTGTCTTGTGCAGGTTCTTGTTCTTTCTTCTTCTGACACTTCGTTCTCGGGCTTGATTCTTTCTTTTTTTGATCATTTTTCCTTTAAAACCGGTTTTCCTGCAAAGTAGGACAGAAACCACATCATACCACCAAAACACACCCAAGTTATTGCATATTTTCCTTGTTTTAAGCATAAAAAATGCCATGTAACCATGACACATCAGTTACGCCAAAGCTCCCCTTCCTGAATGATAAAAATACAAAATAAAAAAGAGTGAAAATTAAAAATTTAATCTGTTGCTGATGTGGTAATGATATGGTAGAGTATGTAAGACACATCCCATCGCAGGATTTGTTCTTTAGTTTTAAGTGGGTATGAATTTCACCACAAAACTAGAATAAGGGGGTAAAGAATTACACGCAAAATTAAAGTACTAAAGTAAGTTTCATGGACAAGTTTGTGGGGTTTTTTATGCATTTTATCTTCTTATATATTCAAAGAATTTTTGCTCAAAGTTCTAATTTGAAGTCTATTTTTCTTTTCAATATCCTCGAACTCCTGTTTGAAGAGTTTGGTCTCCAAATCTAATTTGATTTTTTGGTCCAGAATGAATGGGTACACAAATTAAACAAAAACATATGCTAACTAACCAGTGCAGAATTAACTATAATACCAAAAATCTAAGGTATGAAATTGATGTTGGAAGTTTGGGTCTCTTGATTTGCTTGACAACTTTTCATTATGATATGTTATCTTTCATCTATTCAATATTTAATTTGTTTCACGATTTATTTGCTGCAATTTGGAAATGGATTATGCACCTAAGATATTTGTTGATATGCCTTCTTATTCAGTACTACTTATTTTGGATTAAGTGCTTAAGTTCATATCCAAAATATTTATTTGAGATAAAATTGAATAGAACTATTGGTCAGGAGTGAGCAATGTACTTCACTCTTTCAGATGAGCCAATGATAGAACTAGAGGAGCCATGTCCTATGGATATGATGTCATGGTAAGCTTGCACTAAAATTTGGCAGACAACTCAAAACATTTGAATTTATTCTTTGAAACCCTATGAAAGTTATGCAATTGCTACTTCACTATTCTAATATAGTATTGCCTGATTTTTGTGCTCTCATCTAAATATTGGTTATTGCAAATATGGCAGTAGAATTGTTTTCTTTTTTTGAATTTGGTTGAGTTCTATAAAATTAAAATTCATCATTAATTTAGTAGCTAATATTTCATCTGTTGCTTTTTACTTGTCACATTTCGTTTTTAAAAACAATTTGACTAAAAATCAAAATTAAATTTAATTAGAATAATTTAATATTTTAAATTTTAAATTTAGATTTTCGAAAACTATATGAAAGATACTATAAGTTACAATCGTTCTCCTATTAATATGAAAAAATGTATATTAAAATGTTTGGTCAAATTGGAAGGGGGAAATTTTTACCTACCCATCCCATGTGAAAGCAGTACACTAATGCATCTAATTTGGTTAGATATTCAGGTTTATAAAATGGGCTTGTTGAATTTGGATAAAGATTATCTTTTATATCTACGTTTAGCGGATTTTGACAATTTAACGGTTTCTGATATGAGATCTTATTTGGTAATAATTCATATGCATCCATTTCATACCAAAAGGAAAGTTGATGAGAAAATATTAATTCTAATTTTACAATATTGGGAGAGGGCAAAGTCACCTAGTTGTACTGTATGTTGGGTTATGGGTCTTTTTCCCTTTCTATGCAGGAAATTACATGGAATATCCCCCATAATGGGTGGAATTGTATTTTTGCCCCCCAATAAAAAACCTTTACCCAAATAACCTTTGCTCCTTTACCGACATACTAAAAGTACAGTTTTGCCCCTTAATCGTGTCTGCTCTATCTATTGCATCTATCTCTGTTGAAGTACCGACAGAGATCAAACTAAGCACTTCTCATTTTCTCGATCTCATTTTCTCTCTTTCGCACCTCTCTCTTTCAAGAGATCTGCAATTCTCGCAATATACAGAACAATATGGATAAGATTTCGGTAAGTTCTTCATTTTCAAGTTTTTATACTTTAGGGTATTGTATTATTTTTGTAGATCTTACATGAACGGAACTTTTAGGGCAACAAAAACTCTTAATTTTTGCATTGTCTTGCATTGTACAGAATTTTAGATTTAAAACTTCTTGATAGTTCAATTATTTGTAAATATACAGAGTGTTCTTTTACTTTAAGTATATATTTATGTTTAAAAAATAAAAAAATGATCTATGATTTTCCTTGTGTAGCCATGTGTTGCTACTGATGAAGAAACAGAGTGTCTCCCAGTGGATGTTGCTTTTAATTCTTCGGGACTTTTTCCTTCAAGCTTGATTAACATCATTGTTGATGTAAGTTTCTAGCAAAATCAATTTATCACTTACATACTTTTTACATGAATGTCTATCAGTGTACTAAAATAGAAACAAATGCACTAGCTACCAACTATGAGATTATAATGTTTATACAAAAAAAAAACAACTATTGTACCTTCACTTTCGACCCTCCTAAAGTTAGTTCATTGATCGGATATTTACTGTTTGCTTTTTCCTTACATGGTTGAGAACTTTGAAAAACAAATATGAAGTGACAAAATGAACGAACAATAGGCACCAGAGTAGATTTTTTTTCCTCAAAGCCATTTTTTTACTGTATTAATCTTGCTTAGTTAGTCAGTGACCGTGTCAAAGTTTTGTGTATCTGTAAACTTAGATTGCTTTCCACCATGTTGATGTGCACCTTAACATCTAGTCTAGATACAAAAGTCATGTTTGCGGTCATTCTGTTTTAGTGTGCCACCTTCTTGTTCCCCTTAAAAGTTGCTCACTACTATATTTAAAATCAACAACAACAACAATAACAACATACCTAATGAAATCCCACAAAGTAGAGTCTGGGGAGGTTAGATTTTACGCAGACCTTACCCCTACCTAGTGCTTCTTTTTTTCTTGTTAATTTTGAGATTGAAAACAAGTCTGTCGATTTGACTCAAAAAAGTTATATGAAAGTATGTGTAAACAAGTTGATCTGGTCTGAATAAGAAAATTTGGTGTCTGAAATATGGAAAAAAGCCCCTCTTCCTTGTTGGTAATTTCTTTAATTTTTCTTTGAGTTTCTTTTACCCAAGAAAAATTAAATTCAGCGCTTTCTTTTCTATGTAAGTTTGTCTTTTTTATAGAAGAGTAGAGTAGAGCTTGATATCAGTTTTGTATTGTAAGTCATTGCATCATCAGTATTATTGTTATTCGCAAACAGATAAGTGACTGTATTGTACATGAACAAGTTACTGTAGACATCAAACTTTAAAAGGCTTCAATCTAACTCGTGCAGGAAACACTTGTGAATTTGTTGTTGACAAACAATGACTTGAACTTATTGGATGTGTTCATTGTATACAGATAGAAGTAAAAAATGTCTATATAATTATAACGACCATGAGTAGAATTTTAAAGATGCATAAGAATGTGTTGATTGCGAGAATGCATTAGTTTTAAGTAGATATTGTCTTAAACGGATTATATTCCAATTCTAGTAACTTCTTTAATCTTCTTTCCTTTATTAGGTTATTTCTGCTGGGGTTGGCAAAATATGGAAAGGGTGATTGGCAGGCTATGCCGAGGAGCTTGGTGTTATCTAGAACACCAACACAGGTGGCAAGCCATGCACAGAAGTTCTACACTCTCTGGCACCCTCTCTTCCTTTAAATGTTAGGCTCTCTTCCTTTACTGGGGAGCTAAGTCTTGCCTCTAGGGCAAGAGTTATAGAGCATCCGCCAAATCATTACAGACCAAGGTGGTATCAACTCTTGCCCATGGGGCAGAACTTGTTCCTTTGTGGGCTAAGTCTTGCCTCTAGGGCAAGATTTATAGAGCATCTGCCAAATCATTGCAGACCAAGGTAGTATCAACTCTTGCCCATGGGGTATAACTTGTTCCTTTGTGGGCTAAGTCGTGCCTCTTGGGCAAGAGTTATAGAGCATCTGCCAAACCATTACAGACCAAGTTAGTATTAACTCTTGCCCATGGGGCACAACTTGTTCCTTTGTGGGCTAAGTCATGCCTCTTGGGAAAGAGTTATAGAGAATCTGCCAAACCATTATAGACCAAGGTAGTATCAACTCTGGCCCATGGGGCACAACTTGTTCCTTTGTGGGCTAAGTCTTGCCTCTAGGGCAAGAGTTATAGATCATCTGCTAAATCATTGCAGACTAACATAGTATCATTGTTCCTTTGTGGGCTAAGTCTTGCCTCTAGGTCAAGATTTATAGAGCATCTGCCAAACCATTGCAGACCAAGGTAGTATCAACTCTTTCCCATGGTGCAAAACTTGTTCCTTTGTGGGCAAGTCGTGCCTCTTGGGTAAGAGTTATAGAGCATCTGCCAAACCATTACAGACCAAGGTAGTATCAACTCTTTCCCATGGGGCACAACTTGTTCCTTTGTGGGCTAAGTCTTGCCTCTAGGGCAAGAGTTATAGAGCATCTTCCAAATCATTGCAGACTAAGGTAGTATCAACTCTTGCCCATGGGGTAAAACTTGTTCCTTTGTGGGCTAAGTCTTGACTCTAGGGCAAGAGTTATAGAGTATCTTCCAAACCATTACAGACCAAGGTAGTATCAACGCTTGCCCATGGAGCACAACTTATTCCTTTGTGGGCTAAGTATTGCCTCTAGGGCAAGAGTTATAGAGCATCTTCCGAATCATTGAAGACTAAGGTAGTATCAACTCTTGCCTATGGGGAAAAACTTGTTCCTTTGTAGGCTAAGTCTTGCCTCTAGGGCAAGAGTTATAGAGCATCTGCCAAACCATTTCAGACCAAGGTAGTATCAACTCTTTCCCATGGGGCACAACTTGTTCCTTTGTGGGCTAAGTCTTGCCTCTAGGGCAAGAGTTATAGAGCATCTGCCAAATCATTACAGACCAAGGTAGTATCAACTCTTGCCCATGGGGCATAACCTATATTGTGCATACAAAAAAATATTGCAACTTCACTTTGGATATTTTATCAGGGTGGATTCTCGATCACCCTCTTTTTCTTTAAATGCTAGGATATATGTTTATAATTTTGTAATTTTGATGCAGAGAGTGACATTTTCTCTTAAGACTCATCTTGATACTACTTTGGATGGGGTTATAAGTAGTATTACGGTAAGTTCCACATTAAATTTAGTATTCAATAGAAATAACATCATTGTACCAGTCATTGATGTGCCATGGTTATATGGCACTTTCGATGCTTAAAACAAGGAAAAGATGCAATAACTTGGGTGTGTTTTGTTAGTATGATGTGGTTTCTGTCCTATTTTGCAGGAAAACAGGCTTTAAAGGCAAAATGAGCAAAAGAGAAAGATCAAGCCCGAGAACGAAGTGTCGGATGAAGAAAGAACAAGAGGCTGCAAAAGAGAGCCACTCAAACCACAAGTCATGTGGCGTGGAAGTCACTCACGCCATGTGAGTGGCTATCGTGACTAAGTCCAGAAACAAAAAATTCCAGCCTGATTTCCACGGCAGGGGTCACGTGGCATGACTGACACCCATGTGACGTGGAAGCCTGCCGTGAGTTCACTTCAGAGATCTAAGAAAAGGGCCTGATTCCCACGCTACAAGTCATGTGCCGTGACTTGGTTCCACGACACCAAGTCACGACACCGTGAAAGCTGCGGACTCTGTTCTCCTATTTTGTTTTGGATAGGACTAGTTTTGTATCTATAAATACCCCTAGATAGTCCTAAGTGCGGGAGTTGGACAATTTACTACTTTGAGAGTTATTTTACACTGTTTGAGATATATATTTTGGTTTTGTATTCACAAACCCTAATTCTGAAGTTGATTGATAATTGAAATTTCTATTTTTCCTTCATTCTTGTGAGATCATAATTATGCTTTCATCTTTGGATTGTTCTTGTGTTCTTGCAATTATGAGTAACTAAACCCATCAACTAGGGTTGTGTGAACCATGAAGAGTTAACGAAACCGGTGAAGTGCAAAACAATTTTGTATTGCTGCGTATGCATGTATTGTTGTTTCCTTCATATTGATTGCTTTTCTAACGGTTGTAAACGTTAGAATCTTGCCTTTAGTCCAGACTTGCTCGAGAGAGAGGTAGGGATTGGGAAAAGAAGATAACAACAGAGATTTGAAGCTATTAACCTTCATCTAATAATCGGAGCCTTAGCGGGAAAGGTTATCTGAAATCCAGGACAAGGGTTAGAAGTGTGACACTTGGAGACCGAGAGGAGAAGAGTGAAATTCGTCTAATGAAAGTCAAGAGACAGTTAGATGAACCGAACTTGTTAGATTTTGCATGCAGTGCAGTGGGGCAGTCTTGGTAAGAATAAGTCACCGGTGGAGTTAAGGAATCATTGGGGATCACAGTCCTAGTGAATTTCTCTTATTATTTACAAACTCGATATCAGCCAGAAATCGTCATCATTACTATTCACTAGCAAAACCCCCAGTTTTAGTTACTTGCCAGTTATTCCTTCCAGTAGTCTACTCATACTTTGACCTATTCCCTGTGGGATCGACCCCAAACTAGTTGGGTTCTATATTTGATTCAGCGACCGCATTGTACTTTTTCGGAGGTATACTTTGGGCGACATCAAATTTTGGCGCCGTTGTCGGGGAAATACGGTTACGAAGTTGAACATTATTGGTTGGAGTTGATTAGGTGTGTTCTTACATACTCTCGAGGGCATACGCCAGTGTATGCCAAATACTAGGAGTCAAGGCAATCCCCTGATTCCACTTGATCTTGAAATCAAAAGGACTTTAAGAGCTAATCGGAGAATGGTGAATACTGAAGGAGTCCAGAATCCCGCAGCTACAGGAGATGTTCATAATCAGCCAATGCATCCGGCTGGTCAGGAAACAACGGAGCAAACTACTGCTTGATTGACCCGTTAAGAGCATGCTAGACAAGCTGCTCTTAGACAAGTAGAAAGAGATAATCGAGCTATGCAGGAAGAAGCACAGCGTCTGGCTGATGCTAAAGGGCGACAAAGACAATTGAGAGAACAACCAAGACAATGTGTTCCTGTTTATGATGATCCTGAAGAAGAATATGTGGCCTATTTTAAGCCGATTGAGAATGGTGCTATTGTTCCACCTGGGTTGCCTCCAGGTACTAAGTTTGACATTACTAGTGCCATGATCCATCTGTTGAACTTGAAAGGTGTGTTCGCGGGTCTTCCTACTGATGATCCAAACATGCATGTTATGAATTTTGTGGGGCTCTGCACGTCATACAATCTGCCTGGAGTTAACCAAGAGGCAAATCGGTTGAGGTTGTTCCCATTTTCTCTTACAGGAGAAGCCACTTTGTGGTTGGCTGAGCTGCCATGAGGTTCTATCACTACTTGGCAGGAATTGAGAAATCAATTCTTGGAAAGATTTTTCCCACCATCCAAGATACTGCAGTTAAAGGACGAGATCTATAAGTTTTGACATCTTCATTCGGAAGCACTCTATGAAACATGGCTGAGGTTCAAGAAGAAGCTGCAGAACGTGCCTAATCATAGGATGAGTGGTCAAAATTTGCTTGAAATCTTCTACAGAGCTTTGAATGTAAACACAAAGGGCATAGCATTCATGAGTCTGGGATGGAACCAAGCTTCTGAGATATTGGATCGTGTCACTAAGACCAACCGAGGATGGTATACTCGGGAGGCAGATACGCCAGCTGGGACATATGCTATTGGAGATTCAGCAGCTCAAAGGGCGTTGGATGAATCTGTGGCGCAAGAGGTTGCTCAGTTGAGGATAGAGATTGGTCTTCTGGACAAACAGATAGCTACTAGAGATGCAGAAAAGGTGCATGTTGTTGGTGCACAAAGCAAATCAGTTAGACATGATGATAGTGAGTCAGATGAAGAGGCGAAGTATCTAGATCGTGAGGTGGTGGGTTTCTGAGCCAAGGTCCAAGGGTCTAATCAAGACTCTTGAAACTCAAGGCAAGGGAATCAAGGTAGGAACTATTATGGGGACAGCTACAACAAATCGGGATACATAGATCGTGAATGGGACCGTGATGGTGATTGGAGGCGGAAAGATGATCATAGAGAAAATAATGACACTTATGTACCGCTTGGAAAACGTGATGAGGAGTCTGGAAATTCGAGGATGGAGGCACTTCTAAATAAATTGGTGAAAGGAGCAGAAAGTCAGGAGAATTGCTTGAAAGAAATTAGGACTAACATCTCGGGCATAAGTCAGAAAGTGGAGTCTCACTCCACCGCCATCAAACAGTTGGAGCAACAGTTTGGGCAAATTTCAGTGGCACTGAATCAATGTCAGCCAGGCACCCTTCCAAGTAATACCGTCCAGAATCCTAAAAATGATAGTCATTCCCTCGCCATCACTACTAGAAGCGGGAAGTGCACCACAGATCCACCTATGTCTGCCGACAGTAGTGTGCCAAATGATCCAGTGGTTATCGATGTTGAAGTTGAGTTAGAGTTAGATAATGCAAAGGGTAACAAGGTTCCAAATAAGCAGGATGATAGCGACAATGCAAAATCTGAGAAGAGGAAGGAGAACGAGGTACCAAAAGTACTCAAAACTATTCTGCGACCTCCTCTTCCCTATCCTCAAAGGTTGAAGAAAAAGGCGGAGGAAGGAAAGTATCAAAAGTTCATCACTATGTTGAAGGAGTTGTCAGTTAACATCCCTCTTGTAGAAGCATTAGAGAAGATGCCAGGCTATGCCAAGTTCATGAAAGACTTGGTGACTAAGAAGAGAACGGTCAGTTTTGAGCCCCCAGATAACATTCATCATTGTAGTGCAGTTGCTTCACGGTCCTTAGTTGAAAAGAAAGAGGATCCAGGAGCTTTCACAATCCCGTGTACTATTGGGTCATACGACTTTGCTAAAGCACTGTGCGATTTGGGTGCTAGCATCAACCTAATGCCATTAGCCGTGTTCAAGAAATTGGGGTTGGGTGCACCAAAACAAACCTCCATGAGACTTCTCATGGCCGATAGAACTGTGAAAAAGCCGATGGGCATTCTTTACGATGTTTTGGTAAAGGTTGCTTCTTTCATATTTCCGGCTGATTTTGTGATCCTCGATTGTGAAGTTGACTTTGAGGTTCCCATCATACTGGGGAGACCATTCCTTGCCATGGGTCGTGCACTGGTTGATATGGAAACCAGGCAACTGAAATTTAGATTGAATGATGAGCAGGTTACCTTCACTGTCTGTCGGTTAATGAAATAGCCAAAAGATAAGAGAGTCATTTCAGTGATAGATGCGGTTGATGATATTGAAGTTGTCGTGTCCATTGAAGAAAGGTTGGGAGTGGAACCTCTGGCTGCCGTGATCATGAACTTTGAAGACGATGGTATAGAAGACTATAATGAGATGGTGGGTGCACTAGCTGGTAAAGAAGCGTACACTTATGCACCCAAGAAACTGGATCTTGATTTAAAGAATAGGGTAACTCCACCAGCTCGCCCATCTATAGAGGAGCCTCCAGTGTTAGAGCTTAAGGCTCTTCCGGCCCACCTTCGCTACACATTCTTGGGAGCTAACAATACCTTGCCAGTGATTATTTCTGCTAGGCTAGTGGAATGGCAAGTAGCGGCTTTGGTTTCAGTTTTGAGAAGATTCAAGAGGGACATTGGTTGGTCCATTGCAGATATCATAGGTATTCCACCCGGCATTTGCACTCATAAAATTCAGCTTGTGCCAGAATGCATCCCTAGCATTGAACACCAGCGTTGTCTAAACCCACCTATGCAAGAGGTCGTAAAGAAAGAGATCATCAAGTGGTTGGATGCAGGAGTGGTTTACCTTATTGTTGATAGCAAATGGGTGAGCCCGGTTCAGTGTGTGCCAAAAAAGGGAGGAATTAAGGTGGTTTCGAATGACAAAAATGAGTCGATTCCAATGAGACCAGTGACTGGATGGAGAGTTTGCATGGACTATCGGAAGCTGAATTCGTGGACTGAAAAGGATCATTTTTCTATGCCCTTCATGGACCAGATGTTAGACCGTCTTGCTGGTAGAGGATGGTATTGTTTTCTTGTCACGACCCAATATTTGGGTCATGATGGCGCCTATCGTAACCCACCAATAGGCAAGCCAAACCCTAGTCCAGAGCAACAAGCGACGGGCTAACGCGCGGAATCTCATAAAACAGAGAAGAAGTGGAAGTAACCATAACCATATTTATAAACATGCTAAGACTGAGAAGGAAGAGGACAATGTATATAAAGTCCAGAACCCCTCCCAAGACCTGGTGGGGTCAGTACAGGAGCCACTACTAAACATACCCAAAATACAAGACAGAAACCAAATATGTATAACAAGTACAACAGTCTCGAGAGCAAAAGACTATACAGTAGAAGATGGAGTAGGATCTGCCTCGGACATCAGTAAGCTCACCCTGCTCCGGAGTCAATGCTAAGAAAAGAGTCACGTCAATACCGTCGGCTAGTGCCTGAATCTGCATCGGGGAAAAAGATGCAGAAGCGCAGTATGAGTACCGGGGCAACGGGTACTCAGTAGGCATCATCGGCCGACTGAGCTCAATGTAATATAAGCAAGCTAAAATGCGAGGGTGCATGCTAAGTCCGGGGTATAAGTAACAAATACATAAGTAACTGCCGAGGCGTGTAGATATAAATAAATAAATGTGATACCGAATAAAATAAATATGATACCGAATAATTGAGTAAATAAATACGTATGTAAACACACAAGTCAAACATAACCTATCTGGGGCCCCATAAACCCGATAGGCACACGGAAGAAAACAATAACCCAGCCTGGCCCCCATAAACCGGTGGGACACACAAAAATAGCAAATGTACAGTCACCAGTGTCTCAAAGCTGTATCAGTATCCAGTAACCACAATAACCAACAAGAGTGCACCGGGCTTGAACCGACACCAATGGGTAATAACAAGAGGCCAGACGCCGGAGTCGAATCGGAAGCAGTGGGTAATAACAAGAGGCCACATATATATCATATCTGTCGGACTCGAACCGGAACTCATAGAACAACAGTATCATAATCACGGTACCCAGTACCAAACCTCTCCAATCATATCATAACCAGATGCCGGACTCGAACCGGAACTCATAATAATCAGTGGCCGGACTCGAACCGGAACTCATGGTGTACCACAATCCGGGGCCGGACTCGAACCGGAACACCCAATAGTCAATAACCAAAATCATCATACCTGAATCAGTAGCCGTACTCGAACCAGAACTCATCATAGCCGGTAACCAGAACAGAATCAAAGTTCATATCATATCAAATAAACGGGGAACGCCCTAATGCCAAGTCAATACTATTATATAGGTACAGAAGCTAACTCTACAACATGCTACAAGTAAATCTCGGGGTCCTTATAGGTCAACTACCTACTATAAAAATATGTATATAAAAGTCTGGGTATACATTACAAGTCATGGAAAGGCGGTTCAGCGTTCTAAGCCTAACTAGCCGACCCCAATCAAATACGGTGCTATCAGGGACGAACAAAGCTAGACAGGCCAACCGGGTATAATCGGGGTGACTCAATCCCGTCATAACCCTAATAGTCATATAGGGCTTATCTAAGCCCAAAGATGTCAAAGTTCCGACAAGTCGACAAAAAGGGTAATGGGGCCCGCTACCGAGTCCCGAAAACCAGGTCTGGTTATACTTGTCTAAGGCTGGGCTAAGTCTGTCTAAGCCTGGACTAAGGTCCAACAATAACATTCCCAGACTAGCAACAACAACAACAATACTATCCGAACCCAAATAGGTCATCTGTAGGGTACCACGAGGATAACGGGCCTGGAATATATCCGAATAGCCCTATCCGGCCTAGAAGGCCTAACTCACAGCAAAACACCACCACTAAGTTTATAACACCAGCCCACAACACTAGCACAATAACATACATATATCACACATAAGCCCAATCTAAGTGCAAAGGAAGGTAAACCTAGCCTACCTGGACGCCTGCCGCGAACCTGCCAAGAAAACCAGCTAAATAGGAGCCTTTCCCTTTCGAGAGGCCTCAGACTGCTGCCAAACTACCAAAATAATAAAATACATGTCAAAACATGACTATTGATACGCATATTGCATTAGTTCGGAAAATGTCCGAACAGTCCACGTGGGGCCCGCTTGCGGAATAACAAAATCGAAACCGTCACAACGTCCCAAATCACCCCGTGACTAATAGTCACAACTAACACTCCTCAATTTGAGCTCAAAATATATCTCAAACATCAATACCACCAAATAACAATTCAAATACACGACTTTAAGCTAAAATTGGCCGAAAAACTTACGATATAGAACGCTATATTATCAACCATGCAATCCCTGAGCTTGAATAACTTGATGTAGATGATTAATTTTCCTTTTGATGATAAACTATAGCGTTAATATATATGCATTTATCTGTATATATATATGGTCCCGCCTAAAATTCTTCAATGTATCTGCATGTATAAGTAAACTACTGCTACTACTATATATTTTGTTTACTTAAATGAATTTGTCAACTCTTAAGAATGAAAAAGGAAAATGATAAGAGATGCAGTGTTATATAATACATGCACAATTTTTCACTTAGTGGTTGAGTCACTTTTTCATTAATTATAATGCCCACATATGTCATTCTAACATAATGTATACTCCACCCACTTCCACGTGGAAGTGAGGTGGACTAATATCCTTATCTTGTTATCTACATACTCGGATATTACATAGGTTCGTGGTAAAATAAATATAATTTTTTGAATATACCATAATTAATAGAAAATTATTTCTAACAAAACCTCTATAAAATAAAAATATTATTTTAACATATTTAAATTCACTATCTCCGCTTTAATAATTAATAGGTTATAATACTATTATAAAATAGTATAGATATATCATACCTAAAGAATTGTATAAATTTCAAAAACATTTTCGAAAGGTCATTAACTATGTCATTTTACCAAATTCAAATTTAATTTAATATTTTACACTGTGCTCGGTCTAAATCATATTCTCAAACGAACTGCCTGGGAACCGAACTGTCAGTCCCAGCAAGTCATAAATAACTTGGGGCAGCTATAGAAAAGCTCTAAACGCTGACAACACACGAAAACGAGGGAAATAACCGGGAAGGTCATTACAATATCCACTACTAAAAGGACTTTCGTCTGCGAAAGTCAAGAAGAAGCACATACCTGAAGACGTGAACAAGTAGGGATACTGGGCTCGCATATCACGTTCAAGCTCCCAAGTTGCCTCCTCAACCGGACGGTGATGCCACTGTACCTTAACCACTGGAATGTCCCGGGAGCGTAACCGTCTGACATCTCTGGCTAAAATGGACACAGGCTCCTCCACAAATGTTAGTTTCTCGTCTAACTGAACCGAGTCTCACTGAAGCACATGCGACTCATCTGGAATGTATTGTCGCAGCATAGAAACATGAAATACTGGGTGGATAGCTGAAAATGACGGAGGTAAAGCTAACACATAAGCCACCTCTCCAACTGTCCGCAAAATCTCAAAGGGTCCAATATATCTGGGGCTAAGCTTACCCTTCCTACCAAACCGCATCACGCCCTTCATGGGCGATACTCGTAAGAAGACCCTATCACCCACCCTGAATTTCAACGGACGACGTCTACGGTCAGCATAACTCCTTTGTCTACTCTGAGCTGTCCGCAACCTATCTTGAATCGCTCGAACTCGGTCCAAAGATTCTCGGAGTAAATCTGTGCCACGAGGACTGACTTCTGAAGTTTCGAACCAGCCAACTGGAGATCGACACCGTCTGCCATATAAAGCCTCAAACGGAGCCATTTGAATGCTGGAGTGGAAGCTATTATTATACGCGAACTCCGCTAAAGGCAAGAATTGGTCCCATTGGCCCCCAAAGTCAAGTACACAAGCGCGGAGCATATCCTCTAATACCTGAATAGTCCGCTCTGATTGCCCGTCGGTTTGAGGATGAAATGCAGTGCTGAGGTCCACCTGGGTACCCAACTCTTCCTGGAAAGTCTGTCAGAAACTGGAGGTAAACTGAGACCCTCGGTCTGAGATAATGGATATTGGCACTCCATGTAGGCGGACCACCTCCTGAATATATACACGAGCTAATCTCTCAGCACTATAGGAAACTCGAACAGGGATAAAGTGTGCAGACTTAGTCAACCGATCTACAATAACCCAAATACTATCAAAACCACGGAAGGTGCGAGGCAATCCAACAATGAAATCCATAGTGACCCGCTCCCATTTCCACTCGGGAATGGGCAATTGCTGAAGCATCCCACCAGGTCTCTGGTGCTCGGCCTTTACCTGCTGACAACAAAGACATCGCGCTACAAACCCTGCTATATCTCTGTGCATACTTCTCCACCAATAGTGTTGTCTCATATCCCGATACATCTTAGCTGTCCCGGGGTGAATAGAATATCTAGAACTGTGAGCCTCACGCAAAATCAATCGAATTAAATCTTCAACCCTCGAAACACAAATACGACCGTCAAACCTCAGAACTCCATCAGAACCCAAGGTAGCTTTCTCAGACTCACCCCTCAATACCTGATCTCGAATTCTACGAAGACCGCTATCCTCAAATTGACGACTCTGAATCTGCTCCAGCAAAGTAGATCTCGCACCAACACAAGCGATAACCCTTCTGGGGTCAGAAATATCCAAACGCACCATCGAGTTAGCTAAGGACTGAATATCCAAAGCCAACGGCCGCTGAGAGACTGGAATGAAGGCTAAGCTACCCATACTCACTGCCTTCCGGCTCAAGGCATCTGCTACCACATTCGCCTTGCCCGGATGATAGAGAATAGAGATATCATAGTCCTTCAGCAACTCAATCCACCTGCGCTGCCTCGAATTAAGATCCCTCTGAGTCATAATATGATGAAGACTGCGGTGGTCTGTAAAGATCTCACAATGCACACCGTATAGATAATGCCTCCAAATCCACAGTGCAAATACTACCGCTGCTAATTCTAAGTCATGAGTGGGATAATTATGTTCGTGCACCTTCAGCTGCCTCGATGCATGAGCAATAACACGACCCTGCTGCATCAGAACACATCCCAAACCAATACCAGACGCATCACAATACACGGTAAAACCCTCACCCTCAACTGGAAGAGTCAACACAGGGGCAGAAGTAAGTCGATCCTTGAGCTTCAGAAAGCTTGCCTCACAATCCTTAGACCACTGAAATGGAACCTCCTTCCTGGTCAGTCTGGTCATAGGAGATGCAATAGATGAGAAGCCCTCAACAAATCGCCTGTAGTATCCTGCCAACCCAACAAAGCTGCGAACCTCGGTAGGTGACGTGGGCCTAGCCCAACCTCTAATAGCCTCAATCTTTGCTGGGTCTACCATGATACCGTGTCTGGACACAACATGGCCCAAGAAAGCTACAGACTCAAGCCAGAACTCACACTTTGAGAACTTGGCATACAGCCGATGATCTCTCAAAGTGTGGAGCACAATCCTCAAATGCTGCTCATGCTCCTCGTTACTCCTCGAATAAACCAAGATGTCGTCAATAAACACAATCACAAAGGAGTCCAAGTATGGCCTGAATACACGATTCATCAAATCCATGAAAGATGCTGGGGCATTAGTCAACCCAAAAGACATCACCAGGAACTCATAATGGCCGTATCGAGTCCTGAAGGCTGTCTTTGGGATGTCCTCAGCCCTAACTCTCAACTGATGGTATCCAGATCTCAAATCTATTTTTGAGAATACCGCTGCACCCTGAAGTTGATCAAACAAATCATCGATACAAGGCATAGGATACTTATTCTTCACAGTTACCTTATTCAACTGCCTGTAATCAATACACATGCGCATAGATCCATCCTTCTTCTTTACAAACAGAACTGGAGCACCCCACGGAGACACACTCGGCCTGATAAAACCCTTCCCCAAAAGGTCCTGGAGCTGAGTACTCAACTCTCTCAATTCAGCAGGAGCCATACGATAAGGAGCTATAGAAATAGGTCGGGTGCCCGGCTCAAGGTCAATAATGAACTCTATATCATGCTCAGGAGGAAGGCCAGGTAAGTCAGTCGGGAATACATCAGGAAACTCACGAACAACTGGGACGGAGTCAAGGGACGGACTCTCAATGCTAGCATCCCGAACATAAGCAAGGAATGAATCACATCCCCTCGACATCAATCTACGAGCACGAACATATGAAATAATCCCTGTCAGTGTGCGGCTAACAGAACCCTGCCACACCACCGGGGGTACATCAGGCATGGCTAAGGTAACGGTCTTGGTAAAGCAATCCAAGACTGCATGATGAAAAGACAACCAGTCCATGCCCAGAATCACATCAAAGTCTACCATGGCCAATACAATAAAATCAACCTGAGTCTCAAACTCCTGAATAGTCACCAGACAAGATCTATATACCCGATCCACTACTAAAGAATCACCAACGGGGGTAGATACACGTAAGGGCATAGATAATAACTCAGAACACAAACCCAACCGTGGTGCATAATAAGTAGATACATAAGAAAACGTGGATCCAGGATCAAATAATGCAGAGGCTGGCTGATGGCATACGGAAATCGTACCTGTAATCACTGCATCCGAAGCCTCAGCCTCCGGTCTAGACGGCACGGCATACAACTGACGCTGGCTACCACTAGTTTGAGCACCACCCTGACCACCAGTCCGACCTCCCTGCGCTCTACCTCGAGAACCCTGGGGACCACCCCGACGACCCTGTGCACCACCTCTACCTGCTGGAGGTATAGATCTGAGGGGCTGTGCTCTCTGAACTGAAGGCTCAATCGCCATGCGCTGAGGACACTCACGCGCAAAATGACCGACAACCCCACAAGTGTAGCATGCTCCTGGCTCCCTGCTCGGCCTAGAAGGTCCGGTTGAGCTGGTATGACCACCTCTAGTCGATGAACTGGACTGACCACGTCCTTGAGGCTGGCTAACAGAACCACTATAGGTGGGCTGAACCCTATCAGATATTTGCAAAGATGGCTGTACGGGCCTACTGGGCTGACCCTGTCGCTGAAAAGACTGCTGCTGCTGCTGAGGGTACCTACCCTGAAACTGGAACCCACGACCTCTGAACTGTGAACCACTATGGCTCCCACTGAAACTACCCTGAACACGAGGTCTCTTATCGCTGCCCCCTTGGGCCTCGCGATCCATCTCCTCAATAGAGTATACATGCTCGGTAATCTCTGCGAATGACTTCCCTGAAGTCACTAAACTCTAGGTAGCTCTGCGGAGTGGCAATCTCAGTCCCCTGACAAAACATCTAACTCTCTCATACTCATCAGGCAAAATAGAAGTAGCATGCCTAGCAAGATCATGAAACCTCGCCTCATACTCGGCGACAGATAATGAACCCTGAGTCAATCTAGAGAACTCATCCCTGAGTCGTTCCCACATAGTACGAGGCATATACTTTCCCAAGAAGATCTCAGAGAACTGGGTCCAGGTAACCGGCGGAGATCCTGCTGGCCTGGAGTCAAGATATCCCCTCCACCATCTCCTCGCTGCCGTATCAAACTGATATGCCACGAAATCAACACCACGAGACTGTACCAATCCCAAATTTTGCAATCTATCCTCGCAGCTGGACAAGAACTCATATGCATCCTCACCCGGAGTACCAGCAAATCTCGGTGGAGTCAACCTCAAGAAATGCCCCAACATCTTCTGCTCATCGACAGACATAGCAAGCTGATCTATAACTGGCTGTGGAGCTACCGGTGCTGGCGGAATCTCAACTCTGGGTGCTGCAGCTGCAGGCTGCGCCCCAACACCAACTCCCTGTACTGCTGGTTGGGCTCCCTCGGCTGACGGACCTCCAACTAGCCCCAACAACTGAAGTAATGTACCTCGGAGCAAAGAAGCATCTATAAATCCAGGTGGAGCCTGGGCTGTTCCCTGGCCCACCGGCTGCTGCGGAGGCGAAAAATCTGGAGCTATAACGGGATCGGGTAACTGATCCCTAGCATGATCTCGGCCTGGGGTTGCTGCTCTGCCCTGCCCCCGACCTCTAGGTCGACCTCGGCCCCTAACAGGAGCCCTCGCTGTAGGCTTGGGGTCCTGACCCTCGGGTCTCGCACCCTGCGTCCTAACCATCTGCAAAAAGAGTGAACAAAATGAAAATCAGAAACCAACATAGACTCAACGCACGGACATGAGGCAAGAAAATAAGAGACTCCCCTAAGAATGCTCCGTAGCCTCCCGAAGATAGGATACAAGCGTCCCTGCACCGATCCACAAGACTCTACTAAACATTGGCCCATGTACCGACACTACCTAGACAACCTAGGCTCTGATACCAAGCTGTCACGACCCAATATTTGGGTCATGATGGCGCCTATCGTAACCCACCAATAGGCAAGCCAAACCCTAGTCCAGAGCAACAAGCGACGGGCTAACGGGCGGAATCTCATAAAACAGAGAAGAAGTGGAAGTAACCATAACCATATTTATAAACATGCTAAGACTGAGAAGGAAGAGGACAATGTATATAAAGTCCAGAACCCCTCCCAAGACCTGGTGGGGTCAGTACAGGAGCCACTACTAAACATACCCAAAATACAAGACAGAAACCAAATATGTATAACAAGTACAACAGTCTCGAGAGCAAAAGACTATACAGTAGAAGATGGAGTAGGATCTGCCTCGGACATCAGTAAGCTCACCCTGCTCCGGAGTCAATGCTAAGAAAAGAGTCACGTCAATACCGTCGGCTAGTGCCTGAATCTGCATCGGGGAAAAAGATGCAGAAGCGCAGTATGAGTACCGGGGCAACGGGTACTCAGTAGGCATCATCGGCCGACTGAGCTCAATGTAATATAAGCAAGCTAAAATGCGAGGGTGCATGCTAAGTCCGGGGTATAAGTAACAAATACATAAGTAACTGCCGAGGCGTGTAGATATAAATAAATAAATGTGATACCGAATAAAATAAATATGATACCGAATAATTGAGTAAATAAATACGTATGTAAACACACAAGTCAAACATAACCTATCTGGGCCCCCATAAACCCGATAGGCACACGGAAGAAAACAATAACCCAGCCTGGCCCCCATAAACCGGTGGGACACACAAAAATAGCAAATGCACAGTCACCAGTGTCTCAAAGCTGTATCAGTATCCAGTAACCACAATAACCAACAAGAGTGCACCGGGCTTGAACCGACACCAATGGGTAATAACAAGAGGCCAGACGCCGGAGTCGAACCGGAAGCAGTGGGTAATAACAAGAGGCCACATATATATCATATCTGTCGGACTCGAACCGGAACTCATAGAACAACAGTATCATAATCACGGTACCCAGTACCAAACCTCTCCAATCATATCATAACCAGATGCCGGACTCGAACCGGAACTCATAATAATCAGTGGCCGGACTCGAACCGGAACTCATGGTGTACCATAATCCGGGGCCGGACTCGAACCGAAACACCCAATAGTCAATAACCAAAATCATCATACCTGAATCAGTAGCCGTACTCGAACCAGAACTCATCATAGCCGGTAACCAGAACAGAATCAAAGTTCATATCATATCAAATAAACGGGGAACGCCCTAATGCCAAGTCAATACTATTATATAGGTACAGAAGCTAACTCTACAACATGCTACAAGTAAATCTCGGGGTCCTTATAGGTCAACTACCTACTATAAAAATATGTATATAAAAGTCTGGGTATACATTACAAGTCATGGAAAGGCGGTTCAGCGTTCTAAGCCTAACTAGCCGACCCCAATCAAATACGGTGCTATCAGGGACGAACAAAGCTAGACAGGCCAACCGGGTATAATCGGGGTGACTCAATCCCGTCATAACCCTAATAGTCATATAGGGCTTATCTAAGCCCAAAGATGTCAAAGTTCCGACAAGTCGACAAAAAGGGTAATGGGGCCTGCTACCGAGTCCCGAAAACCAGGTCTGGTTATACTTGTCTAAGGCTGGGCTAAGTCTGTCTAAGCCTGGACTAAGGTCCAACAATAACATTCCCAGACTAGCAACAACAACAACAATACTATCCGAACCCAAATAGGTCATCTGTAGGGTACCACGAGGATAACGGGCCTGGAATATATCCGAATAGCCCTATCCGGCCTAGAAGGCCTAACTCACAGCAAAACACCACCACTAAGTTTATAACACCAGCCCACAACACTAGCACAATAACATACATATATCACACATAAGCCCAATCTAAGTGCAAAGGAAGGTAAACCTAGCCTACCTGGACGCCTGCCGCGAACCTGCCAAGAAAACCAGCTAAATAGGAGCCTTTCCCTTTCGAGAGGCCTCAGACTGCTGCCAAACTACCAAAATAATAAAATACATGTCAAAACATGACTATTGATACCCATATTGCATTAGTTCGGAAAATGTCCGAACAGTCCACGTGGGGCCCGCTTGCGGAATAACAAAATCGAAACCGTCACAACGTCCCAAATCACCCCGTGACTAATAGTCACAACTAACACTCCTCAATTTGAGCTCAAAATATATCTCAAACATCAATACCACCAAATAACAATTCAAATACACGACTTTAAGCTAAAATTGGCCGAAAAACTTACGATATAGAACGCTATATTATCAACCATGCAATCCCTGAGCTTGAATAACTTGATGTAGATGATTAATTTTCCTTTTGATGATAAACTATAGCGTTAATATATATGCATTTATCTGTATATATATATGGTCCCGCCTAAAATTCTTCAATGTATCTGCATGTATAAGTAAACTACTGCTACTACTATATATTTTGTTTACTTAAATGAATTTGTCAACTCTTAAGAATGAAAAAGGAAAATGATAAGAGATGCAGTGTTATATAATACATGCACAATTTTTCACTTAGTGGTTGAGTCACTTTTTCATTAATTATAATGCCCACATATGTCATTCTAACATAATGTATACTCCACCCACTTCCACGTGGAAGTGAGGTGGACTAATATCCTTATCTTGTTATCTACATACTCGGATATTACATAGGTTCGTGGTAAAATAAATATAATTTTTTGAATATACCATAATTAATAGAAAATTATTTCTAACAAAACCTCTATAAAATAAAAATATTATTTTAACATATTTAAATTCACTATCTCCGCTTTAATAATTAATAGGTTATAATACTATTATAAAATAGTATAGATATATCATACCTAAAGAATTGTATAAATTTCAAAAACATTTTCGAAAGGTCATTAACTATGTCATTTTACCAAATTCAAATTTAATTTAATATTTTACACTGTGCTCGGTCTAAATCATATTCTCAAACGAACTGCCTGGGAACCGAACTGTCAGTCCCAGCAAGTCATAAATAACTTGGGGCAGCTATAGAAAAGCTCTAAACGCTGACAACACACGAAAACGAGGGAAATAACCGGGAAGGTCATTACAATATCCACTACTAAAAGGACTTTCGTCTGCGAAAGTCAAGAAGAAGCACATACCTGAAGACGTGAACAAGTAGGGATACTGGGCTCGCATATCACGTTCAAGCTCCCAAGTTGCCTCCTCAACCGGACGGTGATGCCACTGTACCTTAACCACTGGAATGTCCCGGGAGCGTAACCGTCTGACATCTCTGGCTAAAATGGACACAGGCTCCTCCACAAATGTTAGTTTCTCGTCTAACTGAACCGAGTCTCACTGAAGCACATGCGACTCATCTGGAATGTATTGTCGCAGCATAGAAACATGAAATACTGGGTGGATAGCTGAAAATGACGGAGGTAAAGCTAACACATAAGCCACCTCTCCAACTGTCCGCAAAATCTCAAAGGGTCCAATATATCTGGGGCTAAGCTTACCCTTCCTACCAAACCGCATCACGCCCTTCATGGGCGATACTCGTAAGAAGACCCTATCACCCACCCTGAATTTCAACGGACGACGTCTACGGTCAGCATAACTCCTTTGTCTACTCTGAGCTGTCCGCAACCTATCTTGAATCGCTCGAACTCGGTCCAAAGATTCTCGGAGTAAATCTGTGCCACGAGGACTGACTTCTGAAGTTTCGAACCAGCCAACTGGAGATCGACACCGTCTGCCATATAAAGCCTCAAACGGAGCCATTTGAATGCTGGAGTGGAAGCTATTATTATACGCGAACTCCGCTAAAGGCAAGAATTGGTCCCATTGGCCCCCAAAGTCAAGTACACAAGCGCGGAGCATATCCTCTAATACCTGAATAGTCCGCTCTGATTGCCCGTCGGTTTGAGGATGAAATGCAGTGCTGAGGTCCACCTGGGTACCCAACTCTTCCTGGAAAGTCTGTCAGAAACTGGAGGTAAACTGAGACCCTCGGTCTGAGATAATGGATATTGGCACTCCATGTAGGCGGACCACCTCCTGAATATATACACGAGCTAATCTCTCAGCACTATAGGAAACTCGAACAGGGATAAAGTGTGCAGACTTAGTCAACCGATCTACAATAACCCAAATACTATCAAAACCACGGAAGGTGCGAGGCAATCCAACAATGAAATCCATAGTGACCCGCTCCCATTTCCACTCGGGAATGGGCAATTGCTGAAGCATCCCACCAGGTCTCTGGTGCTCGGCCTTTACCTGCTGACAACAAAGACATCGCGCTACAAACCCTGCTATATCTCTGTGCATACTTCTCCACCAATAGTGTTGTCTCATATCCCGATACATCTTAGCTGTCCCGGGGTGAATAGAATATCTAGAACTGTGAGCCTCACGCAAAATCAATCGAATTAAATCTTCAACCCTCGAAACACAAATACGACCGTCAAACCTCAGAACTCCATCAGAACCCAAGGTAGCTTTCTCAGACTCACCCCTCAATACCTGATCTCGAATTCTACGAAGACCGCTATCCTCAAATTGACGACTCTGAATCTGCTCCAGCAAAGTAGATCTCGCACCAACACAAGCGATAACCCTTCTGGGGTCAGAAATATCCAAACGCACCATCGAGTTAGCTAAGGACTGAATATCCAAAGCCAACGGCCGCTGAGAGACTGGAATGAAGGCTAAGCTACCCATACTCACTGCCTTCCGGCTCAAGGCATCTGCTACCACATTCGCCTTGCCCGGATGATAGAGAATAGAGATATCATAGTCCTTCAGCAACTCAATCCACCTGCGCTGCCTCGAATTAAGATCCCTCTGAGTCATAATATGATGAAGACTGCGGTGGTCTGTAAAGATCTCACAATGCACACCGTATAGATAATGCCTCCAAATCCACAGTGCAAATACTACCGCTGCTAATTCTAAGTCATGAGTGGGATAATTATGTTCGTGCACCTTCAGCTGCCTCGATGCATGAGCAATAACACGACCCTGCTGCATCAGAACACATCCCAAACCAATACCAGACGCATCACAATACACGGTAAAACCCTCACCCTCAACTGGAAGAGTCAACACAGGGGCAGAAGTAAGTCGATCCTTGAGCTTCAGAAAGCTTGCCTCACAATCCTTAGACCACTGAAATGGAACCTCCTTCCTGGTCAGTCTGGTCATAGGAGATGCAATAGATGAGAAGCCCTCAACAAATCGCCTGTAGTATCCTGCCAACCCAACAAAGCTGCGAACCTCGGTAGGTGACGTGGGCCTAGCCCAACCTCTAATAGCCTCAATCTTTGCTGGGTCTACCATGATACCGTGTCTGGACACAACATGGCCCAAGAAAGCTACAGACTCAAGCCAGAACTCACACTTTGAGAACTTGGCATACAGCCGATGATCTCTCAAAGTGTGGAGCACAATCCTCAAATGCTGCTCATGCTCCTCGTTACTCCTCGAATAAACCAAGATGTCGTCAATAAACACAATCACAAAGGAGTCCAAGTATGGCCTGAATACACGATTCATCAAATCCATGAAAGATGCTGGGGCATTAGTCAACCCAAAAGACATCACCAGGAACTCATAATGGCCGTATCGAGTCCTGAAGGCTGTCTTTGGGATGTCCTCAGCCCTAACTCTCAACTGATGGTATCCAGATCTCAAATCTATTTTTGAGAATACCGCTGCACCCTGAAGTTGATCAAACAAATCATCGATACAAGGCATAGGATACTTATTCTTCACAGTTACCTTATTCAACTGCCTGTAATCAATACACATGCGCATAGATCCATCCTTCTTCTTTACAAACAGAACTGGAGCACCCCACGGAGACACACTCGGCCTGATAAAACCCTTCCCCAAAAGGTCCTGGAGCTGAGTACTCAACTCTCTCAATTCAGCAGGAGCCATACGATAAGGAGCTATAGAAATAGGTCGGGTGCCCGGCTCAAGGTCAATAATGAACTCTATATCATGCTCAGGAGGAAGGCCAGGTAAGTCAGTCGGGAATACATCAGGAAACTCACGAACTACTGGGACGGAGTCAAGGGACGGACTCTCAATGCTAGCATCCCGAACATAAGCAAGGAATGAATCACATCCCCTCGACATCAATCTACGAGCACGAACATATGAAATAATCCCTGTCAGTGTGCGGCTAACAGAACCCTGCCACACCACCGGGGGTACATCAGGCATGGCTAAGGTAACGGTCTTGGTAAAGCAATCCAAGACTGCATGATGAAAAGACAACCAGTCCATGCCCAGAATCACATCAAAGTCTACCATGGCCAATACAATAAAATCAACCTGAGTCTCAAACTCCTGAATAGTCACCAGACAAGATCTATATACCCGATCCACTACTAAAGAATCACCAACGGGGGTAGATATACGTAAGGGCATAGATAATAACTCAGAACACAAACCCAACCGTGGTGCATAATAAGTAGATACATAAGAAAACGTGGATCCAGGATCAAATAATGCAGAGGCTGGCTGATGGCATACGGAAATCGTACCTGTAATCACTGCATCCGAAGCCTCAGCCTCCGGTCTAGACGGCACGGCATACAACTGACGCTGGCTACCACTAGTTTGAGCACCACCCTGACCACCAGTCCGACCTCCCTGCGCTCTACCTCGAGAACCCTGGGGACCACCCCGACGACCCTGTGCACCACCTCTACCTGCTGGAGGTATAGATCTGAGGGGCTGTGCTCTCTGAACTGAAGGCTCAATCGCCATGCGCTGAGGACACTCACGCGCAAAATGACCGACAACCCCACAAGTGTAGCATGCTCCTGGCTCCCTGCTCGGCCTAGAAGGTCCGGTTGAGCTGGTATGACCACCTCTAGTCGATGAACTGGACTGACCACGTCCTTGAGGCTGGCTAACAGAACCACTATAGGTGGGCTGAACCCTATCAGATATTTGCAAAGATGGCTGTACGGGCCTACTGGGCTGACCCTGTCGCTGAAAAGACTGCTACTGCTGCTGAGGGTACCTACCCTGAAACTGGAACCCACGACCTCTGAACTGTGAACCACTATGGCTCCCACTGAAACTACCCTGAACACGAGGTCTCTTATCGCTGCCCCCTTGGGCCTCGCGATCCATCTCCTCAATAGAGTATACATGCTCGGTAATCTCTGCGAATGACTTCCCTGAAGTCACTAAACTCTAGGTAGCTCTGCGGAGTGGCAATCTCAGTCCCCTGACAAAACATCTAACTCTCTCATACTCATCAGGCAAAATAGAAGTAGCATGCCTAGCAAGATCATGAAACCTCGCCTCATACTCGGCGACAGATAATGAACCCTGAGTCAATCTAGAGAACTCATCCCTGAGTCGTTCCCGCATAGTACGAGGCATATACTTTCCCAAGAAGATCTCAGAGAACTGGGTCCAGGTAACCGGCGGAGATCCTGCTGGCCTGGAGTCAAGATATCCCCTCCACCATCTCCTCGCTGCCGTATCAAACTGATATGCCACGAAATCAACACCACGAGACTGTACCAATCCCAAATTTTGCAATCTATCCTCGCAGCTGGACAAGAACTCATATGCATCCTCACCCGGAGTACCAGCAAATCTCGGTGGAGTCAACCTCAAGAAATGCCCCAACATCTTCTGCTCATCGACAGACATAGCAAGCTGATCTATAACTGGCTGTGGAGCTACCGGTGCTGGCGGAATCTCAACTCTGGGTGCTGCAGCTGCAGGCTGCGCCCCAACACCAACTCCATGTACTGCTGGTTGGGCTCCCTCGGCTGACGGACCTCCAACTAGCCCCAACAACTGAAGTAATGTACCTCGGAGCAAAGAAGCATCTATAAATCCAGGTGGAGCCTGGGCTGTTCCCTGGCCCACCGGCTGCTGCGGAGGCGAAAAATCTGGAGCTATAACGGGATCGGGTAACTGATCCCTAGCATGATCTCGGCCTGGGGTTGCTGCTCTGCCCTGCCCCCGACCTCTAGGTCGACCTCGGCCCCTAACAGGAGCCCTCGCTGTAGGCTTGGGGTCCTGACCCTCGGGTCTCGCACCCTGCGTCCTAACCATCTGCAAAAAGAGTGAACAAAATGAAAATCAGAAACCAACATAGACTCAACGCACGGACATGAGGCAAGAAAATAAGAGACTCCCCTAAGAATGCTCCGTAGCCTCCCGAAGATAGGATACAAGCGTCCCCGCACCGATCCACAAGACTCTACTAAACATTGGCCCATGTACCGACACTACCTAGACAACCTAGGCTCTGATACCAAGCTGTCACGACCCAATATTTGGGTCATGATGGCGCCTATCGTAACCCACCAATAGGCAAGCCAAACCCTAGTCCAGAGCAACAAGCGACGGGCTAACGGGCGGAATCTCATAAAACAGAGAAGAAGTGGAAGTAACCATAACCATATTTATAAACATGCTAAGACTGAGAAGGAAGAGGACAATGTATATAAAGTCCAGAACCCCTCCCAAGACCTGGTGGGGTCAGTACAGGAGCCACTACTAAACATACCCAAAATACAAGACAGAAACCAAATATGTATAACAAGTACAACAGTCTCGAGAGCAAAAGACTATACAGTAGAAGATGGAGTAGGATCTGCCTCGGACATCAGTAAGCTCACCCTGCTCCGGAGTCAATGCTAAGAAAAGAGTCACGTCAATACCGTCGGCTAGTGCCTGAATCTGCATCGGGGAAAAAGATGCAGAAGCGCAGTATGAGTACCGGGGCAACGGGTACTCAGTAGGCATCATCGGCCGACTGAGCTCAATGTAATATAAGCAAGCTAAAATGCGAGGGTGCATGCTAAGTCCGGGGTATAAGTAACAAATACATAAGTAACTGCCGAGGCGTGTAGATATAAATAAATAAATGTGATACCGAATAAAATAAATATGATACCGAATAATTGAGTAAATAAATACGTATGTAAACACACAAGTCAAACATAACCTATCTGGGCCCCCATAAACCCGATAGGCACACGGAAGAAAACAATAACCCAGCCTGGCCCCCATAAACCGGTGGGACACACAAAAATAGCAAATGCACAGTCACCAGTGTCTCAAAGCTGTATCAGTATCCAGTAACCACAATAACCAACAAGAGTGCACCGGGCTTGAACCGACACCAATGGGTAATAACAAGAGGCCAGACGCCGGAGTCGAACCGGAAGCAGTGGGTAATAACAAGAGGCCACATATATATCATATCTGTCGGACTCGAACCGGAACTCATAGAACAACAGTATCATAATCACGGTACCCAGTACCAAACCTCTCCAATCATATCATAACCAGATGCCGGACTCGAACCGGAACTCATAATAATCAGTGGCCGGACTCGAACCGGAACTCATGGTGTACCATAATCCGGGGCCGGACTCGAACCGAAACACCCAATAGTCAATAACCAAAATCATCATACCTGAATCAGTAGCCGGACTCGAACCAGAACTCATCATAGCCGGTAACCAGAACAGAATCAAAGTTCATATCATATCAAATAAACGGGGAACGCCCTAATGCCAAGTCAATACTATTATATAGGTACAGAAGCTAACTCTACAACATGCTACAAGTAAATCTCGGGGTCCTTATAGGTCAACTACCTACTATAAAAATATGTATATAAAAGTCTGGGTATACATTACAAGTCATGGAAAGGCGGTTCAGCGTTCTAAGCCTAACTAGCCGACCCCAATCAAATACGGTGCTATCAGGGACGAACAAAGCTAGACAGGCCAACCGGGTATAATCGGGGTGACTCAATCCCGTCATAACCCTAATAGTCATATAGGGCTTATCTAAGCCCAAAGATGTCAAAGTTCCGACAAGTCGACAAAAAGGGTAATGGGGCCCGCTACCGAGTCCCGAAAACCAGGTCTGGTTATACTTGTCTAAGGCTGGGCTAAGTCTGTCTAAGCCTGGACTAAGGTCCAACAATAACATTCCCAGACTAGCAACAACAACAACAATACTATCCGAACCCAAATAGGTCATCTGTAGGGTACCACGAGGATAACGGGCCTGGAATATATTCGAATAGCCCTATCCGGCCTAGAAGGCCTAAATCACAGCAAAACACCACCACTAAGTTTATAACACCAGCCCACAACACTAGCACAATAACATACATATATCACACATAAGCCCAATCTAAGTGCAAAGGAAGGTAAACCTAGCCTACCTGGACGCCTGCCGCGAACCTGCCAAGAAAACCAGCTAAATAGGAGCCTTTCCCTTTCGAGAGGCCTCAGACTGCTGCCAAACTACCAAAATAATAAAATACATGTCAAAACATGACTATTGATACCCATATTGCATTAGTTCGGAAAATGTCCGAACAGTCCACGTGGGGCCCGCTTGCGGAATAACAAAATCGAAATCGTCACAACGTCCCAAATCACCCCGTGACTAATAGTCACAACTAACACTCCTCAATTTGAGCTCAAAATATATCTCAAACATCAATACCACCAAATAACAATTCAAATACACGACTTTAAGCTAAAATTGGCCGAAAAACTTACGATATAGAACGCTATATTATCAACCATGCAATCCCTGAGCTTGAATAACTTGATGTAGATGATTAATTTTCCTTTTGATGATAAACTATAGCGTTAATATATATGCATTTATCTGTATATATATATGGTCCCGCCTAAAATTCTTCAATGTATCTGCATGTATAAGTAAACTACTGCTACTACTATATATTTTGTTTACTTAAATGAATTTGTCAACTCTTAAGAATGAAAAAGGAAAATGATAAGAGATGCAGTGTTATATAATACATGCACAATTTTTCACTTAGTGGTTGAGTCACTTTTTCATTAATTATAATGCCCACATATGTCATTCTAACATAATGTATACTCCACCCACTTCCACGTGGAAGTGAGGTGGACTAATATCCTTATCTTGTTATCTACATACTCGGATATTGCATAGGTTCGTGGTAAAATAAATATAATTTTTTGAATATACCATAATTAATAGAAAATTATTTCTAACAAAACCTCTATAAAATAAAAATATTATTTTAACATATTTAAATTCACTATCTCCGCTTTAATAATTAATAGGTTATAATACTATTATAAAATAGTATAGATATATCATACCTAAAGAATTGTATAAATTTCAAAAATATTTTCGAAAGGTCATTAACTATGTCATTTTACCAAATTCAAATTTAATTTAATATTTTACACTGTGCTCGGTCTAAATCATATTCTCAAACGAACTGCCTGGGAACCGAACTGTCAGTCCCAGCAAGTCATAAATAACTTGGGGCAGCTATAGAAAAGCTCTAAACGCTGACAACACACGAAAACGAGGGAAATAACCGGGAAGGTCATTACATTTCTTGATGGATATTCGGGGTATAAACAGATCTTTATTGCCCCCGAAGACCAAGAAAAGACCACTTTCACTTGTCCATATGGTACGTTCGCATTCAAGAGGATACCTTTCGGGTTGTGTAATGCACCGGCCACCTTCCAACGTTGTATGATGTTGATTTTCTCCAACATGGTGGAAGACACTATCGAGTTGTTTATGGATGATTTTTCTGTAGTGGGTGACTCGTTTGAGGGTTGTTTGGCACACCTTACTAATGTGCTGCAAAGATGCGAGGAGTGCAACCTAGTGTTGAATTGGGAAAAGTGTCACTTTATGGTCAATGAAGGTATCGTATTGGGGCATCAGATTTGAAGAACGGCGTGGAGGTGGATAAGGAGAAAATTAAAGTGATTGAGAAGCTGCCCCCACCTATCTCTGTAAAAGGTATTCGGAGTTTTCTGGGTCATGCTGGGTTTTATAGAATGTTCATCAAAGACTTCTCCAAAATTGCTCATCCCTTGTGCAAACTTTTAGAGAAAGAGGTAAAGTTCGTGTTTGATGAAGCATGTCTTAAAGCATTTGAGTGTCTTAAAAAGAAGTTGGTGTCAACCCCTATTATTGTGTCACCGGATTGGACTAAGCCTTTTGAGGTTATGTGCGATGCTAGTGGAGTGGCTTTGGGAGCAGTCCTGGGTCAGAGACTTGAGAAGATATTACATCTGATCTACTACGCTAGCAAAGTACTTAATACAGCTCAAAAGAATTACACTGTGACTGAGCATGAGTTGTTGGCAGTAGTCTTTGCTTTTGAGAAATTTAGATCGTACTTGATTGGCACGAAGGTGATTGTGCACACAGATCATGCGGCTCTTCGGTATCTTATGTCAAAAAAGGATGCTAAGCCAAGACTGATTCAGTGGGTACTTCTGTTGCAAGAATTTGACTTTGAAGTAAAGGATCAAAAGGGGACCGAAAATCAAGTGGGTGACCATCTGTCACACCTTGAGGAGGAGGCCATGTTTAAATTCAAAGATGATCTTGAAATTGATGATACTTTTCCAGATGAGCAAGTGCTTGCAGCATCCCAAGATTTAATCCCTTGGTTTGCTGATTTTGCCAACTTTTTGGCAAGTGATCTAATCCCGGAGGATATGACATATCAGCAGAGAAGAAAGTTCATCCATGAGGTAAGAAAATTCTTTTGGGATGAGCCATATTTGTTCAGAGTGTGTGCTGATAGCATTATTTGAAGATGCATCCCAGAGGTTGAAATGATGAGTATTTTGGAGGCATGCCACTCATCTCCAGTTGGGGGTCATCATGGAGGTGCAAGGACTGCCCATAAAATCTTTCAATGTGGGTACTATTGGCCCAGCATTTACAAGGATGCTAATGACTATGCCCGCGCTTGTGACCAGTGTCAAAGGCAAGGTAATATTTCACGCAGACACGAACTTCCCATGACTACGATTCTTGAACTTGAATTATTTGATGTGTGGGGAGTTGACTTTATGGGTCCATTTGTGAGCTCGCATGGAATGAAGTATATCTTGGTGGCTGTTGACTATGTTTCTAAGTGGGTGGAGGCAATTGCGCTTCCCAATAACGAAGGAAGAAGTGTCATAGCTTTCTTGAAAAAGAACATTTTCTCACGATTTGGGACACCACGAGTTATTATTAGTGATGGAGGATCCCACTTTTACAACCGGATATTTAAGGCTCTTCTTGAAAAATACGGTATAAAGCATAAGGTGGCCATACCTTACCATCCACAGACAAGTGGGCAGGTTGAGGAATCAAATCGTGAAATCAAATCTATCTTAGCAAAAACAGTCAATGCTAATAGGATTGATTGAGCTCGTAGATTGGACGATGTGCTATGGGCATATCGGACGGCTTTCAAAACACCGATTGGTGCTTCACCATATCAGTTGGTTTTTGGAAAAGCTTGCCATTTGCCTGTCGAACTGGAACATAAAGCATTGTGGGCATTGAAGAGGTTGAATTTAGACTGGAATGAAGCGGCTAAAATGAGACTGGAACAGATGAATGAGATGGAGGAATTTCGTCTCCGAGCTTATGAGAGTTCAGCACTGTGTAAAGAAAAGATGAAATTGTATCATGATCGTCGAATTGAGAATCGAGAGTTTCATCCGAGAGATTTGGTGCTGCTGTATAACTCCAAGCTTCGCCTGTTTGCTGGAAAATTAAAGTCCAAATGGTCTGGCCCATTCACGGTAGTTCAGGTATTCTCACATGGTGCTATTGAGCTGAAAGGGGCAGATAATGTCCTAGTCAAAGTCAATGGACAACGTATTAAGCATTATGTAGGAGCTCTGGAAGAGATAAGGACGATTGAAGAACTTGAACTTGATGAAGTATGAGTAGTCAAGTTAACCATGTCGTGCTGCGACATTAAATCAGGCGCTTCATGGGAGGCAACCCATGGGCTAGTTGGGGAAGTTTGAGTATCCAAGTTAGCCATGTCGTGCTGCGATGTTAAATCAGGCGCTTCATGGGAGGCAACCCATGGGCTAGTTGGGGAAGTCTGAGTATCCAAGTTAGCCATGTTGTGCCACGACGTTAAATCAAGCGCTGATTGGGAGGCAACCCAAGATTTTGTTATGAGAAGATCGGATTATTGAGTAGCAGTTAGTTGAAAACCACAAAATCTACCAGAAGTGGTGAAATTTCCTCCACGACATAAATCACGACACGTGATGGTGTTCTATGCCACGTGGATAACATCGTCAAACTCAGAGAAAGATTTCCAGGTTCTGAATCAGTTCCACGGAAGTAGTTCACGTGACGTGGATGGGATCCACGCCACGTGACTGGTGTCGTTGAAATCAGACACTCAGTCTAGTTACAACACACCAGTCATGACAGACTCCACGTCACGTGGGTGTCAGTCACATGGCGTGGGTCGTGTCGTGAAACATAAAAACTCTGAAAATCAAAATTCGACCCGACCCGAGCCCAGTTTTTCCAAAATAAATCTGAAACCCTTTCTTCCTTACCCGATTTATACCCGATTAAAACTCTTTCTTCCGCACTTCAAATTCATTCAAATTAAACCCTAAAATTCCAATTCCCTCCACTTCTCCCCATTAAATCAGAATCCCATCTCTCCCAAACTCCAAAAAGCCGAAAACCAAATCCCAAACACTCACCAAATCCGTTCCCTATTCGAAAATCCAAACCCCATTACCAAAAAGGTCCGAAAATTCGAATTAACTATACAAAAACCCTACCCAAATCCAACCCCATACCCAAAAAGTTTAATCCAAACCCGTTACTATGCCTCCAAAATCCAATCCCAAAAGTGACCACCTTGATGTATCATCCCGGATTCGTACCAAAAATTCGGACTTACCGACCCGTCTGAGGGATGAACCAACTGAGTCTGAACCAAGTGGTTCCGTAGAGGAGTTTGATATTAGTCAGGACGACACGGCCTTAATCCCACGGGCTACTGGGTTACAGACGCATGTCCGAACGGCTGCCCGGACTGCAATTCAGCCGGTCCCACCACCTGCTGAGCCCGTGATACCAGTCGCATCTTCTGAGTCCGACCCCCAATCTGAAGAGGGGGAGGATGCTTCTGAGTCAGGGTCTACAGATGAAGCTACGAGTCAGGGTTTATCTACGGATGAGGCTACGGGTCAGGATACATCTGTGGCAGAGGCTACAGCCTCTCTTTTCGGTACTGGTGCCGAGAGTGCCCCGACTACTGTACAGGATGGGGAGGTTCAAAGGTGGGGTGTACAGGTCATGGGTGCTATTTATGATCGTGATGCTGAGCTGACAGAGTGTGGTGCGTGTCGGAGAAGCATTATGGAGGAGCCCCGGTATAGAATGGAGTAACTGAGGACATTGCCGGATATTTGGCCTCTTTTTGAGAGATATGGCTTGGGTTGGATGGCGCAGCCGTCTGGCAGGTATAGCTCGGAGGTGGTCTAAGAATTTTATGCTTCCTATGCTACATCTGTTGGTTTGAGCACTCCAGTTGGGCAGCGATATATTTTGCAACTAGTGTTACCTCATGTCATGGTGCGCGGTACCCGAGTAGACATTTCGGAAGATACCATTCACCGTTTCCTATTTGGGCTTGACCGTCCAGTTCCGGTTTCGACAGCTGAATTTGATCAAAGGCTGGACACGGTCAGAGATAGAGTTAGGATGAGAAATGCAGAGCAGAAACTAGAGTTGATTAAATGGATTGCAGGTTACATAGCCGAGGAGGGTGTAGCGGCTAGTTGGGCGACTAGGAAGCTGGACATCAAAAAGTCCATGCTCTATTTTCCTGGTTGATTCTGGTGGTCAGTGGTTCGATATAGGTTGGGTCCAACCAATGTTGATCACTCTCTCACATTGGACACGGCGGTAGTAGTAGCCAGCATATTGGCTGGTTATGAGATCCATTTCGCACGATACATCATCCAAGAAATCCACGAGCGAGCATTTCGAGATCACACAAGTATCCCTTTTCCAAGTCTGATCCAGGATCTATGTGATAGAGCATGGGTTGCCAGAATAACTGCCATCGATAATTCTATAGAGGTGACCCATTTGAAAGATATTACGATGATGCAGCAGAGGGGTTTGCACCCCATTATTCCCCGAGGGTCATAGCCATCTGAGGAGTCGGGTGCTGCCATGGATGAGGTGAGTGGTGTACCTTTGCATATTCCTGCACCTGTTAGGCTACCGGTACCGACTGAGGGCACTGGCCCTATTGATGAGAGTGTACCCAGTACTAGTTCCCCACCGACTCCTGCTGGGATGGTGTCCGTCTCTCAAGACTTTCTGCAGCAGC
The DNA here is from genome assembly GCA_031232105.1 of Capsicum rhomboideum. Taxonomy (NCBI): domain Eukaryota; kingdom Viridiplantae; phylum Streptophyta; class Magnoliopsida; order Solanales; family Solanaceae; genus Capsicum; species Capsicum rhomboideum. The sequence continues at coordinate 49,056,841 of CP124717.1, read as the reverse complement.
TAGTTGACAGGCAGACAGAGATGTTTGAGCGCCAGGCTCACACTGAGACCCAGATGGCTAAGCTGGTATCCCAGCTTAAGCCTTGGGTTCGATCTACAGTCGAGGATGCAGAGAATAGGGTGGAGGCTCGAATGACTGTAGCTATGGACCAGTTTATGCGGGGTATGCATGGGAGGATTGACAGTTTTGAGGCACGTATGGCCTTCCCCTTGAGTGCTGTACCGAGCCCTGACTTGGCCGTCTTGACCCAGGAGGTTGTTGCATTGAGAGAGGAGGTTCGGGCACTGGCATCGACTAGCACGCCGATTATACCACCTATGCCTGTCCCGACCTCCGTACGACCAGCATTTGAGGTGGACTTTTTTGCTGATGAGGATCCAGAGATGGATAGAGGTAAGAGACCTCGTAGTCCGGTGGATAGGGTTGCGAGTGATGATGAGTTCGATAGTGATCTGAGGAGGGCTATTAAATCCTCCCGGGTAGAGTACCACGGGAGCCAGATTGAGGCAGACTAGAGGGCGCGTGGTGCATCTGCCAGTCAGGCTATTCCCCCACCGAATGCAACCACTACACAGTCTGATGATCCCGTTGCTGGCGGGCTAACTTTCGGCGCTTAGAGCGCCACAGGTATGTCTTCACTCCCTTATTTTTGATATGATATCGGTGCATTGAGGGCATTACACCATGTTTATTTGGAGTGAGGGTGTACCACCACTTGGTGGTTTTTGTTGACGTGTTTCTTTTCCCCCAAGTGTGCTATCATAGTAGAACCGGCATGTTTAGGATGATATCTTTGATGTTTTTATGTTTTTTGCTATATTAGGAGAAAAATGAGGGAACTTTAAGTGCAGTTCAGTTTTGAAAAATGTCTTATGTGTTTTTTTGTTGCTAAGGATACCCCTCCTGAAATTTTGAAATTTATAGGCAAACAATCGTAGCTAGCATGGCATGAACGGATAGATAGTAGTTGGTAATATAACCCTGTGCTATGTGCGTGTGAGGCCACTACTTAGTTAGCTGTGTGTGTGTGATCCAGAACTTTCCCGGTTAGTCTTGCCTAAGTTAGAAGATAAGGATTAGGAAAGGATCATAGGCCGTTGTTGAAAAAGTCCACTATTAGCCTAAATGCCAAACAGAAAGAATAAGTATCCCTTGATCCCAACTTTTGATCCATAATTGTCCTATTTCTTTCATTAGCCTATTCACCTTCCCATTTGAATCACAATGAACCTGTCTTGGCCCTGGTCCCTCCTTGGACACTGTGTACCTCAACTCAGGCAAATCGCCTAAGTTGAGGGTGGCTATTATAGGGGTGCGTAGATTGAGTTGGGTATGAGAAGGATTAATAATTTTAAAAAAAAAAGATTTGTGTGTGAAGAAAAAAAAAAAAAAAATAAGAAAAATGTATATGTGTTTAAAGTTGAGGAGAAAAACCACACCCAAAATCTGAGAATAAAAGAATGAAGAACAAGGGAGAATAAAAATGAAAAAGGTTGGAAGTGGGAGCCAAAAATAGTGTAGTGTCAAGGAGGGTTGAGTCACTATATCCATATGCACCATACCTGTCCCTAAGCCTACATTGCAAGCCGAGTAAAGTCCTATAGTGATCCTAGTCCAACTGTCTGAAAACTAAGGTGTAGAAAATAAGGGCAAGCCTATGGTATTTAACGCACACTGTCTTAACTTCTTTTTGAGCGTGAGTGTTTTGAACTCTTCCCTATGTTGATATTCATTAGTATACTGAGAGTGCATGGGACTTCTTTGATTGTGAGGGCACATGGTTTGCATAATTAGCTGCTAGTTGTTCTGGAAATGTCAATTGCATATACGCTTAGTCGTTTGTGCATAATTTGGTGCCGTCACTTGATCCCTGCTGTGTCATGATTCTGCATTGCTTACATACACCCTTTGGTTCTACTTTGAAAATAGGAGGGTTCGGAAAAGTTTTTGTATCAAAAAGCAACAAGTTGACTGCCATAAGCCCCTTAGGTTTCTCTTAGTTAAGCATTGTGTTGGTGTAGTTTTATGTTGTTCGCCTGAGGACATGAAAACATTCTGAGTTGAGGGTTTTGATGTGCCATGGTTATATGGCACTTTCAATGCTTAAAACAAGGAAAAGATGCAATAACATGGGTGTGTTTTGTTGGTATGATGTGGTTTCTGTCCTAATTTGCAGGAAAACAGGCTTTAAAGGCAAAATGAGCAAAAGAGGAAGAATCAAGCCCGAGAATGAAGTGTCGGATGAAGAAAGAACAAGAGGCTGCAAAAGAGAGCCACTCACGCCACAAGTCACGTGGCATGGAAGTCACTCACGCCACGTGAGTGGCTATCATGACTAAGTCCAGAAACAGAAAATTCCAGCCTGATTTCCATGGCAGGGGTCACGTGGCGCGACTGACACCCACGTGACGTGGAAGCCTGTCGTGAGTTCACTTCAGAGATCCAAGAAAAGGGCCTGATTCCCACGATACAAGTCACGTGCCGTGACTTGGTTCCACGACACCAAGTCACGACACCGTGAAAGCTGCCGACTCTGTTCTCCTATTTTGTTTTGGATAGGACTAGTTTTGTATCTATAAATACCCCTAGATAGTCCTAAGCGGGAGTTGGACAATTTACTACTTTGAGAGTTATTTTACACTGTTTGAGATATATATTTTGGTTTTGTATTCACAAACCCTAATTCTGAAGTTGATTGATAATTGAAATTTCAGTTTTTCCTTCATTCTTGTGAGATCATAATTATGCTTTCATCTTTGGATTGTTCTTGTGTTCTTGAAATTATGAGTATCTAAACCTATCAACTAGGGTTGTGTGAACCATAAAGAGTTAACGAAATCGGTGAAGTGCAAAACAATTTTGTATTGCTGCGTATGCATGTATTGTTGTTTCCTTCGTATTGATTGCTTTTCTAAAGGTTGCAAATGTTAGAATCTTGCCTGTAGTCCAGACTTACTTGAGAGAGAGGTAGGGATGGGAAAAGGAGATAACAACAGAGATTTGGAGCTATTAGCCTTCATCTAATAACCGGAGCCTTAGCGGGAAGGGTTATCTGAAATCCAGGACAAGGGTTAGAAGTGCGATACTTGGAGACCGAGAGGAGAAGAGTGAAATTCATCTAATGAAAGTCGAGAGACAGTTAGATGAACCAAACTTGTTAGATTTTGCATGCAGTGCAGTGGGGCAGTCTTGGTAAGAATAAGTCACTGGTGGAGTTAAGGAATCATTGGGGATCACAGTCCTAGTGAATTTCTCTTATTATTTACAAACTCGATATCAGCCAAAAATCATCATCATTACTATTCACTAGCAAAAACCCCAGTTTTAGTTACTTGCCAGTTATTCCTTCCAGTAGTCTACTCATACTTCGACCTATTCCCTGTGGGATCGACCCCAACCTAGTTGGGTTCTATATTTGATTCAGCGACCGCATTGTACTTTTTCGGAGGTATACTTTGGGCGACATCAGTCATTGCATTGATTATGTTATGACATTAGTAAATTTTTGTGATGTAGTCTCTAGAGTCCAAGTGTGATTCTGTTGTGGAGCTTCTTCAAAGGGTAAATAAAACATTTGATGGACGAGAAGTTGGTATTGCAGATTCTGAAAGGAATAAGGGGGTGGATGAAATGCAAGAACAAAATGTGGCTATTCTAGGGGATGAAGTCATATTTGAAACTCGTTCACAGATTTGTGCCAAAATTCATACTGGAGAAATTGATCTTTCAACACCTCCTGAGAAGATTGATGATTTAATTTCTAGGAAAAGGAAGCGGTTCGAAGTATCAGATGTAGATGATTGTCCTAGATTTGCTCTATTAACTCCAATGCCACCCAATGTTTCTGATCACATGTCTGTAATCGAAGAATTTTGTACTGCTGAAGACTTGGAAAATTCAGAATAGAATTTATGTTTATCTTGTGTTTCCTTGTGAGGTTTAAAGATGGTTGTTCAAGTTGTAATTGACAGTATTTACTTTCAACTAGTTTGCCACAATTTTTCCTTCTTCCTTTGTAAATTGTTACATTCTTTTTTCCTGTTTTATTTTTCTTATTAGTTTACTACTTACTCTTTCGACCTTTTGATATCAAATTCTTGATCTTGGTTTTTTTTTACTGATGAGTTTATTTTCCTCAGGTCAAGTTATATCAAGGTCATAATATACTCTCTTTTCTGAGTTACCAACTTATGTTAGAGTATCTCATAAGTTAGACATAGTGCAATAGTATAGATTGTCGTCCATGAGACATACACTAATTTTTTTAAGCCATTCAGCTATGTTTTGCCTCTAAGGCAACAGTTACTACATACCCCATAAGATACAGATAGTTAGAATAGTGTGAACTCTTGCCCATGAGTCATTACCTATTCTTTTGAAGTCCTTGGGTTATGTCTTGCCTCTAGGGCAAAAGTTATAGAGTATTTGCTAAATCAATACAGACTAATAGTGTCAACTCTTGCCTATGGGGCATAACTTATTTCGTTGGGGCATAATTTATTAGAAATCAATTATTTCCCAATTGACACAATTTATGTGCAACAACTTTAAATTAAAAATACGCAGACTAATAGTGTCAACGCTTGTCCACGAGGCATAACTTGGGATATATTATTTTATTAGAAATCAATTGTTTCCCAATTGACACAATTTATTTGCAACAACTTTAAGTTAAAAATACGCATACTAATAGTGTCAACGCTTGCCCACGAGGCATAACTTGGGATATATTATCTTATTAGAAATCAATTATTTTCCAATTGACACTATTAGCAACAACTTTAAATTAAAAATACGCATACTAATAGTGTCAACGTTTGCCCACAAGGCATAACTTGGGATATATTATTTTACTAGAAATCGAATATTTCCCAATTGACACAATTTATTTGCAACAAATTTAAATTAAAAATACGTTTATCCCATTTCACAAAGCTCAAAATAATCAAAGGGTTTCCCAGTTTCGGAGCTTCAGATTTCATATCAAAGCTACAAAGAAGTATTCAGAGCTTCACCTTTATCTTCTTCTCTCTTTATGGTGAAATCACAACTTATTTTTTAGGGCTTTTGGTTTTGTCCCTTTTCTCTCTGCACTTTCGTCCTCGGCACAGGTAATTCTCTCTCCTTTTCTTTTAATCACATAGATTGCATTGAACTATTTGTTACCTAGCAATTGGTGCTAGACTCAATTTTTTGAGCTGGAAATCACTCTCCTTTTCACTTAATCACATTCTATGCATTTAGAGCATTTTGGTACATAGCAATTGATAAACTCTATTTTTTGACCTAAATCACTTTGATGAAAGAGAGTTTTTGGTGGTTTCTCTACTCACTGAGTTCATTTCTGTCTAGTCATTTGGTCGTTTAGTTTTGCTTGTGAGAGTTGGGTTTTTGGTGGTTTCTGTAGCCACTGAGTCCATTTTTTTTTTTGTCTCATAAATTTTATTTTGCACCTTAATTTTGTTTTGTGTGTATTTATATATATATATATATATATATATATATATATATATATATATATAAAGAGAGAGAGAGAGAGAGACTTTATGTCTTATTCATTGTAGTGTCTTCACGATTCTTGTTTTGTTGTTATTTTTGAATTTGAAAGTTGTGTTTATCTTTGTAATTATGCAGATTTTCTAAATCATGTCTAGCAAGACAAACCCTGCCGAGTATTTTATTGATCCTAAAGATTGGTTCAAATCAGACCCTCGTTGGAGACGAGGTTCGAGTTATCACAAAACTATAATGACCTTTTTGGATAACAATCAGTTGTCATTATTAGAGAAAGGTGTTTTTGGAAAATTCATGCAATTAGGTAATCTGAATTCATCTGGTATGCTTTTACATTGCATGCTCTTATCTGAAGTAAGATGTAACAAGGTGAATGTGATGGGATTTTATGTCTAGGGAAGTTATATCGAGTTCACACTCGACGTTTTTGGTCTTGTTACTGGTTTGTCAATTAAAAGTTCTAGCAATGTATTAGCAGCAGTTAGGGAAAAAAGGGGTGACAGCCGTCTGTTGAATACTTATTTTGGTGGCACAGATAAATTAAAAATGAAGGACTTGAAAATTTTTATGGAAACAAGAAAAAATGAAGTCCAAACTGATTTAGACGTTGTCAAACTAACTGAAATATATATTTTAGGTCGCGTGTTGTTGGGAGAGAGGCATACTATGTTCATCCATGCTAATCATATCATGATCCTGGAGGATGAAGCTTTATATACAGAGTTTGGATGGGTTGACCTATCTTTTGATGAGTTCGTTGAAAAGTTCATTGAAACCAACAAAAACCACTGTTGGAGCATCATACCAGCTTGTTGGTTTTCCATATGCCTTTATGGTATGGATATGGGATATTTTCCCCAAATATAGAGAAAAGAATGTGCAAATAGTCTCCGATGAAAAGTATCCTCTTATGCTACGTTATGTGGCATGTGCTACTCCACAATACACAGCAGTGGTCAAGTTTTTTAACTCAGACAAATCAAAATCTTCGGTAATTATCTAGACCTAGTCTTCTTTTATTTTTTATTTTATTTTGTTTGTTTAATCAGTTGTGTTAATTGTAATTCTTAGTTCTGTTTTTTTTTTTTTGGGTAAATAGAAAGGTTTGGTTGAGGCATTCTCGTTGGATCATGAGCTGCCAACTGATAAAGCCAGTGAAGACAAGCGATTCAATGTCTTAAATGAGAAAGTCGATGTATGTATTGCTTCTTTTCCTCTAATCTCTCTTATAACCTGATTCTTTAAATGGATAATTTTGAACAGTTTCATGTATTGTGCATGCAGAAACTTCAAAGCACATGTTCGAAGAAATTTAAAAAGATTCTAGATGAGAATAAGTTTTTGAAGTCTGAATTGACCAAAATTAAAAGATTATTGTTAGGGAAGCTCAAATCAGATGGGGATAATCTATCAGTTGAACAACAGGATAATCTACAAGCTGAACGAGGTGGTCATGATTCAATGGTTCATGATCAATGTGATAATCCTCACAAACCTACAGAAGATGATGGATCTGTAAGTAAATAGTTTCCATGGTTGTCCTCTGATGTTTTTGTAATCCTGATAGAATTAAAACCTACAACAATAATCAAATAGTTTGTCAAAATGATCCATATGTTTTCCTCCCATAGGACTGAACATAGATACTTCAATTACTTCACAAGTTCCCTTTTTTGTGTCTTAGCATTTATATGGTCGTATTCTCAAATAAGGCAAGAGTTATGATTTCATGTCATAAGTTAGACATGACTCTACTGTAAGGTGTTGTATGTTCACAGGGAATAATTATCTTCTGGTGTTTTTTTTTCAATCATAAGTTGTATGTTATAAGTTGTTTTTCAATCATCTTTAAACAATAAATTCAAAGTCCATCAACATCTACTACTACATATATCTAACTTCAAATAGGAATCTCAAAGTCTCAAATTTTCAGTAATCTGCTAAATCAATATTGACTAGGGTAGTGTCAACTCTTGTCCATAGGGCATAACTTGTTCCATTGGGGGCTAAGTCTTGCCTCTAGGGCAAGATTTATAGATCATCTGCCAAACCATTACAGACTAAGGTAGTTTCAACTCTTGCCTATGGGGCATAACTTATTCCTTTGGGGACTAAGTCTTGCCTCTTGGGCAAGAGTTATAGATCATCTGACAAATCATTACAGGCTAAGATAGTGCCAACTCTTGCCCATGGGGCATAAGCTGTAAAGTAAGAGTAGTGTAGAGTGATTACCAATGTGCATAAGCTGTTATACTTGAGCTAAGTGTCACGAATTGTAAGGAACATGTTTTATTTGTTTAAATTGATGCACTGAAATTTGTTTATGTTGTTCAATAGGATTTTGGTGGTATTGATGTTGATGGAGACACCATAATTTGTGATGGTTCTTTCGCTGAAGAGCAGTCTACTAAAATCAACATGGCTGAGCAAACTGAATATGTGGGCAAGCAGGATATCTTCGACACATGTGTTGATGTTGTTGGAGAAGGTCTGGATGTGTATGGTGCTTTGGGCCAACATGATTCTGCTAGTAGAGGTGTCATTGATGGAACTAAGAACTGTGTCGATGTTGATTCAATAAACAGTAATGTTGTTTCTAGTTTGTCTGCACTCTCTACTAGTTTTCCAGTATATCCTGCTGTCAAACATACTCAAGCTGAGCAATTTGTAAGTGTCTTGAATTCTAGTTTATATTTTTCGTTGTTTAAACTGATGCACTATAACGTTCGATTCAACAATCAGTAATGTTGAGAAATCTGTAAGAGCTATCTTTTTGTTTTCTTTATCACTTCGTGGTTGTTTCTTCTATCAATTTCAATTTTTTTTTTTGTTTTCCAGCATGATGAAGAGCCAAGTACTCATCTCCATGTCTCTCCATTGAAAACAAAAGGCTCTCCACTAAAAAAAAAAGAACAAACATTAGGATAAAAAAGAGCACCAAATCAGCAATTGTTGATGTTGCTACTGAGTTGAATCCTTGACCATTTTCTATGGAAATAGAAGTAAAAGATGTCACTCCCGAGAAATCGGTTAGACAGAAATTTCTAGGAAAATTAGCCAAATCTCCATATGTGACAGATTTTGAGTCTGGGCATCCCAGTCTATTTTTTATCAGAAGCATCCTTTTATTTGCGACATTGATGCATTTGATTCCATGTCGACTTTGAACACTGCTTTTTGGAAATTCATCGAGTGTGGGCTGAATACGTCAAAATGGTAGCTTTACTCACTATAAGATTTTCATGTTGTGATTCTTATACTTACACGAATGCGAATATTTTGATTGTGTTTTATTTTTCATGAATTTTAAGTGCCAAAAAGCCATATGTTGAAGGAAAAAATGTTCTGCCCAAATCTTTTATTTTTGGCTCGTGTGCTGTGATACGAAGGAGTGGTTTTATTCACTTGCAACTTGCGGTCGACCTTTGCAGGATATAGTATTATTACTTCCTTTTATTAATCTATATGTTTGTATATTTTTCTATCCTATATTGAGTGTACTTTAAAGTTCATCTTCTTTTTTTTGTTGTTGTTGTATAATTCAGTATTCTTATTTTATTTTTTTGCCTCAGCACTTGAATACAATATTTTACTATTTGAGGACGAAGGCTAAATATGAGCCTAGTAGTCTCGTAAGATTTACGACAACTGATTTTGCTTTTAGAATCAAGCTTGATGCTCTCTATGAGGACTTTGTGAAAAAATGACAAAGATTTTTCTATCATTCCTGAGAAACACGAGGTTGAGGAGTACATTAGAGGGTTCTACAGTGATGCTAATGTAGCATGGCACAATGTTGACTATGTATTACTCCCGATTTATGTCCCACGAGGAAAATCTCCACTTGGGCATTGGATTTTGGGAATTCTAAGCTTTAGTGAATTGTGTATCAATGTCTATGACTCCAATTGTACGAAGCGTAGTGATAAAGTTGTTTCCAAAGCGATGTCACCTTACCAAACATTGATACCATATTTTCTGCAAAAGGTCAATTTCTATGTTGAGAAGGGCATTGAGAAGTATGAAAGTGAGACTTTGCAGATAAAAATGGTTGATGATCTGCCACAACAGACCCAATGGTATTTTCTTCTATTCATTTTTTAAATGTTCAGTTCACTTCACCCTTTTTTTGCTGCTTTTCATATAACTCATGTGTAATAATATTTTCTTTTCTTTTATAGTGATTGTGGAATATTTGTTTCTGCCTTTGCTGAAAATTTCATTCATGGTAGAGAAATTCCAAAAAAAGTTGATGTTAGTTATGTTCGCATGAGGTATGCAATTCTACTGTGGGATTATGGAAGGAGAAAAATAGAAGCTGGCATAGAGAGCAACATCATCGAAAAAGTTGGCAGACTATTTGGGAAGGAAAAGAGGAAGAGGCAACATAAGGAAAAGTAGTTTATTTTTTTTAGTTTTAATGTGTAAATATCAAGTGCAGACAGGTTTGTGAAATTGAATTGGTTGTTTTTCATGCGATCATCTAAAGCATACAATGTAGAATCACTGTTGATTCATTTGATGGTTATTCTATATATTTATGTTTGAAAAATTGTAAAAAAAAAATTCTTCTCCTTATGCCTAGTCATGCATCTGAGGCAAGAGTTATAGAGCATCTGCTAAGTCAATACACAATGTGGCAGGTCTAACTCTTGCCCATGGGGAGTAACTTGTTGATTCGAAGTAGACTTTCTTTGAGGGATAAGTCTTGCCTCTAAGAAAGTCAGAGAAACTAGCTTTATCAAAGTCTAGTACGATATTGGATCAATGATAATTATAATGTATTTCTGAATTTTACAAATAATAAATATTCAAAATGATCTGATTCACATAAGTCATAAAAATAGGTGGAATACAAATAATGCTCTACAAGTGGACCTCAAGTTTTAAGTCAGAGAAGAATAGCCCAATCTCTCCAATTTGAGTTCTTCTACTAGGACTACTTTTACATTCTCTTTTGGAATTATTAAGTAAATAGTGTGCTCAATTGAAACTCTTCTTGTTATGGATACTACTACTATCTATCTATAAAATGAGTTCAAGCAAGAACAATGTTAATGTAGAATTACACTTGCTAAAATCTCACCGTAAGAATGCCTGGATTAATTTAGAAGATGAAGAATCACCACCCTTGAAATGTTTTACTTATAAACTGAAGTATGAGGCATTACTAAAGTATTATAAACACTGCAAAGGAACTAGGCATAATATGTAAAATTGTAAAATAGTGGAAAAGATATTGGCAAAGTCTAATGAAGAAAAACAAAATAGAGGAGGAAGAAGCAATAGAAAAAGCTGCTCATTTGGTGACCAAGAGAAAAACACAATGGGAAAAGAAAAATAGAATGATCAATTGAACAACAACAATTCCATTAAATTTATAGCTTCCATTTTGAAAGTTAGAAAAATTGTAAATGAAAAAACTAAAAAGAGGGTGACTATGAAAAAGTCAAAAAAAGAAGAGAAAGTTACATTCAAACCTATTACACTTAGAAAAAACAAAGAAACGCTATGGAATCAGTACAAAAAGAATAAGACAAGGCAGTGTCAACTCTTGCCCTATGGGGCATAACTTGTTTCGCGGGGGGCTACGTTTTTCCTCTAGGGCAATAGTTATAGAGCATTTGGTAAATCAACACAGACCAAGGCAGTGCCAACTCTTACCCATGAGGCATAACTTGGAATTCATTCCTTTAGGAGCTAATTCTTGCCTCTAGGGCAAGAGATATAGTGCATCTGCTAAATCAATACAGACCAAGGTAGTGTCAACTCTTGCCCCATGGGGCATACCTTGTTTCTTTGGAGGCTAAGTCACTTTAGTGAAACAGTGTAAAACACTTGCCCATGTGGCATGTCTTATTTTAAACAGTATCCTGTGGGATTATTTACATCACATCTCTTGGGGGGGTGGTCCTTCTCTAGATCCTGTTAATATGGAATATTTTTATACATCGATATATAAAAAGCTTCAACACGTAATAACTTTCATAAACAACCAATAAGAAGACATTTAGTTATATACTCCACCAAGAGTTAAAACTCAAAAACAATAAGACAACATTCGTGCAACTTGTTTTGTTGAAACTCACAACTACTTGTTACTAATTAAAAGAGGGGATCGAAGAATCCCAATACAATTTCTACTTTAATCCAAGTTCTCTAAAAAAACTAAAACTATTTATGTTTTTTTTGTTTTTCTTTCTGTATCTTCTTGAATAAGGATGGAGGATCGGAGAGTATTGACAGTTTGATCTGTTGTGTCCGATTCTTTTGCATCTTGAACATCTGAAATTGTTTCTTAAAGATTCTGTCCTGCAAGGATATCTAGTTGTTTGTCTTCTACCTAGAAGAACTTTCACATCTGGGGGCTTTGTAATTAGATCCTTTATACTATCTGGAATAATCCATGATGTAGTGCTTCCAACCGGTAGAATTTCTCCCTGGTATGTTTGTATCCAAGCTTGTCTTGTGAACCAATTAGAACAATAGCTAGACTTATTCATGTTTCTACTATCTATAGCTGCAATGGCATGGATGCATGGTACCTCATCTGTTTGAAACACTAAGCATTCACAAGTCCTCTTCTTCAGATCTACAATATATTCAACTCTTTCTTCTTTTACAACAAATCTTGTTGCATCAATAGGCTCTACCTGTAATAAAAATGATAAATAAATAGCAACTAATATTTGTTGTACTCTTGAAAAGCCTGGAATTAAGTTTCTGAAAATAAAAATTAGACTAACACACTCTATTAATTAGCATTACATATTGAGTGACTGCTCTCTGAATGGAGTATCTTCAATATTATATTAATGAAGGGACAAAATGATGGAAGTCATTCATATTTCTTAGCGACTAGAGTTGATAGTTTGAGTAATATTTGCTTGTCATTCAACATCTTGCATGAAAGCTCAAGAACAAAAATAAGTTGCAATGAAATCACACATATGAACACACAACTTTCCAGCGACTTAGCATATTAGAGACTTATTAACAGTTTAGTTTTAATTCCAGCACTATTCCAATATTCTCCTAGTTCTTTAAGCAAATACAAGAATAAACTAGAAGTGATGATGTTCTATTGTTCAGTGATTATGAGGCTAAGAGCTAAAATGTGGACTTAAAATGACTTGGAAACAAAAGAATACACCAATTTAAAAATGAAATTTGTATTTCATGCGGATAAACAAGCAGTTCAACTACAACAAACAATTCTTCTCCTGGAATATTTGAAGACAGACATGTGTTCTGGTAAGAAAAAAAGTTTTGGTAGAAATTACTTACTTTTAATTTCAAGGCATCTTGAATCATGTCAGTCACCTCTAGCTCTGCCCAACGTGTTATGTCATGGAACGTGCCTTGCGCATCCATTTTTCTTTCATAAAACCAACTTTGTAACTTGTTCTGAATGTAATCAATTAGGCCCATTATTGGTAGTTTCCTTGCAATTCTCAGTACGACATTCATGGACTCAACATTGTTTGTTGTGAGCATATTGTACCTTCAGTTGGTATGAAATGAACGTGCCCATCTTTCTGGTGGTTTTTCTTTTAAGTAGTCTGCAACAACTTTATAAATTTTTTCTATCTCATCCATGAAACTAGCAAATTCAGTACGTCTGTATGCTATTGCTGCATTGTAGAAGAGTGACAAAACTACATCTGAGAAGTATCTTTGTCTTAAATTTTTCTCCATGTGATAAATGCATATCCCATGCTGACACTCTGGATAGACATTAGCAATTGCATTTGCTATTGCTGGGTGGCGATCTGATAGAATAGACAATTGTTCATGGACCCTAAATGCATTTCTTAACTGATTGAAGAACCAGTTATAGGACTCATTATTTTTTGAGTTAGCAATCCCAAAAGCCAAAGGGAATATGTTGTTGTTTCCGTCCTTTGACACTGCTATCATTAGGACACCACGATATTTTGACTTCAAAAATGTTGCATCTACCATTATTATCGGCCTACAGTTGATCCACCCGGTGATTGAAGCACCATAAGCAAAAAATGGATACATAAACCTATGTTGAGCAGAAGAACGTTAGTGACCTTTTACATTTTATGTTTATAATCAGTTCAGTAATTTCTTAAACTAAGTCTTGCCCATGATGCAAGAGTTATGTATATCTTAACAAGCTAAGCACCATAATGAATGAATAACTGTTTGCCCCTTGGGCAAGAGTTTCAGTTTTAAGAAAAATAGAGCACAAAACAGGAAGAACACAGAGACCACTAAAGGTGGAACATTCGCATGAAATTTAGACAGAAGGACAGGGTTTTTTAAGAGAAAGAGGTGTAACTGACATGGGGTAGGAAAGAGACATTCTTTTCAAAACGGGCTGAAAAGGAAACTAAGATTGAAACGGAGGGAGTATTTCCTATCCATATCTGACCACAAAGAAACAATTTTTGTATCTTCAACAGATAGGGTAAGGTCTGCGTAGACTCAACCCTCCCTAGATCCCACCTGTGGGATTACACTGGGTATGTTGTTGTTGTATCTGACCACAAGTCATCAGCATAAACAAATTCCGCAATCACAACAATGAATTCCTTAATCAATGAAGTTTCCACCACCGATTCCACTATAAAACAGCAATACCTCAATGGCATTTACCTTTCCAAACTGAAGTCTATCTCAAGTTGAAGTGTCAGTTAACAACACCCCAAAAGGCCAAAACCAATCCCCATTATGAATTCACTTCCAGAACAAGTTCTTCACAATCAAAGAATTGTCAAAAATTTTTAGTTCAAATCTTAAAGAAACCAAATTCTTACTCCCAACCACAAGAACAAATAAATATTTTCAAGAGCCAGTTTTTGGGACTTCCACTCGTAGAACTTGAAACTTTTTCCAAGTAAGATTCCAAAAATCACTAACTTCGAAAACTTAAATTTTTAAGTTTCAACTTCAAAATCTGTTCAACTATGCAATTTTCAGTATTTTAACAAGTCTTGCCCATGAGGCAAGAGTTGTGAATATTCTAACAGGCTAAGCACTACAATGAAAGAATAATTTTTTGCCCCTTGGTCAAGAGTTTCAGTTTTAAGGTATGTTGCAAGTTTTAATAGTATTTTTCAGTATTTTAACAGGTCTTGACCATGAGGCAAGAGTTGTGTATATTCTAACAAGCTAAGCACTACAATGAAAGAATAAACATTTGCCCCTTGGGCAAGAGTTTCAATTTTAAGACATGTTGCAGTTTTAATAATATTTTTTAGTTTTTTACAGGTCTTGCCCATGAGGCAAGAGTTGTGTATATCTTAACAAGCTAAGTACTACAATGATAGAATAACTGTTTGCCCCTTGGGCAAGAGTTTTCAGTTTTAAGATATGTTTGCAAGTTCTAATAGTATTTTTTTAGTTTTCTAACAGTTGCAGCATGTGTACCTGTTTATATCGTCCCTTTTTACGTTTTTGTATGTGTCAGGGCTCTTTTCTTTCATCATATGAAGATACGATGACAACAGATTGTAGTTCTGTTCAGGAGTTCCTCTTATCAGCCTATATGCATGTTGTATTGCTTGCCATCCTTTGTTGTAAGATATGATTATTTCATATCTCCTTCTCATTTCCTCTACCACGAATTTTGGGGTGATAACATTGATAGAATCTTGGACAATCTCTAATATATAATTGCATATGAACTTTGGCGTCGCATTCCTATGATCAGATGTTATGAAGCCAATAGAGCAACTGTGACTCTTTTCATATGTATGAACCTGAAAAGGCAAAGACTCTTTTATCTTTGAAGCATGAAAACACCACGTGCAGTTGTTATCCAAACATCTCAGCCAATATCTCATTTTGCATGATTTGAAAACCTTGAATTGAATGTTGTATGTAATCGCAATGTTCGACATACACTTCACCATATTTTCTTTGTCAAGAAAAATCGATTTCACATTTATCTCATCCATAGATGAGTTGTCTCTCAGAAAATAAGTTTCAATATCAATCATTTTCCTTTTTTTTCGTACGCTCTTCTTCTTAGATGACTGCCCTATTTCTTCAACTCTTTCAATATCCATTATCGGTTCAATGACCATGAGTTCTCTATTTCTGTCAATATTGTCAATTGCTATCCCTACATTATGTTGCTGAATACTGGCTTCTTTTTCGATGCAATTTGCATCCATTTCGATCATGAACCTAATAAAAAACGAAACAACAAAAACTTATTAACAGTGTAATTTAGAGCATATATCATCAATAAGTGATGGTTCCCTATTATTCGGTGATTGTGAGGTTGGGAGTTAAGATGTGGACTTCAACAACACATCAATTTACTATAAATTAGATCCCCAATTTACTTAACACATAATCAGCTATAATTATCCCAATCAACCCTAAAAAATCAACAATACAATAAGATCGAATGGCAATTTTTTAGAGAATTTTGATGATGAAGATGTTACCTTCTTATCGGCGATTATCGATGTTAGTAGAGAATTTTGATTTCACTCAGCCATGGTCGCCGCTTTGCTGCTTTGGAATGAGAATAAAGCTTCAAATGCGAGTTTGAGTTACTGCGTATATAGCATTCAAGGGCAATTTTTTCCAAAAAATCCCCACTTAATAAGCGAAGGTTATTTCTATAAAACCTTTTTAACGGGGGCAAAAATTGAAAGCCACCCTTTTTGAGGGGTATTTATGTAGTTCTCCCCTTTCTATGTGGATAAATAAGCCCAATTTGGACTAACCCACTTTTACCCATAGGCCCAATTCTATGGGGCATATATAGTGATCTTTTTAGGTCTTATTTCACCATCCACAAAGAGAGTTTCAGAAGCCACAAAAGAGAGAGTGCAGATTTTCGTCCAAAATTTCAACCCTAATAGTCAACTTCAAATTGCGATTCCTGCTACATTTCTTGTTCGATTGAGCTGATTTTTGGATAGCTTGTTCCTCTCATCTCAATCGTTGATTAGGAACTAACGAGGTTGGATTTGGTGCCTCGTAGCTCTAGTTTTGCATCTGTGAATAGTAGCTGTATTTTTTATGATTTTGCTCCTTTATTTCTCTCGTTTTTGGTGTTGTTATTTATATATTGTTGCTCGTTATTTGGAACTTCTTTGGTGGACATTTTAGAGAACATTATTGTAACTCTTGGTAATTATAGTGGAGTTTTTGGTCCCGTGGTTATTTTTTCTTCACACTGAAGGATTTTTCATGTAAATCTGGTGTCTCGTGTGATTGGTTTATTTTATCCTTGCTTATCTATTTTGGTTTATATATTTGCTTACTTATTATCATTGTGCTTGGGTTTGTTTTTCTTCTCTTGGTTCAAATTGAAAGGAAAAGTTTAGACTTGGGTATTCTTCCGCTGCTACCCTGTCGTGCACTATTGTTAGTGCCTTGCCTTTCCTAACAAAGTGGTATCAAAGCGTTGGTTGTTGTTGATTATCGATTTGAATGATGGAGGCAAATATGAGCAAAATGGTGTGTTTGAATGGTAGTAATTATCATACTTGGAAAGGGAAGATGAAAGATCTCCAATTTGTCAAGAAAATGCATTTGCCTGTCTTTGCTTCTAATAAACCTCAGTCTATGGAAAATGAGGATTGGGAATTTTAGCACTTACAGGTTTGTGGCTATATTATAAATGGGTTGAATATAATGTTAAAAACCATATTGTGAATGAGACACATGCCAAAAATTTATGGGACAAACTCGAGATACTTTATGCTTCGAAGACTGGCAATAACAAGTTGTTCCTGTTGAAACAGTTAATGAATATCAGGTACAAAGAGGGCAGTCCTATTTCTGATCATATTAATGATTTTCAGGGTGTCCTTGACCAGCTGTCCGAAATAAGTGTAAAATTCAATGAAGAAATTCAAGGACTTTGGCTTCTTAATACTCTGCCAGACTCTTGGGAAACTCTTCGAGTTTCTTTGACTAATTTTTCTTCCAGTGGTGTTGTAACTATGGAATATGCTAAAAGTGGTGTCTTAAATGAAGAGATGAGAAGAAGATCTCAGGCCTTATCTTCTTCAGCTTCACACTCTAATGTTTTGGTTACTGAAGATAGGGGGAGAAACAAGTTTAGAGGTCTGAATGACAGAGGTACAAGTAGAAGCAAATCCAAGTCCAGATACAAGAATATTACATGTGAGTATTACCACAAGAATGGGCATATCATGAAATATTATCACAAGCATAAAAGAGATATGAGATGACAAAAGAAAGAAGGCGATAATGAGAATTGTGTTGCTGTTGTTACTAATGATGATCTTCTTGTTGCTTGTGGTGAAAATGCCATTAATCTTGTTCGTGATGAATCTAGCTGGTTTGCTGATTTTGGTGCTACTTCTCATATCACGCCTAAGAAGGAATTAGTTTCTTCTTATACTCTAGGTAATTTTAGGATGTTGAAAATGGGTAATAATGATATGGTTGAAGTACTTGGCATTGACACAGTTTTTTTGAAAAGTAATAATGGTTCCAAACTTGTTCTCAATAATGTCAAGCATGCTGCAGATGTTCGCTTGAATTTGATTTCTGTAGGGAATCTTGATGATGAGGGTTTTATTAACACCTTTGGTTCTGGCCAGTGGAAGCTTATTAGAGGTTCGATGGTTGTGGCTCGTGGTAACAAGTTGTCTAACTTGTATGTATTTTAGGTCTCCACCTCTAGACTTAGTAAACTTGGTGGAGAATGATACTTTATCAAAGTTATTGCATAGAAGGCTGAGCCATATGAGTGAGAACTGGATTGACAATTTGGCTAAGAAAAGTTTGCTTTATGGAGTGAAAAAAGCAAAGTTGAAGAAATGTGTTCATTGCTTAGCCAATAAACAAAAAAGAGTTTCTTTTCAGAGTCATCCGCATTTAAGAAAGCTTGATTTGCTAGAGTTGGTACATTCTGATTTGTGTGGTCCTTTTAAAGTAATGTCTCATGATGGTGCACTTTACTTTGTGACTTTTATTGATGATCATTCTCGCAAGCTCTGGGTATTTCCTTTGAAGTTCAAGGATCAAGTACTTGATGTGTTCAAGGGTTTTCAGGCCTTGGTTGAGAGACAGACAGGGAAGAAATTGAAATACATCTGCTCAGATAATGGTGGTGAGTATATTGGTCCTTCTGATAGATATTGCAGAGAGCAGGGTATTCGACATCAAAAAACTCCTCCAAAGACTCCTCAGTTAAATGGTTTAGCAAGGAGGATGAACACAACTCTAGTTGAGAGAGTTAAATGCATGCTTTCAAATGCTAAGCTGTCAGCTTCTTTTTGGACAGATGCACTTAATACTGCTGCTTATGTTATCAACTTATCTCCTATTGTTACTTTGGATGGTGATGTCCCTGACAGAGTTTGGTCTGGTAAGAATGTTTCTTATGATAATCTTAGAGTCTTTGGGTGTAAAGCCTTTGTGCATGTTCTTAAGGATGAAAGGTCAAAGTTGGATGTTAAAACTAGGCAGTGTATCTTCATTGGTTATGGTCAAGATGAATTTGGCTATCGTTTCTATGATCCAGTTAAGAATAAAGTTGTTAGAAGCCGTGATGTTGTGTTCTTTGAAGACCAAACAATTGAAGATTTTGACAAAGTTGAGAAGGTTGATTCTCAGAGTAGTGAGAGCCTAGTTGATGTTAATCCAGTTCCTTTACCTATTGCACCTGAAGAAAATCTTCTTAATGATGAAAATGAAGATGGTGATCATGTTCAGAATGACCAGGATAATGTTGATGCTCCAGTGCAAGGTGATGTGGTTGATCAGCAGCCAGTTATTATTGATGCTGTAGAGAGTTCTCTCAGGCGATCTATTAGAGAGAGAACACCTTCATCTCGTTATTCTCCCAATAAGTATGTACTCTTGACTGATGGGGGAGAACCTGAAATTATTGATGAGGCCATGGAAAGTGAAGAAAAGGAAAGGTGGTTTGATGCTATGGAAGATAAAATTAAATCTTTACATGATAATCAGATCTTTGATTTGGTTAAGCTACCAAAAGACAAAAAAGCTTTGAAAAATAGATGGGTTTTCTAGGTGAAACATGAAGATGGTTGTAATGACCCTTCAGGTCATTTCTAGTGTTTACGTGTGTCTACAATATTTAGAGCTTTTCTATAACTGCCCCAAGTTATTTATGACTTGCTGGGACTGACAGTTCAATTTTTGGGCAATTCGTTTGAGAATATTATTTATATCGAGCGAGTTGCGAAACATTTAAATTAAATTAGAATTTGGTAAAAGAATATAGTTAATTACCTTTCAAAAATATTTTTGATATTTATAAAATTCTTTAGTTATGATATATCTATATTACTTTATAATAGATTTGTAACCTATTAATATTTTAAGCGGAGATAGTGAATCTAGCTATGTTAAAATAATATTTTTATTTTATAGAGGTTTTATTCAAAATAATTTTCTATTAGTTATGGTATATTCTAAATGTTGTATTTATTTTACCACGAACCTATGCAATACTTGGATATATACAAGTGGAATACATAGGAGTGAGGTATTAAACACCTCCACTTCACACGTGGAGGTCTTAGGATAGTACAAATGTTACATGCATTAAGGCTTGCCACCAAATTGTACAACTCATTATCTATAATTTGTTAAGTATTTATAAATGGTGAACTTATCCTTAAATTGGATATTGATATAGGCATACATTAATATGATAGTGTATTAAGTGTTTCACTTATTTTTTTTCTTCTTTCTTTCCCCACGAAAATCAAAACAACATAGTTATAACTTCTGCTTCTTATAAATTAATTACCTACATCAAGTTATTCAAGCTCGGGTTCTAGAGGGGAAGTGTTTGTGGACGTGTAATCGTCGTTAATTCGGTAAGTTTATCGTATTTACAATAGTTTTCCTATACGTTGGTATTGTTGTTGCTATTTGAGCCACATATTGAGCTCGGATTTTAGCGATGCTAGTTGTGACTATTGGTCACTGAGCTATTTGGGATGCTGCGACGATTTCAATTTCGTGATACCGCAAGTGGGCCCCACGTGGATCATTCAAGCATTTTCCGAACTAATGCAATATGGGTATCAATGGTCATATTTTGACATGTAGTTTATTATTTTGGTAGCTTGGTAGCAGTCAAAAGCCTCTCGGAAGGGGAAGGCTCCTATATAGCTGGTTCTTTTGGCAGGCTTGCAGCGACGTTCAGGTAGGCTAGATTTCCTTTACACTTAGATTGGGCTTATGTGTGATATATGTATGCTATTGTGCTGGTGTTATGGGATATTATTATAGACTTGGTGGTGGTTTGTTGGACCTTAGTCCAAGCTTAGACATACTTAGCCTAGACTTAGACAGGTATAACTAGACTTGGTTATTAGGATTCGATAGTGGGCCCCGCTACCCTTTTAGTCGACTTGGCAAAAATTTGACATGCTTGGTCTTAGTTGGGCCCTAGTATGAACTTTTAGGCTTGTGACAGGATTTAGTCACCCCGATTATACCCGATTGGTCTGTTTAGCCTTGTTAGTCCCTGGTAGCATCGTATTTGACTGGGTAATTGACTATTGGGTGTCCTGGTTCTAGTCCGGCCCTGGATTGTGGTACACTACGAGTTTTGATTCTGGGTATCGTGATTATGATACTGTTGTTCTCTGAGTTCCAGTTCTAGTCTAGCAGATATGATATATATGTGGCCTATTGTTATTACCCACTGTGTCCTGTTCGATTCTGGCGTTTGGCCTCTTGTTATTATCCATTGGTGCCGGTTCAAGCTCGATGCACCCCATTGGTTCTTGTGATTACTGGATACTGGTACAGCTTTGAGACACTGGTGACTATGCATTTACTATTCTTGTGCGTCCCACCGATTTATGAGGGCCAGGCTGGGTTATTAGTTTTTTTTGTATGCCTATCGGGTTTTTGAGGCCCCAGATAGGTTATGTTTGACTTGTGTGTTTACTTACTCATTTATTTACTCGTTATTTGGTATCACATTTATTTATCTCCTAACCATCTATGCACCTCTGCAGTTACTTATGTGTTTATTACTTACACCCCAGACTTAATATGCCCCCTCGCATTTTAGCCGACTTATATTGCATTGAGCTCAATCAACCGATGATGCCTACTGAGTACTCGTTGCGCAGTACTCATACTGTACTTCTAAATCTTTTTCCCCAATGCAGATTCGAGCACTACCCGACGATTTTGACGTGACTCTCTTCTCAGCACTGATTCCGGAGCAGGGTGGGCTTACTGATATCCGAGGCAGATCCTACTCCATATTCTAATATATAGTCTTTTGCTCTCAAGACTATTTTACTTGTTATATATATTTGGTTTCTATCTTGTATTCTGGATATGTCTAGTAGTGGCTCTTGTACTGACCTCACCAGGTCTTGAGAGGGTTTTTTGACTTTGTATACTGTCCTCTTCCTTCTCAGTCTAGGTGTAACACTCCGTACATTGCCGAACCTATTTAATTACCATAACATTCACGAAATTATTTAAACCTGAGATTGTTGAGGTATTACCTATTAAATTTTTGGGCTAAATGAACCTTGTGCTATTGGACTCAATTGAGGCCCAAAATTATATAAAAGACATGGCCGAAAAAGGGAAAAAGACCCATTCTACCATGGACCAAGTAAACATACCATTTAAGACTAAGTATGTGGCTAAGGATGACCATTGAGGCACTATATATGGCACAAAAATCAGATTTTATTCCACAAAACATACATGCCATTTCTAGACATTTCTAAGATATTTATTTTATCTCTCAAACCCTAAGCCATCACTCCCTTGGACAAGATCATCCTCTTGTAAGCTTTGGTAAGTGTTTACTCTCATGGTTTAATATATTATATGCTTAATATGGTGTATAAATCATGTTGGTTATGCTGGCAAAGTGTTGGACAGTTCACTATGTGTAAAACTGTCTACTTTTGCTCAATCGTTAAAGGGCTTTGCCTTATAAACGTGAAAGGAGACTTGTGGTATTGAAGGAAGTGAATTTGATGGATTAAATATCAACATGTAAGATGTGATTATGTCCTTAACTTGCTTTTTCTATGTGTATAACTTGTGGGATTGTTGTTATGAAATTGGGCATGGAATTGGTGGTGTATTGAAAGGAAAATGTAGATTTGGTGATGTTCATGTGTATGGTGAAACCATGGTTGTTTGTTGGCATCCAAGTTGACCTAAAATATGTAAAGAGAAGCTTATTTATGGCCATGTACCATTTATTACAAAAAAAAAAGACCCTAAAATGACCTATGGAGGCTGAAACGGGCATCCGCTCTCGTGTCTGGAGCACCTACGGGCACAGATGCCAACGCAGGTGGATCTGGACAAGGACAGAGGGGCACCTGCGGCCTCATGTCATCCATATATAGGCACAGGTGTCTCCATAGCCCAGTCCAGAATTTCGTTTTGTATGTTTTTGTCTCTCTTTGATCCCCAAAGACCCCTATACCCTTTTTGGATGCAATTATCAACTTATGATACATTTTGAATGACTTTAAGGGGTCGTTTGGAGGCATGTTGGAATATATCAATTATGGATTGTTGTTAATATGTTGTTATGAAACGTATTGAGGTGACTTGATGGAGTAATTGTGGCGTAGTGTTAATGAGGAAGCGTAAAGGATAAACTTGGTGTGAAATGCTATTGGTTTATGATATCCTGGTCAATGTGTGGAATGTTGTGGTATTGTTGGTATGACAATGCTGTGAATTGTATTGTAAAGGGTGAAATGACATTATAGGGCAGTCATGTAACTTATTATCGTCTTATGCACTTGTAAGGTAGTTAGTTGTTAACGTGAGCTCCGTTATGTACTTTTATTGTAGAGTAAAACGTAAGGAAGTAGATGGATTATTGTATTCACATATAGGACTGTGTATTCATATTGGGAAGATAAGGTATGTAAGGTTACTCTTTCCGTATCCTTCTACAGCACATATTGTTCACATTGACATTGTACTTGTTCCATTCCGAAATGTCTAAAGGTATCTCATTTCAGGTTGTCATATAGTATTACCCACAGGACCAATTGTGATTCACATGTCTCATGTTAATTGACTAATGTTTCAAAGTTCCAATAATGTACAATCACCAATGTATCACTCTTATAATGGAAGAAAGAAGTAATGTATAATTGTTTGTATATTCTTGAGTAACATCCCAGGGGTGACAGAAAATCCTAGCATGGGTTATCACAGTAACATCCCAGGGGAGATAGAAAAGCCTAGCATAGGTTATCACAGTAACATCCCAGGGGCGATAGAAAATCCTAGCATGGGATATTACAGTAACATCCCAGGGGAGACAGAAAAGCCTAGCATGGGTTAATCTTATCCTAGAGGTTAAAATACCTAGCATGGGTAATCCTCTTTTACCACTGATCAGTTGGTCATTACAATTTCTTAATGCAAAGAAGGATAAAGTTAAGTAATGAACGAGAATGACGAATGAACGTAAAGGCAAAGAAAGTAATGAATGTAATGTACATGGTACCACACATACAGAACGGTGGTTTATACATATTAACTATTCTCTTATATTTGATTTCATTGAAGTTCTTATGTATGATGCAGTTTCTTATAGCCTTACATACTCAGTACATTCTTCGTACTGACGACCCTTGGGGGACTTACCTTACTTGTTGCAGGTGCAGGTGCTAGTAGACCTCCACATTAGGTTGCGGGTCATTTGCAGATCATTGGTGAGCTCCAGTTGGTTCGGGGCTTTCTGAGTCACATGTGTACATTGGTTTTGGTACTATGTAAATGTTATATAAAGCGGGAACTTGTCCCGACTTTAGAATGGTTATATACATGTATTTGTTAGAGGCTTTGTAGACGTACGTGGGAAAATGAATGAAAGAATGTATGTTCATTTTGACTTGATGGCCCTAACAGCCAAGTTTCATATATAGCATATGTTTTCCATGACTTCCGCCATTGGTATCTTATAGAATGATATTCATACAGAGACATGCATATGAATGTACATGAATGAAGATTAGTTCTCTCGGGCCATAACGACTTTGGGTGCCACTCCGCCCCGTGGGAATTCGAGGTGTGACACTAGGTATATATGTATGTTGGTTCTGTTTTTACATTTCTAGCATGTTTATTAGTATGGTTACTTCCATTTCGTCTTTGTTCTTTTTAGATTCCGCCCGTTAGCCCATCTGTTATTGCTCTAGGCTAGGGTTTGGCTTGCCTATTGGTGGGTTATGGTAAGCGCCATCATGACTCAGAGATCGAGTCGTGACAGCTTGGTATTAGAGCTTAGGTTGTATGGGTAATGTCGGTACATGAGCTAATGTGCGGGAGAGTCATGCGGATTGGTGCGGAGATGCCTGTATCCTATTCTCGGGAGGCTATGGAGCATTCTTAGAGGAGTCTCTCATTTTCTTAACTCATGTCCATGCATCGAGTCTATGTTGATTTCTTATCTTCATTTGGTTCACTCTTTACGCAGATGGCTAGGTCGCGTGGTGCGAGAGCCAAGGGTCGGGACCCCGAGCCTGCAGCGACGGCTCCTGCCAGGGGCCGAGGTCGACCTAGAGGTCGGAGGCAGGGAAGAGCAGTATCCCCAGACCGAGATCATGCTAGGGACCAGTCACCCGATCCCGTTATAGCTCCAGACGCTCCGCAACCACAACAGCTGGTGGTTCAGGGACCAGCCCAGGCTACACTTGGATTTATTAATGCTTCAATGCTCTGAGGTATGTTGGTATAGTTGCTAGGATTAGTTGGAGGTCCGCCTATTGCGGAAGTATAGCCAGCCGTACAGGTAGATGGTATTAGAGCGCAGCCTGCAGCTGCAGTACCCAGAGTTGAGGTTCCGCCTATACCGGTAGTAGTCCAGCCAGTTATGTCTGCCGAGGAGCAGAAGATGTTGAGTAATTTTTTTAGATTAGCTCCACCCATATTTACGGGTACTCCAGGAGAGGACGCTTATGAGTTCTTATCCAGCTGCGAGGAGAAGCAACGAAAATTGGGATTAGTGGAGTGGTGCGAGGTAGATTTTATTGTTTATCAGTTTAAAATAATTGCGTGGAGATAGTGGAGAGGTTTTCTTGATTCTAGGCCAGCTGGATCTCCACTCTTTACTTAGGTACAGTTCTCCGAGGTGTTCTTGGGGAAGTATATGCCATGCAGCATGCGTGAGCATCTTCGAGATGAGTTTTCCAAGTTGAGGCAGGGGTCTGTGACAGTAGCTGAGTATGAGGCTAGATTCCATGACTTATCCAGGCATGCTACGATTCCCCTACCAGACGAGTATGAGAGGATAAGATGTTTTGTTAGGGCATTGAGGTTATCACTTCGCAGAGCTACACAGAGTTTAGTGACTTCAGAGAAGTCCTTTGCTGAGATAGCTGAGCATGTGTACTCAATCGAGGAGATGGATCGCGAGGCCCAAGGGGGCAGCGATAAGAGACCTTAATTCCAGGGTAGTTACAGTGGCTGTCACAGCAGCTCACAGTTCAGAGTTTGCGGGTTTCAGGGTAGGTACCCTCAGCAGCAGTCTTCTCATCGACAGGGTCACCCTAGTAGGCTCGTACAGTAAGCCTTGTAGATTTTTGATAGGGGTCAGTCTCCCCTATAGTGGTTCTGGTAGTCAGCCTCTAGGACGTGGTTAGTCTAGTTTATCGACTAGAGGTGGTTATACCAGATCAGTTAGATCTTCTAGGTCGAGTAGGGAGCATATTATACTTGTGGGGTTGTCGGTCATTTTACGCGTGAGGGTCTTTAGCGCAGGGAGATTGAGCCTTCAGTTCAGACGGCACAACCCATCAGATGTATACCGCCAGAAGGCAGAGGTGGTGTATAGGGTCATCGGGGTGGTCCTCAAGGTTTCTAAGGTGAAACGCAGGGAGGTCGAACTAGTGGTCAGGTCGGTGCTCAGATTAGTAGTAGCCAGCGTCAGTTGTATGTCATGCTGGCTATGCTAGAGGCTGAGGCTTTAGATGCGGTGATTATAGGTATGATTTTCGTATGCCATCGGCTAACTTCTGTATTATTTGATCCCGGATCCACATTTTCTTATGTATCTACTAATTATGCACCACGGTGGGTTTATGTTCTAAGGTATTATCTATGCCCTTATGTGTATCTACCCCCGTTGGTGATTTCTTAGTAGTGGATCGGGTATATAGATCTTGTCTGGTGACTATTTAGGAGTTTGAGACTCAGGTTGATTTTATTGCATTGACCATAGTAGACTTTGATGTAATTCTAGGCATGGATTGGTTGTCTTTTCATCATGCAGTATTGGATTGCTTTGCCAAGATCGTTACCTTAGCCATGCCCAGTGTACCCCCGGTGGTATAGCAGGGTTCTGTTAACCGCACTTCAATGGGGATTATTTCATATGTTCGAGCTCGTAGATTGATGGCGAGGGAATGTGATTCACTCCTTGCTTATATTTGGGATGCTAGCATTGAGAGTCCATTACTTGACTCCGTCCGTGTTGTTCATGAGTTTCCTGATGTATTCCCGACTAAACTACCTTGCCCTCCTCCTGAACGTGATATAGAGTTCATTATTGACCTCGAGTCGGGCACTCTACCTATTTCTATAGCTTCTTATCGTATGGCTCTTGCTGAGCTAAAGGAACTGAGTTGCCAGCTTCAGGATCTTCTGGGTAAAGGTTTTATCAGACCGAGCGTGTCACCGTGGGGTGCCGCAGTTTTATTTGTAAAGAAGAAAGATAGCTCCATACATATGTGTATCAATGACATACAGTTTAATAAGATAACAAAGAAGAATAAGTATCTTATGCCTCATATCGATGACCTATTTTGATCAACTTCAGGGTGCAGCAGTATTCTAAAAAATAGATTTAAGGTCTGGTTACCATCAATTGAGAGTTAGGGCTGTGAACATCCCTAAGACAGCCTTCAGAACTCATTACAGCCATTATGAGTTCCTAGTGATGTCTTTTGGGTTGACTAATGCTCCGGCAGCCTTTATGGATCTAATAAATTGTGTATTTAGGTCGTACTTGGACTCCTTTGTGATTATTTTAATTGACAACATCTTGGTTTATTCAAGGAGCATCGAGGAGCATGAGCAATATTTAAGGATTGTGCTTAACACTTTGAAAGATCAGCGGCTTTACGCCAAGTTCTCAAAGTGTGAGTTCTGGCTCGAGTCTGTGGACTTTTTGGGGCATGTTGTATCCAGACATGATATCATGGTAGACCCAACAAAGATTGAGCCTATTCGAGGTTGGACTAGGCCTACATCACCTATTGAGGTTCGTAATTTTGTTAGGTTGGCAGGGTACTACAGGAGGTTTGTTGAGGGCTTCTCGTCTATTGCATCTCCTATGACCATACTAACCAGGAAGGAGGTTCCGTTTTAGTGGTCTTGGATTGTGAGGTGAGATTTCTGAAGCTCAAGGATCGACTTACTTTTGCCCCTGTGTTGACTCTTTCAGTTGAGGGTGAGGGTTTCACCGTGTATTTGATGCATCTGGTACCGGTATGAAATGTGTTCTGATACAGTGGGGTCATGTTATTACATATTTATTAAGGAAGTTGAAGGTGCACAAACGTAATTACCCCGCTCATAACTTAGAGTTAGCAGCGGTAGTATTTGTACTACAGCTTTGAAGGCCACACTCAGTCTACGGTGTTCATTGTGAGATCTTTACACACCACCGCAGTCTTCAGCATATTATGACTCAGAGGGATCTTAATTTGAGGCAGCGCAGGTGGATTGAGTTGCCAAAGGACTATGATATCTCTATTCTTTATCATCGGAGCAAGGTGAATGTGGTAGCAGACGCCTTGAGCCTGAAGACAGTGAGTATGGATAGCTTAGCCTTTATTCCAGTCTTTTAGCAGCCGTTGGCTTTGGACATTCATTCCCTAGCTAATTTAATGGTGAATTTGGATATTTCTGACCCCGGGAGGGTTATCTCTTGTGTTGGTGAAAGATCTACTTTGCTGGAGTAGATTCAGAGTCGTCAGTTTGAGGATAGCGATCTCTGTAGCATTCGAGATCAGGTATTGAGGGGTGAGTCTGAGAGAGATACCTTGGATTCTGATGGTATTCTGAGGTTGGATGGCCGTAGTTGTGTTTCGAGGGTTGGAAATTTAATTCAGTTGATTTTGCACCAGGCACACAATTTCAGATATTCTATTCACCCCGGGACAACTAAGATGTATCGAGATCTAAGGCAGTACTATTGGTGGAGCGGAATGCAGAGAGATATCTCAGAGTTAGTGGCTCGATACCTATGTTGTCAGTAGGTAAAGGCCGAGCACCAGAGATTCGGTGGTTTACTTCAGCAGTTACCTATTCCCGAGTGGAAGTGTGAGCGGGTCACGATGGATTTCATTGGTAGGTTACCTCGTACTTCCCGTAGTTTTGATAGTATATGCGTTGTTGTGGATCGATTGACTAAGTCGGCGTATTTTATCCCTGTTCGAGTTTCCTACAGTGCTGAAAGTTTAGCTCGTGTATATATTCAGGAGGTGGTTCGCCTACATGGGGTACCAGTGTCTATTATCTCAGACCGAGGGTCTCAGTTTACCTCCAGTTTTTGGAAGACTTTCCAGGAGGAGTTAGGTACTTAGGTGGACCTCAGTACTGCATTTCATCCTCAAACCGACGGACAGTTAGAGCGGACTATTCAGGTATTAGAGGATACGCTCCGTGCTTGTGTGTTAGACTTTGGGGGTCAGTGGGATCAGTTCTTGCCTTTAGCAGAATTCGCATATAATAATAGCTTCCATTCCAGTATTCAGATGGCTCCGTTTGAGTCTTTGTATGGTAGACGTTGTTGATCTCCAGTTGGTTGGTTCGAGACTTCAGAGGTAAGTCCTCGTGGCACAGATTTGCTCCGAGAATCTTTGGACCAAATTCGGGTGATTCAGTATAGGTTGCGGACAACTCAGAGTAGACAGAGAAGTTATGCTGACCGTAGACATCGTCCATTGAGATTCAGAGTTGGTAATAGGGTCTTCTTATAAGTATCACCCATGATGGGCGTGCTACTGTTTGGTAGGAGGGGCAAGCTTAGCACCAGATATATTGGACCCTTTGAGATTCTACGGACAGTTGGAGAGGTGGCTTATGTGCTAGCTTTATCTCCGACATTTTCAGCTATTCACCCAACGTTTCATATTTCTTTGTTGCGATAATACATTTCAAATGAGTCGCATGTGCTACAGTGGGACTCGGTTCAGTTAGACGAGAAGTTAGCTTTTGTAGAGGAGCCTGTGTCATTTCTGGCCAGAAATGTCAGACGATTGCGCTCCCGGGACATTCCAGTGGTTAAGGTACAGTAGCGTCACCGACCGGTGTAGGAGGCCAATTAGGAGCTTGAACGTGATATGTGAGCCCAGTATCCCTACTTATTCACATTTTTTGGTATGTGCTTATTCTTGACTTTCTCGGATGAAAGTCTCTTTTAGTAGTGGATACTGTAATGACCTCCAGGTCACTCCCAGTGTTTACGATTTTTAGAGATTTTCTATAACTGTCCCAAGTTATTTATGACTTGTTGGGACTGACAGTTCGGTTTTTGGGCAGTTCGTTTGAGACTATTATTTATATAGAGCGAGTTGTGAAACATTTAAATTAAATTAGAATTTGGTAAAAGGACATAGTTAATTACCTTTCGAAAATATTTTTGATATTTATAAAAAAATTTAGTTATGATATATTTATATTACTTTATAATAGCTTTGTCACCTATTAATATTTTAAGCGAAGATAGTGAATCTAAAAATATTTTGTAGAGGTTTTATTCGAAATAATTTTCTATTAGTTATGGTATATTCTGAATGTTGTATTCATTTTACCACGAACCTATGCAATACTCGAATATATAGAAGTGGGATACATAGGAATGAGGTATTAAACACCTCCACTTCACACGTGGAGGTCTTGGGATAGTACAAATGTTGCATGCATTAAAGGCTTGCCACCAAATTGTACAACTCATTATCTTTACTTTGTTAAGTATTTATAAATGGTGAACTTATCCTTAAATTGGATATTACTATAGGCATACATTAATATGATAGTGTATTAAGCGTTTCATTTATTTTTTTTCTTCTTTCTTTCCCCACGAAAATCAAACCAACATAGTTATAACTTCTACTTCTTACAAATTAATTACCTACATCAAGTTATTCAAGCTCGGGTTCTAATGGGGAAGTGTTTGTGGACGTGTAATCATCGTTATTTCGGTAAGTTTATCGTATTTACGGTAGTTTTCCTATACGTTGGTATTGTTTTTGCTATTTGAGCCACATATTGAACTCGGATTTTAGCGGTTCTAGTTGTGACTATTGGTCACTAAGTTATTTGGGATGCTATGACGGTTTTAATTTTTCCATACAGCAAACGGGCCCCACGTGGACCGTTCGGGCATTTTTTGAACTAATGAAATATGGGTATCAATGGTCATGTTTTGACATGTAGTTTATTATTTTGGTAGCTTGCAGCATTCAGAGGCCTCTCGGAAGGGAAGGCTCCTATATAGTTGGTTCTTTTGGCAGGCTTGCGGCGGCGTAGGTTTCCTTTACACTTAGATTGGGCTTATGTGTGATATATGTATGCTATTGTGATGGTGTTGTGGGCTGGTATTATATATTTGGTGGTGGTTTGCTGTGATTTAGGCCTTCTAGGCTGGATAGGGCTATTCGAACACATTCCAATCCTATTATTCTCGTGGTACACCACAGATGACCTATTTGGGGTTAGATAGTATTGTTGTTGTTGTTGCTGGTTGGGGAATGTTATTATTGGATCTTAGTCCAAGCTTAGACAGACTTAGCCTAGACTTAGACAGGTATAACTAAACTTGGTTTTTGAGATCCGGTAGTGGGCCCCGCTATTTTTTTAGTCGACTTGGAAGAACTTTGACATTCTTGGGCTTAGTTAGGCCCTAGTATGACTTGTTAGGCTTGTGAAGGGATTTAGTCACCCCGATTATATCCGGTTAGTCTGTTTTGCCTTGTTAGTCCCTGGTAACACCGTATTTGATCGGGGTCGGCTAGTTTGACTTAGAACGCAGACCCGTCTTCCATGACTTATAATTTATACCCAGACTTGTATATGCATATGTTTTATAGTATATAGTTGACCTGGAAGGATCCCGAGATTGAATTGTAGCATGTTGTGGGTTAGCTTCTGTACTTATATACGGGTATTGACCTGGGACTAGGGCGTTCCTCGTTCATCTGATATGATATGACATTTGGTTCTGCTCTTGTTACTGGATATGATGAGTTTTGGTTCGAGTCCGGCTACTGATTCAGGTATGATGATATGGGTTATTGACTATTGGGTGTCCCGATTTGAGTCCAGCCCCGGATTATGGTACACTATAAGTTCTAATACGGGGTACCGTGATTGTGATACTGTTGTTCTCTGAGTTTCGGTTGGAGTCCAGCAAATATGATATATTTGTGACCTATTGTTATTACCCACTGTGTCCAGTTCGATTCCAGCGTCTGGCCTCTTGTTATTATCTATTGGTGTCGGTTCAAGCACGGTGCGCCCCATTGGTTATTGTGATTACTGGATACTAGTACACTTCGAAACACTGGTGACTATGCATTTTCTATTCTTATGTGTCCCGCCAGTTTATGGGGGCTAGGATGGGTTATTGTTTTCTTTCGTGTGCTTATCGGGTTTATGGGGGCCCAGATAGGTTATGTTTGACTTGTGTGTTTACTTACACATTTATTTACTCGTTATTTGGTATCAAATTTATTTTTCTCCTGAGCATATCTATACGCCTCGGCAGTTACTTATGTGTTTATTACTTACTCCCCGAACTTAGTATGCCCCCTCGCATTTTAGCCTACTTATATTACATTGAGCTCAGTCATATGATGATGCCTACTGAGTACCTGTTGCCCGATGCTCATACTGCACTTCTGCATCTTTTTTCCAGATGCAGATTCGGGCACTAGCCGACAATTTTGACGTGACTCTCTTCTCAGCACGGATTTCGAAGCAGGGTGGGCTTACTGACGTCCGAGGCAAATCCTAATCCATCTTCTATTGTATAATCTTTTGCTCTCGAGACTATTGTACTTGTTATATATATATTTGGTTTCTGTCTTGTATTCTGGATATGTCTAGTAGTGGCTCTTGTGCTGACCTCACCAAGTCTTGGGAAGGGTCTTTGACTTTGTATACTATCCTCTTCCTTCTCAGTCTAGGTATGTATGTTGGTTATGTTTTTATATTTCTATCATGTTTATTAGTATGGTTACTTCCACTTCGTTTCTGTTCTTCTAAGATTCTGCCCGTTAGCCCATCGCTTGTCGCTTTGGGCTAGGGTTTGGCTTGCCTATTGGTGGGTTACGGTAGGCGCCATCATGACTCGGAGATTAGGTCATGACAATGGCAATCCAGTTCCACATTACAAAGGTAGATTAGTTGTGCAGGGTTTTAACCAGAAAAAGAGAGTTAATTTTGATAAAATATTCTCTCCAGTTGTGAAGATATCATCCATTCGTGTGGTTCTAGGCTTAGCTGCAAGTTTAGATTTAGAGGTTGAGCAAATGGATGTTAAAACTGCTTTTCTCCATGGTGACTTAGATGAGAAAATTTATATGGAGCAGCCGAAAGGTTTGAAGTCAAGGCAAAAGAGAATTTTGTTTGCAAATTGAAGAAGAACTTGTATGGTTTGAAACAAGCTCCCACACAGTGGTACAGGAAATTTGGTTCTTTTATGAGTCAACAGGGCTTCAAAAAGACTTCTTCAGACCATTGTGTTTTTGTGCAAAAATTCTTTGATGATGACTTTATTATTGTGTTGTGTTGTGTTATGTTGATGACATGCTTGTTGTTGGTCATAATACTTGCAGGATTCAGAAGTTGAAGCAAGAGTTGAGTAAGTCTTTTTCTATGAAAGACTTAGGACCAGCAAGACAGATTCTTGGTATGCAGATTGTCCGTGACATAAAGGCTTAGAAGTTGTGGTTATCACAAGAGAAGTGCATTCAGAAAGTACTTCGCAGGTTCAACATAGACAAGGATAAGGTTGTCAGTACACCTTTAGCTATGCACTTCAAATTGAGCACGAAGCAGTGTCCTTCTAGTGATAATGAGAAGGAATACATGAAGAAAGCTCCTTATGCTTCAGTCGTTGGTAGTTTGATGTATGCAATGATTTGTACAAGACCAGATATTGCTCATGTTGTTGGTATTGTTAGCCATTTTCTTTCTAATCCGGGAAGAGAGAATTGGAATGTTGTGAAGTAGATTATGAGATATCTTTGTGTCACTTCTGGTCTGAGTTTGTGTTTTGGTACATGGAAGCCTATTCTTTGTGGTTATACTGATTCAAACATGGCTGGTGATGTTGATACTCGCAAGTCTACTTCAGGGTACTTGGTTACTTTTGTAGGGGGAGCTGTGTCTTGGTAATCTAGGTTGCAAAAATGTGTTGCTCTATCTACTACAAAAGCTGAGCTTATTGCTACCGTTGAAGCTTGTAAAGAATTTCTCTGGATGAAGAGGTTCTTGGGGAAACTTGGTTGTTCTCAAGAGAGGTATGTGCTTTATTCCGATAGTCAAAGTGCTATATATCTTGGCAAGAATTCTACATTTCATGGTCGGTCTAAACACATTGATGTTAGATATCATTGGATTCGAGATGTGTTGGATTCTAAGTTGCTTTAACTTGAGAAGATTCATATAGATGATAATGGTTCCGACATGATAACTAAAAATTTACCAAGAGGAAAGTTTGAAGATTGTTGCATGATCGCCTGGATGGTGGTCTCCTCCACATAGTTGTGAGGGGAAGAATTATTGGATTATGGGTATTTTTTCCTTCCTGTGTGGATAAATAAAGCCCAATTTGGACCAACCCACTTTTGACCATAGGACAAATTCTATGGGGCATATATATTGATCTTTTTAGGTCTTATTTCACCATCCACAAAGAGAGTTTCAGAAGCCACAAAAGAGAGAGTGTGTGCAGATTTTCGCCCAAAATTTCAGCCCTAATAGCCAACTTCAAATTGCAATTTTCGCTTCATTTCTTGTCCGATTGAGCTGATTTTTGGACATCTTGTTCCTCTCATCTCAATATTTTATTAGGAACTTACGGAGTTGGATTTGGTTCCCCGCGGCTCCAGTTTTGTATCCATGAACAGTAGATGCATTTTTGGTGATTTTGCTCCTTTATTTCTCTAGTTTTTGGTGTTGTGATTTATATATTGTTGCTTGTTGTTTGACACTTCTTTGGTGGCCATTTTGGAGAATATTATTGTAACTCTTGGTGATTATAGTGAAGTTTTTGGTCCCGTAGTTTTTTACTCTTCACACTGAAGGGTTTTTCACATAAATTTGGTGTCTCGTGTGATTGGTTTATTTTATCCTTGCTTATCTATTTTGGTTGATATATTTGCTGTCTTATTATCATTGTGCTTGGGTTTCTTTGTCTTCTCTTGGTTCAAATTTAAAGGGAAAGTTTAGACTTAGGTATTCTTCCACTGCTACCCTATCGTGCACTATTGTTAGTGCCTTGCCTTTCCCAACATTGTAGATAGTAAGCGAAAAAGACCCTTGTGTGGCGTGTAATTAGGGTTTTATTGAAGTTGAGAATGGAGCGTCGTGTGGGTAAAATGTATCTACTTGGTCGCAAAATTGGCAGCGGAGCCTTCAGCGAGATCTCTGTTGGTCAATTTCTTTCTTTATTTTTTTTTTCCTCTCAATTTATTAGTGTTCCTCGGGGAGCGTTACAGTAACGGATAAAGTTGTTGTCATGTGATCAAGAGATCACAGATGGGTTTAAGTCGTGAAAATAACCCTGCGTGTACAATAAACCTTGTGGTCCGGTCCTTCTCAGAACCCTGCATATAGTGGACACTTTAGTCCACAGCGTTGCCCTTTTATTAGTGTTCCTCGTTGTGGCTTTGAGGAGATGATGGTTTCTCGGTGGTGTAGGTACTGATTTACTGACTAACAAGGAGGTCTCAATTAAATTGGTCAGTCCTCTTTGTGTGTCTATTGTCGTTAGTAATTTAGTTACTTCTGTCTTTTTATTTGTTCTTTTTTTTTTTTCGTAATTGTGGTCCCCAAAGTTGACTTCAGAATGAAATAGAAGTTGTTTGCTTATGAGCTGTGGACATTATAATACTACTTCCTCTGTCCCATTCTTATGTGGCACTTTTTGCTTTTCAAACAGTTTAAGGTTGATCGTGAATTTGAATATGAAATCTTCAAGTTTTTTTGAAATAAAATTTATATATTTTGATACTGCGTAAAAAGAACTATAAGAAATAATAATTGACAATTTAAAATATTTAAAAGATATATGAAAAAATAATGGTCGAAAATAAACTTGTTTGAATCTAGAAATTCAATAGGTGACACATAAATTGATACGGAGGGAGTACCATGTATCCTTGCATCGGTCTTAGCACTGAAAATATTCCATGCCGACATCATTTAAAATTATAACATCTCTCTTGATTTTTGAAGTAACATTAGGAAGACGAATCTCAATATGTAGAATATTCCTATAGACAAGTATCTGCAAAATGTTTCGTAACCGAGGTACTTTACTTGCTCATGTTTTTAAGAGTGTGTTTGGTATGAAGGAAAACATTTTCTGGAAAATATTTTCTCATGTTTGGTTGGCTTAAATGTTTTGAAAAATATTTTCCAAATCAATTTATTTTTCTCAAATTGAAGGAAAATGACTTCCCTTCAAAAAGTAAGGAAAACATTTTCCAAAACTCTCTTTCAACCTCACACCTTAACATTCCACCCTAACTCAAGTCTCAGTTATCGATTTTCGACACTAACATAGGATCCGACTCCCGACCTTGACTCTCGATTCTTGACTGGGGAGTCAGGGTCGAGAGTAGGGTCGCCACTGGAGATGAAAGTCGCGGTCGGGTCGTGGGTCGGAGTCGGGGTCAGTGTCGGTGTCGTGTCTCGGGTGGGGAGTCAAGGTTGGATCTCGGGTTGTGAATCGAGGGTGGATTTCGGGTCGGGAGTCAGGATCGGGTCCCAGGTCGGGTCTCGAGGTTGGGGTCAGGGTTGAGTGTCATGGTCGGGAGTCGGGGATCGAGTCTCGGGTCGGGAGTTGGGGTCTCTGGTCTTGGATCGGGTGTCAAGGTTGGGTCTTGGGTTGGGAGTCGGCGTCGGATCCCAAATTGAGATTTGAGGTCTGTCCCGGTTCTCTGGTCGGGTCCCGAGTTAGGGTTCGGGTTAGGTCTCGGGTTAGGAGTCAAGCTTAGGTATCGGGTAGGGTCGTGTGCCGAGAGTCGAGGTCCGGTCTCAGGTCGGGTGTTGGGGTCGGGTTTCGGTCTCGAGTTGGTAGTCGGGTCTAGGGTCGGATCTCGGGTCCAGTCTAAGGTCGAGGTTTGGGGTCGGGTCTCGGGTCGAGAGTTGGGTCCCGAGTCGGGAGTAGTGTTCTTGGGTCGGGAGTCGGGGTCGGGAGTCGGGGTCGGGTGTCGGGGTCAGAGTCGGGTCTCGTTTTGAGATTTGGGGTCGGGTCCCGAGTCTCAGGTCAGGAGTCGCGTCTTTGGTCGGGAATCGAGGTCAGGTCCCGGGTCGAGATTCGGGGTCGGGTTTCGATCTTGGATTGGGAGACGGGTCTCTGGTCGGGAGTCAGGGTCGGGTGCTAGGGTCAGGTCCCGTGTCGAAATTCGGGGTCTTATTTCGAATATCGATTTAAGTCCCGGGTCGGGTCCCGAGTCAGGTGTCGGGTGTCGAGGTCAAGAGTCAGCTGTCGGGGTCGGGTCTCGAGTCGGGATTCATGGTCGAATCTCAGTTGGGTGTCGAGGTCGGGTCCCGAGTAGGGTGTTAGGGTCAGGTCCCAATTCGGCTCCCAAGTAGGGTGTCGGAATCAGAGCCCGCGTTGGGTGTCGGTGTCAGGTCCAGATTTAAGGTGTCGATTGGTACTTGGGGTCAGGTACTGAGTCATGGTTGGGTGTCGTGGTTCGGTCTCGATTTAAGAGTCTGGATCCGGTGTCGGGCTCGGATCCCAAATCGGACGTCAGGATCGAGTCCTGGTTCGAGTGTCGGATCGGGTGTCGTGGTCGGGAATCAAGGTTGGTGCTCGAGTAAGGAGTAGGGTGTTGTGGTTGGGTCATGGGTCGAGAGTCTGGTTCGGGATTTAGGGTCGGGTCCCAGGTCAGGAGTTGGGGTCGGTTCTCGGGTCGAGAGTTGGGGTCGGGTTAGGTCCATGTTCAGGTATAGGGGTCAGATCCCAGGTCAGTCGGCGAAGTTGGTTCCCGGGTCAGAAACTATTTTCCTAAAAAATATTTTCTACTCTCTAGCCAAACACTAAAAAATATTTTCTAGAAAATGTTTTTCATTCACCAACCAAACACTAGAAAATATTTTTCACTCACCAACCAAACATGAGAAAATAAGTAAGAAACCAACTTGTTTTGCATGAAAATATTTTTTAGGAAAATATTTTTCATGAAAAACATTTTCCTTCATACCAAACACACCCTAAATCTTGGCTTGGAATGTCTCTTCTTTTCTGACATTATAAATGGCAATTCCATCTGTTTATTTTTGTTATGTTACAACAGGTTAAATATTTTGCAGGAATATGTAAAGATAAAGCATCCTCAATTGTTATATGAGTCAAAGTTGTATGGAGTTCTTCAGGGAGAAAGTAATGGTTTATCCTGTTTCTATTCCTAGTCGTCATTCTCAGTTCTCTTGTTTCTTTTGGTTAGCATTATAATTGTAATACTTCTCTTGTAGTTGGAATTCCAAATGCGAGGTGGTTTGGCGCTGTGGGAGATTACAATGTTATGATCATGGATTTGCTTACACCCAGATCTGGGTGAATCAAGGATTTCAAGAAGACGGGTGTACCATTGCTTTTAAGATAAGATCCAAAATTTTATAGTGTGTCAATAACTTGACAAAAACTAATTAATTACATCTGCACAAAAAAATATCATCAGTTAATAATTGTACTCGATGAGACTTCATATTTTAAAAATGATCCATAATAGCATCATTACAATTGCAAATATCTTACGCTCCATCATACAAACTAAACAACCATTCGAAAATTCTTCACCCATGCTACTTTCCTAATTTGATGTCTTTTCGTAGGCGTTTGGCTATGAAAACCAAAAAATAATTCACTCTATTTGAAAATTTCAAAGTTGAAGTTGAAATTTCATTTGGCCATAGTTTTTGCAATAAAAATTTAAAATTTAATGTATTTTTTAAAAAAATATAAAATATGATTTAAAGATGAAATATAATTTAAATTGGGTTATTTTATGAGAAAAAAATTTAGAATTTTTTTCAATTTTTTTTTTTATAAAAAATGAAAAAAGTAAAAATAAAAATAGTGAAAACAAGTAATAGATTGTTTACTAAATGTATTTTTATGACTAAACAAAGGCCTTTGAATAAAATATTCTGAAATAAAGTGAAAATAATCCATGGCCAAATAGTCATATTATTTGATGTGTTTGCTTTTTAGACGACTCTGTTTTATTTTTTATTTGTGAAAAATACATAAATATACGATTTAAGAGTCAATAT
Source organism: Capsicum rhomboideum (assembly GCA_031232105.1). NCBI lineage: Eukaryota > Viridiplantae > Streptophyta > Magnoliopsida > Solanales > Solanaceae > Capsicum > Capsicum rhomboideum. The sequence continues at coordinate 49,017,838 of CP124717.1, read as the reverse complement.
TACAAAAACTACCAGTAGTTTTAACTTTTTAAAACATGACAATAAAATTTTTAAGAAAACCTATCAAATAAGGTTTAAAAAAAACATGATAAATTCAAGACCACCAATTACGTGAGTAACGATTACTGTTGATATCTTTTCCTTTATTTTCTCCCAATTTGGTTTTCAGTTCCATTAGTCTGTCTTCTTCTTTTACATAGGCTATTTCTCTCTCATTAACCTCTTTATTGCTATTGAACTTACCTCGATCTGCCATTGATATCTCAAGAAACTTCAATTTTTTTTAGTAATGGAAGGTTCTACACATTTGTAACTATGGTGGATGGTAGCAGCATTTCAATCTTGATTACATGGTGGAAGATGCGACGTATCAAGTGAATAAGTGTGAAATAATTATTCAGATTCGTAAATTCGTATTGGAATCCCAAATCTTTATCCAACATCGGGCATAGAAGAGCTTTTATCTTTGTGTAATTTGAGTTTTAGAACTAGCGTTTCCCATCTACCTATTTTATTCATTTGTATTATCAACCTTCTTTTGTATCAACTATGATACATATTATGGCGCTTTTTTGACAAACGCTGCTAGTAATTATAGTATTAAATATGGTGTAGAAAAATACTTTTAATTGTGTTATAGTCACTTTACTAACCCAAATCTGTTATTTATTTGTATGAACGCAAAATGGTATAAATTATAATACACAATTGATTTTTGAATATGTTTTTTTGGTTGTAAATAATGGATACACAATATGTATATTTTGTGATACATGTTTGATAGAAGTTAGGAATGTTTTCCATAATTGTTTTTTTATTGCGATATAATGATAATTTATTATCCGTATTTTGTATAGAATGTGGTGTATATAATCGTACAAATTTGATGGATGCATTAATTTGATGGTGTATAAATTGGTGTTTGGAATGGTTTTTTAATTTACCTCGTTGAAACATGGTACGTAAATGATATGAAAATTGATTGGCCGTAAATGAATGAATTTAATGGATATACGTCAATTAAAATGGTATATATACTGGTGTTTGAAATGGTTTCTTAACTTACCTCCTTGAAACATGGTATGAAAATAGTATGAAAACTGGTTGGCCGTAAATGAATTACTTGAGGGACGCGATTGTGAAATGGTGCACGAATTTGTCCAATTTTAAGTAACCGATTTATGAAATGCTTATAATATGTTATTAAGATATTTTGTACTTTATGCATCCAGAGAGGCTTGAGTTTGTATTGAATATGCACACTTGATACATCTATGTGTCATGTCGTTTATGTCCCGATATTAACTTAAAAAAAAATATAATGTCCAAAAAATGTTGAGTTGAAGGTGAGAGAGGTAGAAGAAAATGGTGGGAGCAGTTAAGAAGAGAGGCAACAACTTGATTTTAATAGAGGGAGCAATAAATGGGAAAAGATACAGAATGTTTAAAGATCACTACAAGTACCTATAAATCAACCCAATTAATCCCAAAAAATAAGTTCAAATAAACATTATCCCCAAAAAAAGCCTTTTATAACTTGAGTTGGTGTGTTTTGTAAATAAAAAATAGTATATTTATGTTTTGTAATGTTGACTCTTAGAAAATAGTATATGTATGGCCTTTTTCTTTTACTGGACCTTCTATAAAATGGGCCTCTAGCCAAATTATTTGAAGGAATTTTTACGTATTTAATATATTTTAGTGCATTTTATCATAGTGTATAGTATAACTTTTAATTTATTATAATTTATAGCTCAACTTTAGCTTTAATTATAAAATTTTCTATTACGCACACGCGTGCACAGTTGCTTTAAAAATATTGCACTCTTCTTCTGTGCACTCTTCTTTTATTAGTACATTTTATTGCAATAATTTTCTATTTCTTCTTCTTCTTCACTCCATCTATGCTCTCTCCCGTCTTTCTCATCTTCTCCGACGAAGTCACAATGTCGGAGTAAATTTTTATAAATCGTATAAATGGTATATTTATACCAAAAATCATCGAACTCCAACAAATAATCACGAACTCCGACGAGCTCCATGAAAACTGGTGATGGTCAGTCCCTGTTTTCTTTTCCTTTCACATGAATTTTTATTTTATTTTTCAGGTTACAACTCCGTCAGCATTCATATCTGGCCAAAAAAACTATCTCCTCCCTCATCAAAGTTGGAGCTTGGTGGTGGTGGTTGTTGTTGTTCAGATATGATGGCAATGGTGTTAGGGTTTTTGCCTTGATTTTCTTACCAAATTTGAGTTTTATTTTTCTTGAAAGGAAAATAAAAGTAATATCATAATTACTTTTATTTTTCCTAAAAGGAAAATATAAACCTATTCCATATTTGGCTAACCTCTTTCTTGGAGGGAAGGATTTGAACCTCTATAAATAGAAGACCCCCCTTCTCATATCACAACACAATAACATCCACAATGTAGTCTTTAAAGAGTCTTGTTTAGGGGGAGATTTCTCCCAATAGATTTTAAGTTTTTGATTTAGTTTACAATATGTACGCTTGTTGGACAATCATATCAAATAATATGTTTTTTATTATAGTTTTCTTTGTCATCTGAATTATCGTCTTTATGGTTTGCAACCTTAAGCTTCCGCATTACGCCCTCTCGATTTCGAACCCAACAAATGGATCTCACAACAGCAGTGGAGATCTGATTTTCGATTTTGATGATTTTTTTAGTTGTTTAGGTTGTTCCGGCTGTAGGCTTCACCGAAAATGGAGGAGAAAGAGGATATGAGTTAAAGGAGAGAGATGGAGGAGCTGTGGTGGTGATGGCCGATTTTTGGTGGGGTGAGTGGCGGAATAGTGGTGTGGGTGTGAGGGAGATACGAAGTTGTTGGTTGCTATGGCGAAGTGAGTTCGTCGAAAAAAATGGGAAAATAAGGGTGATGGGTCTGTTGGTGGTGGTGGAGCTCTGGCTGGAGCTTGGTGGTGGTGACGGAAAAGAATGGTGGTAGCGTTGTGATTTGTATTAAGATTGTATTAAACGTAAATGATCGTTATAGTATAATTCGAATTCAATATTATACATTTTTATGAATTCGAAAGTTGTTATTTCATAACAAATATAATACATAACGTAAACTAATTTAAATTGTAACAGATTATTTGAAATTCACGTATAATACTTATATATTTGTATTAAAAATATTTCAGTTGTATATATTCACCATGTATATTGAAATACGTCTTTAATGCGTATAATATATTGAATTTCAAATGTATTAAAATTGTTGTTTACTTTTTTCTCTTACTAATGATGTTAAAAGCGTATTATAAATATTTAAATAATATTCAAATTAGATTATGTATTATTATATTAAAATTGTGTTTAAAATTATACTATCTATGTATTTAGCTATTTTTGGTTTAAAAAAAAGTTTGGCTATTAGTTGTAAAAATAAAAATATACTATAATTGGTAAATAAGACTATATATTTATATTATTTATGTAAATTGCCCTTATTTGAAAACAAAAAACAGAAGAGAACGCTACTAACCAGTCCATGGGATTCGACCCCTAATGCTACTAAACATAAGTTAGTCTTTTAGAATTTTTTCAAAAAAACTTAAATACATCCCATAGGATTCGATCCCTCGACCACTATCACGATCCAATTTCTCAGGTCATGATGGTGCCCACTATAACCCACCAGTAGGTAAGCCTAACCATAGTCTGAAACAGTTAGAAACGGACTACCAAGAGAAATGAAGCAAACAACGATAAAGAATATAATAAATAGACTAATATAATCTCAAAACCTGGTGGAGCCAGTACAAGAGATTCTAATACAACATGAGTACAAACGAAATACAGAATAAGTACAAGTACAAGCCGTTTCTGATATGCAACATAGAGATCAATCTAATCAATAAGAGGGAGAGTAGGAATACTCTGAATGCTAGGAGCTCACCTCGAATCTCCTGTCTATAATGCTTCGCACGATGTACACGTCAACAGCGAGAACTCGTACTATGATCTGCAGGCTGCAGAAGTGTAGTATGAGTACCAAACATGTGGTACTCAGTAGTCATCGGTCAACTGAGCTTCAAAGATAATACAAGTATAAATAACATGTAAGGCATGAGTATAACTATAGGCAACTATCTAGGAAAACTAAGCATAATTAGGCTAATGGAGAAATAAGGATAAACTACCCTATTCTAACAGTATACAGGGACTGAAGTACAATACCATATATCACTAGTCAATATACCAATGAAGAGTGAAAGAAATATATATAGTAGTATACAAGGCCAAAGAATCATATACAATATGAATGGACAAGAAAGAGAGGGATATACGGTAATGCCATATACATATATATACATACATATAGGACTAACTCAAAGGTAATAACCTGAGGGAGTCAACCTAACATCTTGAGGTTCATAACCAAGTAAGAGAGCTAATACTAGTATGATCAGGGCCTCTAGCCCAAGGGCGACTAAACATGAGACAACCTACCAATACCATATTCTATCATGATAAAAAAAAGGGAATAAAAAATATATCGACAACTTCGGGTACCAGTCCATAACCATCCTGTCACGAACAAACCATAGTAACCAAAAATAAAGTAACCGGCTAGTCCGGACAATCAATAACCTAACTGAGTCCCCATAAGCCCAAAAGATTCACGAAAGCACTCAGCAAAAAGCAACCATAACCTGTACCTATACAACCCCCCATAATACTGCTAGATACAGGTGCCAAACAAACATACTTGTGATAGGCGATGCATATGAATGAATCAATACAAAATAAATCGATAATGCCACAACCGATCCGAGTGCCATAAAGTACCAAGTGTATACACCTCCTCCAAGTCCGTAGCTCACAAAGGCAGGACCTACGACTACCATCCTTCTCCGGAACTATGGCTCAAGGATGAAGAGGCCCATAGAGGACTCAAAAAATCCTTATACACTGCCTAGTCTCGAACCGGTACTTCCAATAACTATCATAATCCATCTACTCTATCCAGTACCAAAGAGATATATGTATATGTAATGAGTGCACGAACTCAAATCGTGAATAAAAGAGTGTACGTCTATAATCCATTTTCCGAGATCAAGTTCGAGACTAAATCATCGTAATAATGTAGAAAGGGTCAAAATCTCTGTCGACCGAAGTAAATAGTAGTGGTAAAAGAGTGGCATAGTAGTGGACCAAAATCAATCTCAGTCTAATTTATAAAACATCACTTTTAGTTTCAAAAGCTCATAATCCATTAAATAAGGTGGTAAGATTCCCATTGTAAAAGAATCCATTTTAAAAGTGAAAAGTAGGAATAATTCCCTTTTTAGAAAACAGTAGTAAAATCAAGATTTTGTTTTAATCGTACCACTAAGTGAACATGAATGCGCCTAAAAGTAAGCATGCCACCACCAGTATCCAAACAATACCACCAGAAGCGCCTAAGCGTCTATAAACTATAATCACATCCTCTTAAGGATAGAATACTCACCTGCAGTCTAACTAGTACCATAACCACGACCTCTAGCCCAACAGTACATAACTAAAATAATAATATCACCATAATCTGGGACGCTATGGTCTAAATCACTAAGTCAACAAGTATGCCTTATACTAAAGGATCCATAATGTCAATCTATGACTAAACAAGTCCATAATCAAGGATACTAGAATCCTAAGGCCATAACAAGTATCATATGCTAAGGTTCGGGTCACATTGCTATCCCAAATTTCCTAAATAGGATAAGTCATGATATACTAGTCATAATCCTATCCTATAATCCCTACCTAACATGCAATCTATGTAATACATAATCTCATAGAGAAAAGTAGACTGAAGGCTACCTCGATGTCGAACCGCAAATCTTGAATCATCCACAACTCGCTTATCCTTGCGCCATGATTCCGAATCGATGTCACACTATCAAAATCATAACCTACGCATTAATACGAGTAAAACGACAACCATATTGCAATATAAATCTCTGGACCCAAAATCGGGTCAAAAATGGGCTCGTGGGGTCCATTAATGGAATTTCAAAATTGAATCTGTCACGAGGTCCCTCGAAGTACAAGGAATATGTGCTCAAAATTTGAGCACAAACGGGACACAAATCGAGGCCCAAATCAGCCTGCAAAGTTAAGGATTTCCAAGACCTAAATTCTAAGAATTTACCATGAAAAAGGAAGAAATTTGATGGAAAAAATAATGAAAAATGACCAAGGAGTGTTGGGATAGATTAACTTAGCTTCAATGAATGATTTCCCACTATAAAAACCTTCTTCGCCGTTACATGTAAGTCCTATAGAGAAATAATTACACCTATAGCGGTGACGGTACCGCTATGGAGGTAGAAGCCGCAGTTTAATGGGATTTTCCCCCCAAAACTGTTTATATTTTCTAAACTTGTTTTGGGACAAGAAAAGGGCGAATTAGGGCGAAAATCATCAGTTTTCCTCCGTTTAACTTTGTTAAGGTAAGGATTTTGTTCCCTTTAACTTGTAATTACTTACTAATCCTTAGAATCCTTAAATTACGGAGTTCGGGGAGGGTTTTAGGGTGGATCTTTGGATGATTGTTGGTGCAAGGGGTAAAAATAAGCAATAAGTTAATGGTTTTTGTTAATTAACTATGAAATTGGCCTTGCATTCCTTTAATTCACTAAACACTTCATGAAATTGGTAGTTTTTGGTGAATTACGGGGAAAATAACCCTAAATCGATAAAGGATGATCATGAACTGACCTTAGGTGGTTGGGGTGAGTTATAAATCCCGCCATGTTTGGTCATTTCATTAATATGGTATTTGTATGTATGCTTTAGACCACGAACAAGCGAAAAGGGCACGGAAGGGCAAAGCTCCGGCTTAGAGTTACGCAAGCTTGGTTTGAGGTAGGTGATGGTGGCGTAAATAATCCAATTTTCATTATATGTACATATGAACTACTTTATAGTGTGGTTGGTTAATGTATGCTTATGGGTGTGGTCAATACATTGTTTACTTTCTTTATGACAGGGCCTACCTTATATTATGAATTGTGGAATGTTTCGGTATTTGAGACGTTCTTACAGGCTATGGTTGGATTAAGGATTACAGACATTCATGTCTGGGGTTTTAGTACATGGACGATAATTGTTCCCTACAGGTCATAACTAGAGGGTGGGTATATAACCCTTGGAATGTATGTACGGGTTACAAGGTATGTAAGGGTGTGACGGTTTCTTGAGTAGACCAGGGAAACTGTAATTGCTATGTTTGATATTAGCTTATTTATCTTGACTTGAATTGATTATCTTTGACTAGGTGACAATTGTTGACTTGTTGGTGTTGCCTCTTAAATGTAATTTGTACTTATGTGCTTTTTTGGTTAAGTGTCCATATTTTCATCTTGGCTTAGCCGATGACCCCCCCTATCAGTACATTGTGTTTTATTGTGTGCTGAAACTATACCTTCATTACTTCAGTGAGTGCAACACGTATTCTAGAGGAATCTTCGAGACCTCACTTGTGACTTCAACAGCTGATTTCTGGATTTTAGGGTGAGCAGCATATCCGGGCTACCATGAGATCTATCTTCCTTGGACATTGTCCTTTGTTTGGACTTGTTACATTTCTTTAGTTTTGGGGGTTGCATCCCCTCTTGACATTTGTAGTATGTTTTGGTACATCGACTTTCGGGTTCTAGGGGATTTCAGTTGGTATTTTGTTTCCGTATTTCCTAATTTGTTGGATTGGCTACTTATTAGACTATTTATGGGATAGTTTTCGTATTCTATCTAAGAGTTGTTCAATATTTTCGGAGTTATTGGTTCTCCCACCGGGTGAGTAGTGTGGGTGCCACTCACGACAGGTTTGGGTCGTGACACCCACACTTCTCCAAGCCCTAGGGTTCAATAATGGCTGATTTGGGGCTTGAAAATGAGAGAAAATCACGGATTTCAGCTATTTATAGGACCAAGGATTACCCATCGCGATCGTAGGGGTCCCTGGTGGCGAATATGACGCACAAAAAAAATGTCCTTCGCGAACGCGGGCAACTAGCCGCTATTGCGAAGAAGGAAAATGGATCGGGTCAGGCCGACCCTTCATCGCGAATGTGAGAGAGGGATTGCGAATGCGAAGGTTAAGGACTTGACCCTTCGTGAACGCGGCCTACTCCTCGCGATCGCGAAGAGTAAAATGGGCCTGCACCAGATGCTGAAAACCCCGCAAAAGCCTAAATCCCAACGGACTCTGATCGGGTGTTTGAAATTCGTTTGGAACCCCGTGCGTGCAAATGAACTATACTACTATACCAAATTTGGCATTCCGGACTCAACAGAACCATCGAAACTTTTATCTAAGATTGTTTCAATCAAATATGGGTCCCAAACCTAGTTTCGCTTTTCTCCAAATCTACCCAATAACCCAAAATGAGTTCGGAAGCCTTGGGACCCAAACCAAGGGTCCCCTTTGCCTAAAATCAACATTATGGAGCTGATGGCTTTGGCAGAATTCTCATCCTAGGTCATCTTCTAGGAATTATGGTCCGAGATCAATTCCTTAACAACGAAAGCTTCAAAACAGGGAAATGAGCCTAAAACCTAAACGAACTGTCCGATAACCGAACCGATACTTTCAACAAGTCATAAATGACTTTTAGCCACTATGGGAAGACTCAAAATATCGGAAATGCATGAAAATCAAGAAAATGACCTGGAGAGTCATAACAACCACTGGCTTTAATTGTAGCGCACTAACCAGTGAACCACTTAGCTGTTTTTGCTCATGGGTTCCTTTACTTAATATTACTTATATTTTTACAGATTATGTATATAATATATCAAGTTTATTCAAATGACCACGGGTTTCCGTGACCCATTTTTTATGCATAGATTTGCCCCTGCTTATACCCAGTCTTGAAATTACATTTAATTTTTTTAGTAGGAAGTTTTCCTTGAAGACTATTTTGATGCTTGCAGATCAAATGGTTAGGTTTGATTCAATGCTTCAAGTTTATACCTTGCTTAAATGTGTTGGTTAGATGGCTATTTTGGTATTTATTGCAGATAAATTGTGTTGAATTGTTCATTCCAAATCATTTTTGCACCGAGATATCAAGCCAGAAAATTTTCTTATGGGCACTGGAAGCCGTGCAAATCGGGTCCCATATTCTTATTTGTGCGTCTTTACTTTTGTTTCCATGATTTCGCGAGATTTATTGTTCCTTTAATATTTTGTTTTGGCTTAAATTGCAGGCCTTCATTATGGACTTTGGTCTAGGCAAGAAGTACAGAGACACTTCAAGTCACCAACACATTCCTTACAGGTAAGTTGATTATGAGTTGTTCATTTGATAGGATATGAAGTGCTTTTTTTTTCTTGCCCATTTAAAATATTGAAAATGTTCCTCCGGAGGGATGATGTGGTGAATTCTCACTTACCCCTTGGGTTTTTTCCGTTGTTCTTAAAAGCTTTGAGTTGGCTTTAAGATTGGAAACAAATTAATGTTAAATTCCCTTCCAATGAGGACATCACGACACAATATACTTATCCTGAAAATGACATCATTACCAAAATGAACAATGTTTATTAATCTCCCTACGTGCAATGAAAATACTTAAATTTCATAGGACAATAAAGTAAAATTTTAATTTTTAAATAACCACCGGCGATAGTCCTGTTTGCTTTTGTATAGAGTATGTCCAACAAGGCGTTTTCTTATTTTTGGCCAACTTCAGATGATGTAATCTCATCACTTTCCTATTGCTGCTTTTGACATTAATAATTAGGGGTGCGCACAAACCGGTTCAACCGATAAACCGAATCGATAAAAATGTTATTGGTTTATTGGTATCGGGTTAGCGGTTTTGTAAATTTTTTTATTGGGCTATCGGTTCGGTTTTTCCGATTTTAAGATCGAACCAATAAAGACCAAAAACCGATTAACCGAAAACTAAAAATCGATAATGAATATTTTATTGGTTTGATTATCGTTTTAGCATGTTTACAAACTGAAAATCAATAATACACAAAAGTCAAAACCAAACTAAATCGACCGCTGCACACCCCTATTAATAATACTTATCTTCCCTAAAAAAATGATAATCTTGTTGGGCAACGTAAAATAACAGCTAGGTGTTGTAAATCTTATGGAAAATACTCCATCACGAACACTTGTAGAGAACTCTTCAAAGCTTGAGACGTGTTAGACACTGTTCTTAAGGATATTTCGCCCGGTATAGGTGTATTTCTCAGAATTCAATAAGCTCTTCTAGTATAACTAGGAGCCAAAAACTAACAAAGATTAAATAGAGAAGAAAATCCAACATAACAAAATAAGAAAGAATTGTTAAAAAGCAAGACTCGTTTTCTATTTTCACTACCCAACAAGTGGAAAAGAAGAACAAATTTATAGTGAGTAGAATCCAAAATATCTGCTGCCAATCGTTCACCAAATTGCCAGCCAATGCTTTCAATATGTAGAAGTCAACCGACGGTAAAAACATTAAGAGTCTTAAAGGATTATCAAAGACAAGGAATTGAAGACTAAATTTAAGAAGAAAAAGATGTTGAGGAACGGTCATATTTGACCAAATTAATTACTCCACTTTTTGAGATAACTATAATAATCAATTTTATTATCAATCCCCCACCTATCTAAAAAATAATATTACGGAATATAACATAAGTAATAAGAAGTTTTGCTGTGTTTCAACATATGAGTACAATGCATCGAATTTGGTGTCCGTAGATTATGAACCTGACCTAGATAAAATATTGAACTTACAGAACAATTGAGTGCTCTAGTAATTTATCACAATTTCATAGGAGCGGCACCAATCCACACTCATATAGTTCCAATTGTGTTTAACTCAGCCTCACTTTGCCATGCAGCACTGCACCACATTCACACATCATAGGAGAGATATAATTTAATAGTGCTTACTTTGATCAACTAATGACTTGTTATTACCCATATGAACCTAATTCATGGGGATCTCCAATCAAATAGTTGGGTTACCATCATTGTTAATCTTCTCACATTGACTATATATTCCACTCCCCTTGATATTATTTTAGTCTGTGAATTGATCAGATTCACCCCATACTACACATAATTTGCGTACGTAATTTCATCTCACAACAGTTGTTATCACGTTATGTCTCAAACACATGTGTTCTGTTACCATTGAAAAGTTTATTTTTCCACAACAGCTATTGTTCCTTGACAACCACAATATAGATAGATAGATAGATAGATAGATAGATAGATAGATAGATAGATAGATAGATAGACATATTGATTTTATTTCAACCCAAATACTCACTAAGAGGTCTCTTAACCCTCTAGCCTCATTACCAATCATCTCAAAATTAGCAAGTTTAAATTTCATTATATGACACCCCCACATAGGTAAACACATAATAACTAGTAAGTTTTGAGATCCACTTTGCATCATTGTACCTCAAAAACCCACTATATTTAATATTCATATTATCATCAACAAAAATATTTTTCAACAAACTCAACATTTTTTTAACTATAAAATTTGCATTCAATCACACCATAATTTATTGACATATATTCAAAAACTTAGATGCTATTATTATTAGCTTGTTATTTATAAGATGATATTTTTTATGATAAATTGGTACTACTTTTTGAGTTATGAAAAAGTTATTCTATTTATTTTAAAATATTTAAAAATATGGGGGTCTCTTGTTAAGGTTGGGCTATATGATTCTAAATCATAACTCACAAAAATATAACTTTTGTTAACACTTAACCAAACTCAACTAAAACTTCCATTCAACGTTTTCTCATGATTCCACAAGAATCAAATTGACACAAGTATCAAAATCATATACAACCACAAACAATGCCAATATTTTCATATGTGAGTTTTATAAGAAGAATTTTTAATTTTAATTCTAAGAACAGGAGTAGTTTTAGAATCACCAACATATATATAAATCATTCTTCTTCAACTTGGGTATAAGACACAACATAAACTTTGTTAACACAAATATGCTTAGTTAGCATCACAGTCAAACACCCAATCTTTCACATGTTAACCACAAGATTCACTTGAGAAATGACCACAATATTTTATATTATCCGCTTACTCAAATTTATTTTACTTAGCGGGATTATCATTCTCCGAATTGAGGGGTATGATGACTTAGTTTTCACACTTCAAATCCACTAAAATATAAAGCAGTATCATTATGTACCTTAGCACAATATATAGTGACTTACATGGAATGCTTTTCTCCTTCATCAACTTTTATACTTGTCGCAGTTCTCCAATCTCAATGTCTCCATATTCTAGAAGGCTAAATGTGTACCCCAACTGAAAGTAATATTATAGGAGCCTTGGTCTAGTCATTTCAACCTCCACTCCAAAGCAATTAAGACATTTCTTCAACATTATTATCTCGAGAGATAGAAGAGTACTAACTATTTTGCTGTTACAGTTCCTCATTATTGCTATAACTTTTATTTACTATTTTTCCATAAGAACAAAGTAGAAAAAATATCTTTAAGATTATATTGTTGTAAATTTTATGGATAATACTCCATCACGAACACTTGTAGAGAACTTTTCAAAGCTTGAGGCGTGTCAGACACTGTTCTTAAGGATATTTCCACCCAGTATATGTGTATTCCCCAGAATTCAACAAACTCTTCTAGTATAAATTAGGAGTCAGAAACTAACAAAGATTAAATAGAGAAGAAAATCCAGCATAACAAAATAAGAAAGAATTGTTAAAAAGCAAGAGTTGTTTTCTGTTTTCACTACCCAACAAGTGGAAAAGAAGAACAAATCTATATATATATATATAAAGGAAGGTTGTAAGAATGCTGATGTGGCATGCTTCTAAAGTCACCATTCATATTTTATTTTTTTTGTGATTTCTTTTGGACATTTTTTCTCATTTTAAAATTAATTTTCTACATATTAAAAAAAACCACTTTCTTAATTCTCTTAACTACACCTCTTAATTATCTTAATTACATCTTTTCATCTCCTCTATAACCGCTGGCTATTCTTCACTGGGATATAACAAGACATTGTACAAAAGGAGAACCAAAAGATTGGCTGGAGCAGATCATTGTTCATTTCCTTTCGTTTTGGATTAAACGTGACACCCATTATTTTTCGTCACGATCCCTCAACATATTTTCAACTTCCTTATTTTTGAAATTTTATTAGTTCCTCTTAGAGATTCCTTTCTAATATTCCCTATAATCCAATATATGTTGAGTGATTAGTCTGTAGTATATTAGCATATTGAGATGTTGCTAATGGTAGAATGACTTTTTCTGTTTGAATAATTGTACAATTGGTATTTTTGTACAAGTTGCTTGAATAATTTTATTTTGGCACTCTCTTAGTGAAGTTTGCACAACTAAAATTTTGATATTTCTTTGTTAACGCAGGATTACTGACGATGAGGTACAAATATACGTGGTTATTTGGAGGCTTGGTTGTCTTTATTTCTTGCTATCTCCAACAAAAATGAGATCCATGACTTGGTGAAATTTACCACAAGTAAAAATATCTCTCTTATACACTTAATTTTACTTCAGATGCATCAAATTATATGTGCCTCTCTTAATTATTTTTATAAAAATTTCTTCTTTGTTCAATATTTTATGTAAAAAAATTGTTTTTCTTAGTTTGTTTTTCTTTATTTTGAGTTCACAATCTGGGAAAACAATAAAGTTATAAAACTCCAACAACTATTTTGTTTTCTCTAGCTTTCTTCCCTTTCTACTTTAAAAAACTTTTCTATATTATTAGTCAAAGCACTTGAAACTTTCTTCATTTAGTCTCGAGCAAATTGCAGGTTTTAAGTTACATATTCATCGAAAATTGAGAATTGTGGATCTGCTTCAGAGCATGCATTGTAGAAGTGGACAAGTGAATCATGGTTGTTGAAATAAGATTAATATGTTATATAATTAGGGTAACCACATAATAGTATGATCATTTTTGCTTTTTTTCAATTCGAACTTTTTTCACTTCTTTACCTAACAATCATTTTATTTCATGATCATCTACTCCAGATTCAACACCACATTTACCTGTAGAACTAATCAGAGGCAACTTGCATGGGCGGAGCCACCTTGAGTGAAGGATAGTCCAGTGCACATCTTTCGTTGGAAAATTATGTGGTGTACATAAAGGTAAAATATTAGCTATTATGAGTGTATATTTAGTTTTACACACCATTAAAATAACTGAGAAGAAAATTTGCACACCCATCACAAAATTTTTGGCTCTTCCATTAGCAACTTGTATCTGTTAATAGCTTGCAATGAAATTATTCTCTTTTTAGCATATTAACCAGGAATTACAATTCTAATCTTCTCAAATTAACGTCTATATCCAATTGGTGCAAAGGCCTTTGTCATTTTAAATGCTAAAGGCATTTTAGGTTCAAATATTAATCTATATAATTATATATAAAGCTGGAACATGAACTAGGTGAAGTGACACTCTCTAAGACCTAAATTTTTTTTTTAATTTTTTTTGTAGTTCTTTTGGTCTTTTTTTTAAATTTTAAAAGATTAAAAATTTCACCTTAATTTTACAAAATATTAAAGATAGTCGTATTTTATTCCTTGCGGCTTATGTAGTGGTCGGCCTTATAAAGCTCGCTAAGCCTCGCTTCCCTCTCCCCTTCACTTATGTTGTGGAAAATCTCGAACGAAGCGAAGAATGACAGTGTCTCTCTCTTCCCAGTAGCAGGCGAGGCAAAAAAGACCGCTAGCGCCCTTTGCATTTCCTCTGAATAATGAAAAGTCACTTTAATGCAATGACTTTTCTTATTTCTCAAATTTTTTGGACTTTTTCCTAATTTTTTTCTCCACCTATATGCTGCCCAAAAAAATCTATACCTAAAAAAATAACGGTTCTAATTATTAAAAATAATGGTTCAGGTAATATCAAAAGCCACCTTCTTATACCCTTCATGAAGTTCTCTTCCTCTTATTATTTCCTCTTATTCCTTATATTTGCCATTATTTAGATTAATTTTCATTTAATGCCTTCTCGGAATTTTCTTATCTTATTTATCATTCTCATTAAATGTATGAGTTACAAACAAATAACTGTCCTTTCGGAAAGCAATTAAAAGACATTTCCTTCAAATAAATAAAAGTCTTCCAAAAACATTCTGAGTGCTTGACTGCATGCACTCCTAAACGTTACTCGAGCCATGGAAAATCACTACGGGAAGAGGGTCTGCTAACTAGAGATGCCAAAATTGTGGAGTGATATTCGACTAAAAATATATATTCATATTACATTGTCATTTTATTTTTAATGCATAATTGTGTTGTTAAATCATTTTTTGGGTTGTTTTGAGCTTATTGCATGTTTTATATTTGCAGGAAATATGTCAGATTGACACGATCAAAAAGTGGTGATTTTGACTCAATTTGAAGCAAAGGAATTAAGATTGAAGGATGACCGAACTCGCCCAAGATTCTCACCTCGCAAGTGTCGGATGAACACTATCAAAAGAGGTGATTTTGATTCAATTTGAAGCAAAGGAGAACTACCCAAGGATGACCGAGCTCAACCAAGATCCTTACCTCACGAGACAAACAGATGAGGCAAGAAACAAGAGAAATTTTAAAGTTGGTCTTCACGAAGCGAGAATTTAGAATATATATACATAAAAAGTTTTATCTTATTTGTTTATATAATTCTAATAACAAAATTATATAGTGGAGATTTCATGAATATTTACAAAAATTTTTTTATGCATATACATGAAAAGTTTTATCTTATTTGTTTGACAAAATTTATAAAAAAAAATTTCTAAATAATTTAATGTATTGCGCGAAGCGCGGATATGTTCTCTCTACATTTATGCATAATATCAACTAAAAATAAATTTAAATATGTACATTTGCTTACTAAATAGAAGTTATAAGGTGAAATTTATATACGTAGTTTCTAATTTTACTTGCTAATCATTGATTATTTCTTAATTAGATAAAAACATAAATAATTTATAGTGATTATATAAATGTATGAATCAATTTAATTAATGTATTTTTATTTTTTATAATAAAAGAACATAAAATTAAATTGATTATTGAGATGTTAATAATTATTTTCGTAGATCTTTGTTATTATCGCGCGAAGTGCGGATAGGTTCACTAGTATGTAATAATAAAGTAGAATCAAGACAAGGTGATGTGACACCTCTCTATGACCTCCATTCTCAATTATTTTTTTTCTCCTTTTTTTGAATTTTTTTCCTTCATTCTCTTTTTTAATCAATTTGTATTAATTAAAAAAATATCATATTTACTATATCTAATTATATCTCATGAGTTACAAAAAACCTACACCTATTTGCATTCTCTACTTAAATAACATGTCTTCTCAACTCTATTCTACTTAATTCTTATGGATTAACCAATCTATAAATATCAATCATCTATGGAGTTGTTGGATTCTCATTTGCATTTTCCTCTTCTTCTTTTTTATTAGTATTTTTTTCTCCTTTTTTGTGTTTTTTTCTACCTTTTTCATCAATCATATATTTAATAATCAAAAGAGTGGACAAAGAAAATGTGATGTGACAATATGACCATCACTTTAATGAATATCATAGATATATTCTTCAAAAAAATTCTTGTGTCATAATATTCAAACACAAGTTCACCAAGATGGAGAAGGAAGTTTGATGGCGATGCAAGATTCAAGAGAGAATTAGTTAGGTACAAGTTCATCAAGATAAAGAAGGAAGTTTAATGGTCTTGGAAGATTCATCAAGAAAGATGGTTAGATTAGTTCGGAGAAGTATAGAAGTTTGAATGATTTACAAATGTTTATAGATAATTATTTTGTTGCTTATTTTAGTATTTCCAATTAATTATTTCTTCAAATACAAGATATGTACCTTCCAAGAACAAGAATCTATCACAAAATTTTACACTATGTGTTTCAAGATCTATCATATGCATGATGTTTTTTTTATATTTTCTTTTTACTTTTCTCCTACTTTTCCCATTTATTTCATTGGTGTTAGAATTAGTGTGTAAAAATAAAAGTCACAACTTCATATTCCTTTTTGAAAACATCCCATTCTTGGTTCCTTAAAGCCATTATTAGTCATATACAAATAAAAGATAAAAAAAATAATAAAGGGTCAAGAAAGTGTAAAAAATATGAAAGATACAAAGGCAATCTTCCTTAAGTCGAATGACTTCCCCCATCACAATATTTTAGTTAATAGATATTCAAATACTATAAAAGCTTTCAATGCGTAGATAGTTTTAGTTGGTTTTTTTATGTCTTTCTGTTCGAAATTCATTAATTTTAAGAAGTTATCTATTATTCAGCAAAGAGGCATTGTTATTTGTTCTTTTTTGCAAAGGTCTTGACGTTTTCCATCCAACATCATTTGGAACTAAAAAAATAATTTTTTGCTTAACATCTTGTTCAGCCTTCAGTAAAATTAATTATTAAGACTGTTAACAACTATATCATTGAATGAAAAAAAAATTAATGATCCCTACTATATGATAAGATTTTCTTTATAATTAAAATGAGTGTTTTACTTCACCTCTAAAATTGAGAGAAGTGATCTTCAAGAACTCAAGTATAAGAAAGTATTTAACACTTTATTTATTTTAATTTTTTTTTTTTGTTTGATTTTTCATATGTATTTTGTCATTGTAGATTAAATCCTATTTCCACTATACATATTTTTTACTGTTAGTATTATAGAATTTTTATTTCTTTTCTATTAACTAAATATAAAGAAAAAATATATGCAACCACGTTCACTAATATAATATGAACGAAAAATATAGATAAGGTGATGTGACACCTCTCTTTGACCTCCAATTGCATTTATCTTTTTCTCTTTTTTTTGACATTTCTCTTTCCATTTCACTATATAATACTTAATAACACAATAATCTACTTTAAAGATTTTTTTATTATTTTGTATAATTATTTTTTTGAAAAAGTCATCTCCATAACTCATACCACTTCATTTTCATATAACTTCTATTTTATTAATATCCATTAATCTTGTGTCTTTAACTCACACATTTTCATCTTCATAACTCCAACTCTTAATAATCTCCATTACTCTTAATTATTTCTTTTCAAGTCCATGATTACACATTACTCTTCCTTTTGTCTTGCCAAAATATCTATTTAACTTCTTTTTTTCTCTTTTTTTTTTCCAAATATTTCCTCTAATTATAAAATGTCAAAACACTAAATATTTAAGTTCTTTTTCCTTCTCCTACTTAAGTCCTTACAAAAAGTAACTACCCCTTAATTAGATTTAATTGGAGCATTATTCCAACATACATAACCCGATGGGCATATATGGAGGAATAAACGACACATACACTTTTAATTATAATAAACTCATTAGTTATTAAGGGGTTATGAAGTTCAAAAGTTGTGAAATTATGGAGGTAGGTCATCATTTATTGCATCCCTATATTCCTTAAGATTCAATCATAAAGAATTACGAAAAGGAGAGATATCTAGCATGGAGAACATAAATTTCTTGAACGTCCTTCTTGAGAGTGACTTTAGAGATATTATGAGATAATTAAAAAATTATTTGTGATATTTTTATTTTCTCCGTACCTTTTTAATAATATACTTGTCTTATTTATCATGTTTTTCTATTCATTATTTTTTTTTTATTGTAAAGAAAACTCACATCTAACAAAGAGACTATAGTTCCAACTATTGTATCTATACAAGTTGAATATTTTTGTATGTTTTCTACTCCATGTTAACTTAGTTCAAAGTTAGTGACTCGTAATAATTTGACTTAAACAAGATGAGTTTATAGATATTAGTATATAGTGTCGGTGTTAAAGCTATTTGAGGTTGCATTCTGTAACAATATTCTTACTTCCTCGCCTTGCCTTGAAGACTTATCAAACTATATATAAGAACAAAAATAGATAGTAACAAAAAGCATGAGCTTAGCAAAAAGAAACACCAAAATAATATACTCCCTCTGTCCCAATTTATATGACACACTTTTCTTTTTAGTCAGTCCCAAAAAGAATGACACATTTCTATACTTAGTAACAATTTAACTTTAAAATACTCACTTTACCCTTAATGAAATGATTTACAACCACACAAATATCTATGACTCATTTTAGACCACAAGTTTCAAAAGTCTTCCTTTCTTTCTTAAACTCAGTACCAAGTCAAACTACATCACATAAATTGGGACGAGGAGAGTATCATAAATCTAATAAGATTGTTTATGACCGCGCAAAGCGCGGATAAATTCACTAGTTTATAGTGAGTAGAATCCAAAAAATCTGCTGCCAATCGTTCACTAAATTGCCAGCCAATGCTTTCAATGTGAAGAAGTCAACCAACGCCCAACGGTAAAAACATTAAGAGTCTTAAAGGATTATCAAAGACAAGGAATTGAAGACTAAATTTAAGAAAAAAAATATATTGAGGAACGGTCATATTTGACCAAATTAATTACTCCACTTTTTGAGATAACTATAATAATCAATTTTATTATCATAGGGTTGGTTTTAGATTTTAATATGATGGTGGAATATTCCGATTTGTCTATAATGATGCGATAATGCCAAATGTATGATGTGCTTTTAATGAATGCATGTATTCCTACCAAAAATACTTGCGTTATGTTTGGGTGGAAGGATTTGGGTATAAAGGAAACAATTGGTGACTAATGATTGTACTTAAACTTTTGAAAGTTACTCTTACCACTTCCCCGAGGAGACTATTGATTGTACTTAACTTTTGAAAAAACTCTAGCAACCCTCTCCTCTCCCTTCCATTCCCTTAAGAAAACATTGTGTGTGTATTTCCTGTTGGGAAAATCGATATTCCCGCGCATGATAATATTCACACTAAATAGCAATAATAAGAGAGTAATAACGACACCAAATATTATAATAACGGGATAAATATAATACCCAAAAGGAGCAATACAATAACACTAATAACAATTTGGTACTATCAAAAAACTACTAGTTTTATAAAAACGACACTCTTTTATTTCACACAATTCATTATAATATTACTCCCACACTATTTTCTCACAGACTAAAAAATAGCCTGTGGATTACTCTCAGCTCTCTATTGCTTTCTCTCTATTTTTTGGTGTGTTTCAAATGAGAGATGAAGCTCTCTTTATATAGGCAAAGCCACCACCTATTCATCCAATCAAATGAGTTCCTCCGATACAATTTGCAAATTGTTGTTGTGACGTAAGATCAAGTTGAGCAAATTGATCAAATTATTTCCACCGCCTACATTTTCTCTTTCTTTCTTTCCCTTGTTATTTTTCCCTTTATTTTACTTAATTATTTTGGGCCCTACAAATCTCTCCCTTAATTTTTATTTTTTATTCTTCATTACAAGACTTGATCTTAATCTCTGAAAATCTTCAAACTTGAGAGGCTTGGTAAAAATATCTACAACTTGATCATAAAACTTCACGTATTTGAGTTCTACTTCCTTCTTGGCAATGTATTTTCTGATAAAGTGGTACCTTGTGTCTATGTGCTTGCTTCGATCATGATATACTGGATTTTTGGCAAGAGCCTATGTTGATTTGTTATCAACACAAATCATCGTGGCTTTAATCTGTGGTAAATTAAGTTCCTTCTGCAATCTTCTCAACCAAATGGCATGACACGTATAGGACGTTACTGCCACATATTCAACTTCACAAGTTGAGAGAGTAACAATAGATTGTTTCTTTGAGCTCCAAAAAACAACACAATCACCCAAAAAAAAACACAAAACTTGATGTGCTTTTTTATCATCCACATATCCCCCATAATAGCTATCACAAAATCCCACAAGGTTAAAATCATCAGAATAAGAATAAAACAGCCCAAGGTCGATCATACCTTTTAGGTAACAAAGAATTCTTCTAGCAACCTTCAAGTTAGTGGAGGTAGAAGCTTCCATAAAGCGACTTACTACTCCAACTACAAAGAGTATATTTGGTCTCGTACAGGTCAAGTACCTCTGACTTTCCATGAGACTTTTGAAAAAAGTGGAGTCCACCTTTTCACCATTAGCAAAATTTGACAATTTTTGTTCCACTTTTTCATTGGGGTGTTCACGGGGCTGCAATCAAAATGTTGAACTTCTTCAAATCTCTTTTGTATAGTTTTCTTTAGATATGAAGATGTCTTCCTTCATTTTCTTCACTTGTAAGCCTAACTAATATGACGATATGTCCGTTATCTCAAACTCAAAGGACATAGCTTTCTTGAAAGCTTCAAACAAACTTGGGTTATTACCCGTTAGAATAAGATCATCAGCATAAAGAAAAACAAGCAAAATATCTCCATTAGTATGAACTTTAATGTAAAGAGCATATTCATGGAGACAACGAGTAAACCCATTGTCTTGAAATTACTTGTCGATGTGACTATTCCACGCTCGTGGAGCTTGCTTCAATCTATATAAAACTTTCTTTAAACTCAACACCTTATCTTCGTGATTCTTGACCATAAAGCCCAATGGTTGATCAACACAGACTTTCTCTTCAAGATATCCATTCAAGAATGCCGGTTTGACATCTAATTGATGGATTTTCCATTTCATTTGCGCCGCCAAAAAGATCAGCAGACGGATCTTGTCCATGCGGGTAACGGTGCATAGACTTCCTCATAGTCAATGCCATGCCTTTGATTGTAGCCTTTAGCCACAAGTCTTGCCTTGTATCTCCCTACCTCCCCATGAGCATTCTTCTTCGCCTTATATACCCATTTGACTCCAATTGCTAGATGATTCTTGGGAAGAGTTGTTAACTCCCAAGTGTTTTTCTTCTCTATTGACTGGATTTCCTCCTCCATGGCTTTTCTCCACCTTTTATTTATAACAATTTCATCAAAATTCATTGTTTCACTATCAGCAAAGAGACAATACAACAAATCAAAATTAGTAACTTCTTTTGTGTCACCATAGAGTTCTTGGATGTTTCTCATTCTCTGCGGCCTTTCACTTGAACTCTCTTGAGTAGAAGGAGATGCAACATTTGCTGGTGAAGGAGGTGGGGTTGCATCCTGTGCAGGTGCCATGGTCTTCTGCTCTTCTTTATCTCCAAAGTATGAAAGAAAATCATATGTTCTTTCTTCCTGAGCCTCATGGCCCTCCCAATTCCATGTTGCTTTTTTATCAAATTCAATATCACGACTCACCACCATCTTGCTATTGCTTGGGTTGTATAACTTGTATCCTTTTGAACTTGTATCATAGCTAATAAATACATACTTGACACTTCGATCGTCAAGTTTAGCTCTCCCTTGATGTGGCACATGAGCATAGGCTATGCTTCCAAAGATTCTCAAGTGCTTGACACTTGGATTTCTTTCGCTCCATGCTTCTTAAGGCGTTTGATCTCTCACATTTCTTGTTGGAGGCCTTTTGCTCAAATAAACTGCACAAGAAATAGCCTTGGTCCAAAATTCTTTTGACAGATTTTTAGCTTTCAACATACATCTAGCCATATTACGAATTGTTCTATTCTTTCTTTCAGCAACTCCATTTTGTTGGGGCAAGTAAGGTACTGTTAGAGGGCGACAAATTCTATGAGATTGACAAAAGTCATTAAATTTTTTTAAAGTGAATTCGCCTCCTCTATCAGACCTTAAGACTTTTATTTCATAGTCGCTCTCTTTTTCTACAAGTGCTTTGAAATTTTTAAAAGCAATAAAAGCTTCTAATTTTTGGTTCAAGAAGTATACCCAAGTCTTTCTACTAAAATCATCAATAAAGAGCAAGAAATATTTACTTTTACCAAAAGAAGGTGGATCGATTGGACCACACACATCGGTATTGACAAGCTGAAATGGATTATTTGCTCTTGACATGGTATCCTTCGGAAAACTCCTCCTTGCATGTTTTTCAAGAAGACAACCTTCACACAATTGATTTGGATGGTTGATTGATGAAATCCCATCAACCATGTTCTTGTCTCCCATTGATTTGAGTGCTTCAAAATTCAAGTGCCCAAACCATATGTGCCAACACCATAATTCTTCCTGCACATTAAACTTCAAACACTTTGCATTAATGGTCTTAAGATTCAAAGGAAACAATCTATTCTTTGCCATATGCACTTTAGTAATTAAATTGTTACTTGAATCTCTAAGCCAAAGATGCATATTTTTCATACGAATATCATATCCTTTTTCAAGAAGTTGGCCCAAACTTAAAATATTACTTTTTAATTTTGGTACATAGTAAACCTCGTTAATCAATTTGTGGCCACCATATTTACAGGAGATTAGAATCGTACCTATCCCTTCAATTTGAATCTTTGAGGTATCTCCAGATGACACATTACTTTTCACCATTTTCTTGATCTCCACGAACTTGTCCTTGTATGCACACATATGATTGCTTGCTCCGTTATCAAGATACCATGAACTGCTAACAATGTTGAGTCATCTTCTTCTTTGTTGTTGTCAACAAGGTTATCTTTCTCTTCAACATTACTACAACATTTTCAAGAGTAATATCCCAATTTATGACAGTTGCAGCACTCAATTTTAGATTTTTCATACCTCATTTCATATACCTTGATAAGCTCCACGTCCTCTTCCTCTTCGTTGTCCACGAACACGACCTCTGAATATTTGATGGCTTTTATCTTCATTGTTGAATTTATTAACATAACTCTTTCTTCTTCCATGACCTCTATGGCCGCCACGGCCTCCACAGCCTCGCCATTGTCCATTTTTCTTTATAACTCTTTTCACCTCCAAAGTATTTAAAGGATGCCTGAGTTTTAAGAAGTTGCTCCAGTGGCTCTTGTTTTCTCCTTTTCATCTTTTCTTTGTGGGCTCGTAAAGAACCTTCCAATTGCTCTACCGTTATAGAGTCTAAATATTTAAACTCTTCAATAGCACACACCACATAATCAAATTTAGGTGTTAAAGAGCGAATGATCTTTTCTACTACACGTGCATCATCTACTTCCTCCATGTACCTTCTTAATTGATTCACAACAGCCATCACTCTTGAATAGAAATCCGAAATGGATTCAGATTCTTTTATTTTTAAAACTTCAAAATCAGCCCTTTGAGTTTGAAGTTTTACCTTCTTCACCTTATCACTCCTTGGAGAGAATTTTGTAAATTCTCCTAAGCATCTTTTGAGGTGGTTGCATCAGCCACCTTCTCAAACATCCCATCATCCAAACATTGGTGGATGAGGGTGAGGGCATGTTGATCTTTCTTTCTTGTCTTTAACAAAACATCTTTTTTATTTTGAGACAGAGTCTCCTCATTGGCGGATTTTGTATACCCTTTGTCTACAATATTCCAAAAATCTTGAGAGCCAAGAATGGCTTTTATTCGTAGACACCATTTTTCATAATTTTCTTTTGTAAGACGGGGGTACTGAAAAGACAGTGGACTATTATTTCCCATGGCTCTGATACCACGTTGTTGGAAAAATTAATATTCCCGCCCAGCATAATATCTACACTAAATAGCAATAACAAGAAAGTAACGACACCAAATATTATAATAACGGGGTAAATATAATACCCAAAAAGAGCAATACAATAACACTAACAATAACTTGGTAGTTCAAAAGACTACTACTTTTATAAATACAACAACACTCTTTACTTCACACAACTCACTATAATATTACTCCCACACTATTTTCTCACAGTCTAAAAAATAGCTTGTGGATTACTCTCAGCTCTCTATTGCTTTCTCTATGTTTTTTTGTGTGTTTCAAATGAGAGCTGAAGCTCTCTTTATATAGAAAAAGCCACCACCTATTCATCCAATCAAATGAGTCCCTCCAATACAATTTACAAATTGTTGTTGTGACGTAAGATCAAGTTGAGCAAATTGCTCAAATTGTTTCCACCGCCTACTTTTTCTCTTTCTTTCTTTCCCTTTTTATTTTTTCCCTTTATTTTACTTAATTATTTTGGGCCCTACATTTCCAACTTAAAGAACATAGGGCTGCTCTCTTCTTAATTCAGCGTATCCTGGGGTATTATATTAATTTTAAGCTTATACATTAACGTATCTGCATTTGTGAATCTTATTATGCCAGTTAGTTTACATGATATTTGGCTCTACAGAGAGAACAAAGGCTTTACAGGTTGTCCGAGATATGCTAGCATAAACATTCATCATGGTATCGATAAATATTCTTATTCTATAGACTTGGTTTTCACTCATCTGATGAGCTGTCCTTTGACTTGCTGTACTATTTTGGTAATTATATAACAAAGCAGGAGGAATGATTAGGAATCTCTTGGATATGTTCTTATGTACTTCCTCAGAGGAGGGTGATTTTTGCTGCAATTTGTCCTCTTGTTTTTGCCTTTGTCTGCATTTTGTTTGACATTTATTTATTGCAGTCTTCCTTGGGAAGGGATCAGATCAATAACTAAGAAGCAGCAGATTGAGAAAATTGGAGAAAAGAACGTTTCAACATCTATTGAGTTAATTTATTCACAAATATGGTGATTGGACTCTTTTTTACTATGGAACCTAACTGCTGATCTATGTTTTTGTAGGACTTATGTCGGGTTATCCTACTGAATTCGCATCATATTTCAATCATTGTCGTTCTCTCGGGTTTATGGATGAGCCAGATTATGCTTATCTGAAGGGAATATTCCATGACCTCTTCATCCGCGAAGGTCTTAATAAGCTTTGAAGATGCTTTTTAGCTTTGCCTATATAACATATTTGTTACAATTTCCCTTTCCTTTGCAGGTTATCAATTTGACTATGTTTTTTATTGGACTCAAAATACAAATCCTCCTTCCCTACCTCTGGTAAGTGGTATGGTGTTATATCTCTATTTTCTTCATAGTTTGTTTATTAAGGGCCCTGGTGCCTGATGCAGCTGACATTCCGAATGCAGAAAGACTTTCAGATTGTTTTCTGGTATACCTCCATGTATGCTCTTGTTTCTAAACGTAAGCACGTTGACACTATTATCCTCTGTGCAATTGGCTGTTGTAACTACACTTATGTACTGGTCAATTCTCCTTGTCTTTTTGTTAATGAAAATTTCATTTTCATCTGCTCTCAATTTCACAGCTGAAGAAGGAAGACATGAGTATACTTCATCCAAAAAAAAGAAAGGCAGGAGTATAACCGTAGATATGACGGGGTTTTTTCTTTTGTTGATCTAGCTAAATATAATCAAATTAATCATTTTCAAGGTATTTTTTTTTTCTATAATTAAATTTATAAATCAAACACATTAGTTATATTTATTTTAGTTTTTAAAAAGTTCAAGCCAAGACTATTGAATTTGGTTGAGTTCATACTTTTAAGTTTTAACTCTATGGATGTGTTTGTTACGGAGGAATATATTTTCTGGTTTCACAAATCTTTTTCCAAGTAAAGTATATTATAAATACAATCTTTTTTTTTTTTGCAGTTTCATACCCTGATGCTTTTATTTTCAATTGGGTATTTTCTTTCTCCGTTAGGTTCGATTACCTTTTCATATTTTCCCCAAAAAATATCTTTTTTTCTTTCTTCTTTTATAAGTTCTCGATATTTTCTGTATTTGATAGATTCTTATTCTTCCAATAGTTACATTCTGAACAGATAAAAGCATTCTATTAGATGTTACGTTAGAGTCAATACTTCATGCCATTAATTCATAGTACTTTTTGTGAAGCTATTGTCTCGTCCTTTGTTCAAGTTAAAATGAATTTAACTGTGGGCAACTTACATAAAATGACTATAGTTTGGTAGTTTACAATCCATAGCTGTTATTGAGATGCTAAGCGAAAAAAAAAAAAACTCTCGCCTCTCTCCCTATTTCTCTCTCTTTCTTTCCCTCTTTGCATTTTGTATTTTTCATCTCTCTCTTCTTCTTTGTATTTTGTATTTTCACCTCTCTTTCTTTGTATTTTGCATTTTCACTTCTCTCTCTTTGTATTTTGTATTTTCATCTCTCTCTCTCTCTCTTTTATATTTTGTATTTTTCCCTCTTTTTTCTCTTTTTCTCCCTCTTTGTATTTTATATTTTTACTCTCTCTCTCTCTCTCTCT
The DNA here is from genome assembly GCA_031232105.1 of Capsicum rhomboideum. NCBI lineage: Eukaryota > Viridiplantae > Streptophyta > Magnoliopsida > Solanales > Solanaceae > Capsicum > Capsicum rhomboideum. The sequence goes on along the minus strand of CP124717.1, from coordinate 48,990,791 downwards.
CTCTTTCTGTATTTATGAATAGTTTCAAAAAATACAAGTGTATCAAGCACCCAAGGGTGTGGCTTAGTGGTCAATGAAGTGGGTTGAAAACCTGAGGTCTCATGTTCAAATCTCAATAGAGGCAAAAAACACTAGGTGATTCTTCTCATCTGTCCTAGCCTTGGTGGGCAGAGTTACCTGATATTTGTTGCTGGTGGGAGGTGGCAGGTATCCCCTGAATTTAGTCGAGGCGCGTGAAAGTTGGCTCGGACACCACGGTTGTCAAAAAAATAAATACAAGTGTATCAAATGATACATTTGTATTTGTATATAATAGACTCAACCAAATAATGCAAATGATGCATATAATTGTTTATAAACAAATATATATGATGCAGCTGTATATACTCGCGGCAAGACCATCCAAATACAAATGACACATTTGTATTTGTATTCCCATGCCAGAAATGATAGCTGATCTTTTTACAAAGGCGATATCTCGAGACCTGTTTAAGAAACATGTTATGGCTCTAGGTTTGCATAAAATATGATCATATTTCTACATTGTAAAATGACTTGGTTGTTTTAATATTCTCATCAATAGTTGACTCTTGAATTTATGTTCATATCTCATATGCATGTGATGATATATTTTTATCGTAAAGTGTGTCGAACAAGTCACGAGATTGAATTTCTTTCATGAGCAATCACCTATTATGTCAAGGAACATGAAGATATGAGTTACGTTCCACCACCTTGTTATGACTTGTTTTTTAAGCTAGAGCTGAGTCTGTCTATGAAGATAGATTTGAGGGACGTCATTGAAGAGAGAAACTCAGGTTAGACATCTACAGGTGTCTAAACCAAGATCTGTATAGTGTTGAGTGAGTAAAAAGAATGAGACACGCATGCTAATATAAGATGAGCACCATCGTAGCATGTGCTTCATGCCACGTATACTTAGCGGCCAGTGGATTAATGAAAGAATGGATCTTTATTTCTTCATTATGTGAGACCTCGAAAAGTTATATTAACTTTTCATTGAAATATTCTTTGACCGTTGACTGCTTCTTGAAATTTCAATCAGTATTTTTATTTTAGCATGTCACTAATAATCATGAACGATTCGGCAGTGCAGTGCATATCTAGGAAAGTAGTTGATGTGAAATAGATAGATTCGAGTAGAACAGAAAGACAACCAAAATTAATAATTTAACTTGTATACGTGGGCCGACTATTACATTTACCATAAGGTTGCCAAGTGTAATTGTGGATATAAAGTTAAACATGACTCGAGTTCATCTCTTTCGAGAATGGGGGATCGAATAATAAACTACTAGAGTAGAGAATGATGGCTGGGGTATTGCGAGTAATAAGATCCTCATGTTAGTAGTGAATTCTTTCCTGTATGTGATTGAATTCCTACAAAGCTCTTATAAAACTTATAGGTCTAGCTCTTGATGCTCGTAGTTGCACGAGCTATTTGTCTGTATGAATTATATGTGTTATTGAAATGAATTTAGTCCATTCTGTGCGAGTGAGAGATGTTGGATATTAAATCTGAGCTCACCTATGTAGACTGATCCGACACAGTTAAAAAAAAATAAACACACAAGAGTTATTGCAAAGGAAGTTATTCTACAATAAAATAACTCCTCATATTTTCTATGTGAAAAGATAGGGCAAAACAGTTTTATCCATAAAAAGTAACTTCCGCTTCTTCCTGTTCTCTACAAATAGAAAAGATTTGTGCTTTTCTCAGAAGAAAGGAGAAAAAGTTGAGTTATTCAATACACATAAAAAGGTGATATTTATGTTGGGAGGTTGTAGGTTGTAAAGAGTATGGTATTAGGTGTTCAAATCAAACCGCAAATCGCATCAAACAGCAAATCGAGTCAAATATAAAAAAACTTGACTAGTGGTTTGGTTTGACTTGGTTTGGTGTTGGAAAAAAAAAAAACTGACTATAATTGATTAGGGGTTAACAAAATCGAACCGCAAACCGAATCAAACTCAAAAAAAAACCAACTAGTGGTTTGATTTTGAAAAAATAAATTCAACTATAATTGGTTTGGTTTGGTTTTAACTAAAAAAGGCCAAACCAAATCAAACCAACCCGATATTATATTTATACAAATTTTAAACATATTTAATACATAAAAAGATTTACTATGATGTAATTTATAAATATTTCTTAAATCTTTTCATTGTTTTTTTTATCTTTCAACATATTATTTCAAGTTTAAACTTAGAACTTTGAATGGATATGTAACACCCCGTACGTTCCCAACCCTACTTGATGACATTAAATGATATGTCCTTAGGTATCGAGAGCTATAAGTATGCATTTGGTAATGCTATTAGTGAGCTAAGTGAATTTTGCTCTTGTTATGTGGTTAAACTTGCATAGAAGGTGTTTTGAAATTTTCATTGCGCATTTGTGGGGTTCAAAATGAGGCTAAGAAGACCTCTAAACAAAGTATAATAAGGTTAAGAATTGAGTTAAAGAATGGGACTTGAAGTATCTAACCAAACCCGCGAAGAGAAGTCGAAAAATGGAATTTTCGAAAATTTTGAAGAGGGGTGCGTTTGGGACCGTGCCACGCCACTCTGGGCTAAAATTTTTAGCCCAGAGGCAGTGGGTTGGCGCGCCCAGGAGCGTGCCACCTTGGGTTTTCCACTTTTTCGAAAGTTGGAAATTTCTAAGTCCCAAGGGTATCCGGGGTCGTACCGAGCCGATTTTTGCCACGTTTCTTCTACAATCATGACTAAATACATGAAATGAATGACATATTACATTGGTATGATAAAATTACTGGAGAACGAATTTGGGGCCAAAATGACGATTTTACCCCTATAGTCAAAATAAGCCAAACGTGGCTAGAATCACTTGGTTTTTGGATTGAGGCTACGGATATGAATAGAATGAGTGGGAATATTATTGTAATACATATGAGATGACTTAAACATGAGAAATTATTGATTTTATTGGGTTGAGTGAATTGGGCTCAAAAAGGGCCCAAAATGTGAAAGAAAACATGGGCCAAGAATGGGTCAAATGACCCATTCTCCCATTGACTAGGCACACACATGTCATATGAGATAAACATGGATTAAAGGCTTATAAAAGGGGCCAAAAAATCAGATTTTTTTCATTGGAAACTCTCATGCTTTCTAGATATTTCTCATCTCTTTTTTTTTTCTCAAACCCTAAGAGCTCAAAGTCAAATTTTGGAGCAAGATCATCATCTTAAAAGCTTAGGTAAGTGATTATACTTGTAATTTAACATATTATATGCATGGAAGAGTATGTAAATCATGTTGGTTATGCTTGGGAGTGTTGGATATGGCACTTTGTGTTTTTGTGAAAGATGTGAAATCCATGGGATTGTAACTTGAATTTTGACTTGTGGTCTTGATGAAAAAGCATGGTATGGATGAAATAACAACATGTATGGTGTTATTATGGTCCTAAACTTGTTATTTTCATATAAGTGTAAATTATGGGATTTTGGCCGATTTGTTGTTGGGAGGTGTATTGAAGTAAAGTGATGGCCTAATTGTGATGTTGTGATGATGGAGAAGTGTAAAACGTGAACTTGGTGTGACATGCTATTGGTTATCATGTGTTGGTCAATGTATGGAATATTGTGGGATTATTGGTATAATGAATTCATAAATGGTATTGTCAAGGGGGAACTGACATGTTAAAGCTCAACATGTGACTTATTGTTATTGTATACCATTGTAAGGTAATTGGTGGTTAATGTTGGTTTTGTTACGAACTTGTGTTGTAGAGTGAAATATAAAGAAGGAGCGGAACTATTGTACACGCGTCTAAAATTGTGTATTCGTATTAAAAATACAAGGTATGTAAGGTTACTCTTCTATATCTTTCTGCAACATATGGTGTTTACATTGTCAAGTACTCATTTGATTTCGACATACTCTAAGGTATTCCGTATCCGAGAGTTGGTTAGAGTTACTCATATGTTCCTTCTTCATTGGTCAATGGTAAATCATATGACTCATGTTCATTGGTTGTTTTATGTTCATTGATTGACTCATGTCCATTGGCTGCCTCACGTTCATTTGCTAATATGTCAAGAGTTCCAAATGTTGTAAGGTATTGCATCTCGGGTTGGTGAACAGTTGATATCCACATGTATCGTGTTTAGTAAACATTATCCTAAGATTCCAAGAGTGTACTATTCCAAAGGGGTTCTATAGTGTTTCAACTAAAGTTGATAGACATTGTTATTTATATGTGTTTTACTCCTAGACGAATTATGACCCATTTAGTTCTTATTGATGGACGGAAGTTCTTAAGTCGTCATATGTTGTAGATCCTACGGGAACTATCTCAACAAGAGCAATGAGGTAAAGAGAGCTTGGTTAGTTGAATAGCACTATTCCAATCATGACATGAGTCCAAGTTCCAATAGAGTTATATATACATTGCATATATGTTCTAAAAGTCCGATGAGGTTATGTTCCAAGGTTTCAATAGTGGTTATATTCATGTGTTTTGTTCATTGATCATTGTCCAATGGTTCCAACAGTGTTATGTTTCCATGGGGGCTATGTTCCAATAATGTTTATTTGCGTGTTTCTCACTCATTGATTATTGGTCAAATGCTTCAAATAAAGTTGTGCCTATCATTGTATTGATCTTCCATAAGCAAAAGCATCAATCGCTTACAAGTGAATGTACCAATCTATCACAAGCAAATGTATCAATCTTTCACAAGTTAAAGTACCAATCTCTCAAATGTAATGTACAAGCTAATGTACCTATCCCTCACAAGTAAAGATGTCAATCTTACAAGAGTAAAGATGTGAAGTAATGTATGTTGTGTTTCAAGTTGCAAGAATGTTTCCATCAACAAGGTATCACTCATTGAATGAAAGAAAGAGTAATGAAATAAAGAAGCAATGTTTACTGGGTGGCATCCCAGGGGCGATAAGCCTAGAATGGGTCGATCCCGATACATATTGATACATCCCAGGGGCGATAAGCCTAGCATGGGTTAATGACATCCCAGGGGAGACACGAAATCCTAGCATGGGTTTACATAGCATAACATCCCAGGGGCGATAAGCCTAGCATGGGTTAATGACATCCCAGGGGCGACACGAAAGCCTAGCATGGGTTCATATGACATCCCAGGGGTCAAAGTACCTAGCATGGGTTCATCTCATCCCAGGGGCTACAAAACAGCCTAGCATGGGTAGAACAATAAAGATGAATGAGTATGAAAGCAAGAGAAGTAAAGTAAAGTGAAGTAAAGTAAAGGCAAGAGAAAGAAAGAACGTAATGTACATGGTTCCCCACATATAGAAAGAGAGTTTATTCACATTTGCTATTTCTCTTATATTGGTTCCATGGTTCTTGTTATTATGTATGAATGATCGTAAATGACATTAACAGAAGAATGTTACATAAGTCCGTATATAAAGTTATCTCTTATAATTATTTCCATTCAAGCTCTTATGTACTGACGTAGTTTTCTTATGGCCTTACATATTCAGTACATTCTTCGTACTGACCCCTCTTGGGGACTTACCTTAAATGTTGCAGGTACAGGCACTAGTAGATTTGTAAGTTGACAGTTAGTTGCGGACCTTTGGTGAGCCCCAGTTGCTTCGGGACTTATCACAGTTGTACATTTGTTTTGATGTTGTAAAGCGGGGACTTATCCCAATTTTTAGATGGTTTTGTAAATGCATCAGTTAGAGGCTTTTGTAGACGTATGTGGGTATGTGAATGTAAGAGAGGAATGTCTGTTTTTACATAATGGCCTTAACGGCCAAGTTTCATAAATGTATACATAGCACATGTTTTCATGTCCATGACTTTCGTATAGTTACATAATGAATAATAAGATTCAAATGAGGATATGCATATGAGTGTACATCAGCAAAGGTTGGTTCTCTCGGGCCATATCGGCTTCGGATGCCAATCATGTCTCGATGGGATTCGGGGCGTGACAGGATAAGTTTTATAACCTATAGATATTAGTAACTCAAATAAAGCTCAAATCAATACCAATGTTAACAAAAATATTCAATTAAACACTAGTAATGACAATAATGTTGGATATCTATTTTTTAATTTTGCATAAATACATAACCAAATTTTTTTTTTTTTAAATATTTAGTGTTATTTTTTTAAGAAACACCTAAGATAGTTGTATCTTGATAGGATTAAAGAAATGAAAAAGTATAGAGCATAACATAGTTAAGCCTTTAAATAAACTATATAACAACACTTTAAATAAATTAATTCATATAGCAGAAATAACAATATTTTGGTTAGGACCCAACCAATACCTCATATACAATTACACCGTGTAACTCCCTCTATTTTCACGGTTCAACATTTATCCCACTTCCTTTTTTAACTTTTTCTCTCTCTTACATTCCCAATTTTTCTCCTAATTTTTAGAATTCAAATTCTACAAGATTTCAAACTTTTTCTACCCAAAATCGTGTTCCACCATTACTTTCAATTTCTACAGTTTTTCAATTTATTTTCCATTTCTTCACTTGAAGTTCCGCCATTAATGGCGAGCTTCGAGCTCTAGCCATGGATGATGATGGAAAAGGCTAGATCTGGACACCCTCTTCACGTTCTCCTTCATTTTCCGGCAACACCCAATGAACACCACCCTACAACTACCACCAAAGCTACCCTTTTTCCCGTCTCTTACTCAAAGTTTCGCCATTAATGGCGAGCTGCGAGCTCTGGCTATGGATGATGAAAGAAAGGGTTAGATCTAGCCAATACGTAGCAAAGCACAAATAGGCTGCTAATTTCAACTCCGTTTGAAGAGTGAACCCTATAAATTGAAAGATGGCGGAAGAAATCGTTAAACGGCTACACCAAATAGACTGCTAATTTCAATAGTTTGTATTTGTATTTGATGTCATAAAAATAGTATTTGTATGTGAATAAAGCCAGAAATTTTACAGTTGTATATGTATTTTCATAACAAATAAATACTTTTGTATATGTATTTCAAAGAATGATGACAGTGTTTAATTAATGGGTCTATATGTTGTATATGTATTTAATGTCATAAAAATAGTTATGTATTTGTATGTGAATAAGGCCTGAAATTTGCAGTTGTATATGTATTTCATAACAAATAAATATTTTTGTATATGTATTTCAAAGAATGATGATAATGTTTAAAGGGTCTGTGTGTTGTATATGTATTTGTGATTATAAAAACAGTTATGTATTTGTATGTGAATAAGACTTGAAATTTGTAGTTGGGGTCCATGTGTTGTATATGTATTTGAGGTCACAAAAATAGTTTTTTAAAATTTGAACTCAACATATTTTGAGTTTTAAAACTCATTCAATAAGCTTTCTATTTGGAAATGGAATCTTCAATTAATTGGATAGACGTGATTTAAGGGGACTAAAATTGTTGGTCCATTTTTATCTAGAGTTGTTACCTGAAAATAAGGGCATTAATTGATTTGTATATGCATTTAGTTGCCTATTAATGCCACAAATACATATACAGTTTGCTATTTCAGGCAATTATCAAAATGTTGATATCACTTTCTTAGTTAAGGGGCCAAGTTTGCTATTTGCGAAATTTTTTCTTAAAGAAATATTTTGAAGCACAAGTTAATTATATGTTTGTATGAAAACTTTACCGGAAAGAAATCTGAAAAACTCAAAAAAACTTGATATTGAAAAACTCGAATTTTATTGATTTGGTTTGGTTTATAGATTTAAAAATCCGATGCAAATAGTTTGGTTTAGTATTTAAAGAACCCGAACTAAGCCGGTTCATGTAAACCCCTATAATTGGTTTGGTTATAACTAAAAAAGGCCAAACTAACCCGATATTACAGCCATACAATTTTTTAAAATATTTAATACATAAAAATATTTACTATGATGTAATTTATAAATATTTTTCTTAAACTTTTTTATTGTTTTTATCTTTCAACATATTATTTCAAGTTTAAATTTAAAATTTTGAATGGTTCAATAAGTTTTATAGCCCATAGATATTAGTAACTCAAATATATATTCAATTAAACTGACAATAATGTTGGATATCTATTCTTTAGTTTTGCATAAATATATAACCTAAATTTATTTTTCTATTTAATATTTAGTGTTATGTTTTTTTAAGAAACACCTAAAATAGTTGTATCTTGCTAGGACTAAAGAAAAATTTGAAGCACAAGTTAATTATATGTTTGTATGAACACTTAACCGGAAAAAACCCGAGAAAACCGAAAAAAACCTGAATTTTATTGGGTTGGTTTGGTTTATAAATTTAAAAACCTAACGCAAATAGTTCGGTTTGATATTTAAAATACCCGAGCCAACCCGATCCATGTACACCCCTACAAGTATTGGGGACAAATCTTTATCTTGCCCAAAAGGACCATGACTCTTATTGAGAGAATTTGTAGGTCATTTCTCTGGATAGAGGCTATAGTTGCATCTTAGAGAGCATTGGTTTCATGGGAAAGGGTATGCTATCCCAAAGCTGCTGGGGCCTAAATGCGATGCATTTGCAAACTTGGAATAGGGCAGCAGCACTCAAAAAGTTATGGACAGTGGCTAGCAAAACAAACTGTGTCTGGATAAAATGGGTGCATGTCTACTATATGAAAGATGGAACTGTGGAAAGCTGCTCTACCCCCAAGAATGCCACTTGGGTCATTAGGAAGATAATGCATTCCAGGAAGCTGATCCTGACTGCAACTGCACTCCAAGGTGACTTAATTACCAGATTGAAGATTATGGTGGTGCAGAATAAGTGTTTGATCAAGATTTATGCCTCTATGTTACCACAATTAGCCAAAGCACCTTGGAAGAGTTTAAGAGTGCATCCTAGTATCCATCCACGACACAAGTTCTTTCTTTGGTTGGCTCTACTTATGAGGCTAGCTATAGTTGACAGATTACAGAAGTTTGGTATAATTTTCTCTCCTACATGTGTGTTCTATCAAGCCGCTGATGAAACATGAGACCACCTGTTTTTTGAGTGTGTTGTTACGCAGACTATGGCAGAGGTTGCTGAGGTGGATGGGTGAACAAAGAACAATTGGCACCTAGTACGAAGAAGTAGAATGGTCAGAGAATAGGCAAAGAAGAAGTCAGGCAGAGATAGTATATTCAGCTGTTTGCTTGCTGCGGTTGTAGCTGTTATATGGAGAGAGAGGAACCTGATCAGATTCCAGCATAGCATCTATCAGCCTGAAAAAATTGGAAGAGAAATAGCAATTTTCATCCATACCAGAGGCAGAGACTTGAAGGCATGGAAGCTGACGAAGGTCCTGGTACATCTTTGTGGATCCAGGATGAACTGAGTACTTGGAGCCATGGGCTTCTTTGAGCAAGGTTTGGCTCAATCCATCAACATCTGGTACACTGATGCGATCACCGAGTCGTAATACCCCGTGAGAATCCATGACAAAATCTTTATTTTTGTTGTCAACACTTTCATCTCTAATTTTGCACAATTGCAGATCTAGGTATTGTTTCGCCTTTATATCCTCTATTAACGATGACTTAGCTTGAACACACTCTAATAATGAACCTGCATGCCCCAAACTGAAGACTTCTCCACTTCCCTTCAATTCGTGAATTTCTCTCGCTAGAGGTCTCCTTAATAGGGTAAGGTGGGCCAAACTTCCCATAGACTTTCGGCTTAATGCGCCACCTCCTACATTAGCTCGGCCTGGACGGTACAAAATCGCACAGTCATAATCCTCCAATAGCTTCACCCCTCTTAGCTTCAGAGGTTCAAATCTTTTTGTTGGAATGTATATTGTAGGCTCTTGTGATCAATATATATCTCACATTTCTCTCCATAAAGATAATGCCGCCAAATTTGAAAGAAAATACAACTGCGGCCATTTCTAGGTCATGCGTAGGATAATTTTGCTCGTGCTTTTTCAATTGTCTCGAAGCATAAGCTGTGACCCATCCATTTTGCATAAGTACACACGTCCCACTCGAGAGGCATCGCAATAAACTGCAAATTCTCTGGTCCCCTATTGAAGTGCTAATACTGGAGCTGTTGTCAAACTGTCCTTGAGATCATTATCCATAAGCTGTGAAAAAGTGTCAACCTGGAGATAATGTTGTATGAGAGCAGCTGGAGGCTAGTGCAGATGGCAAGTTTGCAGATCACTGAAGTAGAAATAGAGTATCTAGATTACTGCTTTGATAGTATGTAAGTTTGTGTCTCTTATTTTGTTTTCTGAGAAACACGGGGTCGGCTCTGTTTGGGTTGTAATGAACTACATTTGGTAACAATAAAATTTTTATTTACCCCAAAAAAAGGTGATATTTAATTTTTAAAGAATACTCACGTTTCCAAGAGAGACGAAGTCGACTAGGAGCAATTGTTCGATACAGATTCTGTGAATTTTCTTCTGTTGTTAACAACACGATTCTTGTTTCTGTTACGGATCTCTTACACCGCACATGGCCATAATAAATAGACAAGAAAAAAGCTTGAAATATTTTATTTTCAAGCATCCCATCAAATTCATTATTACTAATATAAGTCAAATTACAGGAGTATATATCAAACAATCCTCAATTAGTAGTTTCCTTTTTTCAAAAATCTTGATCTTAATAGTTTGTATAACGCAAATACAGTCGAGGGGCTTCCTTACTCAATTTTTCTAAAACACGTTCAAAGAAAAATAAGGATGACAATTGACCGAAAGTGCAAAAAAGCAAATGGAGCAACCTGATTTTGCTGCGCTAGCTTTATATTCATTTCACGTTCAAAAGATCTTTCTGCCTTACAATTTACCCCAAGCTGCAATAACTTCGGACCTATTTAGTGGCATCAGAGTATATGTAGACGTTCGATGTGTAGTTTTCACATCTAAGTACGTACGTACGCTGCATAAATAACTAACTTAAGCAGTTATAGGGGGGTGTCATGTCTAAACCTTGAAGGGTACTACTGACTGCTATCATTTCCTCCACAACAACTGTACATTAGCTTGAAAGCAAAAATCCAGCTTCTTACTAGAGGAAATTGAGCTACTTTTTTCCTCAAATATCCAAAATAAGCTTGCCAGTCATGACTGAAGCAATCAGAATAACGCTGCTGATGAAGGGTTTCAAACTACTCGACATGGATGTCGAAGTGGTAAATGTTGGAGGGATGCTTTCACCAAAGCCTGTGGGCATTTCTCCGAAAGCAGGAGTGCTAGAGTTCAACATCGACGGAGGTGCTCCGGTGCTGCAGAAAATAAAGTAAATGAAGAGCCTATATATAGATAAGAAGATTCATAGACATTAATGAAATTGATTAATTTTGCTCTTACCCTGGTACTGCAGCGCCTGTTGTCGATGATGTTGTTGGCATTGCTGTTCCAGGAGTTGGAGTAGATGTCACAGGCGATGATGTTGAAGTTGCGGAATTTGGAAAAATGCAAGAACCAGTGCCTATACATAAAAGATTAGAAAATTGTGAGATGTAGGTTTTCGCTAACACCACACCAAAATGAAGGATCTTTTTAGCTTACTTGGATTCGAGTTGGTTATCATCGCAGTTCCCCCAAAATCACAACTGGTATGTGTTGGATTCTTTTGAAAATAACTATTGAAGGCATATGATGCATGATTCTGAAGAGTATTAGGATTGTAACAGCTTCCACCCTGTTGAATGGCTGAGCAATCTGCAGCTCCCATTCCACAGGCATAGTCAAGTGCTGACTGAAGAGCAGTCTCCATTGCTCCATTCTTTGAAACACACCAGCTCTGCCCTGGAGCAATAGGTGCATTTGTCGTAGCAGGAGGTGTTACCGGGCTGGTGACAGGAACACCACCTATTGGTGATGGATTCGTTGTTACAGGATTACTAACGGGTGGATTTTTGCTGGGGGTAGTCACTGGATTGGTTATTGGTAACGGTGAATTGATCGGATTTGCATTTGGAACAGAAACAGGAGTAGTAGAAGGAGCTGTTGGAGGTGCAGATCCAGGATTTGGAACTCCAGTGTTAGGATTCGTGGCAGGGACAGTAACAATCGTTGGAGCTGAATTATCTGAAGGAGCATTGACTGGAGTAGGATAGACAGTTGGTGGATTTATCAAGTTATGTTTAGTTGCTTTAATGCGTAAGTATTCAACCAGTTCTTTCCGGGACAAGTGGAATATATGTTCTTTTTCTCTTTCAAGCTCATTTTGCTCAAAATCTTTGGCTTGTGATTTCCCTACAGAATAAAAAATTGCCTGAGACTTGGTGTTCACAAAATGCACTTTTGCATTTTATAGGTTCAGAACTTTTAACATATGCAAAAATTTTAGTATTTTTCACACAATACATCTATGCGTCATGTAGGTTTAATTGAACCCGTTGGTGCCATCTTGACTAATCCCCTGGGAAGCCTGCTAGGTGCCCGATAAACTTGTCTGGGATGGGAGGAGATGAGTTCACCGAGTGTTTTGGTTAGGATTAGCACCTACTCCAATGTCACAACCCTCAGCCATCCCCATTGGAATACCAAGTTCCAGCAGTAGCTTTATGGATGTCTCATGATCTCATTCATTGAGCCATTTGTTTTTGGGCCTGCCTAAACACACCTCTTAAGCTTCAAAAGCAAAAAAGGAGTAGAGACCAATCATCCATGGAATATATATATATACTGCGGTACCTTCAGTTTCATTTAAAAATGAAAAAAGAAAAAAAAAAATCGGATCTTTACACACTACATAGCTTTTCTCTATGTAAATGAAGACCCTAGCCTCGGGCGGATCTAGGGCTATGAGTGGGGTTCCGAGAACTCAATAGCTTTTGCACAGATCCAGTATTTATATTGAGAAATCTATTAAATATATATTGGAAGCCTAATAACAAAGCAGTGTCTTACTACAGTAGCAGAAACGAAATCCACTTGAGCTTTGTTGCTCGTCGGGTTTGAATCCTCTTGAATACTTATAATAAATTTTGTAGTAATTTTACATCTTTAGGAACCCATAAAATTTAAATACTGGATCCGCCTCTGCCTCTGCCTAAAATACATATATATAGAATGGTATCTAACCCACACTTAATTAATTAATTAATTAATTAAGTTTTCAGGTATATGAAAAGAAAAGACAAGGGCAGGGAAAGCAAGAAAGCTGCTGTTTATCAACAGCACACAAGAAGCTAAGCTAGATGTTAATCAACAAAAAACAGAAAATTAAAGCAAACATTACAATGAATCATCACAAGTACAGAAAAGCAAGAAACTTGCTGTTAATCAACACTCAGACCCATTATTCAAACAGAGAGACACCCAAAAAAAAAAAAAAAAAAGTGGTTACCGAGAATGGAGGTAAGTAGAATAGACAAGATGAGTAGCTTGAAAACTCCTGCAGCCATTATTATCAGAAGAGTCATTTTCATGAAGAAGAGACCCAAACAATGTGAAGTAGTAGAGGGTGTTGGTCTTCAAATCACATGACACTGACAAATGAAAAGGTGACAAATAGGAGAATTGAAGAGAAAAAGTGTATAGTTGATAGACAATGGGAAAAAGTTGGAAGGGAAAAAGAATAATATCTTGGTCGAGAAATTGATTCCATTGGGATGAAAAATGAGGGAAATTTTTTACAAATATACGGTCCAACACAAAGGGTATGTTTGGTACGGTGGAAAATGTTTTGCATGAATAAATATTTTTTATGAAAATACGGAAAAGGGCCTAAATGTCTTCACCTATTGAAAATAATGTAAAAATGCTCTCCATCAACCTTTTGTCTAAATAATATCTTTCACATTTATCTTTGGGCTCAAAAATATCTTTCATATCTACCTTTGGACTCCAAAATACTCTTTATTTAACATCTACAATATTAAATAAATAAAAAAAGTTTCATTAATGAAGTGACACATTTTCATTGATCCGTATTTTATTAATTAAAAGAAATTGAAAACCCCGAGGGAGCTTGGGCCTTGGAAAGGAGAAGATCTTTTGATATTTGTAGGTTTTTTTAGAAGGTTCCATGTGTAAGTGTTATATAATTAATGTATAATTTCTTGTTGATGTATAATTATCATATAATTAATGTATAATTATTTTGTTGATGTATAATTATAATATAATTAATGTATAATTATTATTCTCATTATATAATGCTTAAATTAGTAGTTAACTATAATTATTATATAATTAATGTATAATTATTTTTTGTTGTTGAATAATATTATACACTAATTATAAAGGATAAATAATATTTTAGTTATATAAAATAAATTTTTGCACCACTATAAAAAAAGGTTTATAAATATGACCTAATCATAATAATCTATGGCTCTTTTTTATAAACTTGTTTTTAAGGCTATTAAAAGTTATAATCACTTTGGGCTTGGCTATATCTGTTTTTATCGCTATTTTTTTTATATTAAAGTTTTATTTTCTCTACAACTAGTGTTTAGTATTTTTTAATAAAATATATATAATTTATTATTACTAAAAATAAGACTCCTCAAATTTGGGGGCTAAAGGCGATTCCCTTTTCTTGAAATGGAGGATCCGACACTAGTACAACACTTTTTATTAATGAATTTTTTTTTTTTATTTAATATTGAGGATGTTAAATAAAGGGCATTTTGGAGCCCAAAGGTAGATGTGAAGGGCATTTTTGAACCTAAAAGTAGATGTGAAGGGCAATATAGAGCCAATAGGTGGATGGAGGATATTTTTGCACCATTTTCAATAGGTGAAGGGCATTTTAGGCCCTTTTCCGATGAAAATAAACTGTTTCTAATATATTAGGTATGAAAGTAAAAGACATTATTTTAAAAAATACTTGTATATATGTAACACAAAATTATGAGAATGAGTAAGATGAGGTGATAGGTGATGTGGTGGCGAGGATAGGCCATGTCACTTATTTTATTTTATTTTCATTAAAAAAGTTATTTTTCTTATTTTAAAAAGCTCGTTTACCTAAAGAAAATATTTTTTAAAGTATTTAACAACTCGAAAACGAGAAAATAGGAAAATATTGCATTCACATAGTTATATTTTAAGAGCCTGTTTAAATGTGAAATCAAATCGATTTGAAGTTGAAATTTTATTTGAACTTAAGAAATTTAATAAATTTCTTAAGTTGTATTTTTTTGTTATAAACATGAAGTCCCATGATTTATGCTAACTATCAAAATTTCTCCCTCTTATACAATCTTACCAAATGGGCAAATCATAGTTCAGAACAAGTATCGAACTACTAAGGCTCCGTATTACTAAATCACGTATCTCTATGTTTTTTCTCTAAATAAATGTTTGTGACTACATGCTTTCTAACACAATAATTCTACAAATATTCACTTGTCTAGAAATAAATAATAGTAGTAATTAATTGTTCCTTAATATAATTCTTAAACCTTGTACGAACATTCTATTCACGTCGAGCAGGGGACTTTTCAACAAAATTTAAAATGATGAGTTCTTTTTACAAAATATAAACTTATGATTAAAGTTTTACATTTAAAAATTTTGAATTTTGAAATTCTATTTTATAAAGAATTTGTAATTTGAAATTGAAATTTTGTGCAAATTTAATAACCAACGTTGATTTCTGATCCAAACTTGAAATGTAGTCCCAAAACTAAGTAACAAAATTGTATGTGTGAATTTATAACAAAATTGTATGTGTGAATTTATAAACGTTTATCGAAATGAGGGTTCAATGTGTAAATATGGAGCCAGTCTGTCTTCTTGTCCAATTGCTACTTCTTCCTCCAAAGAAATATATAGTACAAATTGTACATGCATGAAAATGTAGCTTGATTAGTGGTCAGTTCAAGCTAATATTGCTTTATTAATTCTATCAAGTTTCTTATCAAATTTCATTTGTATTTTTTTTTTTAATTAGCATATAGTATTAATATAGTTGGAAATGGAGTTTCAACCTGTTGGGAATTGGCAACGAAGTTGTATGGGAAAAATCCGCTTAAAGGACACATGGCACGTTCAGGAAAAACAGTCCGAGAATTCGTCATGACAACCAGCGCAGAGGCCTCGAGAAGTCCCCCTTAAGTTAACGACAACAAAGGCGGTCTCTCGTAAAAGATAAAGACCCAACTGCTCACTACGTTCGGTCACATGGCACAAGACAAATAGGAGACAAAATTGTCAGAGCGCCCAGGAGTGCGAACGAGCTCGTACGGAGATGAGCACCAGAAGAATAGTAGTTGGCTTACTAACAAACCGGACACATGGTACACCCGCATAGGTCATAGTCCTCTAGGAAACTATTGTCGAATTATGATTGGCCAAAGCCCAAAATTGTAAACTATAAATAGTCTTTCTTGCTCACTTGTAAAAGCATATGCTCCCTCACTCTCTTACTCAATAGAATATTCTTACTTGGTTTCCAAGTTTTTCTTTTTGATCTTGGTTGTTTGTCTAGCTAGTTTCAGTTTTACTTTGTGAACATTTGGAATCGCTCTTGATTGCACTCATACACATCTTTGGCTCGTTCAGATTTGTTTCTTTACTTACTTTCACTATTTATCTTATATTTACAGGTTTTTCATTATCACTAAATAATCAAATCTCTATAAATCAAATCTTAAACGAGGTTGAACCGTAACGCGTGCTCTTGACTCACCTATAAATTTAACTGTATCAAATCAACTGGAAAAATAGTTTGACGTCCACCATGGGGTCAGAGCAACAGTGTGGGTTTAATCTTGTTCGTTCTTTTCTAGTTTGTTTGTGTTGTATTTTGTAGATTTGTAGTGAGTCAAGGCCAACGACGGATAGCAGACTAAGGGTATGCTCGTAGCTGATGAAGCAGTGGGGACTCAGCCTCCAGGATTGACTGACTCCAGCAAGCAGACGACTGACCAAGACAATGAGAGTCTTCCCTTAAACATGGAATTGACAAATGTGAACACTCAGAAAAGGAACCAAACGTTCCTCAACGAGGAGGAAGGGGAAGAAGGAAGAATAGCTGACTTAAAAAGTCTCTAAAAGATCCTTAAAAGCTTTGCTGAAAGTCAGACGGAGATGGTGGCTAGAATGGAAACTCGATATAGGTGGATGGATGAGCTTCAATACAGTCGAACTCAAAGAACTCAGAACTCCTCCAAAGAAAATGAGAAGGATGAAGAGAAGGAGCTCAAAGATAGATCTGAAGGGCGTAATGCTGGAAAGAAAGGGGATGGTCATGAAGCCAACCCTTTGGATAACACCAGTAATAGAGTTGATTAGAGGGGGGAGATAAAGACGCAGGGCATGAAGTTCCAGTCTTGCATAAGCTGCATTTTGGGGATCCTTAATAGTCAAAGGCCCAAACTCAAATAGCTTGGCCAAGGTGACTTACAAGGCCAGCACGATGACCAGACTTATTCCAAAGAGACTTAAGATGTCGGACATTGCCAAGTACGATGTGACTCTATATCCTCACAAACACCTTTTGTTCTTCATAACAATTGTGAATGGAAATGACCTGACCATAAAGAAAGATAAATAGGTGATGGTGAAAAAGTTCGGCGTAACCCTATCGGGTGGAGCTTTGGTCTGGTATTCTCTCTTACTTGAAAACTCTATTAATTCCTTTAACATGTTAGCGGATAATTTTCTTAGGGCTCATGCTAGAGATATGAAAGTGCAACCCCGTAGAGGGGATATCTTCAAAATAGAATAGGGAGACATGGAGCTGCTCTGGGATTTCATCACAAGATTCTAGAAAGAAAGGATGCAGCTGCCGACCATTCCAGATGAGTGGACTGCTGAAGCTTTTACTAAGGGACTGAATTCCAAAAGCTCAGTTGCTTTGTTCAAGCTGAAAGAAAGTCTGACGGAGTTTGAAGCCACCATATGGGTCGACATTCATAGTCAGTGCGAGTTCGAGATTCGGATTGAAGACAACTGCATGAGGGTCATAAGCAACAGTTCTCGAGCATGGAGCGAGGCAAAAGTAGAAAAGAATGCTTGGAACTTAGGGAATAGGTCTACATGAAATTCCTTAAGCTGGGGAAGTTAAAAATACCTCATCCCAAGGCAGATTCATACCTTGGGTGGTAGAATTGTGAACCGGCACAAGCTACCACTGGAGCCCTCACTCCACATACTCTTTTCATTCCTAGAAAGGGGACTTTCAACAAAGGGGTTTATAGGCTAAGAAAGTTCAAAAGCTCGTTCTATAAACCATCGATAATGTTCCTTCACTTTTAGAATATTGCTTCATAATAAGCCTGAGGGAATTGGTAGCCGCTATTTGACACATCAATGAGACTAACCTATCGGTACCTATTTACTCTAGCCTAGATTTAAGAAATAGAAACTTGTGGTGCAAGTTCCATGGGTCGCATGGGTATAACACTGGGAACTGTCAACACCTCAAGGAAACAGTGATAGAGTTGCTCAAAGTAGGTCACCTAAGGAAGTTACTGAGCGATCGCGGAAAAATCAACTATGGAAAGGGTGTCGAGGGAAGCAAGCAACTACTCAAGTCAAGCATACCCCAAAAGATGATAAACTGAGCACCCACAGGCAAAACGATAGGTACATTTGTGTTTCTCTTCAATTATTCTTAGTTGTGTGTTTTCTCTCTTTACAAGGTTTGGTAGGTTCTTGGGATCGACTCTCACACTATCAGATAGGAGGGCAACCCTTTGGCGGAGCTAGCTATAGATGCATGCGACCTACGATGAGGAGCCTCTTCAGGTTCGTCAAGTGAAAAGAAGCCCATCAACTTGAAAACAAAGACCCGAAAGGACATGCTGTATTCTGTTTTCCTTCATCTAGTTTGTTGTCCCCAAGAGGGTTTTTGCTAAGCAAGGTTTTTAACAATGTAGTAGAAGAAACTTCCTGGAGGAGTTAAGAAAAAAACTTATACATGTAATCAGCCGAACGTCTCAAAAATTCAAAGACATAAATAAAGAAGATTTTTTCAGAAAATTAACTTTTATTTGTTAAGCATAGGAAGGATTCTCCAGGATCCCTAGCTTGGGAAAACGAGCTCCCAAGATTGAGCGCATCATGCTATGAGAACCCAATTATATGTCCCTTAACTAATGGATGGGCTCACCCTTAACCATACAAGGGGGAGACGGTCCGAGGCTAGGGACTCTCGATCCATATGAGGTGGCCGTCTAAAACCTTGAACATTAAGGGTAAAGCTGACACCTCAAACTTCCCAAAATGGTAAAAGAATCCTAGGAACTGCTGAAGAGGTCATGAAATAGCTTTAAAATATATCTTACTCTGGACACAACGTCCAATCTAAATAATGCAACAAAGTCAACTCTTTTAGAAGGTCAAAATTAACACAAAACGCATGGACTAATCATCCGATAAAGAAAAAATTGAGGTTGCATCATCACTCCTTCATGGCAGACTCAAATGTGAGGAATCCTCAAAACATTGTGAAAATCCAAAAACGTCCACACTTAGGAGTCCAAAGTCAAAAGCCGACTCAAAGAGAGAATGCCTTTCTCAAAAGCTATGCTCTACAGTACCTTTGGGATGTTAGGACTTAGCAGCACAACCATGAACTATACATGGATCCCTTCTTGAATTATAAGGTTTAGTAAAATAGATTAAAATAGTCTTCGGTCAGACATAAAGACAAATGCGAACTAACCTCACTAGATGATTATGAAAGAAGCACTGGAATAAAAAATTGGATAGCAACTATCTTTGATCATCGACTATGACGACCCACCACTTACTAAATCTGCTAGAACTACTATATACAAAATTCCACTAATGAGGCATGCTAAGGGCGTGTCTCCTCAAAAGAATACTCACAAAGAAGTAACTGCTGCTATCTCTCGAGAAAATCACCTCTCAAGAAAGTGCATTCTGAGAGACTGCAGTTAACAATTTCGGGCCATTAATTAAAAAGGAACACAAAACAATGTTTTTTTTACTTCAAACATAGAAGACACACCACCTAGAAAGAAAACACGCTAAAAAGGCTTCGAAGCCATACAAAAATGCAAAAGCATTACAATTTTTTTTTCTTTATTAAACTCGAAAAGGGATTAAACAAAAAATTACAAAGCTCAAAAAGTGTTAAGCATAAATATTTAAAAGAACCTGCGCTGCAAGACACAAGATGCACATTCTCAGGATGGACATATGTTGGCTTTAAGATATCTCTCAATCACGGTCAAGCGGTCTTTATTGCAGAACGACTCTTGATCTAGATGGAAGAAACTTTTCAGCTAGCATGATCTGCCAACACGTCTTCATACTGGTCCATGACCTAGGCATCCTTGAAGAAGGAAACACTGTTCGTAATGAGTGACACCTAGTGTAGAAGGCTCAGAGGGAGATTACAAGGCAGAGAAATTGAGAAAGAAAATGGGAACCTACATGAGATGAAGTCAACAAGCAAGACCCCTATTTACTGACAGATTCTCGAAGCGTACACCCTACTGAAGACCTTCCCTAAGTTGGATAGTCTCATCAAGTGCAGTCCAAGGCTACCCCCGACTGATGGGCACTTCTATAGAGTCCCAGAGAACTTGGATGCAACTCACAACTTGGAGGATCACTTTGACAGATTGAGCAAGCCTAAGTTTTTGGACTATTGATGATGGGATGTCTCGTACCATTCTTACCCTCGGCCTCACCCACAAGTTTTACCTTAACTTTGTTGACAATCTCAACTACATGACACTTAGTACTGCATTGGGATCAAAGACAAGGATAAGGCAAAAACTATAAGAGGGAGAAAGTATGAAATTTAAATGTCAGAAGAAGCAAAGAAGAAATGCCAAAAAGAAAAGAAATTTTCTCTCTTAGTGTTGAAGAAGAAAGATTCTGAGTAGAATAGTGAGAGTAGGCTAGAAAGGTTGCTTCTTATATTACAAAACTCATTTAATGTGTGGAATACCAAAGGTCACATATAATCGCCATGTGGACAATGCTGAGTAATATGATCAGATCATAAAATGATGGTTCCTATCTCATCTTATATTCTTTCATAGGCTTGACGGTTCATGTCCTGAAGAAAAAGTCTTTTCAACTTTCCTTTCTTATCCAAAAAGAGAAACATGGAAAAAAAGAGTCAAAATTTCTTATTTCCAAAATTATTCTAAGTACAAAGGGATACCCTAGAGGTCATGAGCGTGACACCCAAGGAGTACAAACAAGCATACAAATTATACATAGGGGGATAACCCTAGATATCCTACTATGCTCTAATCCTTGAGATCTTTGGCTAAGCTACCCTCGGAAGTTTCACCTGCCAAAACCTCACCCTCATAAAAAAGGGTATACACACCCTTTCCATCTGAAGCTAACTGGTTAGCAAGAAAAACCATGGACTGGGACTTGGAAATCTCTTTGTTGAGATCAAAACCTTCCACACGAGTTTCTTTATGGATCCCAAGTCGGGTGATCTGAGTGTGTTAAGAGTTTTTCATATCAAGATATTCTTTTCTTCACTTGGCTCTCTTGGTCAAAGTACTATTTTCTTTCTCAAATATTGGATCTCAGCTCAGGACAACTCCTAAGAGGGGGAAGCAGCATTCCATAGGCGCAACGTCTCATCTACTAAACAGATGTCCTCCTTCAACTCAGATTGTTTCTTCATACACTTCTCATTCACACCAATTTGCATTGCGTTCTTACACGTAAGTTTTCTATCTCTTTGAAGCAGCAAAGTATGTACCAGTAGTATCCTACTTACTTGTCCAGAACCATGTCCCTCTCAATTCTCAATGCTTCGATCTTGAAAGCCCATTAGGCGAGAGCCTGAACTGGGGCAAACTAGTTTTACACAATTACCAGAGTCTTCTTAGGATGGGCATATTTTGAAAGTAGATTTTCCCTCTCTTTCAAGATCCCTTGAAGGCCCTCCACTGCAAGAACACTGTCCTGCAGAGAGTAACATAATATTTTCATCCAAAGGAAAAAAAATATAAGGAAAAGGAAAGACCTAGGGCATGTGAAATACTCACTCTAGAAGCGGCGTGAACACAGTCATTGATCATGCACTTTGTCGAGGCCATATTTATCTTTCATCGATATTTGGTAGAGGCCATGACATTTAAGTAGTTCGTTACCACCACCTGCCATGATGTAAGGCTGACTTCATTAGGGATTTGTAACACTACAAACTGGTATTATGACAAACCCCATAACAAATAATGAAAAAAGTAAATGATGGTGCTAGGATATATAGAAATTGCTGTCGGATGAACCCTCATAGGGCTCAAACTAGACAATTTTAGAATTTGACATTTAGTTGGAAACTCCAAGGAGGATTGAGAAGAGACGACATTCTTCTTTCCAATCTAGGCACCACCTCAGTAGGTATCGCATAGACCAAGTTTCACACTCTTCCCTCTTAACATTTTCCAGCTCTTAGAATAAGCGAGTGGCCTTGGGACAAGTCTTAATAGGGGCACTCGATCCCTAGACTGGTTACGCGCCACCAGACTACTCGAAGCCTTCTTCTAAAGGAAGGGCCTCGGGATCAAACCTCATCTCAAATGGTCTTGATAATTTTATTCTCCTCCTTGTAGAGAGGTGAGGCACAACTTTAGAAGAATGATCTGTTGCAACATCAACAAAGGCTAAAGTCAACCTTAAGGTTCTCGACCCATCAGGTTGAGAGTAACGGTCTGGGATGACAGAACCACCAGACCAAAAGTCAGAGCTATAAAGAAAAGATTCTGAGGACAAGTGTACATGAAAGATAGCTGCAAACGTAAAATAATATGAATACCATGGTTGGCTTTCAAAAAAGAATAATCAAAATAATAGTGCCCAAGAGTGGGTGACAATTATGGAGACACTCAAAATTGTTTCAACCCATGAGCAAATTTTTTTAACCAAATGAAAGAAGGGAATCCTTGAGGAAGGATCCATCAAGAAATTATTTAAAGTTTATGAACATGTGAATACATTAGAAGAATCCTATGGGCCCTGACAACGGAGCGATTAGCCCAACCTCGCCCCTTAGGATCATCTAAATTGCCTAGGAGAGACTTCCTACCATGGTCAAACAATTGGACTATCCCTCCTTGAGCTAGTCGAGGGGAATATAAAAGAAGCAGATAAGTCAGGGAAAATTCCTCACCAATAGATATTTCTAGTACACATAGGAAAGCAACATTCTCCATAGCCTTGGGTTGACCTGACCAAGACATATATTGAAAGTATTGCAGAATGAAGTAATCACTTCATCCATATGGTTTCTAAGACCTATACTAGATGGGTAGGTGCAGACAAAAGTGCAGTCGATCTGAGACATAGTAACACTTTTAGATGGATGGGGAAGAATCCTTCAGTAGACTACCCATAGTCTCTTTGGGCTTTGGGTAGGTCACCCTTCTTCACAAGGGAACCCAATTCATTCACTGATCAATCTTTCCCTTTTGTTTCTTTGCAACCTCTTCATTTGTTGAAAGGGTGATTCACAAAGAAAGATGGTGTTTTGTCCATGAAGAAAAGAAGGTAATTAAATGGGGGTGTAACAAATGATAATCTTATGTTCTATTTCTATTTCCTTTTAACTACTGGGCATAGCATCCCAAAAGATGAGGGAAAATCCACTTAAATAAATATGGTACATTCAGTAAAAAGTTGTTCAAGAATTCATCATGACAACTAGCACAGAGTACTTGAGAAGTCCCTCTCGAGTCTCTCATAAAAGATAAAGACCTATCTTCTCACCACCCTCAGTGGCATGACGTAAGAGAAAAATAGAAGACAAAAGTATCAGACCGTGCAGGGGCATGGATGAACTCGTTTGGAGATTAGCACAAGAAGAATATTATTTGGCTCACTAACGAGCCAAACACATGACGTGCTCACATGGGTCATAGTACTTTAGAGCACTATTGTCAAATTATGATTGGCTAAAGCCCAAAGTTGGAAATGATAAATAGTCATCCTTACTCACTTGCATCTATTCCCTTATTCTCTTATTCAATACAATAGTTCTTACTTGGTCTCTAAACTTTTATTTTTTTTTTCTCGGTTTTTTGGTTATCTAGTTTCAGTTTTACCTTGTGGACGTCCGAAATAGCTCTTAATTGCACTCATACACACCTTTGGCCTACTCAATTTTTTTTTGCTTTACTTACTTTCTCCGTTTTTCTCATATTTATCCATTTTCCATTATCATCAAATCCTCTGACAGAAATACAAGGTAAGGCTGCGTATAATACACTCTTGTGGTGGGGCCCTTCCTAGGACACCGCGCATAGCGGTAGCTTTAGTACACCGGGCTGCCCTTTAATTAAATTACTAGTAAATTAAATCTAAAACTAGGTTAAATCATAACACTTGCTCTTGACTCACCTAAAAATTTAACTATACCAATCCACTGTAAAAAATATGATAGAATTTGATATGATTTGGCTTGGTAGTAGGAGAGGACATCATTGACATTCAACACCCTATTGAAGAAAGAGAAGATAAACAATTAATGGACCCTTTTGATGGTTTTTTTAAGGGTAGAGTTTCTGGTGAAGTTCAAGTGCCAGATAGGGATATGAATATTGAACCTTATGAATGAATGAAATTTAAGTCAAAAGAAACTACAAAAGCCTTCTTCAATTTATATACATATAGGGTTGGGTTTGGTATACTTATTACCATGTCCAGTAGATCTAGACGTGATGGGGCTATTATTTAGAGGTTATTTGTTTATACAAAAGAAGGGTTTCATGTTGAGAAGGAAAGCCTGGGCATGATGGAGGTGTTGCTAGGATTAAGATATCTCGAGCTGAGACTAGGGTTGGGTGTAACTCAATGTTAGTGGTTAAGATTCAAGATTTAGGATGATGCGTTGTATCAGGATTTGAAAAAAAAATAATCATGAGCTTGTTCCACCTGATAAGGTGCATTATCTGTGTCACACCGACATGTATATAGACCAGCTAATTCACCGATTGATACATTACAGAGAGTTGGAATTGGTCTGAGTAGGATAATATTTTCCTTGATCAAGGTGTATGGTGGGATTGGCAATGCTAAATTTACTGAACGTGATTGTAAGAATTACATTAGGTGTAGTAATAGAGAACTATTGGGGTTGATCCACAGACTCTCCTTGGTTATTTGAAATAAAAGCATTTGGAAAATCCATCATTTTGCTATGTTGTGCAAGGAGATGAGGATCATTGTATAAGTTGTATATTTTGGGTTGACCCTAAGGCTTAGAGTAATTTTGCTTATTTCGATGATACCGTCACTTTTTTGATATCATATACAGATCAAACAGGTATAGGTTACCATTTTCCCTATTAATAGAGATATATCATCATGGACAACTAGTGATATTTGGTTGTGCTCTTTTAATAAATGAATCTGAGGCATTTTTTAGTTGGTTATTTAGAACTTGGCAGACGACAATGTGTGGAAAGCTGCCAGTTCCAACCATAGCTTATCGTGATCGAGTGATTGGGTTGGCTCTTAGTTAGGGTTCTCCGAAAGCACATAATAGGTTTTGAAATGACATATTTTTAAAGAATGCCAAGAGAAGGTTTTCCCTATTTTCTCTGAGTGTATTAATTTTGAACTAGAAATATAAGTTGATGGAGTCCATTGAAGAGTTTGATGCTTGTTGGTTTACTCTTATTGATATATATGATCTTGGGGAAAATTAGAGTCTCCAAGCTATTTATGCTAATCACAAGCAATGGGTTCACATCTATTTGAGGGATACATCTTTGGAAATTTTTTTATAAAATAGAGTAGTGACAATATGAGTTCAACTCATTGAGTTGTATGAAAAGGCTATAGAGAGTCGCTACGAGAAAGAAGTAAAAACAGATTATGACACCATGCATCTTGTCCCTATTCTGAAGACCCCATCACCCATGGAGAAGCAAGATGCTGAGATTTATACAAGGAAACTATTCATGAAGTTTCAAGAGGATCTTTTTGAAACACTCACATCTCTTGGCAACTAAAGATGATGAAAAGGAGCCAACAACTATATTTTTGTCACGATTCAGAATCTAAGGTCATGATGGCACCTTCCACGATCCAACCATGATAGGTAAGCCTAACTCCATATGCAAAATAAAAGATAAAAGATGATAAATAATAATCAAATACAAGACTTTAGGATAAAGTCAAGCCAATATGATAAAAAAAAAACTCAATATCTGAAATAAATACAACTCCAATCCCAAAGATCTAGTGTCATAAGTAAAGATCACTCTAAATCCAATATAAAATATGAATACATAGTCATCTATCTCTGAACTTAAAGTAAAGACATAAAAACTGGATGAAGACAAGTATAGACTCCAAAATGTGGAGCTCACCTTGACTTTGAAAGACTCCAAGTTGCACGAACAATCACGATCTGTGGCTCGCACTCGATCTGGGATTTGTACCTAAAGGGTTCAGAAAAGTATGAGTGAGTACGATCAATTTGTACTCAGTAGGCATCATAGGCTGATCAAGCAAAGTAGATAACTAAATATATAAAGGAAACTATGAGCAACGCTTCCACCTGCATACAGAAAAGTTTCCAATGGCGGCTCAATCCGTACAACTACTAACAGTATAAGTAATACAATTACAATAATAGAATAAGAAGTATCAACACAACAGATATACATATAAGGAAGATTAAAATACATAATATCAATCATATAAGAGAGATGTAAGTGATGCAATGCAATAAAGTGATATGTATGCAATGTTCCACATGTTCACCTTGTATATACTTTCCGAGCATAAGCTTCCAAGAGAGGACCCATGGGGGGTTTGCATCCTATATACTATCACAATCTCATCAATCAACCTTATCGACACATCCCTCTATTTAGGTGTTTCTTAAAGTGTCTTCATTTTTTTTTTAAAAATTAGTATTTCTTAGTGGTACTAGTTCCATGAATATGGATGAATGATTGAGTATGCATGCTCATAACCATCTCAACAACATGCAATAAATCCACTCAACAATGCTATACATGAGCTCAAGTCACCTCAAATCACAATAGATCATGATACAAGCCCTCTCATGGAAACACGATAGTAAAGAATCATATGAAACATCAATAATATCAATCTAAGCCTCCACACGAGCATCACAATAATAAAAAATAAATAATTCTCAAACAAGAACAATACCAGCCCCCACACGGGCAAAACCATAAAATAATAATCTCAAAAAATGGATACCAGAATAAAATCCCTAACCCATAGCATACTTTACATGAATGATTAACTACCCAGCCTGGTCTGAAGAAAGTTAAGTCATAACCTTCCTCAAAAATCGAAAATACGAGTCTGGACCCCTCAACAAGAAGCCTTCCCCTTTTGAACTACTTTAAAACACTCCCAATCTATCAAAAATGGATTTTTATACTAGATTAGGAGTCTATCGATACTCATATTGACATATTTTGGTTCTGAATCCAAAATCACTTAAAAAATTAACCTAAAAATAAAAGGGTAAAATTGAAATTTTAATAAAAACATCAAGTTACCCATACTTTAGGAGTTCTAAATATGAAAATCCATTGAAAAACAAGTTAAAATCGAGCTTGAAATCATTGAAACCCAATATCTCACTTTACCGGGTAAAACCAAAATTCAAAGTTTAAAATTCAAGTTTTAAAGATGTTTTTGCAAGATAATCAATGGGTAATGATAAAAATTAGGTTTAGAAGCTTATCCAAAAAGTTTTGAAGAAAACGCTCTTTGAAATTGCTTATTTCGAGGCCCCAAAGGTAAAAAATGGTGAAAATAGAGTTGGAATCGCAAAATTGGAGCATTTACACAGTTCTATTAAAAGTACCTCATGATCGAGGCACCCACCACGCGATCGGTAGGGTCAGTATTGACCACAATAAATTTGGGCATCGCGGTTGCGAGAATAGGCCACACGACCGCAATGAATGACCCGATCTGAACCACAACCGAATCTTCGTGATAGCATTGCCCCACCTAGCAATCACGATAAGTAATCTGGTCAATCCTCGCGACTAAGACACGAGGCCACACGACTACAATGAAGGACCACATGTTGCACCAAAAAACTGCACCAACAGTGATTTTGGACGAGAAATTATCCCAATTGAACTCTCAAAATTCATTCGGGACCCCACAGAAATAATCTAATAATGCTACTTGGCTGATTTCGATGATCTAGACTCAATGGAGCCATCCGATTTATCAAAAGATATTGTTATCAACAAGTTACACCTAGGGAACCCCTTTAGGTCAAATAAACTAGTTTCTCGTCTAAATACTCAAAAATTAAAATATAGTCTTGAAACCCAAACCAACCACGCTACTAACCCAAAATTGATATTTCAGATCTAGTAGAACTGATATAATTACCATCCGATGCTCAGATCACAAAATATTGACCTAAGTCAAATATATCACTTTAAAGACTACTCAAAACCTCAAGCTCACATAAATCATTTCCAAATACTTCAGGGACTGTGCCAACCATACCTACAACTCATAAATGATATAAAGCTACTACGGGGAAGGGAAAAATGGTCGAAACACAGAAAAAGTTAAAATCACCATGAGGGTTGTTACATTATCCACCACAAAAATATGTGTTCTTCCTCAAAAGAAAAGGCAAAGAAAGTACCTGAATCAGCAAAAAGCTAGGGGTATCAACTCCACATATCGGAATCAACCTCCCATGTAGCCTCCTCAATCTGGCGATGACTTCGCTAAACTTTCACAGAATCAACATTCTTGGATCTCAACTTTCTTGTCTACCTATCCAAAATAGCAATAGGCTCTTCCTCATAGGGCAACTCATGGTCTAAAACAACTGAATCCCACTAGATCACATGAGAATCATCGGGATGGTATCTTTTCAACATCAAAACAGGGAATACAGAATGGACAGCTAACAAGTTTGGAGGTAGAGCAAACTTATAGGCCACATCTCCAAACTTCTCAAAAATCTTAAAAGGTCCAATAAAGCTTGGACTAAGCTTTTCTTTCTTTCCAAATCTCATCATGCCCTTTATGGGTGATACCTTGAACAAAACTCATTCACCAAACATGAATGCCACATCACGAACCCGTTGATAAGCGTAGCTCTTCTGCATACTCTAGCCAGCCATAAGCCTCTGGTGAATCACTCTCTCTCAATTCATCGAGTCCCTCAACAATTAAATTCCCCAAGGCCTAACCTCGAAAGAATCAAACCATCCCACGAGGGATCTATACCTCCTCTCATACAAAGCCTCAAAAGGCGCCATCTTAATACTAAATGGTAACTATTATTTTAGGCAAACTCCATTAAAGGGAAGAACTAATCCCAATGACCATCAAAATCCATGACACATGCTTGAAGCATGTCCTCTAACATCTAAATGATCCACTCTGACTAGCCATCCTTCTGAGGATGAAATGTCGTGCTCATCTCAAGCTGAGTACCCAACTCACTCTGCATAGAACTTTAAAAATTTAAGGTAAACTGAGTACCTCAATCAGATTTGATGGAAATAGGTACATTAGGCAATCGAACAATCTCTCAAGTGCAGATCTTGGCCAACTTCTCTGCATTATAATTCACTTTCACAGGTACAAAGTGTGCTTATTTAGTCAACCTATCTACAATCACCCAAATGGAATCAAACTTCCCCAAAGTTAGGGGTAGGCCAACCACAAAGTCCATAGTAATCCACTACCATTTCCATTTTGGGACAGGCGTCCACTGCATCATACCACCCGGTCGCTGATGCTCATACTTCACTTGTTGATAATTCAAACACTTGGCCACAAACTCTATAATGTCTTTTTTCATCCCACAACATCAATAGTGTTGCTTCAAGTCATGGTACATTTTAGCTGCTTTTGGATGAATAGAATACCTCAAAGAATGAGCCTCCTCCAAGATCAGTCTAATCCAACCACCAACTCTCGGCACTCAAACACAACCACTAATCCTCAAAGCACCCTCAGGATCAATGGATGTCGCCTTTACCTCGCCACTCAATACTTTATCATTAATCACTTTCAACTTCTCATCATTAAACTGACGAGCTCAATTCTGCTCCATCAATAAGGTTCTAGCCTCAACATATACCAAAACTCGCCCAGGTACTGAAATATCAAGTCGAATTAAATGGTTATCCAAAGACTGAATATCTAAGGCTAAAAGCCACTCCTCCGCCAAAAGATAAGCCAAACTCCCCATACTCATCGCCTTCTGACTCAAGGAATTTAGTACTACATTAACCTTACCTGGATGATTAAGAATAGTGAGAGCATAATCCTTAAGCAACTCCAACCACTTACACTATCTCATATTAAGATCTCATTTACTGAAGAAGTATTAAAGGCTAAGATGATATGAGAAAATCTCACAATGAACCCCATATAAATAGTGATGCCACAACTTCAACACAAACACAACCGCGACTAACTCCAAATCATGAGTAGGGTAATTCTTCTTATAGACCTTTAACTATCTAGAGGCATAAGCTATCACCTTACATTTTTGCATCAACATACCACACAACCCAACTCCAAAAGCATCACAAAATATGGTGAAACCCACGCCCTCCTCGAGCAAAGTCAATATAGGAGTCAAAGTCAACAACATCTTGAGCTTTTGAAAGCTCTTCTCACAATCGGGAAAAAATAACTTTTTTTCTAAGTCAACTTAGTAAAAGATGCCACAATGGAAGAGAAACCCCACACAAATCATTAATAATATCCTGCTAACTCGATAAGACTCTGAATTTCGATAGGAGAAGTGGGCTTAGCTCAATCATGCACCGCCTCCACCTTGGCCGGATCGACAATGATACCCTTCTTTGTAGGGGTGTGCATTGATCGATTCGGTTTGGTTTTATGTATTATCGGTTCGGTTTATCAATTTTTGATTTTTAAATATTCTAAACCAATAAACAACCAATAAGATATTTTTTATCGGTTTTTCGTCCTTAACGATTCGGTTTAACCGATAAGAAAATGCTGATAAAACAAATATCAATTTCACGCAATGATTTTCAATATTGTGTAATGGTAGCAACTAACATAACATCAACAAGAATGCTCACAAAATAAAAACAGTAGAAGCTAACATGACATATGTCTTGCAATGCTAAATTCCACAAAATAAGAAGTCCACCATCCGGTCTACAAACTATGCAGATGTTGTCGTCACAAACCCTCATTGTCGGTTTACCAGAGAGGAAATTAAAAAGATTTAACTTTATTGGGTTATAGGTTTGTAGAAATTAAAGAAAAATTAGAGAACTATATAATAAGTAATACATACATATATATAAGTAGGGTAAAGTAGTAATTTAGTATATTCTTATTGGGTTATCGGTTTACCCAATAGCCCAATAACAAAAATTCAAAACTGAACCAATAACCCAATAATTTTTTTATAAAACCATTAAAAAACCATTAACCTAATAACCCAATAACAATAAACCACTAATATTTTTATCGGTTCAGTTTATTGGTCGGTTTGATTTTCGCACACCGCTACTTCTTTGTCACCACATGACCCAAGTAAGAAACAAAATCTAACCAAAACTCAGACTTATAGAACTTGGCATATAACTAGTTATCTTTAAATTTCTGAAGTACGACCCTCAAATGCCTCACATGCTCAACCTCATTCTTGAAAAAAACAAAGATATTATCGATGAAAACAATTACAAAAGAATCAAGGTAATGGCCAAAATACTCTGTTCATTAAGTCCATAAATGTAGTAGGGGAGTTAACCAGCCTAAAAGATATAATCAATAACTCATAATGGCCATACCGCATTCTTAAAGCTGTCTTTGGAATATTTGAAGCTCTAATCTTTAACTAATGGTAACCACACCACATGTCGATCTTAGAAAACACTAAACACCTAGAAGCTAATCAAACAAATCATCGTTACGTGGGAGAGGATACTTATTCTTGATAGTCACTTTGTTCAACTGTCGATAATCAATACACATACGTATGGTCCTATCTTTCTTATTCACAAACAAGACAGGAGCACCCCAAGGAGAAACACTCGGTTTAATAAACCCTTTACTTAATAAATCCTGCAATTGATCCTTCAACTTAGCCAGGGACATCCTATAAGGAGGAATCAAAATGGGCCTGGTGCCGAATAGAAAAATCAATATTCCTATTCAGAGGAACACCAAGCAAGTCCATAGGAAACACATTTATGAGCTCTCTAATAACTCTTACAGAATCCAAAGGAGGTAGTTTATCAACACCGAAATTGCGCACTATCGCTCCCAAGCGCACACACAAGTGTATGTGGTAGTGCAAGTAATACAGTGGCTATTCGTGAGCCGAATATCGATCCCACAGGGACTTGTGTTTAACAAGCGATCTAATTTGAGCGTTACTATTCAAGTTAAATAAGTGCTAGTTGTAACCAAAAAATGCTTTAGCTTTGTGTTTATAACTAAATACTAAAATTAACAATGATAAGGAATTCGGGTTGTGAACTCTATATGGAGAGCTCCTGGGTTATGGAATTCGATACAATCATGCATGGTAGTTATTCTATTCAATGAGCTTTATTTCTTGAATTATGGGTTTCGGGGTTAAGTGTTGATCCGAAAATTGTCATCCTCTAAATCATCTAATTGAATTAGTCTCACAAATCCATCGTTGAGTGGAGATGCAATTCCCTAATTCAAGTGCGTTAGTTTATCATCCCGTTCGTAACCAAACAAGGTAACGTATGTATACGTCTATCCTAGGTGTGAATCAACCCTACCTTGCACTAGAGATGATCTTATTCCTTAAGTTCCTTGTCCTATTTATAAAATCCCATAATTAGTTCATGCATGAATTACTCATATATTCCAATGTTGGCCAAACATCACAATAGTAAAAATCAAGAACAAAAGCATAATCGGTTGAGAAACAATGTCATTGAATAAAACAAACTACTACACAATCATGTTCTAGCCGTAACCCCAGAATGAGGGTGTTTAGCCACTCATATTTATACAAATAATCTCCATAAAAGAGTTCATCAATCAAAATCACAATAAAGAAAAGTAAAGGAAGAAAAACCCTAGTTTGAGCGCTCCTTGCCTTCTTTCCTCTCCAATTCATATATCTTCCAAGAAATTTCAAAAGATGTGTGTAGTTGTGGACAAGTAATCCTTTTATAGTGCTTTAGGTTGTCCATGATGTGTCCCAAATTAATTCCATGCATTTACAACTTTACCCCCACTTAAAAATAAGTTAATAGCCAACTTTGGTTCGGCTTTGGGGTTGGTGCATCGCGTGGCTATCGCACGCCCAATACAGTGGCTTGGTGAGGCCCATGGTGTGGCGTAAACCCTATTTAGAGTAATGGAGGGTATGGAGTACACCCCTCTCATGCACGATGGAGGGTGCGGTGCACACCCTAGTCCATTCCATGGAGGGTTGCGTCCATTCTTCTCTCGCTCTTTTCCCTTGCTCCCGTACATCTTGTGGCTTGATTGTGGGATTAATTTTGCTTCCATCACTCATCCAATGGTACCCTATAACATATCAACAAAACCATAAGTCTATACAACATAATAGAACCCATCAAAGTACACTAGAAGAAGCATAGCTCAAGCTAGCGACACTAGTTTTCTCGTCTAAGCTCTAATTGATCATTTTGACTCTTTACTTGATTCAAATGCACTTTAAACATCATGAACATGTAATTAAACACACAAATACACATATATACTCTTTATAGCTCACGAGAACCTCAAATTATCCTCAAAACTAAGCTAAAAGCGCATAGATTATGACACTTAGGAGTACAAATATGCCTCAGATCACGCACATAGGCCAAATAAGAAAGACACTCATTTTCTACCATGTGATGAGCATGAAGAATAGATATAACCCCTTTTTGACACAAACTAGGATCACCCTTCCACTCTAGCCTCGGCACTCCCAAAATATCTAAGGTCAAAGTTTTGGCATAATAATGCAATACCACATGATAAGGAGACCACCAATTC
This sequence comes from Capsicum rhomboideum, assembly GCA_031232105.1. Lineage (NCBI taxonomy): Eukaryota > Viridiplantae > Streptophyta > Magnoliopsida > Solanales > Solanaceae > Capsicum > Capsicum rhomboideum. Next base: position 48,956,909 of record CP124717.1, on the reverse strand, counting down.
ATACCCAGTATAACATCAAAGTCAACCATATCAAGAATGATCAAATCTACCCAAGTCTCACACCTCATAAGAGTCATTACACATGATCAGTACACCTAATACACCACTAAAAAATCACCTATAGGGGTAGATACATGAATGGGTACGGTAAGGGACTCACATATAGCATCAATACTAGAAATAAAATATGCAGATACATAAGAGAATGTAGACCAGGGTCAAACAAAACTGAAGTAAGACTATGGCAAACCAGGAAAATACCTATAATTACAGCATCAAAGGCCTCTGCCTCAGGTCTCCCAAAAAAAGCATAGCAATGCCCGCGTCTTCTTCTAAAGTAAGTAACTCCTTGTCTACAACCACGAGCTCCCTAAGATCCGCTTCTGGTACCCATAGGTCTACCTCTACTATCCTGTGTATCCTCTCTGATTATCCCCTTTGACTACTGACACTAACGTCGGACGAATCTGAAGTTGAGAACCTTACTAGGGAGCACCCATCGCATGCCAGGGATAATCCCTTGCTAAGTGCCCAACCTCATCACACATAAAATGTCCCCTACTAGATGAATCATGTTGTGAGGGCCCAGAAAAAGCAGAACACCCTCTATAACCTAATGAACCAGAATAAGACCCTCTACCTGTATGACCTGATCTCTGACCACTCGAAGTCTCAAAACCTGCAAACCCACAATCTGAACTCTACAAAGCTGCCTGAATTGGTCTACTGTGGTAACCATGATAATCTTTACTTGAAAAATCCCCACCTCAGGATGAATTACCATTAAAACTGCCCCATCGACATCCTTTCTTACCACCACCACTCTGAGCACCATGGTAAATAGTGTAGATCCTATTGGCATGATCCACAATACTCTAAAAGAAGACACTTCAAGTCATCACTAACTAAGCCATTGCCAACTGATAAGAAGTAGTCAAACCCTTAACAAACTTTCTGATCCTCTCAGACTTTGTGGAGATACTAGCTGTGGTATACCTAGACAAGGCATAGAAACGAGCCTCATACTCAGCTATAAAGGGCATAAATCTCTGAAGGAAAATCTCTGAAAACTGGGTCAGATTCAAATAAAGGGAACCCATTAGTCTACAGTTGACAAAATATCTCCACCACTGCTTAGCCACATCAGTCAGTTAGCATATAGTTTAGTCGATCCTATGAAACTCAAGAGAACTAAGGTTATGCAACCTCGCCTAACAATTGACCAACAACTTACAAGCATCTTTACTAATAGCACCACTAAACTTGGGAGGGGCCAATCTTATAAATCTATCAAACCTCTTCTGCTCATTAGCAGACATCACTGGACTAAGAGCTACATATGGAACAACAAGTCTGGTAGGCAATGCCTCAACACATGGGGCCACAACAGAGTTAGTTGTGCCTTAGGATTCTAAAAACCATGAATAGGAATAGGGTTCTAAAAACCATGAATAGGAACCTGCCCTGGTGGCTGAACCCCCTTTCTCGTTTGTAAAATATCTAGTGTACCCGGTAGTATACCTACCCGAGGGGAGAAATTCAAATGGATCAAAATCTGAATTAGATTATCCTGTAACACTAGAGTGGTAATAAAACCCTAAAGGGCCTGAGCTGGTCCCATATCTCTAGCTGATAAGCCGCCTCAACATGATCAACCACTAGCTCAGGAGAGGTTGCTCTAACTCTCGCTCTAGCTGGAGCTGCTTCTCATTCCCGGCCTCTATGTCTATCTCAACCATGACCCCTACCCTGTCCACTAATTAGGCTTCTATAATGGGTGCTGGCTCAGAATCCTCAACAGCTCCTGATTGAGTTCTCACCATATGTACATAAAGAGTGAGATAAAAGTTTAGAATACTGAGTATGAACAACACACATGATAAGGAATCAAATTACAGAAGTTTAATAAAAATTCCCATAGCCTCTTAAAGATAGATACGGACGTCAACGTATCAAACTGTGGGACTATATTAGACATCATACTTTTTTTACTCATGAGATCGGTGAACTTAGTGCTCTGATACCAATTTGTCATGACCTAGAATTCGAGGTCATAATGGCACCTACTCCGATCAGTCCTTGATAGGTAAGCCTAACTCCACAAGAGAATTAAAAGATGAAAGATAATAAATAATATTCAACTACTAGACTAGGATAAAGTCAGGCTAATATGATAAAACAACTTAATATCTTAAATAAATACAACTCCAATCCCAAAGATCTAGTGTCATGAGTAAAAAGCACTCTAAATCTGACATCATATGCAAATACATAGTTATCTATAGTTGAACATAAAGTAAAGAAATAAAAACTGGATGAAGACGGGTATAGACTCTGAAATAGGGAGCTCACCCTGACTTTGAAAGACTCCAAGCTACGACTGGGATATGCACCCAAAGGGTACAGAAAAGTAAGAGTGAGTACAGTCCACTTGTACTCAGTAGACATCAGAGGCCAACCAAAAGAAAAGTAGATAACTAAACATATAAAGAAAACTATGAGCAACGCTTCCACCTGCATACAGAAAAGTTTTCAATGGCTGCTCAAGCCGTACAACTCCTAACAATATAAGTAATATACATATAAGGAAGACTAAAATACACAATATCAGTCATATAAGAGATATGCAAGCAATGCAATGCAATAGAGTGATATGTATGCAATGTTCCATATGTTCATCTCGTATACACCTTCTGAGCATAAGCTTCCAAGAGAGGACCCATGAAGGATTTGCAAACCATATACTATCACGATACAAAAATGTAATGACCTTCCCGGTCATTTTCCTCGTTTTCATACATTCTTGGTGTTTAGAGATTTTCTATAACTGCCCCAAGTTATTTATGACTTGCTGGGACTAACAGTTTAATTTTCTGGTAGTTCGTTTGAGAGTATTATTTATATCGAGCGTATTGTGAAACATTTAGATTAAATTAGAATTTTGTAAAATGATATAGTTAATTATCTTTCGAAAATATTTTTGAATATGTTAAAGTAATATATTTATTTTATAGAGGTTTTGTTAGAAATAATTTTCTATTAATTATGGTATATTCAACAAGTTGTATTTATTTTACCACGAATCTATGCAATACCCGAATATATAATGGGGTAAATATTACATTGGGGTGCCACCTCCACCACCACGTGTCAAGTGAAGAGGGGCACACATAATGACTTTTGCAATTGGTGGCAGCCACTTGGCATAAAGACAAATGGATAGCAAATGGAATATATGCATGAGTTATGTTTTGAATAAAACATATAACATAACATCTTCCTCTGATTTCATTTAATTCCTCTACTATTTTTGATCATATAAGCTCAATATTGAGCTAATCCCTTAAGGTTTGAACTTAGGAGTTTATATATTTGAGTCTGTGGACTCGCTCACGTCATTTCTACGGTACGTTTTCTTATTTTTACGATAACTTTCATTTATGATGGTATATTTTGGGAATGGTATTGATGTTTGAGCTATATTTTAAGCTCAAATTGAGCGGTGCTAGTTGTGACTATTGATCACGGGGTGCTTTGGGACGCTGTGATAGTTTTTGTTTTGCGATTCCACAAGCGGGACTCATGTAGACTGTTCGTCCATTTTTTTGAACTAATGCAATATGGGTATCAATAGTCATGATTTGACATGTATTTTATTATTTTGGTAGCTTGGCAACAGTCAAAGGCCCCGCGAAAGGGGAAGGCTCCTGTATAGCTAGTTCTTTTAGCAGGCTTGCGGCGACGTCCAGGTAAACTAGGTTTACCTTACTTTACACTTAGATTGAGCTTATGTGTGATATATGTATGCTATTGTACTGGTGTTGTGGGCTGGTATTATAAACTTGGTGGTGGTGGTTTTCTGTGATTTAGGCTTTTTAGGCCGGATAGGGCTATTCGAATACATTCCAGGCTCGTTATCCTCGTGGTTTACCACAGATGACCTATTTGGGGTCAGATAGTATTGTTGTTGTTGATTGCTGGGTGGGGAATGTTATTGTTGGACCTTAGTCCAGGCTTAGGCAGACTTAGCCCAGACTTAGACAGGTATAACTAGACTTGGTTTTCGAGACTCGTTAGTGGGCTCCGTTACCTTTTTTGTCGACTTGTCAGAACTTTGACATCTTTGGGCTTAGTTAAGACCTAAATGACCTGTTAGGGATGTGATGGGATTGAGTCACCCCAATTATAACCGATTGGCCTATTCAGCCTTGTTAGTCCCTGATATCACCGTATTTGATCGGGGTCGTTTAGTTTGACTTAGAACCCTGACCCGCCTTTCCATGACTTATAATGTGTACCTAGACTTGTATATACATATTGTTTATAGTAGATAGTTCACCTAGAAGGACCCGGAAATTAACTTGTAGCATGTTGTGGGTTAGCTTCTGTGCTTATATACTAGTATTGACTTGGGACTAGGGCATTCCCCATTAATCTGATATGATATGACATTTGATTCTGTTCTAGTTACTGGCTATGATGAGTTTTGGTTCAAGTCCGGCTACTGATTCAGGTATGATGATTTTGGTTATTGACTATTGGGTGTTTCGGTTCGAGTCCGGCCCCGGATTATGGTACACTATGAGTTCTGGTACAGGGTACCATGACTATGATACTGTTGTTCTCTGAGTTCTGGTTTGAGTCTGGCAGATATGATATATATGTGGCCTATTGTTATTACCCACTGCGTCAGGTTCAATTTCGGCGTCTGGCCTCTTGTTATTACCCATTGGTGCCGGTTCAAGCCCGGTGCACTCTTGTTGGTTATTGTGGTTACTGGATACTGATACAGCTTTGAGACACTGGTGACTATGCATTTACTATTCTTGTGTGTCCCACCGATTTATGGGGGCCAGGCGGTGTTATTATTTTCTTTCGTGTGCCTATCGGGTTTAAGGGGGCCCAGATAGGTTATGTTTTACTTGTGTGCTTACTTACGCATTTATTTACTCAATTATTCGGTATTACATTTATTTATTTCCTAAGTATATCTATACGCCTTGGCAGTTACTTATGTATTTATTACTTATACCCCGGACTTAGCATGCACCCTCGCATTTTAGCTTGCTTATATTACATTGAGCTCAGTCGGCCGATGATGCCTACTGAGTACTCATTGCTCGGTATTCATACTGCCCTTCTACATCTTTTTCCCCTATGCAGATTCGAGCACAAGCCGATGGTTTTGACATGACTCTTCTCAGCACTGACTCCGGAGCAGGGTGAGCTTACTGATGTCCAAGGAAGATCCTACTCCATCTTCTATTGTATAGTCTTTTGCTCTCGACACTGTTGTACTTGTCATATATATTTGGTTTCTGTTTTGTTTTTTGAGTACGTCTAGTAGTGGCTCTTGTACCAACCTCACTAGGTCTTGGGAGGGGTTCTTGACTTTATATACTGTCCTCTTCCTTCTCAGTCTTGGCATGTATATAGATTCTGATTCTGTTTTTACTTTTATAGCATGTTTATAAGTATGGTTACTTCCACTTCATCTCTGCTTTCTGAGATTCCACCCGTTGGCCAGTCACTTATCGCTCTGGGCTAGGGTTTGGCTTGCCTATTGGTGGGTTACGGTAGGCGCCATCATGACTCAAAAAAAATTGGGTCGTGACAGCTTGGTATCAGAGCCTAGGTTTGTATGGGTAGTTTTGGTACATGAGCCAATGTGTGGTAGAGTCCTGCGGATCAGTGTGTGTATGCCTGTATCCTATCCTCGGGAGGCTACAAAGCATTCTTAGGGGAGTCTCTCATTTTCTTGACTCATGCCCCTGCGACGAGTCTATGTTAGTTTCTAATATTTATTTGGTCCACTCTTTACGCAGATGGCTAGGACCTGTGGTACGAGAGCTGGGGGTTGAAATCCCGAGCCTACAACGAGGGCTCCAGTTAGGGACCAAGGTCGACCTAGAGGTATAAGAAAGGATAGAATAGCAGCCCCAGGCCTAGATCATGCTAGGGACCAGTCACCCGATCCCATTATAGTTCCAGACACTCCGTCACCATAGTAGCCGGTGGGCTAGGGAGCAGCCCAGGCTCCACCCGGATTTATTGATGCTTCAGTGCTTCGAGATACTTTGCTGCAGTTGCTAGGATTAGTTGGAGGACCGTCAGCCGAGGGAGCCCAACCAGCAGTACATGGAGTTGGTATTGGTGCGCAGCCTGCAGCTGCAACACCCAGAATTGAGGTTTCGCCTGTACCGATAGCAGTCCAGCCAGTTATGTCTGTCGAGGAGCAGAAGATGCTGAGTCATTTTCTAAAATTAGCTCCACCTAGATTTGTGGGTACCCCAGGAGAGGACGCTTACGAGTTCTTATCCAGCTGCTAGGAAAAGTTAAGGAATTTGGGATTAGTGGAGTCGCGCGGGGTAGATTTTGTTGCCTATCAGTTTGATACAGTCCCGAGGAGATGGTGGAGAGGTTATCTTGATTCCAGGCCAGCTGGATGGTGGAGAGGTTATCTTGATTCCAGGCCAGCTGGATCTCTACCCGTTACTTGGACACAGTTCTTCGAGGTGTTCTTGGGGTAGTATATGCCCCGCAGCATGCATAAGCGTCTTCAAGATGAGTTTTTCGGGTTGAGGCAGGGGTCTATAACAGTAGCTGAGTATGAGGCTATATTTCATAACTTAGCCAGGCATGCCACTGCAATCTTGCCAGATGAGTATGAGAGGATTAGATGTTTTTTCAGAGGATTGTGATTATCACTTCGAAGAGCTACATAGAGTTTAGTGACTTCGGGGAAGTCATTTGCTGAGATAGCTGAGCATGTATATTCGATAGAGGAGATGGATCGCGAGGCCCAAGAGGGCAGCAATAAGAGACCCTGATTTTAGGATAGTTACAGTGGCAGTCACAGCAGCTCGCAGTTCAGAGGTCGCGGGTATCAGGGTAGGTACCTATAGCAGCAACATTAGTCCTTTCAGTGACAGGGTCAGCCTAGTAGGCTTGTACAGTCAGCCTTGCAGATTTTTGATAGGGGTCAGCCTACCTATAGTGGTTCTGGTAGTTAGCCTCAGGGACGTGGTTAGTCCAGTTTATCAACTAGAGGTGGTCATACCAGATCAACCAGATCTTCTAGGCCGAGCAGGGAGCCAGGAGCATGTTATACTTGTGGGGTTGAGTGTCCTCAGCACAGGATGATTGAGCCTTTAGTTCAGAAGCCACAACCCATCAGATCTATACCGCCAGCAGGCAGAGGTGTTGTACAGGGTCGTCAAGGTGGTCCCCAGGATTCCCGAGGTGGAGCGCAGGGAAGTCGAATTGGTAGTCAGATCAGTGCTCAGACTAGTGGTAGCCAGCATCAGTTGTATGTCATGCCGGCTAGGCCGGAGGCTGAGGCTTCGTATGCGGAGATTACAGGTACGATTTCCATATGCCATCATCCAGCTTCTACATTATTTGATCCCGGATCCACATTTTCTTATGTATCTACTTATTATGCACCACAGTTGGGTTTATGTTCTGAGTTATTATTTGTACCCTTACATGTATCTACCCCCATTAGTGTTTCCTTAGTAGTGGATCGGGTATATAGATCTTATCTAGTGACTGTTCGGGAGTTTGAGACTCGGGTTGATTTTATTGTATTGGCCATGGTAGACTTTGATGTGATTCTGGGCATGGAATGGTTGTCTTTTCATCATGCAGTCTTGGATTGATTTGCCAAGACCATTACCTTAGCCATGCCTAGTGTACCCCCGGTGGAGTGGCAGGGTTCTGTTAGCCACACACCGACAGGGATTATTTCATATGTTCGGGCTCGTAGATTGATGTTGAGGGGATGTGATTCATTCCTTGCTTATGTTCGGGATGCTAGTATTGAGAGTCCATCGCTTGACTCCGTCCCTGTTGTTTGTGAGTTTTCTGATGTATTCCCGACTGACCTACCTGACCTTCCTTCTGAGCGTGATATAGAGTTCATTATTGACCTTGAGCTGGGCACTCGACTTATTTTTATGGCTCCTTATCGTATGGATGCTGCTGAGTTGAGAGAATTGAGTAGTTAGCTTGAGGATCCTTTGGAAAAGAATTTTATCAGGCCGAATGTGTCACCGTGGGTGCTCCAGTTCTATTTGTAAAGAAGAAGGATGGGTCTATGCGAATGTGTATCAATTACAGGAAGCTAAATAGGGTGACGGTGAAGAATTAGTATCCTATGCCTCGTATCGATGATTTGTTTGATCAACTTCAGGGTGCAGCGGTATTCTCGAAGATTGACTTGAGATCTGGATATCATCAGTTGAGAGTTAGGGCTGAGGACATCCCAAAGACAGCGTTTAAGACTCGGTACGACCATTATGAGTTCCTGGTGATGTCTTTTGGGTTGACTAATGTCCCAGCAACTTTCATAGATTTGATGAATCATGTATTCAGGCCATACTTGGATTCCTTTGTGATTGTGTTTATTGACGACATCTTGGTTTATTCAAAGAGCAGCGAGGACCACGAGCAGCATTTGAGGATTGTGCTCCACACTTTGAGAGACATCGACTTTACGTCAAGTTCTCAAAGTGTGAGTTCTGGCTTGAATCTGTAGCTTTATTGGGGCATGTTGCATCCATACATGGTATCATGGTAGACCCAGCAAAGATTGAGGCTATTCGAGGTTGGCCTACGCCCACGTGGCCTACTGAAGTTCGCAGTTTTGTTGGGTTGGCAGGGTATTACAGGTGATTTGTTGATGGCTTCTCGTCTATTGCATCTCTTATGACCAGACTAACCAGGAAGGAGGTTCTATTTCAGTGGTCTGAGGATTGCGAGGTGAGCTTTCTGAAGCTCAAGGATCGACTTACTTCTTCCCCTGTGTTGACTCTTCCAGTAGAGGGTGAGGGTTTCACCGTGTTTCATGATGCGTTTGGTATGGGTTTTGGATGTGTTCTGATGCAGTGAGGTTGTGTCATTGCTTATGTATCGAGGCAGCTGAAGGTGCACGAACGTAATTACCCCACTCATGACTTGGAGTTAGCAGCGGTAGTGTTTGCACTGTAGATTTGGAGGCATTATCTCTACGATGTTCATTGTGAGATCTTTACAGACCACCGCAGTCTTCAGCATATTATGATTCAGAGGGATCTTAATTCGAGGCAGCGTAGGTGGATTGAGTTGCTGAAGGACTATGATATCTCTATTATCTATCATTCGAGCAAGGCGAATGTGGTAGCGGACGCCTTAAGTCGGAAGGTAGTGAGTATAGGTAGCTTAGCCTTCATTCCAGTCTCTCAGAGGTCGTTGGCTTTGGAAATTTAGTCCTTAAGCTAACTCAATGGTGTGTTTGGATATTTCTAACCCCGGGAGGGTTATCGCTTGTGTTGGTGCGAGATCTACTTTACTAGAGCAGATTCAGAGTCGTCAATTTGAGGATAGTGGTCTCCGTAGCATTCGAGATCAGGTATTGAGGGGTGAGTCTGAGAGAGAGATACCTTGGGTTCTAATGGTGTTCTGAGGTTTGACGATCGTATTTATGTTTCGAGGGTTGGGGATTTGATTCAGTTAATTCTGCACAAGGTGCAAAGTTCCAGATATTCTATTCACCCTAGGACAGCTAAGATGTATCGGGATCTGAGGCAGCACTATTGGTGGAGTGGTATGCGGATAGATATAATAGGGTTTGTAGCTCGATGACTTTGTTGTCAGTAGGTAAAGGCCGAGCACCAGAGACCTGGTGGATTGCTTCAGCAGTTGCCCATTCCCGAGTGGAAATGGGAGTGGGTCACTATGGATTTCATTGTTGGATTGCCTCTCACCTTCCGTGGTTTTAATAGTATTTGGGTCGTCGTGGATCGGTTGACTAAGTCTGTGCACTTTATCCCTGTTTGAGTCTCCTACAGTGCCGAGAGATTAGCTCGTGTATATATTCAGGAGGTGGTTCACCTACATGGAGTGCCAGTATCTATTATCTCAGACAGAGGGTCTTAGTTTACCTCTAGTTTTTGGCGGACTTTTCAGGAAGAGTTAGGTACTCAGGTGGGCCTTAGTACTACATTTCATCCTCAAACTGACGGGCAGTCAGAGCGGACTATTTAGGTATTGGAGGATATGCTCCGCGCTCGTGTGTTAGACTTTGGAGGTCAGTGGTATCAGTTCTTATCTTTAGCAGAGTTCGCGTATAATAATAGCTTTCATTCCAGCATTCAGATGGCTCCATTTAAGGCTTTATATGGTATACGGTGTCGGTCTCCAGTTTGATGGCTCGAGACTTCAGAGGTCAATCCTTGTGGTACGGATTTGCTCCGAGAGTCTTTGGACCAAGTTCGGGTGATTCAGGACAGGCTACGGATAGCCCAGAGTAGATAGAGGAGTTATCCAGACCGTAGATGTCGTCCGTTGAAATTCAGAGTTAGTGATAGGGTCTTCTTACGAGTATCTCCCATAAAGGGCATGATGCGGTTTGTTAGGAAGGGTAAGCTTAGCCCTAGATATATTGGACCCTTTGAGATTCTGCGGACAGTTGGAGAGGTGGCTAATGTGCTATCTTTACCTCCAACATTTTCAGCTATCCACCCAGTGTTTTATGTTTCTATGCTGTGACAGTATATTTCGGATGAGTCGCATCTGCTTCAGTGGGACTCGGTTCAGTTAGACAATAAGCTAGCATTTGTGGAGGAACCTGTGTCCATTTTAGCCAGAGATGTCAGACGGTTACGCTCCCGGGACATTCTAGTGGTTAAGGTACAATATCTTCACCGTCAGGTTGAGGAGGCCACTTGGGAGCTTGAACGTGATATGTGCGCCCAGTATCCCTACTTATTCACGTCTTCAGGTATGTACTTACTCTTGACTTTCGCGGACGAAAGTCCTTTTAGTAGTGGATGCTGTAATGACCCTCCCGGTCATTTTCCTCATTTTCGTGCATTCTCAGTGTCTAGAGCTTTTCTATAACTGCCCCAAGTTATTTATGACTTGCTGGGACTGACAGTTCGATTTTCGGGCAGTTCGTTTGAGAGTATTATTTATATCGAGCGTATTGCGAAACATTTAGGTTAAATTAGAATTTGGTAAAATGATATAGTTAATTATCTTTCGAAAATGTTTTTGAAATTTATAAACTTCTTTGGTTATGATATATCTACACTGCTTTATAATAATATTATAACTTACTAATTTTTAAGCGGAGATAGTGAATCTAAATATGTTAAAGTAATATTTTTATTTTATAGAGGTTTTGTTAGAAATAATTTTTTATTAATTGTGGTATATTCAAAAAGTTGTATTTATTTTACCACGAACTTATGCAATACCCGGATATATATATAATGGGGTAAATATTACATTGGGGTGCCACCTCCACCACCACGTGGAAAGTGAGGAGGGCCACACATAATGACTTTTGCAAGCGGTGGCAGCCACTTGGCATAAAGATAAATAGATAACAAATGGAATATATGCATGAGTTACGTTTTGAATAAAACATATAACATAACATCTTCCTCTGATTTCATTTAATTCCCCCACCATTTCTGATCATATAAGCTTAATATTGAGATAATCCATTAAGGTTTGAACTTAGGAGTTTATATATTTGATTGTTGGGTGGGGAATGTTATTGTTGGAAGTATTGTTGTTGTTGATTGCTGGGTGGGGAATGTTATTGTTGGACCTTAGTCCAGGCTTAGGCAGACTTAGCCCAGACTTATACAGGTATAACTAGACTTGGTTTTCGAGACCCGTTAGTGGGCTCCGTTACCCTTTTTGTCGACTTGTCAGAACTTTGACATCTTTGGGCTTAGTTAAGCCCTATATTACCTTTTAGGGTTGTGACGGGATTGAGTAACCATGATTAAAACCGGTTGTCCTGTTTAGCCTTGTTAGTCCCTGATAGCACCGTATTTGATTGGGGTCGGTTAGTTTGACTTAGAACACTGACCCTCCTTTCCATGACTTATAATGTATACCCAGACTTGTATATGCATATTGTTTATAGTAGATAGTTGACCTAGAAGGACCCCGAAATTGACTTGTAGCATGTTGTGGGTTAGCTTCTGTGCTTATATACTAGTATTGACTTGGGACTAGGGCGTTCCCCATTTATCTAATATGATATGACATTTGATTCTGTTCTGGTTACTGGCTATGATGAGTTTTGGTTTGAGTTCGGTTACTGATTCAGGTATGATGATTTTGGTTATTGACTATTGGGTGATCCGGTTCGAGTCCGGCCCCGAATTGTGGTACACTATGAGTTCTGGTACTGGGTACCGTGACTATGATACTATTGTTCTCTGAGTTTTGGGTCGAGTCCGGCAGATATGATATATATGTGGCCTATTGTTATTACCCACTACGTCTGGTTCGATTCCAGCGTCTGGCCTCTTGTTATTACCCATTGGTGCCGGTTCAAGCCCAGTGCACTCTTGTTGGTTATTGTGGTTACTGGATACTGATACAGCTTTGAGACACTGGTGACTATGCATTTATTATTCTTGTGTGTCTCACCGGTTTATGGGGGCCAAGCTGGGTTATTGTTTTCTTTCGTGTGCCTATCGGGTTTATGGTGGCCAGATAGGTTATGTTTGACTTGTGTGTTTACTTACGCATTTATTTGATCGATTATTCGGTATTACATTTATTTATTTCCTAAGCATATCTATACACCTCGGCAGTTACTTATGTATTTATTACTTATACCCCGGACTTAGCATGCACCCTCGCATTTTAGCTTGCTTATATTACATTGAGCTCAGTCGACCGATGATGCCTACTGAGTACCCGTTGCCCGGTACTCATACTGCACTTCTGCATATTTTTCCCCGATGCAGATCCGAGCACTAGCCGACGGTTTTAACGTGACTCTCTTCTCAGCACTGACTCCGGAGCAGGGAGAGCTTACTGACGTCCGAGGCAGATCCTACTCCATCTTCTATTGTATAGTCTTTTGCTCTCGAGACTGTTGTAATTGTCATATATATTTGGTTTCTGTTTTGTGTTTTGGGTATGTCTCGTAGTGACTCTTGTACCGACCTCACTATGTCTTGGGAGGGGTTCTTGACTTTATATACTGTCCTCTTCCTTCTCAGTCTTGGCATGTATATATATTCTGATTCTGTTTTTATTTTTATAGCATGTTTATAAGTATGGTTACTTCTACTTCATCTCTGCTTTCTGAGATTCCGCCCATTGGCCAGTCGCTTGTCGCTTCGGGCTAGAGTTTGGCTTGCCTATTGGTGGGTTACGGTAGACGCCATCATGACTCACATATTTGGTCACGACAGATCCACTCAAGGAACCATCAACAACCTATAAATATAAATGTACATTTAAATGCACATAATGAATGTATGTATGCAAGATGCACAACTTCTCTTCCCCTTCTAAACTCATGACCAACAACATCATAATGTACCGGTATGGTACCCAATCCTTTATCATGATGTATTATATCCGCACTAGCATGGTACCCAACCCTTTATCACAATATATCATATATATACTGGCGTGATACCCAACCCTTTATCACAATATATCATATCTGTATCAGCATGGTACCCGACCCATCTCATCATCATCAATATCATCAGCATCATGAACATCAATATCATCATAATCATCATCTATGTAAATGCAAGATGCAGTTAATAATTATAAGTAATGCCTGAAGACGAATTGTAAACACCCAATCAGAATCAAATGCAAGCAACAACGATCGAAGCAGAACTTACAATTAATGACAACCAAGTAAATGCAGTCAATAATCACAAGTTTATCATTCCAAGTACACCAAATATCCACTAATAGAGGAATCATAATTATGTCTTAAGTATAATTCACCACTTGCTCAATTGAGCATTATCAAACTCAATCATCAATCACAAACATGTCCGAAGACCAATCAATCAAGTATTCATTTAGGAGTTCAAATTCCACCAAAATTGATATCTACACTCTAAATACTCCTCCTATTTCTTTCACCAATTTAACTCTCTTTTATTCATATTGAAACAGGTAAATTTAGTTACTAGCTAGTAACCCCTACACTCAAGTCATCATTAAGTTCGAGGCATTATCCCCCTTTAGTCGATCATTCAACCTATATGTTTTGTTCAACTTACAATTCTAGCTAGAATCATACACCTTTACACATCTTACTTACTAGCACTTAGCTAAACTTAAGAAACTTAACTTTAGGTTCTTAAGCTATATCATCACCTCGTCTTATCACATTCAATCCTCCTATCAATCTTCTAGTAAGGATATCTCATACTTCAACTATACACAATATCGAGTTCACCCTTTTTAAGGTAGTAAACACTGGCTCTATAGATTAGAAGGTCACCTAATTCTTCTATTATTACACACCTTCACATATTAAACTCTATTAATCATCAATTAAGTCATTTAAACACAAACACCCATCAACAGATCCACACAACATATAATATCACATAATTATATTATTATTAGATTAATTCCATATTTTATCCATCCAAACACCATGCTCATAGGCCTACATGAAATTTCTCATCAACTACAGTTATTACATGCAACTAATCCCAGTCTACTATACATTAAACTATAACCTACCTCAACTGAAGATCTCAAAACAAGCAAGCCGCACCAAGATTTCTCTTTCCTTTCCCTCATGCTTCCATTAGCCTAAATATCTAGAAATCACACAATTATAAGAGTAATTAAGCAATTACTATTTGAATAACGAATTTGGAAATTCAACCCACTAACTCTACCCTTCTACCCTTATTCATGCTCTAAAACATTACCCAAAGGTCAATTACCCATTAAAAAGCTCTATCCTATTCAACGCATCTCTATTAATAGAGTTTCAAAGTTAAATGTTCCATTTTTGTAGAATTCAAGATCCCCAACAACAGATTTCATGTTTTAGAATCACTAATTCATGCTAGGAATCATTAATGAATAATTTAAAAGTGATTCTAAGTCATATTAACCCAACCCATAAGTTTTTCCTAAAATCTTATGAACGTAGGGTTCAAATCTCCAAGAATTTTACCATTAAAGATTGTTCTAAGGATTCTAGAATGTTAAGGAATTGAAATAAAAAGAAGCTGACGGAAGGAACTTACCTCAACGAAGAATTTTCACCTCAACCATGAGAAAATAGCCCCTCTAGGGCTTAGGAACAAAATATTTGAGTTTTGGGCTGAAACACGTCAAAATCAGCATTAAATATTGTCTGTTTTCACTGCGGCGGTAAATTTTTCAGCTCAAACAGTGTTCAGTAAAACAGTCATAACTCTTACTCCAAAGGTGGATTAACGAACGGTTGGATGTGTTGGAAAGAAGACTCAAAGATATTTCATTTGGTGTCTATTTGGACCCATAACTCTTTATATTCTAGGAGAGTTGACCCTAGTTTAAACTTAGCTCAAAACTCTATCGGTAGGAACACTTTCAACTTAACTTTGTGCTAGGAGTATTGTATGACCTTAGTACATGTCCAATGCACTCACATATTAAAGAATTAGTCCTATAACTTATAATGAATGAGGTTCTTATTCCTTTACCACAAATATTTTCAGTAACAACGAAATGGATCGTTATAGGATCACATGAGAATCATAATGACGGTACCGCTTCAACATTAAAACATGGAACACCAGATGAACAACTGAAAAGCTCGGAGGTAAGGCCAACCTATAGGCCACCTTTCCAACTCTCTCAAAAATCTCAAAAGGACCAATGAACTTCGAGCTAAGCTTTCCTTTCTTTTCGAATCTCATCACACCTTTCACGGGTGACACTTTCAACAAAATCCGCTCACCCTGCATGAACTCCACATCACGAACCCCCTGGTCGGCGTAGCTCTTCTGTCTAATTTGGACTGCCATAAGCCTAACCTGGATCAGTCTCACTCAATCCGTCGAGTCTCTCAACAAATCATTACCCCAAGGTTTAACCTAGAAGGAATCAAACCATCCCACGGGAGATCTACACCTCCTCCTATACAAATAATCGAATGACACCATCTAAATGATGGAATGGTTACTATTGTCGTAGGTGAACTTCGCTAATGGAGTGAACTGGTCCCATTGACCATCAAAATCCATTACACACACGTGAAGCAAGCCTTCTAAGACCTAAATAGTCCTCTCTAACTGGCCATCCATCTAAGGGTGAAATGTCGTGGTCATCTCTAACTGAGTGCCCAACTCCTACTGCATAGAACTCCAAAAGTTTATTTTACTTAGGCAGTTTGTATAGATGAGAAAAATATCTTGATTAAATTTTTTAAATCTAGTATTATTAATTAGAATAACGAATTAATTAATTAATTCAAGTAGAGTTAATTAATTAATTAATTTAAGTAGAGTCAAGTGTGAATTGGGACACAATTGAGTGAAAACAAAATCTATAACAAAGTGCTTTAGCTACCCTTTTTTGATTTGAAGCCAGTAACGACATTTTGGCTTATTATTGTATTTTGTTTTATTATTTCATTACAAGTAAATCATCCTTTTATATGTCCTTTTGCCACCCTTCACTATATTTTTCTTCATAATTAATGTTTATATCCTATTCAATTCCCTCATTTCTCTTTTTTACACTTTCCCCCCTCCAAGGAGAAAATTCTATAGAAAGACGTAATTTAGGGTACACTATCAGATTACGTGAAAAAAAATGAATGAAGGCGGCGAGAATGATGGTTTGATATGGGAAGAAGTGTGGTCATTTCTGAACTCGAATAATGACCAGCTAGTTGGGAGTGGAGAGAAGTTTGCGGGTGACAAGTTGCCATATCCAAATAGGTCTGATACTTTTCAGCCGCTGATAGCTATTAAGGAGGTGGTCGAAGCGAATACCGCTGGTAAAAAAAGAATTCCAGCACACCGAAAGAAGGACGGTGACGGAAGTGGTGAACCAAAGTCAGGTGCATGTGGAAGTATAGAATCAGGTCATGAGATACACATATGGACAGAGAGAGAAAGGAGGAAGAGCATGCGAAACATGTTTGAGAATCTTCATGCTTTGCCTCCTCAACTTCAACTTAAGGTAAAAAAAAAAAAAAATCCGTTAAGGACATACCATTTTTTATATCCAATATCCTATCGATCAAACAAAGGAAACTAGATAGAATTTTATGATTATTTGAAACTATTTTTTTTGTTTTTGTTTTTATTGTCTTTCCCGACCTTAATTAATAATCCTAATCAACTTGTTGAGAATTATTCAAAAACCGAACATGAAAAAAATCTTTGGATCGAATAGAAACTAGTGAAATGATTAAAAATTTACTTCTTTAATTTGTTTGGTTCTTTTTGGCAATTGTTTATGATCACTTTTCCCATTTGTGATAGTTCCATTGTTCCAACCTTTCTAAATTGAGGAAGAAAATCAAGTTACATTTTCACATAAAATCATGTAACTTGATTTTCTTCTTATGGTATAGATCCAATTCCAAAGAAAAAATATGGTTTATTATTAATACAACAAGTTTGGTATAAGGAGGATAAGATGTACACAGATCTTGTTTCTATTTTTGTGGAGTAGAGAGTCTGTCTCTGATAAACCCTCATCTCCATCGGAATACATTCACTTGGTGATATACACATTCTCCTTATCTACGTGTTAATTCCAAAATGAAATGATAATATGCATTTTATTTACCAAAAAAGGGAGGAAAAAAACAATATAGAACTTCCGAATTTTTCGCACATAGCTATATAAGATTCCACACATTTTATTTTTTTCCTCCTCGACTAAATGAGCCTTCTAGCATAAAAAAGTGAAGTCTTCAACATATTCTAATTTCCATTCAAAATTTATCTACACTTTCTTAATCCGAATTTTAATGAGATCTTCTTTATGTATTAATTTTTATATTAATTCAACTTATATACATTAACTGTATAAAGAATCTTTATATATACTAGTAGCTTATTTTAACTTGTTATTAGAGATAACTTGTTTGTTTTTCATATTAATTACTACATCACACTTTTATGTATATATAGTTAAATCTAATTATCCTTTTGAGTTTTAACTTGTGTAAAGAAAATTTATATTTTTAAGATCACTTAATAGCCTAATAATTGATTTTGTAAGGATAGATTGGTTAGATGCGACACAAGGATTTGAAAATTATGGGTTCTAATGTCACGCCCCGAATTCCAACGAGGCATGATTGGCACCCGAAGCCGATATGGCCCGAGAGAACCAATCTTTGCTCACGTTCATTCATATGCATGTCTCTTTACGAATAGCATACTTTCTCATGTAACTGATGAAATATATAAGATACCATTGGTGAAAGTCATGGGAAACATGTACATTATATGCAACTATGGCCGTCAGGACCATTCCGTCTAAATGAATATACACCTCTTACATTCATATACCCACATATGTCTACAAAGCCTCTAAATAAATACACGACCATTTCATACCATCTACAACATCAGATCCAATGTATAACTATGACTCGGAAAGTCCCGAACCAACTGGGGCTCACCAAATATCTGCAAATACTGTGAACCTACTGCAGAGGGCTACTAGTGCCTGCACCTGCAACATGTAAGATAAGTTCCCCCGAGGGGTTCAGTACGAGGAATGTACTGAGTATGTAAGGCTATACGTAAATATATGAGATATAGGAACTTTGTTGAAAGTAAGTACAAGTGAACACATCATGTGAATAAATTACCATAAGAATACATGTGGAATCATGTGCATTACTTTCTTTACTTCATTTCACTTTCCTTTACTTCTTCATGTGATCATCAATCATGTATGCCCGAGCCCAACTGATCAGTGGGAAATAACATTGGGATCGTCTCTAGCTAGGCTTATGCCCCTTTGAGCTGCCACCCATAAATCAATAAAGCAGGTTCGTCTCTAGCTAGGCTTACGCCCCTTTGAGCTGCCCCCTGTATCCAATAATCATTCGGGATCGCCCCTAGCTAGGCTTATGCCCCTTTGGGTTGCCACCCGTTCTCAACAAGTGTTCATTACTTCAATTCTTTACTTTGAGATTGATACTTTAGCTTGTGAGAGATTGATACTTTAGTGGTTAAAATGTTATAGAAACTTTGGAACATTATTGAAAAATTAATAAATGAACATGAGTCATATGAATTACATTTGATCAATGTATAAGGAACATGTGTATAACAATGATTAACAACCGGGAATGGAATACCTTTGGATATTTCAGAAGGGAACATGTGTAATGACAATGTGACACTATGTGCTGCAGAATGATACGGAAAGGGTAGCCTTACATACCTTATGTTCTCAATATGGATACGCAATCTTACTCTTGAATACAACACTTCAGCTTTCCCTTTACGTCTATTCTACACACAAGTACACAATCGGAACTTACATTAGCAACTAGTCATGAAAGAGGCGTACAAGACGACAACGAACTATGTGACCACCATATAAAATCACATCACCCCCTTACAATACCCTCCGCTGCATTTCCATATCAACAACACCATAACATTACACACATTGACCAAAATATCATACAGTGATAGCCTTTCACCCATACTTACCTTTTACACATTTCTCTTTATCATTCCGTCGTAGTTATTCCTTTATAACAACATATGAACAATCATACATACTTAACATAGTCCAACACACCTCCATACGATACTTTAAAGTCACTAAAACGACATCATAAGTTGATAATTACATCCCAAAAGGGTATCGGGGCTTTCGGGGATCAAAGGGATATGAAAACAATCAAAACACAATTCTGGGATGACCTGCGTTGGCACCTGAGCCCGCAGGTCAGCCACCTGCGCCCGCAGATGGCCTTTGGCAGCAGCCAGAGCCATCTGCGTTGGCATATGCGCCAGGAGATGCCCTCGTCTGCGGGGGCGGATGCCCGTTTTGGTCCGAAATGGTCTCTTTTGGGTCTTTTAATGCCATAACTGGTCCATGATCATAACCAAACATATTTGAACATATTTTTGATCATCTTAAACACCAACACTCAGCCATAGTCTCCCAACACACATAACAACACCCAAAACCACATCTCACGGACAATACGACACCAAAACCATAACCAATTTTGCAATGACAATTCCAAACGTTATTTACAAAAATAAAACAAGTTAAGGCTATAATCACATCTCCCATATCAATATTGAATCCATCAATTCACTTCCTTGAAGACTACAAGCCCCTTTTTCAAGTTCAAGTCACATAGAAGCAAGTCCACTAACAAAGAAGCAAAAGTGGATTTCTCAACACTTGTAGGCATAACCAACATGGTCCATGCAATCTCTCATGCATATAATATATTAAATCACAATAATAAACACTTAAAAATACTTGCCAGGAGATGATCTTGCTCAAAGAGGATAATAGCTTAGGGTTTGAGTGTAGAGAGAAAACCCCATTTTTGTAGATAAGTGTAAAAAAATCTCATGTGTGCTTAAAATGAACAAAAATTCTGATCCCTTTGCCTCTATATAGTCCCTTAATGATCCTTATTTAACCAACCACTTGGTCCAATAATAAATGTCTACTTGGCCAAGATGAATGGGTCATATTCTCCCTTTGGGCCATGTCTTTTATTTGATATTTGGGCCTTATTTAAGGGCCCAATGACACATGCTTTGTTTAATCCCAACAAGTAAATGCATAATTCCTCAAAAATCTCATGTTCAAATAATTCCATGCATGTTATGGGAATTAACTAGGTTCGGAAATATACGGGGTGTTACATTCTTCCCCCCTTAGAAACATTCGTCCTCGAATGTTAGTAGCATTGTCTCATCCTAACAACTGTAAGTCTAGGATCATGTGTTATAATATATACACATAACACTCATAGGATCATGTGTTATCATATATACACATAACACTCATAGGATCATGTGTTATCTCTTCTCCTCTTCCATACCTTAAACTTTCTCTTCTGTTTACAACAAATACGAGTACCTTAGATTTCATCATTCCTTCGGTTTCCCATGTGATTCCTTCTACGTGCTAATTCCTTCCATAGTGTCCTTACGGAAGCTACTTCTTTATTTCTCATTGCTTTCATTTGTCAATCTAGAATAACAATAGGTAACATTCAGTACCCTTTTCACATGTGAGATACTCAATTTGCCCGCATCTTTGGACAACTCCTCTTTCTTTCCGAATCTCCTTATCTTTCTCCATTGATGACACTGTCTAAAATACCTAATCACCTATGGCACATTTCCATTATTTTCTTTGAATATCGGCATGTAATTTATATCGACCTTGGACCATGTGTAGCTGTAGTTATATCACCTTCACCTTTTCTATAACTTGGTGAACAAAATCTAACCCGTGTAAAGTAAATTTCATCAGTTGTAACCCATCCAATTGATGATTTATACTTTTTTCTTTTTCATATAACACTTCGTAAGGTGCCTTTTGATGCTTTTACTGTAAACAATTTCAATGAACGGTAGATGTTCATCCCAACTACCTTTAAAGTCCAATGTACAAAATCGTGGCAAAACTTTAAATGTTCCTATAATACGTTCTGTTTGCCCATCTATCTGAGGATGACTAGTCGTACTTACATCTACCTGTGTACCCATGCTTTACTGAAAAGACCTCCAACACTGTGTAATAAAGTGAGCTCTCTTGTAGGATATAATAGTGAGTGGAATCCTATGTAATCGTACTATCTCTGTAACATACAACTTTGTATAATGTTTAGCTGTATCGGGGGTCCTAACTAGTAGAAAATAGGCTGGCTCGGTGAGCCTATCAACTATTACCCATATGGAATCAACTTTCGCAGTGTACAAGGTAACCCTGTGATTAAATCTACGTCACTCATGTTCCACTTCCAATCTGAAAGGGTAATACATTGCATCAAACATACAGACCTCTGATGCCATACTGTTAATCTATGACTACTTGGACATTGAGCTATAAGTTCTACAATGTGCTTCTCATGTAACCTTACTAAGACATTTCTGCTAAACTATGGTATATTTTGGTTACTTCCGAATGAATAAGATACTGTGAACGATGTTCTTCTTTCATAATTCATTTCCTTAACTCGTCTATACCCAATATACACAGTTTACATTACCGTTAACCTACGTCCCCTTGCGTTTGTTCAAATATCTTTGTCGCACTCTGCTGTACACATTTTTTTTCAACTGAACTAAAACTATAACTTACATATTGCTTTCCCCTTTATTGCAGATGTTAATGAAAATCCCGCCATATTTGACACTATAATTCTTTCATCAGGAGTTCCCAGAAAACAAAAACCCCTATTGCTTCATTGATATAGCTTTCTTAACTACACCTTTCTTTGCCGTGAGCTGGCCATTCATACTTCCTACTGCCTTGCAGCTTAATGTATCAACTATCCCATTGCTTTTTCCAAATGACACAAGATACCACTGATCTATTTAATAGTTCAAGCCACCTTCACTACCTCAGATTTAAGTCCTTCGGCTTAAGATATAGTATATTTTCTTATGGAAAGTATATATGTCAGCATGAATCCCTTACAAATAGTGACACCATAACTGTAAAGCAATATCGCGGCCGCTAGTTCAGGGTCATGTGTTTGGTAATAATTTACTTTCTCATGTAGCCGCAACTGCCATAAGGCATATGCTATTACCTGATCATGCTACATCAATACACATCCAAGGCCAACCCCAGAAGCACTACCATACATTGCATAACATTCTTATGCCTTCGGGAGGCACTTAAAACTGGCGTGGAAGTTACTTTCTCTTTCAACTCTTGGAAACTTCTCAGATGCATCGTTCTACTGGAACTTGATTGCCTTGTATATAAGCTTTGCTAAGGGTGTAGGGATAAAATAAAACCCTTCAACAATTCTCCTATAATAATCAACCAACCCAAGAAAATAATGGATCTCTGTAAGCATCGTAGGCCTTAGCCAATTGTTCACCATTTCTATTTCTTTGTATAACAACCTTTATCTCTTCATCCTATACAATTCATGGTCCTCCTGTGATTTTTGAATACCACCACCAAACATGGTCACACACACACCCTGAAAAGTGTTTTGAACACCCTATTCATTTCACCCATAACAATTCACTAGCCCAATTGACATACTAGGAATTCATAATAATCATACCATGTTTGTAATGTTGTCTTGGGTATATCATCATCATTCCCTTTTTTTTTTCCGTCGTCATTTGTTCATCATTTCATCATTCATTTCACCCCCTTTTTCAAACAAATTGTCAACTTTGGGGAAGGAATATTTATTCGTAATTGTAATCTTATTCAGTTGCCAATAATTGACATTGCCAATAATTGACACACATTCTCAACGTACTGTCTTCCTTTTGTACAATTAACACTGGTGCACCCCAAGGGAACATATTAGGTCATATGAATCCCTTGTTCATCACGTCTTTTAACGTTTTGTTTTTTCAATTCCCATAACTTTGCCGGGGCCATATTATATGAAGAAGTAAAAATAGGCTAAGTATCTGATGTCGCAGTAATATCAGTTCATACATCGAGGAATTCATTTACCATCAGAACTGATTGAAGAGTTGGTGGATTCACATCCGTATCTTTCACTCTGATCGAGTGACATGTGTATCTCTTAGAGTATCCTTTTACTTGCTTTACTATGGGAATTTTTTTTTTCCTCTTAGTGCCCCCACTTCTTCTTTTGGGGAAAACGACAATATACTACTTAGTTCGACAATCTATTATGGCACAATCCCTTTATAACATTAAACTCGACTATTTCTAGCTCAATAAAATCAACCAGTGTCTCATGACCACAAACAATTTCTATGCACTTAAGCTATACTTTGTTAACTATCATAGATTCACCAACTGATGTATAAACTTCAAGTGATATGACTAGTAATTCTTGGGTTCATTTGAATTGTCAGCACTTAATAAAATAACATATGCTAGTGTCGAATATGGGTCAATCAATACGGGTACGGTACCTGTAACTATCTCAAGAGAAGCCTCATTTTATGGCCCGACATACCACTCCAATAACAAACTTTCAACCCAAACCGACATATTCTTTTCTAGTGCCTCCGAGCTTTCATTATCTGTGCAAACAGCCTGTATCTGACTATATCAATATATTTTTTTTTTCAAGATCGCAATGGTACAATCCATCTGTCCCTATACCGATGCATTCTATCGGTCATAATGGTTACCACTTTTGGAGTATACCTAACCACAGAATTAAACCGAAGATTGTACTTTCAAACACTCATAGTTCTTTAGCAATGCTTTAGCAATTGATCCACATAAGCTTTTCGGACCTCATATGAGAGGTACTAGTCAAGGAATACCGTTTTACATTTCTCCCAACTAGCTGGAAATACATCAATACACAGTCACATGTATAACATCTAGAGCCTTTTTGATTTGGTCGATAAAGTCCTATGGGTCTGCATACAGATCCGACCCGGCAAACATATCATTACTCATCATTGGGCCAGCTTGCCCATAACATTATACAACAACTCTCTGAGTCAACATATACTCTCCATTGCTTAATTCCTGTTCAGTGGCATTTATAGGTGGTTCTGTGGATACTTCTCTACTTTTTGGCTAAGAGAAACCCGTATAACAAATTCTATGTCAAACCCACCTTGACTAGCTTGGTCAGGTGGTCATTTACTCATTTCTTCCTCGGCAGGCATATCAACCTGCTTACCTTTGCTCTTATCTTGTCTGATAATCAGCTTTTGACTATGCAAAGAAATCAAATGTCAATGCAGACATATACGTCCACCTACAACTTTGGCTCTATTGTACGATCTAAAAGTGAAGAAGTGAAACAACTCCTAAATGTCCCGTAGCCTCCTACTTATAAATGTGGCGCGCTACACATCCATAAGTAAGACTCTATGCAGACAAGGCTTTGTAGACACCCTTAGGACGAACTGCTCTGATACCACTTTTGTCACGCCCCGAATCCCAACGAGGCATGATTGGCACCCGAAGCCGATATGGCCCGAGAGAACCAATCTTTGCTCACGTTCATTCATATGCATGTCTCTTTACGAATAGCATACTTTCTCATGTAACTGATGAAATATATAAGATACCATTGGTGAAAGTCATGGGAAACATGTACATTATATGCAACTATGGCCGTCAGGACCATTCCGTCTAAATGAATATACACCTCTTACATTCATATACCCACATATGTCTACAAAGCCTCTAAATAAATACACGACCATTTCATACTATCTACAACATCAGATCCAATGTATAACTATGACTCGGAAAGTCCCAAACCAACTGGGGCTCACCAAATATCTGCAAATACTGTCAACCTACTGCGGAGGGCTACTAGTGCCTGCACCTGCAACATGTAAGGTAAGTTCCCCCGAGGGGGTCAGTATGAGGAATGTACTGAGTATGTAAGGCTATACGTAAATATATGAGATATAGGAACTTTGTTGAAAGTAAGTACAAGTGAACACATCATGTGAATACATTACCATAAGAATACATGTGGAATCATGTGCATTACTTTCTTTACGTCATTTCACTTTCCTTTACTTCTTCATGTGATCATCAATCATGTATGCCCGGGCCCAACTGATTAGTGGGAAATAACATTGGGATTGTCTCTAGCTAGGCTTATGCCCCTTTGAGCTGCCACCCATAAATCAATAAAGCAGGTTCGTCTCTAGCTAGGCTTACGCCCCTTTGAGCTGCCCCCTGTATCCAATAATCATTCGGGATCGCCCTTAGCTAGGCTTATGCCCCTTTGGGTTGCCACCCGTTCTCAACAAGTGTTCATTACTTCAATTCTTTACTTTGAGATTGATACTTTAGCTTGTGAGAGATTGATACTTTAGTGGTTACAATGTTATAGAAACTTTGGAACATTATTGAAACATTAATCAATGAACATGAGTCATATGAATTACATTTGATCAATGTATAAGGAACATGTGTATAACAATGATTAACAACCGGGAATGGAATACCTTTGGATATTTCAGAAGGGAATATGTGTAATGACAATGTGACACTATGTGCTGCAGAATGATACGGAAAGGGTAGCCTTACATACCTTATGTTCTCAATATGGTTACGCAATCTTACTCTTGAATACAACACTTCAGCTTTCCCTTTACGTCTATTCTACACACAAGTACACAACCGGAACTTACATTAGCAACTAGTCACGAAAGAGGCGTACAAGACGACAACGAACTATGTGACCACCATATAACGTCACATCACCCCCTTACAATACCCTACGCTGCATTTCCATATCAACAACACCATAACATTACACACATTGACCAAAATATCATACAGTGATAGCCTTTCACCCATACTTACCTTTTACACATTTCTCTTTATCATTCCGTCGTAGTTATTCCTTTATAACAACATATGAACAATCATACATACTTAACATAGTCCAACACACCTCCATACGATACTTTAAAGTCACTAAAATGACATCACAAGTTGATAATTACATCCCAAAAGGGTATCGGGGCTTTCGGGGATCAAAGGGATACGAAAACAATCAAAACACAATTCTGGGCTGACCTGCATTGGCACCTGTGCCCGCAGGTCAGCCACCTGCGCCCGTAGATGGCCTTTGGCAGCAGTCAGATCCATCTGCGTTGGCATATGCGCCCGCAGATGCCCTCGTCTGCGGGGGCGGATGCCCGTTTTGGTCCGAAATGGTCTCTTTTGGGTCTTTTAATGCCATAAATGGTCCATGATCATAACCAAACATATTTGAACATATTTTTGATCATCTTAAACACCAACACTCAGCCATAGTCTCCCAACTCACATAACAACACCCAAAACCACATCTCACGGACAATACGGCACCAAAACCATAACCAATTTTGCAATAACAATTCCAAACGTTATTTACAAAAATAAAACAAGTTAAGGCTATAATCACATCTCCCATATCAATATTGAATCCATCAATTCACTTCCTTGAAGACTACAAGCCCCTTTTTCAAGTTCAAGTCACATAGAAGCAAGTCCATTAACAAAGAAGCAAAAGTGGATTTCTCAACACTTGTAGGCATAACCAACATGGTCCATGCAATCTCTCATGCATATAATATATTAAATCACAATAATAAACACTTAAAAATACTTACCAGGAGATGATCTTGCTCAAAGAGGATAATAGCTTAGGGTTTGAGTGTAGAGAGAAAACCCCATTTTTGTAGATAAGTGTAAAAAAATCTCATGTGTGCTTAAAATGAACAAAAATTCTGATCCCTTTACCTCTATATAGTCCCTTAATGATCCTTATTTAACCAACCACTTGGTCCAATAATAAATGTCTACTTGGCCAAGATGAATGGGTCATATTCTCCCTTTGGGCCATGTCTTTTATTTGATATTTGGGCCTCATTTAAGGGCCCAATGACACATGCTTTGTTTAAGCCCAACAAGTAAATGCATAATTCCTCAAAAATCTCATGTTCATAATTCCTCAAAAATCTCATGTTCAAATAATTCCATGCATGTTATGGGAATTAACTAGGTTCGGAAATATACGGGGTGTCACATCTAATTTCTAGCCGTTTTGAGTAATTTGTCTATTCTAAATGAATCCTTTTTAGACAATATATACATGGATTGGAATCAAAGTTATATATCGAGATTTGCTAACTCATACTTTCTATTCTACATTCGCCTTTGAGATTTGTAACTTGCAAAACATGGTAAATGACCATATGTACACCACGGAAAAATGACATGATAGTGTAGATTTCGTTCCATATATTGTCTGAATTCATTTCATTTTTTTTTTTTTTTTATATATATATGCAGGCTGACGAGTGCTCAATTGTTGATGAAGCAGTGAACTACATCAAAACATTGAAGATTACTGTTGAAAAGCTTGAAAATCAAAAGCTAGAAAGGCTTCAACATGGCATAGCTATGTTGTCTACAATGAATAATTCCAAGATGACTTCACAGAAATTACCAAGTGTTGGCACAAGCTGGGAACAATTTTTGGCTGATCAAGGATCTGCTAGTAACTCAGCTGCTATTACACCAACCGATATTAATATTAACAACAATGTAAGTGGCATCCCCCTTTTGAACACTAATATTCCAACAGGTTTTCAGACATTGAGTTCACCAAATGTGATGCTACATGTTTGTGGAGAAGAGGCACATATTAGTGTGTGTTGTCCAGTAAAGCCTGGGCTTTTTAGCTTCATTTGTTGTGTTTTGGAGAAACATAAGATTGACATTGTGTCTGCCCAAGTTTCATCTGATCATTTCAGAAGCATGTTCATGATCCAAGCCCATGTAAGTCCATTTTCCTTTAATTTTCCTTTTTTCTTTCAAGAAATTATTGGTATGTAGAAATCCATTTAATTCTTGCGTATTAATATGTGCTCAATTTACAAAGCTATGTTGGTCATTTTGAAGATTGTGAACTAGGGTTTTTAGTTAGCAAAATAAAATAGTACTCTCCGGTTCATTTTACATGTCTTTGTAGAGAAATTTTTGAATTTTGGAGTCTTAAATTAAGGGATGTACCATAAAAAAGTACCCCTTCAATCTAGTGGTGTAAAATATGCTATGTCATTCCTCTATGGAGTGTTAATTGTTAATTAAGAGTAAACAAAAATATTGGAATGAAAAACTTACTACATAGAAAGCTAAATATTCTTATTTTGAAAACAGATACTAAAATACATAAATTGAAACACATGAAATGCGATACACACACAAGTTTTTACAATTCATTTTATTTCTTGTAATACGATACTCTTTCCTTTTTAATTTCTCCAAAAAGTACAACAAAATTTTATATTTGAAAATTCTTTAGCTAAACCTTTGTATTTTACCTCAAATAACATCCTAATGATCATAGAAATATCGTGGTATGTTTAAGAAATAGTAGTTCTTTCTGTCATAAGTTTCGCGTCCATTTAAACATCTTCACATGAAATGAAACTAAAAATAGTATATATTTTTTTTCTAGAAATGCCTCCTCTCATGCTAGTTTTATCCTGGGTTTTTGTTTGAAATTCTCTCTATTTGCTACATAAACCACAATATAGTTTAGTCATAGATTATTTTTAGAATTTATTTTGAATGTTTTACTTGGGCTAAGGGTCTATCGGAAACAACCTCTCTACTTTCACAAAATAAAGATAAGGCTATGTACATAGTATATACACCACCCCCTCAAACCCCACTTGTGAGATTTTAGTGAGTATATTATTGTTGTTGTTGTTGCTGCGTGGTTCTGAAAACATGTTGATGTATATTCAGGCAAGAGGTGGAAGTGGCTTAGATCAATTGATCTCCAGAAAATTCTCAGTGGAAGAAATGTACAAGCAAGCTGCAAATGAAATAATGTCAATGGTAACTCCCAAATGATCGATATTAATTTCATCAGCCAGATCCAAAAAAGTTAAAAAGAGTGTAAAGGCAATTATATTTAATTTCATAGTTCATCCGATG
Source organism: Capsicum rhomboideum (assembly GCA_031232105.1). Taxonomy (NCBI): domain Eukaryota; kingdom Viridiplantae; phylum Streptophyta; class Magnoliopsida; order Solanales; family Solanaceae; genus Capsicum; species Capsicum rhomboideum. The sequence goes on along the minus strand of CP124717.1, from coordinate 48,927,512 downwards.
GAGGATGGAGATGTCTGTTGCCGTAAAGGCCATCATATTTATTTTCATAGCTAGTTTATCCGGTGGAGGATGGATGTATGTCGCCGTAAAGGACATCGTTTTTACTTTCAAAGTTCATTATGAGCTAGATTGGAGGAATGAAAACTATGGAGTTTGGTCCATTTAATTTTCTTCCAATGATATTTATATATAGCAAAAATCTTGGTTTTCGTAAATGTTTATGTATTTGCGCTAAGGGTATGTTTGGTATGGCTGAAAATATTTTTTCGGAAATATTGTTTTCAATTTTTCATGTTTTGTCTCAAAATATTAATGGTCTCTATAAAAATAAGTTCCTTAAAGATGATTTTCTAGTGAGGGCATGAAAAACAAGTTCAATAAATTACATTTTAAACTCATTATCTCCTCACCACCCCAACGCTCCCAACCCTATGACAACTCATCCCTACCAATGCACTCAATGGTAAAGCCATTAAAGCAATAGCTTGAGCCCCCCATATTTTTAGGGCCCTTATTTTTTTTAATTTATTAATAATAGATTAATTCTATGGTAATATTCCTTAAAAGTGAATATTTATTTATTTTTTTAAAAAAAAAATCTTTACTAAAAGGAAAAGTGAATTGTTTAGCCAATGTGATTGATTGTTGTAACACCCCGTACCTTCCCAACCCTACTTGATGATGTTGAATAATGTTTGCTTGGGTGTCGAGAGATATAAGTATGTATTTGGTAATGCTAATGACGAGAAAATTGAAATTTGGCCACGTACATGCGATTAGACCTTCGTAGGAGGTGTTTTGTGAGTTCGTGGGGAATTTGTGTAATACCCCGTACATATTCCAACCTCATTTGGTGACTTGGAGTCATGTTTACTTGATGATTAAGATCACTAAGTAAGTATTTTGTAATGTTTTGAAGGGGTATTGGATGATATACAAGTGTTGGAAAAAGTGGCCGAAAATTCAGCAAAGTACCAAGACTTGCGCCACTCCTTGTTTCAGGGGGTGTGGCGCAAGCCTCTGATTCAGAGGGGTGTCATTTCCTGCGCCACAAGCTTGCTTTGCAGCTAGTGGCGCAAGGCACAAAGATTGTGCCCTTCCGTGCCCGTTTCGCAACGCAATGCTACGTCGATTCTTTTATGGTTTCTTTTAGTTCCTTGGAGTTATTTAAGCATTGTTAAAGCTTCAAATACCTCAATACACTCCTACATACTTCTACATGATCAAACCATGAAACACATGTAGTTATCAAAAATGTTCAAGGAAGCCATGGACGACTAGAATTTCTATTTTTGCGATTGAGACGACGAATGAGAATCTCGTAAGAGAATATTGTCGTGACATTATGAAATTATTTAAACATGAGATATGTATACATGAAATTTGGTGGGCTAAGTTGAGATATGTTATTGGGCCCAATTTAAAGCCCAAAATGAGCCAAAAATAAGAGGCCCAAAAGGGTCAAATGATCCATTCTTGTGCTTGACAAGTAAACACAACCTTTTTGACTAATTGGATGGATAGAGATGAGCATGAGGGCCTATATAAAGCCACCACAAATCAGATTTTTATTTCTTAAAACACACATGCCTTTTTGGAGATATTTCCAACATATTTCTCTCAAACTCTCAAACCCTAAGTCCTCTTCTTGGGCAAGAGCATCATCCTACAAGTATTGGTAAGTGTTTATTCTTGTGATTTAATATATTATGTACATGAGAGGTTATGTATATCATGGTGGTTATGGTGGCAAGGTGTTGAATAGTGAACTTTTGGCTTTTTGATAAAAGATGTGCATCCTTGTGAATTAAACTTGAAATATGATTTGTGGGTTTGATGAAAATGCATGGTATGGATGAAATACCAACATGTATGGTGTGATTATGTTATTAGACTTGTTATTTTCATATAAGTGTAAATTATGGGATTTTGGCCGATTTGTTGTTGTGAGATGTATTGAAGTAATTTGATGGCATAATTGTGATGTTGCGGTGATGGAGAAGTGTAAAGTATGAACTTGGTGTGACATGATCGTGGTTATCATGTATTGGTCAATGTATGGAATATTGTGGGATTATTGGGATAATAAATCCATAAATGATATTTTGGTCAATGTTGGTCATGTTGTGGTGTTATTGATATGGCCATCCCGAAAATGGTATTGTAGCGAAAGACATGACATTTTTAAAGCCAAACATGTGACTCATTGTTATTATATGCCATTGTAAGGTAATTGGTGGTTAATGTTGGTTCCGTATGTACTTGTGTTGTAGAGTGAAACATAAGGACGGAGCGGGACTATTGTATGCACTTAAGATTGTAGAATCATATTGAGAATACAAGGTATGTAAGGTTACTCTGTCCGTATCTTTCTGCAGCAAATAGTAATCGCAGTGACATTATACTTGTCCTATTGCGAAATGTCCCAAGGTATCCTATACCCGGTTATCAATTGTTATTAGCACATGTTTCCTACTCATTGATCAATGGTGAATCACATGTCTTATATTCATTGACTAATGTTCCAAAAGTCCAATAAGATTGTGTTCCAAAGTTCCAATAGTGGTTATACTCATGTCTCTTGTTCATGAATTAATGTCCAATGGTTCCAATGGTGTTATGATTCTAATAATGTTATGTTGCCAAGTTATTCACATGTCTCTCACTCATTGGTTAATGATCCAAAGTTTCATATAAAGTTCTGCCTATCATAGTATCAATCTCTAAAAAGTAATGAAAGAAGTAATGTACAAATGAATGTACCAATCTCTCGCAAGTAAAGATATCAATCTCAATGTAAAGAACAAAGTAATGCATATGTGGTCAATGATCAAGTATGGGTGGCAGCTTTGGGGGCAAGATGCCTAACTCAAGCCGATCCCGAGGTTGTTGGATCAGGGGGCAGTCCTGGGGGCATAAGCCTAGCTTGGACCGATCCTGACAGGGGGCAGCTCTAGGGGTAATAACCCAGCTCGAGCCGAACCTGAAATGTTGTATGGGTGGCAGCTCTAGAGGCACTAACCTAGCTCAAGCCGATCCCGATATACATATATATTGATTCATAGGGTGGCAGCTCTAGGGGCATAAGCCTAGCTCGAGCCGATCCCAACATAACGATATGTTATGTTAAAACCCACTGTTCAGTCGGGGCTCGGGTATCACAGGTCAAAGGCAAAGATGAATAATCATGGAAGCAAAGATACAAAGAATGTAATGAAAGCAACATACATGGTTTCCAAAGTACAGAATAGTGACTCATCTACATTGTGACTTATCTATATTGGTTATGCATTGAACTTGAAATCTTGACATATTTTCATATCTTACAAGTTTCACATGGCCTTACATACTCAGTACATTCTTCGTACTGACCCCTCTTGGGGAATTTACCTTACTTGCTGCAGGCGCAGGTACTAGCAGATCTTTGGTGAGCTCCAGTTAGTTTGGGGCTCCTCCGAGTCACAGTCGTACATATATTTTAGTGTTGTACATGTTGTATAAAGTGGGGACTTGTCCCGACTTTTGGTTCATTTGGTCAATGCATTTGTTAGAGGCTTTTGTAGACGGATGCGGGTGTATAAATGTAAAAGGGATATGTCGTTCTTGACTTGATGGCCTCAACGGCCAAGTTTCACATATGTGTATATATATATATATATATCACATGTCCCATGAGTTCCTTTATTAGCATTTCAAAGTCCTTACTTGGTAATGGTGTTTTCTTATGACATGCATATGAACGAACAGAAGCAAAGCTTGGTTCTCTCGGGCCTTATCGGTTACGAGTGCCAATCATGCCTCGTTAGGATTCGGGGCGTGACAAAAGTGGTATCAGAGTGGGTCGTTTTATGGGTGTCTACAAAGCCGTGTCTGAGTAGAGTCTTACTTATCGATGTGTTGCGCGCCATATTGATAAGCAGGAGGCTACGGGACATTTAGGAGTTGTTTCTTTTCTTCACTTCTAGATCATGCAATAGAGCCAAAGTTGTAGGTGGACACATATGTACGTATTGACATTGGTTTTCTTTTGTATAGTCAAATGCTGAGTATCAGACAATATAAAGACAAAGGTGAGCAGGTTGATATGCCTGCCGAAGTAGAAATGAGTAAATCACCACTTGACCAAGGTAGTCAAGGTGGAGCTGACAAGGAATTTGTTATTCTCTTAGCCAAAAGGTAGAGAAGTATCCGCAGAACCACCTATAAATGCCACTGAGCAGGATTTAAGAAATGTAGTGCATGTGTTGACTTAGATAGTTGTTGTGTAATGTCATTGGCGAGCGGGCCCAATGACGAGTGATGATGGTATGGCTAGGGCAGCTAGTCGTCGAATACAGGATTTTTTGAAGTTAAACCCTCCCACGTCCACTGAGTCGGATATGAATAAAGATCCACAGGACCTTCTTGACCAAATCAAAAGGGATCTAGATAATATGCATGTGGCTGGGTATTAATATACTTTCAGTTAGCTGGGAGGAATTTAAAACGGCATTCCTTGACCAGTACCTCTCATATGAGGTCCAAAAAGCTTATACGGATCAATTGCTAAAGCATTTCTAAAGAACTATGAGTGTCAGAAAGTACAATCTTCAGTTTAATTCTGTGGCTAGGTATACTCCAAAAGTGGTAACCATTATGACCGATAGAATGCATCGGTATATGGACAGATGGATTGTACTATGGCGACCTTCAAAAGAGATATGGATATAGCCAGAACACAGGCTTTGTGCGTAGATAATGGAGGATCAGAGGCAACAGAAACTAGACCTATGGGACAGTTCATGACGTCCCAAGGAGAATTTAGGTCTTGGGTGTTTAACAGACCGCCTAGACCATTCTTTCCTTAATCTATAGTAAATGTTCCACCTCGATCCCAAGGGTTTACAGACAATTGGTTCGGCAAAAAAGTGGGATGTAGGATTCATGGGCAATGAGGTATCAAGTAGAGGACTGTAGAAAGAAGGAACCAACTGAAGTCTCCTCATCAGCCGTGTTAGTGCTACGGAAGTTATCATCTAGGTGAAGTGTCGGTTGGGGCCAAATGTTGTTATTGGTGTGGTATGTCGGGCCATAAAATGAGACTTCTCCTGATGTAGTTACAAGTATCGTATATGTAATGATTGACCCATAGAGCATATGTTATTTCATTAATTGCTGAAAATTCAAAATAAAAACAGAATTGCTAGTTATGTCACATGAAGCCTATATATCAGTTGGTGAATGTATTGTAGGTAAAAGAATATATCATAAGTGTATAGTAATTGTTTGTGGTCATGAGACACTGGATGATCTTATTGAGCTGGAAATAGTGGAATTTTGATGTTATAAAGGGATTGCGCCATAGTAGATTGCTGAACTATGAGGTTATATTGTCACTTTCCCCAAAGGAATGTTTTTGAATGGCCAGGGAAACGTGGAGGGCACCAAGAGGAGAATTTATTTCCCATTTTAAAGCAAAGAAAAGGATATTCTAAGGAATACATATGTCACTTAGTAAGAGTGAAAGATAATGATGTGACGCCACCAACTCTTTAATCAGTTCTGGTGGTAAATGAATTCCTTAATGTATGAGCTGGTGTTAAGGTGATGTCAGGTACGCAGCCCATTTTTATTTCTTCATATAGCATGGCCCTGTTAGAGTTACGGGAATTAAACGAGAAATTAAAATTCGTAATGAACAAGGGATTCATAGGACCTAGTACGACCCCTTGGGGTTCAACAGTGTTCACAGTATAAAAAAAAATAAAAATGGCACATTGAGAATGTGTGTTACTATCGACAACCGAATAAGATGAAAATTAAGAATACATGTCGTTTCCTCGGAGTTGATGACTTATTTGATCGGTTATAGGGTGCCAAATTCTTCTTAAAGATTGACTTAAGGTCAGGAGATCATCAAGTGAGGGTCAGAGAAAATAAAGATACCAAAAATAATAGAGGTATGGTCGTTATGAATTCGTAGTTTGGCCATTTGGGCTAACAAATACACCAGCTGCGTTGATGGGTTTGATAAATAGGGTGTTTTAGCCATCGCTAAGCGTATTCGTGATAATGTTTTAAGTGCTATACCAGATTACTCAAGATTACAAAAGGATCATGCTAATCATTTGTGACAGCTATTATGGACTCTTCGTGACCGTAAGATATATGTAAGTTCTTTAAATACAAGGTTGGTCATAATCCATATTGTCCCTAGGACACATTGTATAGAATGAGGAACTAAGGATTAATACACATAAAGGAAGTGGCCAAGGCTTACGACGCCTACAGAACTTCGTAGCTTCCTTGAGTTGACCAGTTATTATAGAAGAATTGTTAAAAAGGGCTTTCTTTCATCACCCATAACGAAGCTAATACACAAAGTAACTAAGTTTCAGCGAAATGATGTATGTGAGAAAAGTTCGCAAGAAATGAAAGATAAATTGGCTCCTACCCCTGTACTAGTACCTCCCAAAGGCACAAAAGAGTATGCAGTGTATTGCGATGTTTTAAAAGTTGGTGTGGGATGTGTATACATGCGGCATGACAATGTGAAAGCGTAAGCCTTACGACAATCGCATCCACATAAGAGGAATTATTCCATATATGATTGTGATTTCCCTCCCCAGAAGTGACAATTTGTTAAATCAGTTACGGGATTTGAAAAGCAAAAAAAAAAAATGAATGATGTTGATATACCCAAGACAGCATTACAAACTTGTATAAAAAAAAAAAACTTCAGGTGAAAGAATTATAATGTCAAATGTAGCTGAATTTTCATTGGCATCTCAGAGAAAGGAAAAAAAAAAAGAAGCAAAGTGTAAGTCATATTCTTAGTTCATTGAGAAAGAAAAATATGACGGCAAAGTTCGACGAACGTATTTGAGCAAACACAAGGGGGAGTACTTTAACGCCAATGTAGATTGTGTGTACTGGGTATAGACGAGTCAAGGAAAAGAATTTTGACAGAAGGACATCATTCACGGTATTTTATTCATTCGGAAGCAACCAAAATATACCATGGGTTCGCAGAGATGTCGTAGTAAGGTTACATGAAAAGCACATTGTAGAACTTGTAGCTCAATGTCCAAGCGGTCACTAATTAACAGTATGGCATTAAAATTCGGTATTTTTGATGCAATGTATTACCCTTCCTGTTTGGAAGTGGAACATGAATAACATGGATTTAATCACAGGATTACCTCGTACACTGCGAAGGTTAATTCCATATAGGTAATAGTTGACAGGCTTATGGAGTCAGCATATTTCCTACCCGTTAGGTCCACTGATACAGCTGAACATTCTGCAAAGTTATATGTTACAGAGATAGTACGATTACATGGGATTCCACTCACTATTATATCAAACAGGAGAGCTCACTTATTGCACAGTGTTGGAAGTCCTTTCAGTAAAGCATGGGTACACAGGTAGATGTAAGTATGGCTTGTCATCCTCAGGTGGATGGACAACAGAGCTTATTATATGAGCATTTACCGATATGCCACGAGTTTGTACATTGGACTTTAAAGGTAGTTGGGGTGAACATCTATTGTTGATTAAAATGGCTTACAATAAAAGTATCAAAAGGCACCTTACGAAGCTTTATGTGGAAGAAAATATAGATTATCAATTGGATGGGGCACAACTGATGGAACTTGCTTTGCTGGGGTCAGATTTTGTTCATCAAGCTATAGAGAAAGTGAAGGTGATATAACAGCAGCTACAAATGGTCCAAAGTCAATACAAATCATATGCTGATAGTAGAAGAAGGGAATTAAAGGGTGCCATAGGAGATTAGGTATTTTTGACAGTGTGACCAATGAAAAGGAAAGGAATAATGAGAATCGAAAAGAAAGGGAAGTGTCCAAAGATTTGGGCAAATTGTGTATCTGTTAGCACTAGCCCAAAAACTCTTCACAGTTCATTCAGTATCTTATATTCGATGATTTGATAGTGTGTAGGAGGTTATCTCGTATTGCTCCCAGTAGAGATATAAAAGTTACGAAAGACCTCACATGTGAAGAGGCGCTGCTTACTATGATAGATCGATTAGCGAAAGCAATAAGAAATAAAGGAGTAGCTTCCGTAAAGGCCACATTGGAGAATTTAGCACATAAAAGAAACTACGAGGGAATCCAAAGAAATAATGGAATCTAAAGTACTTGTAACTGTTGTACATGAAAGAAAAGTTCAAAATGCAGAATTAGAGTCATAATAAGTAAGTCTTTACAAGTGTTATATGTGTATACGATAATGTAAAGGATTCACCTCGACTTAAGTTGTTACATTGAGACAATATTACTAACATTCGAGGACGAATGTTTCTAATGGGGGAAGAATGTAACACCCCGTACCTTCCCATCCCTACTTAATGATGTTGAATAATGTTTGCTTGGGTGTCGAGAGATATAAGTATGTATTTGGTAATTCTAATGATGAGAAAATTGAAATTTGGCCACGTACATTCGATTAGACCTTCGTAATGTTTTGAAGGGGTATTGGACGATATGCAAGTGTTGGAAAAAGTGGCCGAAAAATTCAGCAAAGTACCAAGACTTGCGCCACTCCCTGTTTCAAAGGGTGTGGCGCAAGCCTCTGATTCAGAGGGGTGTCATTTCCTGCACCACAAGCTTGCTTTGCAGCTAGTGGCACAAGGCACAAAGATTGTGCCCTTCCGTGCCCGTTTCGCAACGCAATGCTACGTCGATTCTTTTATGGTTTCTTTTGGTTCCTTGGAGTTATTTAAGCATTGTTAAAGCTTCAAATACCTCAATACACTCCTACATACTTCTACATTATCAAACCATGAAACACATGTAGTTATCAAAAATGTTCAAGGAAGCCATGGACGACTAAAATTTCTATTTTTGCGATTGAGACGACGAATGAGAATCTCGTAAGAGAATATTGTCGTGACATTATGAAATTATTTAAACATGAGATATGTGGTGAATTATACATGAAATTTGGCGGGATAAGTTGAGATATGTTATTGGACCCAATTTAAAGCCCAAAATGAGCCAAAAAAAAAGGCCCAAAAGGGTCAAATGACCCATTCTTGTGTTTGACAAGTAAACACAACCTTTTTGACTAATTGGATGGATAGAGATGAGCATGAGGGCCTATATAAAGCCACCACAAATCAGATTTTTATTTCTTAAAACACACATGCCTTTTTGGAGATATTTCCAACATATTTCTCTCAAACTCTCAAACCCTAAGTCCTCTTCTTGGGCAAGAGCATCATCCTACAAGTATTGGTAAGTGTTTATTCTTGTGATTTAATATATTATGTACATGAGAGGTTATGTATATCATGGTGGTTATGGTGGCAAGGTGTTGAATAGTGAACTTTTGGCTTTTTGATAAAAGATGTGCATCCTTGTGAATTAAACTTGAAATATGACTTGTGGGTTTGATGAAAATGCATGGTATGGATGAAATACCAACATGTATGGTGTGATTATGTTATTAGACTTGTTATTTTCATATAAGTGTAAATTATGGGATTTTGGCCGATTTGTTGTTGTGAGATGTATTGAAGTAATTTGATGGCATAATTGTGATGTTGCGGTGATGGAGAAGTGTAAAGTATGAACTTGGTGTGACATGATCTTGGTTATCATGTATTGGTCAATGTATGGAATATTGTAGGATTATTGGGATAATAAATCCATAAATGATATATTGGTCAATGTTGGTCATGTTGTGGTGTTATTGATATGACCATGCCGAAAATGGTATTGTAGCGAAAGACATGACATTTTTAAAGCCAAACATGTGACTCATTGTTATTATATGTCATTGTAAGGTAATTGGTGGTTAATGTTGGTTCCGTATGTACTTGTGTTGTAGAGTGAAACATAAGGATGGGGCGGGACTATTGTATACACTTAAGATTGTAGAATCATATTGAGAATACAAGGTATGTAAGGTTACTCTGTCCGTATCTTTCTGCAGCAAATAGTAATCCCAGTGACATTATACTTATCCTATTGCAAAATGTCCCAAGGTATCCTATACCCGGTTATCAATTGTCATTAGCACATGTTTCCTACTCATTGATCAATGGTGAATCACATGTCTTATATTCATTGACTAATGTTCCAAAAGTCCAATAAGATTGTGTTCCAAAGTTCCAATAGTGGTTATACTCATGTCTCTTGTTCATGAATTAATGTCCAATGGTTCCAATGGTGTTATGATTCTAATAATGTTATGTTGCCAAGTTATTCACATGTCTCTCACTCATTGGTTAATGATCCAAAGTTTCATATAAAGTTCTGCCTATCATAGTATCAATCTCTAAAAAGTAATGAAAGAAGTAATGTACAAATGAATGTACCAATCTCTCGCAAGTAAAGATATCAATCTCAATGTAAAGAACAAAGTAATGCATATGTGGTCAATGATCAAGTATGGGTGGCAGCTTTGGGGGCAAGATGCCTAACTCAAGCCGATCCCGAGGTTGTTGGATCAGGGGGCAGTCCTGGGGGCATAAGCCTAGCTTGGACCGATCCTGACAGGGGGCAGCTCTAGGGGTAATAACCCAGCTCGAGCCGAACCTGAAATGTTGTATGGGTGGCAGCTCTAGAGGCACAAACCTAGCTCGAGCCGATCCCGATATACATATATATTGATTCATAGGGTGGCAGCTCTAGGGGCATAAGCCTAGCTCGAGCCGATCCCAACATAACGATATGTTATGTTAAAACCCACTGTTCAGTCGGGGCCCGGGTATCACAGGTCAAAGGCAAAGATGAATAATCATGGAAGCAAAGATACAAAGAATGTAATGAAAGCAACATACATGGTTTCCAAAGTACAGAATAGTGACTCATCTACATTGTGACTTATCTATATTGGTTATGCATTGAACTTGAGTTCTTGACATATTTTCATATCTTACAAGTTTCACATGGCCTTACATACTCAGTACATTCTTCGTACTGACCCCTCTTGGGGAATTTACCTTACTTGCTGCAGGCGCAGGTACTAGCAGATCTTTGGTGAGTTCCAGTTAGTTTGGGGCTCCTCCGAGTCACAGTCGTACATATATTTTAGTGTTGTACATGTTGTATAAAGCGGGGACTTGTCCCGACTTTTGGTTCATTTGGTCAATGCATTTGTTAGAGGCTTTTGTAGACGGATGCGGGTGTATAAATGTAAAAGGGATATGTCGTTCTTGACTTGATGGCCTCAACGGCCAAGTTTCACATATGTATATATATATATATATATATATCACATGTCCCATGAGTTCCTTTATTAACATTTTAAAGTCCTTACTTGGTAATGGTGTTTTCTTATGACATGCATATGAAAGAACAGAAGCAAAGCTTGGTTCTCTCGGGCCTTATCGGTTACGAGTGCCAATCACGCCTCGTTAGGATTCGGGGCGTGACAATTGTGAAAGATGGTTAATTTACGTTCTAATATTTATATTCCTTTTTTTGTATTTTCTCTTGATAAAACTTGGTTTTATATTCTATCACGATCCAAACCCCATCACGAGTGGCATCCACACTAACCCTCCAGTAGAAGAATCATCTAACCTAATTACTCAATACCAACACTTAATAAATATTAATAAACCAAAAAAATTCTATAATCAAACAATAATTCGAATAGTTCCAAAAATGAAGCAATGCGGAATAAGTCAAATGTCTAAACTTTCCCAGAAACTAAAGGTCATTGTACCAAAACATCTAAAACAAAATAATTTGTAGGTACAACCTGAAAAACTAGAATAACTAAACTATCTATATCCGAAACAAATGGACAAGAGCATAATATAAGATGACCCATGACTGCTCGGAAGATGAAGTTCACCCTTGAGTCAGAATCGGTCACTGTCTACAACTGAGGTATCGTCGTAGATGCTGAAATATGCTCTATACTCAACAAAAAGAAGAGCACAGGTAGTATCAGTACAAAGCCACTATGTACTGGTAGGGTCATAGGCCGACTCAAATCAATAAATTTGAACACATAACCAACAATTTGTAAACAAGAGCAACCATGTAACACTTAGCAATTATACCTTCACTTAGTCTTTCCTCAACAAATAATCAAGTTAACCAAAAAGCGTAGAACAAGTACGAATATGCAACCAAGTCAAAAACCATGACTCATAACAGATAACTCAACTTGTCACAATTACCCCTTTTAGTACACTTCAATAATATCGAATCAATTTAATTATATCAATAGCCCGGACCACTCATAGATCCAAATAACAATAACAATATAACTCGGTTCACTCAAGAAATCAAAACAGCAACCACAATATAACCCGATCCACTTATAGAACAAAAATAACAACCATAATATAACCCAATCCACTCATGGAACCATCAAACTCACCAATCCGTGTATACACATGATATGAATTTTATTGTCAAGCCCCGAGTTCCAATGAGGCGTGATTGGCACCCGTAGCCGGCATGGCCCGAGAGAACCAAGTTTTGCTTCTATTCGCTCATACGCATGTCATAGGCAACACCTCCATCACGTAAGAACATGAAAGGCGAATAACGGAAAAACATTGAACATGGGACATATATATATACATATGTGAAACTTGGCCGTTGAGGCCATCAAGTCAAGGACATCATATGCCACCTTACATTCATACACCCACAAGTCTACAAAACCCTCTAACATAGACATTTACCAACACCAACTGAAAGTCGGGACAAGTCACCGCTTTACGCAATATGTACAATACCAAAACATATGAACAACTGTGACTCGGAGAAGCCCCGAACTAACTGGAGCTCACCAATGATCCGCAACAACTAGCAACCTACTGTGGAGGCCTACTAGTACCTGCACCTGCAATAAGTAAGGTAAATTCCCTAGAAGGGGTCAGTACGAAGAAAGTACTGAGTATGTAAGGCTGTATCAGTACACAAGAACATTAATGAAAAATACATTACAAGAGAATGCCCAATTATGGATAAGCCATCAATCTATATATTTGGAACTGCGTGCATTACTTTCGATACTTACTTCATTTTTGTACCTCTTCTTACTTGCTTACCAGTCATTAGTTATATATTACCCGGGCCCAACTGATCAGTGGGAAAATAATATCGTCATGCAGGTGTTCATGTCACCCCATGGATACACCCATAATGTTGGGATAGTCATCATGAAGGTGTATTCTTTCACCCCATGGATATCGTCATAAAGGTGTTTATTACACCTCATGGATACACTCATAATATTAGGATCGTCATCATGAAGGTGTTTATTTCACCTCATGGATATAACTAATTATGTATTACTTCATTCTTTAACTATAAAAGTGATACATTATGTTGTAACATTTTTGGAACTTTAGAACAAGACTTTATGAACAAGAGACATGAGTATAATCACTATTGGAACATTGGGACATAACCTTATTGGCTTTTGGAACATTAGTCAATGAATGTGAGACATGTGATTCACAACCAATCAATGAGTAGGAAACATATGATAGCAACCATTAGAAGCCGGAAATAAGATACCTTAGCACATTTTGGACTAGGACTAGTGTAATTTCAATGTGAATATTATTTGCCGCAGAAAGATACGGACAGAGTAACCTTATATACCTTGTATTCTCAATACGACTATACAATCTTAGATGTGCACACAATAGTCCCGCTCCTTCTTTATGTGTCACTCTACAACATAAATATATAACGGAGTTTACATTAACCACCAACCACCTTACAATTGCATATAACGATAATGAGTTTCATGTTTGCCTTTAAACATGCCATTTCCCCCTTGACAAAACCATTGATAAAATTATCATGTCAATAATCCCACAATATTCCATACATTGACCAATACATGATAATCAATAACATTTCACTACAAAACTTCTCCTTTACACTTTCTCATCCGCACCATATCACAAATAATCCATCAATTTACCTTAATTCACCTCATAGCACATATCGGCCACAATCCCACAAATTACACTTATATGAAAATAACAAGTTTAATAACCTAATCACACCATACATGTTGATATTTCATTCATACCATTCACTTTCATCAAGACATCAAGTCCCCTTTCAAGTTCAAATTACAAAGATGGCACATCTTTCACCAAAAGCAAAAATACACTATTCACCACCTTGCCAACATAACCATCATGATATACATACCATCTTAATCATATAAGATATTAATCCATGAGATTAGGAACTTACCAAGGCTTGCAAAGTGATGATATTTACCAAAGAGTCCAAAGGAAATAGTTGCCTTAGGGTTTGGAAACTAGAGAAATGTTTGAGAAATATCTAGAAAGGCATGAGAGTGTTATGTGAATAAAATCTGATTTTTGCCTTTAAATACACTCTCAAGTCATCCTTAGCCATTCCTTGGCATTAAATGCAATGCTTACTTGGTCAATATTGGAAGAATGGGTCATTTTCCTTTTGGGCCTTTTATTTTGGCTCAATTGGGGCCTTAATTTGGGCCCAATTGCACATGTTAGCTTAGCTCACCAATTTAACATGTAATTTATAATATATCTCATGTTTAAATAATTCCATAATGTCACAACAATATTCGCTTACAAGAGTCATGTTCGTCGCCTCAATCGCAAAAATAGGAATTCTAGCCACCCATGGCTTACTTGAACTTAATTTGATAACTACTTGTGTTTCATGACTTGATCATGTAGGAGTATATAGGAGTGTATTGAAGTATTTGAAGCTTTAACAATGCTCAAAGAACTCCAAAGAACCAAAAGAAACCAAGAAAGAATCGTCGTTGAAATGCGTCACAAAACAAGCTCGGAAAGGCCCTAAGTATTGTGCCTTGCGCCACTGCTGCAAAGCAAGGTAGTGGCGCAAGAATTATGTGCCCTCTAAATCAGGTGGCTTGCGCCACACCCCCTGAAATAGGGAGTGGCGCAAATTTGGCCACTTTGCTGAAATTTTTCCTACTCTGTCTAATACTAGTATATCATCTAATGCCCCATCAAAACACTACAAAATACGTACTTAGTGACCTTAATCATCAAGTAAACATGACTCCAAGTTACCAAATAAGGTTAGAAATGTACGGGGTGTTACATTCTTTCCCCCTTAGAAACATTCGTCCTCGAATGTTAAAAACATCGTCTCATGTGCAACAAATGAATCTCTATATTAACGTACATATACATATACACATAATGCTCCTAGATACTTACTTGTTATTGCTACACATCCGTACTGTGAGCATTTTCTTTCATTTGAAATAAGTGGGGGGTATTTGGACTTCATCATTTCTTCAGCTTCCCATGTAATCTCCTCCACTTGTTGATTCCTCCAAAGGACTTTTACAGACGCTACATCTTTATTTCTCAACCTCTTTACCTGTCGATCTAGAATAGCAACAGGTATTTCTTCATAAGTGAGATCCTCTGTAACTTGGACATCTTCAATGGGAATGATACGAAATGGATCCCCTATGCATTTTCGAAGCATCGAAACATGAAACACTGGATGGACTGAGGAAAGTTCTTAGGGTAGTGCCAACTCATACGCAACTTTCCCAAATCTTCTGATAATTTCATATGGGCCTATATAGCATGGACTCAATTTCTCTTTCTTTCCAAATCTCATCACCCCTTTCATTGGCGACACCTTTAAGAATACCCAATCACCTATAGCAAATTCAAGCCCTCTTCTTCTAACATCGGCATATGACTTGTGTCGGCTTTGGGCCGTTTGTAGCCGTTGTTGGATTACCTTAACTTTCTCCATGGCTTGGTGAACAAGATCCGACCCAAGTAAAGCAGTTTCACCTGCTTCAAACCATCCAATCGGTGATCTACATTTTCTTCCATATAAAGCTTCATAAGGTGCCATTTTAATACTTGAATGATAGCCATTATTGTAAGCAAATTCAATAAGAGGTAGATGTTCATCCCAACTACCCTTAAAATCTAATGTGCAAGCCCGTGGCATATCTTCAAGTGTTTGAATAGTATGCTCTGCTTGTCCATCAGTCTGAGGATGGAAAGCCGTACTCAGATTCACTTGTGTACCCAAACTCTGCTGAAAAGATCTCCAAAAATGAGCAATAAACTGAGCTCCCCTGTCTGATATAATGGAGATCGGAATCCCATGTAACCGCACTATTTCTTTGACATACAATCTTGCATAATCCTCGGCTGTATAGGTGGTCTTGACTGGTAGAAAATGCGTTGATTTGGTAAGCCTGTCCACTATAACCCATATAGAATCAAATTTCCATAATGTATGAGGCAAACCTGTAATGAAGTCCATATTAATCATATCCCATTTCCAGACTGGAAGATTGATACATTGCATGTAACCTCCCGATTTCTGATGTTCTACTTTCAGTTGTTGACAGTTCGGGCATTGAGCGACAAATTCTGCAATATTTTTCTTCATATTTCCCCACCAATACACTTTTTTTAAATCATGATATATTTTAGTAGCACCCGAATGAATAAAATAGCGTGAATGATGCGCCCCTGTCATAATTCGTTTCCTCAGCTCATCTACAGTCGGTACACATAATCTCGCTTGGCATTGAAGTACCCCTTCTTGCGTAAGATCAAAGGCCACAGTTAGACCCTGTACATTCTCCTTTAGCTGCAATAACATAGAATTTGCAAACTGCTTCTCTTTCACTTCAGCTATTAAGGAAGACTCCGTTGCATACTGCACAATAACCCCTTCATCTGGAGATTCAATAAGGGAAACTCCCAAGCTGGCTAATTGATGTAAATCTTTGATTATCTCTTGCTTTACAGTCAATTGGCCATTAGTTCTTTCTACTGTCTTGCGACTCAATGCACCAGCTACTACATTTGCTTTGCCTGGATGGTAAAGAATATCAATATCATAGTCTTTTAAGAGCTCTAACCACCTTCGTTGCCTCAGATTGAGTTCTTTCTGCTTAAAGATATATTGCAAACTTTTGTGATCAATGTAGATATCAACATGAACTCCATACAAATAATGACGCCATATCTTTAAAGCAAAAACCACCGCTGCTAATTCAAGATCATGTGTGGGATAATTTTTCTCATGTGGCCGCAACTGTCGTGAGGCATATGCTATAACATTACCGTGTTGCATCAATACACATCCTAGGCCAACCCCAAAAGTATCACAATACACTGCATAACCTTCGGTACCTTCAGGAAGCACTAAAACTGGTGTGGAGGTTAATTTATCTTTCAACTTTTGGAAGCTTTGCTCACATATCATTCCATTGAAATTTTACTGCCTTATGTGTAAGCTTTGTTAACGGTGCAGAAATGGAGGAAAAGCCTTCCACAAATCTTCGGTAATAAGCTGCCAGTCCAAGAAAACTACGAATCTCTGTGGGTATTGTAGGTCTTGGCCAATTTTTCACTGCTTCAATCTTCTGTGTATCAACCTGTATCCCTTCATCTGACACAATGTGACCCAAGAATGCAACTGATTTTAACCAAAACTCACATTTGGAGAACTTGGCATACAACTTACGCTCATGGAGAATCTGCAACACTTATCGTAAGTGATTAGCATGGTCCTCTGGTGATCTTGAATAAACCAGGATGTCATCTATAAATACCGTGACGAATATGTCTAGAAATGGCTTAAACACCCTATTCATCAAATCCATGAACACAGCCGGTGCATTTGTTAGTCCAAATGACATAACTAAAAATTCATAATGGCCATACTATGTTCGAAAAGCTGTCTTGGGTACATCTTCTTCTCTAACCCTGACTTGATGGTAACCCGACCTCAAGTCGATCTTTGAAAAACACTTGGCACCCTGTAACTGATCAAACAAATCATCAATTCGAGGGAGGGGATATTTGTTCTTGATTGTTATCTTATTCAATTGCCGATAGTTGATGCACATTCTCAAGGTGTCATCTTTCTTTCGCACAAATAATACCGGTGCACCCCATGGGGACATACTAGGCCTGATGAAGCCCTTGTCCAGCAAATCTTTCAACTGCTCCTTCAATTCACGCAGTTCTGCTGGGGCCATTCGATATGGAGGAATAGAAATAGGCTGAGTGCCTAGAATCACATCAATGCCAAATTCTACTTCCCGTTCTGGGGGTAAGCCTAGAAGATCCTCTGGAAATACATCTAGAAATTCATTGACCACTGGAACCAACTGCGGAGTTAGTGGTTCCACATCATTATCTTTCACTCGTACTAAGTAACATATATATCCCTTGGCAATCATTTTCCTTGCTTTTAAATAGGAAATAAATTTTCCTCGGGGTGCCCCTACATTACCCTACCATTCAAGAACATTTTCTTGTGGAAAACAAAATTGCATCTTCTTGGCCCGGCAATCTACCGTGGCATAACAAAAAGCTAACCAATCTATTCCCATGATCACATCAAAATCCACCATGTCTAGTTCGATAAGGTCGGCCAATGTATCATGACCGCACACAGTTACCACACAGTTACGATATACTCTTTTTGCAATAATACATTCACCGACTGGTGTAGATACTTCAATTGATTTATTTAATAATTCTGGTACCTTTGCAAATTTTGCGGCAATCAATAGAGTAACATAGGACAATGTGGAACCTGGGTCAATCAGTGCATATACATTGTATGAAAATATGGATAATGTACCTGTGACGACATCAGGAGAAGCCTCTGAATTCTGTTGGTCTACTAAAGCATAAGTGCAATTCTGGACCCCACTAGTACTGGCTGCTCCTCTGGCACCTCTACCACGACCGACAGACTGCACACCTCGGCCTAGAGAAGGAACCAAAGATGATGATGCAACAGTCGATCCCGCAGGTCGCGCCACACCACCCAAGCCTCTTCGCGGGCAGTCTCTCATCAAGTGCCCCGCCATACCATACCAATAACATACATTCATTGTCACGACCCGAAATTCCATTCGAGCCAGACTGGCACTCAAAGTCGATATGGCCCGAGAGAACCAATCTTTGCTCATGAACCTTCGTATGCATATCCTCGTACGAATCTTATTATACCTCATGCACCTATGCGGAAGACATGGATATGAAAACATATGTCATAAACATATATATATAAAACTTGGCCGTTGGGGCCATTACGTCAAAATGGACATTCGTCTCTTACATCCATATACCCACATATGTCTACAAAAGCCTCTACCAGATGTATCAACAAGATAAACTTAAAGTCGGGACAAGTCCCCGCTTTATACAATATCAAAACAAATATACAACTATGACCCAGAAAGCTCCGAACCAATTGGAGCTCACCAAAACTCTGTAAATGATCCACAGTCTACTGAGGTGGTCTACTAATGCCTGTACCTGCAACATGTAAGGTAAGTTGCCCCGAGGGGGTCAGTACAAAGAATGTACTGAGTATGTAAGGCTCATAAGAAATAGCATCATACATAAGAATGTCAATAGAATAAAATATGAGAGAATAGTCAATGTGGATAAACCATCATTTTATATAATATCTTTTATAACTACTCTCCTTCAAGGGAAATTACCTCCACTCAAGAAACTTGCCTCCAATAGATTCTTCTATACCCAAGAGATTCTTTCTTACTACTATGTTCATTACCACTATTGTTCATCTACTTGGTTAGTAGGTTGTAAAAAAAATAATATTCATCCACTCTAGTGGTGGGGTAACAATATAACATACATCTACTCTATTGGGGGGAGGGGGTTAATAATACAACATACATCCACTCTATTGGTGGTTTAACCTACATCCACTCTCATGGTGGGTTAGCATACATCCACTCTCATGGTGGGTTAGCATACATCCACTCTTTGGTGGGTTAACGTACATCCACTCTCTTAGTGGGTTAACATACATCCACTCTCATGGTGGGTTAACATACATCCACTCTCATGGTGGGAGAACATATATCCACTCTATGGTGGGAGAACATACATCCACTCTATGGTGGGAGAACATACATCCACTCTATCATGGGAGAACATACATGGGAGAGATTGATATATCAACTTATGAGAGATTAATACATTAAGGATCATGATAGTATATAATATCGGGCGTCCACCTTTGGTGGGTTATTAATGACAAGGATCATGATAGTATATAATATCGGGCTTCCACCTTTTGGTGGGTTATTAATGACAAAATATAATATGGGGATTATTCCATATTGAAATTATGCCCTCTAGAGTGTGATCCATACTCACTGAAACGTATAGTAACCATGCGCATTACTTCTTTACAATCTTATACCCTTTACTAGGTTATGAGAATGACACGTTAAGGATCATGACATTAAAGCACACACTTATATACACATCTCACTTCACTCCTTTACTTCATGAGATTGACATCCTCACTTATGAGGAATAATCATACCAACTTGCACATCACCTCTCTTATTACTCTTATGGAATTGGTACTTTTATTTATGAAAGATTGGTACAAGGATAATCATCATACTATAGGACTTTGGAACATGACATGATTGGAAAATGCTTTTCAAGAATAAATAGATTCTCTTACAACTTACTCTCTTTGAGATAGTTCTTTTAGAACTTACAACGTTATGACATCTTTGGAACTTCAATCAATGAACAAGAGATAAATGAACCATAAGTCATCTAAGAATAGGTCACATATGAATAACAATATACGTCACCCTGAATTGATGTACTTCAAGCCTCTCGGAATTGAAACAAGTCCAATGTCAATGTGAACAACATGTTGCAGAAGGATATGGAAAAAGGAACCTTACATACCTTGTATTCTCAATACGAATATACAATCTTAGACGTGCATACAATAGTCCCGCTCCTTCCTTATGTTTCACTCTACAACACAAGTACAAAACGGAACCAACATTAACAACCAATTACCTTACAATGGCATACAATAACCATAAGTCACATGTTTGGCTTTAATATGTCACTTCCCCCTTGACTATACCATTTATGAAATTATTGTACCAATAATCCCACAATATTCCATGCATTTACCAACACATGATAACCAATAGCATGTCACACCAATTTCATATTTTACACTTCTCCATCACCACTACATCACCATTATTCCATCAAATTACTTCAATACACTTCACAACAACAAATCGGCTAAAATCCCATAACTTATACTTATAGAAAAATAAAAAGTTTAGGACCATAATCACACCTTACATGTTGTTATTTTATCCATACCACAGTCTTTCATCAAACCCACAAGTCATATTTCAAGTTACAATTCCATGGATAACACATCTTTTAGCATAAACACAAAGTGCCATATTCAACACGTCCAAGAATAACCAACATGATCTACATACTCTCCCATGCATATAATATATTAATCCATAAGAATAATCACTTACCTAGGCTTGTAAGATGATGATCTTGCTCCAAAGATGGCTTAGGGTTTGAAGAGCCCAAAAGGGTTTTCTAGAATTCTCAAGAAAAAGATAGAAAAGCATGTGTGTCTTTGTGTATTAAAAATCTGATTTTTGGAACCTTTTATAGAACTTTGAAGTCATACTTATCCACTCTTGGAATTTAATGCAAGGTTTGGCTTGGTCAATGGAAGAATGGGTCATTTGACCCATTCTTGGCCCATGTTTTCTTCTTTATTTTGGGCTCTTTTTGAGCCCAATTCACTTAACCCAATAAAACAAATAATTTCTTATGTTTAATTCATTTAATATGCGTTATGACAATATTCCCACTCACGGAATTTATATTCGTAGCCTCAATCCCAAAAACAAGCGATTCTAGCCATGTATGGCTCATTTTGACCATAAGGGTAAAATCGTCATTTTGACGCCGAATTCGTTCAAGTGTAATTTTATTATACCAATATAATACTCCAATAATTTCATGTATATTATCATGGTTGTAGAAGAAATGTGGAAAAAATCGGCTTGGTACGTCCCCGGGCACCCTTAGGATTTAAGAAAATTCCCAATTTTTGAAAAGTGGAAAAACCATCCTGGCATGCCCTTGGGCGCGCCATCTTGCTGCCTCTGGGCTAAAAATTTTGTCCGAGAGCGTCCTGGCACGCCCTCTGGCACGCCCACTTCAATTTTTTTAAAATTTTGGTTTCTTCGACTTTTCTTCCCGGATTTGGTTAGATACTTCAAGTCTTATTCTTTACCTTACTTCTTACCTTTAATATACCTTATTTGGAGGTCCTCTCAGCCTCATTTTGAACCCCACAAATGCTCCACGAAAATCACAAAATACTTCCTACGAAGGGCTAATCACATGTACGAGGCCAAATTTCAATTTTTCTCATCACTAACATTACAAATTACTTACTCATGGCATCTCGACACCTAAGTAACCATTATTCAACGTCGTCACATAGGGTTGGGAGTATACGGGGTGTTACATCCTCCCCCCCCCCCTAGAAACATTCATCCTCGAATGTTAACGTTGTCGCTTCAATTACAACAAATGCATCTCTATATTAGCATATGTACGCATAAACACTTAAGGCTCATGGATATTTACTTGGTATAGGTCTACTTACACACTTTGAACTTTTTCTTCCATTTGAAACAATATGGGTACGTCGATTTCATCATTTTTGTTTTCTCAACTTCTCATGCAATCTCTTCGACTTGGTGATTTCTCCAAAGAACTCTTACAAAATTTACGTCTTTACTTATTAGCCTTTTCACTTGTCGGTCTAGAATAACAATAGGTATTTCAATGCGAACAATATGAAATGAAACTCTTATGCAACTCCGGCAAATTTCACATCTTTTCTTTCCAAATCCCCTTACCCTTTTTATTGGTGACGCTTTTAGGAGTACTTAATCACAAACATCTACTATGCCATTTCGATATAAGTCTTTAACTCTAATAAATTTACCAACAGGTGGAGATAGTTTAATCGACTTAACTATTGACCCCGGTGTCTCATTAGCTTTTATAGTAATCAATGAAGTGATATACGATAGGGTATATGTTTTATTTGCAAATATGGATAATATACCTAGATCCAGATTCTCCTGGGGACACCATAGACTGCTCCATAGGTCTCTCCCATTTTGATGGCCCTTCCTCAGCTTTCTGTGTCCTCTTTTTTTGCCTTTGATCCTTCATTTTCTGCGCAAAGGCCTTTATTCTAGCCATGTCCATATCTCGATTTAAGGCAGCAATAGTGCAGTCTCGTACCAAATAAGGCTACAATCTGTCCACATATCGATGGACTCTATCTTCCATGGTGGCTACTACATTTGGAGCATATCTAGCCGAGGAATTAAACTGCAAACTGTATTCTCTCACACTTATATTTCCTTGACGCAAATGTAGAAATTGGTCTGCACGTGCCTCCCGAATCTCATATGGGAGGTAATGATCAAGGAATGCCATTTTAAATTCTTCCCAATCAGCTGGGAGTGCATCAATACCCCTTGATCTTTTCCAGTCCTCATACCATAAGATAGCCTCGCCCTTCAGTCTATAAGTTGCTAGCTCAACCATTTCCACACCTGTTACGTGCATCACCTCTAGTGCTCTTTGAACTTGGTCCATGAAATCCTGTGGATCTGCTTTCTGATCGGACCCTGTGAATATGGGAGGGTCTAATTTTAGAAAGTCCTGTGTACGCCGACTAGCTGCTCTAGCCGCGTCATCTTCATTTACCCTTGGACCAGTTCGTCCTTGTGCTTGTACAGCCACTAACTGAGTTAACATATGTACTACATTTCTTAGGTCCTGATCTGTGGCAGTCATAGGTGGTTCTGCAGGTACTTCTCTACCTCTTGGCTCTTCTGGAGCTGGAAAAGTAGCAGAAGACCACGATGCAATTTCAGCGTCAGCTCCACCTTGACTAGCTTGGTCAGGTGGTAATCTACTCATTCCTTCTCCAGCAGGCATATCTACCTGCTTACCTTTACCTCTACCTCTTCTCGTGATTGTCATTTTACTATACCAAAGAAAAACAATTACCATGGTCAAACACAATTCAACTTACAACACTGGCTCTATTGCACGATCTAGAAGTGAAGAAAAGAAACCACATCCTAACTATCCCATAGCCTCCTACTTATAAATGTGGTACACAACACATCGATAAGTAAGACTCTACGCAGACACGGCTTTGTAGACACCCTTAGAACGACGTGCTCTGATACCACTTTTGTCATGACCCAAAATCCCATTCGAGCCGGACTGGCACCCGAAGCCGATATAGCCCGAGAGAATTAATCTTTGCGCATGAACCTTCGTATGCATTTCCTCGTATGAATCTTATTATACCTCATGCAACTATGCGGAAGACATGGATATGAAAACACATGCCATAAACATATATATATAAAACTTGGCCGTTGGGGCCATTACGTCAAAACAGACATTCGTATATTACATCCATATACCCACATATGTCTACAAAAGCCTCTACCAGATGTATTAACAAGATAAATTTAAAGTCAGGACAAGTCCCCGCTTTATACAATATCAAAACAAATATACAACTATGACCCAGAAAGCTCCGAACCAATTGGAGCTCACCAAAACTCTGTAAATGATCCACAGTCTACTGAGGTGGTCTACTAATGCCTGTACCTGCAACATGTAAGGTAAGTTCCCCCGAGGGGGTCAGTACGAAGAATGTACTGAGTATGTAAGGCTCATAAGAAATAGCATCATACATGAGAATGTCAATAGAATAAAATATGAGAGAATAGTCAATGTGGATAAACCATCATTTTATATAATATCTTTTATAACTACTCTCCTTCAAGGGAAATTACCTTCACTCAAGAAACTTGCCTCCAATAGATTCTTCTATACCCAAGAGATTCTTTCTTACTTCTATGTTCATTACCACTATTGTTCATCTACTTGGTTAGTAGGTTGTAAAAAAAATAACATTCATCCACATACATCCACTCTAGTGGTGGGGTAACAATATAACATACATCTACTCTATTGGCGGGGTTAATAATATAACGTACATCCACTCTAGTAACGTACATCCACTCTATTAATGTACATCCACTTTATTAACGTACATCCACTCTATTGGTGGTTTAACCTACATCCACTCTCATGGTGGGTTAGCATACATCCACTCTTTGGTGGGTTAACGTACATCCACTCTTTTGGTGGGTTAACATACATCCACTCTCATGGTGGGTTAACATACATCCACTCTCATGGTGGGAGAACATACATCCACTCTATGGTGGGAGAACATACATCCACTCTATCGTGGGAGAACATACATCCACTCTATGGTGGGAGAACATACATGGGAGAGATTGATATATCAACTTATGAGAGATTTATACATTAAGGATAATGATAGTATATCATATCGGGCCTCCACCTTTGGTGGGTTATTCTAAATGACATAACATAATATGGGGATTATTCCATATTGAACTTATACCCTCTAGAATGTGATCCATACTCACTGAAACATATAGTAACCATGCACAATACTTCTTTACAATATTATACCCTTTACTAGGTTATGAGAATGACACGTTAAGGATCATGACATTAAAGCACACACTTATATACACATCTCACTTCACTCCTTTACTTCATGAGATTGACATATTCACTTATGAGGCATAATCATACCAACTTGCACATCACCTCTCTTATTACTCTTATGGGATTGGTACTTTTATTTATGAAAGATTGGTACAAGGATAATCATCATACTATAGGACTTTGGAACATGACATGATTGGAAAATGCTTTTCAAGAATAAATAGATTCTCTTACATCTTACTCTCTTTGAGATAGTTCTTTTAGAACTTACAACGTTATGACATCTTTGGAACTTCAATCAATGAACAAGAGATAAATGAACCATAAGTCATCTAAGAATAGGTCACATATGAATAACAATATACGTCACCCTGAATTGATATACTTCAAGCCTCTCGAAATTGAAACAAGTCCAATGTCAATGTGAACAACATGTTGCAGAAGGATATGGAAAAAGGAACCTTACATACCTTGTATTCTCAATACGAATATACAATCTTAGACGTGCATACAATAGTCCCGCTCCTTCCTTATGTTTCACTCTATAACACAAGTACATAACGGAACCAACATTAACCACCAATTACCTTACAATGGCATACAATAATCATAAGTCACATGTTTGGCTTTAACATGTCATTTCCCCCTTGACTATACCATTTATGAAATTATTGTACCAATAATCCCACAATATTCCATACATTGACCAACACATGATAACCAATAGCATGTCACACCAATTTCATATTTTACACTTCTCCATCACCACTACATCACCATTATTCCATCAAATTACTTCAATACACTTCACAACAACAAATCGGCCCCATAATTTATACTAATAGAAAAATAACAAGTTTAGGACCATAATCACACCATACATGTTGTTATTTTATCCATACCATGCTCTTTCATCAAACCCACAAGTCATATTTCAAGTTACAATTCCATGGATAACACATCTTTTAGCATAAACACAAAGTGCCATATTCAACACGTCCAAGCATAACCAACATGATCTACATACTATCCCATGCATATAATATATTAATACATAAGAATAATCACTTACCTAGGCTTGGAAGATGATGATCTTGCTCCAAAGATGGCTTAGGGTTTGAAGAGCCCAAAGGGGTTTTCTAGAATTCTCAAGAAAAAGATAGAAAAGCATGTGTGTCTTTGTGTGTCAAAAATCTGATTTTTGGCCCCTTTTATAGAACTTTGAAGTCATACTTATCCACTCTTGGAATTTAATGCAAGGTTTGGTTTGGTCAATGGAAGAATGGGTCATCTTGGCCCATGTTTTCTTCTTCATTTTGGGCTCTTTTTGAGCCCAATTCACTTAACCCAATAAAACCAATAATTTCTCATGTTTAATTCATTTCATATGCGTTATGACAATATTCCCACTCACGAAATGTATATTCGTAGCCTCAATCCCAAAAACAAGCGATTCTAGCCACGTATGACTCATTTTGACCATAAGGGTAAAATCATCATTTTGATGCCGAATTCGTTCACGAGTAATTTTATCATACCAATATAATACTACAACAATTTCATGTATATTCTCATGGTTTTAGAAGAAACGTGGCAAAAATCGGCTTGGTACGTCCCCGGGCACCCTTAGGACTTAAGAAAATTGCGCGCCAGCTTGCTGCCTCTAGGCTAAAAATTTTGTCCCAGATCATCCTGGCACTCCCTCTGGCATGCCCCACTCCAATTTTTTTTAAATTTTGGTTTCTTCGACTTTTCTTCGCGGATTTGGTTAGATACTTCAAGTCCTATTCTTTACATTACTTCTTACCTTTAATATACCTTGTTTGGAGGTTATCTTAGCCTCATTTTGAACCCCACAAATTCTCCACGAAAATCACAAAATACTTCCTACGAAGGGCTAATCACATGTACAAGGCCAAATTTCAATTTATCTCATCACTAACATTACAAATTACTTACTCATGGCATCTCGAAACCTAAGTAACCATTATTCAACGTCGTCACATAGGTTTGGGAGTATACAGGGTGTTACATTCATCCCCCACGGACATTCTCCTGAATGACATCGTCTACAATACTGACACAACGGGCGAAAAGATCCCGCTGTCTGTGAACCACGGCCTCCACTGCTTTGTCCGGACTGATTAAAACCCCCGAACCCTCAAAAGTGAGAGGAAGTGCCTGCCGTGGAATGAGAAAATGAAGGCCTAGGTGGTCTATTATAACTCCGAGGCCTGAACTCTACTTTTGACGCCATAGACTGTCCCATAGATCTAGCCCTCTTGGACGACCCTTCTTCAAACCCTTGTGTTCTTCTTCGTTGCCTCTGATCTTCCATTTTCTGTGCAAAGGCCTATATTCTAGCTATATCCATATCCCGATTTAGGGCAGCAATTGTGCAGTCTTGTACCAATATGGCTCCAATCTGTCCACATATCGATGTACTCTGTCTGTCATTGTGGACACCACATTTGGAGCGTATCGAGCCAAGAAATTAAATTGCAGACTGTATTGCCTGACACTCAAATTCCCTTAACGGAGATTTAAGAATTGATCCGCACGAGCCTCCCGGATCTCATAAGGAAGGTAATGATCCAGAAATGCCACCTTAAATTCATCCCACGTAGGTGGGTTTGCACCAATCCCACGAGCTTTCTTCCAATCCTCATACCATAATATAGCCTCACCCTTCAATCGATATGCCGCCAGCTCCACCGTTTCTACACCCAACGCATGCATCACCTCCAGAGCCCTTTGGATTTGATTTATAAAATCTTGGGGATCTTCATTCGGATACGATCTAGTGAATGTGGGAGGATCTAATTTCAAGAAGTCCTATGTTCTGCGACTAGCTGCTCTCGCTGCACTGTCATCACCTGTCATTGGGCCACCTTGTCCCTGAACCTGTGCAGCAACTATTCGAGTCAACATTTGGACTGCATCCTTTAAGTCCTGATCAGTAGTAGTATTGACTGGTGGATCTACAGGTGCTCCCCTCCTACTCGACTCTTATGGAACAGAGGGAGTGGAGGAAGCTCGTGACACAAATTCATACTCAGTATCGCCTTGATTAACTTGATTAGGTGGTGGTATACTGGTTCCTTCTCCAGTAATTCTATCTATCCGCTTACTTTTTCCTCGACCTGTTCTTGTCATCGGCATTTTCTATAATATACAAGAACAACAACATCTATAGTCAGAAATAATCCCACCTATAACTTCGGCTCTAATGCACGATCTAGGAATGAAGAGAAGAAACAACATCCTAAATTTCCCGTAGCCTCCTACTTATAAATGTGGTGCACAACACATCGATAAGTAAGACTCTACTCAGACACGGCTTTGTAGACACCCTTAGAACGACCTGCTCTGATACCACTTTTGTCAAGCCCCGAGTTCCAACAAGGCGTGATTGACACCCGTATCCGGCATGGCCCAAGAGAACCAAGCTTTGCTTCTATTCATTCATACGCATGTCATAGGCAACACCTCCATCACGTAAGAACATGAAAGGCGAATAACGGAAAAACATAGAACATGGGACATATATATATACATATGTAAAACTTGGTTGTTGAGGCCATCAAGTCAAGGACGTCATATGCCACCTTACATTCATACACCCACACGCGTCTATAAAAGCCTCTAACATAGATATTTACCAACACCAACTGAAAGTCAGGACAAGTCCCCGCTTTACGCAACATGTACAATACCAAAACATATGAACAACTGTGACTCGGAGAAGCCCCGAACTAACTGGAGCTCACCAATGATCCGCAACAACTGGCAACCTACTGTGGAGGCCTACTAATACCTGCGCCTGCAGTAAGTAAGGTAAATTCCCTAGAAGGGGTCAGTACGAAGAAAGTACTGAGTATGTAAGGTTGTATCAGTACATAAGAACTTTAAGGAAAAATACATTACAAGAGAATGCCCAATTATGGATAAATTGCGTGCATTACTTTTGATACTTACTTTATTTTTGTACCTCTTCTTACTTGCTTATTTCATTTTTGTACCTCTTCTTAATTGCTTGCCAGTCATTAGTTATATATTGCCCGGGCCCAGCTGATCAGTGGGAAAATAATATCGTCATGCAGGTGTTCATGGATACACCCATAATGTTGGGATAGTCATCATGAAGGTGTGTTCTTTCACCCCATGGATATCGTCATGAAGGTGTTTATTACACCTCATGGATACACTCATAATATTAGGATCGTCATCATGAAGGTGTTTATTTCACCTCATGGATATAACTAATTATGTATTACTTCATTCTTTAACTATAAGAGTGATACATTATGTTGTAACATTTTTGGAACTTTAGAACAAGACTTTATGAACAAGAGACATGAGTATAATCACTATTGGAACATTGGGACATAACCTTATTGGCTTTTGGAACATTAGTCAATGAACGTGAGACATGTGATTCACAACCAATCAATGAGTAGGAAACATATGATAGCGACCATTGGAAGCCGGAAATAAGATACCTTAGCATATTTCGGACTAGGACTAGTGTAATGTCAATGTGAATACTATTTGCCGCAGAAAGATACGGACATAGTAACCTTACATACCTTGTATTCTCAATACGACTATACAATCTTAGATGTGCACACAATAGTCCCGCTCCTTCTTTATGTGTCACTCTACAACACAAATACATAACGGAGTTTACATTAACCACCAACCACCTTACAATTCCATATAACGATAATGAGTTTCATGTTTGCCTTTAAACATGCCATTTCCCCCTTGATAAAACCATTGATAAAATTATCATATCAATAATCCCACAATATTCCATACATTGAACAATACATGATAATCAATAACATTTCACTACAAAACTTCTCTTTTAGACTTTCTCATCCGCACCATATCACAAATAATCCATCAATTTACCTTAATTCACCTCATAGCACATATCGGACAAAATCTCACAAATTACACTTATATGAAAATAACAAGTTTAATAACCTAATCACACCACACATGTTGATATTTCATTCATACTATTCACTTTCATCAAGACATTAAGTCTCCTTTCAAGTTCAAATCACAAAGATGGCACATCTTTCACCAAAAGCAAAAATACACTATTCACCACCTTGCCAACATAACCATCATGATATACATACCATCTTAAGCATATAAGATATTAATCCATGAGATTAGGCACTTACCAAGGCTTGCAAAGTGATGATATTTACCAAAGAGTCCAAAGGAAATAGTTGCCTTAGGGTTTGGAAACTAGAGAAATGGAGAAATATCTAGAAAGGCATGAGAGTGTTATGTGAATAAAATCTGATTTTTGCCTTTAAATACACTCTCAAGTCATACTTAGCCATTCCTTGGCATTAAATGCAATGCTTACTTGGTCAATATTGGAAGAATGGGTCATTTCCCTTTTGGGCATTTTATTTTGGCTCATTTTAGGCCTTAATTTGGGCCCAATTGCAAATGTTAGCTTAGCCAACCAATTTAACATGTAATTAATCATATATCTCATGTTTAAATAATTCCATAATGTCACAACAATATTCACTTACAAGAGTCATGTTCGTCGCCTCAATCGCAAAAATAGGAATTCTAGCCACCCATGGCTTACTTGAACTTAATTTGATAACTACTTGTGTTTCATGACTTGATCATGTAGGAGTATATAGGAGTGTATTGAAGTATTTGAAGCTTTAAAAATGCTCAAAGAACTCCAAAGAACCAAAAGAAACCAAGAAAGAATCGTCGTTGAAATGCGTCACAAAACAAGCTCGGAAAGGCCCCAAGTATTGTGCCTTGCGCCACTGCTGCAAAGCAAGGTAGTGGCGCAAGAATTATGTGCCCTCTGAATCAGTTGGCTTGCGCCACACCCCCTGAAATAGGGAGTGGCTCAAGTTTGGCCACTTTGCTGAAATTTTTCCTACTCCGTCTAATACTAGTATATCATCCAATGCCCCATCAAAACACTACAAAATACGTACTTAGTGACCTTAATCATCAAGTAAACATGACTCCAAGTTACCAAATAAGGTTAGAAATGTACGGGGTGTTACATTTATAAATGCCCACTAGCCATTATCTGCAGAGGACGAGCTTAGTCCATGTACCAATAACCCAGACATCTAGTGTCTGTCACCCTTATCCCAAACCAATGTTATACCACCCTTATTCCAATGTCCCCACCCTTATACTCCATAATATCCACCAATTTCATGATGATAAACTTTACCAATTCATCTCACAATATCAACCCATGTCATAACATGTTCAATCACAATATGAGATAATTAAATCACACTTGCACTTTAAAATAAGGTTTTTTACACAATCTCATTTCAGGTGATCAAACAACTTATAAATTTATCCAACAAGTTAACATTCAACAACATGCATTGCAATAAGTAGACAAACAGGTAGTTAAATGATGATCATTTCCTTATTCTAGGGTTTTCTACCTTCATTCTACTTTAATTCTATCAAATCCATGTTTGTAAGAGCAAATTCTAACCATGTAATCTAAACCCATCCACCCTTAACCAAAACCCAAGAATTATACCTTGTTTTTACTACTTTACACTAGGAAATCAATCTAGGTCAAGTTAATTCCTCCATCATAATCAAAACCTAATGATTCTAAGGAGTAATCATCAAAAAACTAGTTAAATAGGTGGATTAACTTACCTCAACGAAGGAACTTGGGTGGAAACTGATGATTTTTACCCTAAATCACCCTCTCTTGGTCTTGAATGAATTTGGAATAAAAAATACATTTTAAGTTTAAACACTGCATTTAACTGCGCGTAGCCCGCTATAGCAGCCCAATTCTCGATATAGCAGTCTCGCTTTAGTGGGATCTGCCCGTTATGGCGGTAGTGACGAACTTTAACTTCCACTATAGCTGGAGTATTCCCGTGATAGCTAGCCCGTGGCAGCGACCTGCCTCCCTCTATAGTGGCCTAGGTAAGGCAGAAAGTCCGACAGTTCTTGATTTTTGTCAATTTTGCAACACACTTCCAGATTTTGACATCCCAAACTAACCCTTTTACGGGAAACATTATATCCAGAGTTCTACTAACCCGAATTCACTTCCAAATGTTGCTACGAACTCCTTAACCTCTTAGCTATCATAGTATGTTCTGAAATTACAAAATCAACTATATATCCATTATCGAATTTATCTAGACCACAACACACTCGGAATTCGTCCAAGACTAGCTGTTATGAACCAAACCCATCGTGAGTGGCACCTATACTATCCCTCAAGTGGGAGAACCAATTAACCCAAATAGCCATTCATTCAACTTAACAAATTTTAAAAGAAACTAGAAATTCCATTAATAAAACCAATATCATCAAAATATTCTAACAATGATACCAACTGCGAAAATGTATGAATGTCTAAAATACCCCCAAGAACTGAAATTCATTATAGTAAAAGCAACTAACAATGTCAACAATGGGTTCAACCCAGAAACAATGTGAAAAGTATTCAAGTCCGGAACAAGTGGACAAGAACTAAAGAGAGATGACTCATGGTTGCCCGAAAGATGTAGCTCACCCTTGAGTCGATGCGCATCACGGTCTAAAGTTGAGATCTCGATATAGTCACTGGAAGATGCTTTGCACTCAACAAAAAAAGAGTACAGGTAGTATCAGTACAAAGCCACTATATACTGGTAGGGTCATCGTCCAACCCAAAATAATAAATGTGAACAAATAAATATAACCTTGTAAACAAGTACAACCATAAACACTTAACAATTACCTTTTACCTCAATTATATTTTCACTTATCCTTTCACAACAACACCAAATGAAAATAGACAAGAATAAGTCAATGTAGGCAATTCATCAAGTTAAAACCATGACTAGCAATAATAGACCAAATCAACAAAACTATGACTAACAACAATAAGCCAAGTCAACAAACCATGACTAGCAATAATAAGTTTGGCATTGCCTCAGTCACTCTATAAATATACATCAATAGAAATTTTACCTTTCAATTATGCCAATAGCTCGGACCATACGAGGATCTAATATAACAACATTAAGGTCAATCTATTCACTCAAGAAATCCAATATATCAATAACAACAAAACCTGGTCCACTCAAGGTACCATTAAACTCACCAATACTGTGTATACACATGCTAAGGATCTTATGGTTGCTCACTAGCCATGACCTTTATGGGATGAGTTCAGTCCATGTACCAACATCCTAGACATCTAGTCTCTGCCACCCTTATTACAACATCCTCACCCTTATACTCCCTGAGTTTCACCAATTCTGTGATGATAACCTTTACCGATTCATCTCACAATAACAACTGATATCATCTCAAGTACAATCACAAATGAGAATAACACAATCACACTTGTACAACTAACAAGTCCTTAATACAACCACATTAGATATTATTATACACTTAAGATATCATTCAACAATTAGATCTCTTAAACATACATTGTAACAGGTACACAAAGAGATAGTTAATATGCACACATAAACTAAATTGAGTTTTTAACTACATTTAACTATCACCTACCTCAAACGAACTTGAGTCTTGCCCTTTCTTGTAATTTCAATTTGGTTTCGGTCTAGAAAGAATAATACAACACATATTTCAACAAATGGCCTAGTAAAATCAAGGATTATACCCTAATTCCAAATCCTCAAGGCCAAAGTCATGATCACCCTCATTCTAGGGTTTTTCTACCATTATTCCACCTTAATTCTACCAATTTCATGTTTATAAGGATGAATTATAAGCATGAAGCCTTAGTTGGTCTATTTTTAATTAAAAAAAACCAAGGGTTTTACCCCAAAATCACCAAATTACACCAGAATTTCCATCAAGGTCAAGTCCAATCCTTTCTCATACACAAAAACTTGTGATTCTAAGGTTAATTCTTTGAAAAACTAGTTACAAGGATAGAATTACTTACCTCAATGAAGGAATTGGGTGGCAAAACAATGAAAATTGCCCTCTCCAGGCCTTGAACATATTTGGAATGAAAAATATATTTTTGGGCTATTTTCTATGCTAAACAACACTTATCCCGCTATAACGGGAGAATTTTCATTATAGCGACATTGCTATAGCGGGATTCACCCGCTATGACGAGATTGACCGACCCGGACTTCAGCTATATCGGGAATATTCCTGCTATAGCAGGCTAGTAGGAGCGGCCTGACTCCCGCTATAATGGCCTAGGTAGAGGCAGAAAGTTTGACTACCCCAAAATTTTGCCCATTCCACAAAAACTTCCAGATATTGATATCCCAAACTATCCCCTTTACCTCAAATACGATATCCGGAGTTCTACTAACCCAAATTCACTTCCTAAAGTTTCTATGGATTCCTTATCATCTTACCTATCACAAAATAACCTCAAATCACTTAACCATTAACTAATCCATTCCCGAATTATCCTAGACCATACTACACTTGGATTTCATCCAAGACTAGACTAGCCTGAATTTTCTAATACTTTATTCGGGGAGAATCTTAATCCGAATTTTGGCACGCTAGACTTTACTATAATGACAGAAAGGATCGTTACACTAGTCTAGCCTAAAATTTCTTACACTTCATCTGGAGAGAATCTTAACCCAAATTTTGGTACGGTAGACTATACCTTAATAATGGAAAGGGTCTTCACATATTCTCTCCTTTCCCCCTCTTATTAAGTAGTCCATTCTCTTAATTCAAGG
Organism: Capsicum rhomboideum; assembly: GCA_031232105.1. Taxonomy (NCBI): domain Eukaryota; kingdom Viridiplantae; phylum Streptophyta; class Magnoliopsida; order Solanales; family Solanaceae; genus Capsicum; species Capsicum rhomboideum. The sequence goes on along the minus strand of CP124717.1, from coordinate 48,892,322 downwards.
GAAGAAAGGTATCAAATAAATTAAAATTATATTTTTTGTACATTCTTCCCAAGTTCTCACATATTGCAATAGATAAATTCAAATGATGAAATTTTATTTTGTTTTCGAGTTATAAATTTCAAGAGTCAAACTCTATTTTTCTAACTTTAACCTATCCTTTTTTTAAGTTTATTATTTTTTACAATTTTACCTCATGGGGGTGTTTTTGTATACTTCTTAGAATTCAAATATGTCAAGGTATAAAACTTGAATCATGTTTGTAATTATGATTATTTTTAAAATTTAAGGCCTCTCAACAACATTTTGTCTTAAGTTCCCTGACGTTCAGATCTTAAAGGCGTCGCTTTAAAGCAAGTCTTCTAGGTTCTTAAAAAGGATTTATTTTGGTTTTGTAAATCAGAATTTACCTATGAGTTGGTCTTTAATTAAAGTGTAGCATTATGAAAACTCTTTCAGAAATTCAACAAGTTTACCAATGATTTGGGAAAAATCGAACATAAAACTCGACTTTGATTTTTGCCATTTCTATTTTTTTTCTCATTTTTTACTGATTTACATGAGTAAATCATCAATTTCTTTGTTATTCCACTAGCTATTAGATAATTTGAAAACTTTCGCTTCGTTATTACTTTTTTCTTTTGTCATAGACCAGAAGTTGGAAACATAGTTTTTTTCATTCTTTTCTTATGAGGTCATGTATAACAACCTTAATCACACAAGACTGAGTTAGGCCTACCTCCATCCCTTGAGGAGTCATACAAGGAAAAAACTCTACATAAGATTTTGAAGCAGAGCCTTCTAGTAATAGGGCATAGGGACCGTATGATGATTGGTTTAGATAGTGCGGCCAACCTACTTTCAGCACCTGTAGGGATTAGTGTATAAGGTAATCGAGGAGCCAGTATTGAAGTTTGAATCGATGCCTAATTTACCCTATGTCGGCTAGGCCAGGAATGGAAAATAAGATGTTGCTTAAACTTTCTAGCGGTGAAATCTCATCATGGTTGCAACTCAACTTTATTAATCTCATCGATCCATAAGGCGTAGGACCATGTATTCAAATAGAAACATCAATCTTTCATCTAAAGTTGCAAATCTATCCTCGACTTCTTCTCGGGTAAGATTTTCACGACCCAAACGGTCATGAGTGGCACCCACTATAACTATATGATGGGAGAACCATCTAAACCAACCCTTAGCTAGTTACCCAAGAACTCATATTAACCTTCTTTCTAACAAATTCACCATACAAGAACACTAAATATCCAAACCAAGATCTAAAACAACCAGAATACAAAAAAAAAAAAAAAAAGAATTGTCATTGTCCATAACAAAGGAGATGAACAAATTAAGATGATTCAATGGCTACCCGAATATGGTACTCACCCTTGAATCGAAGCTGGAGATACGAACTAAAGTCGAGGTCTCATCTCAAATGCTAGAACACACTCTACACTCAAAAAAAAAAAGAGTACAGGTAGTATCACTACAACAACTACGTACTGGTAGGCATCTTCAACCTACTTAACCTGTAACAACCATAGTTGTGAATTCCACCTCCGTATGTGTTTTTATTATTTTTCCCTTCCCTATAGTTTATAATTGATATATGTGAGTCTTGGGATGGGTTGAGATGTTCTCCGATGCATTCAAGAGTGAATTGGGAGAGTTTGAGACTATTTGAGGCTTTAAAAGCCATTAGTTTGACTTCGGGCAATATTTTGAGTTTCGAGCGTCGGATGGAGATTCAGACAGTTCTATTAGATTCAAAATGTCAATTTTGGGTTAGTGGAGGGATTCATTTGGGTTTGGAACCTTTATTTTGCATTTCGATCCTTATTTCGAAAACTAGTTAAAATATGCTTTTAAGGATCCCAGGGGCTAATTATTGTAAATAATCTCTTTTCAAAAATCTGATGGTGTCATTGAGCCCAGAATATTGAAAAAAGTCTAGTAGCATATATGGTTTATTTTTGTGGGGTCCCAAAAGAATTTCGAGGGTCCGTTTAGAGACATTTTAAACATGCAAAATATGCAACTTTGTTGTATCTGGTACAAGGGAAAAGCCTTTTTCGCGTTCACGATGTTGACACCCAATTTTGACCTCCCGATATTCCTCACGGGATTCTATTTTATCAAAAATATTAATGTTGAATTTTTAATTACTATTTTTTTTGTATCAAATAAGTTCTGACATTTCGTATTCATGATTTTAAAAATATGCAATTTATTTCTAGCATTTAATTTTTATTCTTCTTATCAAATATACAATTTACTAATTTAAACATAATATTTTACATAATTTTATAAATATTTATTAAATTATTTCCACAAATGTGCATACTCATAATTCCAAACACATAGTCTATTACTATTGCTATTATTATTATTATTATTATTATTATTATTATTATTATTATTATTATTATTATTATTATTAAAGCATTTCTTAAAATTTGTAGTAATAATTTATAGGAGCCTAATTTATTTCAAGCTATTATTATCGTCGATTTCAAATAATATATTATGACATCGATTTATTTTGTTAGTATTTTATTATACATTTACTAAGTTATTATGGTATTTACAAAATAACAGCCTAATTAAAATCAATTCCCTCAATTTATTTAATTTCTAGCCACTTGTACTCAATTAATGTCAATTTAGCCTAAGTTGAGCTTAATCTGGCCCAATTTTAAATCCCAATTCAACTTCAATAAAACTCAATTTAAATAACCCAATTTTTGACCCCTTTTACAATTTCAAATCCCAACCATTGATCAAGATTGATCCAACGGCTGAGATTAACTCTCCACTTTCTTTCCTTTTTAACCAAATAACACCCCCAAACCTTAAACCTAATTCATTTTCCTCCAAACACAGTCGCCACACCCCCATACTCCCCAACCTCTCTCTCTCTCCCTGATCTCCCTCTCACCACCACTGCTCCGGCGAACCCTACATCGACACCACCATCGCCGGCACACACTACCCAACGGCGCTGCCTCCTCCATCTCTCTCTCACCCTTTCTCTCTCCCCGGCTCTCACCATTTCTGGTGAGAGCATCACCAGTGAACCACCACACTCCACCACGCATTATCATCTCCTCCATATCCTTCTCCCTTTTCCGCCACCACCGGTCGGTGACTCACATCCACCAGTGTCGCCCCTCTCTTCCTTATCTCTCTTCCCTTTACCCGATCTCCTCTTCTCCTCGCCAGTCAACACTTTTCTCCGTCAAACCTACTGTCTTCACTCATCACCGCCCGACAGACCACAGCGAAGTACCACCCGACATCATCTTCAAACGAAAGTCGAAGACTCGATGGGAATTTGCCAATCCAAGGCAAAATTCGCAGGAGGTGTATAGGGGTTTAAATTCATGGTCCTTTTGTTGAGTCTACAACAAATTCGTCTCCGGTATGACTTTACATAACTCATTACATGTTTAATCAGTTTGAATTTATGTTCGTTGACTTGACCGATTCTCAGATTCGAAATTCATGCATCATGGTTGTTAATTTTGGCTTGATTCTTATGAATTTATGTTTATTTACATCTTTGGATTGACATATGTGAAAACCCCTAATTTTCATGACCTTTCTTTAAATTTAATTTCTAAACTATTATTATGCGGTTGTAGATTATGACTCATTTCTTTTGCTTTACTTGAAAGTTTTTCCTCATGAGTATTATTTCAAAATACATAGCAAGTTTTAACTTGTCTATTTCGGTACTTGTACGTGTTCCCTCACCCGATTTGATTCTAGAATGATCGCTTGCTATTGTGAATAGATCTTACTCATACGGTTAGGGATGTCCACTCCCTTTTATTGATTTTTTTCCCCTTAATTGGAGCATGACTGATTTTCACTACTAACTATAGCATATTTTGATTAGAATTAATGGGTTATTATGTGGTTAATGCATCTAGTATATTTTCTTTCCTTTGTTACAAATTGTGACAGCTCCCGCATTAGTTTTTATGGTAAATTTCAATGTCCTGATTAATGTTCGTCCCTCCCCTTAATTTAAATATTATTTTTTTACTCCCTTGTTTATGGAAAATGAAGATTTTTCTTACACTAATTTGATTTAGTCTTTTAGTTTAAGGAAAATGAATTCTTTCAATTGATTGACTAATTATTCTTCTTGCCTTTTAATAAACTGCATAACAACAACTCCCTACTATATAAACAAGCTTCCTCCCTCATTATAGGACAGGTTTTTTACTCCTACTTTCCAGACAAAAGAAAAGAAAGAAAACTCTTTACTTATATATTGCCCATCGGCTTTGGCTTTTGGCTTCTAAAGGATTCTTCGGGGTTCATCTCATTAGTTCTGCCTACTATTACGTGCTGCTTAAATCTTCTTATTATTATCTATTTATTCCTTAACTGGTAAGTCCCCTGTCGATGCAACTTTCAATATTGATATGGTAGTTTTATGTAACCTATGGAGCATGCCTACATATTTAGTGTTAGAATAATGTCTTGTTTCCTCCATGTATTTGTTTCTCCTTGGTTGCTGCATATTTTGGTGCATTTGTCTTCGGTTTTGTATTTAACAGGTTTTGTTAGAAAATAATTTCTTGGAATTTGAAGAGTTGCCTGGGAGTTTTGAGGATTGCCTAGTTCATTCGTTTAAAATTCTTTTACTTCCTAGTCATTTTTTTTTTGGATATGTAATAAACTTTGTATAAACGCTATATATATATAATGAAATTATGGGGAATGCTCATGGGGGCGGGTGATTCTGTGATTTAATTATTTTATCACTTAGGTAAAATATTTTAGGATTGCTAATTATTTTTCAGCAAGTTAATTAATCAATTTATCACCTAGAAATCATGTTTAGGATTATTTATTGACCTTCAACACGTTAAAATTAATTGTTTTTGCATGTTAATTAATTTTCCGCATGTTTAATTAATTTCCGACGTGTTGTAACTAATTTTCAGTATTCTATTTATTTTCAACATGTTTTATTCATTTTTAACTTATTAAAACTGAATTTTCAGCACTTTTGATTAATTTCCTGTAAAGTTAATTAATTTCCACTATTTTGAATTAATTTTCAGCACTTCAAACTACTTTCAGCATCTTAGATTAATTTTCATCAATTTTTAATAATTTCCAATAAGCTCTAAAACAATTTCTGGCAATTTTTTTAATAATTTCCAGCAATCTTTTAATAAATTTCAGCATTTTTTAATTAATCTCCAGCAATTTTTAATTAATTTCCAGCAATTTTCAATAATTTCCAGCAAGCTCTAAAATAATTTCTGGCAATTTTTTTTATAATTTTGTCACGACCCAATATTTGAGTCATGATGGCGCCTATCGTAACCCACCGATAGACAATCCAAACCCTAGCCCGGAGCGACAAGCGACGGGCTAACGGGCGAAAACTCAGAAGAACAGAGATAAAGTGGAAGTAACCCTACTAATAAACATGCTAGAAACATAAAAACAGAATCAATATATATATACATACATACTAAGACTGAGAAGCAAGAGGATAGTAGATAAAATCAAGAACCCCTCCCAAGACCTGTTGAGGTCGATACAAGAGCCATTACTAGACATACCCAAAATACAAGACAGAAACCAAACATGAATAACAAGTACTACAGTCTCGAGAGCAAAAGACTATACAGTAGAGATAGAGTAGGATCTGCCTCGAACGTCAGCAAGCTCACCCTTCTCCGGAGTCAGTGCTAAGAAAGGAGGAACACGTCACTGCTGTCGACTGGTGCCCGGATCTGCATTGGGGAAAAAGATGAAGAAGTGTAGTATGAGTACCGGGCAATGGTTACTCAGTAGGCATCATCGTTCGACTGAGCTCAATGCAATATAAGTAAGCTAAAATGCGAGAGTGCATGCTATGTCCGGGGTATAAATAATATGTACATAAGTAACTGCCTAGGGGTATAGATATGCTCGGGAGATAAATAAATGTGATACCGAATAATTAGTAAATAAATGCTTAAGTAAACACACAAGTCAAACATAACCTATCTGGGCCCCCATAAACCCGATAGGCACACGGAAGAAAACAATAACCCAGCCTGGCCCCCATAAATCGAAGGGACACACAAGAATAGTAAAATGTATAGTCACCAGTGTCTCAAAGCTGTATCAGTATCCAGTAACCATAATAACCAACAAGAGTGCACCGGGCTTGAACCGACACCAATGGATAATAACAAGAGGCCAGATGTCGGAATCGAACTGGACACAGTGGGTAATAACAATAGGCCACATATATATCATATCTATCAGAATCGAATCGGAACTCAGAGAGCAATAGTATCATAATCTCGGTACGCAGTACCAGAACTCATAGTGTACCACAATCCGGGGCCGGAATCGAACCGGAACACCCAATAGTCAATAATCAACCATCATACCTGAGTTAGTAGTCGGACTCGAACCGGAAATTATCATAGCCATTAACTAGAACAAAGCCAAGTGTCACATCATAACCAATAAATGGGGAAAACATGTTAGTCCCATGCCGAAGCCGATGTATAGGTAAAGGAGCTAACCCATCATCTGTTACAAGGTAAGTCCCTGGGTCCTCCTAGGTCCATAGTCTACTATCATGCAATTTCTAAGTCAGTTCGGGTATCTAGAGTAGCTTAGGGCAAGGTGGGTCCCAATTCTAAGCCAAGTCCAGCAAATCCCAATCAAGTACGGTGCTATCAGGGACTAAAATGCTAAACAGGCCAATCGTGTATAATCGAGGTGACTCAATCCCGTCACAACCCTAACAGGTCATATAGGGCTTTTCTAAGCCCATAGATGTCAAAGCCCTGACAAGTCGACAAAAAGGGTAACGGGCCCCACTAGCGGGTCCCGAAAACCAAGTCTAGTTATACCTGTCTAAGTCTGAGCTAAGTCCGCCTAAGCTTGGACTATGGTCCAACAACAACATTCCCCAACCAGCAATCAACACAACAATACTATCCGACCCCAAATAGGTCATCTGTGGTGTACCTTGAGGATAGCGGGCCTGGAATGTATCCGAATAGCCCTATCTGGCCTAGAAGGCCTAAATCACAGCAAACCACCACCACCAAGTTTATAATACCAGCCCACAATACCAGAACAATAGCATACATATATCACACATAAGCCCAATCTAAGTGTAAAGGAAACCTAGCCTACCTGGATGCAGTCGCACGCCTGCTAAAGCCAGCTAAAAGGAGTGTTCCCCTTTCGAGAGGCCTCAAACTGCTGCCACGATACCAAAATAGTAAACTAAATGTCAAAACATGACCATTGATACCCATATTGCACTAGTTCGAAAAATGCTCGAACGGTCCATGTGGGGCCCGCTTGCGATATCGTAAAATTGAAACCGTCACAACGTCCCAAATAACTCAGTGACCAATAGTCACAACTATCACCGTTAAATCCGAGCTCAATATATGCCTCAAATAGCAACAACAATACCAACGTATAGGAAAACTACCGTAAATACAATAAAACTTACCAAAATAACGACGATTACACGTCCACAAACACTTTTCCACTAGAACCCGAATTTGAATAACTTGATGTAGATGATTAATTTTTCTTCCACTGGTCTAATAAAGCATCAAAATATTTTTAATGAAAAACCTACTCTAAATGGCAGAGGCATATACACATCAACGTTATATGAATAACAAGTTGTAATACATTAATATACTTACTAACTATGTTTGTTACACCTAGGTAGTGTGTAAATGTGACATGTGGCCACTTAAGTGTCTTTAAGACCATTGTTGTGTACTTTCTTAAGTCACACGTGGATTAGAGACTTCCACCATAAATTATTGTCACATTACTATATACTCGGGTGTTGCATAGGTTCGTGGTAAAATAAATAAAACATTTTGAATATACCATAATTAATAGGAAATTATTTCGAACAAAACCTCTATAAAATAAAAATATTATTTTAACATATTTAGATTTACTATCTCCGCTTAAAATATTAATAGATTATAAAACTATTATAAATTAGTATAGATATATCATAACTAGAGAATTTTATAAATTTCAAAAACATTTTCGAAAGTTAATTAACTATATCCTTTTACCAAATTCTAATTTAATTTAAATATTTTACAACGTGCCCGGTCTAAATAATATTCTCAAATGAACTGTCCGAAAACCGAACTGCCGGTCCCAGCAAGTCATAAATAACTTGGGGCAGTTATAGAAAAGCTCTAAACACCGAGAATGCATGAAAACGCGAAAAATGACCGGGAAGGTCATTACAAATTTTCAGCAATCTTTTAATAAATTTCAGCATTTTTTAATTAATCTCCATCGATTTTTAATTAATTTCTAGCAATTTTTAATAATTTCCAACAAGCTCTAAAACAATTTCTGGCAATTTTTTTTTATAATTTCCAGCAAGCTTTTAATGAATTTCAGCATTTTTTAATTAACCTCCAGCATTTTTTAACAATTTTCAGCAGCTTTTAATTAATTTTTCAGCACTTTGAAATTATCTCTAGCATGGTCAATTAATTTCCAGCACGAAATTAATCTTTCAGTATTTAAAACTAAGCTGCAACATTTTTTTTTTATAACTAATTTCCTGCAACTTAAATTTATTTCTAGCATTCTAATTTAATGTCTATCATATTAATTCAGTCTTTCGGCATCCTGATTAATACGCATCGCTTAGAAGTCATGCCTATAAGTTCTAATTATACAACGTGAATAATTATTTTTAAGCATGTTAATCACTTAATTACTTTAATTATTCAAGAGGCTTCTATAAAACCATTATATGCTACTTGTTTGTCTAATGTGTTTTGTCTGACACGAACCCCGAGTCTAATTAGGCAGTCTAGGCTTCTTCTTGTCTAGAACTAAATCCCAAATAGTAAGTCCAACGCCTCTTGGACATTAAGTCGGGACGGGTAGGCATTTTAGGAAACGTTAGTTTTATCGCTTTCTTTAGAACGCAATTAAGATTAATAACCAAAATAGGTGGGCGGGTAGAACATTCGGACATGATGGGAGTTGTACCGAGCAGAATTCGATAATGCAATATACGACATTGTCACCCGTTAATAAGTCGGGCGCTGATCCGAATAAGATAAAATTAAACCTTGTCCAAATCTTTTTTCAAAAAACTTTGATTATATTTTACTCTTTGCATGTCCCTTTTGCTTTGGGGTAGTCTAGGTTTACTTTCTAAATAAAATTTTCTTTTTTATATAAAATTGTGTCTCTTCTATCTTTTTGCTTATCTGATTTATCTTTACGCATTTTATCACTTAGATAGTTGCTAAAAATTAAGCTGTATATTTTAACACTTAGTTATTAAGTTAATAAAAATAATTGACTTTTGTTTATCACATAAGATCCCCCACGTAATATATGAGTTCGATCGAGACCCGCATTTGTGGACCTCGAAAGGTGCGTAACACCTTCCTTTCGAGGTAACCTGAACCCTTACCCGAATTTCTGGTGACGTAAACTAATTAAAATAAGTTCGCAATTTAGTCTAGAATGGTTCCCTAACACACCTTAATTCGTTAGGTGGCGACTCTTCACTCTTAAATCATTCAAAAAAGAGTTGTCACGTCGAATCCCACTTTTCGCGAGAAAAATGAGGCGCGATAGCATGACGACTCTGTTGGGGATACTTAGGTTCTAACCATTACGAGTTTATGTATTATGTGGGATTTTCGTTTTCGTTATTTTGAGTTTTTTCAACTTTTTCTGACTATAAATGTTAATTTTTTTACTGCATCATCAGTTTTCTTAAATAATTATTTTGGCATCTCTAATTTATTTTTAGAAAGCATGTTAATCCTCTTCTCTTTCCCTATCTCGTTTGTCTTTTCATGTCCCTTCACTCTCCTTTTCCCTTTTTAATTGCTTACTTGTTATTTTTGTCTCCCTCGTGTTCCTTTAGTTATGTATTTGTTAAGTTTTATTATTTATTTTTATATGTATTGATCAACATGTTACTGCTTTCTACTATGTGTTATGTGTTACTGCTTTATATACAAATGAAATTTCGCTCATATTTTTCTCCACTTGGAACCTCTTTTTTTTATTTTTAAGAATGGTTGTGTGGTTGCACAGACGTTCGTATTCTAAAAACATCTTATGGGAAATGTCTCGTGAATCGGTCGATCAGCAGTGCGTCGACAGTCATGAGCTTTCCCACTCTCAAGTTGTCCGCTTGAGAGAACCGTGTCAAAAATCACTCTTGTTCCTAGATCCCGCCTGTCTCTTCCTTTACTAAGGAATAGGCATCTTAAAGCCTAGATACTTTGCTAAGAAAACTATGCCCTAAGTTCTAAAGGATCTCACAATCCCGAAAAGAACGCCCTCATAATTTATGTGCATTTTGAGAGATAAATCTAAATGTTGTCATTTGCTCTTTGGGGGTAGGGTAGGCTAACCTTTTTGTTCTCCAGGTTCAATGGCACCACCTACATCATATCCAAGGTTCATTATGGTTTAGTGCATGCCAAGGCAGATGGATTCGAGGTGGCTAAACTTGGGTTTAGAAGGACAAGTCGTAGTGAGAAAGGTATTGGGGAGCTTGCCATCTCTTATGGATGTCACCCCGTGCAGGGAACTTATTGAGGCTGCTACTGCATTTTAAGATGAAAAAAGGTCTGTGTTCAGGTTCGACGACGTTGAGATGACCCCACTTCTTGAGGAAATCAGAGGATATGTCGAAGATATGAATTTGTTACCAAAAAGAGATAGCCTAAAGATGAGGTCATTATTTCAAAAAGTGTCACCTTAGAAGAGGTTCGAGACAAGATAGGGCTTCAAGGTAGTATGATGGTGTCATATGCGATGAAATCCATGATTCCAGGAAGTCATCTGTTTGATAAATTTGGACACCTTCATAGTCGGCAAGCGTATGAAGCAGAGAGTCCTGATCCTAAGTCATGGGAAAGTAAGAGGGTTTTTACATTTATCGTCTACTTCTTAGGAATGGTGGTCTTCCAAAATGGGGCGGACGAAGTCATACACACCCACTTAATTACGGTGGCCGATGCTTTGCGTAATGGGATTAACAAGGGACCGTGCATGATTGTACCTATGATCCTAGCTGACATTTATCGGGCCTTGGGTTGTTGCAAAAATGGGGCCAGACGATTTGAAGGATGTAATTTGTTGTTGCAGTTATGGTTGACCGAACACCTTCAAAAGGTGCATGGGTTGAAAACAATGCGTACACCAACTGGGACTGATAATATTGTTGCACATCAATTGCGAGTTACCATGGGGGTCGTGAGAATCAAGCCACCAAATGAGGTAGAAAAGTGGGGACAGATGTTGAGCGCTTTAACTGAAGATTCTGTTCAATGGATGTTTGACTGGTTTCCAAGTACAAACTTTGTGATATACAATCAGCATCAAGTCTACTTGATTTTGATGGGATTTCATGGCCTTCAACCATATGCTCCTGTAAGAGTAATGAGGCAAGCAGGCAGGAAACAAATAATACCAAAGGTGACCAACATGGATGAACATCGAGTGGATTATCAAAATGACAGAATTCCGCATGCTACTGATATTGCCAAAACTTGGGGCAAGAAGACATTTTTGGACCAGAAGAGTATCGAATCGGACAGATATCAAGAAAGTTATGTAGTAGGTTATATTGAATGGTTGCACGCTGACTTGAAAAATAATGTGACTTTGAGCATTAAAAGGGGCAAACAGGTTAATGACAAAGAAGCTGAGGCGCAAGTCCTATACCGCAAGTTTAAGAAAAAGGCTTTGGAATCTGAGACACGACATCGCCAATTGCATGATTATAATGCAAAGGAGATAGCAGAAATGGGCAAAGAGCTAGAATTTTGGAGGCAACGCACTCTAAGTGTAGAAGAAAAAGTGCAAGAACTTCGTGAGGAGTTTGATCGACACGGCAAAGAATGTCTTAGCATGGGAAACCTGGGAGGAACGCTGGCACTATCATATCTCCTGACCGGCTGCCATCGCTTTGACAAAGCTTTAGATGACTACAAAAAAGAAGAAAAAGAAGAAGATATTTTCAGAATTTAGTTTATTTCTTTAATATTTCTTTGTATTTTCAATTTTTGAGACAATTTAGTTTAATGAATTTTCAATTTTGTTGGGGTTTATTTTATGAGCAAATGACATTATTTTAAGACATATTTATCTATCAAACAATGATAGGCCCACCTCTAGCTCAAAAGAGGCACCCAATATAGGAAACATCGTACAGTGTGCCTAATGTGTGCTGTTTTTATTATTCTCCTTGTGCCACTAACGCACTAATTTTGGATCTTGTTGTTTGTTTGTTTTTTCCCCTTTCCCAAAGGTTGATTTGTACACTCTGGCCTATCACACGCGGTCAAAAGGGGCTCCTCCTCCTCTTCCTCCTCCTACAAGTTTGAAAGAGACAATGGGAGATAACAACAATGCTACAGATAAAAGCACAGAAGGAGAAAATGTCATGGGACAAAATGAAATTATCCTAAGAATGGGACAACAGATTCTCAAATTGCAAGGAGAATTAGCGTAAGTGCGCAACTTGGCCAATCTTTCTGTTACCCTTAACACCCCTCTCAAACCACAAGTTAACAGTCATACTGGTACAAAATCTCAAACCTCTACCCCAAGCCATCAATTGCCCTCAGCTCAAAATATCCAAAACCTTCCTTCTCCTCAAAAATATCCAAAACCTTCCTCCTTCTCAAAACATCCAAAACCTTTCTCCTCCCCAAAACATCCAAAACCTCTCTCTTCCTCAAAATACCCATAATACTCCAAATCCCATATATCCTACTCAGCATGTCCAAAATACTAAATATCCCACTTACCTACATATGCTCTTCACTAACGTATCCTACAACCAAGCATCTGGTAGCCACTCTTTGAACCCCATCTATGTCGAAACAACCCCATTCACCTAACCTCAGTATGTACCTGATCCTTCAGAAAAGGACCCCATGATGCAATCTGTGGTTGAGAGGCTGAAGCAACTTGAGGGAAACAAAGGGTCAAGGGGGCGTAGTTATGAGAATTTATGTGTACACCCTGATGTGGAGTTACCGAAGGGGTACAAACCTCCAAAGTTTGAATTGTATAATGGGACTGGAGATCCCAAGGCGTATTTGCGCATGCATTATGATAAGTTGTACAGAGTCGGGAGAGACGAGAGGATAAGAATGAAAATGTTCATGAGAAGTCTCACTGGAGAAGACTTAACATGGTATATTGAACAGGATGCAAGGAAATGGAAAGGATGGATCGATATGGCGTCAGATTTTATGGAACGGTTCGGGTTCAACATTGACAACGCTCCCAACTGGTTCTATATGCAGACTTTGAAGAAAAATCCCAATGAGTCATTCAAGGACTACGTTATAAGATGGAAGTTTGAGGCCGCAAGAGCTCGACCCCCGATCGAAGAATCTCAAATGAAGGAGTATTTTATTCGCGCTCAGGAGCCACAATATCTTGAGAAAATGATAACTGTCGTGGATAAAAGTTTTGCTGAAATCATCAAGGTAGGTGAAATACTTGAGGAGGGTCTTAAGAATGGAAGCATCATCAATCTTGAAGCTTTACAGGCTGCCAACAAGGCTTTGCAGTCTGGGGGAATTGCTGAAAACAAGAAGAAAAAAGAGGTAGGTACAGTAATGGTAGCCCAGCCTTCAAAAAGTATGCTCAACTACCAAACTCCTATTACAACTCCACCTCCCTATCCACAATCTCCAATGCCATACCCAATATCTCCTTACCAAATGCAAACCCCAATGCCAAATCAGATCCCACTATACCAAACACAAACCCCATAGCCACTACATCCACAATTCTAAAGCCCTGCTTACCCCATGTATAATGCCCAACCCGCTCATGCCCAAACATCCCAGCCTCCTCCCCAACAAAATCAAAGACCCAGAGCTAATTTCCAGAAAAAATAATACACTCAGTCGAACCTATGGCCCAACTGTACGAGAGACTTAAGAAAGCAGGCTACGTCACGCCCATTGCTGCTGGACGTGAGAATAATCAAGCTCAGTATTTTGATCCGACCAAGGTTTGGTCGTACAATTCTGGGATGAAGGGTCACACCATAGAAGCGTGTTATACCTTGAAGGATAAAATTCAGATGTTGATCGACACTAAGGCCTTTCAGTTGAAAGATCTGATGCCAAATGTCACCAATAATCCACTGCCAGATCATCAAGTAAATACGGTGGATGTCGATGAATTGGTAGACCTTAAAAACTCAATCTGGTTCGTTGAGAAGGCGAATGGTACACCCATCAGTACATCAAAACGGGCACCATTCGAGGTTGAGATAGGGATACCTAAGACTCCTTTCAAAGTCGTCAGAGCTTCCCCAACTACTTATAATACTCATGCAGTCCCTTAGAACTACGAGCAGAACACTCCGGCAAGAGTAAGGGTGGCTGAAGTAGATGTCGCTCAGGGTGTTACTAGATTTGGGGGAATCTATACACCAAAAAATCTGACTCACGGAAGCTCTAGTAAAAGCAAGCAACCCGTGATTGAAATGGAGGAGAGTGGTACTTGGAAGAAGATACAGGTTAAAGAATACTCTGTGATAGATCAGCTGAACAAGACCCCAACTCAAATATCCATCCTGACACTGTTATAGACTTCTGAACACCATAAAAATGCTCTGATGAAGGTATTAAGCGAAGCCTATGTACCATCTAATATAACATGGGGTGAGATAGCCCACATGGTTGGGCAGGTATTCAAGGCATACAAGATATCCTTTCATGAGGATGAGCTACCGCCTGAAGGAAGGTCGCACAATAAAGCCTTGCATGTTATAGTTAAACATGGAGAAAGGGTTGTATCTCGAGTGCTGATTAACCCAGGTTCGGGATTAAACATACGTCCTTTGGGTACACTGACAAGGTTGGAGGTAGATTTGGCTAAAATGCAAAATTGGAAGATGAACGTGAAAGCGTTTAATGGCTCCTAGCGAGATACTATTGGGGAGATTACATTGGACATGGTAATGGGTCCTGTCACTTTTCCCGTAACATTTCAAGTGATGGACATCCCCGCTTCCTACAACCTCTTGCTTGGTAGGACATGGATTCACATGGTTGGCGCAGTCTCCTCCACACTAAACCAATGTCTCAAATTTGAATACGGTCACCAAGAGGTAGTAATACATGGTGAAAGAGGATATCCCGTATACGCTATCGAGGGAAAGGAAGTTCTTGATGGAGAAATGTTTCACACATTAGAGATGGTTGGAAACGTAGAAGAAGAGCTAAGTTGGAAGATTAAAGGTGAGAAAATGCTCAAATCTAGATATGAACCAGGTAAGGGTCTTGGGGCCAAATTACAAGGAATAGTTGAACCCTTACACCCTTCTGTGAAGAATGACACTTCCGGGTTAGGCTACATGGATGAGGGTCAGGCACTTGATCCTTCGTTGTCATTGTACCAAATTTTCCACTCTGTCGGGTTCTTGATGATGGTGAAAATGAAATATTAGATAGTCTAAAGAATTTGTTTTTGACTGAATCTGAAGAAGAATAAGGTTGTAACGTCATCATCAGTGAGGAGAGAGGAGCCCCTAGTTAGAACATTGAATAAAAGGCTACACTCAGCAACTGGACTGCCACTCCTTCCAGGCCTCGTTGAGCACTTGGGTAGATTTGAAGATTTTGATTTTATATTATTGTTTGAAATAAATAAACTCGATTTCGAGCTAATTTACATCTTTTTAGTTATTTTGTTATGTTTGAAGACATTTAAAGTTATTTGAATTAATAAAAGCTCTCTTTTCATTTTATTGATATTATTTATTTCTGTTTCTTTCAGCAAAATCACTTTTTAAAATGTTGAATTTGAGATTGTGACACATAATAAGACTACGCAACATAATATAAGTGAAATAGAAGAAGCGGAAGAAAGTGAAGTGCTCGAGGAATTTGTTAGTAAGGTTGAAGATTTGAAGATAAACTAAAGGCAAACTTTGTAGAGTTGAAAATAGTGAACATAGGGTATTCTGAGATAGTAAAAGAAACCCGTGTTAGTATTTATATGCCAAAAGATGAGAAAGAGCAATATGTCCAATTTTCGAGGAAACACTCGAATGTCTTTGCTTGGTCGTATGCCGATATGATAGGACTAAGCACGTCAATTATAGGCCACAGGTTGCCCACTGATCCATCTTGTCCTCCTATTAAGCAGCAACTGAGAAAATACAAACCCGATCTGAGTTTGAAAATTAAAGAGGAAATTTCAAAGCAAATTGAGGTTGATATCCTCCGAGTAACTGAGTATCCTACCTGGTTGGCTAATGTCGTGCCTGTTCCTAAAAAATATAGAAAGGTCAGAGTTTGTGTGGATTATAGGGATCTCAACAAAGCTAGCCCAAAGGATGATTTTCCTCTCCCAAATATACATTTGTTAATCGATAATTGTGCCAAGCATGAAACACAGTCATTTGTGGATTGCTTCGCCAGTTATCATCAGATAAAGAAGCATGATGATGACGCTGAGAAAACCGATTTTATTACCCCTTGGGGAACCTATTGTTATAAGTTTATGCCCTTCAGGTTGAAAAATGTTGGAGCTACATACATGAGGGACATGACCTCTCTGTTCCATGACATGATCCACAAGGAAATTGAAATTTACGTGGATGACGTCATCATTAAATCCAAAAAGGGATCAAATCATCTGGACAACCTGGAAAAGTTCTTTACCAGACTGAGGAAGTACAATTTGAAGTTGAATCCTGCTGAATGTGTCTTTGGGGTCCCTGCTAGCAAATTGTTGGGCTTCATTGTCAGTCGACGAGGGATAGAATTGGATCCAGCCAAGATCAAAGTTATTCAGGATCTTCCACCTCTGAAAAGAAAGAAAGAAGTAATGAGCTTCTTGGGCCGCCTTAACTACATCAGTCGCTTCATAGCTCAGTCTACTATTATTTGCGAGCCAATTTTCAAGCTACTGAAGAAGGATGAGGCCATAGAATGGACAACAGAGTGTCAGCAGGCATTCGACAAAATCAAAGATTATTTATCAAATCCTCCCGTTCTGATGCCTCCCGAACCTGGTAGGCCGTTATTATTATATTTATCTGTGATGGATAACTCTTTTGGTTGTATTCTAGGGCAACATGATGAGACAGGCAGAAAGGAGCAGGCAATTAATTACATAAGCAAGAAATTTACATCGTATGAGGCTCGGTATTTCTTACTGGAACGCACGTGTTGTGCTTTGACTTGGATAGCTCAGAAACTGAGACACTATCTCATGGCATACACTACCTATTTGATCTCCAGAATGGATCCTTTGAAGTATATATTTTAGAAACCAATGCCTATAGGGAAGCTAGCTAAATGGCAAATACTATTGAGCAAGTTTGACATAGTCTATGTCACGTAGAAAGCTATAAAAGCACAAGCACTGACAGATTATTTGGCCCAGAATCTCGTGGATGAAGAGTATAAGCCGTTGAAAACTCACTTTCCTGATGAAGAAGTGGCATTTGTAGGGTAGGATATCTCTGAAGAAAATGATGGCTAGAGATTATTCTTTGATGAAGCAGTATGTATATTGTTTTTATGTCGAGGAAGAAGTGATAGAAAACTATGGTATACTGACATACAGGGAGATCTGAAGAACGAAGATTATCCAAAAAATGCAATGAGTATCCAGAATCACACCATTTGGAGGTTAGCAAATCAATTCTTTTTAAATGGGGAAATCCTGTATAGGAGGACTCCAGATTCGGGTTTGCTAAGGTGCATCGAAGCCAGGAAAGCTTCCAGATTGGTCGAGGAGTGACATGCGGTCCTCACATGAATGGATTTATGTTGACAAAGAAGATATTGAGATCAGGGTAATTTGGTTGACTATGGAGACCGATTACATTCGTTATGTTCAAAAATGTCACCAGTGCCAAACTCATGCTGACATGATTCTAGTTCCTCCTAATGAACTCCATGTCACTAGCTCCCCTTGGCCCTTCGCAACCTGGGGCATGGATGTCATTGGCCCTATTAAACCTATCACGTCCAATAGACACGGTTTTATTCTTGTCGCAATTGACTACTTCACAAAGTGGGTTGAAGCCACTTCTCATAAGTCAGTCACAAAGAAGGTAGTAGATGATTTCGTTCGAAATCACATTATTTGCCGATTTGGAGTACCTGAGTCTATCATTACAGATAATGGTGCCAACCTCAATAGTGATTTGATGAGAACAACGTGTGAGATGTTCAAGATCAAGCATCGAAACTCCACAGCATACAGGCCACAAATGAATAGAGCGGTAGAAGCAGCCAATAGGAATATTAAGAGGATACTTTGAAAGATGAATGATAATTACAAGCATTAGCATGAAAAGTTGCCTTTTGCCCTTCTAGGATATCGTACTACAATTAGAACTTCTACGGGAACCACACGTTATCTTCTGGTTTATGGTAGTGAAGCAGTGATACCTACTGAAGTAGAAATACCCTTTCTCAGAATCATTCAGGAAGCAGAATTGAGTGACGCTGAATGGGTGAAGGGTAGATTCCAGCAAATGGCACTCATAGACGGAAAGAGGATAAACGCAGTCTGTCATGGTCAACTCTATCAAAATAGAATGGCCAAAGCTTTCAACAAGAAGGTTAAACCGAGACACTTCTCGCTCGGGCAGTTGGTTTTGAAAATGATTTTTCTACACCAACATGAAGCAAAGGGTAAATTCTCACCGAATTGGCAATGTCCTTATATGGTTCATTGGGTTTTGACAGGAGGAGCGCTCATACTTGCAGAAATGGATGGCAAAGTTTGGTCCAAGCCTATCAATTCAGATGTTGTTAAGAGATATTATGTTTAAGCTTTATTTCATTCCTTGTTACCTTGTAATTGGAACTACCTTTGACCTGATTCTCATTTAAGAGGGATACGTAGGTGCTCCTTTGGTGTTCGGTCCTATCATAATAAAATTCTCTTATTTCCCCTATAAGCATGTAACTGGGGTAGAATTTTTGAGAGGATCTCAAAAATTCCATGGGATAGCATTTGCGCAACTATGATACTGGGGCAGAATTGTTGAGGAAATCTCAAAAATTCAAAGCAAGCAACCTTCACCTACTGAAGTAATCAAATCTACACTGGGCAGAAATTTTTGAAGATAAAAAATTTCTACACAAAAAGATACTCGCTTATAAGAAGTTGCGTTGTCTCAAAACGTGTCACAATCAACGATCAATAATATTTTAATCTCCTTTACAATAATATTTTTCATTTCTTATTTTTTCAAGAGCAAACATTTTCAAAACATGAATTTTAAACTTGTTTTTATTTCTACCCAAGTGAAAACTCGGACGAAGACTATCATCAGTCCATAATATCAAGCAAGGAGGAGGCACGCCAGTCATAGCAGAGGCACAAATCAACCTTCTCCTTTTACAAACTTACAATTTTCTTTAAGTGCAGGATAACAGGTACAGTTACATGAACTACTCTATTTTCAACACGGGAAAATACCTAAACTACCCTATCTACACTGTATGGCTCCTGTAAGGGTCAACATTGTATGGATCCCACAAGAGTCCACTCTATGGAAATCAACATTGCATGGATCCCATAAGAGTCTACATTGCATGACTCCCACAAGAGTCCACACCGCAGTGCATCTGCAGAAATTTACATAACATGGCTCCTGCAAGGGTCAATATTGCATTACTTCTGCAAGAGTCCACACCGCAGTGCATCCGCAGAAATCTACATTGTACGACTCCTGCAAGTTTTAATATTGCATGGCTCCCGCAAGAGTCCACACCATAGTCCATCCATAGAAATAAACATCGCATGGCTCCTGCAAGAGTCCACATTGCAAGGCATCAGCAAAAATCTACATTACATGGCTCCTGCAAGAGTCCGCATTACATTGCACTTGCAAAATCCACAATCAAGCATACAAATTAAATCAAGTTGTTGAACCACGTCAAACTACTACAGACCAAGCTACTCAAATCACGCGACGACACATTATGCTACTCAAGACAGATACACTCTCTTTAATCATTACATAATTACCCGAAGGCGTCATGGTCTAAAGGCGTCATTTTCATGGTCTGCAGACATCATTTCATGGCCTAAGGATTTACTTTCTATTTATCATGCTCCAAAGGCGTCATAGTCTAAAGGTGTCATTTTCATGGCCTGCAGACATCATTTCATGGACTAAGGATTTACTTTCTATTTATCATGCTCAAAAGGAGTCATAGTCTAAAGGCATCATTTTCATGGCCTGCAGACATCATTTCATGGTTTTAGGATTTATTTTTCGCTATCATGGCCCTAAGACATTATAGCTCAAGACATCATCTTTGCCGTCTTAAAGCAAATGCTCATAGTCTAAAGGGGAAATTGCATCATGTTTAAATGTTTGCAACAATTATGTATCATTTATTCACATTCTCTAATCATTTTTATCTAGTTATGCTAGAAACTGTGCAGGTAACAAAAGAAGAACTAGTTAAAATGGGAATAACTCTCACTCCCATTTCTGAGATACAACTCCACTTTCTTTCAGTCACTCCAATACAGTTGGAAACATATTCACCTCTCATTCTCACACTGCTCATTCAATTTCTATTTTGAATTCTACTCACTCAAACCTCATCGGCTCATACTATCTTTGTTGTTGCCCGTGTACCGTATCATGGGAATTCTTTAGGAATATTGTTCGTTCCTAAATCTAGAACTACACACGACCTGATTCTCGTAAAACCAGAGATATGTAGGCGACTTGAAACCAAAGTCTCGGCCACACCATTTTAACAAACCTCTCTCGCTTTTCGATTCCAGCAAACCGTCCTTTTGGTCGGACAAAATTGGCTACTATGTCAACGTTAGTTGCTCGATAATTCTTTTATCATTCCCAAGCAACGAAGGGGCAGCTGCTAACACCCAATTTTGACCTCCCGATATTTCTCACAGGATGCTATTTTATCAAAAATATTAGTTTTGAATTTTTAATTATTATTTTTTTGTATCAAATAAGTTCTGACATTTCGTATTCATGATTTTAAAAATATGCAATTTATTTCTAGCGTTTAATTTTTATTCTTCTTATATAATATACAATTTACTAATTTAAATATAATATTTTATATAATTTTATAAATATCTATTAAATTATTTCCACAAATGTACATACTAATAATTCCAAACACATAGTCTATTACTATTGCTATTATTATTATTATTATTATTATTATTATTATTATTATAGCATTTCTTAAAATTTGTATTCATAATTTATAGGAGCCTAAGTTATTTCAAGCTATTATTATCGTCGATTTCAAATAATATATTATGACATCGATTTATTTTGTTAGTATTTTATTATACATTTACTAAGTTATTATGGTATTTACAAAATAACAGCCTAATTAAAATCAATTCCCTCAATTTATTTAATTTCTAGCCACTTGTACTCAATTAATGTCAATTTAGCCTAAGTTGAGCTTAATCTGGCCCAATTTTAAATCCCAATTCAACTTCAATAAAACTCAATTTAAATAACCCAATTTTTTACCCTTTTTACAATTTCAAATCCCAGTCGTTGATCAAGATTGATCCAACGGCTGAGATTAACTCTCCACTTTCTTTCCTTTTTAACCAAATAACACCCCCAAACCTTAAACCTAATTCATTTTCCTCTATACACAGCCGCCACACCCCCATACTCCCCAACCTCTCTCTCTCTCCCCGATCTCCCTCTCACCACCACTACTCCGGCGAACCCCACACCGACACTACCATCACTGGCACACACCACCCAACGGCGCCTCCTCCTCCATCTGTCTCTCACCCTTTCTCTCTCCACGGCTCTCACCATTTCCAGTGAGAGCACCACCAGTGAACCACCACACTACACCACACATCATCATCGTCTCCATCTCCTTCTCCCTCTTCCGCCGCCATCGGCCACCACCGGACGGTGACTCACATCCACCAGTGCCGCCCCTCTCTTCCTTATCTCCCTTCCCTTTACTCGATCTCCCCTTCTTCTCGCCATTCAACACTTTTCTCAATCAAACTTACTGTCTGCACTCATCACCGTCCGACAGACCATAGCGAAGCACCACCCGACATTATCTTCAAACGGAAGTCGAAGACCCGATGGGAATTTGCCAATCCAAGGCGAAATTCGCAGGAGGTGTATAGGGGTTTAAATTCATGTTCCTTTTTCTTAGTCTACAACAAATTCGTCTACGGTATGACTTTACATAACTCATTACATGTTTAATCAGTTTGAATTTATGTTCGTTGACTTGACCGATTCTCAGATTCGAAATTCATGCATCATGGTTGTTAATTATGGTTTGATTCTTATGAATTTATGTTTATTTACATCTTTGGATTGACATCTATGAAAACCCCTAATTTCCATGACCTTTCTTTAAATTTAATTTCTAAACTATGATTATGCGGCTGTCGATTATGACTCATTTCTTTTGCTTTACTTGAAAGTTTTTCCTCATGAGTATTATTTCAAAATACATAGCAAGCTTTAACTTGTCTGTTTCGGTACTTGTACATGTTCCCTCACCCGATTTGACTCTAGAATGATCGCTTGCCATTGTGAATAGATCTTACTCGTACAGTTAGGGATGTCCACTCCCTTTTATTGATTTTTTTTCCTTAATTGGAGCATGACTGATTTTCACCACTAACTATAGCATATTTTGATTAGAATTAATGGGTTATTATGTGGTTAATGCATTTAGTATATTTTCTTTCCTTTGTTACAAATTGCGACAACTCCCGCATTAGTTTTTATGGTAAATTTCAATGTCCTGATAAATGTTTGTCCCTCCCCTTAATTTAAATGTTTTTTTTTTTACTCCCTTATTTATGGCAAATGAAGATTTTTCTTACACTAATTTGATTTAGTCTTTTAGTTTAAGGAAAATGAATTCTTTCAATTGATTGACTGATTATTCTTCTTACCTTTTAGTAAACTGCATAACAACAACTACCTACTATATAAACAAGCTTATCCCCTCATTATAGGACAGATTTTTTACTCCTACTCTCTATACAAAAGAAAAGAAAGAAAAATCTTACTTATATTTTGTCCTTCGGCATTGGCTTTTGGCTCCTAAAGGATTCCTCGGAGTTCATCTCATTGCTTCTGCCTACTATTACGTGTTGTTTAAATTTTCTTCTTATTATCTGTTTATTCCTTAACTGGTAAGCCCCCTTTCGATTCAACTTTCAATATTGATATGTTAGTTTTCTGTAACCTATGTAACCTATTGTTGTTTAAATTTTTTTGGATATGTAATAAATTTTGTATAAACGCTATAAATATATATATAATGAAATTACGGGGAATGCTCATGGGGGCGGGGGATTATGTGATTTAATTATTTTATCACTTAGGAAAAATATTTTAGGATTGTTAATTAATTTTCAGCATATTAATTAATCGATTTATCACCTAGAAATCATGTTTAGGATTATTTATTGACCTTCAACACATTAAAATTAATTTTTTTCACATGTTAATTAATTTTCTGCGTGTTTTATTAATTTTTGACGTGTTGTAACTAATTTTCAGTATTCTATTTATTTTCAGCATGTTTTATTCATTTTTAACATATTAAAACTGAATTTTCAGCACTTTTGATTAATTTCCTGTAAATTTAATTAATTTGCAATATTTTGAATTAATTTTCAGCACTTTAAACTACTTTCAGCATGTTAGATTAATTTCCAGCAATTTTTAATAATTTCCAGCAAGCTCTAAAACAATTTCTGGCAATTTTTTTTATAATTTCCAGCAATCTTTTAATAAATTTAAGCATTTTTTAATTAATCTCCAGCGATTTTTAATTAATTTCCAGCAATTTTTAATAATTTCCAGCAAGATCTAAAACAATTTCTGGCAATTCTTTTTTATAATTTCCAGCAAGCTCTAAAACAATTTCTGGCAATTTTTTTTATATATAATTTCCAGCAAGCTTTTAATGAATTTCAGTATTTTTTTAATTAATCTCCAGCATTTTTTAACAATTTCCAGCAACTTTTAATTAATTTTTCAGCACTTTGAAATTATCTCTAGCATGGTCAATTAATTTCCAGCACAGAATTAATCTTTCAGTATTTAAAATTAAGTTGCAGCATTTTTTTTTATAACTAATTTCCTACAACTTAAATTGATTTCTAGCATTCTAATTTAATGTCTATCATATTAATTCAGTCTTTCGGCATCTTAATTAATACGCATCGCTTAGACGTCATGCCTATAAGTTCTAATTATACAACGTGAATAATTGTTTTTAAGCATATTAATCACTTAATTACTTTAATTAATCAAGATACTTCTATGAAACCATTATATGTTACTTGTTTGTCTAATGTGTTTTGTCTGACACGAACCCCGAGTTTAATTAGGCAGCCTAAGCTTCTTCTTGTCTAGAACCAAATCTCAAATAGTAAGTCCAATGCCTCTTGGACATTAAGTAGGGACGGGTAGGCATTTTAGAAAATGTTAGTTTTATCTCTTTATTTAGAACGCAATTAAGATTAATAACCAAAATAGGTGGGCGGGTAGAACATTCGGACAAGATGGGAGTTGTCCCGAGCAGAATTCGACAATGCGATATACGACATTGTCACCCGTTAATAAGTCGCCCGCTGATCCGAATAAGATAAAATTAACCCTTGTCCAAATCTTTTTAAAAAAAACTTCTATTATATTTTACTCTTTGCATGTCCCTTTTGCTTTGGGGTAGTCTAGGTTTACTTTCTAAATAAAATTTTCTTTTTTATATAAAATTGTGTCTCTTCTATCTTCTTGCTTATTTGATTTATCTTTACGCATTTTATCACTTAGATAGTTGCTAAAAATTAAGTTGTATATTTTAACACTTAGTTATTAAGTTAATAAAAATAATTGACTTTTGTTTATCACATAAGATCCCCCACGTAATATATGAGTTCGGTCGGGACCCGCATTTGTGGACCTCGAAAGGTGCCTAACACCTTCCTTTCGAGGTAACCTGAACCCTTACCCGAATTTCTGGTGACGTAGACTAATTAAAATAAGTTCGCAATTTAGTCTAGAATGGTTCCCTAACGCACCTTAATTCGTTAGGTGGCGACTCTTCACACTTAAATCATCCTAAAAAGAGTTGTCACGTCAAATCCCGCTTTTCGCGAGAAAAATGAGGCGCGACACACGAGACCTAGGTCGAGATTGTGGAGAAGGAAGAAACTCTTCAATTCAAATATGAGTAGGACCACGTTCACGAAAGGTTGTCCTCTTCACTCATCGAATTCGCGATCAAGGGACGCATTCGCGAATGGTAATTAGGACCGGGCGGGGCCGAGTCAGTCACCCATTGTGTTCTTGATAAGACCATCGGTGATTACGGTGCCTCCTGTTGGGGTTAGTTTGTGGACGCGACCTTTTGCTCGCATTCGCGATGGGTATTTGATACCTGGATAGATTTTCTTCCCTTTCCTCAACCAAAACCCCAATTTCTTCATTTTTAGACTTTGAGAGCTGGGGTAGGGGGCGAT
The DNA here is from genome assembly GCA_031232105.1 of Capsicum rhomboideum. NCBI lineage: Eukaryota > Viridiplantae > Streptophyta > Magnoliopsida > Solanales > Solanaceae > Capsicum > Capsicum rhomboideum. Next base: position 48,866,762 of record CP124717.1, on the reverse strand, counting down.
TTCAAGGTGTTTTTCATCAAAAGTTCATGTGAGTAATTTCTAAACCTCCATTTCATAAATTTCCATTGATTTCTCTTTAAATCCACTTTTAAAAGTATGATTTCAAACTAGAATTTGGGGGGGGGGGGGGGTCCCGGTAAACTATAAAATTGGTTTTTCATCGATTTGAGCCTCAATTTTAACTCACTTTTGCATGGGTTTTAAGCTCTAAATTCCTATTGATATGGAGAACATATTTTTAAAATAAAATTCTGATTTTACCCTTTTTGTTTTCAAACTAATTTTGGATCCGATTCAAATATAGCTAATATGGGTATCATTAGCTTTTTTTTTATGCGTAGGTTATGTTTTGTCACGACCCAATTCTGAGTCATGATGGCGCCTATCGTAACCCACCAATAGGCAAGCCAAACCCTAGCCCAGAGCGACAAGCGACGGGCTAACGGGCGGAATCTCATAAAATAGAGAAGAAGTAGAAGTAACCATATTTATATACATGCTATAACGCTAAAGACAGAATCGGAATATGTATATATATACCAAGACTGAGAAGGAAGAGAACAGTATATAAAGTCAAGAACCCTTCCCAAGACCTGGTGAGGTCAGTACAGGAGCCACTACTAAACATACCCAAAATACAAGACAGAAACCAAATATGTATAATAAGTACAACAGTCTCGAGAGCAAAAGACTATACAGTAGAAGATGGAGTAGGATCTGCCTCAGACGTCAGTAAGCTCACCCTGCTCCGGAGTCAGTGCTAAGAAAAGAGTCACGTCACCACCGTCGACTAGTGCCTGGATCTGCATCGGGGGGGAAAAAGATGCAGAAGTGCAGTATGAGTACCGGGGCAACGGGTACTCAGTAGGCATCATCGGCCGACTGAGCTTAAGGTAATATAAACAGGCTAAAGTACGGGGGTGCATGCTAAGTCTGGTATAACTATAAATAGTAAGTACATAAGTAGCGGTTGAGGCATATAGACATGCTCAGGAGAAAAATAAATGCGATACTGAATAACGAGTAAATAAATGCATAAGTAAACACACAAGTCAACCATAACCTATCTGGGTCCCCATAAACCCGATAGGCATACGAAAGAAAACAATAACCCAACCTGGCCCCCATAAACCGGTGGGACACACAAGAATAATAAATGCATAGTCACCAGTGTCTCGAAGCTGTGTCAGTATCCAGTAATCACAATAACCAACAAGGGTGCACCGGGCTTGAACCGGCACCAATGGGTAATAACAAGAGGCCAGACGCCGGAATCGAACCGGAAGTAGTGGGTAATAACAAGAGGCCACATATATATCATATCTGCCGGACTCGAATCGGAACTCATATAACAACAGTATCATGATCACGGTACCCAGTACCAAAACTCTCCAACCATATCATAACCAGATGCCGGACTCGAACCGGGACTCATAATAATCAGTGGCCGGACTCGAACCGGAACTCATAGTGTATCACAATCCGGGGCCGGACTCGAACCGGAACACCCAATAGTCAATAACCAAAATCATCATACCAGAATCAGTAGCCGAACTCGAACCGAAACTCATCATAGCCAGTAACCAGAACAGAACCAAATATCATATCATATCAGATAAACGGAAAACATGCTAGTCCCAGGCCGAAACTGAAGTATAGATAAAGGAGCTAACCCATTACCTGCTACAAGGTAAGTCCCCGGGTCCTCCTAGGTCCATAGTCTACTATCATGCAATATCTAAGTCAGTCCGGGTATCTAGAGTAGCTCATGACAAGGTGGGTCCTAATTCTAAGCTAAGACCAGCAATCCCGATCAAGTGCGGTGCTGTTAGGGACTAAAATGCTAAATAGGTCAACTGGGTATGATCGGAGTGAATAAATACTGTCACAAGTCTAACAGGTCACAGAGGGCTTAACTAAGCCCAAAAATGTCAACGTTCTGACAAGTCGACAAAAAAGGGTAACGGGGCCCACTACCGGGTCCCGGATACCAAGTCTGGTTATACCTGTCTAAGTCTGGGCTAAGTCTGTCTAACCCTGGACTAAGGTCCAACAATAATATTCCCCAATCAGCAGTCCATAACAAAAATACTATCCGACCCCAGATAGGTCATAAGTGGTGTACCGTAAGGATAACGGGCCTGGAATGTGTCCGAACAGCCCTATCCGGCCTAAACCACAGCAAACCACCACCTCCAAGTCTATAATTCCAGCCCACAATACCAGCACAATAGCACACATATATCACACATAAGCTCAATCTAAGTGTAAAGGAAGATAAACCTAGCCTACCTGGACGCCTGCCGCAAGCCTGCCAAGAAAACCAGCTAAATAGGAGCCTTTCCCTTTCGAGAGGCCTCCGAATGCTGCCAGGCTACCAAAATAATAAACTACATGTCAAAACATGACCATTGATATCCATATTGCATTAATTCGGAAAATGTCCGAACAGTCCATGTGGGGTCCGCTTGCGGAACCACAAAACCAAAACCGTCACAGTGTCCCAAATAACTCTAAGACCAATAGTCACAACAGATGTTATCCAATCCGAGCTAATATTAAGCTCTTAATAAGCATCAACAATACCAACGTATAAGAAAACTACCGTAAATAAAATAAAACTTACCAAAATAACGATTATTACACGTCCACAAACACTTTCCCACTAGAACCCGAGCTTGAATAACTTGATGTAGGTAATTAATTTCCTTTGAGATAAAATACCATATCACATCTTGTATGAGAGCAAGTAAAATGAATGATCTTAACATAGTATGTCCACCACTCTACCCGTATTGAAAGAAAATGTTTATATGGTTATATGATTAGATAACAATAAAATGTAAATTGCATGTTATCTTAATGACTCAACCATTTACTCTACCTAATTCGCTGCCACATAACTTTAAATGGATAAGTAGTCCTCCCTCCACTCCCACGTGGGAGTGGAGGTATTACCTCCTCCCATTATCTATATTGTTTTTATTCGGGTATTGCATAGGTTCGTGGTAAAATAAATACAATATTTTGAATATATCATAATTAATAGAAAATTATTTCTAACAAAACCTCTATAAAATAATAATATTATTTTAACATATTTAAATTCACTATCTCCGTTTTAATTATTAATAGGTTATAAAACTATTATAAAATAATATAGATATATCATAGCAAAAGAATTTTATAAAGTTCAAAAATATTTTCAAAAGGTAATTACCTATGTCATTTTACCAACTTTTAATTTAATTTAATATTTTACAATGTGCTCGGTCTAAATAATATTCTCAAACGAACTGTCCGGGAGCCGAACTGTCAGTCCCAGCAAGCCATAAATAACTTGGGGCAGTTATAGAAAAGCTCTAAACGCTGAGAACACACGAAAACGAGGAAAATGACCGGGAAGGTCATTACAATATCCACTACTAAGAGGACTTTCGTCCGCGAAAGTCAAGAATAAGCACATACCTGAAGACGTGAACAAGTAGGGATACTGGGTTCGCATGTCACGTTCAAGCTCCCAAGTAGCCTCCTCAACCGGACGGTGACGCCACTGTACCTTAACCACTGGAATATCCCGGGAGCGTAACCGTCTGACATTTCTAGCCAAAATGGATACAGGCTCCTCCACAAATGCCAACTTATCATCTAACTGAACCGAGTCCCACTGAAGCACATGCGACTCATCCGGAATGTATTGTCGCAGCATAGAAACATGAAACACTGGGTGGATAGCTGAAAATGCCGGAGGTAAAGCTAACATATAAGCGACCTCTCCAACTGTCCGTAAAATCTCAAAGGGTCCAATATATCTGGGGCTAAGCTTGCCCCTCCTACCAAACCGCATTATGCCCTTCATGGGCGATATTCGTAAGAAGACCCTATCACCCACCCTGAATTTCAATGGACGACGTCTACGGTCAGCATAACTCCTTTGTCTACTCTGAGCTGTCCGCAGCCTGTCCTGAATTACTCGAACTCGGTCCAAAGATTCTCGGAGTAAATCTGTGCCACGAGGACTGACTTCTGAGGTCTCGAACCAACCCACTGGAGATCGACACCGTCTCCCATACAAAGCCTCAAACGGAGCCATTTGAATACTGGAGTGAAAGCTATTATTATACGCGAACTCCGCTAAAGGCAAGAATTGATCCCATTGGCCCCCAAAGTCAAGTACACAAGCGCGGAGCATATCCTCTAATACCTGAATAGTCCGCTCTGATTGCCCATCGATTTGAGGATGAAATGCAGTGCTGAGGTCCACCTGGGTACCCAACTCTTCCTGAAAAGTCTGCCAAAAACTGGAGGTAAACTGAGACCCTCGGTCTGAGATAATGGATATTGGCACTCCATGTTGGCGGACCACCTCCTGAATATATACACGAGCTAACCTCTCAGCACTATAGGAGACTCGAACAGGGATAAAGTGTGCAGACTTAGTCAACCGGTCCACAATAACCCAAATACTATCAAAACCACGGAAGGTGCGAGGCAATCCAACAATGAAATCCATAGTGACCCGCTCCCATTTCCACTCGGGAATGGGCAATTGCTGAAGCATTCCACCAGGTCTCTGGTGCTCGGCCTTTACCTGCTGACAACAAAGGCATCGGGCTACAAACCCTGCTATATCTCTTCGCATACCGCTCCACCAATAGTGTTGTCTCAGATCTCTATACATCTTAGCTGTCCCGGGGTGAATAGAATATCTAGAACTGTGAGCTTCACGCAAAATCAACTGAGTTAAATCTTCAACCCTCGGGACACAAATACGACCGTCAAACCTCAGAACACCATCAGAACCCAAGGTAGCTTTCTCAGACTCACCCTTCAATACCTGATCTCGAATTCTACGGAGACCGCTATCCTCAAATTGACAACTCTGAATCTGCTCCAGCAGAGTAGATCTCGCACCAACACAAGCGATAACCCTCCTGGGGTCAGAAATATCCAAACGCACCATCGAGGTAGCTAAGGACTGAATATCCAAAGCCAACGGCCGCTGAGAGACTGGAATGAAGGCTAAGCTACCCATACTCACTGCCTTCCGGCTCAAGGCGTCCGCTACCACATTCGCCTTGCCCGGATGATAGAGAATAGAAATATCATAGTCCTTCAACAATTCAATCCATCTGCGCTGCCTCGAATTAAGATCCCTCTGAGTCATTATATGCTGAAGACTGCGGTGGTCTGTAAAGATCTCACAATGCACACCGTATAGATAATGCCTCCAAATCCGCAGTGCAAATACTACTGCTGCTAATTCTAAGTCATGTGTGGGATAATTACGTTCGTGCACCTTCAGCTGCCTCGATGCATAAGCAATAACGCGACCCCGCTGCATTAAAACACATCCCAAACCGATACCAGATGCATCACAATACACGGTAAAACCCTCGTCCTCAACTGGAAGAGTCAACACAGGGGCAGAAGTAAGTAGATCCTTGAGTTTCAGAAAGCTCGCCTCACAATCCTCAGACCACTGAAACGGAACCTCCTTTCTGGTCAGTCTGGTCATAGGAGATGCAATAGACGAGAAGCCCTCAACAAACCGTCTGTAATATCCTGCCAACCCAACAAAACTGCGAACCTCCGTAGGTGACGTGGGCCTAGTCCAACCTCGAATAGCCTCAATCTTCGCTGGGTCTACCATGATACCGTGTCTGGACACAACATGGCCCAAGAAAGCTACAGACTCAAGCCAGAACTCACACTTTGAGAACTTGGCATAAAGCCGATGATCTCTCAAAGTGTGGAGCACAATCCTCAAATGCTGGTCATGCTCCTCGTTACTCCTCGAATAAACCAAGATGTCGTCAATAAACACTATCACAAAAGAGTCTAAGTATGGCCTGAATACACGATTCATCAGATCCATGAAAGCTGCTGGGGCATTAGTCAACCCAAAAGACATCACCAGGAACTCATAGTGGCCGTACCGAGTCCTGAAGGCTGTCTTAGGGATGTCCTCAGCCCTAACTCTCAACTGATGATATCCAGACCTCAAATCTATCTTCGAGAATACCGCTGCACCCTGAAGTTGATCAAACAAATCATCGATACGAGGCATAGGATACTTATTCTTCACCGTCACCCTATTTAGCTGCCTGTAATCGATACACATTCGTATAGATCCGTCCTTCTTCTTTACAAACAGAACTGGAGCACCCCACGGTGATACACTCGGCCTGACAAAACCCTTCCCCAGAAGATCCTCAAGCTGACTACTCAACTCTCTCAACTCAGTAGGAGCCATACGATAAGGAGCCATAGAAATAGGTCGAGTGCCCGGCTCAAGGTCGATAATGAACTCTATATCACGCTCAGGAGGAAGGCCAGGTAGGTCAGTCGGGAATACATCAGAAAACTCACGAACAACAGGGACGGAGTCAAGCGATGGACTCTCAATACTAGCATCCCGAACATAAGCAAGGAATGTATCACATCCCCTCGACATCAATCTACGAGCCCGAACATATGAAATAATCCCCGTTGGTGTGCGGCTAACAGAACCCTGCCACACCACCGGGGGTATGCCAGGCATGGCTAAGGTCACAGTCTTAGCAAAGCAATCCAAGACTACATGATGAAAAGACAACCAGTCCATGCCTAGAATCACATCAAAGTCTACCATGGCCAATACAATAAAATCAACCTGAGTCTCAAACTCCTGAATAGTCACCAGACAAGATCTATATACCCGATCCACTACTAAGGAATCACCAACGGGGGTAGATATACGTAAGGGTACAGACAATAACTCAGAACATAGACCCAACCGTGGTGCATAATAAGTAGATACATAAGAAAACGTGGATCCAGGATCAAATAATGCAGAAGCTGGCTGATGGCATACGGAAATCGTACCTGTAATCACTGCATCCAAAGCCTCAGCCTCCGGCCTAGCCGGTACAGCATACAACTGACGCTGGCTACCACTAGTCTGAGCACCAACCTGACCACCAGTCCGACCTCCCTGCGCTCTACCTCGAGAACCCTGGGGACCACCTCGACGACCCTGTGCACCACCTCTACCTGCTGGCAGTATAGATCTAAGGGGCTGTGCTGTCTGAACTGAAGGCTCAATCGCCATGCGCTGAGGACACTCACGCGCGAAATGTCCGACAACCCCACAAGTATAGCATGCTCCTGGCTCCCTACTCGGCCTAGAAGGTCCGGCTGATTCGGTATGACCCCCTCTAGTCGATGAACTGGACTGACCACGTCCCTGAGGCTGTCTAACAGAAGCACTATAGGCGGGCTGACCCCTATCAGATAGCTGCAAAGCTGACTGTACGGGCCTACTGGACGGACCCTGTCGCTGAAAGGACTGCTGCTGCTGCGGAGGGTACCTACCCTGAAACTGGAAACCACGACCTCTGAACTGCGAACCACTACGGCTCCCACTGAAACTACCCTGAACACGAGGTCTCTTATCGCTGCCCCCTTGGGCCTCGCGATCCATCTCCTCAATAGAGTATACATGCTCGGTAATCTCTGCAAATGACTTTCCTGAAGTCACTAAACTCTGGGTAGCTCTGCGGAGTGGCAATCTCAGTCCCCTGACAAAACATCTAATTCTCTCATACTCATCAGGCAGAATAGAGGTAGCGTGCCTAGCAAGATCATGAAACCTCGCCTCATACTCGGCCACAGATAATGAACCCTGAGTCAATCTGGAGAACTCATCCCTGAGTCGCTCCCGTATAGTACGGGGCATATACTTTCCCAAGAAAATCTCAGAGAACTGGGTCCAGGTAACCGGCGGAGATTCTGCTGGTCTGGCATCAAGATATCCCCTCCACCATCTCCTCGCTGCAGTGTCAAATTGATATGCCACAAAATCAACACCACGAGACTGTACCAATCCTAAATTCCTCAGTCTATCCTCGCAGCTGGACAAGAACTCATATGCATCCTCACCCGGAGTACCAGCAAATCTTGGTGGAGTCAACCTCAAGAAACGCCCCAACATCCTCTGCTCATCAACAGACATAGCAGGCTGATCTGCCACCGGCTGTGGAGCTACCGGCGCTGGCGGAATCTCAACTCTGGGTGCTGCAGCTGCAGGCTGTGCCCCAACACCAACTCCCTGCACTGCTGGTTGGGCTCCCTCAGCTGACGGACCTCCAACTATTCCCAGCAACTGAAGTAATGTACCTCGAAGTAAAGATGCATCAATAAATCCAGGTGGAGCCTGGACTGCTCCCTGGCCCACTGGCTGCTGTGGCGGCGGAGCATCTGGAGCTATAACAGGATCGGGTGGCTGATCCCTAACATGATCTCGGCCTGGGGATGCTGCTCTATCCTGCCCCCGACCTCTGGGTCGACCTCGGCCCCTCACAGGAGCCCTTGCTGCAGGCTCGGGGTCTCGACCCCTGGCTCTCGTATTATGCGTCCTAGCCATCTGCGTAAAGAGTGAACCAACTGAAGATCAGAAACCAATACAAACTCGACGCACGGACATGAGTCAAGAAAATGAGAGACTCCCCTAGAAATGTTCCGTAGCCTCCCGAGGATAGGATACAGGCGTCCCCGCACCGATCCACAGGACTCTACTAAACATTGGCTCATGTACCGACACTACCTACACAACCTAGGCTCTGATACCAAGCTGTCACGACCCAATTCTGAGTCATGATGGCGCCTATCGTAACCCACCAATAGGCAAGCCAAACCCTAGCCCAGAGCGACAAGCGACGGGCTAACGGGCAGAATCTCATAAAATAGAGAAGAAGTAGAAGTAACCATATTTATATACATGCTATAACGCTAAAGACAGAATCGGAATATGTATATATATACCAAGACTGAGAAGGAAGAGAACAGTATATAAAGTCAAGAACCCTTCCCAAGACCTGGTGAGGTCAGTACAGGAGCCACTACTAAACATACCCAAAATACAAGACAGAAACCAAATATGTATAATAAGTACAACAGTCTCGAGAGCAAAAGACTATACAGTAGAAGATGGAGTAGGATCTGCCTCAGACGTCAGTAAGCTCACCCTGCTCCGGAGTCAGTGCTAAGAAAAGAGTCACGTCACCACCGTCGACTAGTGCCTGGATCTGCATCGGGGGGGAAAAAGATGCAGAAGTGCAGTATGAGTACCGGGGCAACGGGTACTCAGTAGGCATCATCGGCCGACTGAGCTTAAGGTAATATAAACAGGCTAAAGTACGGGGGTGCATGCTAAGTCTGGTATAACTATAAATAGTAAGTACATAAGTAGCGGTTGAGGCATATAGACATGCTCAGGAGAAAAATAAATGCGATACTGAATAACGAGTAAATAAATGCATAAGTAAACACACAAGTCAACCATAACCTATCTGGGTCCCCATAAACCCGATAGGCATACGAAAGAAAACAATAACCCAACCTGGCCCCCATAAACCGGTGGGACACACAAGAATAATAAATGCATAGTCACCAGTGTCTCGAAGTTGTGTCAGTATCCAGTAATCACAATAACCAACAAGGGTGCACCGGGCTTGAACCGGCACCAATGGGTAATAACAAGAGGCCAGACGCCGGAATCGAACCGGAAGTAGTGGGTAATAACAAGAGGCCACATATATATCATATCTGCCGGACTCGAATCGGAACTCATATAACAACAGTATCATGATCACGGTACCCAGTACCAAAACTCTCCAACCATATCATAACCAGATGCCGAACTCGAACCGGGACTCATAATAATCAGTGGCCGGACTCGAACCGGAACTCATAGTGTATCACAATCCGGGGCCGGACTCGAACCGGAACACCCAATAGTCAATAACCAAAATCATCATACCAGAATCAGTAGCCGAACTCGAACCGAAACTCATCATAGCCAGTAACCAGAACAGAACCAAATATCATATCATATCAGATAAACGGAAAACATGCTAGTCCCAGGCCGAAACTGAAGTATAGATAAAGGAGCTAACCCATTACCTGCTACAAGGTAAGTCCCCGGGTCCTCCTAGGTCCATAGTCTACTATCATGCAATATCTAAGTCAGTCCGGGTATCTAGAGTAGCTCATGACAAGGTGGGTCCTAATTCTAAGCTAAGACCAGCAATCCCGATCAAGTGCGGTGCTGTTAGGGACTAAAATGCTAAATAGGTCAACTGGGTATGATCGGAGTGAATAAATACTGTCACAAGTCTAACAGGTCACAGAGGGCTTAACTAAGCCCAAAAATGTCAACGTTCTGACAAGTCGACAAAAAAGGGTAACGGGGCCCACTACCGGGTCCCGGATACCAAGTCTGGTTATACCTGTCTAAGTCTGGGCTAAGTCTGTCTAACCCTGGACTAAGGTCCAACAATAATATTCCCCAATCAGCAGTCCCTAACAAAAATACTATCCGACCCCAGATAGGTCATAAGTGGTGTACCGTAAGGATAACGGGCCTGGAATGTGTCCGAACAGCCCTATCCGGCCTAAACCACAGCAAACCACCACCTCCAAGTCTATAATTCCAGCCCACAATACCAGCACAATAGCACACATATATCACACATAAGCTCAATCTAAGTGTAAAGGAAGATAAACCTAGCCTACCTGGACGCCTGCCGCAAGCCTGCCAAGAAAACCAGCTAAATAGGAGCCTTTCCCTTTCGAGAGGCCTCCGAATGCTGCCAGGCTACCAAAATAATAAACTACATGTCAAAACATGACCATTGATATCCATATTGCATTAATTCGGAAAATGTCCGAACAGTCCATGTGGGGTCCGCTTGCGGAACCACAAAACCAAAACCGTCACAGTGTCCCAAATAACTCTAAGACCAATAGTCACAACAGATGTTATCCAATCCGAGCTAATATTAAGCTCTTAATAAGCATCAACAATACCAACGTATAAGAAAACTACCGTAAATAAAATAAAACTTACCAAAATAACGATTATTACACGTCCACAAACACTTTCCCACTAGAACCCGAGCTTGAATAACTTGATGTAGGTAATTAATTTCCTTTGAGATAAAATACCATATCACATCTTGTATGAGAGCAAGTAAAATGAATGATCTTAACATAGTATGTCCACCACTCTACCCGTATTGAAAGAAAATGTTTATATGGTTATATGATTAGATAACAATAAAATGTAAATTGCATGTTATCTTAATGACTCAACCATTTACTCTACCTAATTCGCTGCCACATAACTTTAAATGGATAAGTAGTCCTCCCTCCACTCCCACGTGGGAGTGGAGGTATTACCTCCTCCCATTATCTATATTGTTTTTATTCGGGTATTGCATAGGTTCGTGGTAAAATAAATACAATATTTTGAATATATCATAATTAATAGAAAATTATTTCTAACAAAACCTCTATAAAATAATAATATTATTTTAACATATTTAAATTCACTATCTCCGTTTTAATTATTAATAGGTTATAAAACTATTATAAAATAATATAGATATATCATAGCAAAAGAATTTTATAAAGTTCAAAAATATTTTCAAAAGGTAATTACCTATGTCATTTTACCAACTTTTAATTTAATTTAATATTTTACAATGTGCTCGGTCTAAATAATATTCTCAAACGAACTGTCCGGGAGCCGAACTGTCAGTCCCAGCAAGCCATAAATAACTTGGGGCAGTTATAGAAAAGCTCTAAACGCTGAGAACACACGAAAACGAGGGAAATGACCGGGAAGGTCATTACATGTTTTTAATAGTTTTAGATCATGAAGAGACCATTCAAGAAGGAAAAAGATCTGTGTTGAAGGATTAGGCTTGGATTTTTGGCTTTTTGAGGTAGGTTATGACTTAACTTTCTTCAGACTGAGCAGGGTAGTTAACAAACATGTAAAGTATGCTATGGTTTAGGGAATTTAGTCGTGAAAGTTGTATTTCAGGATTATTATTATTATTGTGTGCCCATGTGGGGGATTATTTATATATTGTTGTTGACTTGAGAGTATATACTTGTTGTGATACCCGATTGGGGGCTTTAATTGATAGTGTAGGCCTTACTTGTGCATTAATTGTCATTATTATTATTGTGTCGCCCGAGTGGGGGCTTGACTAGATATTATAGGCCTTATTTGAGCATTTAATTGCCTTTAACATATTGATGATACCCGAAAGAAGGATTTTTATATGATATTATCAATGTCATACATGGCTATTTATACCAGTGGTGCCCTATGATGACTTATATCATGAATCATTGTCATATGGAGTAGATTATGAGCTCATTTGTACCTATATTGAATTGATTTACATCTTGATACCGATTGGTTGTGAGCATTATATCCTCATATCATCTATACATGTTCATGATATTGATACCACTAAGATATTCTAATATTGAATGGAAAATGGAAACTTTTTATAAAACCCTCGGCTGAGGTCTTTGCCGACAGGGTGAATGTTGAGGTATTGGAAAGCCTAGATCGAGGTTATTTGCAGGTAAGGTTTATTGAGATTGTGAAAGTATATGTATTGCAAACCCACCCATGGGTCCTGTCCTGAAGCGCTGAGGATTGGAAGGTGTATACGGAAGTTCCAACATCATTACCTCATTGCATTGCATTGCATTTGCATCTTTCGTGTTCTTCTTATATGTTTGATAATGTGTACCTTATTTCCTTATATTTCTTATGTAGTTGTTTCTTTTGACTTTATATTGTAGAACATTTAGTGGAGACGATGTGAGTTACCATTTGGGAACTTTTCTACTTGCATGTGTACATACTCATAGTATCTTTTATTTGTTTTGTTTTCTGTTTTGCTCAATCGGTCTATGATACCTAATGAGTACAAGTGGACCATACTCACTCCCACTTCTGTACCCTTTTGGTGCAGATCCTGGTAAAAATATGACCCGTGGTAGCTAATATAGTGTGGTTCGTGGTTGATATTCGAGGTACTGGTGATCTCCAAAGTTCGGGGCAGATTTCAGACCTCTTCTTATCCTAGTTCTCTTTATTTGCCTTTCGGAGACAGACTTATGTATTTCCATTATTCTGAGTTGTATTAGATACTATTTACACTTGTGACACTTATATCTTGGGGATTTTATATATTTCGTTTGAATTCTCGTTATTTATATATTATGGCCTGACTTTGTTCTAGAAGTTTCGCATTTATGGGTTTACTTCCTTATTATCAATTGCCCTTTATTTGTGAGATTTGGCATATCTACTAGGGTTAGGCCGAGCTAGGTGCCATCATGACCTTAACTTTAGGGACGTGACATAACCCAACACTAAACAAATAAGCAAGTTAAATGCAAGTAATAAGCAATCAAGACACAACTCACAATTAATTGACAATCAAATGTACAGTTATAACACTTCAACTCACAAAACAACAACCATTCTCTTCATATAATCAAAACTAAAGTATACAAGTACATCATTTACACTTAAGGCAGATTCAGTCAACAATAGTCAAGACAATATATGTGCAAACGAAAAAATGATAGCATGCATATAAGATGTACACACATACTAGGGTGAGTGATCTGTAGGGGATGAGCTCAGTCCATGTACCAGTGTCGGTGTGACACCCATTCCCATAATAGTGTAGACGTGACACATGATCCAATAACAGTGTCGGTGTCACACCCGATCCCAATATCATCTCAATGTATAATATCAAATCCAATTCTTAATGCATGATGATAATCAATAATCACGAGTAATGCCCGAAGGCTAATCACAAACATTCAGCTTACATATAAGCACAGAGTCAAATCAAGTCTATACTAGCATTAAACCATAACCTACCGTCTTTTCTTTCCTTTCAATTTCTGACCATTTTTTATATATAAACAACAAATACATACATTTCAAAACAACATTATACATGTCTAAGCATTATAAACCCAAACCCATCAATTTCAACCTATGAACTTGAACTAATTCATCATTCTAGGATTTTCTACTCTTTAATCCCTTTGAATTCTTTATATTTCATGTTTACAAGGAAGAAATCTATCTTAGGAAGTATTTTCTAACACCCTAGAATCAATAACAACTAAAATCAAGTCATTCCCTACCAATTCTCACCAGTTCATAAACTTAGGGCTAATTTCAATTTAAACCAAGCCAATGATTCTTACAAATTTAAGAATCCAAAGGAGTAATTTCAAGTTTGAAGAATAAAGAAACCTTATCTCAAAGATGAAAAAAAAAAAACTGGTGAAAAATCAGCCTAGTTCATCCCTTGAACGAGTTTTACAAAAAATGGGAATAAAAAATGAAGTTTCTGACTTAAAAACTGATATTCTGCATTTTCGTCGCTGCAGTGGCCGATTCATCGCTGCAGCGACAGATCTATCTCTGCAGTGACACTCAGGTAGAAATGGTCTATTATTACGGTGACACTTAACTACAGCGACATGAAACCAGCAGCTCAAATTCCATTCCCAGCTCTTTTCATTTCACAACACACTTCTCGATTTTTGACATTATGACCCTTTTTGTGGTAATCGCTATAACCTGAGTTTTACTAACCCATTTTAAGTACCGAAAGTTTCTATGACTTCCTAAACTCGTCATATAACACATTAAAACTCAAATTCACCAATCAACACATTAACAATTATCATATTTTTCTACACCATACAACACTCAAAATATGCCTAAAACTAGGATAGCCCTGAATTTCACAAATTTAGTCAAGGGAAGAACTAAGCTGAGATTTTACTCTCTATTTCAGTATAACGATATTTTAGGTCGTTAAAAAAATGTAGAATAACTAGATACTGGAATTGTAGTAGAATTAATGGGGACCATAATCCATAAATTGATGCGTGAGATTCACCCTTTGCATGAGAATATAGATGGGAAACATAGCATGTCATAAGAGAGAGATGACCAAAACTCTCCCTATTTTGGCCACCTCATTTAACTAGTACCCATTTTATATTTTATTTTACATGAATATCCAACTTTCAGGTAAAACCGCGTATACTTCATTTTCATTTCTTTTGCTTTTGCTTCTATATTCAGACACATATGACAGAAACTATTGTCAATTTTGGCATGTATTAAGTTGTAAGACCCCACACTTTCGAGCTAGAATTTGAACCATCCTTCATACGTGTATAGACCCGAACCCAATGATTTATATTTATATATAAGTGTAAAGATTAATTCTTCAGTGTGGGAACATCTTTGTAGATGAATTGAGGTCATAGAAATCTCCTAACACAAAGTTAAGTTGAAAGCCTCTTTACCGATTGAATTTTCATATACAATTTTACTAGGATCAACTTCAAAGGAGCATAACTCCTAAAATCAAAAGAGTTTTGTACCTCAAGACCCACCAAATTAAATATCTTTGAATCTTCTTTCCAACGCCACCAACTATTTTGTCAATCCAATATTGGTGTAGATAGTTATGCTCATTTTACCTAAGGGTGTTTGTCTACCAGAGAATGACCATCTGAGTTGACGAGCCGTCAATTGGTTGAAGATCCGTCAACTGAAGTCATCAACCTTAACCACTAAAGATCAAAAATAGATAGAGATTGACGACCTGAGTTGACGAGCCGTCGACGGGTTGATGGGCCGCCAACCAAGTCGTCAGATAGAAATTTTCTGCACTTTTAAAATGCGTTCTGAGGGATATTTTGGTCTTTTCCTTTTGAAAACCATCCCCCATCCTTCTAAAACGTCTCCCACTTCTTTATTTATCCTAATATGGATTAAAAGCAGCCTCTCAAATCCTCTCAAAGTTTCAAACATTCAAGCATCAAGAAAACTCAAGCTAGGGCTCCAAATCCAAAGGATTCTTCTCCATAGTTCATCTCCGAGGTACGTAAGAGCAATACCTTTCGTGAAGAACCTGTTCATCCCCATAAGTGAGTCATAATTTCAAGTTAGGATTTTAAGATGCAAATATTATAAGTGTTGTTCTTGAGTTTTGTTATAACTCTCTTCTATACGTTTTAAGTATTGTGAACTATTCCCCGAGTTAATATCGTTCTTGAACTTAAACTTTATTTCTATCAATAAGAGTTAATTTTCACTTAAAGTTTGTGACTTGGAGATTTGTATTGAAAGTTGATTTCATGCTTTAATGGGTTTAACTATAGCCTTGTTATAAAGTATATTCAAAGGTACTTAATTTATGAAAAGTCTATGAAAAATCCTTATGTATTGTACTGTGACTTGAAAGGTGAAAAAATGTTATCATATCTTGAAAAGAAAAGTAAGTTATAACTATTTTGAGCCAAGGCTCGCAGAGAAAGCTATGTTTCTTGATAAGATATTTTAGAGACTAGAATGGTTTTAGAAAATGTTTTAAAAACTTATTATATGAGTATCTATTGTGTTTTGGGGAGTATTATTTAGCACCGAATTGGGTATGAGTCCGAGGTCACATGCCCCATAACTACGTCTCCACCGTAGGATTTGCCTTCAGGCTAAGAGTTGGATCCATAATTTACCTTTCGTCTTACACCCTGGCAAGGTGTAGGACGACTCTTCTCAATGTGGGCAAGACATTGGACTCCATGTTGCTCACATGGGTTATGTCGGTTAAGAGAAACTCCCCCAATTTAGAAAAACTTAATATTTGTTCAAGTTACTTATTATGTAGAAGGCTTGTATTTAAGTTGTTTTTCTATAGCATTTTAATTAATTTTTTCTGGGTTTACATTTCATGAAGTTTACTATTTAAGTTTCAATATGCTTTTAAATGACTCATTTATTGTACTACTTTAGTTCCGAAAATTGTGCAAGAAAAGAGATGGTAAGTCTTTTGCTTCCCGTCTCTTACTCATATCATATGTTATGTTTCAATTCCAGAAGTTATGTCAGTTTCAGTTTTATTCCCATTTTTATGTACTAATACATTCAAAGTATTGACGCTTTTTTGCGCTATATCATTTTATGATGTAGATTCTGGCATACAGACTCAGGACCGCAACCAGTCCTTTTGTTAGACCTTCCAGCATCAGCTTGTGGTGAGTCCTCCTTTCATTCAGAGGACTTGGTGATGATTTGATAAAATTTCAACTTATTTGAAATTTTCAGTTTTAGCTGTTAGTTCCCAATAAAGGTAGCTCGGGGCCATATTCCAGCAACTCTTTCAGTTCATGAGTTATAGAGGCTTCATTAGACATTAGACAGTGGTTGTTTTGTTGTCTTTCAAAGTTGAGTTTTTTGAAGAGTTTGCCAGGCCAAGGGCCCGCTTGGGATCACTCGTGGTTCCAGGTGTCATGTTACGTCCAGGGTGTAGGCTCAGGGCGTGACATAAGTCATGTATGATGATTGATATTTGTTCTTTATGATACATGAAATTTATGTTTTAAATTTGATCTTATTTGGAGTGGATTAGAATGTTGAAATCTGAAGAATAAAATAATTCTTTGTTGGAAAAATTTTAGACGTACATGCTTGAAAATTATAGCTAATTTTAACATGTGTTCTAGTCATGTATGACTGAACGCATGCATAAATGAGAAAAAATCGGAAACATATGACTGAAATTTAAGGCAATTTTTACATGCACTTCAGTCACATATAATCGAGATCAAATGTGAATTTTCAACCTAGTCATATGTCAAAACTATTCCCAAAAGCGAGTAAACTTGTAAAAAATTTATAGAGCAGACACTAATTAAATGACTACCCACAAACTAATATTTGTGTTGTTCGCCCCATAATAATAATTGCTACAATGGAGGGAGAATTCTTAAAACTTTATGCAAACTTTTAACTATTAATTTAGATAGGGCCATGGACTAACAATATTAGAATTGTGAATCTCCATAGTATCCTATATGGTCTGCAACAGTATTAGAACAATAATCCTTTTCTTTCCATGTCTAGTGAAGCCCAACAAGTAACCTTTCTGGCCTTTTCATGTTTATGACTTTCTCTTTAGTATGGAAACTTTTTGTTTAGGAAACAAAGTTGTAGCTTTCAGGGTTTTCTTTACAAAAAACAATACTCATTCAGTCCATAAGGAATATCAGAGTTTGGAATAAGAAGTTCAAATTCATCTAATTTTAATGTGGATTTAGGGACCAATTTCTTAAATTGTTGGAACTATTAGACTTTTCTTCCAATTTATGTGTAGACTAGACAGCCCTTCAAATAGCACTAGAATCACCCTTAGGTTTCTTAATTGCACTTCTTCAGCATCCTAGAAAATCAAGGTGTCATCTGCATATTGCAGATATGTCACCTCCAATCTAGCACCACCCTCTTTGTCCACCTCAAAAACACTCAGCCACCTTATGCTATTTGATGTATTAATCATACTGTTTAGTCCCTCCATTATGATCAGAAATAAAAATGGTGAAAGTGGATCACCATGTCTAAGTCCTCTCTGAGTGTTGAAGAAGCCTACAGGGGATCCATTTATAAGAATTGAGATACTGACAATTGATATGCAATACTTTATCCAGTTCACCCATTTTTGACCAAATCCCATCCTTCCCAGTAGTTTCACTAGACATCCCCAATTAATATGGTCAAAAGCTTTCTTAATGTCCAAGTTACATAAGATACCAGTCTTCTTTTGTTTAAACTTGGAGTCCACAATCTCATTTCCAATCAAGACAACATCCATGATCTGTCTTCCCTCTATAAATACCATTTATTGAGAGTCAACCAATTTGCTCATTACCTCTTTTAATCTCTTAATCATAACCTGTGACAACAACTTGCAAATTCTTTCTATCAGGCTTATTGGTTAGTCCCTTAGCTCTGTTGCTTTCTTTATTAGGATGAGAGCAGCAAAGGTAGTACTCAGATTTATTTTTAAAACTTCTTGATCGTGGAAGTAATTCAGTGTATTGATTATATCATGTTTCACTATGTCCCAACATTTGATATAGAAACTCATGGTGAAACCATCTAGGCCAGAGTCCTTTTCAACTACACATAATTTTAAGCATCTCAGGACCTCATTCTCCTTAAATCCAGCTTGTAGAGCCTCTCTTTCTTCTCATGTTATTACGCATTGAGTATATTGGAATGTTGGCCTCCATTATAGAGGTTCATTATACAAATTTTTGTAGTAGTTAGTGATCTCTCTTTCAATTCTAGTGGGATGTTTAGTCAGTTCTCCTTGTATTATTAGCTAGTCTATGTTATTGTACCTTCTATGAGCATTGGCCAACCTGTGAAAAAAACTATGTTCTTGTCCCCTTCCTTTAACAATAGTGCTCTAGATTTCTGCCTCCATATTTTCTCTTCAGTGTTGATCAATTCCTTATACTCTAAAAGAATTTCAGCCTTTTTAGTTGTTTCTTCTTTTGTAAGTGCTCTGTATGCCCTATCTACATCAAGGTCCGCCATCTAATCAAATAACCTTTTTCTTTGAAGTCCCAAATTCCCAGATCCTTAGTTTTCCAGTTCATGAGTTTGGATTTTAGAGCTTTGATTTTACATGCCAACACATAATCTGGTTTTACTGAAAAGTTGAAGGAGTACCACCATTCCTTGACTCTATCTGTGAAGCCAACAGTTCCTAGACACCAATTTTCAAACTGAAAATAATTTTTGTTTCTCTCACATGATATCCCTACAAATCAATAGGGATGTGATCTGAACTCTGCCTTTAAAGTGGAACTTGTTTCAAGTTATTGAAGTCTACATCTCATTCTTCATAAATCAAGATCTTGTCAATCCTTGATGTTATTTCCAGTTTATCTCCTTTGAACCAGGTGTAAGATGTATCTTTCAGTTGAAGGTCAATTAATCTCATGTCTTCAATAAAATCTGAGAATTCCTTCAGTCCTTTTGTTCTCCTGGTGTAGTTTTTTTTCTCTAAGATAAACTTGGTGACATTAAAGACCCACATTGACCCTAAGGCCCCTTCATTGTTCATACTTGTCTTCATCTCTAATCCGCTACTTCATTCTTCCCTTGTATTCTCAATTGTTCTGTTTGTTCATTCTCCCCTTTACTTCCCCCCTCCCCCGCTTTCTTTCTTAGATGTTATCACTATCTTTGTCGATCGCTTCCTCTTCTCTACATCTTGTAATACATCCATGGAGGACTGTATAGTCATGGATTCGAAGAAGAGGACCTTGCTACGTATTTCAGAAGGGGAGTGGTAGCTTTGAAGGTTATTAAAGATAACTTTTCTTGCTAAGTCTGGGCTTTTTTTAGACAATTGAGACTTAAAATTTTTGGCCCCAGAGCTGAGCCCAAACCTAGAAATTCATTTAAAAAGCTGGTATGCCTGTCACGTGACCCATTAAAAATGGTTTTCCATCTGTCAAACTTTGACTATCCACATTCTTTCTGAAGTTAGAATTCCTGTTTTGGTGGGATTCTGGTACTTTACAATAGAGGTGTCCCTATGTTGACCTCTAGGTAATGTGATCTCCTGGATAAAAACCTCTATTCCCTCTGTGACTTCCAGATCTTTTTCGGCTCAAATTCAAATCTGGGTTTTCCTTCCACCCAGATCAAAAACTGATATATGATTGCTCCTCTTGAAATTGAGATATGTCTCGGTAAGTTTTTTCCTTCACTAGCCACCAGAATCCTAGCCCAATTCAGGTGGTTTTTGAGCTCAGTATCTTCTTCTGTTGCTCGCCATCCCCCACATTCTTAGCCGATTTATTGGAAAAATATTTGTGACCATAAATGTGAAGGAATGCCCATCACTCTGATCCAAATCTCCTTTACTATCTATGAATCTTCAATACAGTCTATCAGAGGGTTCCACCATTCCAGGTGAAAACAATTGTTTTTCTATCTCTATTGCCCTTGCAAAAAAATTTTGGCCATATATCTGTTAGGAAATTCAAACAAAATCATATCTCCATTAAGCTCATAAATGTTGACTCCAAATTCTTTTTTCTAGTCTGAGGAGGACCATCTACGAATGTCATCTAGTATTAGTTTTTCCCTGACATTTCCTCCATAATTTCCAACAATGCTTCTCTTTAGCAGGTCCTCAGCTTGGCCATCCATGGTATCTGTCACTTTAATGTGCCCATTCTTGGTTATGACTTCAACATTGCATAGAATCATGTTTTACTTCAGCTTGGTCATGAACGACCGCATTACTACTGTCAATACTAATTCCTATCAGTCAACAAGGAAATTGAGGTTGGATTCGTCGAGGACACTATCGTTCAAGAATGCAACAATCCCGTTTCTACAGTTTCTTTTTCGAACAATACCGTTTCATTCGAAGATGAAAAATTGCATACAGATGGACAACCTTGGGTGATTTCTTAAGATTTCATCAACTAATCTAACATTCTATATAAATTCAATATTTTAACCCTATTTACTTAACGATACATACTTAATATTCTCATTCATAAGTACCATCTCCAGTGGCGGATCCAGGATTTAGGGGTCGTGGGTGTCGGGAGGTTCGAAAATTTAAGGTTCCGCCTAAAGCACCTAGATATCTTCTTGGTTTATAGGATGCTTTTCTAGATTTATATCAATTTTTATACATTTTTTATATAATTATACGTAGTTTGCGTTGGATTTAATGAGTGCCGGAGCACCAAAATATTCGCTATAGGTCTGCCCCTGACCATCTCTCTTTGCTTTTTTCCTCTTGTGAAGAGCTTAAACCTCACAAAGATTTTAAATATATCTACAAAGAATATTAAGTATGTATCGTTAAGTAATAGGAGTAAATTATTGGGTTTATATTGAATGCTAGATCAGTTGATTAAATCGAAAGAAATTATCCAAGGTTGTTACCTCCGTATGCAATTTTTAATCTTCAAACGAAACAAAATTGTTCGGAAAAAAAAACTGTAGACTAGAGGTTGTGGCATTCTTGAACTATAGTGGGCTCGACGAATTCAACCTCAATTTTCTTGTTGACTGATAGGAAATTAGGATAGGCAACAGTAATACTATCGTTCATGATATAGCAAAACTTGTCGTGGTGTAAATATTTGTCCACTTTCTTATATTTTCATTAAAAAGTATATGATTAATTTTCATGCCCAGAAACATTATGGAAATGATAACTTTAATGATTGAAACATATATTAAAATCTAGAAAATTAAAGGCGAAGTAAAAAGAATTATTACCTCTTCATCGACTAATGTCACAGTCTTTCGAGTACCACTTATTTCTCTCTTATATTCTTTTGTTGTCATACTTTCGACCACCAAGACTTTTATTATCGAGATATGATTGTATGGTTTCAATGTGCTAATTGCAATAACTTCAGTAATATAATCCATTACATTATTATTCCAAAAAATGAAGTTAGAATAGCAATAACAAGTAAACTAATTTATGAATTGAGTAGATTATTTTACCTGAATACGTGAGTCTTGTTGATATATTAGTAGAAGAAAAATGTTAGTTATAAGTAACAGAAATATTAAATAGACTCAACTAAGAACACAAATTAGACCAATAAAAACATAAGTTAAGTTCAATCAAGCAAGTTAAGCTGGAAGAACAATTAATATTGTGTTCAAATGATCAATCAAATAAAAAAGGGAAGATTTTATGACAAATAACAAAAGTGAGTTGATGAAGAGAATATGAAAATCTAGACAGAGACAAAACTGCCGACAAAGAAAAATATGAAATTAACATGATTTTTATAGTACTTGGGAAAAATCATGTAGAACAAAAGTAATACTGAGTGTTTTTTTTTTTTAGAAAAAGTCAACCGCCTATTTTATTTGGAAAAGGGGCATTTTGCTTACTTTTTTTTTTTGGACCAAACCTATTTTAGTTGGAAAAAGTCTTTTTGTCTAATTTTTGGACTAAAACTATTTTAGTTGAAAAAGCTTTTTTTGCCTATTCTTTTGGACGTACCCAATGCACACAAAAAAATAGCAAAAAAAATTACCATAAACTTAGAAATTTAACCACAATAAGAAAATTTTCTCCATTTAATTTTTAATATTATCATAATCAATATTTAATATCATAAAAATAATGGTATAATTATTAAAGCAAAAAAGTAAAAAGTCAATTTCGTCTATTGCAGAGACTTTTAATGAAGGACAAAAAGTTCAAACAACATTTCTAAAGATCTTCACACTTTTATATAACTAGTTTAGGGTGCGTGCTTTGCATGTGTGTCTTACGTTAATTAATAAAATTATATACACAAAAAGAAGAACACAACTAAAAAGTAGCAATATGTAAAAATGTACTTTAAAAATATTCTAATTCTATTGATAATATTGACAATAAATAATTAATAAACTTACGAACGTTGAAAGATATATACGCGAATTACACAATAATCAATTTATGATTATAAATAATGGTAATCTATAGCTACACACCTAATAGCAAAAAAAAAAAAAAGAAGAAGAAGAAGAAGCGGAAAATACCGTAGATGAGGAAAATTTCTAATTTTTTTTTTACATATTGTATAACGTACCTCTACAGATTGAGCAATAAATTATTAATATAAAGTAAATTTGATTAGAGCTACACAATGATCTCTTTCACCTCCTCTTCTTTTTCAGTACACTCTTGTTCAACTCTTTTGAACCCAAAAAGAAGCATAATGATGCTCAGGTGAATTGCATCATCTAGTTAGTCCAAGCTATCGATGTACCCTTAGAATACGATTGGACTTAAACCATGAGCATGTTGTTTGGATCGAAACAATAAGGTGTCGTGCAAAAGTAATAAAGAAACCTTGAACGGCAATAACCAAGAAAAATTATAAAAAGACTTATAATATATTAAATTAATTTTGTCAATTAAATTACATATGACATATAAAAATGAAAAAAAAAATAACTATTGAAAAAAACATGCTCCCAAATAACTAAATTCATTCGAATGATTTCTAACTGTAAAAGAGTTTTAAAGGATAAATATTAATTAATTATAATAAAGTTTTAGTTATGAAAGACATGCTATATTTTTATTAATGTTCTATTTTCCATGTTGAGGACATGTGTGGTCGTAGTTATTTTGTAAAATTTACTGCGACTTTTTTTTTCTTGTTCTTCTCAAGAAATAAATTACTCGTTTAGTTAGCTAGACCTTCAAACCTATGTCATTTAACAGCAATATGAAACAGTACAACATCAAACCTTACAATATTTTTAGATTCTTTTTTTTTTACTTTATTTTTTTTTTTACCCCTTTCTAGGAGCTCCCACCTTTTCTTTTTGCTCCCTTGTAACTCAAACTCCCAACCTTTTTTCCTTAGAGTTGAAAGTGAGGGATCTCTAGCATCTGAGCAAACTCCATCATTTTTTTTTAGATTCTTTGGACTCTAGATAAGATGCCTCTTAAAAGATCAACAAAATAAATATATACAAAAACTTATTGGATTTCTCTTGCTATCCAACAGAACATGCACTAATGATTAATAGCATAATAATCTGGACATAAGTATTTGTTGCATATATTATTTTCGTATTGTTTGCCCCTGCAAAAGCTGAAAGTGAGACAAATATACCATCAGTATCACCGAAAAAGTATATATCACTACTGAAGGAAGAAGAGGACATTCTGAATAGTATACATATAGAATGATAGATAAATCCACCACCAAAAAAGAATGAGATGCTTACCAGTAATTAATGCCCCCAAGTACCACACAATCTTGTAAATATACATATATATAAACATCACAATATCACAGTAGAGCAATATACATGACCACAGCAAGGAAAAGAGCAAATGGAATGCATGGTGGACATTTTGTAAATTGCAAGGTGCGGAAAATAGGCTTTAGAAATTTAACTCTATATAACAGGAGTTTCTTAATGAAATATCATTGGAATATGGAAGGTAATAGATATCGAAAGCAAGAAAATACAATGTAGTTCTAAATCTAAATTGACTTTTAAATCAAAATAAAGAAAATACATTGTAGATCCTAACTTATGACTTTTGACTTACAAGTCAAAAGCTATAAGCCCATCCAAACACCCACTTAGTCTTTCTTTGTATTCGACTCTGTAATATACAATGATGGGAGGTTAGCAGGGTGAAAGAACCCCAACAACACCTAACCATAAAGTTGTTGGACTCCTCTCCATTGCATGGAGATCAAACTTTTAAACAAATTATAAAACAATTAAAAATAGCCATATATGGACTGTAAATGTAATGACCTTCCCAGTTGTTTTTCTCGTTTTCGTGTGTTGTCAGCGTTTAGAGCTTTTCTATAATTGCCCCAAGCTATTTATGACTTGATGGGACTGACAGTTCGGTTCCCGGGAAGTTCGTTTGAGAATATTATTTAGACCGTTGTAAAATATTAAATTAAATTTGAATTTGGTAAAATGACATAGTTAATTACTTTTCGAAAATGTTTTTGAAATTTATAAAATTCTTTAGTTATGATATATCTATACTATTTTATAATAGTTTTATAATTTATTAATAATTTAAGCGGAGATAGTGAATTTAAATATGTTAAAATAATATTTTTATTTTATAGAGGTTTTGTTAGAAATAATTTTCTATTAATTATGGTATATTCAAAAAGTTGTATTTATTTTACCACGAACTTACGCAATATCCGAGTACCTATCTAATGGAAATATAATCCACGTGGGAGTGGATGGGGTTGTACAACAAATGTTGAATTAGGCTATGATTTGCCACTTGTCAACAAGGAACATTACTAAATCCATGCATATAGTGGATGTGGTTCAAGATCAGTATGTATAAGCACTTATACATTCTTAAGAATTCATTTTAACATGTATTTTCCTTACAAAACACTTTACCAACGTCTGCACATATATATATCTTGTCCTGTGCATTCACGTCAAAGAACATATAGGATCTTGTTAGGATATTTGATCATTGCAAAGAAATTAATCATCTATATCAAGTTATTCAAGCTCGGGTTCTAGTGGAAAAGTGTTTGTGGACGTGTAATCATCGTTATTTTGGTAAGTTTTATTGTATTTACGGTAGTTTTCCTATACGTTGGTATTGTTGTTGCTATTTGACACATATATTGAGCTTGGATTTAACGTTGCTAGTTGTGACTATTGGTCACTGAGTGATTTGGGATGCTGTGATGGTTTTGGTTTTGCGATTCCGCAAGCGGCCCCCATGTGGACTGTTCGGACATTTTTTCGAACTAATTCAATATGGGTATCAATAGTCATTTTTTGACATGTAGTTTATTATTTTGGTAGCCTGGCAATAGTCAGAGGCCTCTCGGAAGGGGAAGACTCCTGTATAGCTGGTTCTTTTAGCAAGCTTGCGGCGGCGTCCAGGTAGGCTAGGTTTACCTTCCTTTACACTTAGATTGGGCTTATGTGTGATATTTGTATGCTATTGTGCTGGTTTTGTGGGCTGGTATTATAAACTTGGTGGTGGTGGTTTGCTGTGATTTAGGCCTTCTAGGCCGGATAGGGCTATTCGGATACATTCCAGGCCCGTTATCCTCGAGGTACACCACAGATAACCTATTTGGGGTCGGATAGTATTGTTGTGTTGATTGCTGGTTGGGGAATGTTGTTGTTGGAACTTAGTCCAAGCTTAGGCGGACTTAGCCCAGACTTAGATAGGTATAACTAGACTTGGTTTTCGGGACCCGTTAGTAGGCCCCGTTACCCTTTTTGTCTTGTCAGAACTTTGACATCTTTGGGCTTAGATAAGTCCTATATGATCTGTTAGGGTTGTGACGGGATTGAGTCACCCCGATTATACCCTGTTGGCCTATTTAGCATTTTAGTCCCTGATAGCACCGTACTTGATTGGGATTTGCTAGACTTGGCTTAGAATTGGGACCCACCTTGCCATGAGTTACTCTAGATGTCCGGACTGACTTAGATATTGCATGATAGTAGACTATGGACCTAAGAGGACCCGGAGACTTACCTTTAAGCAGATGATGGGTTAGCTCCTTTACCTACACTTCAGCTTCGGCTTGGAACTAGCATGTTTTCCGTTTGTTGGTTATGATATGACATTTGGCTCTATTCTGGTTACTGGCTATGATGAGTTCCTGTTCGAGTTCGGCTACTGATTCAGGTATGATGATTCTGGTTATCGACTATTGGGTGTTTCGGTTCTAGTCCGGCCCCGAATTGAGGTACACCATGAGTTCTGGTACTGGGTATCGTGATTATGATACTGTTGTTCTCTGAGTTTCGGTTCGAGTCCGACAGCTATGATATCTATGTGGCCTATTGTTATTACCCACTGCGTCCGGTTCAATTCCGGCGTCTGGCCTCTTGTTATTATCCATTGGTGTTGGTTCAAGCCCGGTGCACTCTTGTTGGTTATTGTGGTTACTGGATACTGATACAGCTTTGAGACACTGGTGACTATGCATTTACTATTCTTATGTGTCCCGCCGATTTATGGGGGCCAGGCTAGGTTATTGTTTTCTTCCGTGTGCCTATCGGTTTATGGGGGCCCAGATCGGTTATGTTTGACTTGTGTGTTTACTTACGCATTTATTTACTCAATTATTCGGTATCACATTTATTTATTTCCTAAGCATATCTACACGCCCCGGCAGTTACTTATGTATTTATTACTTGTACCCCGGACTTAGCATGCACCCTCGCATTTTAGCTTGCTTATATTACTTTGAGCTCAGTCGGCCGATGATGCCTACTGAGTACCCGTTGCCCCGGTACTCATACTACACTTCTGCATCTTTTTCCCCGATGCAGATTCGGGCACTAGCCGACGGTTTTGACTTGACGCTCTTTTCAGCACTAATTTCGGAGCAGGGTGGGCTTACTGACATCCGAGGCAGATCCTACTCCATCTTCTACTGTATAGTCTTTTGCTCTCGAGACTGTTGTACTTGTTATATACATTTGGTTTCTGTCTTGTATTCTGGATTTGTCTAGTAGTGGCTCTTGTACCGACCTCACCAGGTCTTGGGAGGGGTTCTTGACTTTATATATATTGTCCTCTTCCTTCTCAGTCTCGGTATGGGTTTATTTTGGTTCTGTTTGTTTTTATATTTCTAGCATGCTTATTAGTACGGTTACTTCCACCTCATCTCTGTTCTTCTGAGGTTCCGCCCGTTAGCCCGTTGCTTGTCGCTCCGGGCTAGGGTTTGGCTTGCCTATTGGTGGGTTACGGTAGGCGCCATCATGACTCAAATATTGGGTCGTGACAGCTTACCAAATTCAAATTTAATTTAATATTTTACAACATGCTCGGTCTAAATAATATTCTCAAATGAACTGCCCGGGAACCGAACTGTCAGTCCCAGCAAGTCATAAATAACTTGGGGCAGTTATAGAAAAGATCTAAACGTTTAGAACACACGAAAACAAGGAAAATAATCGGGAAGTTCATTACAGTAAAGCTGACAGAAAAATTACAAAGCAAAATGGAAGTGATAATTTTATGAAAACTAAAAGTAATACTAACTATATTCTTCCGGCCATCCTAGAAAGTAAAATTATTGTTCTGAAAATTGGTTCCACCTTAAGTTTGTGAGAAGTAATTTGGTCGTTTAATTCATGCTAAATTTAAAACCGACAACTACTTTCCGAAACCAATAGTACCTAGATGAGGTTGATAAAAGGCATTAGATCTTTTCAGAGAAATCCAAAAACTAAAAAAAAATAAAAAAATTCTAAGCTTAAAACATTGCATTATTTAGTGTTATAAACACTACAATTAATATTTTCCTTCTCTGCAGTGTTTAGTTAAAAAGTTTTCTAACAAATAACAAACACATCAACAGACTAATTATTTTGTAATTAGCTTATCTTTTATCAGTATCTATCATCAGAAACATGATTATATTGTAGGATTTGCAAGGTAATCATAACATACGAAAGACAAACACAATACTGGACAGATCTATTTATGTTTATAATTTATTTACATTTAAAGAATAGGTTCAAGTCAAACCTATATGAGAGTTATAGTTCAAAGCATCCATCTAGCTACTTTAATTTTATTATTCCACTTTATCTGATAAGGGTGGACTCCTCCATTATCGAGTAGTGATATCTTCCATTGAAAACTAAGAATACCAACATACACATATGAAGTTTAATTGCATAAAATTTTCATTTAAACAAATAAAACAGATAAACCTTTGATTTTTTTGGCTACTTCATTCGACGACAATATGCGTGTCGTCCATCAACTGAAAGAGAAACACAAGAAATTATCAAAAGGAGAGAGTCCACATTCAATTTTTACTTATGTATAATCCGTATATAAGCTTTAAAACTATTAGCTAAAGGGCACGAAAGATGATAATAATAAAGGCAATAAGACGATCAATCAAAATTAAAAGAAGAAGAAAACGTAGAGGTACAAATGGTAAATCAAGCAGAAAACTAAACCCTAGTAATTGCTAAGACAATCAACATAAGATAAATTCATGAGACCAACAAAAAAGATAACGTAAAACGGTAAAAGTCTAAAGAACTTACCTTCAGTAAAAACCAACATAAAAGATGGTCAACTGGGCAGGACCTGGGGGAGTCTTGGGAGTACCCCTGCCAATAGAGAACCACAACAAACTCAAAGATAAGACTTTTCTCCGCAGACATTTTATATCAATCCAAAATAACGTGAATTAAAAAGGTATATGAGTTACGATTAAAATAATTTGTACGATATTTGTATCAACCTTAAATTAATAATCACTAATGAGATATTATGAATAAAAATTACTAATCACAACCTGTTTATTACAAATCAATCAAAGGTTAATGCCTATAGAGTGTTGAAATTTAAAAATATTCTAATTAACTTTGATACGAATAGAGGCTGGGCGAAGGAATACAAGCGAGTGGAAGGAAGAAAAACTGAGTTGTGGAAAACTTGTGCGAAAGGATCATGAGTTGATGTCGTAAAGATAGCAGAAGAAGAAGCTGCCGTAGTTTTTAACAAAATATTACTTAAATAGAGTTGTGGAAATTCGTTTTTTTTATATAAGGTAAAATTCTAATTGATTTAGAAGTGTTGAATATTATGATTTTTTACCTAAATCAAATAAGGATTTTAATTAATTTCAAGTCAATAATTAAATGACAATTATTTGAGGGAAATAGTGAAAAGACGATTTTGTCTATTGCGAAGTGTTTTAATGAAGGGCAAAAAGTTCGAATCACTTTTCTAAGGGTCTTCACACTTTTAATATATTATATAGATATAGATATAGATTATAGATTATAGATATATAAGGAGATACAGATTACCAAAAAAATATTATATTTACAAAACAACAAGACTACAACTCAGTCTGGTATATTGAAAGGGCTCACTCTGTGGACATCAAATAAAACAAGTAACTGCTACTTAGGAATTGAAAAACAAGAAATCAGCTAATAAATGATCAATTATAGACAAATTTAAAAAATGTACAAAAAATATCCCACGAGTCAAAGGAGGCTTTGAAGATTATATATATAAAAAATAAAAAGGGATAAAGAGGTGAAATTTTAATTTCTGTATCTTTTTACATTCTACAATTCCTACACTAACTATGGCTGGCCAGAATTTTAATTTAGGAGATTTAAAATATATAAAAAGTAAACACAATTTAAACAAACAAAAAAAAAAAGTAAACACATATATAAAATTTAACCATATAGAAAGAGTATAATTTTCTTTCGTATGATGTTCAATGATCCTGTAACACCCTTTTTTTTTTTTCCATTAAGAGTGGTTTTTAGTGGTTTTTCAATTAAAGTGATGTTTTGAAAAGAGATTGTTTATTTAAAGAGTCGTCACTTGAAATTGAATTTTGGTATTCCAAGTTATCATATTCGGCGTAAATTATTTCTTGGATAAATTATATTTTGTTAATGTCTATGATTCGCTTAAAAATTTTGAACTTTTATTAGCCCCAACTAAATTCGAAGATTATATATTTTAAGAAAAGTATTTAGGTCAAGACGCATAGTTGTGACCTTACCATCTTATTTGTATGTCCATATCCAAGTCGCAACTGATCACTAAAGCATGAACCCTCAATAAAACTAACGGAATCTAATATTAACAATTCCACTTTAAATTTAACGATACAAAAATTCGACTATATATTTCAATATTAGAACGTCAACGTTAAACACATATGCAATCTGAACAAACTTTTTAATATTGGAATCAAGTCTCATATAATTGGGAAATTAAATTATACAATAGGAAAGATTGAGGGATACCTCTTGCGCAAATTAATTCACAACAAAAGCACACTAGCTAACTTTCAGGAACCACGCGAACTCAAAACCACGAACAAAACCTTATATATGGGTTGTATACGATGTATGATTTTTATGTATGTGTTATGTGTATGTCATGGGTTTGTGTGTATTGTCTCCGTTTGTTGCCTGATGTCTTTGTATTTATTGTTTTTCTGTATGTGTGTTGTTTGTGCTTTTGTTTTTTCTGTTTGTGCATGTCGAGTTTTTGTGTATTGTATCCCTTCTCCTATGTGTGTGTACGTGGATTTTTTGTGTGTCTATGTATGGGTGTTTATATAGAGGGGTTGGATGGTTGTTGTGTCGGTGTGTGTTTTGGGGGTATTGGTGTAGGTTGTTACTTGGGTCCCACCTTATAATAATCCTATGGTGGTTGTATTATTTTTCATTGGCTGATGAATGGAGATGAGGTTTTACAAATTGTGATTAAAGAGAGCCATTTTTTGAAACACACCTGAATTTCAACAGTTATTTCACGGGCAGCTTCAAGAGTACCGCCATGATGATTTCTTCTGGAAGGGAAGGGATTACTTCCTTTGAAGCTCTCATTCCTAACATGGGTCAGGCAGTGTAGGTATTTGGGTAGATTAAGGATTAGATTTTTGTTCTTTTATAATTATTAATATAAAAAAAATATCGACTACAATAATAAAATATTAACTGATTAGTTTAAAACAAATAAAAAGATAGAAAAGTTTAAATAGCTAGTCCAATGATAAAATAAAAATATGAAAATCACTAACTTCTTTATTTAAATTTGTATTTGCAATAGATGATAACAAGGCTCCAGGGATAGATGGGTTCAGTGTTGCATTCTATAAGAAAGCTTGGGGAATAATCCACCAGGATGTCTCAGAGGCTGTGATGGATTTCTTTCAAGGTAACAGGCTACTGAGGGCTGCAAATAATACTGTGGTAACTCTTATTCCTAAGACCTCTCATCCTGATTCCATGAAGGATTTTCGACCTATTGCCTGTTGTTCCATAATATATAAAATAATGTCAAAGATCATCTCAGCCAAAATTAAGAATGTGATTGATGGTGTTGTGGGGCATAGTCAGTCTGCTTTTGTGCCAGGAAGACGAATTTCAGGCAACATCATACTTAGTTATGTATTAGTGAAGGGTTACACTAGAAAGCATATTTCCGCTAGGTGCATGCTCAAAGTTGATCTACAAAAAGCATATGATTCAGTTGGGTGGCAGTTTATTGACCAGATGCTTAAAGGGTTGGGGTTTCCTAGTAAAATGGTTGGCTGGATCATGACTTGCATTAAAACAGTGAGTTACACCTTTATGATCAATGGAACCATGTCAACCACTATGCAAGCTAGAAGGGGTCTCAGGCAAGGGGACCCAATGTCCCCTTAAATATTTGTTTTACTGATGGAATATTTTCATAGATGTATCAGGATGTTGAAGGATGAACCAGAGTTTAATTACCATCCTAGATGTCAAAAGCTTGGAATCACTCATTTATGTTTTGCAGATGACTTACTCCTTTTTGCAAGAGGTGACTTAAAAGCAGTGCTACTACTCAACAAGCAGTTTAATCTGTTCTCTGCAGTTAAGGGAAAGTTTCATCTAAATACTGCCTATAAGAGATTAAGAGGTGAGGTGCAAAATGTAGCCTAGAAGCAACAGATATGTCAGAACATTGCAGAACCAAAACACAACTTTATTCTATGATAGAGACTTGATGAGAGAATGAGAACTAAGGATTTGCTAGTCAAATGGGGCATGAATGTTACTGAAACATGTGTGTTATGTGGTACTGAGCCTGAAACTTTGAAACATCTTTACTTTGACTATAGTTTTTCCAGTGATATCTGGAGACAAGTGTTTAGCTAGCAGAAGTGGATTCGAATACCTTAGGACAAGGATTGTAAGTGACTATGGGTGTAACAACACTCTGGAGGCGAACAACCTAAAAACCAAATTTTAAAGGCCAGCTTTGCAGTAATGGTGTATGCTATTTGGAAGGAGAGAAACAAGAGGGTGTTCCAAAATCGTGCTTCATCTAAAGAGGAAGTAATCCATAATCTCAAACTCTCATTGTGCATCAGAGTTAGACAGAATATGAAGTTGTTTACTTATGTTAGTTCTCTGTAAATTCTGAGAGGTGGAGGTTATCTTGTCCTTTGTTTTCTTTTGAGAATTATGTAGCAGGTGTTATGGTCAGGTGTTTAGATTAGGTGTTCTGAGAAGGGAAGGATTGATTAATTCTCCCTTGATCTTGTAAAACTCGTTTTGGTGATTTATAAAATTTCCATTAATTACCAAAAAGAAATATTTAAATCTAAATTTAAAGAAAGCATATATTTTTTGTAAATTTTTTTCTTTTGAAAATAAAAACAAAACTCATCCTAAAATGTGAATCTATTTTTATAATTTTCAAATATCTTTAAAATGGCACAAAAAAATTAAAAATCCAATTTAGATCTAAAAGAAGTGTACTTAAAACACTAAAATGGTGTATAATTTAGGTTCGATAAAAAATTAGGTGTTCACAAACCCTTAATCCTACCTGATTCCGCCCCAAATTCTATTCAATGTCAAAAGGTTACTTTTTCCCAATCCAAATGTGAATGGGTATTGTAATTCCCTAATTACCGAAAAGCTCAAAAGAGGTTAAATTATTCTTTCCAACATTATAATTTTATTTGTTTTGCTTATTATTGTCTTATTCTCTTTCCCAATCTTTTAAGGATTGCCACATTTAAGAAAACAAGAAATCTCGCCTTTTCTTGTTTTCCTAAATTAAAAGGATTTCGTACCTTTCTCCGTCTAATATTAGGATTGTTATGTTTATAAAAAGGGTTCCAATACCACTTGCTCAATAATCATACTAACTGGAGTTTTAATACTCTTGCTCAGGTTATTCATGATGAAGAGTCAAAAACTTCGAGGAAAACCTTATAAGAAGTTGGCAAAAAGAGATGAAGTTATTGCTGAACCTCTAGGATTTTTTCACTATTTGCTTACTGTAGAAATTTAAAGGTTTGACATATCTACAAAAATTATTTGTGTACAATTTCATAGCAATCTCGTAAAGAAGAGGGAGCAAATATAGTTTTTATAAAAACTGTCACGACCCAAAATACAAAGAGGTGTAATGACACCTACCCCATCCCATCATGGTAGGTAAGCTAAGCACAAGAATACACATTTCAATCAAAGTAAAGGCAATCAACAAATAACCAAATAATAAATGATAATAACAAGGGGACCAAAGAGAAGACTCCAAAAGCTACCCAAGCCTCAGTTGTCACGAATACAAGAGCGACTCTGAGTACAAAATATTATATCTAAATATTACAATACTAGCTGAAATAGTAGAAAAGACATAAATAAGTTATAGATGAAGTCGGAACAGTCTCCGAAAGCAGAAGCTCACCACGACTTCAGATCAATCAAACACCGCACGAGATCAAGATCCTCGCTGTCCACTCAAATCAGGATCTGCATCAGAGGGATGCAAAAAAGCAAGAGTGAGTACAACAAATAGTACTCAGTAGGCATCATAGGCCAACTGAGCTTAAGTGACAGCTAGAACTAGTAAAGAATATTAAATTAACTCTGCACGCAGAAAAGTACCAGTAGTTCATTAATGTCTACCGGTATACATCTCTTCCTCAGTCCTTTCTGAGATATAGGACCCATGGGTAGGGGAGAATTTATGTGTAAAAAAAAAAAGAATCACGGGAACCTGTGGTCATCCGACTAAACTCAATATATTATATATATAATTCTTAAAATATATCTAATATTATCAGAAGGCACCCATGGACAAAAGAGATTGATTGGTTCACTGATTTGAGAACTGACCCTAAGTCCTCTTAACTCTCTAAGGTCGCGGGTTCAATCCTTTTGCTGAACATTCGTCTTCTTTTTCCCCATTTTTTAAAAATTCTAAAGCAGCCTTGTTCAATGCCCATCCGTCTATTTTTTAAAAAAAAGAAAAAAAAACTAAAACAACCTTCCTTTTTTATTTTATTTCCTTAATTCTAATACTCCCTCCGTCTCAATGTATGTGTCACCTTTTAGATTTTGAAATTTAAACAAGTTTATCTTTAACCGTTATTTTTCATATATCTTTTAAATATTTTGAATTGTCAATTATTGTGTCTTATAGAACTTTTTACGTAGTTTTCAAATGTATAAACTTTATTTCACAAAATTTGAAGATTTCATGTCCAAATTCATGGTCAAACTTAAACTGTTTGACTTTCGGAAAGCGAAAAGTGTCACATAAAATGGGAACAATTTTATTTCTCATAACAAATTACACAGAACTAAAGCAGCCAAACTATGCAGTTAATGATGCACTCGTCTTCTTGAAATCCTGGATTCGCCTCTACCCATGGGAGACTCGCGAACAGGGGCGGACCCACATGTAGTATTCCGGTGCTCGAGCACCCATTAACCTGGACGTTACTTTCTATATTTATATAGAAATTTCTTTAAATTGTTATATAAGCACTGAATAGCACCCACAACTCAAAAGTTTGGCCGGGTGCTTTGGTTGTTTGCGTAAGCTAAAGGTGCACGCATTTTGAATGTGCGGGTTCGAGTCCCAGTTGGCACTCTTTTTAAAGAGCTCCACTCTTCTTTTTCTAACGTAACATTTTCTTAAACTTGATTTTTACTTAAAGTTTCTTATGTTTCTTACTAGTTTTCCCCCACTGATTTTTTCTTCTTTTTCTCCAAAATAGGAGTATATATTCTTCTTCTGTTTTCTTTTCCTCTCTTAGTTCACGTTTAACTTTTTCTAATTGTTTTTAATTAACTTTTTTGATTATTATGTTCAAATATTTTTTTATGTTTAGTTTTTAACTTTTTCTTAAGGCATAATACATAAATAGACACCCAAACTTAGCTTTAGCTGGCAAGTGAATACTAAACTTTGGGTATACACATCTAGACACTTCAACTCGTCTCCACTGTGTCAGTTGATCAACATTCCAACTTTCAAAATGATCATCTAGAGACCTCATAAATTTATGTGCAATGTCAGGGCAGTCACGTACTCATAACTTTTAGTAAGCAGTGTCGATTTTTATATACGAAAGGATAAAAATTTAATTACCACAACTATGCATGTGATATATCCTTGGCCCATTGATAAAGTCTATTTTTAAGCTAGAAGAGGTCCTAGGTTCAATACTACTTAACCACCATTTGAAGAAAATTTTGCAAAAAAAAAAAAAAGGGAAGAAAAATTAGCTGAAAAAGGCTTGGAATGAGGTTCGAAACCCCAAACTCCGAGATGCTAACAGAGCACTAAACGATCGCACCAAGAGGAGTCTTTTGGCCAGCAGTGTCATTTGTTAAATATAACTCTTATGCATAGTATTACTATATATGTATATTTTGTAAAATTTCCCGACAAAGCGGTGTCTCTTGACACCCCTTCGCTTCACGTGGGTCCGCCCCTGTGTCAGGGTTCAATGTCTACGAGATACATTCGGGATGAGTTGGAATGTTTAGTTTCTAGTTGAGACCAAGTTAAGGTGTTTAGATGAGTAATCTAAAAATTAGAGTAGTTAATTGTCGGCTAACGCCAAATAATTTTGCACTTCTATTTTAGTTTATGATCAGTAGCAACTTTACAGTAAACAAAGGTCAGCACCCACTATATTAAAATCCTGGGTCCGCCACTGCTCGCTAGATCCATATACTCAACAAGCCGGATCTTTGACCACGGTCTTGTTAGATGGATCTTTGCCCACGATGATAAATAACTAATAAAACAAATTGAATCTTTGCCCACTGTCTTGTTAGTTAGATCTTTACCCACGACGATATATAATTTACAATACAAGGAGTAAACCCTTTAAGAATGTCATTTTCAAGTAAATATTCAAATTCATAACTTTATAAAGCGAGTAAACTAGCGTTTGGCCATCTGAATAAACTCCTACACCTTACTATCAGAAAGGTAATGCAGGACACCAGAGGAAATTAGTACAAGTATTTATCGTGAAAATTAAAATCGACCACCCGATCAGTATGTTTCGGTATTATTTCGGTCCATTCCGGTACCGATACCGGTTCATACCGATCCAGTAGGAACCGACATCGAACGGTATGGCATGTACCGAAATCTGGATCGGACCGAAATCGTGGTTTCCTACCGAAAATCCAGTACCAGTTCATACCAGTTCTGATCCGGTCCGGTTCGATCAAGTGAATTTCATTTTCTTTAATTCTGTAATGGTAACTAGCCGTTGGGGACCGTTGGAAACGGCTAGTGGGCCCCCTAACGACTAGTTTGACCCCTCAGCCCCCAGCTCCCCAGCCCCCTCCCTTTCCAAAATCTTATACATACCCCTTTTCCATTCAAATTTTTATCCACAATTTCAACTCTCATTCTCTCTCAATTTTCTACTCTCAATATCTACAAATTCTATAATTATTGTTATTATTTTGCAATGGAAGTATAATTTGGTGACTTTTGGAGGAGCAATTTTTTTCAAGTTTCAAATTTCGATTATAATCGTCTGCTTTTACGGCAGACGTTTGGTACATTCGTTCCACTTTCTAGTATTTTAATTTATTTTTTGTGTTTATTAGTTGTGATTTATCTATTTTAATCTGCTACTTTCATATTTTATTTCATTATATTATGGATTCCTCTAAAAAAAAATTCGGTAAAAAAAGTATTGCACAAAAAGCAAAAGGTTTTATAAAATTTGGTAATAAAAAAAATAAAGGTTCTTCTAGTTCTTCTCACTTGCCTCGAGTTAAATTTAATACGGATGATTTTACGCATGTTAATGAAACTGATTTTGTCCATCCCTCTATCATAGAAATTAATACCAATACCACTATTCGCCATGAAGCTCTCGAGAGATTGTATAATGATTTTGAAGATGAATTAGATGAAGAAGTAGAATTATATGTGGATGATGATTTCGATGATACACCGATTAGTCCCAGTCCCACTCCCGCCCCCGCTAGTGTCGAAGCTTCAACTCAGGATTATCCTCAGGCTGGAGTTAGTCGTCACCTTAATCCTCCGGTTAGGGGTAAGACAACAACACAACGTACTTTAAAGTCAGATGTGTGGAAATTTTGTTATTTGAATGATGAAAAAACTATTACTACGTGTGGTATTTGTAAACAACAGTGGAAATATGTATTTTGCGGGTCTGGAGGTTCAACTGGGGGTTAAAAACCCATTTGATTAAGAAACATCCGAGAGAATGGAATGCATGTATGGCTTCCCGTCATACTGCCGGTTCTGACACTGGACCCTCTGTTGCCGAGTCAAACATTGTTCAAAGTGAACTAAACCCTTCAAACCCGACTAGTCCTGTTACACAACGACCCTATAATAGGGAACATGATCGTGAAAATTTTGCTAAAATGATTGTTGTTTGCGGTTTGCCTTTTAATTTTGGAGAAAATGAAGGTTTTATAACATATATTCAGGATACATATAATCCCAGTTTTGAAGGTTTTTCAAGAAGTATGGTAAAAAGAGATATTTTTGAATTTCAAGAAAAACATATGCAATATCTTCGTAGCTATTTTTACATAATGGATTGTAGGGCTGCTATTACCACTGATATGGGTCATAGTCCTAATGGTAACGATTATTTAACTGTTACTGCACATTGGGTTGATTATAATTGGACTTTACAAAAAAGAATTATTGCTTGTAAAATTTGTGAACATAAAAAGACCGGTGTTTATATTGCTTCTACTGTAGGTCATATTTTAAAATTTTATTGTCTTTCTGATAAAGTGATTAGCATTACTTTAGATAATGCTTCTGCTAATTTAAATTCTATTTCTCATCTAGAAACTAGAATTTGTCCAATTAGTAAATATGCTTTTCATGTTAATGTGTTGCACATATATTAAATTTAGTTGTGAAGGATGGTATTCAATTATTTGATAATACTTGTGATAAAGTTGAAAATGTTGTGTTTTGGATTTTTCATATGCGTAATAGTAGTAGAATTAGACAATATAAAGGATTTTGTCGTGGGTTTGAACTTCCGTATAAAAAAATTCCAAAACAAGTTAAAACTAGATGGAATTCTTTTTATGAAATGATTGAAGATGCTTATACATATAGACAACCTATTACTATGATGTTTAATTCTCATAACGCTTATCCAAGTCATCGACTCAATGAAAATGATTTAGATCAAATAGAAGCACTTAAAGGTTTTTTGAAATCATTTTATGATGATACAAAAGTTTTTTCTGAATCGTATTATCCCACTATTTCTGAAATTTTAATACATATATGGTCTATTTCATCCATTTTTGCAGAGTATAAAGATAATGCATTTTTTAAGAATGCTATTGTAGCTATGGTTGAAACATTTTTAAAAAAAATTCCTATCCCATAAATTATTTAATTGCAATTCTTTTTAACTCGAAAAATAAAGAACATGGTGCAAAAGTTTTGGTTAAAGGAATTTATCAAAATTTAAATATTCAATCGCATGAAAGTCCAGATTTGATAACTTGTCAAAACAACATTCAAACTTGTGCTAAAGAATTGTATGACAAATATTGCACATTCAATGATGTTGAAGTTGCTCAAACTTCTATGCTTCGACTAGATGCCCATGGTAGAGCACAATCATCACTTGGTCTTCATTCTTCTCATAAATGTGAATTTGTTAAATATCTTGACCAGGGTTCTGATACTATTACAAATCAAGAAGGCGTACCACAGCTATTGAATTGGTGGAGGGCTCATGGTCATCAATAGCCAAAACTTAGCAAGATGGTGAAGGACGTGCTAGCTATTCAAGGATCATCCGTAGCTTCGGAGCAAGCTTTCAGTGGGGCAAGATTTCAAATCGGCGATCATAGATATTCATTAGCAGAAAACAGTTTGAAGGTATCAGTGACTTTTAGAGATTGGATCAATGCCAAGCGAAGCAATAAAGGAGTTCCAAAGTTAACTAAATTACAAGAAGATTACTTAGATGCAGTCATTGGATGTGATAGTGACGATAACATTGAAATTGAAGATCGTCAACAAATTTTACCAAGACCGGAGGTTATTGCTCAAAATTTACAAGAGTTAGAATAAAACTTTATAGGATTATACAACTATTAGTTTACATTCGAGGCTTAGTTGAAACAGAACCCTTCCTAGAAGGTGGCTGCGCAAAATTAGGCGCTCTACTAATAGTTGTAAATTGTAATAAAAATTTAAAATTTTAAAAAAATTGGATTGATTTTTAATTCTATCATACTTTTAGTTAATGCATTTCTTTTTTGTTTAGTTTGAGTGTTTAAATTAGCAACTTATAAACTTTAAAAAAATTTAAACTTACAAACTTATAACATATAAATTGAAAAACTTAGAAAAACAAAAAAGATTAACAAACTAATAAACTTCAAAAAATATAAACTTAAAAACTTATATAACTCATAAATTGAAAAACTTAGAAAAAAAAAAGTTTAACAAAGTTATATACTTTTATATATACTTCAAAATTCAAATATATAAACTTCAAAAAATATAAACTTAAAAACTTATAACTTATAAATTGAAAAACTTAGAAAAAAAAATTATTTAAACTTAATTCAAAATATTTAAAAACTAAATTTAAACTTAAACTACATAATTCAAAATATAATATTTATTCTTTAACTAAAATGTAAAAATTAATTTATCTATTCAAAATATAGAAAACTTTTTTTTAGAAAAACAAAAATTAAAATTGCATGTACCGGTTATCCCGTTCCGGTCTGGTCCAGTCCATACCGGTAGTATACCGGCTACTAACGGAACGAAATGGAACCGCAGTTTCATACCGGTTATTCCGAACCCGTACAACCTGGTACCGATTCCGTCTCAATTCGATCCGGTACCGGTCCATTCCGGTCCGGTCATTCCATTCCGGCAGAATGCCCAGTCTTAATGCAACTAACGTTATTTTACCCTTCAAAATTGAAGTTCTGTAGATGCACTCTTTTATCGTACAAAGAGCAAAATTCATGAAAAGTAGAGTAATACACATATAATTGAAAACAGTTGTAAGTAGCTATAGAAAAATATAAATTCAACACATATATACAGTATTTATTTATGAAATCTTTGAGGAACTCTGCTTCAATCGCCATTTCCTTATCCACCATTTCAGTTTCACTACTTTTTTGGTTCAAAATTCAGTAACAACCACAATTCCCGTCTTTTCACCGTACTAACTGTCCAAAGGAAGAGGAGCACCATCCACAACGCAGACGATTTGAAATAGAAACCACTGCAATCTATACTCTCACATATAGTAGGCACAATTCTCAGTCTGAAAGTTTTTTTTTTATGTTAATTCAGCATTTAGTACATTAGTGAGCTTGAATGCCTTGGAGTAAGTTAATTAGGTGCAGGAAAGTAGAAAAGGCCATGCTGATTAGGTTGAGGCCAATTGATTAAGAAAAAAGTAGGAATCTCAAATTATATTTTCTTCTCAAAAAGATAGTACTCCCTCTCTTTCAATTTGTTTGTCTTATTTTCCTTTTTAGTTCGTTTAGAAAAGAATGCCTCTTTCATTTTTTTGGCAACTATTTAGTTCTAACTTTCCGCCCGGCATGCTTAAGACCACAAAATTAAAGGGTATTTTGGTACGTTCCACATATTTTTAGATTAAGATCACAAGATTTAAAAGTCTTTACTTTCTTATAAAACTTCGCGCCAAGTCAATACCAGACAAACAAATTAAAATGGAGGGAGTACATATAAATATATTTAGTATAAAATATATACTACCTATACACTGTGTACATATTTTGTAAACTAGATAACCTAAAGACATTGGACCGTAATTTTCCTTTTTCTAATTTCTCACACGGCAAGCCTTATAAGTCGCACTCCAAGATGAAATATAGAAGTGATCCATCAGAAAACTATATTATATTTCTGCTTCTAAAATGTCATAATGGTGGATGAAGTTGTCGAAATGTGTTTCTTTTAAGTGTTTATCTCAAAACTATCAAATATATTTCATGGAAGATAATTTGCGAAAATAATTTATGAAAATGAGAAACAGTGATGGAATTGAACCAAGTACCTCAGACATTATTGACAGATGATTCCCTAAGTTGCAGCGGCGCAGCGCAAACTCTTCACTTTTGATGTCGCACCTATGTCAGATTCTCCAACAATACACTACTTTTGGAGAACCCGACATGCATCCGTTGACATTTATGAAGAGTCCGATCAACATAATGCTTCCCTCTAAAGTCTAGACACATCAGTTAGAATCTGATTGTTTGAAACAGAGAAGTATTGCAGGTGCTCAGCATTTCAACCTAAAATCACAGAAGTCAAAAAGATTTAATGAACATATACAACAAACATGTTAATATCACTAATTAATGCTGGAAAAGTTGGATGAAAACTAAATAATAAATCTATTTTGAGATTAATTAAATCTCACAAAGAGGCACATTATTATTAAAAGGGAAAATTACTCAAAATATCCATTGGAAATTTTTTTTACATAAAAACTAACCCACTTTTTTTTTTTTTTACTTAAAATGACCAATCGGCCATTGTATTGCAGAAACTAGCCAGTCGGCTAAACATTTTACCAAAAAAATGTCAAGCTACCTTATTTACCGACACATCACTGGGCATTTGGCCCATTTTCTTTCAAATTATTTTTAAAAAAGCTTTTTAATTATTTTGTTTTGCTGTGCTAATTTTTTTTTAAAAAAAATCATTGTTTAAAATTTTTTTGTTACTCTTTTTTCAAAACCTTTTTTTTTTCTAATTGTTTCACTTCTTTTGTGGAAAAAATGAATATTTATGTTGTTTTATTATTTTTTTGTTTATACTTTTATTTATTAAGGTGATAACACATGATAGTCAAATAAATATTGATATCGATACACGATTATACACCATTTATACAATGTCAATACATTACATACATATCTATACAATATCGATACACGTCTAAATATTATTTATACAATATTAATATACACTTGGA
This sequence comes from Capsicum rhomboideum, assembly GCA_031232105.1. Classification (NCBI taxonomy): domain Eukaryota; kingdom Viridiplantae; phylum Streptophyta; class Magnoliopsida; order Solanales; family Solanaceae; genus Capsicum; species Capsicum rhomboideum. The sequence continues at coordinate 48,823,718 of CP124717.1, read as the reverse complement.
CACCATTTATACAATATTGATACGTTCCATAACTATCTATACAATATCAATACGCATTTATATACATTTATACAATATCGATATATTACATATACACTATATAACTATTTGTACATCATATATATATGTTTATACATTATTTATACAATATCGATACATTACATATTGCCACGACCCGAGACTACCCCCTAATCGTAACACAATGCTTAAAGTCACGAGTGACCCCAAGCTAACCCATGACCTGGCATGACATTAAGAATACTGAAAATAACTAATATTATACAGTGCGGAAGCTAAACTAAAATTTTCACCATCATAATAAAAGCGGAATCAATACTGGATATCAAAACTAAGACTGTCTGACATAAATAATATGCTGAAAATATAACTGTCTGTCTGAAAGCCTCTAAATCATATGAGTTATTGGGACAAGCCCCCAACTAACTCCAACTGTCTGAAACTAAATAGTACTGAAAAGAAAGATTGATGATTGGCCCTCAAATGATGAGGACTCACCGACACTGCTGTTGATATAGTATGGAATCGTACTAAGTGTGGTCCGGATGCTGAACGTCTGCACCTATATTATAAGACAATATAGCGCAAAAGAACGTATGCGATCAGTACTTTGAATGTACTGAGTATATGAGATGGGAAAATACTGATATAGGTTGGACATGATGCATGTGACATGGTAAACTGATGTAAGACCGTGTAATAAACATGTAATGTATGATAAGCTGAACAATTGAATACAAGGTCATGCAAGTATCTGAATCTAAACTATGAGCTGTGGACTGGGAGCTACCGGTAACCTACATACCCCAATCTGAGCTAATCGGGGTCCAAACTGTAACCCCAGTTGAAAGGGTGTTCAGTACCTTGCCAAGGGTACGAACACTGACTGACGTGGATCCACTAAATTGATGTCCAAAAGGACAAAGGTAACCTACATACCCCAATCTGAGCTAACCGGGGTCCAAACTGTAACCCCAGCTGAAAGGGTGTTCAGTACCTTGCCAAGGGTACGAACACTGACTGACGTGGATCCACTAAATTGATGTCCAAAAGGACAAAAGGTATTAAGCCTAGTCTGACAGGTGACCCTGTAGAACCTACGGTGGCGCCGTAGTTCTGGGACCTAAGGACTTCTACTAAAGGTCTCAGCCTAACTGACGGGTGAGCCTTCATCCCTGTGTCCGCTAATTACTAAGTACTACTCCCAACTGAATGACACTGACAACTGAACTGCTCAATAATAGTAATATTCTGAAGACTGAAAATAAATGCATTATCTGAGAGCATTCAAACATGTAATCTGGAGAATATAAAACTCATAAATATATGCATGAAATCCTTGGTCATCGGGTGTTCATAACCCGCCATCTCTGAAGAATGCAACTATCATGATGATTTCTATAAACTGAATAAAGTAAGGAATTTCATGGCTCAAGTTCAAAATTCATAGATTTAACAATATAATTAGGGTTCATAATTTGGGACATGTACTAGTACTGAAATTCATGGTAAAACATGGATTACAACTCATTAATACCAAGAGAATGAGATATCAAGGAATTTACAACCTTCATGAACCCTAAGCTCTGAAGAAGGAATTAAACTTGAGAAATTGGATTGACTTTGGGACTCAATGGGTGAAAGAAAACGCAAAGATGAAATCCCACATACCTGAAAATGAAAACCCTGAAGAAATCCTTGAACTTGGGAGCTTGAAGTTGAAAACCCTAACTCTGCCTTGGAGAAAGAAAAATCGTCTCTTTTGCTCTGAAATTTCCAAGTGTTGAGTGTTTTCTATGTTATGAGGGCTTAGGGTAATATTAACCTTAGTAATCAGCTTTGGGAAGGCATAAACGGCGTAGTTTTGATGTTAAAAGAGTGGAAAAAGATTGAGGTGCCCTTATAAAAACGCACTGGAAAAACTGGTGGGAGGAACCCACGAGACCTTCCCACGATTGTGGGTCCTACCTACGATCGTGGATCCCACTCACGATCATGCCTTGGTTCGTAGCTTGGGAGTTCAAGTTGGATCAAGTTTTGAAGTCACGGTCGTGCCTTTAATCGTGGTTTCAAAGCACGGTCGTGGTTTCCTCTCGTGGTTGGAAGGTATACATGTCAACTTTCAAGTTTTTTGGGACTGTTTAGATCAGACGGGAGCATGGTACGATCATACGTTGTAACCACGATCGTACCTACACTCGCATGTTCTCACTGTTGGACAGTGTTTCACTAAAATGGTCATACCTCTTAGCTCCGACATCGGAATAAGTTGAATCTGGATGCGTTGGAAAGGTAATTCAAATATCTATCATTTGGTGGGTCTTCAGATCAGAAATTCATCAGAACCTAGGAGTTATGCTCGTTTGAAGTTGACTATAGCAAGATCGTTCCCAAGAAAACCACCGATAGGGAAGGTTTCAACTTGGCTATGAGCTAGGAGTTACTTGTGGCTTTAATACATGTCTAAATCACTTATAATACAGCTGAAACATGAAGTTTGATTTCACATGCACTCGAAGCATGGTCCTAATCTTAGCTTGGGATTTTCGGGATGTTACACATATACACTACATAACTATTTATGCAATATCGATACATTACATAACTATTTGTACATCATATATACATGTTTATACACCATTTATACAATATTGATACATGAAAAAAAGTTGTACGAAAAAAGCTTGAAAAAAAAAAGGATAAATTTTTTTTTTAATAAAGAAAAACGTAGCAAAAAAAAAAAAAAAAAGTTTTTTTTTCTAAACAACTGCTGCAAAAAGAAAAGGAAAAGGAAAAAAAAAGGGTCTAATGATTATTTTTGTTGTAAACTATTTACTTTTTTTGTATATAATTGAAATTTTCCCTTATTAAAATATGTAACCTTCTCCGCTAAAACTAACCTATAATTAATCAGAAATCAAGAATATGAAAATTTTATAGTTCACATTATGATTTGTAAGATGCTAGAAGGTACACACATCATATTCAAGTTGAGTTATTCAAAAATGAAATCTTTTTTAACATTTAATAATAAACATTCCATATAATTCCCGTAAAAAAACTTCTTATAGTATTGACTTAGCTATCAAGAACCGTATACATGAACTCCAAGAGTAATATGCATTTTTAATTCCAATAACGCTAAAATAATGTTTATCCATCGTCTTTGTTATGTAATTTACCTCAATATAAATTCGTTCTCCAAATGCACACAACAAATTCTGCAATGCAAATGATATGATCACAGTGTAACTAATTTTTATAGCTAAATATTTGTTGATTGAAATGTAATTAAAACTATATTTTGATTCATTCATATTTCACCATACTTGTAAGTGCAATTTATATGTTATGACTAAGCAATTGGTTGTATCATATTTCTTGAACCTAGCCAGTGATGACCATACTTGGGAAGCTACGGTCACCAGGAGGCAGAATGGTCTTGATAATGTGTGTGTTACAAGCTTTGCCAACATCTCTCTATCTGCTATATGCCCTAAAAAATTACACTCAAACTTCTTGAAAAAGATTTTGGAATAATTCTTTTCGGGAGCCACAGGAAACAAAAACAAACACCATTCAGGTGTTTGGCACAACCTTTGTTACCCTAAAGAAGAAGGTGGTCTAATCAGGAAAATGAAAGATATTATCGATTCTTTGGATGTAAGAAAATGATGGAGATCCAGGACACAACCATCACTGTCGGCATATTTCCTCGTGGCTAAATATGTGCTAGATGTCATCCAGTTTCAAAGAAGATTGCCAACAAAGATTCTCAATTATGGGAACAAATGATCAAAGCAAGAGACAATGTGGAGTGCAGATTAATATGGAAGATTAACCAATGCCAAAGTAATTTTTGGTGGGACAATTGGACAAGTATGGGAGCTTTGACCAAAGTCACTCCCAATATTAGCAGAAATGCCAAAGCTACTGTGAGTAATTCATTAGTGGTGAAAGCTGGAACATGTTCAAGTTGACTGAAGTACTATCTAGACAGATTTTGCAAACTGTCTCTAAAGTGGATATTGGGAGCAACATCTTAAGGATGATGCCATTTGGACGGACACCACAGATGGCAGATTTTCCAATAGTTCTGCTTGGCAAATTGTTAGACAAAAAGGAGCAATAGTGCCTGTATGGCTGTATCTGAATTTGGCATAACGCCATACCTCTCAAGTTCTGTTTCTTGGTTTGGAGTTGTATTTGGGAAAATTGCTACTGATGAAACTATTTCCAGATTGGGTATTCAGTCTTCTACAAAATGCTGCTGCTGTCATATACCAGTTAATGACTCCATGAACTCACATTCATTGGAGAAAGAGATCACTGATTTTATCAGGAGGCTGTTAGGAAATCTTTTGGGAATAAATCATCAGCACTTAAATATTAGAACTCTCAATCAATGATGGGACTTGAAGGCCAAAAATCATTTGGGAAATCGGGAGAAATTGGACCTCTTGCAAGTATGGGGACAAGAAGAAATTCAACAAGAACAAAATTGAACACCTATTCTGGAACTTCAAAGACTCTATGGCAACTGGTTTCTGCAAAATTAACACACAAGGTGAGTGGAATGCTCTACTATTGAGAAGTTGAGACCAGTTGTAAATTGGAGACGCGAGACAGGTAGATGGAATAAACCACCAGTTGGAGTGGTTAAAGTTAACACTGACGGTAGTTATGACGCCAGTACTGGTAGAGCTGATATAGGTGGATTAATTAGGGACAGTAATGGGATCTCAGTATGTTCTTCTCTATAGCAATTCATTGTGACAGTATCGATCAAGAGCAGGCAGTAGCTACAAATTATGGACTGAAATGGTGCTCACAGAATGGCATTGGCAGGATTCAAATCGAAATAAACTCTTTTGTCATTGCGGACATGCTCAAGCTAAGAAGAGTTACTCAAGATGCTATTAGGATCATGGATACCACTGAACTTACCAGATTACATTGCTTCAGAGAAGCTAATGGTGTTGCTGCTTTTTTCGCTAAACAAACTTCCTCTAGTGGACATAGCACCTTCTGTTTCTCCTTTCAACAACTTCCAAGAGAAGTGAATGGTGTATTTCAACTTGACAAATGCCAAATTCCAAGCATTAGAAGGAGATATGATAAGAATAACTTCTTTGTTAGTTGATTTTTGTATAGAAAGAATAATTTCATAAAAAGATAAATTGAACAAATTGTCAAGAAACTAATGCTGCCAAAAGTTCCAAAGAAAAATTTCAGAGCCACCAAGGAAATTCTAAGAATTTAAAATAAAAGAAAATAAGGATATAATAACCCGAAAAACAACCCTAAAAAGTTCATAGTGACACTGTCAAAAAGAGACAGTGAATAGATACTATTGAGGGCATTTCATTTCAGGAGTCATTTTCTTGAGTCATAGTTACTGGGCTATCAAGGCACTTACTCAAGGCAGCCACCTACAAGAGTGGCAGAAATCTAATATGAACAAAGCATATTTAGAAACAGAAAGGGAAAAGGCCTAATTTCTATTTCAAGTTCCAGCAGAATCCTCAAAACAAGTTACAAGAGAATCCATTACAATTCTCGACATAAATTGCTTACAAAAATATCTGAACATGTACAACGAAAGGAAAAAAGACTAAACTTTAAGAAAAGAACTACCTCTTTTACCATTAGAATTTGATCACTGAAGAGAAAATCCATTGATGGGGTCTCGAGCGCCATTTCCATCGCCGTTTGCCTGAAAATTTGCTTTATAATTTTGGAGACTAAATAATTCACAATAAAGTTGAAACATTGTGCCCAATGGAAATCATTAGAAACCAACCAAGAATTCATCTGTTGACTAAAAAGAACATGTATATAAACATGTATATAAGCTTCAATATATTTAACCAACTGTTATTAATGTACTCCCTACGTTCACTTTTACTTGTCCATGATGGACTTTGCATAACCTTAACAAATGAAGTCCATATTTTACCATGATGCCCATACTAATCCATATTTTACCATGATACCCATACTAATTGATGTATAATCTTTAATGGACTTGAGAAATAATTTGGAATGAGTAGTTGGTTGAAAACATGAAAAAAAAAGAAAAGATTGTCTTTCTCTTGACATGCACAGTAGTTCCTTAAAAAAATATGGTAAGGTTAAGCAATGTTAGAGTTACCTAAATGCATCAAAGATTTGGAAACTGTTACCACTCTTCTTCTAGGAAGTAGTGATATCAAATCTAGTTATCCATTACTTTAACTATGGTTATATTATTTCGGGAAACTATTTAAGAATGAAAATATAATTAAATGAAAATGAAGGAATTCATCAAAATTGGTCCCTACCTAGTACAAGAATCGTCATTTGAAATGAACAAAGTTATACATTTATTTTGGATTTAGCACACCGTTAAAGTAACAATAAGGTAATCCAAATACAGAGATGTAAAGGATGTGATGTGTGAATCTTTGGTGTTAGTATTATTCATAACTTAAAATGCAAATGAAGAAGGAGGTGGCACAAGTTTGAGGTAGTCGGTCATAGCTGATATGTTGACGAAGCTTACTCTTAGCTTGAGGATAGTCCCACTCCAGTGATTCCCAAAATTCCTGACTTACATAGATATATCTGAGAGCATGTGGAATAAACAGTGGTTCTCCAGCACGAAGAGGATGAACAAATGGCAGTCTTTGAAGCTTTGGACAACCACATAGACCTATTTCCTCAAGGGATACACAAGTCATTCTTCCCTTTGATATACTTTTGAGTGCAGGTAGCTCTGTCAAATGAACTACTCTTAGTTTAGGGAGGATAACATCAGTAGAGGTAAACGATGATGAAGGACTACTCATGTGTTGACTGCTCGCCTCTTGGTCCTCTTCCTCTTCCTCATTCTCACTAATAATTTCTTCTATCCCCTTGCAATATGACACCACAACATGTTCGAGGTTGTAGAGATTTTGCCACAGCCATCCAGGAAACATCACCTTGATTTGGCAACAATGTTCAATTTTTAACTTTTTCAAGTTTGAGAAGGATCCATGTGAAAGAGTGGTAAAAGATGCTTCAGTATCAGGTTGGATGTCAATAAGGCTAACAATATCCTTCAAATTGTATAGTTCCAAATTCTCCAGGCTTTTGAGTAACGACCCAAGTCCTTCTGGCACAATCAATTCTTGGCAATTGGATGGTAATTTGAGTATGCACTCTATACCGTCACAAGAAACAATTTTGACTATCTTCAAATTTGTCAAATTGATCAAGGATGGCAGGGCACTTAAGAAGCTATTACCTGAACTTATGAATTCGCACCATGAAATTTCTAGCCTTTCCATGTCTCTTGGAAACTTGATTATAGCTTCTGACCGTTCTCTCAGAGGTTGTACTACATTTGCACCCTTGAGGTAGTAATCCTTCAAAATGGCTTCTTTTCTGGAAAATATCACAGGGTATTCATACAAATCTCCAACACAATCGCTGGTCAAACCATTTAGAGTAATTCGAAAGAAGTTTGGCCGCCCACAACATTCTCGATTTTCTACAAATTTGTTGAAGTCACACAAACTGAACATCTTACCCCCAAACTCTTCAAGTTGTTTCATCCTCTCTAGATCCATTGATCGTATAGAAAACGGAGTCATGAGGCGCTGGAGATGAGATAGGCTTGCAAACATATCTATTGGTGGTACACTTATTAGCTTCTTCAACCCGCTCATGTTCAGACATTTTAACTTCACCAAGCTAGGTATGCCTAGGGGCACTTGCTTAATCCCTGTTCCACTAAGCTCAAGTTCGCTTAGTACCCCAAGGTTGCTCAGTGATCGTACAAAGCTAAGTTCTCTACAACCTTTAAGCAATAAGGCATTCAAATTTTCCAAGTTCGACAGAGAAATTGGCAATTCTTCAATATTGGTATAGCTTAGATCCAGGACACATAGACAAGGCATGAAAATGAAAAATGAGTATGGAATCGTCTGCAACAAGCGATTCTCTTGCAACAACATGGTTGTCAGTTTCGAACTTTTGTATAGTACACATGGAGAAATTTGATGTATACAATTATGCATCAAGGATATCTTGTCGAGAGCTTCTGACCATTCATGCAGCTCAGGCATCTCTATTAATTGCATTCCAGCTTTTACCATGAAGCGATCATGATGAGGGTGGCTTGTGATTTTTATAGCCATTTCTCGTATCAAGTCATGCATCTTAACACATTTATTTTCATCTACATCCACAATACTTTCTAACAAACATACATTTTCTAGCTTATTTAGTATTGCCTGGCCTTGGTGTATTTGTGCTTGCCTACTATTCCTTGCATTTATAAATCCCTCCATGATGAACTTGTTGACTAACTCAACTCTTGGAATTTCAAAGTCTTCTGGATATAGGCAACAATAAAAGAAGCACTTTTGTAACCGGGGATCCCTTAAGCGAGTATAACTACAATGGAGGATAGGGAACACCTCACTCTTCATATCATCTTGCATCATGGAAGATTCTTCCAACTCTTGTAATGCATCCTTCCATTCAAAAATGTCATTCACTCCCTTCATACAACCAGCCATTGTTATGATTCCCAGTGGCAATCCATCACATCTCTCTGCTACTTTCATTGCTATTTTTTCTATTTCTATCGGGAGAACTTGTACTTCATTATTATTGCCACATCCAAGCTTCTCTGTGTATAACTCCCAAGCTTCTGCTTCAGAAAGAGGCTCGACTTTGACGTTCTTTTGACATCCAATTCTACGACATACTTCAAGTGATCGGCTAGTTATCATCATTTTGCCTCCATCATTTCCAAGTGGAATCCCCACTTTCATCACGTCAAAGTTATTCCAAACATCATCAAGTATTAGGACAAAAGTATTCATTCTCTTCAATGCTTGGAATAGCTTTGCAGCCCTTCTTTTCTCATCACGGACACAAGCAAGATCTAAACCAACATTCTCGGCTATGTCGTCTTGTAACTTTTGAATACTCGAATCTTGAGATACAGTGACCCAGTAAATGTGACCCGAGAATCTACTTTCTTGTAATAACTCATTGTGGACATTCATAGCCATAGTGGTTTTATACCCACCCCTCCCATGCCATAAATGCCAATGCTTGACACATCATCCGTCCTTAGCATTTCTAATATATTTTCCGAACTCTGTCCAAATGTTTGACCTTTTAAATTTGTTGTTACCAAAGGTTCCCCTTTTTCTTCATATACATTATGTACTAAAACCCCTTCAGGAAACTTGCTTTGTTTTATCAGTTCCTCAGATTCCTCGATCATTGTATCAGCAACATTTGCCAATTTTATGCGATCTAATCGGCCACACTCTTGAACTTCTTTCTCAAGGCTCTGGAAATCTTCTAGTTTGTTTTTGACATTGCTTAGCCATGTTTGAACTTCTGTTTTCCTTTTCTTTCGTGAATGAAATTCAGCATCTTCTATTGTAGACACTATATCAACTTTTCGACTACTGAGCAATTCCATCTTTCCCTTTAGATTCTCTATCTTCTTTTCGAGTCCTCTATAAGGTTCCCATAATCTTTCTTTAGCTAGATTTGCTAGCATGTCAGCAGTCTCTCACTAGACATAACAAAACAAACAATGAAATAGATATCAAATGAACTATTTTAAAAGAAACATCCAATGCTACGCAGAGGTAAAGATGGATAATTTAAGGGGTTATTTCAAAAAAGGATAAGTCAAATTGTCCTATGAAAGTAATATTTATCTTATTATACTTACATCAGTATTATACATATTTGTCGATCTAATTTAATTGGTTATATCTATAAACACTTAAGAGAAGTGATGTAAAATCTGTACATTAGTAAGAATACTCCTAACAGAACCCTAGAAAAGTATCCTAACTAAATAATTAATGCTGAAACATAATCAGAAACAAACTACTCAATCTAAGAAATCTAAAGTCCTGAACACATCCAAACTTAGTGTCCCAATACGCATTGTCAAGTTAGGCGATGAGTCACTAAGCTAACTTGATCAGATTTCTATCAAATGCAGGCTTAGCTAGTGCTTCGATGAGAGTGTTGGCTAGTCGGTCGGCACTATGGACATGAACAATACGAACCCTTTTGTTTTCGACATAGTGGCAGACAAAGGGAAAGTCCACTACGACATGCTTCAAACAGTTATGGAGGACAGGATTCTTGCTCAAGAATGTGGCTCCAAGATTGCCACGGCGAATGGTAGGTAACTTATGTACTGGAAATTGCAGCACACTCAGAAGATTGGTGACCCACAGGGTTTCAGCAAGGGCATTAGCCACTACCCTGTACTCAGCCTCTGTGGAGGAGCGAGCGACAGTATTTTGCTTCTTTGAGGACCAGCTAATTGAATTACAACCAAGGAAATGTAACCAGATGCAAAGATTTTATCAACGATGTTCTCAGCCGAATCTGCATTAGAGTACATGTGTAGATTGAAGCCATCAATGGGAGTCACGCGCAGGCCTAATTGGATCATACCACTATCGTACCGGAGAACATGCTTCACAGCTTTCTAGTGAAGGTCCGATGGTGCTTGCATGAACTGCGACAACTTGTTGACTGCATAGGCGATGTTCGATCCAGTAAAAGACAAGTGTAGAAGCCTACCTAAGACTCGAGATAACGAGTTGCATCAGTCAAGTGAGTGCCATCAGATAGGTTGAGCAACTCGGCACTCATTGGTGTGTGGACACCTTTGCAGTCGGGCATTAGCTCATCATTAAAGATCTCATTCACATAGTTCGCTTGGGTAAGAATTAAACCTTCAGGTCTACGCACCTCAACACGAAGAATATAGTGAAGATTTTCTAAATCTTTAATTGAGAAACAAAAACCAAGGTAAGTGATAACCTGACTGACACCAGAAGGGCTGTTTCTAGTGACAATCATGTCGTCGACATAGACAAGAATGAACAATGTGTCACTAGACCATGTCTAACAAGTAGCGAGGTATCTTGGAAGAAAGATAAACTAGTGAGGGCATTTGACCACACCCGAGGGGCTTGTTTTAAGTTATAGATTGGGCAACCGATAAATGTGAGCAGGCTTGTCATCACTAGAAAACCTGAAGGTTGTGCCATGTACACTTCCTCGTCCAGGTCACCCCGGAGGAAGGCATTGTTGGCATCAAGTTGATGAAGGTGCCAGTTGTAGCGAAGTGAGGATGATGCAAACTGTGGTAGGCTTGCTGATCGGCCTGAATGTCGCGTGAAAATCAATGCCCGTCCCCTAATTGAAGCTTTTTGCAATCAACTGCACTTTGTATCTGTAAACGGACCCATCTGCATTCCTTTTGATCCTGAAAAGCCACTTGTAGGATACAATATATTTAGTCGGGTCAGATGGAACAAGTTAACAAGTCTGGTTTTTCATTTAAGTATCAAGTTCATGTTTCATCGCTTCTCTCCAGTCAGGATGTTTTTGTGCTTGTTTGAAATTGGTAGGTGTGATGGTGGGGGTGAAGTTAGCTAGGTAATCAAAAATCTATTTGATCTTGATAAGTTATTTTGGGACCTAGTGACAAATGACAATTCGATTTGGGGAAGAGGGATGGTGAGGCAGAGAGGAAGCGAGCTCTGGTATGAGAGTTATTAGTTGCCTATGTCATGCACGTAATTTGATCAAAGGTGATAAATTTAGGCTTAAAGCTATCAGATCAGTGATGATGAGTTATGCCAACAATTAGAAAGTTTATAGACTATGAGACTGTTTGGATGGACTTATAGCTTATGACTTATAAGTCAAAAGTCATAAATTAGGATTTTTAACTTATGGCTTATGACTTATTTTTGTTATTTTGGCTTAAAACAAGTGCTTAAGTTTGCCGAAGGTTCCTTTGGACAGGTGATGCTGAGATGTCCAGAAAGACTGATAGCATTGGACAAAATTTGCACTCCTAGATCAGCAGGCGGATTGAACATCATCAATATAGAGAATTGGAACAAGGCTGCAATTTGTACGTTTTTGTGGAATGTATGCAAAAAGAAGAAGATTTGGATACTTTGGGCTCATACTTATTATATAAAGAATGGTAATCCATGGAAAACCACCCCCAAGACAGCTTCTTGGATGATCCAGAAGGTGTTCAAAGCTAAAATATATTTGGAGGAAGCAGGCTACACTTTTGAGGAGGTGATACAGATAGAGTCCTTCTCTATTAAGAGCGTGTAAAGCGATTACAAGGGAAATTCCAGAAAGTTGCTTGGAGCAAATTGACCTTAAACAACCAAGGATCTCCCAATTGGACCTTTATCCTAGGCTTGGCTGCACAAAACAGACTGGCCACAAAGTGGGCATCAAAACTACACCACTTTGCCCTCTATGCAGCTTACAAAATGAAAATGTACAGCACCTCTTTTTTGACTGTGAGATCTCAAGAACCATCTGGGAATGAATATTGAACTCGCAGAATATTACTCGGCGAAGCATGGTATGGAACGATGAGCTTTTATGGGCAACAAAACACTGTTAAGGCAGGAGCAGAGGAGCAGATGTTTACAGGAATGCACTAGCAGCTACAATGTTATTATATCTGGCAAGAACGCAATTGGAGAATATTCCAGCTAAAAACAACAACTGAAGAAGCATTAGTGAGGTTTATAATGCAGGATGTGTATTGTAGAGCTAATCTGAGTCCAAGGCTTGCAAGTTATGTTAGCCAACTGAGATTCCTAGATTTAACACTTTTTCCCATAGAAAAGGAGAATGAAGCCTAGATGCTATAGATGTGCTCGTGTGTTTCACTAGTCCTGTGGCTTCATGTCCAGGCTAGGTGCAGCGATTTATCCCCCTCTTTGTGCTGTAATGTTTCCACTTGGTAAAAAAATTAATTTACTTACCCAAAAAAAGTGCTTAAAGCACTTCTTAATCTTACCCAAACACTATAGAAGTGCTTAAAAGCTATTTTGGCTTAAAAGCACTTAAAATAAGCCAATCCAAACAGGCTTTATATGATCTTGAGTACAAAATACTTTTTATTAGTAGCGGTGTAGTTTTCACTAAAAATGTATTTCCATTCAAGAAATACAGATCAGGCTCACTAGATGGCTTTCTAAAAAAATGAGTTATGAAGGATCCATGAACAGTCAACGCACGTTGACGATTCATATCAAGGTACAACCATCGTAGCTCAAAAATAGACGATATAGGCGGTGATTCATCTTCCAATATAGTTACTGAAGTTGATTGGAAGATAAGACCTCGACTTGATCAGGGAAGAAACTCAGCTAGAACAAGCAGTTAGCCTATTTGGCTAACATAAATTATAAGGCAAGTGCATGGACAAAGTTTGCACATAGTTGCTTGTACTCAATTTCAGAAGCACGATTTTTGCCAAGGGAATTCCAAAAATAAAAAATAAAAACACTTATATGGTAAATGGGAATTGAACCTGTGTTCTCCGAGGGAGTTTGAACCCCTTTTACCGCTGAGCTAAGATTTTGCCTTTGGTCAAGAGGTTTCAACATTTAATATATACACATAAAACATAAATTTGACAATTCAAGACAATGTAATTTTCTGATGAATGGAGTTCAAATGAACCTCCTTGCTTCTACCTAGATTCGCCCATGCCCAAACTTTTTATGAAGATGCTAAGGATGAAATGCGAATTCAGGCCATGCAGTCAGCAATTAAGGCATTGAAGGACAATAAGACTTTAATATCATTGCCCATAAGAAAAAAAGATATAGGGTTGCAAATAGGTATTTAATATCAAGGCATAATACATTAATATGCCATTTAACTGGACCTTAGCTGGCATTGGATTTGCACAAATAGACACTTAAACTTGTATAAAGTCGAACAAGCAGACATGTGCATCCCATGTGGCGTTCTACATGGCAATTTTCATCCTACGTGGGGTCCTATGTGTGTTATGCAAGATAGACGTGTGTGTCTACTTGTTCAACTTTATACAAGTTTAAGTGTCTAATTGGCACATCTAAAGTTGGAGGGCATAGATGCCAGCTCAGACCAAGTTAAAGGTACATTTATGTACTATGCCAAAATCAAGTACAAAGCTCATGGAGAAGTAAAGAGATTCAAAGCTAGATTAGTGGCAAAATGATACAACAAAAAAGAGGGGATAGGCTACAAAGAAACTTTACAACAAAAAAGAGGGGATAGGCTACAAAGAAACTTTTTCACCTATAGTGAAAATGGTTACATTGAGAACAGTAATCTCATTGGATGCAACCAAGGGGTTCCATACAACAAATAGGCGTATACAATGCATTTATACAAGGGGCTCTTATGAGGAGGTTTATATGTAATTGAGACAAGGTTCCAAGCACAATTCAAAGGGGAACCAGATCCATAGGTTGTTGAATTCCCTCTATAGTCTCAAAGAAGCCTCCAAACAACGGAATATAAAATTGACCACTACATTGCTCGCAAAAGGGTTTCAGTAGAGCCATCTTGATTATTCTCTATTGACCAAGAAGTTTGACAATGGAACGGTGGTAATATTTATATGTGAAGATGATATTCTCATAACATTGGTGATGCAAAATTGGTAGAGGATACTAAACAGGTACTGCAGGGAACTTTCAAAATTAAGAACTTGGGTGACCTTAGATACTCCTGGAAATAGAATTTTCCGAAAACAAGGATGACGTATTGACGCATCAAAGAAAACATGGGTGTATAAAGGGGCAACGTTGTTATTTGACTCTCTAAAAAAAGTCTTTTAGCTTTAAGGAACTTTACAAAAGTATTTTTGTTAGGTAATATGAATGTCATGTGACATATATATGTGTAAATGTCATTAATAAGAGATAAAAATTAATAGTTAAATTGAACTTGAATACCAAGAGTTACTTAGCCAAATTGGAATTGAACACCAAAGTTATTTGGCCAAATTGATATCCAAGTTATATGCTTATAAATAGACATCTTAGTGTATTTGTAAATATACCAAGAAGTGAAGAAACAGAATCTCTCACAAGCATCTCTTCTCTACTTTTCTAGCTTTGTTAATTATTATGTTCTTGATATATTATTTTATAATACATAATCAGCACGAGACTCTACTATCTCAAGATAAGGCTAAGGTATGACTAAGGTATTTTCGATTGGGGTATGATATTGATGGTAATCTCTGCCCATGAAAATTTTTGCTTAGACAAAGTTTGAACTTTGGATTTATACTTAATTGCTCACCTTTATTGATTTAATTATTGGACATCATGGAAGGTTAGTTTGCAATATATAATTCATATATATGTTCCTTCTTGGTTAGCATGTCATTGGGCAAGTTTGGTTGGCATAGTCTTATTCTTCTTGTTAAAGTTAATCGTGTATAAGTACTGAATCTAATACTATTGAAATCAGTATTATAAGTTTGATTAGAATTGTGAGAAAATCTCTTTCACCGTCTTAATGTAAGTTATTATCTGTTAAAACAGATGTACGCAAGTGAATCCCAAATAGTTGATTTTCATGTTTAATTTTCTTTTGGTAATATTCCTTTTAAGGCTCAAGGGTGAGTCCTGTTATACTTTGGTTTAATATGCGTTTATAGGTAAAACGGTGGGTTCAAGCTCCATCGCCCCAAAAGGGTAAGACATCAGATTAGAGTTCCGGTGCACCATGATGATAAGATATTGGGTTAAAGTCCAATCGATCTATGGACTAAGATGCCTTTTATTTGGCTAAGACGTTGAGTTTGAATCTCGATGCACCATATTGATGATATAATGATGACTAAGGCAAAATTTAGGTGAAAAATAATGAAATATACTCCATTCCCTTAAGTGAATGTGGTAGCAATGCATAATATGTCTGAAAGAAGACATGTGATTGAATTTATGAATGTGGATATGGGTGTAGCAAAGGACAAAACATTTCGTTACATTATATGTACGCCTCGATTTGCTCATGTAATATCTTGAAAGAGATTCTAAGCGATCATAATTTGATAGGCTTAAGGCACATTTATATTCCATTCCTGGGAATGAGAATTTTGATTATTAAAACTGCAGATCCATTCCCTGAGGTGAATGTGATAGGAGTAACACCTCCAAAAGAGGTAGAATTATTGAGAAGAAATATTATGAAATATACTCCGAAATTGTAAATTTGAAAATTTATTCATGTTATAGTAAATCTGAAATTTACTAAAGCAAAAATCATATGTCATGGTAAACTTGGAGTTTACTAGTATAAATAAGTTCATAAGTTGGCATGAACGATTATGACATTTCGAAGATGTGCATTGAGTATTGACATGTAATGAAGAACTAAAAAATTCTTCAATAATTGTTGTATGTTGCTTGTTCTCATAATAAGTTGGTTGGACCAACTAATGTTGGGATTGGATCCCTTAAAATTTGAAAAGTATAAAAGGTGAATATGGGCCCGTTCACCGATCATGTGATATCTTAAATAGATGCATCTGTAAAATGATCACATGTACGTTTGTTGTCAACATGTAGTTTGACATTCATAAAGTTGTTTGCTCAATATAAATTGAGTTAAGAGCATAATTTTTAGATTGTGTAATCAAGACAATTCATCTTGATAATGTTGGTTTGGGGTTGAATGCCTCCAATAAATAGTTGAATCATTGCTTATGAGAGCAAAGCTTCATGTTATTGGTCTGAAATATGATAATCACATATTATAGCACTTATATGCATCAGACGAATAAATTATGATTAATTTTTCCCTCTTAATTGGTTCAAGGTCAGGAATCAAATATTCCATCTAGTAATTTTTGATGTGTGGTATATGAGTACTGAATATACCATGATGCACAAAGATGGATTCCTCAAAGAAGATAGAGGAGGTATGTTAGTTTTCCTAATGTAAGAGGGAGATAACAAGCAACTATGAAATATGTTAGGAATTATCATCAGATCCTCATTCAAAAGATAATTCAAGTTCAAATGCTAGGAGCATTTGCTGACCCAAAATTGATCTCATATTTAACTGTAAATGCTCCAATTGAATGTCCCTGAAGGACAAAGTCTACTACATGCATGAAGTATGGTAGATCATAATCGGTTCCAAATGAGATAATCCTTAAAAAGGATAAGGAGCAAATGATCATAATAAGAAAAGGATGTGCTTTTGAAGAGCTTACGACATAACACTTCATGAAACCTTATGAGAGGTTTAGGTACCTGAAAATAATGAAGTGATGAGATCCCAAAATGTTATGTCACATTGCGAACCAATACAAAATGATACACCGTCGACGATATCTTTGATACAATATGGCGCAATATTATAAAGGGATTGTAAAGATCTAAATTCTACGTTTATTTAAGCATGCTGACGTAGAAATATTTATCAAGTGACATGGAAGGATGCATCTTGGTAAGCATAAAACTTATTTGATTTGCAGTCCGAACACTAGAAGATGTCACACATAAAATGATTGAATATTGTCACTTGACAAAATCTATATGAAAATCCCTGAAGGATTCAAAATGCCTGAAGCATATAAAAGTTTCTGGGAAATTTGTTTATAGTCCTTATAATGGGTAAATTGATGATTTGAATATTTTTCGAACTCTTGGAGAGATTTCAAAAGCGATAAGTTATCTGGTGAAAGAAGTTGAAATGGGAAACAGGCAGAAATGGATTGGTCATGAAGTACCATATCTTGTGCAATTGATGCATTTATACATCTTGCTATAACTATGAGCATGATATAGTTTTACTCTAACATAGGGATAGTGAAGTAAGATTACTTATATATTGCAAATGAAAACTCTTGTATGGATGTGTTTATCCTAACGACTATTGTTAAGCTTTTGAATATACAAGATATTCATATGATCGATATAAGGATTCGATATAGACATATTATCTATTGCCATGAAGAGTTACTGTCATACTATGTTATTTTACATGATAGTCTAATCATGTTGAGATAATAGCTATTCATGAAGCAAGCCGAGAATCATGCATGACCCAACTAAAGGGAAGATTCATAAAAGGAGATAGAATGAAACACATTTCACCAAAAGCTTTTCTACACTCATGAACTCCAAAAGAATGGTGATATCAACATGTTACAGATTCGTTCTAGATTCACAAAATATCTACCTAATGCAACTTTCGAGAAGATGATGCACAACATTAAAATGTGAAGATTCAAGTTCTGTATTGATGTTCTGATTAGGGGGAGTTAATACGCGTTGTACTCTTTTCCCTCACAAGGTTTTGTCCCACTGGGTTTTCCTTGTAAGGTTTTTAATGAGGCAACACTAAGAGCGTATTACAAGATGTGTGTACTCTTTTTCCTTCACTAGGCTTTTTCCACTGGGTTTTCTTAGTAAGGTTTTAACGAGACACATTATCTATTAATAGACATCCAAGGGGTAATGTTATGTAATATGGATGACATGTGACATATATATGTGTGAATGTCATTAATAAGAGATAAGAGTTAGTAGCCAAATTGAACTTGAACACCATGAGTTACTTAGCCAAATTGGACTTAAACACCAAAGTTACTTGGCCAAATTGGTATACAAGTTACATGATTATAAATAGAAATCTTAGTGTATTTGTAAATATACCAAGAAGTGAAGAAATAAAATCTCTCACAAACATCTCTTCTCTACTTTTCTAGCTTTGTTAATTATTATGTTCTTGATATATTATTTTATAATAATTTTAAGTTTATGACCCTTGTGGGACCTACATATTGTGAAGAAATTACCATGTCAACATTTGTGATTGCCTTGCAAAAAAAAGCCTTTTGCAATAAAAAGATTCTTAAACGAGATTCTGCAGAACTAAAGGTACTAGATGTTGGAGATTGGTTTATTAAAAGTAGAAGATTTGTTTATTAAAACATAGAAGATCTTAGCAGAAACATAGGAGATTTGTGTATTTAAGTTGTACATAAACAAGATAAGATAATTTGATTGCTTAAGTAAGAATTGTGTATTTAAACGTAGGAGATATTAGCCCAAAATGCAAGAGATTTGTGTATTTAAGTAGTACATAATAAGAGATTTGATTGTTAAAGTAAGAGATCTGTGTATTTAAACGAAGGAGATATTACCCAAAAAAGCAAGAGATTTGTGTGTTGAAGTAGAAGGTAAACAATAAAACAAAATTAATGGCTGAAGCAAGAGATTTATGTTAACACGTAAGAGATTTTTCTTATAAGATGTAAGATTTAATTTTAACACGTAAGACATCTTTCTTTATGAAAGATTTATGTTAACACATAAAAGATCCTTCTCATAAGATTTATGATCTTTCTGTTGCTTGGTCCTCCTCCGTTTCCTGCTCTTCATTTGCCTCATCCATTTTTTAGCTGATTCATTATCCTCCAACTCATCTTTATCGTTTTTATTTGGATGTTTTCTCCCCCTCTGATATTGATTTCTCAGAAACTTCTTTTTCATGAAACTCCAACTGAGATGTAGATTCAGAGGAAGTAGCTTTCGTTATCTCTGAGAATTCATGTTACGTCTCGCGTTTTACAGTTTTAATCATAGTTTTCGTTGAGGCGTTACAACTCTATAATTTAGCTTATTGTGCTCATTGCTTGCAAAGTCCCTTAAAGGTACAATTTCATCCTTTCCTTTTTACCTTACCCCACATGATTAAAAAACACATTTTCCCTTCAATTTTACACGTTAAAAATCCCTCTTCCCCCTCAGAGTTCATACGTTACTTTTATCACTCAACACCCCTCCTCTTCCTTTCAAACTCAAACTTAAGAAATCCAAGAGAATTGGCTCAAGAATCAAGCTTAGTTCCCTCTCTTGCGGTCACTAATTTCTCTAACGTTTGGAGGTATGTAAGACAATAATTTTTATGTAATTCTTTAAATTTCATGATCACAAATTTAATTGTTCAAGTTAAATTAAGGTTGAAGAAATCTCTATACTTCTATTCCTCAATTAGACGCACAAGTATATTCTTCAATATGTTTTTGGGTAACAATAGTTTTTTGTCCGATTTGCTCTAAACTATGTCAATTTATGTGATCTTTATGCCTAATTTAATGGTTGAAGACTACTTACTGTGTGAATATCTATAAATCCACGAGTCTCTTGAATCTTATAGACAAATTGACTTTTCTTTTATGTATTCTGAGACCTAGACCCATATGATTTTCCAAAGTGGTGAAATTGCTTAAAGAATGAATTTTTCCTTGTTTCTTAATATAAACCTTTGTTATTCTCCAACAAGAATATTGTGAATTATTCTTACCATTGTAATAACTTGATGACTTGAGACCCTTCATTACATGGTATGAGTATGATCCTCGAATGTTTCAAGTCACCTCAACAAATATGAACTACCAGAATTTCTATCATTAATTTACTAAAGCATGCACCAGATTTTTTATTAGCAACTGATAATTACTGTAAGATGTTTTGGGCACTATTTGAATTGAATCCATCAGTACAAATGAAGGCAATATGATTTTCTAATACAAATTTAGTGAAAGAATGTATTTTGACTTGATAAATTTCTGAGCTTCCATATAGCTGGATGCTTTACAATGCCCCAACCATGGAAATTGTTTTTCTCTTTGTTTCTCTTTACTTTTCTCTTTTTACTCCCTTCAAATTTGTTGGAAAATTTAATCAACATTAATAATCAAATGTTTCACTATTTTTTTTTTTACTAAGAACTCCATTACAGAAACTCAATTCTTCCACAATCCACTACATCAGAC
This sequence comes from Capsicum rhomboideum, assembly GCA_031232105.1. NCBI lineage: Eukaryota > Viridiplantae > Streptophyta > Magnoliopsida > Solanales > Solanaceae > Capsicum > Capsicum rhomboideum. The sequence goes on along the minus strand of CP124717.1, from coordinate 48,803,047 downwards.
CTAGCTCACTAAAAAAAACCATATATAGACTCTTGAAAGTTATGTAAGCCATGTTCATGAATTATAACACAACGAACCGGGAAATTAACTCTCATGTCTCACCAATAATGACATTAACTCATGATTATGAACCTATTATGGTTAACTCTCAATATGATCCCTAAAGTGGCAATACATGATTATGATCCTAAAGACTAAACTATGAGCATGAGCCTATAAAGGATAAACTATAAACATGAGCATAACAAAGTTAGCATTTTCAGAAATAACTAATATGATATTTATGAAATATTATGAGCTTAAGCGATTTGGTTGGTTGACCGAGAAGACATAAGTCTAAATAGCAAATTTTTGAAGATACGTTTGTAAATGCAGGATAGATGTTATTTCGCATGTCGAATAACTCTTTTTTATGTGTTCCGAAATGGGTAATTATGGATCCTTGCTAGCAAATCGCGTCCTATGCCCGACAAGATATAGGATGGCTTAGCTGATTGGGTTGTGATCAGACTCCATGAACTCACATAGTGATTTATGTCAGTTCACTACTTGCTCTCATAAAAGAATGATGCTACATCTTTTATGATGTAGTTTCAAGCAATCAAGCCCGTGAGCAGAAGCATCGCTAAGATCTCTATTTTAGCTATTTGTGAGCCTCCTTTCTATCTGGGGACAAGTTTAGAAATGATGTTATTTCTTATGTTTCTTTTAATTTTGTGGGTAAGTTGGGGGTTTGTCCCGATAGTCATTGTTACTCATTAGAGGTTTCACAGATTGATTTAGTTGTCAGACAGATTTTGTAAATTTTCAGTCTCTATTTATCATGACTATTTATATTATTGGCTATTATGTGGTGTTAATGAACTTTGGTGAAAGTTTTAATCCCTTAAGAAATCTTAATTCAATTTTATATTAGAAGTATTCTCATGTGATATTCCAGAATGTTCATTCGTATTAGCAATAGTATCGGGTGAGTACCACGTCCAGGGCCTTGCTCGGATTGTGACAAACTTGGTATCAAAGCACAGGGTTCAAGTGTCTTAGGGTGTGTGTGAATCCCTGTCCAGTGAAATCCTTTTTATGGGTGTAAAGGGTACCATACTTATAATTAGGAGGCTACAGGGCATTAGGAGATGTTTCCCATTCCTTCATACTCTAGATTATGAACTAGAGTGGTGCCATAATAAACTTACTCAGATTTATGTTTTGCTCAAATTCCTCCATCTACGCCTCATCTTTGAGGTGGTAGGAGTTGTGAAGCTTATATCCTTATCAATGTGTTTCTCTTGGATGAAGCTAATAGAAATCTAAGAGACCGCATAAGGGCTCGGGTGGAGGCCACTTGTGTGTTCAAGCTCTTCATTTTGAAGCAATGCACTCTTGTTCATAGAAATCGTGTGTTTGACCCTACGGTAATATGTGCTCTTAGACTATTTTCGAACCTTGTTATCGATGACACCTTTAAGGGGGAGAGTATGTATCCCTATGCTTGGGTAGTTGTTACTCGAGAGATAGTGTAATTTGGGGTATTATAAGTCATAAGTAGTCGAACAAACCCAGAGCCTGAAGTACGAATTCAAAAGTGTAGTATCCTAAAGTGAGTATAATGATTGATTGAGGTATGTAGCTAGAATCACATATCCATTAAGTAAGTAATATAGAGAGGTGTTCTTAGGTGTTAGCTAAATGTAATAGGTTTTGGGTAGATTGCATGACAGTATAGAGATAAAGAGTTGTTGGTTAAGATGACGTAAGTAAGTCATTGTGTTAGTAAATACCAAGTATAGGTTATGGATAGAAGTATAGAATGGTTAAGAATTTATAGATCTAGACTACACTTCGTGATTTTGAATAGGGAACCCCCTTGATGCCTATAAATCTATGGATGCGGTTTAGACAGATAAATGGATAAGTAGTAGTGACGTGAAAAAAGAAGAATGTGCTGATAGACTGTAATTAGATAGACTATAAGATTAAGATCGACTATTTTGCCATAAGGTTTTAGTGGACCAGTGATTCTTGATTTTTATTTAGTAGTTGTGGGCTAGAAAGTATTTAAAAGGTCATGTTGCCATCCATGTTTAGTACTAAATGCTATGTTTGAACCGTGGATGATACTCGAGGACGAAAAGATTATAGTTCGGGAATAATAATGCTGCTAGTTTTATGGAATTGATCTAGTAGGCTTAACACAACGTATATAGAAATTTGAGTTGAATAGCTTGCAGGAAGTACGAAGATTTAGGTATGATATATATATGGCCCCTAGATAAAATAGTGAATTGTGGCTAACTTATTAGATAGAAAAGAGCCTTAGGTTTTATAAAGAAAAAGATATACCCAAGGTAGTATGTTGTTACATGAGATTCTTAGTTTGTAAGTTCTGTAACAAAAAAAAAACACAAAAGTTTATATGTGCTATGTGTGACTATTTAGTACTATTGAGTTGCTAAGGGTGGAGAAGGTTAATTATTTATTATATGGTGTTCTTGAGAGCTGATTTGAGGGGATTATAGGTAGACGATGTTGAGTCTCTTAGTATAGTGTCAATTTCCATTGAATTGGGTGGACATGAATTTAGAAGTGTGATTTCAGTAGACTAATAAGAGAGGGTCAAATTGTTAAGTGTTAGAGGAAGTAGTTATGTACTCCAATAAGAGCATACGTTATAGAATGATGACCATAGAGGCAAGATAAAGTTAAGGAAAGCATCTTAGAAAGTTGTCCTAGCAACAATTTTGTTTCTGCAAATATAGTCTAACTAAGAGAGTTTAAGCATTATTATGTATAGTGATAGCCTGACCGTGTAGATTGTTGTACTTATAGCTTAGTTTAGAGGATAGGTCCACAGACCTAGGATAGTGACCTTTGAGCTAAGGGGATAATGATGAGGTGTAGAAGCAAGGCAGGTTTTGAGTTTCATATAGCTATGAGTTTCAGAAAAGAAAATGGATGAGACATCGATCCATTCCTATCTCAACATATTCCCTGTAATTCAGTCAAGATAACACTCTACTATTATCTAGCATACTAGCATCATGACCATGACCAAGGTTTATGCACTTTCTCCTGATTCATGTCCATGCTCGGTTCCTAGAATAAGAAGTAATAACTTCACTCAATGATCCCAGCCTTACTCCATAAATCTATGAATTTCAGACTTATGTTATACAGATCATGATATATGACTCGTGCTTCACAATATGCCCAATCCTATGAACTCATGTTTTATGATATGTTTCGAACTCATGTTAGGTCATTGTCTATGCCTAGAATGACTCTTTATTCATGCTCTATGTGTTTAATATAGGAACTATTTATGGCTATTATACCTCAATCCACAGGCCCCATTTTAAATGTTAGGGTCAGATGAGTGTAAGTAATGATGGAACAATATCCCTTTTGTTCCCAATCCTCATACCTAGCCCTTCAGTGGTCTTTTTTATAACGTGGTAATGGTATTAAAGGTAGTTGTAATCATTTAAATTAGGGAGAGTAGATGTTCCTTAATGTGAAGGATATATAGTGTGATTACATGTAGAGGTTCTTGAAGCTACAGATTTTAGGAGTGCTTGGGAAGATTCTTTGATAGTTTTAGCTAAAATGAAGCCATGAGTGATTATAGTGATAGGCTTGAATGTCGTGTTGAGATACATATGGACAATTGCATTATGTGACTAGTGACTTCTTGATTAGAGCTCGAGATTGGTATTCTTGGGCATGGCACGAGATGCAAAAAAAACATTGTCTAGTTTTAAAACAATCCTAAAGATAGATCAATGATTAAGATAAAGGTTCCTAATAGAAATAAAATATAGTCTCTTGTGATTTAGACTAGCATGATTATTCTAGGTGTAGCACTTTGTACCTCCAGTCAAGGCTTTAACATGGAAGCAGCATGGAGTTAAACTCAGGATTTAGTAATTATATGTATCCTTATGAGAATTATAGGTTGCAAATGATGAAGTGTAGTACCCGGAGGAAGGAACGTAGTTAAAAAGTGTTGCTAAGCTTAAAGGCTATCAATCATCTCATTTAAGATGAAAATACTCCTATTTTTATGACCAGCGCACTCATGTTTCATGTCATGTACCTTCAGATCGTGTGATGCTTACGTCCAAGCCTTTGTCATGTCATTCATTCTCTATGAACCTAGGTCAGATGACTAAGATACTCAGTCTATGCTGAATTTATGTATGCAAAATGTCCCCATGAGTTGTGCCTATATATTTCTTACATGGCTTGTTATGAAGCTCCTCATGTTAATGAAGCTCATGTTGTTAAGAAATAGTTCAAGAAAGACTAGACCTATTACTATTCACATACAAGGTACCCTCACTTATTAATTCCTCAAGAGGAGAGCAATGAAGGTAATAATTTTAATCCTTATTTATAATTTTTTCCACTAAATTCAGGTTCCGTGTTGTGTAGATCATGTTCCATAGGAAACTCATGTTAAATTGTATATGTGTGTAGTGCTTTTTATGTTATGATTCGTGCTTATATCCTTTCATGGTGGGATGTTTTGGAGCTTGCTAGTTATGGTCTACCTACAAACCTTAAGAAAAGGTCAATTAGTAAAAGTTTTGTTCCCTAATTCTTGTGCGTAGAGTTTTCCATGAGTCCATAACTTTGATTCGAGGATGAACGATCCTAAAGGGGAGATATTGTTATACCTCGCATTTTAGAGTTTAAATAATAGTTGTTCATTGAGATGTTAAGACTCTATAATTTAGCTTATTGTGCTCATTGCTTTCAAAGTCCCTTAAATGGGCAATACCCTCCTTTCCTTATTATCTTACCCCAAACAATTAAAACATCTTTGTTTCCTTTATTTTTACAGGTTAATAATCCCTCTTCCCCATCAGATTTCATACGTTACTTTCACCACTTAACACCCTTCTACTTCCTCTCAAACTCAGGCTTAAGAAATCCAAGAGAATTGGCTCAAGAATCAAGCTTAGTTCCCTCCCTTCCGGTCACTAAATTCTCTAACGTTTGGAGTAATGTAAGACTACCATTTTATGTAACTCCTTAAATTTCATACTCACCAAATTCAATTGTTCAAGATAAACTAGGATCAAAGAAATCCCCATACTCCTATTCCTCAATTAGCGCACAAATATATTCTTCAATATGTTTTTGGGTAACAATGTTGTTTGTCCTATTTGCTCTAATCTATGTCAATTTATGTGATCTTTATGCCTAATTTAATGGTTGAAGACTATTTACTGTGTGATTTTCTATAAATCCATGAATCTCTTGAATCTTGTAGAACATTGATTTTTATTTTATGAATTTCATGACCTAGACTCATCTGATTTTCCAAAGTGGTGAAATTACTTAAAGAATGATTTTTTTCTTGTTTCTTAATATGAACTTTGTTATTCTCCAACAAGAATATTGTGAATTATTCTTACCATTGTAATAACTTGATGACTTGAGACCCCTCATTACATGGTATGAATATGATCCCGAATAAGAATGTTTCAAGTCACCTCAACAAATATGAACTACCAGAATTTCTGTCATGAATATACTAAAGCATGCACCAGATTTTTTATTGGCAACTGATAATTACTGCAAGATGTTTTGGGCAGTATTTGAATTGAATCCATCAGTACAAATGAAGGCAATATGATTTTCTAATGCAAATTTAGTGAATGAATGTATTTTGATTTGGTAAATTTCTAAGCTTCCTTAAATTTGGATGCTTACAATTCCTCAACCGTGTAATTTGACACAAAAATTATTTTTCTCTTTGTATATCTTTACTTTTCTCTTTTTACTACCTTCAAGTTTGTTGAAAAATTTAATCCACATTTACAATCAAATGCTTCACTATTTTTTTTTTTACTGAGAACTCCATTATAGAAACTCAATCCTTCCATAATCCACTACATCGGACCTAGCTCATTAAAAAAAATTATGTATAGACTTTTGAAAGCTACGTAAGCCATGTTCATGAATTATAACACAAGGAACAAGGAAATTGCCTCTCATGTGCCTCTCCAATAATGACATCAATTCACGATTATGAACCTATTATGCTTAACTCTCAATATAATCCCTAAAGTGGCAATACATGATTATGAGCCTAAAAAGCCTAAACTATGAGCATAAGCCTAAAAAGGCTAAACTACGAACATAAGCCGAACAAGGCTAGCATTTTGATCAAGAACTAATATGATATCTATGAAACATTATAAGCTTAAGGGAATTGGTTGATTGACCTAGAAGATAGAAGTCTAAATGAAAAATGCTCGAAACTACGTTTGTCGATGTAGGATAGAGGTTATTCCACAAGTCAGATGACTCTTTTTCATGTATCCCAAAAGGGGATAAATATGGATCACTAGCAAATCATGTCCTCTGCCCAGCAAGGTGTAGAATTGTTTAGCTGATCGGGCCGAGATCAGACTCCATGCGCTCACATGGTGGTTTATGTCAGTTCACACTTGCTTTCATAAATAACTAAGAGAATTAAATTTACTTTACCTTGTAGTTATGAATTCAGTTTATGTTTATGTTCTTTTCGAGCTTGTCATAATTTGGATTGAACTTTTCATATATGTGTTCATACCTCATTATTTTCCTGGTATGGTTTTACATACTAATACATTCATTGTATTGACAGTCTTTGGCGTTACATCTTTTATGATGTAGGTTCAGGCACTCAAGCCCGTGGTCAGACGCATCGCTAAGATCTCTATTTTTGATAAGCTTCCTTTATATCTGGGGCCAAGTTTAGATACAATGTTTTTTCTTATGTTTCTTTCAATTTTGAGGGTAAGCCGGGGCTTTTTCCTGATAGTCGTTGTTACTCATTAGAGTTTTCACACACTGGTTTAGTTGTCAGACTAATTTTGTAAATTTTCATTTTTTATTTATCATGACTATCAGTATTGTTGGATATTGTGTGGTGTTAATGAACTTTGGTGAAAGTTTTTATCCCTTAAGGAATCTTAATACAATTTAATACTGTTTTTGCTTTATTCACTTATTTTAGACGAATGCTCATGTGATATGCCAGAATGTTCACTCGTACTAGCAATAGTATTGGGTGCTTGCCATGTCCAGGACCTTGGCTCGAATCATGACTTTTCAAATTTCATGATAAAAAAGAGGTCAAAAGAGTAGCAAACCCTTTGTGAAACAATGGAAAAGAAAAAAAACCCGCTAGTTTTAGGCTTAGGGATTCTACAAAACATTAGAGACAAAGAAAGGGTTTCTAGAAATTAATTTTAGGCTATTTGAAGACATTCATTTTAAGTTTTTCTTTGCAAAGAAAGACTTCTTTCTTCCATTTAGGATGCCACATAAGATTAATAAAATAAAGCAGGTCATTTACTTAATTTAAATTGTAAATGACCTTTTTATCTCATTTCTCTATATAAAGGAATTTGTTTGCTAGTTAGATAATTGCATTTTCATTTGTTAGTGACTTAGTTAATTTCACTAACCTCGAGTTAGTTAGTATGCTTGACTTAACTAGAGTTAGCAATTGGTTAAGTTGTATATATAGCAAATTCTACAGCTGCATTAATAATGATTTCATTTAGACAATTACAGTTTGCTTAGGAATTCTCTCTATGTTTAAGCTAGGCCCTTGATGCTCTTTTTACATTCATCAAACATCTTCTATGTTTCTTCTATATGAATGAGCAAGATCGTATAATAAAGCAAGTGTAAACAACGGCCAACCTCACCAGAAGAGGTTGATGGCTGTGATATTTATGTGAATCATAGTGGTAGATAATTAATTATTTCTTGAACTTTACTTGCATACATTGGCAATGTCTAAAAAATTAGGGATTTACCTTTTTGAGCTGCCCAAAAAAAAAAAAAGAGGAGAAATGACCATAATTTGGGCTTAATTAGAGATCTATAGCTATAGTTTACTTAATTACGATTCATAGCTACAGTTAGAAGGAGGAGAGAGGAAAGCAAAATTGAGAGAGACGGAGAGAGAGAGAGGGGAGGGGTAAGCGAGATTGGAGGAGAGAGAGAGGAGAGATGCTAGCTACAAATTGTATCAATATGGACTGTATCTCAGATATGTATCAATACATGTTAGATTGTACCAATAAGTATGGAACTTGTAACTTAGATATGTATTAATAAAGGTTGTATCAATATGTATTAATATGGAGGCTATAGCTCAGATTACATATGGAGGCTATATCTCAGATATGTATCAGTATAGGCTGAATTATTATGTATGAATATGGAGACTGTATCAGATGAAATAATGAAAGAGATATATATCAAATGCATGCAATCCCCATGAAGTTGTTATCTATATCGGACTGTATCAATGGTTTGCTTTAAAATTGTGTGAGAGATGTATCAGATTGTATCATGAAATCATGAGGGAGAGATGCATCTAATACAATTGTTATCAGCTAATACATATTGATACATATTGTAGTATCTCACATATGTATCAATATGTATTGATAAAGGTTGTACCAATATGTATCAATAAAGGTTGAGATTTTGTTTCCAATTCACATAATAAAGTATGGCTTGTATTCATTCGTTGTCGTATCACTTGTATTCATTCGCTCTTACATCACTTGTATTCATATGCATATTTAGGTTGTAACTGTTGTTTTTGGGTACAACTATCTGTATTTAAACAACAAGAACTTTAACTTTAAGTTCAAGGACTACTAAGAAGTTCAACAACTTCAAACACAAGTGCAATAACTATGAACTATCAAAATGAAGTTTCTACTATTTTCTGGAAAATAGCAAAACCGTAAGAAAAAGATGAAGACAGAAATGGAGAATCAAGTCCATAGAATTCACGGGGTGTCCTTAAGGAATTTATTCCCCTTAAGTACCCGAGGTTATGGAATCTTTCCTCCCAAGATAAAATGATTCACTTCAGTAGAATAGTGGTACCTCAAATTCCACCGAACAACGAACTCACTCAACGATTTGATGATCACACTTGAGTTTTTCAATAAGAATAAGATGTTTTTCTTTCACAAATTTCGTGCCAAAACCTGAGGAGAAAGTCAGGTATTTATATCCAAAAGTTGGTGCTTTAGAAGAGAAGCAAAGGTTCATGAAAAGAGACAACTTTCTGAAATGTCACTTAACCTGCGGACCTCACCTGCGCCCGCAGGTGGCAACATGCGATCATAGGTGATGACCTGAGCGCGCAGGTCGTTCTTTTTCACGTGAAATAGTGTATCACTTCCTCGAAGGTTCGCATCCCTTCGTGGTGTGTTGTGACATACGTCCGTACATGCTCGGGTGCATCCGCAAATAGAGAAATATCATTTCATATTGTATTTTTGGATTACAATATCACTGTTTTTCAAGTTTCAAATAAATTTTCTGAAAAGATAGTCTCTCAATTGATTGACAAATCCAATGCCAATACCGAAGCCGAAGTCGAGCCGAGCAAGCGAAGAAGACGGCACAAGACTTGTCTTATTCTTGCTTCACTGTCCACATGAAGGAACACATTTCAATATATGCATAAGATAGTTTCTTTCTCCCACCAATGTGGGAGAAATTTACTTCTTAAAAGTGAACTACACATTTCACTTTTCCTTCATTTTTCTTCCCTCCATTTTCCATTCACAATACACTAGAATCCAAAAATCCCCCACATTAATGGGGAATGGCATTTTATTAAAAGATTTACGGACAAGTGTGTGATCAACAAGCAAAGACTAATTGCATCTGGATAAGTAGTTTCCCTTTGAATTTAAGTGAACTTGCATCGGATGCACTCGGTCAATCGGTAGATGTGATAACTTTGAACCGTCGAACTTTAATGTACACCTAGATATCATAAGTCACACAACCAGTCTTTTTCCGTTTATGGTTCTCACGATTTTGTTCGTTTCAGCCATGAACACTACCTGATTTCATGAGAGCTTAGAAAATAGGCCTTTACTACCATTCTAATTGAGGCGGCTTCCACTTCACTCTCACATAGGTGATTCCTAAACTTTTAATCCTATAGATCAAATAATTTGGTCAAATCTACCAAACTTAGAAACCATTAAAAGACTACCAACCATAAGTCTTATCCTTGTTTCCTGAACATTGTCTTCATCATGAGAACGGGTTGAGTTTATTAAAAATGTTGAACCGTCAGTCACAACTTTGTTTGATCTCTTTGAACCTAACTCTTGGGATCTCCATTCTGCTAGGTAGAGTTACCGCTGTGATGACTTGTCCTAGGTCGTAAACCCATTCCCTTCGATGATTTCTCAACTCCCTCTCTAGATAGGCCTTTTGTAAGTAGATCCGACACATTATCCTTTGACTTCACATAATCAATCGTGATAATTCCACTAGAGAGAAGTTCTCTAACAATATTATGTCTCCGTCTTATAAGATGAGATTTACCGTTATACATCATGCTCCCTACCCTACCTGTTGCCGCTTGAATATCACAGTGTATGCACACTGGTGCCAATGATTTGGGCCAATAAGGAATATCTTCCAAGAAATTTCGGAGCCATTCAGCTTCTTCGCCGGTTTTATCTAATGCGATAAATTCAGATTCCATAGTAGAGCGGGCAATACATGTCTGTTTGGATGATTTCCAAGAGACTGTTCCACCACCTAAATTAAACACATATCCACTCATGGATTTTACTTCATTTGATACGGTGATCCAATTTGCATCACTATATCCTTCAATTAATGCTGGATATTTGTTGTAATGCAAAGCAAAGTCTTGATACCCCAAAACTCTTTTCATTGTCATCCAATGAGTTTGATTGGGATTACTCGTGTACCGACTTAGTTTACTAATAGCGCATGCTATATCTGGTCGTGTACAATTCATAATATACATCAAACTTCCCAACACTTTTGCATAATCCAATTGTGAGTCACTTTCACCTTCATTCTTTTGAAGTGCAAAGCTCACGTCTAATGGAGTCTTGAAAAGATTGAAATTCAAATACTTGAACTTGTCAAGTACCTTTTCAATATAATGAGACTATGAAAATTCCAACCCTTGTGGAGTTCTATGAATTCTTATCCCTAATATCACATCTGCAACTCCAAAGTCTTTCATATCAAACTTGCTCTCAAGCATTCGTTTCGTAGCATTTATGTCAGAAATGTCTCTACTGATGATCAACATGTCATCCACATATAAAGAAATAATGAATTTGTGATTTGGAGTGTCTTTAATGTAAACACATTTATCACATTCATTTATTTTAAATCCATTTTCCAACATAGTTTGGTCAAACTTTGCACGCTACTGTTTGGGTGCTTGTTTTAGTCCATAAAGTGACTTAAAAAGTTTGCACACTTTCTTTTCTTTACCAGGAACTACAAAACCCTCGGGTTGTTCCATGTAAATTTTTTCCTCCAATTCTCTATTTAAGAATGTAGTTTTCATATCCATTTGATGAATTTCAAGACCATATACAGCAGCTAATGCAACCAACAGCTGAATGAACGTTATCCTTGTTACTGGCAAGTATGTGTCAAAGTAATCAATACCTTTTTTTGTCTAAAGCCTTGTACAACAAGTCTTGCCTTGTATTTGTAAATAGTAGCATCAACTTTCATTTTCCTTTTGAAGATCCATTTAGAACCTAAAGGTTTATTTCCTGGAGGAAGATCAACCAAATCCCAAGTATGGTAGCTCAAGATTGAATCAATCTCACTATTAACATCCTCTTTCCAAAAGGATGAGTCCGCAGATGACATCGCGTCTTTAAACGTTAAAGGATCATTTTCAAGAAGATATGTTACAAAATTTGATCCAAAGGAAGTCGACGTTCTTTGACGTGTACTATGCCTTGGATTCTCTTCATTATGTTCATTCTCCCTTGGTTCATCCCTAGGTTGTTTAGCTAGTACATACTAGGCTAGCTTTATGCATAGCTTTTATGTCCTGTAGTTGACATACACTTATGTAGATAGTCCTGTTGTGTATTCTATCACTATGATATGCCTCTCCTCTGTGACAATGCATGTTTATCTTTCCTGAATGACTGGTTAACTATTACTGTGTTTCTGCTGCTTGCTTGATGGGTCTGGTTTTGATTCTTAGCTTAGGGACCTGGGCCTTATCTAGGATGAGTACTCTCCTACCCTGTTCTGGAAGACTCTGATAAGTGTGGAATTGTCTGATTCCTTCCAGCCCTATGACATTATTAGCAATGAAATCAGCTAACAGATTTCCTTCCCTCAGAGTGTGTTTGACTCTAGCTTTGAGCTGGATGATCAATGTTTGATATTTCTCAATTAGCTCTACCCTTTCCGAAGGTATCCTCCATGAATCTTGTAGGAAGTGAGTGAGACTGAGAGAGTCAATTTCCATAATCACCTCCTCCAATCCAATCCTTTTACAGTGTCTTAGAGCTTTTAGCATAGCAATTATTTCTGCCTCTATGTTAGTCCTGAGCCCTAAGTCTTCCCCTTGAGCAAAAATCAGATTACCTGAGCCTTAAGTCTTCCCCTTGAGATTGCATCACCTAAACCTTTAGAAGTAGACCAAAAGTGAAATCACAGTAAGGAGAAGGCTATTAGCAAGGTAAAGGAAGAGAGAGAGTCAGATCTGGACTTACCTTTGGCAGATATTTGTGCTCGTGACCCTTTCTTTCATACTCAGACAAAGATGGATCCTCCCAGACCATCTACGAGAGAGATACCATGGTTCAACAGCATGGAGAAGTGGAGGAAAGAAGAGAAAGTTAAAAGCAACATACCTTGGTATTGTGCGTCCTTCAATAGCCACAGAACTACAAGCAGTTGCCATGGATCCACCTTGATTATCACCCAGAGAAGGAGGAGTCATTCTTTTGTGGTAAAGCAAGATAGAAGCCAAGAACCTCCACGAAATCTATCACATGCATCTTTGCATGAACCCTATGTGCCAACCCAACAACACTACCCACAAGTACCCTACCAAAATAGTTAATACCGCAACCCTCTTTATGATGAGATGAATGAAGAGGCTAACCCCGATAGATGGTGGGAAGGATCCGGGGGTTGAGTACCATCAAAGTGAGTCTCCCGCAATTCAAAGATAGTGTTCAAGATATTCAAGCTAGAACTGACAAGGCAAATGGGAATGACAAAGATGGAAGAGGTAATCTTGAGAACCTCAACTCCTCTCATATTTCTACCATTCAATGTTCTAAATGTCAAGGTAGAGGACACATGGCAAAGGCATGTCCTAAGAAGAAGTCCAATGTGGCCTCACGAGGTGGACCTTGCACTAATGATGATAAAGTATGTGAGGTGGAAAATGGTGATAGTGAGCCTAAGGTTAGGCAAGAAGGAGAGACCTCGGAAGGAGGTGATGAGAAATTGGAGGAGGACTTAAACTCTTCTTGTGCATTAAGTCAAATCATGGGGGACCTTTCTAAAGAGGAACTTGACCAAAGCGTGAACCTATTACATGCAAGGTTTAGGATAATGGAGTATGTATGTTCCTTGGTCATAGATGGTAGGAGTGAAGCTAATGTTGTGAGTTATACAATGGTTAATCGGATGAAACTTCCTACACAAAGGCACCCTAAGCCATACAAACTCCAATGGCTCAATGAGGATGGTGAAGTGGAGGTAACCAAGCAAGCGGTCGTGAATTTTTGCATGAGCAAGTATCAAGATGAAGTGTTATGTGATGTTGTGCCCATGCGGTCTTGTCATATGTTGCTTGGTAGACCTTGGAAAGTTGATAGGGATGTCCAACATGATGAGAGGTCCAACAAGTACTCATTTGTATTTGGAGGACAAAAGCGTACTTTTTCACCCTTGACACCCTATCAAGTGAGTGAGGACTATAAACTCTTGAAGGAACTCCGGGAAGCTTTTGAGAAGGAAGAGATGGAGAAGAGGAAAGAAGAAATGTCTCTTATTCAAAAGGAGAAAGACTTGGCTCATGGAAACAAGTGGTGTGTGATTGATGAGCCAAGGAGTGACTTGAAAGAGGTGGACAAGGAACACTTAATTGTGGGACTTCTCAACACCAATCTCTTGTTATCTACTAACCACGGAGCTAGCATTTTGCCTAGTATCCACTCTTCTCTTTTGCAGGAACATGTGGAACAACTTCCCAAGGAGGAACCAAAAGGAATTCCTCACCAACATGGAAATGAAAGCCAAACATAGAGGCAATCTGATTTCATAGGTAATCTGAGAGATTTCACAGGTAATCTGAAAGAGTGCTTAAGAGATTTCACAGGTAATCTGATTTTTGCTCAAGGGGAAGACTTAGGGCTCAGATTTATGAATCAAAAATCGACATGCTTTACTGTTTGCAGCATATCTGATGAAAACGTAGTCCACAGTCTTTGGTCCTATTTTCACCCTTTTGGGTATATAAACTTGGACTTTTGCTAGATATCCCACACTTTGAAATATTTCAAGTTGGGTTTTCTTCCTTTTCATTTCTCATATGGAATAGATTGTGTCTTTCTATGGGCCACTCGATTGAGTATTCAGTTTGCTGCAAGGATAGCTTCCCTCCACAAGTTTTGTGGTAAACCTGAACTTATAAGTAAGACATTCATCATTTCCTTCAAGGTTCGATTTTTCCTTTCCACAATCCCATTTGATTGAGGTGAGTACGGGGCAGTAGTTTGATGGACAATTCTATTTTTCAAACATATCTCCACAAAAGGAGATTCATATTCTCCACCCCTATCACTTCTTATCATTTTGATCTTTTTATCCAACTGATTTTCAACTTCAGTTTTATATTGCCTAAATGCATCTATTGCCTCATCCTTACTATTCAGCAAATAGATATAATAAAATCTAGTGCAATCGATGATAAAAGTTATGAAATACTTTTTCTTACCACGAGATGGTGTCGACTTCATATCATAAATGTCTGTGTGAATTAAGTCTAAGGGATTGAAATTCCTTTCAACAGACTTATACAGAAGCATACTTGGATTCAATAGATGTTTGACACTTTGATTTAGTGCACTCAAAGTTACGCAAAGCTTTCTAGTTAATCAGTTTTTGCAAGGTTTTATAATTGACATGTCCTAAACGTTCATGCCATAAATCATTTGACTCAATTAAGTAAGAAGAACCAGAACTTTTATTCATATCAAGATTCATTACATTGATCTTAAAAAGGCCCTCGGTGAGGTAACCTTTGCCTACATACACCTCATTCTTACTAATTATAACTTTGTCAGAAATAAATACACATTTGAATCCATTCTTAGTCAGAAGTGAAGTAGAAACTTAGTTCTTTCGCAACTCCGGAACATGAAGGACATTATTTAGTGTTACCACCTTGCCTGATGTCATCTTCAAACAAACCTTGCCCGTTCCTTCAACCTTTGCCGTTGCGGAGTTCGCCATAAATATCTTCTCATCATCTTGAGCCGAAGCATATAAAGCAAATAGTTCTTTGTTGGCACACACGTGGTGGGTGGCACCTGAATCAACCCACTACTCTCTAGGATTTCCAACAAGATTTCATTTCGAGAGCATAACACATAGATTGTCCATTTTTTCTTTGGATTCAGCCAGCCCGACAATCAGCAGACTTGTGGCCAGCTTTTCCACAATTAAAGCAATTTCCTTTGAATTTTTTCTTAGGAGGATTACCTTGTTGTTCTTGTACTTTCTTTCTCTTCTTTGATTTTCTGGGATTATGTTCAACAATATTTGCTCCATTTATTGCTGAGTTCCCACGAGACCTCTTCTCCGCTGCCTTATTGTCTTCTTCAATCCTCAACCACACAATAAGGTCTTCAAGTGACATCTCCTTACGCTTATGATTTAAGTAGTTTTTAAAGTTCTTCCACAAAGGTGGTAACTTCTCAGTTTTTAAAGTCCTTCCACAAAGGTGGTAACTTCTCGATTATCGCAGCTACTTGAAAAGCATCGTTCACAACCAAACCTACAATAAAGGTTAAGTGAACATTAATAACATTATTAAAATGTTTAACAAAGATATTATCTGAAATTATACCTTTTGCAAGGAGGTCGTGAATAATGACTTACAACCATTGTATCACTTGTATTCATACACACTTTTAGGGTGTATCAACACCCATTAGAGTGGTACAATAGAATTTTTGCTTCCAATTCACAGAATCAAGATCAATTCATGGAGATGCCTCGAAAGCTAATTTTTATTACTAGCAACATAGTATGTTAAGATGGAGGAGCACAATTTCTTAATGGTGAAGAATCTTGCAGTACTCTTTTCTCATATGAACAAGCTCCTATACTTCAATGGTACTGTCCAAAAGATTGGAATTTTAAAGACTCTTGATTATCTTTCTTGATCATTACAGAAGAAGAATAAAGGAAATTGTTTGTTGGGGAACCAAATTTTGTATCGTACAGTGAAATCCCAATATAGATAGATAGAGGAGGGGGGTGAGAGAGGGAGAGAGAGGCGAGACAAGGAGAAAGAGGAGAGAGAGAGGGGGGAGAGGGATGAGAAAGGGATAGAAGGAATCAAGAGAGGAGAGAAGCAAGCGAGAGAGGGGGGGGGGAAGAAAGGCAAGATAGAGAGGGAAAGAGAGAGAGGAGGCGAGATTGAGAGGTAGAGATAGGGAGAGAGAGAGGAGAAATTTGCTACAAAAACTCTTAAGTATAGCTATAGTAAGTAATATTGTTATTACTATAGTTTTATATTGTAAATGGAGCAGTTATATATTTGCCAAACTATGTTATATTTCCACAAAAAATGTATGTGTTTGGTATACTAAATGTAAATATGCATATAATGTACATATTAGAGTTAAATTTTGTGCATCGTCGGTGTATAAATTTTCTACACCATCAGGTAAATTGGATAATTATTATCACATTTATATAATTAAATTTTAGGAAATAATATTAAAAGTAGAATCCTAATTGCACTCTAACAAAATTAGTTATTATTTTCTTTTATAATGTACATCAAAATCTATTTTTTCCATGTTTCTCTCTGAATAAAATCGTTAGAATTAATGAAATAATTCTTCATCCCTCAAAGACATTAAACTTGCAAGTAATTTTTCCATGCTTCAAAATTCAAATTCACCACGCCTCAAATGCCATTAAAATGGTAGGAAGTAATTTTTCCATGCTTCAAAATTCAAATTCACCATGCCTCAAATGCCATTAGAATGGTAAGCAGTAATTCTTCCATGCTTCAAATTGTTGATCTTAGGGGAAAATATATTTGCATCAACATTCAAAATCTATGAAAGCTTTACAAACGAATTTCATTTTTTTCTTTTAAAAAGTTAAGAGACATAAACATCACATCAAAATCTTAAAGTTGATATGTGCTTCAATCATATTATAAAGGAGAGATGAACATGAGGTAGAAAGATAAGAAAAGAAAGATTAACATGGACGGAGAATTTTGGCAAAGAATCCAATTTAGATGTAGGGATTTCAAGGAAATAAATGAGTCTCTAAAGTTCTTTTCAATTTTAGAAGAAAAGAAAAAGAAGAGTAACTTAAAAATCAGAAAAAGAAAAGAAACTTAGAAAAAAATGAGTAACCTACAATAGCAGGTTAATTTTACCGATGGTGTAGAATATTTTGTACACTGACGATGCACAAAACTTAAATTCTTCATATTATATATATAAACAAACATACGTGTGGGAGTAGGAGTACTCTTGGTATGTTGTTGTGTATACATATTATACATGATCCATGTATTTATTTGGGCCATTCGCACGAACGCCCCTATTTTGGGGTGGTCTTTAATTTTTGTGCTTCAATTGATGGTGTTTAATTTTTACGCCTCAAAACTTTAAATAATAGAAAAGTGGCCAAACATATTCTTGACCAACAGAAAAAAAATCACAAGACAAACTCTACGAGGCATAAGTTCAATATCAGAATATTATGTGTTAAGATGCATAACTTATTCCTATAGAACTTTTACCAGACAAGACAAAAATTGTCTAAACTTATGCCGGCAAGAATTTTGTCATGCATCTTATTGACCATTGAGCAAAATTACAAATCAATACGATGCATAACAAAGATAAGCACAAATATATTTCTTTATTTGTTATGCATCTTATTGATTCGTGGGAAACTACAGTAACAAAAATTTCAATATAAGCTTTGTAACACTTACGAATAAGAGAAGCCGAGAAGCTCCCAATTATTGATTAGAACAGTAATCTTTTCTCACCCTGCATCACGTCATTAAAATTCGATAGCGCCCAATGAATAACATGAGAGAGTTGAAAAAGAAAATGTTGACAAAATAGAACAAAATTACTCGAAAACTATTGTTGAAAAATTTGAAGTATTACCTCTGAAATCAGAGTATAATGGAGACTTTGAATTATTGTTGGAAAATTTGAATTATCATTACCTCTGAAAGCAGAATATGATCTAGACCATCAAATTTCTGGTATACAAGATGGAGAGTTGGTGCAGATAATTAAGAGCAGAAAATGTATGGCATTTTGTAGTGTAAATGGAGATGTCAAGTCCATAGTGAAGAGGAATCTTCTAGGAAATTGTACTTGAAATGACTTAATTAAACAATGACTGAGGAAGTGGAAAATTCATTGTGGCACCACTCATCAAAACACTTTCTTAAAGACTTTTGCCGCCACATTTAATTGTACTCTCTCGTTCCATTTTAAATGTCGTTTTAATTTTTTTTTTACCTTCACTTAAAAAAATACAAGATATAATTTATTAAGTTATTCGTATTTATTGAATGTTTTTGAGAACTGAGCAATATTCGAAATAACAATTTTGTCAATTCTAGTCATGAATTTTAAGTTAGATTTATTTTAAAATAATATTTTAAAGCCAAAATGACAGATAGAATGAATGAAATGGAAGAACTATCTTTTTATTAGTCATGTCATTTTTTATTTTATAATCTTCCTTTACTTTGCACTATGCCTTCTTCCAATTCGCCACTACCTTAATAATTCTGTTGCTTCAAGGTGTCATCCATAAAACCTTTTTATCTTCGTTAAAAATATATGATATATATAATATTAAAATTATATAATAGATGAATTTCTTAACTTCTTCGTATATTTAATTTATACTTTAAATTTTTATAGTGATAATCTTGACTTTGATAATATTAACTATGCGCTAACGGTTGAATGGTACTGTAGAATAACTTTCTCCGAAAACCAAATTAGAAATTCTTACTAGGAGTATTACAAATTGTGTGAGGCCATTTTACTTTTTTTGGCACAACTCATTCATGGGACTTTATGGGCAAGGGCGGATACGTAAGGATTTATGAGTTCATCCAAAGTTAGTGGCTTTGACTTAGATCCCAATATGTATGTTAAAACATTTCACAAAATAAATGCAAAATTAAAGAGTTTGAAAATAGTAAATTAAATGAATTATGGTAAAACTCTGAACTCGATCCTATAATGTTGAATTCTTACAGGGGACTTATTAGTGGTGATGAAACAATGGAAATCCTAGGCTTCTCCACCAAGAATCATTCTCAACCTGCACCTAGAGTAGCAGGACTTAGGATTCAAGGTTCAGGTTAATCTTCAAATTGTCCTAATTATGTAGTGTCAGAAATTTTAACTCAGCCATCGTGACAATAGGTAGAGCGAATTTCACAATCCAACTCTTTTACTTTATTGGTTTCCTTGTTTTTTTTTAATGGTTAAGCAAGATCTTATTTTGTTTGAGTATTGTGCCTTTAGAATCATTCTCTTTGCTGGTTTCAAAAACATTCTTCTTCTATTGGTTTTGACAAAAAATCCCTCCATTTGACTACAAAGGACTACATAATTATCGATCCCTCTTAATCTTATCTCTGTACTAAACCTTAGATTTGAGCAACTCTTGCTTAAATTAGGAAAAGAATCCGTGACCAAAACTGTTGCATATCCTCCATCCTATCCCATAAGAAAGTCATACACCTACTCGTATTGCTTGTGATTTCTTTTCTAGTACTCGATCCACATTTGCAACCACATATACATTGTGGCAGCGAATTTAGTATCTCTAGTTTGTCCCACAAATCCTTCAGCTTTCCTTAATATGTAGACACGATAAGTTTTCTTGTTGGATCGGAGCATTCGCTGATAGCTCATTTGTCCAGAGTATCAAAGCAATGCTAATTCTATTTTTCCCCACAATTGAAATCGCTCCTCGATAATTAGTTTAATCATCTTTAAGGATGTATTATTTTGTCTTTGAGTTCAGAACTTGGTTACTTCTGAGATCTGCTAGATAATGCTAGGTTCATTTTGAATGATTAGATTTTTGATAACCCAATTAATTTATGCGACCAAGTTTGTTTCATAATGCCAATTATGTCCCCATTCTTTTTACCTTTCCTTGGCTATTATTTAATTTTCCTTTTGGAAACAATATAGATATGTAAAACTACCTTAAAGTAGTGCTCACCTTTCACTGCTATACGATGTTAAAAAGATAGATTGTAGACGGTTAGCTGAAATATATCAGGCTACAAATGGTAAGAGTAAATAATTTGTAGGCAATATATTCAAACATAAATTAGGTACACCCCACAAATTTTCCTTCATTTATCCAAAGAAAAAGAACAAGACTTTCCTCTTTATTACTTTTTCATGTTCATCAATATGAAGGAAACATCACGTGAAATTGCCAGAGTTGGTTCGAAAGTGATCAAGACCTTCACCAGTGAAAACCATTTCTGACTGTAGGAGCTTTGCGAGATCATCTTGGGTGAAAACATAGAGACGAGGGTGTTCGGTAGCTACCAGCTCGGATGGAGGTTCCACTGTTGTATCCCATGGTCCTCGAATGAATGAAACGATTGAGGTCCTTGTTTTTGCTTCTTTGTTCATCACTCTATTCTTAACATTGTAAAATCTTCTATTGCTCCATGCCTTCACATACCACATGATGCATCGTATGTATTTCATCATAAAGACATAAAAACACCCCTAAACTTGTCCGTCCAACTTACTTTAGTACTTACTTTACGGATATTTAAATACCCCCTTAAACAACTTTGAAGTGAATAAATGTCACCCTAAGACTGACGTGACACTAAAACAAAAGAAAAAAATAATATAAAATGCATAATTCTTGTTTCTTTTTAAAAATGATCCCACTAAAATGTATATAATCGAAAAAAAAATGAAAAAACCCATCCCCCTCCCCTACTCCCTTTCTTCTTCAACCCCCACCCCTCACCCCTGCGGGTTTTTTTTCCCTGCAAATTCCTCCACACTCCCCCTACCCCCTTCCTCCTTTTCTAACCCCACGACTTCTG
The DNA here is from genome assembly GCA_031232105.1 of Capsicum rhomboideum. Classification (NCBI taxonomy): domain Eukaryota; kingdom Viridiplantae; phylum Streptophyta; class Magnoliopsida; order Solanales; family Solanaceae; genus Capsicum; species Capsicum rhomboideum. Next base: position 48,781,848 of record CP124717.1, on the reverse strand, counting down.
CACCTTTCTCCTCATTTTCTTTGCTATTTTTCTCTTCTAATTTTCATTTTTATATAGATAAATTAAAGAAAGTAAAATCATCAATAAAAATTGGATAAAATCATCAAAATTTCATTCTTATTACAATTGAGTTTTTGTCCAAAACAAAACCACATCTACATATCTTAAGATTTTTTAGGCCAAAATATTAAAAAGAGGATAATATTTATTTTTTTGAAGGGTCTAGTCCAATGGGAGATAGTTAAAAAATTTGGTGAAGGTGGAAAACAAAGAGGCAATTAGCAAATTTAATCAATCAAGGATTAAGAAGATATTAATGGAGGTTAGAAGAAGGAGAAAGGCCCGGGGATGCGGGGTGGTGGGGGGTGAGGGTGGGTGGGGGGTGTTTGAGGGATTGAAGAAGTGGATTGGGGTTGATATAGCGCTTGGTACTTACGTGGCTCTGACGTGGAAATGATGTAGCGCTGACATGGTAATAATATAGAGCGAGTGTAATGCACTTCCTATGGTGGGAGTGGTATTGTATTTTTAGGGTGCTATTTTTTCACTTCAAAGTTGTTTAGGGGGGGTATTTAAATACTCGTAAAGTTAAAGTTCTAAAGTAAGTTGGACGGACAAGTTTAAGGGTGTTTTTATGTCTTTTCTCTTCTTTTTTCTCAATCTTATAAGGGCTAGGATGGGTGATCACACCATAAATGGTCTAATGACTGATTTAGCAATCAGTGACAAATTCAACAATGGGTTCGTGGATTCAATAAAATCCTATGTTTTAGGATCGAACCCGATATATATGTATGTTAAGAAAAGTATAGATAGATTCGGATGGATATTTCAAGCACTCAATGAATTCAAAAACGATAATGTTTAAATTCTGGATGTCCACCACTTTTAGAAACTGATCCTCAGGCAGAGCGTTTAATAAAGAAAAAAACAAACTTTTGGTACGTATCAAAAGTATTCTAATGAACTTGTGGTCTAAGACATAGCAATTCTATATTGCTATTATAACTATTCTATGGCTATAAGAGTATGTTGTTAAGGATAAGATGAGAAGTTTAAAGCTAAAGAAAGTTTTTTGTACTTTTTTAACAAACTAAAAAAGGGAAGAGTGTGATGAAACAGAGGAAGTATTTTACTTAATGTGGTTACATCTCCCATATTGACAAGGAGGGAGTTTGGCCAAAGTTCAATTGCTAGAAATTCACCAGATTTATTCATGTTGGGTTCTAGCAGTGAAATGTGGATGAAAAATGGAGGGAAAAAGTGAATTGTGTTTTCACTTTAAGGAAGAAATGTTCTCCCACATTGGTGGGAGAAAGAAACTCTTTCATGCTTAAATATAGAAGCAATACTCCATGTGGATAGTGAGGCAAGAAGAAAGTAAGTCTAGTGCAGTTGTCATCGTCGCTCGGCTCGGCTTTCGATTCGGCTTCTTATTTGGATTTGGATTTGGAAATAATCGAGAGATTATCTTTTTAGACAAAATTCATTTGAAACTTGAGAGTTAGTGAATTTTTAATTCAAAAATTTGGTGAAAAAATATTCTCCATTTGTGGACGCACACGAGAATGTGTGGACGCATGTCACAATGCACCTCGAAGGGACGTGACCCTTTAAGGCACTGTTTAATAACGAAAAGGCGACCTGCGCGCGCACCTGGTGACTGGTGCCAACGTAGGTCAAGCTAGAACATTTTGGTTTTTGACAAACAGTGACCTGCAGGAGCAGGTGGGGTCCGTAGGTAGGCGACAGTCCAAAAAGTGCGTCTGTTCAAGAACCATTGCTTCTTTTTTGAAGCACCACCTTTTGGCTATAAATATTTTTTTTGTTTCCTCAGGTACATGTACGAAATTTTGAAGTGAAAAACATCTTCTTCTTCCTAAAAACTCAAGTGTGATTTACGAATCGTTGAGTGCGTTCGTTCTTCGACAGAGTTTGAGGTACCACCATTTTGTCGATGTGATTCATTTTATCCTGGAAGGATATATTTAATAACCTCGGGTACTTGAGGGGAATAATTTCCTTAAGGACACACCGTGAATTCGGTGGACTTGAATCTTCTAATCTTCATCTCTTTCTATAAGTTTGGTTTTGCTATTTTCCAGAAAATAGTTTGAACTTCATTTTGTTGATGTTCATAAGTTGGGTTGAACTTATTGTTGAAGTTCAAATTTGTGAATACAGAGTTCTAATTTCATTTGATTTTCATGCTTTAGTTTGAACATTTGTTTGAAGTTCTTGTTGAAAAATACAGATTTTAATAAACCCGAAAAACAACAATCTTAAGAAAATTATTAAGTACTTAGTTAATCTGTATCGGTTCTGATTTTGTGGAGACTAAAATATTTTGATTTCTACTCCCTCGGTTTAAAGAATATCAAAACTTTGTCGAGAAATCATATTGAGAATTCGGTTAGAAGAATATAAAAACTTCATCGATTCAGTGAACTCTCTGTATTTGTTTCTAGAGTTTAGGAACCTATGGGTTTTCACTCTATTTAAATTTGATTCTGATTTGAAGAACATAATTTTTGTTTCATGTTTCAAAGTTCATTCGGTTGATGATTTGAAGACATAAAAACTTCATTGTTGACTAGAAACGAGTTGTTAAAAAATTAAGTCTTTATTATTAGTATTCTGAAATGCTAAAGTGTTTGTCAAAGTTTGACAGGAAAATGACGAATGAAACGGAACAACAAATTGATTCGGTTGTGAATCGTGTTGTCCCAACGGCAACCAATGTTGCATCATTAAGTCGTTCAGAATTTGCTCTATCAATGAAAACGGTAGAGATATCGAAAAATTATTATGGTGTGAACTTCAAAGAATGACAACAAATGATGTTCTATTAGCTGACCAAACTTGAAATGCAAATGTTCACAAGTAGAGATCCTCATGTTCTGGAAAAAGGAATGTTTGAAAACCAATTGTCTGGTTTGGAAGATCTTGTGATTCATCTCAAGAAGAAGAGGATAATGAGTTGAATGAGAAATCATCAATGATGGTTGCAAATCCTGTTACGGATGATGCTCCAAATAATAAGAAGAGGAAGAAGTCTTCTAGACAAGAGAAAGAGCAGCACAAGAAAACGTTCAAAGGCAAGTGCTACAATTGTAGTGATGTTGGCCACAAAACTCTAAATTGTCAAGTTCTGAAGAAGAACAAGAAAATAAATCAGATCAACATGTTGGAAGCAACTGAAAATATTGAAAATCTATGTGTTATGATCACTGAATGCAATCTTGTTGGAAATCCAAATGAATGGTGGTTTAATTCAGGAGCTACTAGACATGTTTGTGCGGACAAAGAAGCTTTCACTACTTATGATACAGCTGATCCCAAAGAAGTGATGTTCATGGGAAATAATGCAATAACCAAGGTTGAAGGAAGTGGAAAGATATTCCTAAAAATGACTTCCGGCAAGGTGTTGACTCTCAAAATATTTTCCATTTTCCTACTATTAGAAAGAACTTAGTATCGACAATACTTCTCGTTAAAAATGGGTTTAAGTGTGTGTTTGTTTCGGAGAAAGTTGTAATAAGCAAGAATAAAATGTATGTAGGAAAGGGCTACCTCAATAAGGGGCTTTTCAAACTTAATGTAATGGCTGTTGAAATGAATAAAGCTAAGGCTTCTTCTTACTTTCTTGAGTCAAATGAATTATTGCATGAACGTTTGGGACATGTCAATTACAAAACCTTGCAAAAACTGATTAGTTTGGAAGTTTTGCCTAACTTTGAGTGCAATAAATCAAAGTGTCAAACATGTGTTGAATCGAAGTATGCTAGGCATCTGTATAAGTCTGTTGAAAGGAATTCTAATCCCTTAGACTTAATTCACACAGACATTTGTGATATGAAGTCAACACGTAGGACTGTGTATTCAAATAGAAACATCAATCTTTCATCTAAAGTTGCAACTCTGTCTTCCACTTCCTCCCGGGTAAGATTGTCACTACCCAAACGATCATGAGTGGCTCCCAACCTAACTCTACGGTGGGAGAACCATCTAACCCAACCCTTAGCCAATTGTCCAAGAACTCACATTAACATTCTTTATAATTTAACTACCATTTAGCTTACTAAACACAATATAAACAAAACAGTTCATTTACTAACTCATTAATACCAAAACCAATTAAGAGTGCAGAAATATCTCTAATTATTACAATCTTCGAGACCCGAAAGTCACCGTACAAGAACTTTAAATATCCATAACAAAATCTAAAACAACCAGAATACTAAAAAAACACAACTGTTATTGTCCAAAAAAAAGGACATGAACTAATAGAGATGATTCAATGGTTGCCCGAACATGGTGCTCACTCTTGAAACGAAGCTGGAGTCACGAACTAAAGCCGAGGTCTCATCTCAAATGCTTGAACATGCTCCGCACTTAACAAAAAGAAGAGTGCAGGTAGTATCACTATAACAACTATGTATTGGTAGGCATCATCAACTGACTTAACCCAACACCATACAAGTAAGCAAGTTAAATACAAGTTAGAAGCAATCAAGAAACAACTCACAATTAGTTGACAATCAAATGTATAGTCATAACACTTCAACTTACAAATCAACAATCATTCTCTTAATATAATCAAAATTCAAGTATACAAGTACATCATTTGCACTTAGGCAGATTCTGTCAACAATAGTCAAGACAATATATGTGCATATGTAAAAATTATTGCATCCATGTTAGATGTACACACATACTACGGTTAATAGGGACCCTAAGCTATGACCTGCAGGTAACAAGCTCAGTCCATGTACCAGTGTCAGCGTGACACTTGTTCCCATAAAAGTGTCAATGTGACACCTGATCAAATATCAGTGTCAGTGTGACACTCAATCCCAATATCATCTCAATGTATAATTGTCATGACCCAAAATTTAAGGTCATAATGGCACTTATCTTGGTCCAGCCTTGATAAGTAAGCCAAGTTCCCAAAGGTTAAGAAAAATCAAAAACAGTAATAAATAAGCCAAGACGAGACTTCTAGAATGAAATCAGGTCATACATATGCAAATTTAATGGAAGTCTGAACAAAATACCATAAAAACCCCACAAATAGTGTCACAAGTGTAAGAGCATCTACTATAACTCAGAATCCTGAATAATACATAGTCTATCTCCAAAATAGAAATAAAGACAACTAAATGATAAGAGGAGGTCTGGGGTCGACTCTGAAAAGCCTAGAGCAGGCCAGTACCTCAAAATCACCAACTCAACAACACAAAATCAGCTTCCACTTGTCATACACATGCTAGGATCTACATCGAAAGGGCACAGTAGGAGTGAGTACATCCATTTGTACTCATTAGGAATCATAAGCCAACTGAGCAAAGTAGAAAATAATACAAGTAAAGAAATACTATGAGCACGTCACCTGCAAATAGAAAAGTTTCCAAATGGTAACTCACACCGTCTTCACTAACAGTTCTAATATAATTACAAAAAGTAAAAGGGGGAAAACAAGTAATCACGGAAGTAAGCATAAATAGAATAAACACCAAAAAACATGTAGATGACACCAAAAATTTATATACATATGGAATGCAGTGATGATTTAATGATTTGAAAGTTATCACTTAACTTTCTGTATGTGCCTACAGATCCTCAATGCTCTCAAGATAGGACCCATGGGTGGTTCACAACCCATATACCTGTCTCATAATCTCAGTCCACCTCTTCGGCTAATGTTCACGAATCAAGGTCTAAATAGTATTTCTCATATCTTAATCAACCTGATTAGCACATCTCTCGGTCTAGGCTTTTCCAAAAGTGTCTTATTTTCTTTCAAAATCAGTATTTCTCAGTGGTACCAGTGTCTCGTGAATATGTATGTATGACATGAGGATGTAATGCTCACAACCAATTAGAATGAAGATGATAGTTCATTCAATACATGTAAAAGTGAGCTCAGAATCAACTCAATGTATCAATAATCAAGATCTTAATATCTCATTGGGTACCATTGGAAAACTAGTTATGTAGGACATCATTAATATCATATCAAACCCCCAATTCAGGTATTTTCATCATAATAGAGGCAAATAATGCTCAATAAGGCCTATAATATGTATTTAAGCCCCCACATGACATTGTATTAGGAATAAGGAATGTAAATGCATAAATAAGGCCAATGATGTCAAATAAATCCCCCACTTTGGCAACACACAATATATAAGATCGCCAATCAACAACAACAAGAATATAAGCCTCCACATGGGCATCACACAATATGTATTAGCTCTAAAATAGTTCTCATAGTTATTTTTCCCAACCCATGGCATGCTTTACTTATTTATTAACTATCCAGCCCAATCTGAAGAAAGTTAAGACATAACCTACCTCGAAGCATCGAAATCCAAGCCTAAAATCCTTCAACATGGAGCTTTCCCCTTTTGGATGGTCTTGAAATAAATTAAAACATACAAATACAGTATCTAAGTATTAAAAGGAAGCTAATGATACCCATATTGACCATATTCAAGTTGGGTCCAAAACGGGTTTGAAAAACAAGTTTGAAAACAAAAAGGGTAAAACCAAAATTTTTCTTTCGAAATACATTCCCCAAGGTTATAGGAGTCTACAGTTGAAAACCCAAGCAAAAACTAGTTAGAAACGAGGTCCAAATCAAATAAAAACCATTTTTAAGCTTTACCTATAAAAACCTCAAAAATCCATTTCAAAATAGAGATTAAAAGGTATTTTCAAAGACATAATCAATGAGAAATGATGAGAATATGAGTTTAGAGGTTACGCACACAAAAATCAACGAACAAACCCTCAAAAATTGCCTTTCCCAAATCTTGGAGGTCCAAAATGATGAAAAAAATCACGAAATGAGGTATTTATACTATTCTGTGAACAGTACCTAGTGATCGCGGACCCCACCTCATGATTGCGAGGGTCAACATTGACCATGACAACTAAATGGTCTTTGCATTTGCTGTTAAGGCCTCACGTTCGTGAAGACCAGGACCATCGCGTTCACGACAGCCTCATCGCGTTAGCGAAGAAGGCAGATGTAACACCCCTTATTTTATATACACTAATTATACTTATATGGAACTTGGTACGACTTTGTGGTAATAGGTAATGGATTTAATATTTTATTTAGGCAAGTATTATGTGACTATAGTAGGTGAATCATCTACTAAAATTATTGGGCTGAATTATGGCACATGTTTATGGACTTAATTGAGGCCCAAATTAAGTAAAAAGACATGGGTCCAAAAGGAAATGATCCATTTAAAAAATGGACCAAGTGTACACCTTATTAGACTTAGACTTTTAGACCAAATAATTGGATAAGATTGTCCATGAGAAAGTCGGTTTAGGAGGGGCTATTTAAGCTGAAATTCAGCTCATTTTCAACACAATACACTTGCCAAAAATCAGATTTTCAATCAAACATATTTTCCTCTCTCAAACCTTAGCCACGCTAATTTTCCTAAGGACTTTCTGGACAAATCTTCCACTTGCAAGCCTTGGTAAGTGTTTAACCTTATATATTAATATATTATATTCATAAGAGGTTGTGTAAATCATGTTGGTTATGTTTAAGAAGTGTTGAGCAGTCCACCATTTATAAAACAGTCCACTTTTGCTTAATCGCTAAGGATTTGCTTTCTATGTAGTTTAAACTTGAAAGGGTACTTAAAGTCTTGAATGAATTGAATTAGATGGACTAAATTTCAGTATATCTAATTGTGTTTATGTCCCTAATTCGTTCCCCTTGTGTATTTCTTGATGGAAATGTTTATACGTGTTTGTATATGGAACGTTTGGCGTAGTAAAAAGAGAATACTTTCTTGTTATGTTAAAGTGAAATCTGAAACTGTGTGGACTGTTTTTGGAATATTGTTGTGGAAGGTATTTATGTGACTTGATGGAATAAATATGTGGAGTTGCATTGAGGTAAAAATGTGAAGTATGCACTTGGTGGAAAATCTTGTCGGTTTGTGACGTCTATGTTGGTTTGTGGACTGTGTCGGCATTGTTGGTGTTGTGAGGCAGTAAATTGTGTTGTAGGAGGGTGGAATGAAGTTATGTGGCAGTAGGAAAGAATTTGTAATGATATACCATGCGTTTGGGACGTTGGATAGTTTTTACTTCCCGTTAAGTGACTAATTACTGTCTTGTGAACTTGTAATGTAGTTAGTTGTTAATGTTAGCTCCATTATGTACTTGTATTGTGGAGTAACACATAAGGAAGGAGATGAATTGTTGTATTCACATTTTGGAAAGATAAGGTATGTAAGGTTACTCTTTTCCGTATCCTTTGGCCGCACCTATTGTTCACATCGTTACCGAACTTGTTTCCACTCCGAAATGTTTTAAAGTATCTCATTTCAGGTTTGTTAGAAATTGTTATTTACGTGTCTCTTATTTGTTGACTATTGTTCCAAAGCTCCAATAATGTTATGACCACCGATGTAACAATCTCACAAAAATTAAAGAAGTGAAGTAATGCATATTTGGTTGAGTACGGGTGGTAGCTCTGGGGGCGAAAGCTTAGCTCGAGCCGATCCCGATTGATTATTGAATGTAGGGGGTAGATATGGGGCTGAAAACCTAGCTCGAGCCAAACCTGATTTATTGATTTATGGGTGGTAGCTCTGGGGGAATAAGCCTAGCTTGAGCTGATCCCAATGTTATTTACCAATAATCAGTTGGTCCCGGGCATTGTATAATGTATATTGATATAAAGGAAAAAGTAAATAAATAAATGTAATGTACATGGTTCCACATATACAGTATGGTGGTATATCAGTATTATCTATTCACTTGTATTTGATTCCATTTGAGTTCCTATATTTCATACAATTACTTATAGCCTTACATACTCAGTACATTCTTTCGTACTGACATCCCTTGGGGGACCTACCTTACTTGCTACAGGCACAGGAGCTAGTAGACCTTCACAGTAGGGTTTGGGTCATCTGCAGGCTATTGGTGAGCTCCAGGCTGATTCGGGGATTTCCGAGTCATTTGTATATATTTTTGGTACTGTGTAGTAGTTGTATAAAGCGGAGATTTGTCCCGACCTTAGTCAGGGTTATGTATATATTTTAGAGGCTTTGTAGACCATTGTAAAGTCAAACGTAGAAGTGTCTTACGTTTTTGATGTTGTGGCCCCAACGACCAAGTCTCGTATCTATTTTGAACATCTTTACATGACTTCCGTCATCGATATATTATTTCTACTTGTGGAAGAATTTTAGTGCATTTAGTGACATGCATATGAATGTTCATGGTCATAGGTTGGTTCTCGGGCCTTAATGGCTTCGGGTGCCGGTCTGCCCCATTTGGATTCGAGGCGTGACAGTAGAAACCCGACCCGACCCCAAATGTTCTTCACGATCGTGGATCCCACCTCGCGATCGTAATGAAGGAAAATTTCCTTCTCCGCATTCGCGACTGGTGGCCCGCGTTTACGAAGAAGTAGGTATCAGGCACCAGATATCAACAAAAATACTGATGTGCATGATTTTCAAAACCTCTGAATTGACCCTCGGGATTCGTTTGGGACTCCATAAATGAAAACCATATATGCTACCAGGCTAATCACAAACATTCAACTTACATTTAAGCACAGAGTCAAATCAAGTCTATACTACCATTAAACCACAACCTACCTCAATAAATTCTTGTACGAAAGCACTATTTGGCCACAACCTTTCCTTTTCTTTCGATTTCTGCCTTTTTTTTTACCTATAAACAACAAATACATACATTATAAACCCAAACCCACCAATTTCAACCTATGAACTTGACCTAATTCATCATTCTAGGGTTTTCTACTGTTTAATCTCTTTGAAGTCTTCATATTTCATGTTTACAAGGAAGAATTCTACCCTAGGAAGTGTTTTCCAAAACCCTAAGATCTATAACAGATAAAATCAAGTATTTCCCTACCTATTCTCACCAGTTCATGAACTTAGAGCTAATTACAATTTCAACCAAGGCTATGATTCTTCCAACTCTAAGAATCTAAAGGAGTAATTTTAAGTTTAAGAGTAAAGGAACCTTACCTCAAAGATGAAAAACTCCCAAATTGGAAAAAAATCACCCTAGTTTAACCCTTGAACGAGTTTTAGAAAAATGAAAATGAAAAATGAAGTTTCTGACTTTAAAACTGATATTCTGCATTTTCGTTGCTGCAATGGCTGATTCATTGCTGTAGCGATTGGTCTGTCGCTGCAGCAACACTCAGGCCAAAATGGTCTGTCATTGCGGTGACACTTTTATTGCTACACCGACACCAAACCCGTAGCTCGGAATTCATTTCCAACTCTTGCCATTTTACAACACACTTCTTAATTTTTGATATTATGAACTACCCCTTTGAGATAATCGCTATAACCAGAATTCTACTAACCCATTTTATACACCAGAAGTTTCTACGACTTTCTAAACTCGTCATATAACACATTAACAACTCAAATCTACCAATAGCCACACCAATAACTACTATATTTTCCTAGACCACACCACACTCAAAATACGCCTAAAACTAGGCTAGTCCTGAATTTCACAAATTTAGTTTAGGGAAGAACTAACCTAAGTTTTTACTCTCTATTTCAGTGTAACAATAGTTTAGATTGTTAAAAATATGAAGAACAACCAGATACTGGAATTAGAGTAGAATCAATGGGGACTATAATCCACAAACTGACGGCGTGAGATGCACCCTTTACTTGAGAATATAGATGGGATTCATAGCATGGCATAAGAGAGAGATGAAAAAAATTCAAGGATCACCCTATTTGGCCACCTCATTTAACTAGTACCCATTTTATATTTTATTTGGCATGAATAACCAACTTTCAGGTAAAAGCGTATGCTTCATTTTTGCTTCTGCATTCAGACACATATGATAGAAACTTTAGCCAATTTTGACATGTGTTTAGTTATGTATGATGATTTAGTTTTTTTCTTTATGATACATGCAATTTACGTTTATATTTGAGCTTATTTGGAATGGTTTAGAATGTTGAAATCTGAAGAATAAAATTATTATTTTTTGGGAAAATTTCAAACGTACATGCTTGAAATTTTAGCCAATTTTAACATGTGACTGAGCGCATGCATAAATGAGAAAAAATCAGATACATATGACTGAAATTTAAGGCAATTTTTACATGCACTCAGTCACATATGATTGAGATCAAATGTGAATTTGCAACCTAGTCATATGTCTAAATTTTTTCCAAAAGTGAGTAAACTTGTAAAAAATTTACAGAGCAGATTCTAAGTAAATAACTACCCACAAACTGATATTTGTGCTCTTCACCACCATAATAATAATTGCTATAATGGAAGGAAAATTCTTAAAACTTTATCTAAACTTTTAAATATTAACTTAGATAGGGCCATGGCCTAACAATATTAGAATTGTCAATCTCAACAATATCACGTATGGGCAGCAACAATATTAGAACAATAATCTTTTTCTTAGCATGTCTAGTGAAGCCCAACATGTAACCTTTTTGGCCTTTTCAAGTTTATGACTTTCTCTTTCGTATGGAAGATTTTTGTTTAGGAAACAAAGTAGTAGCTTTTAGGGTTTTCTTTACAAAAAAAATACTCATTTTGTCCATAAAGAATATCGGAGTTTGGAATAAGAAGGTCAAATTCATCTAATTTTAATGTGGATTTAGGGATTAATTTCTTAAATTGTTGGAATTATTAGACTTTTCTTCCAATTTATGTGTAGACTAGACACCTCTTCAAATAGCACTAGAATCACCCTTAGGTTTCTCAATTGCACTTCTTCAGCATCATAGAAAATTAAGGTGTCAACTGCATATTGCAGATTTATCACCTCCAAGCTAGCACCACCCTCTCTGTCCACTACAAAGCCTTTTATCCACCTTCTGTTATATGATGTATTAATCATACTGTTTAGTCCCTCCATTATGATCAGAAACAAAAAGGATGAAAGTGGATCACTGTGTCTGAGTCCTCTCTAAGTGTTAAAGAAGCCTATAGGGGATCCATTTATAAGAATTGAGATACTGACAATTGATATGCAATACTTTATCCAGCTACCCATTTTTGACCAAATCCTATCTTTCCAGTAGTTTCAATAGACATCCCCAATTAATATGGTCAAAAGCTTTCTTAATGTCCAGGTTACATAAGATTCGAGGCTTTTTTTTGTTTAAACCTGGAGTTTACAACCTCATTTGCAATCAAAATAACATCCATGATCTACCTTCCCTTTATGAATGCCATCTGTTGAGAGTCAACCAATTTCCTCATTACCCCTTTTAATCTATTTGTCAGAACCTTTGACAACAACTTGTAAATGCTTCCTATAAATCTTTTTGGTCTAAAGTCCCTTAGCTCTGTTGCTTTCTTTATTAAGATGAGAGCAAAAAAGATAGCATTGAGACTTTTTTCATAAACTTCTTGGTCATGGAAGTTATTCAATGTATTCATTATATCATGTTTCACTATGTCCCACCATTTGATATAGAAACCCATGGTGAAACCATCTGGGCCAGGGGCCTTTTCAGCTGCACATAATTTTAAGCATCTTAGAAACTCATTCTCCTCAAAGCTAGCTTGTAAAGCCTTTCTTTCTTCTCTTGTTATCACTGGGCATTGAGTGTATTGGAATGTTTGTCTCCATTATACAGGTTCATTATACAATTTTTTGTAGTAGTTTGTAATCTCTCCTTTAATTTTAGCAGGATGTTTAGTCAGTTCTCTTGGTATTATTAGCTGGTCTATGTTGTTGTACCTTCTTTGTGCATTATCCACCATGTGAAACAAACTTGTTTTCTTGTCCTCTTCATTAAAAAATAGTGCTCTATATTTTTGCCTTCATAGTTTCTCGTCAGTGTTGATCAATTTCTTATACTCCAAAAGAATTTTAGCCTTTTTAGTTGTCTCTTCTTCTATAAGTGCTCTGTCTGCCCTATACTCCATCCTCTATGATCTAGAAGTATATGGTTATTTGCAACTTACACAGTGGGTGATTATAGTTGGCTTGAAATAAAGTTTAGTTCTAGTGTGAGATGCCGGAATATGTGCATCCATGTTCCTAAAAAGTGGGAGAAAGAATGGACATTGATATTGATGATTTGAACACAATATTAATTGCTATGCCAACTTAAGTTGCTTGATTTTAACTTAGTTTATGATCTTAATTAATCTAATTTATGTTATTAGTTGAGTCTATTTAATATTTATATTATTTAAAAATAACATTCTTCTTCTACTAATATCCTAACAGGATTCACATATTCAGGTAAAATAATCTACTCAACTTTTAAATTAGTCTTGAATAAGGCCAAACTGAATTTAGAACTAAACCAAAAGTGGACAAAATCCTCTGTTCTTCTCACTCACATTCACAACAGTCAATCCACTTCTAAGCATGGGCTAGGATTCAGACAAGAGTATTGCAAAATAAATCAGTCCATGAACATGGTATGTATTGCTTGTGGCAAGGAAGGGCATCTTAAAAAACAATGTCCCTAACAAATAAGAGCTGAACAAAGAAATCTCATGTTCATAAATAGACACAAGACTAAGGAACTGAAAAGAATTCTCTTTATCAAAAGAGACCTTCCCCATTGGGCCAAAAAAGACTTAATTCATCCTTTTTCTCACAAAAAGGGCCCCAAGTTGATCTGGGTACTCAAGTCTAACCTTTGATCTACTTGTTACAGGATAAGCAGAGAGGAAGAAGCAAGTCTTGGTACCTTGACAATGCTTGCTCTAGATGTATGACTGGAAATAAAGAAAACTTCCTCTCTCTCACAAATTTTCAAGGTGGAAGTGTTGCTTCTAGAAATGGAAAAACTGGAGAAATTGTTGGTGTTGGAAAAGTAGGAAAGACTACCTCTCATGCTATAGAGACTATTTACTATGTGCTTGGCCTAAAACACAACCGTCTGAGCATATCATAGATGTGTGACAAAGGAAACAATGTGATGTTCACTGCAGCTAAGTGCACTGTGACAAATGCCATTAGTGGAAGTATAGTTCTAAAGGAAAGGAGACACAAGAATGTATACAAAGTATACCTCATGGATCCACTAGAATCTGAACTGACCTACCTAAGTGCCATGACCAACAGTTCATTACTATGTCACAAAAGGTTAGGATATGCAAACTTCTCAACAATCAATAAACTAGTGTAAAAAGATCTGGTGTTAGGCTTACTAAAGAATAAACTGGGTGATTCTATTATGTGTGATGCTTGTGCAAAAGGAAAACATGTCAGGTCTTTCTTTAAGCCCAAGAAAACGGTGAGCACTAATAAATCACTACAACTACTGCACATGGATCCGTGTGGTCCCATGAGAGTCCTTAGTAGAGGGGGAAAGAGATGTATTTATGATTATTGATACCTACTCAAGATTCACATGGAGACTTTTCTTGATCTTAAAGGATGAAACCTTCGATGTTTTCCAAATATTTGTAAGACTTGTCCAAAAGAAGCTGAATACTGAAGTAGTTAGTATAAGGTCTGATCATAGTACTGAGTTTAAAAACTCAAATTTTCTAACCTACTGTTCTGAGAATGGTATTGATCATAATTTTTCTGTACCTAGAACTCCTCAGCAAAATGGTGTGGTTGAAAGGAAGAATAGGTCCTTAGAAGACATAGCTAGGACAATGCTAATAACTAGTGGCCTTCCTAAAATTTTTTGGGCTGAAGCTGTGAATACTGCATGCTATCTCTTAAACAGGTGTATGATAAGGATATTGCTAGACAATATTCCATATGAATTGCTCAAAGGAAGGAAGAAGCTAAATCTAACATATCTAAGGCCGTTTAGGTATAAGTGCTTTGTTTACAACAATGGGATGGATGCACTTGGAAAGTTTGATGAAGAGAGTGATGAAGGGATCTTATTGGGATATTCATCACAAAGTTAAGCTTACAAAGCCTTCAACAAGAAAATTGGTTTTGTAGAAGAAAGCATTCATGTTATATTTGATGAAGAAAATTTTGAAGACAGATAAGGCTACTCAAATAATAATGATGAAGGATTTGAACTGACACATGAATCAGAAAATGAAGAAGAACACAAAGATCCCATGCCAGCTGCTAAGAATAATCCCATGAACCAAAAGAAAGTGCCCTCCTCTACGGAACCTCTCATACAGAAGACTCCTCCAATCATCTTGATACAGCAGGACCTTCTCAATCTGCTTCTGGAAGGAATTGAAAACATAAGACCTCATATTTACTTGAGAATATTATATCCCCTATGGATTCAGGAACTAGGAACAAATTAAGAAATATGTATGCTTACTCAGTTTATTTGTCACTAATAGAGCCTACAAATGTCAAGGAAGTCTTGTTGGATGCTGATTGGATTATTGCAATGTAAGATGAGTTGAATCAATTTGAAAAAAGCAAAGTATGACACTTAGTCTCAAAACATGTAGATAGAACTATCATTGGGACTAGGTGGGTGTTCAGAAACAAGAAAGATGATCAAGGAGTGGTAACTAGAAACAAGGCTAGACTGGTGGTACAAGGATACAATCAAGAAGAAGGAATTGACTATGATGAAATCTTTGATCCAGGTGCTAGAATGGAAGCAATAAAAATGCTGATTGCTTTTGCCTCTCATATGGGGTTCAAACTATTACAAATAGATGTGAAGAGTGCCTTATTAAATGGTTATCTGATGGAAGAAGTTTATGTGAAGCAACCTCCAGGATTTGAAAGTTTTGAATATCCCGATCATGCATATAAACTTGACAAAACCTTGTATGTACTTAAGCAGGCTCCAAAAGCATGGTATGATAGATTGTCCTCTTTTTTTTGAAACATGGATATGCAAGGGGGAAAATTGACAACACATTGTTCATAAAAAGAGAGAGATCCAAGCTTCTTATTGTAAAAATTTATGTGGATGACATAATATTTGGAGCTACTGATAGTGTCATGTGTAAAGAGTTTTCCTCCTTAATGAGTAGTGAGTTTGAATGAGCATGATAGGGGAGTTTAACTTCTTCCTAGGACTACAGATACATCAGACTAAAGCTAGGACATCCATACATTAACAGAAGTACATTAAATAATTGCTGAAGAATTTGAGATGGATGAGTCCAGAACATATAGTACTCCTATTTCTACCACTACTAAGCTTGATAAGGATGGAGCAGGGGTGTCTATTGCTGAAACTAAATATAGAGGAATGATAGGCTCTTTGCTATATCTTACTGCTAGCAAGCTTGACATTGTGTATAGTGTGGGACTATGTGCTAGATTTCAGTCATCCCCTAAGGAATCTCACTTGAAGGCTGTAAAAAGGATTCTAAGGCATCTCAAAAGTACTCAAGGATTGGTTTTACGGTATCCAGCTGGAGATGCCTTTGAGTTTGTTGGTTATACTGATGCTGATTATGATGGATACTTAGTGGATAGAAAAATTACATCTGGAATGACATATTTCTTAGGACTTTGTCTTGTCTCCTGGGCAACAAAGAAACAAAACTATATAGCTCTTTCAACTACTAAGGCTGAATATGTGGTTGTTGCATCTTGTTGCTCTCAACTACTCTAGATAAAATAGTAGCTCAGTGATTATGGTATCAATCTAGGATGTATTGCTATCCTATGTGATAATACAAGTGCAGTCAACATGGCAAAGAATCTAGTTCAGCATGAAAGAACCAAGCACATTGATGTGAGATATCATTTTCTCAGAGATTGTGTAGAGAAGGGGTTGATTGAAATGGTACCTTGTGGAACTGATGAACAGATTGCTAACATCTTCACCAAAGCTTTAGGGAGAGAACACTTTGATAAAAATAGGCTAGCCCTTGGGCTAATCAATCAACTCTAACAAAACGAGGAATACAGCCTTTCCTCAATGGTTGACTATGAAACTAAGGTATTAAATAATGCTCTTAAGAGGTGGATGTTGTAACTAACTCAAATTTTGTTCCTTGACAGGATCACATCCACTACATGAAGGATTCACCCCTAAAACTTGATGATATCAACTTAATACAACATGAAGATTCACTCATGAGACAGGAAAAAAGTTATGAGGACCTGGTCCTTAATTCAGGTACGCACATCCTTTACAAAACCTTCAAATATTAAGTGCATATATGAAGAAAATTTTTCTTTTGTCATAAGAACATGGTCCTCCGTACATATCATCCTACACCAATGAGACAAAATCCTAAGCAAAAAAATTAAATAAAGGCATCTTTTAATCATTAGTCCTTCTTTTCAAAATTGGCAAGCGTCACTTCAACCATTACAACCTCTCCAAAAGTTTCCTCTCTTCTCTAAAACCTTCTATCTTCATGAAACTCTCACTCCAAACTCCTACTAGTTTTTGGTTCTCTTCCATTAATCTCTCCAAATCTCCTTCAATGGCTTCCACAAACACTTCCTCCTCATTCACAAAACCTACTACACCCACATTTCACCACTTTGTAGATTACTCTGATGATGAGGATTTCTTGACTGGTGCACTAACTCAGGGGGAACTAAGGTCAAAATATTCATCACCCTCTCTTTCTTTTGCTTATCCTAAATCACCCTCTCCTATTCCTTATCTCAACTCTTCTCTAAAACCCTCATCTCTTCAGGTCCAAAAATTTGATTCTCTAAACTATTCTTGGACTTATGAAGAAGGTACAACTGCTTCAACCCCTGTTGATAACCCTAAATCCTCTTCAGTAGAGGAAGAACTTAACAATGATAGGGACATTGTAGTGACCCCCAACTTGTTTCATCTACCATTCCTGGATATAAGATGAGGGTTTCTCACAAGCTTAAGTCTAAAGGCAAACCTAGAGCACAACTAGTACCTAAAGCCTCATCTGTCTTACCACTAAAAATTCCAAACACTAGGAAAAGGGTTATAGAGGTGAGAGAAGTTGCAGAGGAAAAGAGAGCCAGGGTGGCTAGGGGTAAGAAGAAGATTAGTGATTATGATGAACCAATCGAGATTGAAAAAGAATAAGAAGAGATCAATGAAGAAGAAGAAGAATATGCTCTTGTAAGGAAAGGAAGAATCAATAAGAACTATGAGAAGTTCTTAAGGCTTGGTCCCATTGGGTATTATTCCACTCAACCTATTCTAAGGGATAGAACTTTTGATGATGAGGTACTTGATAATCCCTTTATTATTTAACTTCTCAAAAATCTTATGTTCCAAGGGTGGGAACATTTGTTTAAAATGAAAAAACCTATTTTGCATAAGGATGAGGAAGTAGAATTTTATGCTAATTTGAAGTTCTTGGATGGGTGTGTGGTGAGTTCTAATGTTAAAGGAGTAGAGATTGTTCTTGATCCTATTAATTTATGAGAAATTTTAGGTGTACCTACTGAGGTATTGGAGGAATATGTGTGGAAAACAGATGAAGGTTATCTGTTAACTAGGATGTTTCTCAGAAAAGGGAAAAGAAGAACCCTAGAAAGGTGAATAAGCGGGAGATGGGTTCTAGTCATAAGTTGCTGTTTGAGATAGTGAAGAAAAAGATTTTGCCTAGGGGAGGGAGAAGTTATGAGGCTAGTTTCTGGGATCTAGGGATCATGAATGCTCTAGATATGAATGAGAAGGTAAATTTTCTAGCCTTGATGATCAAACACATGCAGAGGACCACTGCTTCTAAGACATGGCCTTATGGACTTGCCCGTGGGTTACTGGATGTCGGTGTAACTACATAGTTCAGAAGTAAAAGTTTCCAAGTGCTTAATTTTTCCTTTATATTTCAAGTCCCTTACTTCTTATTGTCCTTGATGTTGTGCTTATGTTATGGACTTTATGAATTATTATGTAAACTGATTTGGTACCTTTCCTTGGGTAGCATGCCAGTAGTCATTGTACTGACCATCCATGAACACTACATCTTTTCATAATGTTGGTTCCGAATAGGACTGTTCAAATTCAAACCGTAACCAATAAGCCAACCACAAAATTGGCTTATCGGATAAACGGTTGGTGAATGGATTAAAATTTTATAATTAATGGCTTATTGGTGTGGGGGTGGATTATTCAATTTCCTTATTGAATAAACCGTTAACCCGTTAAGAATTATCATATATACTTACACTTTTCTACCTAAACTAAATATATAAAATACATATTATAATTTATATTATTATAAAATATAAACTCTAAACCTAATAAATATAAAATCTACCATAATAATTAATAACCTAATCCCACTAAACATGTTTCCGACTTTCTTTATTATATTAACCCTAATAAAGACTAAAGAGTAAAGTTAATATTCTGCCTATTTCAGAGCTTCTCAAAGCAAAGCCTCTGCTTTGGTTCTTCCATTGGTATTTGTTAATGTGTCCATCTTCATCTCTTCTTAATTAATTCACTTCTTCTTTGTTTTTGATCTTTTTGATTTCCTTTTTATGTTTATCCAATTATCTCTTTTTTCTGGTCAGTTGTGGACTTGTCATTTTCTTACGCACTTCTTTTTTTATTTTTCTTCAATTTTTGATTTTGATGTGAATGATGATATGCATGCACTTGGATATGTAAGTATAGTTTATTGCATGTATTTTTTAGCCTAATTTTTCAAAGATTGTCCATTTATTTTGGTTCGATTGAACAGGGTATGTGTTTTCTTAATCTTCACTTTTTTTCAATATATCCAAGAAACAAGTAGTTGACTCAATTCTTTGTTTATATCCAGATTCATAGTTTGAGAAATTGTTAGCCTAATTTTTTTTATGTGTCACTATTTTCTTGAGATAATTGTTATTGCATTATGTGTTAATTTTCATGTTCTTTGTTCTGATATTGATAATTTCTTAAATTGATTTTTCTTATCACAGTAACTCAAAATCTTAAACTCATAGCATGGCTGAAGATATACAAGTTGATAAGGTGATGGGTGAAAATGAGAATTCAAATCCAGCAAGCCAATCTGAAACAACTGAAGAAACTCAGTCGACTATTACTAAAAGAAGGAAGAAAAGGTCTACTACATGGAATCATTTTACAGAATTTGCTAGTTCTGAAGGTACAAAAGCAAAATGTGTTCATTACTCCTATGAGTATTCGTTTAAGTCAAGAGACGGTACGTCCACTCTTCTTGGTCATCTATTGACCTGTCCTAAGCGTCCTTTTAGTGTTGATAAAAAATAATCAAATATAGTTTTTAAAGCTATTTCGGGGTGTAGTCAAGGTGATGTAGCTGTTGTGTCTTGAAAATTTGATCAAGAAGAGTGTAGGAAGGCTTTATGTCCTATGGTGATAATTGATGAGCTTTCTTTTAACTTTATTGAAAAAGAAGGTTTTCGAGCGTTTATGAAAGTGACACAACCTCATTTTTGGATCCCTTCTCGTAGTATTGTCACTAGGGATTGTTTTAATCTTTTTAAAGAAGAAAAACAAAAGCTGAAGAGGTTTTTTATGGAAACCAAATAGAGAATCTGTATAACCACCGACACCAGGACTTCTATACAAAGAAAAAACTACATGTGTATTATTTCCCATTGGATTGACAGTGAATGGAATATGCGTTAGAAAATTCTCAATTTTTGTCATATTATTAGCCATAAAGGTGAAGATATGGCAAATGGTATTGGTAGGTGCTTACGTGAGTGGAGAATAAATAAAATATTCACTGTCAATGTAGATAATGTGAGCTCAAATGATGTAATGGTAAAAGAATTGTCCAAGCATTTGACAAAGATGGAAACTAATTTGATGAATGGTGATCACCTTCATGTAAGGTGAATGGCGCACACTATGAATCTTGTTGTCCAGGATGGTTTGAAATAAAGTTCTGTGTCTATTGAACGTGTTAGACATGCAGTGATATATGTTAGGCAGTCTCCTGCGAGGTTGAAAAGGTTTCAAGAAAGTTGTGATGATGAGCAACTCAGTTGCAAGAAATCTTTATGCTTAGATGTTCCAAATAGGTGGAACTCCACCTACCTAATGCTGAGTAGGGATGTTGAATTTGAAAATACATTTTCAAATTATGCTTCTCATGAAATTAGCCTGAGACATTATCTTGAGAATTCTTATTGAAGTTGGAATAACTGCTGGTGAACTTTTGAGTAGTGATTGGGTGCACGTGAAAAGAATTACAAAATTTCTTGAAGTCTTTTATCTTCTTACTTTGAAAATATCTGGATCACTTTATGTTACATCCAATATTCATTTTCTTGAAATTTGTGCAGTTGTTGTTTATTTGAATCAATTAGTTGCAAGTGAAGATATTGACTTAAGTAATATGGCAAGGAAGATAAAGGAAAAATTTGATAAGTATTGGGGTGATCCAACAAAAATGAATAAGATAATTTTTATTTCATGTGTTCTGGATCCTCGTTGCATGCTTGATTCAGTTGGCTATATGCACTTGTAAAGATGTTTAGGGAAACTCAAGCTCTATCTTTAAAAGCAGCAGTAAAGAAATACATGATTTCATTATTTAATGAATATGTAAAATCCAGTTCAAAAGGGCTAGTGGTTGTTGTATCTTCACCTTTCTTTTCACTGGAGACTTCTACTACTATGCTTTCTGGAAGTCAACCAAGTACCAAGGTACAGGACCTTTAGATTCACTCATGCAAGATCTGAAGCAATATAAAGCTGTGAATGGAGGTGTAGATGCTAGAACAGAGTTAGCTAGATATTTTGGAGAAGAAACTGAAGATGATATTAAAGAATTTAACATCTTGGTTTGGTGGAAAATGAATGCAACAAGATTTCCTATTCTTGCTAAGATGGCTTGTGATGTATTAGTTGTTCCGGTTTCAAGTGTTGCATCTGAATCCGCATTTAGTACAAGAGGACGTCTTCTTGATTCATTTAGGAGTTCATTGACTCCTAAATTGGTACAAGCTCTGTTGTGTCTTCAAGATTGGCTTCGAAGTGAGCAATTAAAACAACCTGTTAGTGTTAAGGAAGATCTTGATAATCTCGAGCAAATTAAAAAGGGTTATAGTATTATCTTTATTTTTTGTTGTTGTTATAAATGATTTTTATTTATTAGTTGACTCACTATATTATTCTTCTCTTCAGATTTAGCCAGCGTGGGAAAAGACCCTACTGTGGTTGACATGTAGTACAACTGTACAAGCCTACAAAACGACTTTCACAAGTTTAGATAAAAAAAAAAGATAAAAGTTGTTTGTTGTGTTGTAAGATTGTTGATATGACAACAACTTGTATTGTATCCGTACTGTCTAATCTCTTCTGCAGAAATTGCCCACCCTACTTATTATTTTTTTTACTTGAGAGTGTTTATTAATATCTGGTTTACATTTGCAGCAACAGAATTATGGGATTATCATCTATCAAAGTGTACAAAAGCAGTTGTGCAACTACAAGTTATTCCTATGTGCTAGGGGTGTGCATCGATCGGTTCGGTTCAGTTTTGTGCATTATTGGTTTGGTTTATCGATTTTCAGTTTGTAAACACGCTAAACCGATAATCAAACCAATAAGATGTTCGTTATTGGTTTTCGGTTAATCGATTTTTGGTCTTTATCGGTTCGGTTTAACCGATAAGAAAATACTTCCCTAATTTTTTTTACTTTCTCTTATTTTCATTTGTTCTACACTAACTTAATGTATTAAGTCTATACAAATTATAAGAACTAAGACAACAACTATAAAATACAAAAGACAATAAGGTATGTATTTAAAATCTAAAGCCACTATTATACAATTACGAATAAGAATATAATTTTAATATAATATTATTGGGTTATTGGTTTAACCATTAACTAAAACCTTAAAATCGAAAACCAAACCGATAGCCCAATAAAAAAATTTACGAAACCGTTAAAAAACCGTTAACCCAATAACCCGATACCAATAAACCAATAACATTGTTATCGGTTCGGTTTATCGGTTAAACCGATTTTTGCACACCTCTACTATGTGCAAGTTATTCTTATGGCTACATCTTCTAAAGTTGAGACTTGAGATTGTTCAATTCAAGGCAGAAAAGCAAATGCTCAGTATATTGTGCAAAAAAACTGATTCTTTTTTAAGAGAACTGATTATTGATATGATTTAGGTGGCATAACTTAGTATTTTTTTTGTTTTTTAGATAAATATTGAGATTCTTAATTTCTTGGTTAGATGGAACAATTTTTTTATGTTATGTTTTTTTTTTCTAAATGGAAAGAGTTGGCTTTGAGACTTGGTAGAACCTGCTGTTATGTTATTTCTATAAGGTGTCTTCATCCAAGCACTAAGCAGGTATTGTGAAGGTCCGATACACCGCCCGATAACCACCCTATAATTGTTTATCCGCTACTGAACCAACCGATATCTTATTGGTTAGCTATTGAATTTGTATATTTTAAAACCGATAAGTCAAATCGTTAAGTGTAATGACCCATCCGATCCGTCCGATAAGTAGCCCTAGTTCTAAAGCACTTACTCGTAATTCTGCCCAACGTTAGGACTCATTCAGGACAGCTGCTAGCAAGTGGTGAGCCATCCATCTTTCGAAAGGCATATGTTTTCTTTCAGTTAGACTTGGGCTATTTTGTTTTATGATATTTTCGGGGCCATGTCCCCGCTTAGGATTTCTATTCATAATGTTAGAGGCGTCGTAGACTAAGTTGGATAATGTTTATGTCTTATTTCAAGACTTGAATTTGAATTATCATTTTCAGTTGAACTTCATATTTGTGGGCCTAATTCCACACTTTGTTTATAACTATGATCATGATGTAATGCTAAGGGGCTTTCTCAGGCCATCATTGGTTTGGGGATGCCCGTCACGGCCAGGGCATAGGTTTGGGTTGTTACATTATGTTTACAAACACTTAAGAGAAGTGATGTGAAATCTGTACACTAGTAAAAAGACTCCTAACAGAACCCTAGAAAAGCATCCTAACTAAATAATCAATGCTGAAATATAATCAAAAACAAGCTGCACAATCTAAGAAATCTAAAGTCCTGAATATATCCAAACTTAGTGTCCTAATATACATTGTCAAGTTAGGTGATGAGTCACTAAGCTAACTTGAACAAATTTATATCAAATGTAGTCTCAGCTAGTGCTTTGTTGACAGTGTTGGCTAGTTGGCTGGCACTATGAACATGAGCAATACGAACCCTTTTGTTTTCGGCATAATGGCAGACAAAGTGAAAGTCCATTACGACATACTTCACACAGCTATGGAGGACAAGATTCTTGCTTATGAATGTGGCTCCAAGATTGTCATGGTAAATGGTAGGTAACTTATGTACTGGAAATCACTTCTCACTCAGAAGATTAGTGACCCACTGTCACGCCCCAAGCCGAGGCCCTGTACACGGCACACACCCGATACTATTTCTAGTACAAGCAAATGGCATATCACATGAGCATATATCTAACATAAATGAATAAAGCGGAAACAGTACGAAATTGAAAAAAGATTCCTTAAGAGAGAAAACTTGCATCAATGTTCATTAATATCACTTAATGTCTGACGATACCAATAGTCATGATAAATAAGACTAAAAATTATAAAATCTATCTAACAACTAAATCAGTCTGTTAAGCCTCTAATAAGTAACAATAATTATCGGGACAAGACCTCGGCATCAAGGTAGAAAGGGGGCTCACCAATAACAAAAGATGATAATCCTAACGGTACTCCTAGTCACGAGTCTGAGTGTCGAAACCAACATTAGAAAATGATGTAGTGCCACAAGCGTCAATACCAAAATTATATTGGCATGTAAAACTACACAAGGAAGTAATAAAGCATGAAAATATAAAAGTGATAAGCAAAACACAAGACATGATAAGCTGAAAAGGGACAAGAGCTTAAGCTGAAACGGTAATTGGTAATGTAAAATAAATTAATACTTTTAGGTATTTATGGCAGCAAGTGGTGAACCGACATAAACGACCATGTGAGCGCATAGAGTCAGATCTCGACCCGATCAGCTAAGCCATCGTAGTACATGGCATGACATGATTTTCTAGCAAGGATCCATAAATATCCCTCTTCGGGACTCATGAAATAGAGTCATCTGACTTGCAGAATGAACTCTATCCTACATCGGCAAACATAGTTTGGGACATTTGTCATTTAGATCTATGCCTTCTCGGTAAGCCAGCTAGCTCCCTCAAGCTCATAATGTTAAATGTTTATCTAATAGTTATTGATCAAAATGTTAGTCTTGTTAGGCTCATGTTCATAGGTTAGCCTTGTTTAGGCTCATGCTTAAAGTTTAGCCATTTTAGGCTAATGATCACAAATTTACCCTTTAAGACTCATGATAGGATATCAACCTCTTTGGGTTTATACCTTATGAACTGTTACTGTTACTAATTATTTTTGGAGAATTCATGAAAAATAATGTCCTGCAACATTATAACAATATTACAAGTCATAGCTTCCATAACACTTAATGAAACTAAAGAGCAAATTGAGGTGATCTAGTTGAGGTTCATATCAAAACAATAGGAGTTTCCAGTATGATATCTTAGCAACACAATTAAAATTTACATTCTTTAGTTAAAAAAAAATCTACAGGCTAGCCAAATGGGGAATGGTAGTTGATTTGGAGTGTGCATTGTGTCATAACCATCCGAAATTAAGAGACCGTCTATTTATGGGTCGCGACTTTGCAAAAATAGTATGGGATAAGTTACTTCTATGGCTACATAAACAGAACATCTGTAGCCACTACCTGGAAATAACATGTGAAATGGATAGTCCAAAATACCAAAGGTAGAACACAACAAGCCCAAATATTAAGAACAGTTTATGCAGAGTATGTGCATGCCATATGGATTGAAAGAAATTAGAGATCATTTGAAAAGAAAGCTAGAGATTGTTTTAATTAGCCAGAGAGATTGCCTATTTGTGCTATGTGAGATCAAATTATAGGGTGCAAAACTTGTTACAAAGTTTACTATTCTAGAATAGATTATGAAGATTGTTATAGTAGCTAGTAGTCCTGTTTAGCTTTGTTTGAATCTATTTTGTGATAGCCAGGGGTGTCTACTGGCTATGGATTTATAATCCTTGCAGCAACTCGTAGAATAAATATAATTCACATAATACAGAGTATTCATAAACAAGATTAATGGCTAAAGATTTTTGGAAACAACAACTTTCCAGGTAACTTGAAACAGGGGACTCAATTAATGGAGCAAGATTTTAAAATTCCTTCCATCATCATTATCTTGAAAGAAATTAGAATTAGAGGAGAATAAAACCCAAAAGGAAACCATAGAAGAAGTAATCTTACATTCCTCTAAGCATTGAAACAACTTGCGATAGAAAGAAGAGATTTAAACTTGCTTTCTTGAACCAATTCTCTTGAGATCTTTGAGTGCAGTGTGTTAAAAGAGAAAAAGGATATTTAGAATTGTATAACTGATGGAGAAATATGTATGAAATTGATGGGGAAAAGGGTCTAAAAACATTAAAACTGAGAGAAATATAAAGGGTTTGTAACGTATAAAACTGATAGGGAAAAAATGTTCTGTTGAAATAAAAAAAATGCTTGGAAACTGGTGAATAAAAAGGTTTTAATAGCTTGGAGTAAGGTAAAAAGGAAAGGAAAAAATTGCCTTTGAAGGTTCTCCCAAAGAAATAGGTGTGAGATATTACAATATCTCTCCCTTGGGATTATTCGTCCTCGAATGAAGGTCATGGATAGAAGAAGTACATTACATAGGAATACTAACATGGCCTAGTCTCTCTTGAACTATTTCTTAAGGCCATGAACTTCCCTAACATAAGGAGCTTCATGAAAGGCCATGCAAGAAATGTATAGGCACAAATCATGGAATATATGAGACTTAACCCAGACATGACATAGGACATGGTTTTCATGAGACATGAACATAACAATGTATGCCATGAATTCATGGAAACTTTACGCATGAGCCACAGGGGTACTTAGTTATCTGACTTGGGTTCATAGAGCATGAATGGCATGATGAAGCCTTATACATAAGTCGCATTATATCTGAAGTTACATGACATGAAACAAGGGTACATTAGACATAGAAATAGGAGTATTTTCACCTTTAATACTGGTAGACTTAGATCTTAGCAACACCTTTCAAAGCTACCCTTTCCCCTCTAAATACCACATTTCATTATTTCTAACTTACAATTCTCACATGGGTACATACAGATACTAAGGTATGATTCTAACTACACATTATTACCATGTTCAAGCCTAACTCAGAGGTACAACGTGCCACACCTAAAGCGACCATGCTAGACTGAATTTCAGGATTCTATATTCTATTTTCCCTTAGGATCCTTAATCTTGACTGTTGACTAGCTCTTAGATTTGTTCTAAAACTCAACAAGGTCTCTCTTGCATCTAGAGTTATCTCCGAGGATACTACTTCTTGTCATCATGAAAACAACCATTCTCACGCTCTAATAAAAAAGTCACAAATTGCATAGTCCATTTATCCATATAGGTAGGAGCATAATATCCAAGCCTATCACTATAACCACTTCATGGTTTCTTCATAGTTAACACTATTAAAAAAAAAACTTCTCTATTTACCCCAGAACCTCTATGACCTACAATTTTATGAAATCCTACCAGGAGGCACACCATATGATCTCATATTACTATTACAAATAACTAATCCTCATCTCACACTTCATCCGTACTTATGGTCTTAGATGGAACCAGTACACCACAATCATCACAATAAAGAAATAGACTCACTCCCAACAAAATTATTACCCAGCTGATATCACACCACTATCATGTCATAGGGAATACCACTGAAGAACTAAAGTATAAGAATCAGAAATAAAAGGGATATTGTTCAATCAAAACTAATACTTATCGTGACCTTGCCACTCTAGGTGAGGGTCGGGGAATAATTCATAATAAACACAAATATTTCATGCATTAAACACATAAAGAGTGAATTGAGGGTCATTTTGGACATAGGCATGACATAGCACAAGCTAGGAATATATCATTAAGTATGGTTTCTTAGGACTGACCATAACGTAACGCGTGGGTTCATGGATCAGAAGCATCATAACATAGAACATGGATTCCTAGAACTTTAGAGTAAGATTAGGATAGTGATGTGAAGCTAATGCTTCCTGTTCCAAGGTCAGAACATGAAAATGAGTTTGCATAAAAAATTTGGATTTTAGGCATAGGCATGGTATGAATGAATAATTCGAGGGTAGAATGCCAGCTTGACTGAAGTACATAGAACACACTAGAATAAGAATGGATCGTGATATAACTCATGCTATCTCTTTTTTTTTAAGAACCCTTACTATCTGCATCTCAAGGACCATTTGATTCTTTACCCTATCATCTTCCCATTAGGTCAAAGTCGACATTCAAAGTTTACGGACATGTTCTCAAATTTGAGCTACCATCACCTTACACCCCCTGATAGACTATATCTATAGGTACACAATCCTTGCTAGGACTTCCTCCTGAGATACTTTTCTTAAATTTATCTAGCCGTTGCAGTCATTATTCTATAACTTATGCTCTTATTAATAAACAAAAACACTTCTTCTATACTCGAACTTCTCTTTTTAGTCTACTAACATCACATCTCTAAATCATAGCTACCAATTCAATGGAAATTAAAATTGTACTAAGAGCTCAACATCGTCTATTTATAATCCTTTCAATTCAACTCTCAAGAACACCATATAATACATACTTAGTCTTCTCCATACTTAGAAACTTAAGAGTACTAACTAGACAACATAGCACCTAATAAATTAGAATCTCATATGACAACACATTTTCGTGGGTACCTTTTTTCTTTATAAAACTTAGGCTCTTCTTTATTTAAGGACATCACTACATTTCACCATTTCACTTGTATGTCACATGTATATATCTTGTTTGTACATTCTCACTTTCCCTAAATTATCAAACTTAATATCTTCCACACAACAAATAAATCCTACTAGATCTATTTCCCAAAACTAGTGCTATCACCCTCACATTGCCATTCGTTCATCATTGTGGTCATCTAAAGTTCAATCTTGGTGTCTAGTACTAAATATGGATGGCAACGTTAGCCGGTTATATTAGTCTGAATTGCAGCTTATAAAAAAAATCAAGAACCACTGGTCCATTGAAATTTTATGACAAAATAATTGACCTAAATCACACCATCTATCTCATTACAGCCTACAAGCACATTCTCTTTTGCAACATTAGTATCACTCCTTACTAACATAAAGTCAAGCCATAATAAACTTACTCCAAATCATCTTAACTAATCATTCTTCCTCTACTAATTTCCATAAAATCTGTAAATCTTGCTACACCCTAGTCAACACCGACCGATCGGACATACCATCCTATTACTTACTTAATGATTACATAACTCTAGCTACATACTTCAATTAATCAATATCCCCAGTTTCTATCTTCTACACTTATGACTTCATATTTCCGACCTTTGGATTATTATTCTACTTATGACTCACAGCAAATCACGATATCTCCTGTGTGACAACACTACCAAAGAATCTAGAGATATAATTATCCCTTAAAGGTGCCATCTGAAAACAAAGTTTAGAGATCTGAGAACGCATCCTAGTTGGCTCGAATGCACAATCAATATGAACAAGTGTGCATTCTTTTAAATCAATGGACTCAAATTCACTAATAGGCTCCTCATAAGTCTCGTGCGATTTCTTAAATCGTGGATGGCTTTATTTGAGAGTATTACAATGATATGAATCTGAGCTTTAATGTTTCTATCATCTTGAATGTGACGCCTGTCAGGGGAATTTTGAGCAACGCATAAATCTAGATATGTTTCTTATACCACAGCTTTATTCCACGATCTAGAGTATGAAAATAAGGAACATCTCCTAAATGCCTTGTAGCCTCCTAATTATAAGTGTGGTGTGCTTCAAACCATAATTCAGACTCTACTAGACACAACTTCATAGAATCCCTAAGACACTTGAACTTTGTGCTCTGATACCAAGTTTGTCACACCCCAAGCTGAGGCCCTAGATACGGAACACACCCGATACTATTGCTAGTACGAGCAAACGTTCTGGCATATCACATGAGCATACATCTAGCATAAATGAATAAAACAAAAACAATATGAAATTGAAATAAGATTCCTTAAGAGAGAAAACTTGTGTCAATGTGCGTTAATATTACTTAATGTATGACGATAACAGTAGTCATGATGAATAAGACTAAAAATTATAAAATCTACCTGACAATTAGACCAGTATGTGAGCCTCTAATGAGTAACAATAATTTTTGGGACAAGACCCTGCCCTACCCCAATACTGAAAGGAACATAAGGAAATAGTCATATCTAAACTTGCCCTCAAGTAGAAATGAGGCTCACCAAGATCAAAAGATGATAATCCAAACGGTGCTCCTAGTCACGAGTCTGAGTGCGGGAACCTATATCAGGAAATGATGTAGCGCCATAGGCGTCAATACAAAAATTATATTGGCATGTAAAACCACACAAGGAAGTAATAAAGTATGAAAATATAAAGATAATAAGTAAAATACAAGACATAATAAGTTGAAAAGGACAAGAGCATAAGCTGAAACAATAATTGGTAATGTAAAATAAATTAATCTTTTTAGTTATTTGTGGGAGCAAGTGCTGAACCGACATAAACTACTATGTGAGTGCATGGAGTCTGATCTCGGCCCGATCAGCTAAGCCATCCTATATCTTGACGAGCATAGGACATGACATGACATGATTTGCTAGAAAGGATCTATAAATATCCCTTTTCGGGACTCATGAAAAAGATTCATCCAACTTGCGGAATGATCTCTATCCTACGCCAGCAAACATAGTTTCGAGCATTTGTCATTTAGACCTATGCCTTTTCGGTAATCCAGCTAACTTTCTTAAGCTCATATTGTTATATGTTTATCTTATTAGTTCTTGATCAAAATGTCAGTATTGTTAGGCTCATGTTCATAGTTTAGCCTTTTATAGGCTCATGCTCATAGTTTAGCCATTTTAGACTCATGATCACAAATTTGCCCTTCAATACTCATGCTAGGAGATCAACATCTTTGGGTTCATACCTTGTGAACTGTTACTAATTATTTTTGGAGAATTCATGAAAAATAATGTCCTGCAACATTATAACAATATTCCAAGTCATAGCTTCCATAACACTTAATGAAACTAAAGAGCAAATTGAGGTAATCTAATCGAGGTTCATGGTTTATGGTTCATATCAAAACAATAGGAGTTTCCAGTATGATGTCTTAGCAACACAATTAAAATTCACATTCTTTAGTTAGTTAAAATAAAATCAACAAGTTATCCAAATGGGGAATGAAAGTTGATTTGGAGTGTGCGTTGTGTCATAGCCATCTAGAATCGAGAGACCATCTATTTATGGGTCGTCACATTGAAAAAATAGTGTGGGATAGGTTACTTCTATGGCTACATAAATAGAACATCTGTAGATACTACCTAGAAACAACATGTGAAATGGATAGTCCAAAATGGCAGAACACAACAAGCCCAAATATTAAGAACAGTTTATGCAGAGTATGTGCATGCCATATGGATTGAAAGAAATCAAAGATCATTTAAAAAGAAAGCTAGGGGCTGGGAAGTCTTAATAAGCCAGATATATTGCCGATATGTTCTATGTGAAATCAAATTATAGGGTGTAAAACTTGTTCCAAAGTGTACTATTCTAGAATAAATTATGAGGATTGATGTAATGACAAGTAGTTCAGTTTAGCTTTGTTTGATTCTTGCAGAAACTCATAGAATAAATACAATTCACATAATACAAAGTATTCATAAACAAGAATGGCTCAAGATTTTTGGAAAAAACAACTTTCTAGGTAAATTGAAATAGGGAACTCAATTAATGGATCAAGATTTTTAAAATTCCCTCCATCATCATTATCTTGAAAGAAATTAGAATTAGAGGAGAATAAAACCCAAGAGGAAACCATAGAAGAAGTAATCTTACGTATCTCTAAACATTGAAACAACTTGCAATCGAAAGAAGAGATTTAAACTTGCTTTCTTGAACCAATTCTCTTGAGATTCTTGAGTTATAAGTCAAAAGTCATAAAGTAGGATTTTTAACTTATGACTTATGATTTATTTTTATTATTTTTGCTTAAAACAAGTGCTTAAGTTTGCTGAAGGTTCCTTTGGACAGGTGATGTTGAGATGTCAGGAAAGAATTTGAGATAGCATTGAACAAAATTTGCACTCCTAGCTCAGCAGGCAGATTGAACATCATCAATATAGAGAGTTGGAATAAGGCTGCAATTTGTAAGTTTTTGTGGAATTTATACAAAAAGAAGAAGATTTGGATACTTTGGGCTCATACTTATTACTCCCTCCATTTCAAAATAGTTTGCCCTGGTTGACTTAGCACTCTCCTTAAGAAAATATTTATTAAAAGTTTATTTTACCAAATTAGTCTTATTAATTATGCTTTCAAAATATAAATTTGAGTATATATACTTTCTGTAGTCATTTAATGATTGGGATAGAATATAAATAACATAATAAAATTCTCTTAATTTCATAATGGAACAACTAAATTGAAACAAATATTTTTAGAAAGAAGGACAACTAAAACAAAACAGATGGAGTATTAAAGAATGGTAATGCATGGAACACCACCCTCAAGACAGCTTCTTGGATGATCCAAAAGGTGTTCAAAGCTAAAAAATATTTGGGAGTGAAGTGTCAAAAACACACCTAAGCTATCCTTTTTTTTAAGTTTCATACCTAAACTATTGAGGGTGTGAGAAATACACCTAAACTATCACTTATTAGTTTGAGAAACACACCTCAAAATGAAAAAAATTTAATTAAAATATATAAAAAAAATGAAAAAAATAATGTGTTAGCAAACAAGAATAAAAATATGCCACGTGGACTTATTTTTAATGGCTAGACATACCTAAAGAGTTTGTAAGCAAATATTTGGTTTAGTCTTGGAGGAAGCGGGCTACTCTTTTAGGTGGTGATACAGATGGAGGCCTTCTTTATTAAGAGAGTGTAAAGCGATTACAATGGAAATTCCAAAAAATTGCTTGGAGAAAATTGACCTTAAACGACCAAGATCTCCCAATTGGACCTTTATCCTTGGCTTGGCTGCTCAAAACATACTGGCAACTAGATATAGGATCACAAAGTGGGGCATCACAACTACACCACTTTTCCCTCGATGCATCTTACAGATTGAAAATGTACAACAACTCTTTTTTGGAGATCTCAAGAACCATCCGAGAACAAATATTGAAGTGGCAGAATATTACTCGGTGAAGCATGGTATGGAACAATGAGTTTATATGGGAAACAAAACATTGTAAGGGAAGGAGAAGAGGAGAAAGTGTTTAAAGGATTGCAGTAGTAGCAACAATTTATTATATCTGACAAGAACGAAATTGGAGAATATTCCAGCTAAAAACAAGAACTGAAGAAGCATTAGTGAGGTTGATACTAAAGGATGTGTATTGTAGAGCTAATCTGAGTCCAAGGCTTGCAAGTTATGTTAGCCAGCTGGTATTCCTAGATTGACTACTGTTTCCCATAGAAAAGGAGAATGAAGCCTAGATGCTATAGATGTGCTCGTGTGTTTCACTAGTCTTGGGGCTTCATATCCAGGCTAGGTGCAGGAATTTATCCCTTCTTATTTGTGTTGTAATGTTTCCACTTGGAAAATAAAGTAATTTACTTACTTAAAAAAAGTGATTAAAGCACTTCTTAATCTTACCCAAACACTATAGAAGTGTTTAAAAGCTATATTGTCTTAAAAACACTTAAAATAAGTCAATCCAAACAGGCTTTATATAATCTTGAGTACAACATACTTTTTATTAGTGGTGATATGGTTTTCACTAAAAATGTATGTCCCTTCCAGCAATACAGATCAGTCTCACTGTATGTCCCTTCCAGCAATACAGATCAGTCTCACTAGATGGCTTTCTTAAAAAATAAAGTGAGTTATGAAGGATCAATGAATAGTCAACTCACATTGATGATTCACATGAAGGTACAACCATTATAGCTCAACTAGACGATATATGCGGTGATTTATCTTCCAATATAGTTACTGAAGTTGATGGGAAGATAAGAATTGACTTGATGAGGGAAGAAACTCAGCTAGAACAAGCAGATCCCCTATTTGGTTAATAAAAATTACAGGCCAAGTGCATGGACAAAGTTTGCACATAGTTGCTTTTACTCAATTTCAAAGGCACGATTTTTGCCAAGGGAATTCCAAAAAAAAACTAACACTTATATGGTTAGTGGGAACTGAACCTGTGTTCTCCAATGGAATTTGAACCCCTTTTAACACTGAGATAATCTTTTGGCTTATATCAAGGGGTTTCAACATTTAATGTATACACATAATACATAAATTTGACAATTCAAGACAACGTAATTTTCTAATGACTAGAGTTCAAATAAACCTCCTTCCTTCTACCTAGATTTGTCCATGCCCAAACTTATTATGAAGATGCAAAGGATGAAATATGAATTCAGGCCATGCAATAAGCAATTAAGGTGAAGGTTTCTACGGATCCTCCATCAATCTAGGGACCGGGTCCTTCTACTGAGTACGACTGCTGGCAATGAATATGCAAATAATAAGAACAACAACAACAAAGAACAATTAGTAGGAAAATAAAGTGCACACACATTGTTTACGTGGAAACCTCCTTGCATAAAGGAAGAAAAACCATGACCTACCTCACAGGACTTTTTACCATCGCCAATCCATAAGAACAACAGCAATGGTTTGATTATAGACTCTCTCGTAATTCTATGGTTAACCCCTTAACCCCATTACCTTGAACTAAGGACAATACTGAGCCACCGCTTCAGTACTCTTACTATAGCCTACGGTCAACTACACCTAGTTGAAATAACTTGGATAACTCAAGCCCTCTTTATCAACTACCTCTAGCTGATCCCCTTTGGCTAACTGTAGCACTCTTTATCAACTACCTCTAGCTGATCCATTTTGGCTAACTCTAGACAATGACTCAACTAAGTCTAGTTGATCTACTCTTTACAAGAAAAGAGTTTAATAAAAATGACACCTATACAAGCTTCATGAATGAATAGTAGGTTTATAAGTTGGCACAAAATACAAGACTCAACAGCACGAAACTAAGAACAACTGTCGTTGATTAAGAACAGGTCCGTTGCTGTAGGAGCTTTGAACTATAGAACAATAGAGACTTTTTCGGATAGATATATCAATTTTGGATTGTCAAAAGCTAGGTTTTCCTCCCACATAATGATCTATATATGGAGCAAATGGGAGGAAAAACCTTGAATGTTTCTCATTGGTCGAGGTTGGAAAGTTGTTGCTCCTCTGCTGCCATGCCACCAACTTCCTACAGATGCTGCCAAACAGCTGTACAGACAAGACACTTTTCAGTTGTACAGTTGACCACGTTCTTACAGCTTTTAGGTACTAGGTCCTTGCATGCAGTTTGTCAATCATTAGGAACAGAGGTCCTATGTGCCAGTTCAGTGCTTCCATGTCATATATCACCTGAATTACACATATTAAAACTAGAAAAAATCCCCTTAAGAAGTTATTGATTAACGAGGTTATAGGTACATCCATAATATGGACCTGGCCCTTGAATTAGTTTGTTAATTATCAAAACTACGAGTACAACATTTCCCCCCTTTTTGATGATGACAACACAATAACCAATATTGCAGTAGGTTCAGAGAGTTTTCCTATCATTAGCATTTATCCCTTCTTCAGTTTCTCCTACCAGCTAGGAGTATCAGGTCCCTTAGTAGTTCCCCTTATACCCAGCATCTCCCTTATTAGTTTCCTTATCACCAGCATCTCAAGATATCAATATTTCATTATTTTTCTAGTCTCTTTATGATTTTGCCAATCTGTAGAACCAATAATAAGTTTTCCAATCATCAAAACCAAGAATAAGACATTTTCCCCCTTTTTAATGAAGACAAACTTAAGTCAGCAGTGGACTAGATTAGGATGTTCCCCCTGACACCAACACTCATTTTTATCACCATACATGTTTTCCCTATCTGTTCTCTTATTCTCTCTATCACTTATCTCCGCCCCCTTTGAAATCATTAAAAAGGTAAGAGTAAACCAAGTAGAAATAAATTGTTTCAGGTTAACCCATGGCCACTAGGGAAACAACAACATGAATAGATAAGTAAGAGCTTAAGAACAGGGAGTAGGCAAACACTAGGCAAATCAACATTCATTCACAAGATACTAAAACACACATTACAAATGAAATATGAGAGAAGATAGTCAAGCACTTGCCACAGACAGATGGTAAAAAGAGAAAGTATTAGAACATCGATAGGATTCTTGGCAAAGACAAGGGGCTTAAGAGGAGGGATTAGGAAGTGATTTGAGGAGAAGGGTCATGCATTCATTATCAGCATCATGAGCCTTGAGGAGATTGTTAGTCAATTCAGTAACCTTAGCCACAAACTGAGCATTTTTTAATTTAAGAGCATCCAGGGTACCAGGTCCTTCACTTGTCCCTGAGGAGGCTTTCTACAGGGCTGACTTAAGGTGAGCAATTTTAGCATCCTTTTGGGAAAAGAGAGTAGACATGCAATCTACCTTTGTTATTGCCCTTTTTGAACTCAGATCAGATCTAACACTACTGAGTGATTAGTCACACTACTTTTCCTTTTGACGAATATCTAGTTCCTGGTCCCTGGGACCCCTTCTTTAAGTGGAACCTTAAAGAACTCAAACACTTTGTTAAGCAGAAATCTATAGGCAAGGCATCAGGTCTCCACTTTTCCAAGGACCCAATCCCTTCAATAGGTACCTCAAATTGCTGACCAAAAACATTTTCATCTAAGAAAATCTCCACTCCCTTCACATGGGTAACCAAGTTGTTACTTTCAGAACAAAATACCATCTCGACATAAAGCTCCACAACCTCATCTGTATGTAAATCAGTAGAGGTTGATCAAATAGAAGCAACTACTTTAGAAACTTCACTATTGCCACCAAGTCTACCACGCCAGGCAATTCTGCAATATCAGGATCAAATATTTTTTCATGAACAAAAGTATGTTTTCTCAAAAGATCATATAGTTCTTCACAGCTCAATTCCTTGCCTTTTGCTTTTACCTTTGAGCCCTTTTTCCAGAGTAACTGGTCCCTCAATGTTAGACTTTGAACTTGGTTTCTTTTTTCTTTGGCTGTGAAGTCGCTTTGGATGACTCTGGTACTTCATCTTCCCTTTTTTTTGGGTTCCAGTAGTAGCATTCTTCTTTATCAGTTTGGACACAACTTTCTCATGCCTTTTGGCCACACTGGTAGCAACACTTTTCCCTTGTAGTACCATCATAATTCACCTCAGTCAGTGAATAGCCTCATCCTCAACAACACTTCTTTTTCTTAATCTCCTCTTGCAAACTGATTTGACCTAATTTACCTTTATAGCATCCTCCATAGACCTCTTTGCACTTCCCCTAGTGGCACGAGACAAGTTGGGAACTGGTACCTCAGCAATTTGAATTTTGGAGTCATCCCTCTACATTATCTTAACGACAAAAGGTATCTCACCACTTTTTATTTCAAAATCATCCATAAAGGCCCGAGCAGTATGGGAACCAGGAGTTCCATCCCATTTTGGATGAGGAAGAATGTAAGGAGAATCAAAGCTAGAGAAAACTATGTATGATTCTTCCACTAACTCCAATGCGTCACCAGTGGCATCACTTCTACCTATTAGAGCAATGAGTTGCTCACTTGTAGCCAAAATGTTTGATAGATTTTCTCTTTCGTCAGGTGGTCCTCCTTCACGCAACTTCTCTAATGATTATTCAAACATCAAAGCATCCCAAACATATACATCTATGCAGAACTTTGACCTGGGAGAGGGATAACACCAAGTCCCTGATTTAGGCCCGTTGCAGTTCCCAGATCTGTAGCTTAAACAGTGTTACTTGAGATATTCTGTGACTCGGGTTCTGGAGGGATTTTGTCACGCACCGATCCTAGGCCCTAAGATGAGCATTATCTCTTCAGCATAGTTATAATCAAAATACGGAAATACAATAGACCCAAATGAAGTTGTTCAATTTAAATGAAATAATAATCCAAACTCTGGGGAATAAGACATAATAACATCCAACTAAATCAGTCCACGAAGCCTCTAACATAAAAAAGTTGCCTTGACCGGGACAAGGCCCCGAAAATACCATAATCAAAAGAGAAATACAAAAACTCTAAGATAGATCACCTTCCGAAGGATGGAGGGCTCACCAAAGCTGGGTTGTCTAAAAGGAGCTAGTGTTGCACAATACCACGGGAATGTGTCTCCAAAACTACATCATGAAACAATGCAGCCGCCCGGAGACGGTTAATACGTGGAATGTATTGGTATATATAACAACCAAAAGATAGATATAAATTATATAAAAAAAACATAACATTTGAAGCCAAATCACACAATATAAGAAAATCCTCAGTTAGCATTTGAAAACATAGACTCCACATTTTTATTTAGTTCTGAGCTAGATGGTATACCCAACATCTCTCTACACCATGAACTATGTGGTTACGACTTTAAATCATCAGTCAATCCCCCAATCCAAGTTTGCCGCAAGGATAGGAGTCTCTCTTCTCTATATACCAAAGCACGAAGCAAGTATACGATGATTATCCATATTTTAGGACAAAATCAACCCTGCATCGGCAAAATATGGTTTCGGGCAATGAGCCTTTCATACTCATGCCTTCTCGGTTAACCATCTAACTCTCTTTAAGCCCATACTTTAAACTCTTAACTCATAAAATCATTCTTGAAAACATTTCTTTCTCGTAAGGGCATTTTCTATTTGGTATCGTCATACCAAGACTTGCAAGTCACATACATCATCTTTTTTCTTCTCTTTAGCCCTTTCAGAAAATATATCATTGACCACAAAAATGATTTAAATATCAAATAAGAATTCTCTTTCAAAATTAGTAAAAGGGTTTAGGCAAATCATCTTTCATTCAAAACTTCTCTAAAATGTAAAGTGTAATCATCTCTCTCTAACACCCATATATATATATATATATATATATATATATGAACCAAGAGCAATTTAAAAATGTAAGTAATACTCTCCAATTCCATTTGTATAAGCAACGAAATAATTTGATGATGGAAACATTCAAAACTCAACCTTTTGTAAATCATAAGAATAACCCTCAACCTTCGTTTACCTCATGGTTGTTGGCATACATGGAGATATAATAACATGCTCTTGCAATTAGATTAGAAACCAATAATTTATACATAACTAGGAGCTTAGAAAAAATATATCTTTATATCCAATAGGAGTAGTGTCGTTCTAAATAGCTTTTGAATGGAACGATTTGATGAACACTTAACTTGAGCCTCTAGTTTGAAACTCTAGTTGTTATTGTCTCTAAGAATGTTTTGGGGATGAAGGGGAATGTGTTTTTGACTAATGAAAATGTATTTAGGGATTAAAAATGGATTGGGGAAGTTACATGGGGTGAAAGAACTAGTTTGCCCTTGATTTAATAAGAAAAAAAAATAAATTACGTCAGGTAGGGGAGTTGCGTCGCACGGACTATCACGTGGTACCCAGCTATGCCTCGTACATCCAACTGTGTGGCACCATCTTTGCCTCACATGGCCCATCACTCACCTTGGACAATGTCTCACTAAAATGCCTATAACTTTTTACTCTGAACTTTGATTGATGAACGGTCTATGGCGTTGGAAACAAGAATCAAAAATCTTTAATTTGGTAGGAACTACGCCACCTAACTCATTATATTCTAGGAGTAATGGTCATTGGAAGTTGACCCAAGTAAGAATATCTACTAAGACTCAATCGGTAGGAAAGTTCTCAACTCTACTTTGAGATAGGAGATTTCTATGACCTCAATTCATCTCCAAATATGTTCCCACACTAAAAAGTTGCTCTTCACACTTATATCTAAATAGAAATCATTGGGTTTGGGTCTATACACGTATGAAGGATGGTTCACATTTTGGCCCGAAAGTGTGGGATGTTACACTATCTCCGCTTTGGAATCATTCGTTCTCGAATGATGGCTGGTTCTATAAGCACGACATAAGGGCTTAAGCTTTCTCTCAAGAATTCTCTTTTAACTCACTTACAAAAAGAAAGGTTTCATAAAAACATAAAGCAACTCGATTAATCATGAATAATGAGAAACATGAGATTTAGCATAGACACTATCTAGGACATGAGTTCTATGGAACATGATCATTACAACGTAAGACATGAATTTTCTAAAAATCATTGGCCTGATTAAGATTTATGCAAGACATGAAATAAGAATTTTTCAGGGGATATAAGGATAGAAACATTCTCCACCTTAAATGATATGTCTAATAGCCTTTAAATTTAGGAACGCTTCTCCACTATGCTTTCAACTACGAACATCACACTTCATCATTTCAAACTTATAATTCCCCCACAAAACACATAACTACAAGAGCCTGAGTCTAACTGTATAGCACTTCCAGGTAAAGCCTAACCAGGATTTAAAAGGTGCTAGTCTAAGCTACAAGGCTCTATACTTTACATCCATCCAAGATTACTACTCCATCTTATCATTATAATAAAATAACCTCATATATTAATCAAGGAGTACTATCCACATAATACAATGGTCTGTGTATCTATCAATCACAACATTCAGGCCTATCATTACTACACCTACTTTACAGATCTTCGCACCTAAAATTAGCAACTTCCATCACCTTCATAAGGCTTTACACCATATGTTCCCCTTACAAAACAACCATGTCATCCAAGCCTACTAATACACGCATTTTAGGGTCTTCCACATCTAGAATTTATCAATTCAACCACTTCTAATGAAGTCACACCATATATTCCCCATCCAACTATACCTTATACAACAAGTCGTCTACACTTATAACTCTCTTCTTCTTTTTTTGGATGGAGAAATTACACCACTAATTTTCACAACAAAGAACATCTACTTTCTCCCAACAAAATCATTACACTAGTGCTTTAAACACCACTATCATACCATAAGTAAAGTCACCAGAGGACTGAAGTAAAAACGATTAGGAACGAGAGGAATATTGTCTAACGATGGTTTATAATTGTAGGAGCCCTGACACCCAATATAGGACCTGCAAAGTAAGGTATAATAGGCACGAATACTTCAGATATAAAATGCATAGAGAATGGATAGATAATCATTCTAACATAGACTTAACATGGCATGAGTTCTTAGGACTGGGCACACAGGCCACATAGAGAAACATGAGTGCATATCACGAGTTGTATAATATATGGCTCGACTCATAAATTCAAGGAATATGGCTAGGATTTTTGTCTGAAGCTATTGCTTCTCATTTGGGAACTAAGAATGGTCATACGTTCGCATAAAAAGTGTGGAGTTGGTAATATATAGAAAGGTATAGCTTCTTAGAACTGAGCATAACGTGAGACATGGATTCATGGATCATGAGCATCGTAACATAGAACTTATATTTTTATAATCTTATAGAAAAAATTGGATTGCTGAGAGACACCATTACTTCCAATTCAAGGGACAGAGCAGGGACATGGGTTTGAATAGAGATTCAGATCTCAGACATAAGTATGGCTAGAAGACATAATACATGGATAGGGGGTCGTCTTAGGCTAAAAATGTGAGGAATACACTAGATAAGAATGAATCGCTAAGGCACATGTCATAACTATTTTCTAAAATTCATCATCACTAGAAATATCAAGACTTTCCCGGGTTCAACACCTCATCATCTCCCCCTTAGCTCAAAGGTTGCTACCTAAGTTTGTGGACATATTATATAGGTAGAGCTATAAGCATAATACTAGGTGTGATGGGGTAACTCTAGACATATGAGATATAATATATGAAAGGTACTTACTTCTTTCTAAGCTATTCCTTTCAAAGATACTACCCTTATCTATACCAAGTTTGTAATCATCCCAAAATTTAACTCTCATGGGGATACATGTCCACGTTCTCTAACACTTAACAATCTATTTCCCATTCCTTAGCTTACTAGCATTAAACTTCTAATCTTATATCCACCCAATTTGGTGAAATTCATAAACCATACCAAGAGCTCACATCGTCTATCTATAATTCCTTCAATTCAGCTCTAATGAACATCATATAATAACCACCTAGCCTCCTCCATGCGAAGAAAAATCAAGAATATTACTAGGTAAACATAACAATTATAAACTTAAAATTGAGGGCATCTTATTCTTATAACTGAAGGTTCTTATCTAGCTAATGACTCAGCCACAATTCACCATTTCCACACTATTCCTCATATATATATATATATATATATATAAGCTCGTGCACACATCATATCAAGCCTACTAGTCCCTTTCCCATAAATCTTGCATCGCTATCCCTGAGCTACCATTCTTGTCACCACAGCCAGCATCTAAAATTCAAACTTAATATCTAGTACCAATCATGGACTGCCAATGAAATATCTCATATACTATACTAATCCATAAAATATGTAATAAATTAATCAATCTTAATTTCTTATTCTGCTTAACTGCTGCTTACAAGCACATTCCTCTCCACAACATTACTACTACACCTTAATATTTATTACATGCCTTCTTACGTACTATACTAGTTTACAACTACTAGATAAAAACTATGGTGTAAAACCACTTAATAAGGATAGTCGATCAAATCTTATAATATAATCCATTATGGTCTATTAGCACATACTCCTTCCTCACATCATATCTACTTACCCAGGCATATATTTAAGCTACCTTCAAAATTCTATAAATATCAAGGAGCCTCTCTCTCTCTAAGAACCATAATTTGAAGCGTGAATTTATAAATCCTTAACCACTCTATCCTTCTATTCATAACCTATAAATGATCATACTACTACAATAACTAGCCATCATGAGCTCCTTCCCTATTTCAAATAAATTCTAAATCATCATAACTAATCACTTTCTCTACTAACTACCATAAAATTTACAAGTATTGCTACAACCTTAGCCAATCCCCATAAGGGCATACCACCATAACACTCACTTAATGGGTAGACTCTAGCTATGCTCCTTGATCAATCACTAGCCCCACTCTATGGCTTCTAAATTTACAAATCTATATTTCTAACTCTGGGATCATCTTACTGCTCGTAGCTTATTATAACACCCTAATTACATTACCCCAAAATTAAGCTACATACCTTCCCCCGTAAACAAGTCATCTATAACAAGGTTCTTGAAAAGGTCTTAATACACATCTCACCTTGACTCACCCGCATGATTCATGAAGATAGGGGCATGCACATAAAATAAATAAACTTGAACACACAAATGGACTCCCCTCAAGTCCTTGGGAAGCTTTGTAACTTTTTGATGAATCGATCTGAAAGGATCACATAATTAGAAATCAGAGCTTTTGTATTTCTATCACTTCAAAAATGAGGCATAACCAGTGGAATTAGAGTTAGGCGGGAAAGATGGATAACTTTCTTAGGAGCAACACTATTGCATGATCTATAGTATGAAAGAATAGGAAACATTTCCTAAATGTCTTATAGCCTCCCTTTTATAAGTGTGGCATGCTACATACCCATAAAAAAGGACTCTACTCGACACAACTTTGTAGACACCCTGGGACCTTGAACCGTGCTCTGATACCAAGTTTCTCATGCCCTAAGCCTAGGCCCTGGACGTGACGAACATCCGAGATCCATGAAGGTCCGAAAAGACCTCTTAGCATTATCTCTTAAGCATAGTAATAATCAAAATACAGAAATACAATAGACCCAGATGAAGTTGTTAAATTTAAATGAAATAATAATCTAAATTCTGGAGAATATGACATAATAACATCCAACTAGACTAGTCTACGAAGCCTCTAACATAATAAAGTTGTCTAGGCCGAGACAAGACCTCGGTAATACCATAACCAAAAG
The DNA here is from genome assembly GCA_031232105.1 of Capsicum rhomboideum. Lineage (NCBI taxonomy): Eukaryota > Viridiplantae > Streptophyta > Magnoliopsida > Solanales > Solanaceae > Capsicum > Capsicum rhomboideum. Next base: position 48,737,929 of record CP124717.1, on the reverse strand, counting down.
AGAAATACTGAAACTCTAAGATAGATAACCTTTCAAAGGATGGAGGGCTCACCAAAGCTGGGTTGTCTGAAAGGAGCTAGTGTTGCACAGTACTATGGGAATGTGTCTCCGAACCTACATCATGAAATGATGCAGCCACTTGTAGACGTTCAATACGTAGAATGTTTTGGTATATAGAACAATGAAAAGATAGATATAAATTATATAAAATAAATATAACATTTGAAGCCAAATCACACAATATAAGAAAAGCCTCAATTAGCGTTTGAAAACATAGACTCCACTCTATTCTTTAGTTTTGAGCTAGATGGTATACCCGATATCTCTCTACACCACGGGCTATGTGGTAATGTCTTTAACTCATCGGCCAAGCCCCCAATCCAAGTTTGCCGCAAGTATTGGAGTCTCTTTTCTCTAGTATACTAAAGCACGAAGTAAGTATACGATGATTATCCATATTTTAGGATAAAATCAACCCCTTGTTGGTAAAACATAATTTCGAGAAATGAACCTTTCAAACTCATGCCTTCTTGGTTAACCATCTAACTCTCTTTAAGCCCATACTTAACCTTTTAACTCATAAAATCATTCTTGAAAACATTTTATTCTCTTAAGGGCATGCTTTAATTGGTATCGTCATACCAAGACTTACAAGTCACATACATCATCTTTTTTCTTCTATTTAGCCCTTTCAGAAAATATATCATTGACCACAAAAATGATTTAAATATCAAATAAGAATTCTCTTTCGAAATTAGTAAAAGGGTTTAGGCAAAACATCTTTCATTCAAAACTTCTCTAAAACGTAAAGTGTAATCATATCTCTCAAACACCCATGTATATTTGAAACAAGAGAAATTTAAAAATGCCAGTAATACTCTCTAATTCCATTTATATAAGCAACAAAACAATTTTATGATAGAAACATTCAAAACTCAACTTTTTGTAAATCGTAAGAATAACCCTCAACCTTCGTTTACCTCATGGTTGTTGGCATACATAGAGATATAATAACATGCTCTTGAAATTAGATTAGAAACCCATAGTTTATACATAACTAGGAGTTTAGGAAAAACATATTTTCATATCCAATAGGAGTAGGGTTGCTCTACATACCTTTTGAATGGAACGATTTGATGAACACTTAACTTAAGACTCTAGTTTGAAACCCTAGTTGTTCTTATCTCTAAGAATGTTTTAGGGATGAAGGGAAATGTGTTTTTGACTAATGAAAACAAATTTAGGGATTAAAAATGGATTGGGGAAGTTACATGGGGTGAAAGGACTAGTTTGCCCTTGATTTAATAAGAAAAAAATGTATTTTGACGTTGGGGAGGGGGTATGTTGCACATCCTATCATACAACACCCAACTGTGTGTCACACAGTCAATTATGCGGCACCAGTTGTGCCTCACATGGCCCATCATGCACCTTGGACACTGTCTCACTAAAACGCCCATAACGTTTTACTCTGAACTTGAATTGACAAATGATTGGTGGTGTTTGAAACAAGACTCAAAAAACTTTAATTTGGTGGGTACTAGGCCACCTAGCTTATTAAATTCTAGGAGTAATGGTTATTGGAAGTTTACCCAAGTAAGAATGTCTACTAAGACTCAATTGGTAGAAAAGTTCTCTACTTTGAGCTAGAAGATTTCTATGACCTCAATTCATCTCCAAAGATGTTCCCACACTAAAGAATTGATCTTCACACTTATATATAAATAGAAATCATTGGGTTCGGGTATATACACATATGAAGGACGGTTCAAATTTTGGCCCGAGAGTATGGGATGCTACAGATTTATTTAGAAGAGGGAGTTGCTTTAGGACCGAAAGAATTTGGAGTATCATTCAAGGGAATTAACACTGAAGTGGTGACCAAAGGATTTTTCAACTCCTCATATGTAGATGTTGCCTTCACTCTCATAGTAGATGTAGTGACATTTGAAAAAGACTTGGAGGAGAGTTTGGCTGAGACATTTTGAGAATGAATAAAAGGATTTGATAGTTAGAGTGTTGGGAGGAACTTGAAGAATTTAAACAAAGGGTAGAATTTTGGGATTTAGTCTATAAATTAGAGTGATATGGCATGCTAGGTGGATAAAGGAGAAAGAGATGACGTTTGGACATCAACTAAAAAGACAACATTATAAGAGACGAGAATTAGGTAGTGCAATGTGGCAGCGTAAGATGCAATTCGAAATTTCATAAGCAATGTAAGTTAGACTAAACTTTAATGGAACCATGTCCTTTCAATAAATATATGTTTCAGCCTTGCATTAACATGTCCTTCCCTTTCCTTTTTGTTATTCCTTTTCTACCATGCATGTATACCTATAAGGGTATGAGACTGAGCTAGACCTGGACTAATATATACTCACCAGGATAACTGTGATTAATTTTCTAGCCAGTTCAGAGATTTCCAAGTAACTAAGGAAATCAGTTTGAACTTATCAGCCTAAGCCTCAAACAAAAACTTTTTGAACTGGTCCCTGCTAAGTCACTCAGGGGAAGTATCAGTAATTTTTTAATATAATTTTATTTACCTATCATTGTATCTTTAGCTCCTATAGGCTGCTTGACATACACTTCCTCTTTTAGGAAACCATTGACAAGATACTCTTTAAATCCGTTTTAAACAGTTTCAACTCCATACATGAGGAAAATGACATGAGTGTTCTTGAAACTTCCAATCTGGTTAGCATGCCTGAATTTGATGGAGAGATGAGGTTATATTGAGAACATGAACTCTTAACCTTCCAACTTGCACCCTTTGCTAAAAAATTTCTTTGACTGGGACTAGGTCTTTGCCCTGTTGCTTTCATCGAGACACTTCTTGAGAGGGAGCATCTGTAACTTCTTCAAGATTCTTAGGACTAAAAAGGCTCCAGACTAGTGCCAAGAGACTGAGAACTTGAACCAACATTATCATTTGTATCTATCCTAACATAATCATCACTATTTTTAACTACAAGATCACTTTTTTCCATTTTCAAAGAATACTCTTCCCTCTTGAAATGCCTTGAGTGAGAGAAAATCTTTGGTTCTTCCATTCATATGCCTTGAGCATCCTCTATTTATGAATATTTTTTGGATTCCCACTGTCACTCCTCCTTTCTTGGAAGTTCATGTGTTGGATTTGGGAACTCATTTCAACCTGAGTTCCCAAAGATGAGACAGAGGAAGAATCAAACTTTTCTTTGTCCAACCTGATTCTTTTAAAAGTGGGACCAGGTACCTTTATGTTTTCCTCTATTTTATTATACTTTTGATGTTTACTTTCAATAGGAAATTTCACTAGAAACATCCTTCCAACATTCATTGCTACCATGATGAGTATATAATATGATCCAAATCGGTATCAACCTTTCAAGGTCTATACTTCAAGGTCAACACAAATGGGACCAAGCTATGAACACCTTAAGGACACAAAGACGTGTTTGGTGGACCCTTTTGAGATTCAAAAATAAATACAATCCAAGATGATATTGATGCCATCCAAGTCTTCTCTAAATCTTACATTTGAATCCAAGCTAAGGAGTGGAAGGATATATGGTCAAAAGTCTTGATGTGCTACCTTAGAAGCTTGATGAATGCTTGAAGTAGAGACTTGAAGCTCATACATGCTTGGAAGGATGGCCTAAATAAGCAATATCATATTTTGAAGGTGGCTTGGAGCATAAGTGGCTTGACGAAGTAAAGGAAGGACCAAGGGGAATTTCTGTCCACTTTGGTGACACCAAGAGCATCGCCAAGACTCTTGGCATGTAAGCAATTATCCCTTGTTATCACCAAATATGGCAGCCTCCTTTGATGCATCACTTTTGGGCCCATTTGTAATAAGCCTAGGCCTAGACTATAAATAGCATGTCTTTCATTTTCCTTAGGCAGATTTTTATGCCTATTGATATTGATACTCTTATTGTGAGTTGTGAGAGCTTGGAAAAGCTTTTGTTGATTATTACTTTGAAAAGGTAGTTTTGAGGTGAATCAATTTCTCTTGAGGCTTTCATAAGAGAATTGGTGCTTATAGGTTAATTCGATTAATGTTTTAGGGTTTGAAACACCCTTTGGTGTCATTGATTTCCTGTCTTTGTGTCATTCTTTCTATCCCTATTTTCTTGCCTTGGTTATCATAGTTTATTCTTGTACTTTTTTGTGTATATTTCTCTTCTCATATTTTAGTTCATATCAGTATATAGCTGATGGTTTGAGTCTGGTACATATTTGCGATAGAAGTTGTGATAGAGCATGTCTTATGTTTCTTGGTAATCCATAGAAAGATGGCAGGTCATTTCAATATCGAGAGAAGTCCAATAAATACGTACTTGTATTTGGAGAACAAAATCAAATTCTTAAGCCCATAACAGCCGAGCAAGTGAGTAAGGACTATGAGATCATGAAAGGGTTCTGGGAAGTATTGAAGAAGGAAGAATTTGAGAAGAGGGAAAGGGAATCATCCCTTGTGTAAGGAAAGAAAGACTTGGCTCAAAGAAGGGAGTTGACTAAGTGTGATGTCCAAGGAATTGTTTGAAATAAATGAACAAGGAATACTTAATTATGGGACCTGTCAACACCAATCCCTTGTTACCCACTAACCATGATACTAGCATTTTACCTAGTATCAACCCTTCTCTTGTGCAGGTTCATAAACTTCCAAAGAAGGACCTAAGAAGAGTTTCTTACCAACATATGCTTGAAGGCCTAATGGAGTTCTTATCTAAGAATTCCAACTTTGGAAAGAATGATGAAAAGTTGACTCAAGGGAGTAGCATTGACAAACTCCCATGTAATGAGAACTTCCCAAAGGAGCAAATGTGCTCCCATGTTGAACACCAAGGTGAAGACCCTACTTCTTATGAACTACAAGGTAACTATGCTAACTCTTACACTTCTTTAAACTTGAAAAGTCATGATGTGGCTAGTATCCAATTAAGTTTAAATGATGGCTTGTCTAATGTTGAGCATAATGAGTCTTCCCTTTGTGATACTATAGATAGCACTTAGTTGCATGATGATCATGTTCTTGTTGTGAGTTTGCAAACACTAGTTGTCCTATAGATGACTGAATTGACTCTTCTAGTAAGATCAATTTGTGTTCACTTAGTGTTGGCACTTATATCTTGAATGAGGTCATATTACCATGTGATAAGAGTGATCACACACTAGTTGACCTTTGTAAAAATCAAGGTGAGTCTATGTTAGCACATGAATTTCCTACAACTAGTAAAGTTGTACACATTGATCAACTTATGTGGGTCGTTAACTCGCTAAGTAAGGAATTGTATGATGCTCTTAATGAACCTCAACTTAGTAATGGCAAAGATGAAGTTGATCTCGTGGATAGTCATGTGGGATTCTTACTTAGAGGTGGTAATTCCTTAGATGGTGAATCCATTATTTGTTCTTACCATGAGAAACTTGAGATTGAATATAGTCTTGAGGATAACCCCTTATTTTGTAATCACATGACTAAGGGAAAATGTATTGGTCAACTTACTTGTGAATCTAATCCACTACTTGAGCATATTTATGGTGTGCTTGATTTGCCTCAAGTTAGTGATGATGTTGATAGAGTTGATCATGTGAAAGAAATGATTCTTTGAGCATATCATATGATGGAGATCTTATTATTAGTTTTGCTCATAGGTATCATATGGATGAAAATGTTTTAAGGAATGACATGTATCTTTTTGAGAGTGAACTTATGTGCTTTAATTCCCTACCTTTGGTTGTTGATCCTCTCTCAAAGAAAAATGTATTGATTGATAATTGTGAGATCACTTCTAGTTTGACACTTAGTAGTATGCATTGTGACGTGCTTGAAAACAAGGATGGTAAGCTTAAAATTCACATGTTATCCTATTTTTTGAATTCCATTAAGAATAAAGGATTAAGGGAAGATTGTGCTAACTATCCACTTATTAATAGTGATCTTTCACTTTTGGAAAAGGATGATTATTTGGGTAAAGGTGGATTTGATTTACTTGACTATTTGAGAAACCCAACTAGTGATTGTTCTTGTGTTGATGCCTTTAATCGTTACCCTTTGTATGAAACCCCACCCTTGTTTGATGAATATGAGGATGAATTATTTGATTCTTATAGTGACTTAAATCATGATCTCCTTGATGTTAGTGGTGGTTTGTGTCAAATTGGGGATCCTTCCCTTGTAAAAGAGGTGTTAATTGTTTAGAAATTGTTTCTTCTTCTTCTTTGTGTGCTCCCATTATTGAAGATACTCATGTTTATGATCTTGAATCTAGTAGTGACTATATGCATGAGGACATCTTAGTTGAAGTTAATTTATGTGGCACCTTTCTCTACTCTCTATTTGCTTTTGATATTGCCTATGGTTGGGTAGAGAGTATGTCTTTTTGTGATATTGGCACCCTTGAGTAAAATGGGTATTGCATTGACCCATGTTTATGGATACTTCTTCCATTTTACCCCGGAGACCATTTGAAGTGTTGTGGTTTCTATACACCCAACTTGGTGCTTGGTCAAGACGATAGGCAAAAATTAATTGAGGCTGTTAGCACTCTTCCCTACGACGGAAAGTCTTTCTTAAGGATTCATGATCCATTTGATGGACTCAATTTGTGTATGGGAGAGATTTCTAACAAATAAGGATGCTCATTAAAGAAGGGGAGCAATGACAAGGTAAAAAGTATTCTCTTGATGTGCACTATGCCAAAGCTTCCAACCTAAAGGGTGGACAAATGCTACTTGAATCTTGGTGTAGGTCCCGTGAGCTTAAAGGTAGAACTATCTCTCTCTCTTAAAGAACTTAATTATCTAGTTGACTTGTATGTGAAGTTATACCAAAAGAGGAGTCTTGAGAAGAATTACCAATAGAGAAGACCTCATGGAACATCAACTTGGTATGAAGTCACTTCTAATATTCTCTTCAAGGAAGGTATGCATTCGTGGCTCTTACCTATTCTTGGGATTTCTAAAGCCATAGAGGTCACTTCTTGGTGTGATGAGCATAGTAGTAACCCTTTCTTGCATTCTTGTGTTTTTTGCTTTGTGTTACTACTTGATCCTATTGTGAGCTTAAATACAATATGCTTGTCGACTTGTACGGGGAATACCTTGGTTTTTTATCCTGGTGGTGTTTTGGGAGTAATCCTATCCTTGAGAATGGCTAGTACCTTGGGTGGAGTCTTAACTTGGGGAAACCTAGTTTATGTCATTGCATTTAGCCATGGGAATGTTCATGAGATTCTTGACTTAAAGTGGAATGTGTTCTATAGGAAATATAAAACCAATGTGAACTTGCATGTGTTATTACCTATTTCCATGGTTCTCTTGATTTGTCCTTTTGTCAAAGTCTTTTGAGTAGCCAAGTAGTTTATACTTTGTGGGGTTACAACCCCTTGGTTGAACATTTTGATGCTTAATTATATGTTAAGTGTGTGAAACCATGGCGTTATGATAGGATTTATTTTGCTAACACTAACCCTTATACCTTGAGGATATTGTTGTTGTTTGTCTTCCCTATGGTTTTTCAAGGTTTGAATTCGAGGTTGAATCCTTTTCAAGAAGGGGAGGATGATATGATCCAAATCAGCATCAACCTTTCAAGGTCTATTCTTCAAGGTCAACACAAAGGGGACCAATCCTTGAACACCTTAAGGATGCAAAGACGTGCTTGGTGAACCCTTTTAGCTTCCAAAATGATACAATCCAAGGATCTATTGATGCTATCCAAGTCTTCCCGAAATCTTACATTCAAAGCCAAGCTAAGGAGTGGGAGGAAGTGTGGTCAAAATTCTTGATGTTCTACCTTATAATCTTGATGAATTCTTATAGTGGAGGGTCGAAGCTTATACACTCTTGGAAGGATCGCCTAAATGAGTAACATCATGTTTAGAAGGTGGCTTGAAGCATGAGAGGCTCGATGAAGCAAATGAAGGACCATGGGACATTTTTGTCCACTTTGGTGACACCAAGAGCATCGCCAAGACCCTTGGCATGTCGGAAATTTCCCAGACCATTGCCAAACGTGGAAGCCTCCTCTGATGGGTCACTTTTGGGCCCATTTGTAATAAGCCAAGGCCTAGACTATAAATAGCATGTCTTTCATTTTTCTTAGGTAGATTTTTATGACTAGTGATATTGATTCTCCTATTGTGAGTTGTGAGATCTTAGAAAATCTTTTGTTGATTATTACCTTAAAATGGTAGTTTCGAGGTGAATCGATTTCCCTTAAGGTTTTTTATGTGCCATGGTTTCATGGCACTTTCGTTGCTTAAAACAAGAAAAATATACAATAACTTGGGTATGTTTGGTTGGTATGACATGTTTTTTGTCCTATAGTATAGGAAAATAGGTTTTTGGAGGCAAAATGGATAAAAAGAAAGAATCATGAACGAGAACAAAGTATTTGAAGACGAAAGAGCCAAGTCCATACCAGAGGATTGACTCACAATAGGACCCACATCAAGTGAGTCGACCTATGTGACGTAGGTCGGTGCCATGGGTCGACTCCTAAAAGTTTGTGAAGTGGCCTGATTTCCACGATAGGGACTCACACCACATGAATCAACCTACGTCACATAGGTTGGTGCCATGAGTCAAACTCCTGAAGATTGTGAAGAAGCCTAATTCTCACGAAAGTATCCACGTGATGCGACTCGGTTCCATATTACCAAGTCATGGTACCATTGAAAAGTGTCGACTTTGTTCTCCTATTTTGTTTAGGATAGGATTCATCTTATATCTATAAATACACTTATATTGTCCTATGTTTAGGAGTGTCACACCCCAAAATCGTGGAGGTGCAACTGGCACCTGGTGCCACACTTAACTGAGTGAATCAACTGAAAGTAAATAATATAAAGCTAATGGACCATCAAGGCCAAACTGAATTAAAAGAAATACAACTGAGAGAGAGACTATAAGGTAACAAAAGTATAATACAATGCCACCCAAACTTTAACTGACTACTAAACCCACAACAGTTGTCTACAAGCCTCTAAGATGAGAAATCACTAATCACTAGTCGGGACAGGCCCTGTAGTACTTAGTCAATATACAAAGTCAAAACAAACTCTAGACTTAGAAACTCCGTAAAGAACGGAGCATACCAACCATCAGCTAAACTCGATCATACGTAGCAAGGATCCCTTTCCACCTAATAACCTGCAGGCATTAATGCAGTGCCCTCCAGGCAATGGGGACGTCAGTACGAAAGAATGTACTGAGTATGTAAGGCTATAAGTAACTGTATGAAATATAGGAACTCAAATGAAATCAAATACACGTGAGTAAACAATATGGATAAACCACCGTTTTGTATGTGTGGAACCATGTACATTACATTCATTACTTTCCTTTTTACGTTCATTATCATCATCACTCATGTCGTATCGTGCCCGGGCCCCAACTGATCAGTGGGTCATAACATAACGTTGGGATCATCTCTAGCTAGGCTTATGCCCCTTTGAGCTACCACCCATAAATCAATAAATCAGGTTTGGCCCTAGCTAGGTTTTTACCCCTTTGGGCTGCCCCCTGTCAGGTTCGGCTTAAGCTAGGCTTTCGCCCCTAAAGCTGCCCCCTGATCCAATAATCTCGGGATCGTCTCTAGCTAGGCTTTCGCCCCTTTGATCTACCACCCGTACTCAAAGAAACACATATATGGATTACTTCAGTTCTTTCGTTATGAGATTGATACATTGGTGGTTATAACATTATTGGAACTTTTGGAACCATAGACATGTGATGTAGATATGTGAATAAAATACTCGAGGCAACAACAATGATATAGGAAGTAAAAAGGAACTTCAACATGCTACTTAGGAACTTGTATGACTCAACGAACTTCATTGGATACAACGAATATACACAAATGAGTCATGAAGACGTGTGAGAAGTAGGGACTTTAGGGCATGTATAAATGGTCCATTAAGGTGTATAAAAATAAAATAAAAAAAAAGGGAGCAAATAGTTCTATTCAGCATAATGTTCATTGGACACACATTCAGACATTTCAAATGGGACATGCGTTTCGAGTCGATACATGTAACTCCTCTATGAATAGGTTTGGTCCCTATAATAAATACTTACTAGGTGAGAATAAATAAAAGAATACATGAGCATGGGGAATCTTGAGGCATGTGGGCAGACTCCAGTTAGGAACAAAATGCACATCTTCAAGAAGGACATAAAACTATATAATTAAATTAGCAAGGACTCTATAGGTCTCATTATATCCAAACACGGCAAAAGTGATATTGAAATAGAGGAACATTTGACTATGTGAACCAAATGAAGTATATGATCAAATAGGCAATTGCAGCATAGATAACAATTGACATTTCAAATACGCCAGCAAGTAACAAGAATACAAGTTCAAGTTTATACACAAACCTTTGTCTTTTAACATATAAACAGTCCAACCATATTTTAAAGAATCCAAATCGTAACCCGAACAGTTATTTCGAGTCCCTCAGTATATACATGAGTATGCACAACCTTGACACAGAATTGAATACCTATTGAACTTACAGTAATTCCAGTTTGTTGATATGTATCATAATTAGCATCAAAGGTAAGCCTAATTTGTACAAATTACATTAAATCCTCAAAACAATAAATCTGGACAGCCCCACTGTCTAGTGTTGTAGCTTAGTTTTAAGTAGGTAAACAGCAGAACCAAGCTTTATAGACTTCATGAAAGTTGTAGGTACATGTCTTGGGGTTGCAAAGAAGTCAGAATCACCAAAAAATACATTTTGTAAAAAAAGATATCATTAAAATACTACCAGTAGCACACAGGAGGTTTCTAAATTGGAAAACTGGGCAGAACATGTCCTGTATTGCGTCCCCTATTTCGTATTCTTAACAAAAAAGACAGCTTTTGTCGTAAACATAAAAGTTGTAGATCTATGTGTTATATTTTCAAAACATATTTTTGTACTTAAAACAAAGCTATACACAATAATATATGCTATGTTTACTAAACCCTGTATAATTTCAGAACGTGTTTAAGTTACTTATATAGACCTTCCTATTTAGGTGTTAATTTACAAAGCGATAAATGGTAAAGCTAGTATCAATAGCCAATCAACTAACAATCTACCGGAGCCCCCATAAGTTCGGCATATGACCACCACGATCACATGATAATGAATGCTCTACAATGCAAAACTATCCATACCAAACAAGTTGTAGCCTCATCAATCTTACCTGCCCCTATTTCAGCTCATACAACCCTTACAACCATCACAGGACAACCTACTACCGATAACTTGCTACCAATTCTATCTGTTCCTGCTTCCTATATCACCATAACACTAGTAACTCGCTATGCCTCCATAGGCCCCACACACAGCTAACAACAATAAACCAAAGTCATATCACACAACCATATGAAATACATATAGTGTCAACATACACCCCGATCCCTAGCCTCAAAAGGTATAAAATGCTTGAAGGCAACCAATAAGCAAATCATATCACAACAACAATTTGGCTAACCATCAGTCCATAACTGGAATAAGTAAATCACCGTGCGGGTCGACAAGACCACCATGAAATTTAAACATGAAGTAAAGCATCAATGTGTATTCACACTAAATAGGAACCCCACCAATAACATGTATGTGACCATCGATTCCCCGTTTTGCTACAACATAAGACAATATCCACAACCGTAATTCACATATTTTGCGGTCCATGTTAACACTACCAGTACCTACTAGTAATTTTAATATAAAATGACATAAGGGTAAGTTCGATTTCCAATGGTATTTTCCAGTTAATTAGAAAGCATATCATACTTGTAAATTCTCAATGCTAAAACGTTAGCGCCTCATTTCCCAACTAACAATAGACTAGAAATACTACCTCCTAACAGAAGAGTAGGACCAAGTAGTACATGAACTATAGTTTATGGAAATTATCATCTAATACGCAAGATATTAAGTCTTGTTCTCATTTTCAATTACTTCCGCATAATATTCAGATTATATAAATCATCTCAGAAGACAAGATTTAAATGCAGAGGACCACCTCAAAAAGGTTAAGTGCTACTACATGGCACTAAAGAATCGGTCCTATAGTTACAGTACACCATGCGATACGGAATCAAAAGATACAAGTTTTTAACAAAGATAATACCAATTACAATTTAGAGACACCTAATAAACGACTCTTTCGATAGCACAATAGACCTGAAAGTCACAAAACTTATGAAATCATGCCAAGAAAAGAAAGAAATAGCTGTAACATACCTAGAATTCAAGTTTAAATAAATGGATGGAGGTAATTGATCTTCTCTCGGGGATAAAATATTTTCTTCTACATGACCCTTCTTCAACGTGATATGAACAACTATATAGCAGCTTGAAACTTTTAACTTTTTTTTTTTTTTTTTTTTTTTAAGGAAGAAGCGTGAAAGAATTTTCTCAATTTTAAGTGAAAAGTATGGCTGAAGTTGATACCATATGTACAGCCACAAACATTTAAAGGATAAGCTTCATATGAATGATTAACTAATAAAACCAATATGCCACCTTGCCATAAATGAATTGTTGTACACTTTCCTCCACTTCCACGTGGAAGTGGAGGTGCCTACATTAAGATTTGTTTTGTCTCATTACGTATATACTCGGGTATTGCATAGGTCCGTAATAAAATAAATATAATATTTTAAATATACTACAATTAATAGAAAATTATTTTGAATAAAGCCTACCGAATATAATAATAATTTATCAACAAAACTTGACTTACTATCTCCGTTAACATATTAATTAATAATAAAACTCTTTTAAGATAAGTACATACACAAATGTTTCATAACTAAATAATTTTTATAACAATTTTAAAACATTTTTAGAAAGGCCATAAAAATATAACTTTTAACCAAATTCAAATTTAAATCAAATATGTCCGTACACACTCGTGATTAATAAAATTCTCAAGTATAGGCTCGTAAGCCTTCGATTGGGGATGAAGGATAGTTGTAAATACCTGGGGCGTTACAAGGAGTGAGTCACTACATTATTTTTAGTTGGTTATTTCATGATTTTGAGGATAAAAACACATTATTGATTTTGTAATCTTGGAACATTGATTCTAGGGTCTTATTCATATTGAGATTTCAGAGTTTTCTTCTTATTGTAAGTTTACAATTATGTTTTCATCCTGGAATTCTTCTTGTGTTCTTGCAATCATGAGTAGCTAAACCCAGCAACTAGGGTTGTGTGAACCATGAGAAATTAACGAAACGTGTTAAGTACAAAGCAATTCTAAACCGGTGTGACTGCATGTATTGATGTTACCTTTATTATAATTGATCTTCTAACGGTAATTGATCTTCTAATGGTTGCAAACGTTAGAAACTCATCTGTATTCTAAACTTGCTCGAGAGAGAGGTAGAGATTGAGAAAAGGGAATAACAACAGAGATTTGAAGCTATCAACCTTCCTCTAATAACTTGAGCCGTAACAGGGAGAGTTATCTGAGATCCAGGACAAGGGTTAGTAGTGCGACACTCGGAGACCGAGAGGAGAAGAGTGAAATTCATCTAACCAAGGTCAAGAGACGTTTATATGAACATATCTTATTAGATTTTGCATGCAGCGCAGCGGGACGGTTTTGCCAGTACAAGTAACCGGTGGAGTTAAGAAATCATTGGGGTTCACAGTCCTAGTGTATTTCTCATATTGATAACAAATCCAATAATCACCAATCGTTAATGTTACTACTTGATTACAAAAATCCCCCAGTTTTACTTGCTAATTACTCAGACTATTATTCGACAAACTTTTATCCTATTCCCTGTGATATTGACCCTAACCTAGTTGGGTTCTATATTTGATACATACACCGCATTATACTTTTCTGGAGGTATATTTTGGGCGACATCAAATTTTGGCGCCATTGCCGGGGAGTATGGTTACAAAGTAGATTAGTTTGCTTGTTGGAGTTGATTGGTTTTATTTTTCTTATACTTTAAGAGCGCACACCAGTGTATGACCAACACTAGGAATCACGGTGATCCCCTGATTCCACTTGATACTGAGATAGAACCAACACTAAGAGCAAATCAAAGAATGGTGAACACCGACAGAGTTCAGAATCCCGCAGTCGTGGAAAGAACCAGCCAACAATTCATCAGGTTGGCCATGAAACTGCCGAACAAATCACTGCTAGATTTAGCGGCTGAGGAAAATACAAGACAAGCAGATCTTAGACAAGCAGAGAGAGATCATCGAGCAATACAAGAGGCAACACAATGTCTTGCTAAAATCGAAGAGATACAAAGAAGACTGAGGGTGCAACAACCACCACAAAGACCATATGTGTCGGTTTATGATGATCCCGAAGAAGAGGATGTTGCCTATTTGGAGCCAGTTGAGACTGGTGCCATTATTCCACCAGAATTACCTGAAGGCATTAAATTCGACATTACAAGTGCTATGATCCACCTATTGAACTTAAAAGGGTTATTCGCTGGCCTTTTAACTGATGATGTAAACATGCATGTGATGAATTATGGGGATATGCACCTCGTACAATCTACCAGGAGTGAGTCAAGAAGAAATTCGACTAAGGCTATTTCCATTATCTCTAACAGAAGAACCAACTTTGTGGTTGGCTAAATTACCACGAGGTTCTATCACTAATTGGCAAGAGTTGAGAAATCAGTTCCTGGAGCAATTCTTTCCACCTTCTAGAATACTGCAATTAAAAGATGAGATCTATACCTTCAGACAACTACATTCAGAGGCGCTTTACGAGACTTGGCTTCAGTTCAAGAGGAGGTTGCAAAATATTCCAAACCATAGGATGAATAGTCAAAATTTATTTGAGATCTTCTACAGAGCTTTAAACGCCAATACCAAGGCTATAGCAGGTACTATCGCTGGCGGAGCATTTATGATCTGAGGTGGGAACAAGCTTCAGAGATTTTAGTTCGTATCACTAACACCAATCGAGGATGGCATACTCGAGAGGCATATACACCTGCTGGGATGTATGCTATTGGAGCCTCAACAACACAATAGGTTTTGAATGAATCTGTAGCTCAATAGGTCGCACAGTTAAGGACATAAATTAGCTTGCTAGCCAAACATATTGCGGCTGGAGGTGCTGAGAAGGTGCATGCCGTAGGTGTACAAGGAAAAACACCTAGGCATGATGATTATGAATCTGATGAGGAGGCTAAGTACTTAGATCGAGAGGTGGCAGGTTTTCTAGCCAAGGGACAAGGGTCTAATCAAGACTCTTGGAACTCAAGGCAAGGGAATCAAGGTCGAAACTACTATAGAGATAATTACAACAAGTCAGGATATAGAGACAGAGATCGGGATGGTGATTGGAGGTGAAGATATAACTATAACGATTAGAGTAGCCTTTATGTCCCTCTAGGGAATCATGATGCTAAGGCTGGAAATTTGAGGATAGAAGCCCTTCTTAATAAACTGGTCAAGGTGTCAAAAATCCAAGACAATTGCTTGAAGGATATGAGGGGAGATATCTCGGGAAGAAGTCAAAAGGTTGAGTCTCACTCGACAGCCATCAAACAGCTGAAGCAACAATTCAGGCATATATCTACAGTATTGAATTAGCATCAACAAAGTACACTTTCGAGCAACACTATCCAAAACCCAAGAAATGATGCTCATTATATGGCTATCATAACGAGAAGTGGGAAGACTCTCATTAAGGCACCCCAACAAGTTGAGGGTGTTCATGCTACACTAGAAAAGTAAACGAATGCCACGAAATAGGTAAAGGAAGCTCTAAAGAAGTATGTTCCATTTCCAAAACTTCCTCCACCTTTCCCTCAATGTCTAAAGAAAAAGGTGAATGAAAATAAAATTGTTAGTAGGGAGATCATGAAAGAAGTTGAAAAGCCTCAGACTGCTGAAAACAAGGTGAATGCTGAAAATGAAAAAGAAAAAGAAGCCCCACAAATGCTAAATCCCATTCCTAAGCCGCCACCTCCATTCCCTCAGCGCTTGAAGAAGAAGGAGGAGGATGGAAAATTTCATAAGTTCATGTCCATATTGAAGCAACTTCCTATAAACATCCCATTGGTGGAGGCGTTAGAACAAATGCTGGGATATGTAAAGTTTATGAAAGAGTTGGTCTCAAAGAAGAGAACTGTTAGTTATGAGTCTATTGGTGATTTGCACCATTGTAGTGCAATTGTATCCCGTTCTCTTGTGCAAAAGAAAGATGATCTCGGTGCCTTCACAGTTCCATACACAATTGGGCCAGTTAACTTTGTCAGAGCTTTGTGTGACCTAGGTGCGAGCATTAACTTGATGTCATTGGCAGTATTCAAGAAATTAGGCTTGGAAACCCCTGAGCCAATAAAGATGCAGTTATTGATGGCAGATCGTATGATCAAGAAGCCTGTGGGCATATTATTTGATGTTTTGGTCAAAGTTGAAAACTTCATCTCTCCTGCTGACTTTGTTGTCTTGGAATGTGAGGTCGATTTTGAGATGCCCATAATTTTGGGGAGACCATTTTTATCCACCGGCAAGGTATTGATAGATATGGAGCGGGGTGAGTTGAAATTCAAGTTGAATAATAAGGAAGTCACGTTCAATGTTTGTAGAACTATGAAGCAGCCAAAGGACATGAGGTTGGTTTCGAAAATAAATATTTCAGATGACCCTGGAGGCCAACCCAAGGGAAATCTTGATGAAGTATTAGTAATCAATACACCCGCGTCGTGCCGCGACGTTAAATCAGGTGCTGGTTGAAAGGCAACCCAAGGTGTCTTGTTATTACTACATTTGCTTTAATTTTTGTTATTTTGATCGACATTAGACCCACGCACCTAGGGTGCCACAGGTATGTTTCTAACTCCCTTGTTTTACTTTGGTCTAATGCATTGGGAACAATGCATACTTATTTGGTGGGGGCGGAGGTACTTGTGGGTTTATATGTCCTCTTGGGGGGTTTTGTTGTCGTGTTTCTTCTTCCTAAAGTGCTATCATAGTAGAACCGGCATGTTTAGGTTTTTATTTATATTATTATGTGTTTTGGTGTTTAATTAGGAGAAAAAATGGGAACCTTAGTGCAGTCCAATTTTGAATGAACTTTGAATGATAATGATGCTTTTTGATTGTTTAAAGGACACCCCTTCTGAATATTTTGTTTTGAACTATGTGTATAGTATATTAGTTTGTAACAGCTGTTAGATCTTGTTATGACTTTAGTATTATAGGCAGAATGATTGTAGCCAATAATGTATGAACTGGATAAGTAGTAGTCGATAGTGTAACCCTGTGCTATGTGTGTGTGAGGTCATTACCGAGTTCACTTTATGTGTGCAGTCTAGAACTTGGCCGATTAGTCTTACCTAGGTTAGAGGATAGTGGTTGGGAAAGGATCATAGGTCGTTTTTGAATAATTCCAATTTTAGCCTAAATGCTTGAACAAATAAAATAAATATCCCTTGATTCCGATTTTGAGCCTTAATTGACTTATTTCTTTCATTAGCCTATTCACCTTCCCAATTTGACTTACAATGAACCTTTCTTGGCCCTGGTCCCTATTGGGACATTATGTACCTCAACTCAGGCAAATCGCTTAAGTTGAGGGTGGCTATTATAGGGGTGCGTAGTTTAACTTGGGTATGAAGAAGGGGTTAGTAAAAGAAAAAGAGAACAGATTTGGGTGTGAAAAAAAATGAGTGAAATAAAAAGAAATTGCAAAAAAGAGAAAAAGAGAAAATGAGAAAAAGAAAAAAATGTGTGTTTTGAAAGTATGAAGAAAATCACACCCAAAATCTAAAAATAAATGAAGGATAATAAGGGAGAATAAAATTAGAATGGTTGGAAAGTGGAGCCAAAAATAGTGTAGTGTCAAGGAGGGTTGAGTCATTTATCCATATGTACCACACCCGTCCCCAAGCCTACATACAAGCCGATGAAAGTCCTAATGTGATCCTAGTCCAACTGTCTGAAAAACTAAGGTATAGAAAATAAGGGCAAGCCTATGGTATTTCATGCACATCGCTTGAACTTCATTGTGAGAGAGAGTGTTTTGACCCAATCCCTACTTTGATATTCATTAGTATACTGTTAGTGCATGGGACTTCTTTGTTGTGAGAGTACATGGGTTGCATTGTTAGCGGCTATTTATTCGGATAATGTCATTTGCATATATGCTTAGCTGTTTGTTCATAATCTGATGCCATCACTTGATCCCTTCTGTGTCATGATAATATGTTGCAGGTATACACACCGGGGTTAGAAAAGTTTTGGTGCCAAAAGCAATAAGTCGACTGCCGTAGGTCTGTTAGATTTCTCTTAGTTGAACATCGATTGTGTTTATTTTATTTTGTTTGCCTGAGGACATGCAAACGTTCTAAGTTGGGGGTGTTGAAGTGCCATGGTTTCATGGCACTTTCAATGCTTAAAACAAGGAAAATATGCAATAACTTGGGTATGTTTGGTTGGTATGATGTATTTTCTGTTCTATATTGCAGGAGAATAGGCTTGTGGAGGCAAAATGGACAAAAAGGAAGAATCATGCACGAGAACGAAGTATTTGAAGACGAAAGAGCCAAGTCCATACCAGAGGAGTGACATACGGCAGGACCCACGTCATGTGAGTCGACCCATGTAACGTAGGTCGGTGTTTTGGGTCAATTCCTGAAAGTTTGTGAAGTGGCCTTATTTCCACTGCAGAGACTCACGCCACGTGAGTCAACCTATGTCACGTAGGTTGGTGCCGTAATTCAAACTCCTGAAGATTGTGAAGAAGCCTGATTCTTATGACAGGACCCACGTGACGTGACTCGGTTCTACGATACCAAGTCATGGTACCGTAGAAAAGTGCCGACTTTGTTCTCCTATTTTGTTTAGGATAGGGTTCATTTTGTATCTATAAATACCCTTATATTGTCCTATGTTTAGGAGTGAGTCAGTACATTATTCTTAGTTGGTTATGTCATTATTTTTAGTTGGTTATTTCATTATTTTGAGGATAAAAACACATTATTGATTTTGTAATCTTGGAACATCGACTAGGGTTTTATTCATATTGAGATTTTAGAGTTTTCTTCTTATTGTGAGTTTACAATTATGTTTTCATCCTGTAATTCTTCCTGTGTTCTTGCAATCATGAGTAGCTAAACCCATCAACTAGGATTGTGTGAACCATGAGGAATTAACGAAATGTGTTAAGTGCAAAGCAATTTTGAACCGGTGTGACTGCATGTATTGTTGTTACCTTCATTATAATTGATGTTCTAACGGTTGCAAACTTTAGAAACTCGTCTGTATTCTAAACTTTCTCGAGAGAGAGGTAGAGATTGGGAAAAGGAAATAACAACAGATATTTGAAGCTATCAACCTTCATCTAATAACTTGAGCTGTGACAGGGAGAGTTATCTGAGATCCAGGACAAGGGTTAGTAGTGCGACACTCGGAGACCGAGAGGAGAAGAGTGAAATTCGTCTAACTAAGGTCAAGAGATGTTTATATGAAAATATCTTATTAGATTTTGCATGCAGTGCAGCGGGACAGTTTTACCAGCACAAGTAACCGGTGGAGTTAAGGAATCATTGGGGATCACAGTCCTAGTGTATTTCTCATATTGATAAGAAATCCAATAATCACCAATCATTACTGTTACTACTTGCTTACAAAAATCCCCCAGTTTTACTTACTTGCCAATTACTTAGACTAGTATTCGACAGACTTTCGTCCTATTCCCTGTGGGATCGACCCCAACCTAGTTGGGTTCTATATTTGATACATCGACCTCGTTATACTTTTCTGGAGGTATATTTTGGGCTACATCAACTTTCGTAAGAGAATTGGTGCTTGTAGGTTAATTCGATTGAGGGTTTAGGATTTGAAACTCCTTTTGGTGTCATTGATTTCCTATATTTGTGTCATTCTTTCTATCCCTGTTTTCTTGTCTTGGTTATCATAGTTTATTTTTGTATTTTCCGCATATATTTCTCTTCTTGTATTTTGAATCATATTAGTATATAGCCGATGGTTTAAGTCTGGTACATATTTGCGATAGAAGTTGCAAGGAGCATTTTTCTTCTCCTTTTCCCTCTGATAACCTAGATCTTCACCTCTGATGGTTCTTTGATTGGTTAAGCAGTTAGAACTTGTGAAGGGGCTATCCATTTAGTACACTTCTCAAAATTTTCCTTGATCTTAACCAGGTCCCTCTCCAGTTGCACATTTCTTTCAAAGAAGCATCTAGGTCAAACCTACACTTGTTTAGCTTTTCTTCAATCTCAAGTTGTAGGCTACTACCTTCTCCTTTTCCCTTTGGACCTTTGTGAGCAAGATCCCTAATTTTTTATCCAGTTCTTCATTTTCACCATTAAGAGATAAAACCTTTTCTTCTAGCTCAAAAATCTTGTTTGACCAATCGGATTCCTTTGCTTCATTTTCAACAACAACTTCAGTTGAGTCTCCTTCTCTTTGATAAGTCCATAGTAAGCATCAATCAAGATACCAGCCAGAAACTTGAGCTTCTTTTTAAAGTAGTTATAAAGATTCTACTTAACATCAAGTAAGCTTATCCCATCTTTATCCTCATCATCAGAATCAGACATGAGTGGAGATAGAGAGTCAAAGGTTGAATCTTCATCTTCAACTGCTATCATGGAGATGCCCTTTGTACCTTCTTTAAGATTTAGTGTAGCTACCATAATTTAAAAGGCTTCCTAGGTGTTAGCCTTTTAGGAAAGGTCTGCTCTGATACCAATTGAATTTCTCTACGGATCCTCCACCAATCTAGGAACTGGGTCCTTCGACTGAGTATAACTTCAGGCAGTGAATATGCAAATAATAAAAGCAACAACAACAAAGAACAATCAACAGGAAAGTAAAGTGCAAACACAATATTTACATAGAAACCTCCTTACTCAAGGGAGGAAAAACTGTGACCTACGTCGTAGGACTTTTTACCAACACCAATCCACTAGAACAAGAGCAATGGTTTGATTACAGGCTCTCTCTATCGTAATCCTATGGTTAACCCCTTAACTCTATTCCCTTGAACTAAGGACAACATCGAGCCACTGTTACAGTACTCTTAGTATAGCCTACAGTCAACTACACGTAGTTGACACAACTTGGCTAACTTTAGCCCTCTTTATCAACTACCTCTAGTTGATCCACTTAGGCTAACTTTAGCCCAACGACTCAACTAACTCTAGTTGATATACTCTTTACAAGAAAAGAGTTTAATAAAAATGACACCTACACAAGCTTCATGGATGAAGTGTAGGCTTACAATTTAGCACAAAATATACGACTCAACAACAAGAAACTAAGAACAATTGTCGTTTACTGAGAATAGGTCCCTTGTTGTAGGAGCTTTGAACTGTAGAACAATAGAGACTTTTTCGGAGAGATATATCAATTTTGGATTTTCAAAAGCTAGGTTTTCCTCCCACATAATGATCTATATATATGGAGCAAATGGGAGGGAAAACCTTGAATGTTTCTCATTGGTCGAGGTTGGAAAGTTGTTGCTCCTCTGCTGCCGTGCCACCAACTTCCTGCAGATGCTGCCAAATAGCTGTACAGACAAGACACTTTTCAGTTGTACAGTTGACCACGTACTTACAGCTTTTAGGTACTAGGTCCCTGCATGCAGTTTGTCAATCATTAGGAGCATAGAGGTCCCATGTGCCAGTTCAGTGCTTCCATGTCATATATCACCTGAATTACACATATTTAAACTAGGAAAAATCCCCTTAAGAAGTTATTGGTTAACGAGGTTGTAGGTACATCCACAATGTGGACCTGGTCCTTGAATAGGTTTGTTAATCATCAAAACCATGAGTACAACATAAGGTATTGAAGGACAATAAGACTTTAATATCATAGCCCATAGGAGTTGCAAATGGGTATTTAATATCAAGTACAAAGCTGATGGAGAATTAGAGAGATTCAAAGCTAGATTAGTGGCAAACTGATACAACCAAAAAGAGGGGATAAGCTGCAAAGAAACCTTTTTACCTATAGTGAAATTGCAGCGAAAACCGTAATCTCATCGGATGCAACCAAGGGTGGTCCATACAAGGTGCATACAATGCAATATTTACAAGCGTATCTCTTATGAGGAGGTTTAGTAATTGGCACAAGATTCCAAGCACAATTCAACTTTCAAGGGGGAACCAGGTCATTGGTTGTTGAAGTCCCTCTATAGGCTCAAACAAGGCTCCAAACAACGGAATATAAAATCGACTACATTGCTGGCAACAGGGTTTCAGTAGAGCCATCTAGCTTGATTATTCTCTATTGACCAAAAAGTTTGACGATATATAGAATGGTGGCAATATTTATATGTGCAGATGATATTCGTATTATCATAACAGGTAATGATGCAAATTGATAGAGGATACTAAATAGGTACTCTAGGGAAGTTTTAAAACTAAGAACTTGGGTGACCTTGGATAGTCCTAGAAATAGAGTTTCCAGAAACAACGATGACGTATTAATGCATCAAAGAAAATACATGAAAGGGGTGTATAAAGGAGTCTGTTAGTTAGATAATTGCATTTTCATTAATTAGTTAGTTAGTTAATTGTACTCAACTCAAGTTAGGGTGTGTTTGGTATGAAGGAAAATATATGAAAGGGGTGTATAAAGGAGTCTGTTAGTTAGATAATTGCATCATTAGTTAGTTAGTTAATTGTACTCAACTCATGTTAGGGTGTGTTTAGTATGAAAGGAAAATATTTTGCTAGCAAATGTTAAACGAGTTGGTTACTTACCTATTTTTTAGTGTTTGGTAAGTAAACAAAAAAGAAATGTTATCTCAAGAGCACTTATATAATCTAGGAAAAAAATATAGAGGTGGAAGGGGTGATGTGTGGGGCCTCGGGGTGGCGAGGGTGGAACGGTCAAGGGGTAGGCGTTGGGGGTGTTTGGTGGGTGAGAGGATGCAATAAATATAGAATGTCACTTATAGAATTTGTTTCCCCAACTTCCATTAAGGAAGTCATTTTCCTCATTTTAAAGGAACTGTTTTCCTATAAAGAATGTTTTTCAAAATTTTGCCTAACCAAGCATGGAAAAATAAGAAAATATTTTTGGAAAAATATTTTACCCTAATATCAAACACACCCTTAGTTGGTATGCTTAACTTAACTAAAGTAAGCAGTTAGAGTAGCAATTAGTTGAGTTGTATATATACAAAATTCTATAGTTATAAAAGATTAGACTTCATTCAGGCAATTACACTGAGTTTAGAAATTCTCTCTATGTTTAAGCTAGGTTCCTTGATATTCTTCTTTCATTCATCAAACATCTTCTATACTTCTTCTCTGTGAATGAGTTAGTAGCTGTTTGACCATGAGAATTTTATTTTTTTTTCAGAAAATTATTTTACTTTAGTAAAATAGTAGTGTTTGGTCATAAGAATTTCAAATACAATTTGGAATTGTATTTGGAAAAATTAAAACAAGTTTTTACTTTTTTCACTCTTATTTCTCTCACAAAATTTCAAAAACAACTTCAATTTATATTAATGGTCAAACACAACTCCAACTCCAAAAAATTATGATCTTGATGGCCAAACGGGGCCTTAGATTGTGTGAGGTTGATAAATTTCAAATAATAAAGCGAGTACAATGTACAAACAGTGACCGACCTCACCTCAAGAGGTTGTTGGCTGTGATATTTATGTAAATCATACATAGTGGTAGATAAATAATTATTTCTTGAACATAACTTGCATACGTTGGAAATTTCAAATTATTTAGGGATAATTACCATTTTGAGCTGCCCTTAAAAAATAATAACCAAAACCTGTATATGTTTGGTATACTAACTATGAATACACATACAAATCACTATTCACAAATCAGATTCTACACAATTTATGCCGGATAAGGCAAAAGTTATCTAAATTTATATCTTGTGAATCAGATACTATACAACTTATGCCAGACAAGATAAAAGTTATCTAAACATTTGCCTCGCGAAATTAGGTTATAGTTAAGGGTACTTTAGCCCACAAATTTTTATTAACTGAGAAGTACGGGCAAACATTAAAAACCACCCGAAATAGGAGCAATTCGTGCTAAAACTTGCACCCTCCATTTTAAAATAAGTGGTGTTTTTAGCTTGGACACACCCCTTAAGAAAACTACACACTCCTAATAAAATAAGAAATATTTTCTCCCTCTATCCATCTATATTTGTCCAGTATACTAAAAATAAATGTTCAATTTTACTTGTCCAGTTTGAAAATCAAGAGATAATTTACCATTTTCTATCTATTTACTTCTTTTATTAAATACCTATTCATTTTCCAGCATTTAAATGACTTATAATTAATAGCGGTAATATAGTAAAATTACCCTTTTTATTTATTGTTCTTTAAGATATGTGTCAAGTCAAACATTGATAAGAAAAAATAAACGGAGGGACTACTATCTTATTATTAATTAAATGCCTTGAAGAAAGAAGTGTCTCTTTGATGGTGTAAAACTTTATGTGTTAAAACAAGGATAATTTTGGAAGAAAAAACAACTAATTCTTCTTGATTACGTAAAGCATAACTTATTTTGAATAAAAACACCAAGTTATTTTAGAACGAAGAAAGTATTTATTTTAGATATTTTGGCTAGCGCTCATGATTAATTTCGGCCGACGGGTCAAAAGTTAAAAAAGTACACCATCAATTACAACATATCATTACTGAAGAAAAAAATGTTGGTTGTTGAAAAATTCACTCAAATAACATCCCATATAAATTTTAAATTTAAAGTAATTATAATTTATTTTGATAACCTCGTTATAATCAGTTACCCCCACCCCCACATGTTTTTCTCTTCTTTCTCTGTTATGCATGAGAAACTCCCAATTATTGATTGTAACGGTAATCTTTTCTCACCCTGCATCACGTCATTAAAATTCGATATGAGAGAGTTGAAAAGAAATGTTGACAAAAAAATAAAAGTAAAAATGAATCAAAAACAGTTGTTGGAAAATTTGAATTATTATTACCTCTGAAAGCAGACTATGATCTAGATCATCAAATTTTGGTATACAAGATGGAGAGTTGGTGCAGATAATTAAGAGCACAAATGTATGGCATTTTATAGTGTAAATGGAGATGTCAAGTCCATAGTGAAGAGGAATCTTCTAGGAAATTGTACTTGAAATGACTTAATTAAACAATGACTGAGCCTGAGGAAGTGGAAACTCACTGTGGCGTCACTCATCAAAGCACTTTCTTAAAGACTTTTGCCGCCACATTTAATTGTACTCTCTCATCTCATTTTAAATGAAGTTCGGAGCCTAAAGAGTAATTTTTTTAATCTAAAATTTTAAATGGGCAATGAAAAATTGAAAAATTCCAAAGGCGCAAAGGTGGGCAAGGCATCCCGCTTTATCTTTAACTATTTAACGGTGTCAGTTAAATAGTTAAAGATAAGACGGGATGCCTTGCCCGCCTTGTAAGGCGGTATCAGTCACCTGCCTTGTAAGGCGGTATCAGTCACCCCTCTTATAAGGTGGTATCATTCACCCGCCTTGTTTGACCATAAATATTCTGGAATACGTTTTTACAATACTTAAATTTTTGAAAAACAACACAAGAGATGTTTTCACTATTTTTGGATTCACTTTTAGCACTGTTAATTTATTTCTTTTCCAAAAAAATCTAACTTTTTTATTTTCATGAAATAATCCAATTTTCATAAAACTCTAAAAAAAGTTAAATTTATTTTCACTTTTTATATTTTAACTTCAAAAATATCTTATTTCCAAGATACTATGGTCAAACACAACTTCAACTCTATTTTTAACTTAAAAAATATCAAATAAAGTGAATGTGTTTTTGATTTTTATGGCCAAACGGGTCCTTAGTCTTGCAGAGTATTAACTTTCATCAATTTTGATAGTTGCAACATTATTGCAAGCATTTAAATAATTTGTGCTTGCAAAACATTAAAATAAAGGGTTGCATAGTGACTAGTTGTAATAAAGTAAGATTTTTGCATTTCCTTATAAATAGTTGGTGTGTGTAGTGACTAGTTGTACTCAAATATTTTTCTATATTTAGAAAAGAAGTCTTAAAATGTGGAAGACTTACAAGGCGGGTGATTGATACCACCTTACAAGGCGGGCAAGACATCTTGCCTTACCTTTAACCAGTTAACTAACACCATTAAATGGTTAAAGATAAGGAGGGATGTCTTGCCTGTCTTTGCCCCTTTGGTATTTTCCAGTTATCCATTGCCCATTCGAAATTTTGAATTAAAAAAAATTATCCTTTAGACTCCGAATTCTTTTAAATATGCTTTAATTTTTCTTACCTTCATTAAAAAAAATACAAGATATAATTTGTTGTGGCACTTCCTAGTTCTGACAGTAGGAGTTTGTGATTTATCTAGCAATAATAGCCTTCTTCCTTAACTTGGTAATTCATGTATGCTTTGAAAACTTATTTATAGAATTTAAGAATCTTTGAAACTTTAAAAGTCCAATCCAAATAGGGCTAGGAGAGTATCCGCTCGCGTCACTGCCAAAAATCAAAGCAATGGCACAATAGAACTGTCAAAACTTCAACCAACAGTCAAAATACGCGCCACCCCTACAAAGCAAGGGAGTGGCGCAAGCCCTCTGTGGAGGCAAGTTCAGAAACTAAGTAAAAATTGTGCCACTAGCTCAAAGCAAGACAGTCACTACTAGAAAATGGGCCTACAACAACGGTATGAAAATCGTTGTTGTAGGTCCTAAAACCATTGCAATTATACTATGGCAATGGGGGTTATGCCCGCCGCACCAGTTCACGTTACCATATATCTATAGCAACGGATCATGTAACCATTCTCAAAACCATTGCTGAAAGTACATCAATCGCAATGGTTATTCATCCATCAATAATGACTATTACCTATATAAATTGGAACAATTTCCAATTGATATTTTGCAACTGTTATCTTGTCTCAACAGATTTTTTGACTTAATTGGAACAATTATTATTGTTATTGCAACGAGTTTTACACAGTGATCAAAAATGATATAGCAATGGTTATGTTTTACCTGTTATAACAGTTCTTATATGTTCCAACAATTAATAGCATGTGCTTTAGAAAATGCTACTGCAACGATTCTGTTTTACCTATTGAAACAGTTTATTTATGTTCCAATAGCCTGGGCTGTAAATATAAATATTTGACATTA
Source organism: Capsicum rhomboideum (assembly GCA_031232105.1). Lineage (NCBI taxonomy): Eukaryota > Viridiplantae > Streptophyta > Magnoliopsida > Solanales > Solanaceae > Capsicum > Capsicum rhomboideum. The sequence goes on along the minus strand of CP124717.1, from coordinate 48,710,762 downwards.
CGAAATTGTATATACCACGAAAGATGATAATTGCTAAATGAAACTGAATGATCATAATTCAAAATATTCTAGTCATAATATGATCTGTCACAGGCGCAAAATATACAAAATCTATCAGTCACGATGTCATCTGCCATAGGCGTAAAATATACAAAAAAAGTCAATCACAATATGATCCATTGGTAAAATATACAGCAGTTGGCATATGTTTCAACTGGATAGTGAACAAAATAAATATTCATAATGTCAGAAAAAGAGCTGGTCATACAACAATTTTGACCACTTTTAATCAAATCTTAAATGTCGTTCTCATCATTGCTTTCATTATACCCCTATTTGTTTTCTCCACCTACAAAGGTTGACAAATAAAAGTTATGAACTAATTTTAATCATGTATCTTCAAGAACTTCAATTTTAGTCAAATTAAAGATAAGCAGTGAGGTGAAAGGAGAAAGACAATAAGTTTCCTTCCAAGTTTTCAATGAAGTCATTGCTTCTTTATTACAGCTGTAAAAATACCAATAGAACTATGAAAAAGTGTTTTTGCTCGTTGTGACATATATGCGCTTGACCTTCTATCCTCATGACTTGTGAACTAAACTAAAAAAATGCACAAACCATAGTTGCTTGAAAGCTTTAATTGAGGGGGAAAAAACACCTTGCACCCTTACCTAAAATGTTTCAAGTTCCAACATCATGAGATATAGAATATGTTTCTATAGTCTGAAACTCTGCAAATAGAAAACTAGATTTACCAGTCCTGTATTAGCAATGTAGCAGTTTTTTAGCAGCAAACAACTCTACACTTTTTATTTTCCAACTAAGCAAATAATTTTTTCTATCAGCAGAAGTCTGAATCCAAGTAGCAAGCATTCAGTTGACCAAATATAGATAATAAAGTAAACCTTGATATGTTTGGTACCTTGAATTTGCTTTATTTTTTGTGATTGAACTTGACAAACAAGTTCTATTATTGTAACAGAGTAGAAGTGAGCAGAGTACCTTACCAAAATGTCGATAGAAAACATTGGAGTGTTGAGCCTTTGAAGTGTTTCTATATCAGCCAGTCCCGTTGGCATGGTTTGTTGGATGTCTGCATCTGAACAAGCTGTTCAAAGAAGAATTAATCTAGAATGATTATAAAGTCAAAATATGCTTCTTATTTATGTTAATAATAGTTTAGTTATTTTTAGTAGTAACATCAGATTGTCTAATACATGGCTCTTTGTTTTCTTTCCATCTTTTCATTTGGTAATTATTGTGTAACTCACCTAATCCCAACAACTTTCCTCATACTAATGAAATTGAACTTTTGTTTAATATTAAATCACAGGTTCATAAGTGAGAAATCAGAGCATTATGCATGACGATACATAGAGAATACACAGGTCATGTATATAATATCACTTTCATCAATTCTAGTGATTTTAGCAACACGCGAGAGGGGCATAAAAGGGAGCACATAGTATCGCAACTGACAATAGGATTACAGGAATATAACACTTGGAGGAAATTTTACATACCTTTTTTGAGCAGTTTCATTAGCTTGAGGAATACTCAGATCTAGACACATACAAATCCACAGGACTTGTGGCCGAATTCTGGTAAATGACTAAGTAATTTTACATACTAAGCAGTTTCATTAGATTATATGGGGTAAAATCAGCACAAGGAAGTATGCTTGTATGAAGTACATATTCTATGGGGTAATATCAGCACAAGGAAATGAGGCCGAATTCTGGTAAATAACTCGACGCATGAGACCCACGATGAATGATATAACCATGAGAGAACGCTCTCGAAGAAGCCAAGGCGAGGATGTATTCCCAAAGGAATAATAAAACTCCCACTCACCACCATCAGTGACATGGCGTAAAATTACAAGCAACAGACAAGTATGTCAGACTACCCAGAAACGCGGACAAGCTAGTACAGAGCAACGTCTCAGCCGAATATTAGCCAACCCAATAACAAATTGGATAGATGGCATTCCTTCATTGGTAGAGGTCCTTTAGTACGTTACTACTGAAATACAACTGGCTAGAGCCTAAGCTGTAAGCTATAAATTGACACCCTCACTCACTTGTAAAGGGATCTTCTCCCTCACACTCTGAATCAATACAATAGTTGCTACTTGGTTCCCAAGCTTTCTCTATTTTTTATATCATTTTTATCCTTGTTCACTAAGTCTCACGAGAAGCTAGATCTAGCCTTCGATAGCTCTCAAGGACAATCTTGGCTCGCTCTAACTCATTTGCTTTACTTGGATTTTATAGTCTTTTTTTTACTTTGTGCTTCACTTAATCGTTGAATACTCTAACTGCTAACAAATTGAATCATAAAAAGATTGAATCAAAATGAATGTTCTTGACACACCTACAAATTTAACTATACCAAATCGATGGTAAATAGTTTGGTGCACACCGTAAGGCTAGAGCAATTGTGTGGGTTTAATTTTGTTTATTCTTAGCTAGTTTGTTTGCTTTGTGTTTTTGCATAACTATGATAAATCAGGGCTAACAATGAAGACTGTACTAAGAATAAGCTTGTGGCTCAAGAAGCCGCAAGGAATCATGCTCTAGGTGTGACTGACTCCAATGGTCAAATGACCTATCATGGTGACAACACCCTCCCTTCGACTTGGACCTATCAAATGTAAACACTCAAAAAAAGGGTCGCGACCACTCCAATGAAGAGAATGAAAGAAGATTTCACAAACGTACTGATGTGAGGCTAAAAAACACCTTATTTTACCATTTTTTGCCTCACATTTGTTCTATTTTTGGTGTCGTCTTGAGCTTAAATGATGTGATTTACACTTGTGTTTAATGTCTTGTGTATGTAGGAGTTTCTTGATGTATTTGTATCTTAAACAAGAAAGAAAAGAGCTCCAAAGAACCAAAAGGAACCAAGGAAGAAGTAACGTTGCAATGTGTCACAAAACGAGTGAAAAATGGCAAATGGAGAGAGGCCTTGCGCCACTGCTTGCACGACATTTACTTGGTCTCTGGAAAATTGCAACTTGAGCCACACCCCCTAAAGCAAGGAGTGGCACAACTTTGAGCACAATTCTAAATTTTTAGTTGTTCCTTGCACCACAGCTCCGCTTTTGGGATGTGGTGCGAGTTGAAACTTATCCTAAACCTATTGGGATTGGTTTTTGACATTCTAAGGGTTCCTAAACTCTATAAAAATCCTCCTCCCATGTTTTTTAAGAGGAACAACTGATTTGGGGAAACCAAAAGTTAGGGCAAAGCTCAAGAACAAGGTCAAGTTTATTTTTCTTATTTTATTTTCGATTTCTACCTTGTAAACTCATGAAATCTCTTCTTCAAAAGAGATTCATGAATAGATAAACGTCTTAATTTCTAGGGTTATGGTTGAACATGAAAGTTGTGGCTTGAACATCATATTGTCTATTTTGATTTCCATCTATTGACTTATTTATTTCTTCTTACTTTTAATTATTCGTTTGATTGATCACCTTGCGGATATTATCTAGGGCTTGTTTGTTAAACTTGAAAAAGGAAACGACAAGTGTAAAAAGAGGAAATAGGGCTAGTTTGTGAACCTTATAGGGAAAGGGAATCGATTCTTCACTGAGGATAGAAATATACCATGTGACCTAGCTTAGTTGATACAGACGATATCTTTATACACTTCACTATTAACCGACGACCATAGAAATATAGGCGTTAGGGATAGTCGAGTAGGCTTAGAGTTGCTGGAAAAATGCTCAATAAAGCTACAATTAACCTACAACTAGTAACTCAGGAAAGCAAATTAGATGAATGATTGGATAGCAAAATTGGATTGTCAAAATACAGCAACCCTAGATCTTTTGTCAAATCTGAATTACAACAAACCTAATCCACGACTTGTCTCCAATTGTTTTTATTTACATTTAAAACACACAAATCACTCTTAATTATTGGTTACCAACTGAATAACTTATATAAGAATTCAAACTAAAAATCAATTCATCAAATCCATGTGGGTACGATATCTGGACTTGCATCCTTTATTACTTGTACGACCACGTACACTTGCGTGTACGAAAGGGCGCACTGAGTGTTTGGCGCTGTTGCCAGGGATTTGATTTGAACTGATACTATTTTGAGTTTTTATTGAATTATTTATATTTCACTTTTATTTGTTGTTTTTGTTTCTTTCAGGGTACAGGTTAGTTTATGTTAAATACTCGGAGTCAAGGCAATCCCTTGATTCTAATTGACCACGAGTTTGAACGTACTCTAAGAGGGTTAAGAGTGATGGGTGATAACTTGAACAATCTAATTCTTCAAAACCCACCGAATGATGAGAAAGATAGAGATGCAACCCAGCTCCCTCCTGTACCACATGTGTCGGTGTTGAATTTTGTGAGGCCGAATCAGTAAAATGCCTCCAGAGCTATTGTGAAGACGAATATCACTAAATATTTTGAGCTTAAAGAGGGCATGGTGAGACTAGTGCAGAACACTTGTCAATATGAGGGTAAACCACATGAAGAACCACATAGGCACCTCCTAGAGTTTACTGAGTTAAGTTACAACTTCCATTACCAAAATATTTTAGATGAATATGTGAAGTTGACACTATTCCCCTTCTCACTGATTGGGGAAGTGAAATGATGGTTGCAAAATGAACCGACAGGACCTATCACATCTTGGGATGCTTTGTCTGAAAAGTTTCTCAACAGGTTCATCTTATACAGAAGAACAAAAGAGCTCAGAGGCAAGATTTCTGGATTTGTTCAAAAAAATGTTGAATCCCTTCCCCAAGCTTGGGAAAGATACAAGGGATACTTGAGAGATTGCCCACACCACCAATAGCCTAAGGAGATTATTGGGTATAATTTTATTGAAGGATTGAGGCCAGACTCTAAGTCTTTATTAGATGCTGAAGCTCAAGGGAAAATTTTATCCAAGAGCTATGATGAAATAGAGGCGCTGCTCAATCTTATGTCTGTAGGTCACCGAGACTATTCAGAGCCCAACAGAGTGTTCATTTCTACACAAAAAATACCGGGTAAATTGGAGCTAGATAATGTGTCAACTATTCAGGCTGATATTAGGCAGTTGTGTGCCTTAATGAAGAGAGTTTATTAGCTACAAGTGCAGGTCAAGTTCAACAGGTACAACAGGTTCAGGCGACTGCATTGTTTTATTAGAAGCGTGGTGAAAATCATGCTTACTCTGGATTTCCTTTGAATCCAGAATCTATATATTATATGGGGCAGCAAAATTATAGAAACCACCCAAATTTCTCTTGGGGTGGAAATCAGTAGGCCCAAAGACAACAATATACACCATAAGCTCAACAAGTGAGCAATTCTTTGGAGGAGATAATGAAGCAGTTTATGGGGAAACATACTCAGATTGTGAACGAAATGTGAAAATCCATTCATGAAATGGAAACTAGCTTCATCACAACATGCAAGACCTGCAGGTGCACTACCAAGTGATACAAAGAATAATACAAAATAGGTAATGACAGTCTCACTCAAAATGGAAGAGAGCTAGTTGAAGTTCCTCCTAAGCAGAGAAGTCAAGATGCAAGTGTAGAGTTGCCAGATGCAGAGCCTCCAAAGAGGAGAGTAATTAACTGGGACAACTACAAACATCCACCTCTTTTCCCACAAAGGGTGATCCCAACACCAACTCCAGAGATACGACCTGTGCAAGAGAAAAAAAGAGAAAGAAAAGTTGTTAAGCAGCCTGAGATCGTTCTTGAGAGACCTCCACCACCATTCCCATAAAGATTACAGAAAAGCAAGGAGGATACGAATTTTAAGAAGTTCCTTGATATCTTCAAGCAATTTTACATCAATATTCCCTTGATTGATGCATTGAGGGACATGTCGAAATATGTCAAATACCTTAGAGAAGTGGTGGCTGGAAAGAGAAGACATATAGAATTTAAAACAATTGTACTCACTGAAGAGTGTAGTTCGAGAGTATTAAGCAAGCTCCTCAAAAAGCTTAAAGATCTTGGGAGTTTCACCCTCCGCATACAAATTGGTGAAGATGAGATTGGGCATGCATTATGTGATCTTGGGGTAAGTATAAACTTAATGCCCTTATTTGTGTTTCAGATAATTGGTTTGGGAGAGCTACACCCAACTACTATCACTCTACAATTGGCAAACTGCTCTCGTGTTCAACCAGAAGGATTAATTGAAGATGTACTCATCAAGGTAGGTAAGTTTGTGATTCTTGCCGACTTTATTATTTTATATTTTGAAGTTGATGAGCGGGTAACAGTTATTTTGGGATGCCTATTTTTAGCCACTGGTGGAGCCTTGATTGATGTACAAAAAGTGGAGCTTAAGATGAGGGTTCATGATGAGGAGGCAACGTTTAAAGTTTATAAGTCCCTCTTCACTCCTTCACACTATAGAGACTTGTGTATGATCACAGAGGTGGTCAGTGATAAGTGTGGGGTGGAAGAGTATGGGTCCGAAAGAGTGAAAAATCTGAAGATAAAGAGAGTGAATGATAATTGTGATCCTCCAAGAGTGAAGAAGAGGCCGAAGTTGCATCATATGGGGAGGAAAAGATTGAGAGAATTTGGTTGATCTATGATTGGCATCGTGTCGCGACGTTAAATTAGGCGCTTCTTGGGAGGCAACCCAAGTTATAATAGTATAGTTTTATATTTATAGTGTCACGTTTGATTTTTTTTGTTTTTGGTTTATGCAGATTTGGGGAAGTCTGAGTACCTAAAATTTGGAAGCTAAGAGGCATGGATGAAGCATGAATGTGGGGTCATTCACCCCTTTGATGGAAGTTTGAGAGAATACATGTTGCTAGCTAGGCCCTAGAGGGCCTCAAGGAGTATTTCTAACCATTATTTTATGTTGTTTAATGCTTTGGGGACAAAGCATGACTTTAAGTGTGGGGTGGGATTCTTCCGCTTTGTTAAGGGTGAAGTATGCAATAGGAGTTGCTTTATTTTAGTTACTTGCTTTAGTTGAAAAAATTAAAAATCCAAAAACACACAAAAAAAAGATTTGTTTTATTTTTTTATTTTTACCTTTCTAGATTAGAGTAGTATGTGTTGGTTTTAACTTTTTAGTTTTTTTAGTAGAGCATACTTCGTCCACCCCTTGATTTTTCTTTTCGGTTCTTTTCTGTGGGGAAACCCTTTGAACCGACTATCCTTTTTATTTTTAGAATAGTTTTTGTTTTATTATTAGGTAGAATGACTTTTCCCGACGATGGATGGTTGATGACCGTCTTGAGGGAAGAGTTAGTCACTAGGAGTTAGAGAGTCTTTAGGACCAATTGAATGCGAGGTTCTATTGCTAGGTGCTGCACATGAACTGAATGATGCAAGTTGGTTTTAAATTCAAAAAGGCTATGAAGAAAAATGAATGACTACTTTTAAGACACCGAGACTCTTTTACTTGACTCATATGTGATTTTTAGCTTAAATTTGCACTCTTGTTGTTTGCTTAATTGAGAGTCTGTATGGATCCTTCTTGAGTTGAACAGGTGCCATATGTGTTAGGTGATTGTTGATAGTCCATGCTTCATATTGATGTCTAGAACTTGCCCAGTGTGTTTGCAAAGCTAAATGAAGAATGTTGAGTTTATGAGATGATATAAGAGTTTCTTTGATTAGCCTATTTTTATCCTTTGCTTTACCTAACTACAATGAATGATCCTAGTTAGCCCCGTTGAGCCTTTAGCCTATTCTTTGGTAGCCACATATGAAGCTTAATCCTTTCTTTCAATATACCTTTAACTTGATCCAAAACTCCTAAGCACTTTAATTAAGAAATAAGAGTTAAAAGGAGTGAGAATTGAAAAAAGAGAGAGTTGAAGTGGGAAGCCTGTAAAAAAGTCGAATGGTGCAAGTGATTAAAAAAACAATCTATATGCTAGTGGTAGGGAGTAGAAAAAGAACAAAAGAAAAGTGAAAAAAAAGTGTTTGAGAATTGAGTACTCCTTACTAGTGGTATGTGAACTTGCTTAAAAGAGATCGAAAACAAGGAGATCAATGGGTGAGAAGAGTAGAAGAAAAAATTGGTAGATTGAAAAGTGATCAAACGATGAAAAATTTGTGATGTATTAATGTGCTTAGGGAAGATAGTCACTATTTTAGCCAAAATAATTCCTACCCGTCCCTTAGCCTACATTAAAACCCCAAAAGTCCTACTTGATTTTAAATTTTGACGTTCTTATATTAGCGGAGTAGTACACTAAGGGAAATCTTATGGTTCATCATATATTACATGTGAAATTCTTTTTGAGGGTGAGCGAAATTTTATTCTTATACCCATTCTTGCATTAATTTGGATACTTGTGAGTGGATATGGGTAATTCTCTTGTTGTGAGGGCACATGGTTGACGAAAGATAGGTGAAGTATTAGATCTCTTGGTTGGGTGAATTATATGAGTTTACAAAGATCATAGTGTTGGTTCTTGAGGCTAGGATATCTTGAGTAGTTGTTTAAATGTGTTGAACGATTGAAACTTGCTTAATAAGAACTTGTCGTCTATTGTAGTCGTTGTAGTCTTAGCTTGAGTAATATTGTTTCAATTAGTGTAGTTGTAGTAGAGTCTATGTCATGCGTGTATAGTTTACTCAAGGATGAGCAAGGGTTTAAGTGTGGGGTGTTGATGCGAGGCTAAAAACCACCTTATTTTACCATCTTCCGCCTCACATTTGTTGTTCTATTTTTGGGTCATCTTGAGTTTAAATGATGTGATTTACACTTGTGTTTAATGTATTGTGTATGTAGGAGTTTCTGGATATATTTGGAGCTTAAACAAGAAAGAAAAGAGAACCAAAGAACCAAAATGAACCAAGGAAGAGTAACGACACAATGCGTCACAAAACAAGTGAAAAATGGCAAATGGAGGGAGGCCTTGCACCACTGCTTACTTTACAGCAGTGGCGCGACATTTACTTGTTCTCTAGAAAATTACAGCTTACGCCACACCTCCTAAAGCAAGGAGTGGCACAACTTTGAGCACAATTCTGAATTTTTAGTTGTTCCTTGCGCCACAGCTCCACTTTTGGGTTGTGGCACGAGTCGAAACTTCTTCTAACTTGATTGAGATTGGTTTTTGACATTCTAAGGGTTCCTAAACTCAATAAAAAGCCCCCTCCCACGTTTTTTAAGAGGAACATCTGATTTGAGGAAGCCAAAAGTTAGGGCAAAGCTCAAGAACAAGGTCAAGTTTATTTTTCTTATTTTATTTTCGATTTCTACCTTGTAAACTCATTAAATCTCTTCTTCTGAAGAGATTCTTGAGTAGATAAACCTCTTAATTTCTAGGGTTGCGGTTGAACATGAAAGTTGTGGCTTGAACATCATATTGTCTATTTTGATTTCCATCTATTGACTTATTTATTTCTTCTTGCTTTTAATTATTCATTTGATTGATCACCTTGCGGATATTATGTAGGGCTTGTTTATTGGACTTGAAAAAGGGAACAAAAAATGTAAAAATAGAAAATAGGACTTGTTTGTGAACCTTATAGTGAAAGGGAATCGATTCTTCACTAAGTATAGAAATATACCCTGTGACCTAGCGTAGTTGATACATACGATATCTTTATGCACTTTACCATTAACCGACGACTATAGAAATATAGGAGTTAGGGATAGTCGAGTAGGCTTAGAGTTGTTGGAAAAACGCTCAATATAGCTACAAATTAGACGAATGATTGGATAGCACAACTAGATTTTCAAAATACAGCAACCCTAGATCTTTTGTCAAATCTGAATTACAACAAACCTAATCCACGACTTGTCTCCAATTGTTTTTATTTACATTCAAAACATACAAATCACTCTTAATTATTGGTTACCGACTGAATAACTCATAAAAAAATTAAAACTAAAAATCAATTCATCAAATCCATATGGGTACAATATCTGGACTTACATCCTTTATTACTTGTATGACCACGTACACTTGCGTGTGTGAAAGGACGTAACAGGTACTGAAGGAGACACAGAGTTGTTCCGGGAGTTCATAGATAGGTTTCGAAAGGAGTTGATGCAGTTGTCGGTGGTGCCGGATGAGTAGGCTGTTGAAGCTTTCACGAAGGGACTGAATCCTGGAAGCTCGGTTGCTTCGTCCTAATTAAAGGAAAGTCTGACGGAATTCAAAGCCACGACGCTGGCATAGGTGTACAGTCAATATGAGTCTTAGATTCAGATCAAGGAAGACTACAGACGAGTCGAAAGTAATACTCCTTGAGTGTGGAATGAAGCAAAGATTGAAAAGAGCCCTAGGAACCAAAGGGATACATCATCTCGGAATGCCTCACACTAGGGACATTCGAAGGGATCACCCCAGGGAAGGTATATCACTTATTTGGAAGATTCAAAATTGGGTTTGATCCAACATGATGGCTCTCACTCCACAGTCTCACCTCGTCCAGAAAAGAGGGGGTTTCAGCGGAGGAGCCTCCAGGTCAAAATCTCATGGTGTATGTCATCGTCAACGTTCCCCACTCTCAGAGTATTTCTTTACCATTAGCATCATGGAACTGGTGTCGTCCATCCGATACATCAAAGGGACAAGGCTTTTAAAACCCTTTTACACTAACCCCAATCCTAGAAAAGGAATGCATGATGCGAATTCCACAGGCCGCACAGGCAAAATACTGGGAACTACTGCCACCTGAGGAAAGCAGTGGCTGAATTATTGAAAAATGGACACTTGAGCGAATTTTTGAGACAGAGCCAAGGCCAACTATGGGAAAAGAGATGGAGGAAATAAGCAGCCAATCTATTTGGGTGTTTCTCAAAAAATGATAAATTGAACATGCTCATGCGAAATTATAGGTATGTCTCACTATTTTTATGTTATATTTAATCATTCAGTTCTTTCTTGATTTGGCAGGTGTTCGACAACGACTCTCTAGCTCTTGGAGGAAAGAGCAAGCCCTAAGCAGGGCAGAGTTTGAATTGAACGTCAACTACCTAGGTCATGAATACTTTTCGAATGCAATAAGAGAAAGGGGACCCATCAAATCATGCACAAAGGCTCGAAAGGAAGAGCTACACTCTTTTTCCTTCGACCAAGCTTTTTGTCCCCAAAGAGGGTTTTTGCTGACAAGGGTTTTAACGAGGTAGAAGTATGGACTTTCGGGAGGAGATTAGGACAAAAACATTCTATAAATTTTGTGTTTGGTCCAACGGTCTCAAAAATGCACAATCATAAATAAAGAAGATGTTTGGAATATCGACTCCTGTTTTAGATAATTTAAGACCGAGTTCTTTGAAATCCTTGGTCAAGGGGAGTAAAACACCAAGCTTAAGTGAATAATGACACAAAAGCTCAATCGCTAGTACCTCGACTAATGGGATAAGCTGACTCTCAAGCATTCACCAAGAAAATGGCTCTATGCAAGGGACTCTCGATTTTGACAACACAACCCCCTTAAACCCTGAACATTAAGGGTAAGAAAACACCTAGAAGCTTCCTGAAACAAGAAAAAAGGATACAAGAGACTGCTACTAAGGTCACAAAATGCATTTTAAAATATTGGAAGGTCACAAAATGGATTTTAAGATATCGTACTTGGGACACGACATCCAGTCGAGAAGATATCACTATGTCATCTTATTGAAAGGTCTCAATTTACACCTAACGTGTGAATTGATCATCCGAAAGCAAAAATTTAAATTTACGTTCAACAATCCCTCGAGGCAGACTCAAACACAAGAAACTCTTAAATCATTATGAAAATACAAATCATCCCCATCAAAGAGTCCTAAGTAAAAAAATGACTAAAAAAGAGAACTCATCTCTCGACACTACACTCCATAACTCTCAAAGACGCCTAGACTTAGCGGTACATCCATAAAAATAAACAAGGATCCCTCCTCAACTATGAGGTTTAAACAAAGAGACTTAAAGCAATCTCTACTTGGAAAAAGAGCTAGGTATGCCCCGACGTCACAGATGATTTTGCAAGAAATGCTAAAAACAAAACTGGTCAGTGACTATCTTCAATCATCAACTATAACGGCTCAACGCTTACTAACTCGGCTTCAAGCACTACTCCAACTGTCCCGATAAGGGAACACGCTAAGGGTATAATCAAACGAGGATACTCTCAAAAAAAGCAAATATTGTTATTTTGCATGGAAATTCCATTTGGGAAACATATTAAATAAAGCCTCGGAGTTAACAAGTCTCAATTTATTAATCAAGAAAAGAATACAGTATAATTCTTTTGAACAAAAGAATGGCAGCTTCACTAGCATCAAGGACACACATCAAAGCTTTTCACGCATTCCTTCTGAATGCCTAGGGAAGGGTCCAAAAACTCGTGATTACAGTAACAAGTTTGGCTCTCATTAGATAAAAATAGATCCTTGGGATGCACCTCGACCCCCGAAACCTAAACAAGGGCAGGGCGCCATTACTGGAGAAGCATCTGAGCTGTCTAGCCTCTGCCTAAAATGGAATGACGATCATCCATCCTCAGAGGAGTCATTCGCGCTAGAAGCTCTGAATCTTGAGCACTCGGGAAGACTCTCCTCCCAAAATGCCCTGAGTTCCAACTTCACCATTGATCAATGAACTCGGCAGTGGAAATTGCCTTGATTGAAGAAAAATGTAAGGCAGGAACTAAATAAGAAATAAAGAGTGAGCCTGAGACCAGTATTTCTTTATGAACCCAAAAAATGAGAATGAAGGGGAGAAACATTTTCAACCTTTTCCTCACAACCAATAAGCATCTTTATTCCATTACAAAATAAGGAAAGGGGTTACAAAAATGAATAAGCAGTATGTTCAAGGGTAGCAGTTACACAATCCACACCATAAAAAATAAAAATGACTACGGTCTATCTGGAGGTCGCATTCCCACTTGATGAGATCAACTGTCATCTACTCTGCCCTTTGGTGAGCCTACATCTGAATACTCTTCCTCTGAAAAGGGGTTGTCCTCACTTGAGTCAAGGTTCAAAGGCGCTGACGATCCTATCACAGCTCGTGACTTTGCAATCTCCTCTTAAAGATCAAAGCGACTTGATTTCAACCCCTACAGGATAATGAGCCCCACAAGTTGAGTGTTTTAGGCCACCTCTATGTAGTATCTTTCCCACTGGCTATAAAAACTCTTAATCAGGGCATTAACCTTTTCTTTAAGGGGACAAAACTTTGACAAAGAATCTATTGACAAAACAATGGAGAAGGAGGCAATGATGTCTCGAAAGGACTTGGCTCTGACCAATCGAAGCTCACCATCTGGCTCAATTTGTCTTTTCAAGAGGCTTTCAATCACCTCAACTTGGGTTGTACTCTTGTATAAGGGTATTGACTTCCAGAAATTATTGGCGAGCATCCTCACAAAACACATCCCTCCTAGTCAAAATTTCACCAGTTGAAGGTTTATATTCATGATTTCAAAGTCGCGACTCGCAAGAGTCTCAGCAAATTTGTACTAGCTTTGATCAAGGGACAAATCCATCTCCAGATCTTTGCATTATTGTTGTAGTGCCTTTTTTTCTCTTAACCACCATTGAAGGCCCTTCGCAGAAAGCGTACTGGCCTGATATAAGGTAAGCCATGGATAACAATCACTATCAAAATTTTGAGCTTGATCAGAGTAAGAAAAATCAAAATAAGTAAAAGCGCAAAAGGAGTATACACATATGGTGGCATGGGCATTCTCGTTTATAAGATCCTCAATGGAAGGCATTCATTCTATCTTGATCTACCGACCGACTTGTATTTGAATAAATGGCCACCCTCTTAGGGTTTGACATAAAGCTAACGTCCTTCAAGACCTTCAATGTCACTGACCACCGTGTATTTGAATCTCATATTGGTGTCGAGAACGAGGTTGATAGCTTGCTATGGTGGAGACATCCCACAATGGGAACGACACTGCCCGATTGCCCGAGGATTGATGAGGTACCAACCCCAAAAATCAGGAGGATTTCACCAGAAATAGGGATATAGAAAGGGACGGTACTTTTCGAACAAACGGGAGAAAGAGCATACCCACAACTCGATGATCTTTGGTTTTTGGATTTACTAATAAGAGCCTTGGGCTCGGACTCACATGAACTCTACACTAGAGTAATTGTCTCTGGTATAGCTACCCTAACTTTCTAAGAAGGTTAGCTTGAATCTTCTCCTCTCGTCTTGGTTCCGCCAGATTATGTTAACCAGTGCAGAGCGACCCCGCCCCTAAAATAGAAGAGTGGTCGGAGGGCTTGTAACTGAAAGGAATACGAGCAATCACCGACAAAGATGGTGTCGTAACATCTCGTATCCGACCTGTAAACATGAACAAAAGGAATCATCCAAAAAAGGGGCACTTGAAGGAGAAAAAATAGTAGAAATCACAACTTAATTATCACTAAGTATTTCAACCGCCAAGAAATACCATTCCATGATCTATCATCAGCACTGGTAAGGCTCAGTGTTTTTGCAACCCATTTTTTGATAAAGATTTTACATTTGTCAAAAGAAGTCTCATGGTCGGGACTCTATCGAGAGGTTGTGATGACAGGAAAAAGAGAAATTGGGTAAATAACCAAAAATGGAGAAATAATAAGAGTAAATAAGAGCACCCGAGGAAAGTGAATGGAAGTAAGAGCGCATACGATGCATATTCAAGAGTGATAGAAGTGGGGGAGTGTTAAATCATCAATAGCCACCACAACATAACATTCAAGCCACTTATGGTCACTTGCATCATTCAACTTGGACAACAGAGTTTTCCCTCCATTGAGTTTTAGTTGAACAATCTCCCCTCAAACCAAGCGGGGGCTATAAAGCAGAAGTAAATGTGTAAGAGAAAACAGAAGTCCATTTCAGAAAGTGAGCACACAGAGACCTGCAACTATTCTCCAAATCCCTGGACTAATTTGACCAGGGGACAGGCCGCAGGCATTGCAAAATGAGGTGATCACTTCGTTAATAGGGTTGCACAAGCATAAACTAAAAGGATAAGTATAAATAAAGGTGTAGCCCAGTCTGAAGGATGCAATGTTTTCAACAGCACGGGGAGCCTCCATTCGAAACCTTGAAGTCCAGTCCCAAGCCTCTCGGATCCTGTCAAGAGTTTTCTCCATCATGTCTGTTCGAACCCTTTATACGGATATTTGCTTGGTTTTTCGAGGCTTTGAAATTAGCATCAAAATTGAATAAAAGGGGAATAATCTTGTTAGCAGAAGGCTCAACGGAAGTTTTCACTTTGTTTTTCCTATTACCACTACTGAAGACTGCACAGAAGAGGAAACACTCAATGATGATGAAGACATAACAGGCAAACTAAAGAAAGGCGGAGGAAATTCGAAAAGGTAACATAGCGGCGACGCTATCAGAACAACGATAAGATGAGATAGAGACTGTGTAAAAGAATGCTATAATATTTGTAGAAAGCAAAAGGGGTGCTTCACGAAACATTGCCTAGGGTAGAAGGACGTAACTTATGTGCAGACATGGCGCAAAAGCAAAACTATGAATGGAGCCGATGCTTTGTTTGAAACAAGAAAAGTAAATGAGGGTCAATCAACAATCATGTCTTTCTTTCCATATCTCAAGAAATACATGGCGTAATACCCGAAAGACAGAGGAACTATATCTGTATGTGGTAAAATTAGCATAAAGACACGTGGCTAAATTCGGACAAATGACTCGAGCGCGTGAGCACAACGACGAACGACATGACCACGAGAGTACGGTCTCAGAGAAGCTAAGAAGAAGATGTCTTCCCGAAGGAATAATGAAGCTCCCACTCGCCACCATCAGTGACATAGCACAAAAAGACAAGAAGGGGACAAGTATGTAAGACTGCCTAGAAGTGTGGACGCGCCACTACAAAACAAGGCCTCAGGCAAATATTTCTCAGCCCACCGAATCAGACAGATGGTGTTTCTGCATTTGCAGAGGTCCTTTAGTACATTGCTGATGAAATACAATTGGCAAGAGCCTAAGCTGTAAGCTATAAATGGACACCCTCAGTCACTTGTAAAAGGATTATCTCCCTCATACTCCGAATCAATACAATAGTTGTTATTTGGTCTCCAAGCTTTTTCTATTTTTTAGGATCATTGTTATTCTTGTTCGCTAAGTCTCGTGGGAAGCTCGATCTAGCCCTCAATAGCTCTCGTGGACAATCTCTACTCACTCTAACTCGTTTGCTTTACTTGACCTTTATTGTCTTCATAATTACTTTGTGCTTCACTTAATCGTAGAATCCTCTAACCGCTAACAAATCGAACTCATAACAAGATTAAATAGAAATGTGTTCTCTTGACTCACCTACAAATTTAATTGAACCAAATCGACGGTAAACACATATCATAATTATCATCGAGTGATATAATTAAAGTAGGAATATAAAAAGTCAATTTACAAATTCATCCATTAAAATCTGAATGACAATTTTTCTTTAAAAAGAATTTTTATTAATAATTAATAGTAGGAATATAAAAAGTCAATTTACAAATTCATCCATTAAAATCTGAATGACGATTTTTCTTTAAAAAGAACTTTTATTAATAATTAATAAACTAAATAGATAAAATTAAATACATTGAACCGGATAAATGATGCGTCATTGCCTGATTGGTTCATCTGCGAATAACTTATAGGCTATATATGTATACTTCCTCCGTTTCATTTTACTTGATCGTTGTTGACTTGACACACCTCTTAAGAAAACTTTAATTATGGTGTATTTTACTAAATGAATCTTATTAATGATGTTTTGGAACTCTAAATTTGATTATTACTACTTTATGTCGTTATTTAATATGAGGGATAGAAGGGAAAAAATATACTCTCTCCATTCCTAAATAAGAGTTCTTTTTGGTTTGGGCACACCCTTTAATACGCTAGTCACTCCTAGAAAATTAAAGATAATTTTACCAACTTACCGTAAATTAAATTTAATCTATTTTCAAGTTGACATTGATTATTATATTTAAACTCAAGGGTATATTAGGAAGATTATGATCAAAATATTCGTGAAGGCTTAAACATACACTTATTTAGGAACAATATCACAATCTAAAAGGAGCACTTATAAAGGAATGGAGGGAGTAACAAAATTTTCTTGATTTCATAAATTGAAAGAACTATTTTTGGTGTCATGTAAAAGAAACCGAGGGAGTATTTTCTTGAAGGAGAGTCTTGACATAATTGGTAAAGATATTGACAAAAGTAAATTAAAGAACTATTTTTTGGTGTCATGTAAAAGAAACGGAGGGATTATTTTCTTGAAGGAAAATCTTGATATAATTGATAAAGATATTGTCATGTAATCCGCACATACATAATATAATCTCGCACACACGAATGCATGATGGCGGAGCAATAAGTATGCAATTACCTCTAACACCAAAATTAACTTTTTTTAGAAATATTTGAATTTTATGTTTGCTATTTGCCGTCACAAATAACAAAAGAATGGGTATATTTATATGATTTTATAAGAAACTATAGGGGTAGAGTGAAAATATATAGACTTTATTTTGTTGTGAATCAGTCAGTATAATACGATCTTCACTATATCTATAATCAAAAGATGTTTTCATGTACACTCCTTGATTTTAAATATTACAATTATTCTCTTCTTTTTTAATTTAATAGCATCTAATTTTATCCTTTTAATGGATCAAATATAGAAGGATTATTAAAGAAAATTTATTCTTTTTTTTTTTTAAAAAAAAGATCAAACTAAAGAAAGGACTCAACATATGCTTTGGTTTGAGTATGATGGTAAAGAATTAATTTTGACATAACGTGTTATAGTCTTCACTCACCCTATCCAAAAAAAAAAAAAAAAAAAATTATTGCTAAAATATTTGTTAAATTAATTATTATCTAAACTTAAATAGTTTTTCATGGCATGATGAGACAAGAAGAAGATTTGAGATGTAGTCGTAAATGAAAATGAGAACTGATATCAATATAACATTTACAACAAGAGAGTTATAAACCTGATTGAGCAAACAGAAACACATATATCAAGAATTTTGTCTACACGAATGTACTCCCTCCGTTCGGTTTTACTCGTCACAAATTTTCTAATTTGATTTTCGCTTTTACTTGTTATTTTTCACTAATCAAGACAAGACAACTTTTATTTTCCAATTTTACCCTTAGCATTAATTATTTTTTCTCCAAATTAATTTTAAGACACAATAGTAAACATCATTTAATAGGGTACTATGGTAAAATAGTTACGTCATTAATTGTTTTTCGTAATGGGTGTGCAAGTCAAATTGTGACAAGTAAAAACGAATGGAGGAAGTATTAAGTTAGGTACAATCAAAGGTATTGCTTTGGGGTTTTCAAATCGTGTTTCCGATCGATCGAATCTGCTTACATTGATGTCGTTCTGATCAATTTTGAAGCTGATGGATTTACTAATGATGCACAACGCTACAATCAATAACAAAATGAAACACCTTTAGGAAGTATTTGTTAGGATATACTATTAACCATGTTGGTTTAAGTTATAGTATTATTTTTACATCCCGTGTAAAGACAATTTATTTCATTTTCTTAATTTAATAAAGTCTTTATTTAAATAAATCATTATGTTGACATGTGTGTCCTTTACTTATATAGTAGGCAATTTTGTGCATGGAGTTATTTAACTCATGCATGGAAGATTAAAATTGTCGGTTCTTATAAGTTATAAATTAAAGTTCAGAATCAAAGATGAAGTAGGACAAACATCTTGATGATTGTAGCACAAGATTGAAATATAATTTGATCTTAATTATGGGAGTGGTAATATTCCAACTTCTTGTGCTAGTACATTTCGTATGTATTGAACGGACCAAGTAGAGATGTTTGTTTATGTTCTGAATATTAATAAACAACTTCTCTAGTCCATTACATGTACTTATACTCTTAATCTTGATATAATTATTATGATCTATGTAGTTTGATTTATTATTTTAATTTATTAAAAGGTGAGACTCTATTACGAGTCGATATATTCCTAATAGATTGGATAATGACAAATCACTTAGTGAAATAATAATTAGTTGATAGAACCATGTCTCGGATTTGAGATAGAAGACACCCCTATATGGTTGATTATAAGTTTTCACGTGTAAACCCTGCAGGTGGATTTAGTATCCGTCACGTGAAATAAGTTGAGCATAGTAATATAGGATTGAGTTAGTCAATAAATTAAATTTTCAGAAAAATTTGATTTAATTGATTGGTGTCGGTAATTCTAACATGGGGAGTTAAATAAGATGTAACGGTAGATTTCGAAGTTAATATCGAGGAGTGCAATTACAGATTTTTAGTGGAATGATTTGTAATTTATTATGATATGATAATTCATTCATTTGCGAATTAATATCATAATTGGAAGCCTCAGTTAATAAATCTGCGATCCCTATTACGCCTGATTAACTAATCGAATTTGATAAGAAAAAGTTTTTATAGAAGAAGTAATATTATTTTACTAGTCTTCTATAAGGAATAAATGGAACTTAATACTAATAATGAGCTAAAAACGTTTTTCACATAATGGGACTATTAAGGGTGAAAAACGTTTTGCTCATTATGGAGGTATTAAGTTCACATATATGGCTGAAAACGTTTTTCCCCTCATCTTCCATCTTCAATGAGATATTTGAATAAATAAGGTAGGGGAGATGGTTTTTCAGGTATTGTAGATTCATTCTTTTTCTTGAAAAAAAAAAAATACTTGTCCACACAAGTGAAGATTAAAAAGGGTTAGTCAGGAAGTAGTAGAAGGCTGCAGACCTGGAGAACAAGGATCTAAACAACGTTTGTGAAAGCTTCAAGAGGTATGTATATCTTTTCATGAATTTCGGTTTTTATTTTACATTATCATGTTGTCATGTAAGTATATGATCCGTGATCATGCTTCCGCTGCGTATGTGAATCATACTTTCTAGCAATTGGTATCACGAGTCATCTTACATCTAACTAATAATGTAATATGAATTTCATGATTGTAATACATGTTTTGTTAGTTCACAAATGTATATATCATGTTGTTTTCTAGACTGTTTATCATGTTGTTGATAATGTACCAAGCAGTCCATGTTTCCTATATTTTATTTAGGTTTCTGTAATCATCATGTGTTGTGATTTGTTATGGTAAAAGTGTTTTCGAAAAATATATGTTCATCATGTGAATTGTGTGTTTTCTGGCAATATAGTTTATCATGACATAAGTTTTTTCGGAAAATATATGTTCATTATGAATTGTGTGTTTTCTGAAAAATAGTTTATCATAACATAAGTATTTTCTGGAAATATATGTTTAATCATGGTTTGATTGTTTTCTGGACATATATGTTCATCCTTACCATATTTGTTTTATGGCTTTGTTATCCTTTTGCCATATGGATTGAGGGTGAAACCGTTCCTAGTTATGACTATGCCCACCTATAGTCATTCTTAACATACTCTAATGCGCAGTATGGTGTCAAGGTAAGGCTGTCTAGACAGTCCATGTTACCCTCGCTGACAGCCTTGCGGATGACTACCTAATTTGATTTTATGAATTAAGGGTAAATTTGTAATGATTTATGAATCTGCCCAACTGCCTTGGTTGTTTATTTGACTAAACAAGTAGTGTCGTGGAAAGGCCACGCTGCGAGATAAGCCCTGCTGACCCTCGTAAGCAGCCTTGCCGATGAATGCCGGTTTTGGTCGGTTTTGGAGTTTTTCATTTTTTTGACGAACTCCGATTGGCCTGAAATTTGGTAGGTTCATTGGAAATGACCCACTGACCAAGACTCACTTCTTTGCTGTGACATATGGCCTTTTTTGGCCAAATTCCTTCGTTTTGATGGGTTTTGGGGCATTTTAATGTTTTCTAAAAAATTAAAAATTCTAAAAAAAATTAATTTTTGATACCAGTGGTAATAGGGGTCATTCCTTATGGTTTCCAGTGGTTGATTACAGTATATTATATGAGTTTACATATTGACATAGGTCTTCTTCCCCATCGGATAAACTTGTATAGGGTATTACTGTTTTGTGTCTCTTGTTTTGATGACTTGTATTAACTTTCCAACTAAGTTACATGTTGAATCAATGAGCAAGAGATTCCATGAAATATGATGTTTATCTAACTTAACTTAACAGTTTACTCTCTAACTGAGTTGGTGCTGTTTTATTTAAGTAGATAACATGTCTCACATTGCATGTATTTTTGCTTAAATGGTTAAGTTTCCCTAACGATTCTAACTTTTTATGAGCATGGTGATATGTGTGATGTGGATTTTATGAATTTCATTATTCTGTTCGCCTGTCTAATAGTGATTTGTTTTTTATCATACCACAGATTTACCATGTCTTCATTCAATCCCTTAACAACTATCCTGAATCAAAATAAACTAGAGGGCCCTAACTATGTTGACCGAAAACGTAACTTGGACATTGTTCTTACTGCTGAAGGTTTCAAATTTGTGCTGGTTGAAGAATGCCCCATAAGGTCCGCTGATCCCACTGATGATGAAACTATGGCCTATGACAAATGGGTTAAGGCTGATGAGATGGCAAGATGCTACATTCTTGCCTCCATGGCGAATGTCTTGCAGCATCAACATCAGTCAATGACTTCTGCTTACGATATGCTTGAATCTCTCAAAGAGATGTTCGGTGAGCAAAATCGTGTTGCAAAGCAGACAGCCATGAAAGCCCTTTTGACCACTAAAATGGTTGAGGGATCATCAGTGAAGGAGCACATTCTTAAGATGATGAGTCTGTTGAACGAGCTGGAAATTCTTGGTGCGGTTATTGATAAGTAATCTCAGGTTGAGATGGTCCTACAGACTCTGCCGGAAAGTTTTCAGCAGTTTTGCTTAAATTATAATATGAATAAGATGGACTTGTCCCTTACGAAACTGCTGAATGAGCTGCAAGCGGCAGAATCTATCATTAAGCACCAAGCTACTCCTGCGGCATTCATGGTTGACAAACCTTCGTCTTCCACTTCTAAGCCGAAAGGCGACAAGAAGAAGAAGAAGCCCCGTAAGGTTCCAGGTGCTATTGGTGGTGTGGCTAAGCCTAAGGGCAAATTCTATCACTGTAAGCAACCTGGTCACTTTAAGAAACAGTGCCCCGGTTACATAGCAAAAATGCAGAAACAAGGTACTTCTTTTTCATATGTCGTTGAAACATTTTTAGCGGCTGTTTCTACCCAATTTTGGGCTATAGATTCGGGAGCCACTAATCATATCTGCACTTCTTTGCAGGGGTTTCAGCTAACACGGCGGCTAAATAAAAATGAGCTCAACATGTTTCAAGCAAATGGGGAACCAGCACCAGCCTTAGCTATAGGGACCATTTCCATTACGTTCAGTAGTTCTAGAGTTTTGACTTTAAATAATGTCCTCTACGTACCTTCTATAAGGAGGAATTTACTTTCAGTTTCAAGAATAATGGATGCTGGTTACAATATTTATTTTGCTAATAATTCTGCAATTATTAAGTTTAATAAGCATTTCATTATTTCTGCTCCTAGAATAGATGACCTGTTTGTGTTTGATGTGTCTCAAAACATGCTGCAAACTTCGGAACTTAATAACATTGATCAATCACATAAGAGAAAACAAATTTCGGAATTGAGTGAAACCTACTTATGGCACTTACGTCTAGGTCATATTAATATAAATAGGATCTCACGGTTGGTTTCGGATGGACCTTTGAGTTCATTGAAAGTGGAGGCACTTCCGACTTGTGAATCTTGTTTAGAAGGAAAAATGACCAAGAGACCTTTTCCTTCCAAAGAAAATAGAGCCGGTAATAAGCTAGAATTAATTCATTCTGATTTGTGTGGTCCTATGAATATACAAGCAAGAGGTGGTTTTGAGTATTTTGTGACTTTCACAGATGATTACTCGAAATATGGATACATTTATTTGTTGCGCCGTAAATCTGAATGCTTTGAAAAATTCAAGGAATTTAAGATGGAAACGGAAAAGCGACATAATAAACATATCCATACATTACGATCTGATCGTGGTGGTGAATACCTTTCTGCGGAATTCATTAAATACTTATCAGAATCAGGAATTACATCTCAATATTCTGCTCCGGGAACACCACAACAAAATGGTGTGGCAGAGCGGAGAAATAGAACTCTTATGGAAATGGTTAGATCAATGTTAAGTTATTCAGATTTGCCTTTTTCCTTTTGGGGGTATGCATTAGAAACAGCAAATTATATTCTGAACTTGGTTCCTTCAAAGTCAGTACCTTTAACCCCATCTGAATTGTGGAGTGGGCGCAAGCCTAGTCTACGGCATATTCGGGTTTGGGGTTGTCCAGCACATGTGCTAAAAGGAAAAACTAATAAACTGGAATCTCGGACAGAAGTTTGCATTTTTATTGGATATCCAAAAGGTACTAAGGGAGGTTTGTTTTATTGTCCTAATGAACAGAAGGTAATTGTCTCGACAAATGCCAGATTTCTGGAAGCGGACTATTTAATGAACCATGTTCCTAGAAGTAAACTAGTTTTACAGGAATTGAGCAATAGAATAACAAATAATGAAACACAACAAGAACATATTCCGACAACCGTTATTGACATACCACTGCATCCGCGTAGTGGGAGAAATGTCAATAGGCAAAAGGTTGCACAAGAGCAAACACTTGACATTACACTACCTCAAAGTAGTGGGAGTAATGTTGAGCAACATGCAATTATGGAGGAAACTGTTCAGGGTAATGTCGAGCAGCCTGCAATTGTGCAGGACGACGTTCAAGGTGTTCAGAATTCGGTTCCAAATGTAGTGGATCCTGTAGTGACTGTTCGTCGTAGTGAGAGAATTATTAGAAAACCTTTACGGTTTGCGCTCTTGGGAGAATCATACGATAGAATCCCTGAGGAGCCTAATACAGAACCCATTAATTACGCCGAAGCACTACAGGACAAAGATGCTGCAATGTGGATTGCTGCTATGAAATCTGAAATGGAGTCTATGTACTCTAATCAAGTCTGGGATCTTGTAGAACCACCTGCGGGAGTCAAACCCATTGGTTGTAGATGGATCTATAAGAAAAAGAGAGGTGTGGATGGAAAAGTACAAACTTTTAAGGCAAGGCTTGTTGCGAAAGGGTTTACTCAAAAAGAAGGAATTGATTATGAGGAAACTTTTTCGCCCGTAGCTATGCTTAAATCCATTAGGATTCTCTTATCCATTGCTGCTCATTATGATTATGAGATTTGGCAAATGGATGTCAAGACGGCTTTCCTAAATGGAAGTCTTGATGAGTGCATTTATATGGCACAACCAGTAGGTTTCATAGAAAGTGGCAATGAAAACATGTTTTGTAAACTTAAGAAATCCATCTATGGATTGAAACAGGCATCTAGGGCATGGAATACTTGTTTTGACAATTCGATTAAGACTTTTGATTTTGATCAATGTGAAAATGAGTCATGCATATATAAAAAATGGGACGGAGACAAAGTAGCATTTTTGATTCTGTATGTAGATGATATTTTGATCATAGGGAATAATGTGAGCATGTTGAATTCTTTAAGGAGTGGTTGTCCTCGCGTTTTGATATGAAAGACTTGGTAGAAGCGGCTCATATCCTTGGGATCAAGCTTATGCGAGATCGCAAACAAAGGATAATAGGCTTATCTCAAGCGCTTTATATTGACACTATTCTTGCAAGGTTTAGCATGCAAAATTCCAAAAAGGGATTCCTTCTTTTTAGGCGTGGAATTACTTTATCAAAGGATCAGTCACCCAAAATGGCTGATGAGATAGAGAGAATGAAGGCGGTCCCTTATGCTTCTGCTGTAGGGAGTCTCATGTATGCTATGTTGTGCACTAGACCTGATATTTGCTTTGCTGTTGGCATGGTTAGCAGATTTCAGTCTAATCCTTGACAAGAACACTGGACTGCGGTAAAGCATATAATCAAGTACCTGAAAAGGACTAGGGATTACATGCTTGTCTTTCACTCTGACAATCTTGTACCTATTGGGTATATAGATTCAGATTTTCAGTCAGATAAGGATTCTAGAAAGTCTACCTCAGGATATGTGTTTACTTTAGGAGGTGGAACCATAATTTGGAGGAGTATCAAGCAATCATGTGTTGCTGATTCCACCATGGAAGCTGAATATGTGGCTGCCTCCGAGGAGGCAAAGGAGGTTGTTTGGCTCGGTAACTTTCTGAAAGAGCTTGGAGTGGTTCCTTCGGTTCAAACACCACTCACACTTTATTGTGACAATAGTGGTGCGGTTGCAAACTCGAAAGAGCCACGAAGCCATAAAAGAAGTAAGCATATTGAGATAAAATATCACTTGATTCGGGATATAACTCAAAGGGGTGATGTGAGAGTTTTGAAGATTGAGTCGAAGAACAATTTGGCGGACCCATTTACAAAGGGCTTAACTCAGAAGGTCTTTGATAAGCATGTGGAAGAAATGGGTGTTAAAATTGTTCATGCATGGTTATGAGTCTAAGTGGGAGATTGTTAGGATATACTATTAACCATGTTGGTTTAAGTTATAGTATTATTTTTACATCCCGTGTAAAGACAATTTATTTCATTTTCTTAATTTAATAAAGTCTTTATTTAAATAAATCATTATGTTGACATGTGTGTCCTTTACTTATATAGTAGGCAATTTTGTGCATGGAGTTATTTAACTCATGCATGGAAGATTAAAATTGTCGGTTCTTATAAGTTTAAATTAAAGTTCAGAATCAAAGATGAAGTAGGACAAACATCTTGATGATTGTAGCACAAGATTGAAATATAATTTGATCTTAATTATGGGAGTGGTAATATTCCAACTTCTTGTGCTAGTACATTTCGTATGTATTGAACGGACCAAGTAGAGATGTTTGTTTATGTTCTGAATATTAATAAACAACTTCTCTAGTCCATTACATGTACTTATACTCTTAATCTTGATATAATTATTATGATCTATGTAGTTTGATTTATTATTTTAATTTATTAAAAGGTGAGACTCTATTACGAGTCGATATATTCCTAATAGATTGGATAATGACAAATCACTTAGTGAAATAATAATTAGTTGATAGAACCATGTCTCGGATTTGAGATAGAAGACACCCCTATATGGTTGCTTATAAGTTTTCACGTGTAAACCCTGCAGGTGGATTTATTATCCGTCACGTGAAATAAGTTGAGCATAGTAATATAGGATTGAGTTAGTCAATAAATTAAATTTTCAGAAAAATTTGATTTAATTGATTGGTGTCGGTAATTCTAACATGGGGAGTTAAATAAGATGTAACGGTAGATTTCGATTTTAGTGGAATGATTTGTAATTTATTATGATATGATAATTCATTCATTTGCGAATTAATATCATAATTGGAAGCCTCAGTTAATAAATCTGCGGTCCCTATTACGCCTGATTAACTAATCGAATTTGATAAGAAAAAGTTTTTATAGAAGAAGTAATATTATTTTACTAGTCTTCTATAAGGAATAAATGGAACTTAATACTAATAATGAGCTAAAAACGTTTTTCACATAATGGGACTATTAAGGGTGAAAAACGTTTTGCTCATTATGGAGGTATTAAGTTCACATATATGGCTGAAAATGTTTTTCCCCTCATCTTCCATCTTCAATGAGATATTTGAATAAATAAAGTAGGGGAGATGGTTTTTCAGGTATTGTAGATTCATTCTTTTTCTTGAAAAAAAAAAATACTTGTCCACACAAGTGAAGATTAAAAAGGGTTAGTCAGGAAGTAGTAGAAGGCTGCAGACCTGGAGAACAAGGATCTAAACAACGTTTGTGAAAGCTTCAAGAGGTATGTATATCTTTTCATGAATTTCGGTTTTTATTTTACATTATCATATTGTCATGTAAGTATATGATCCGTGATCATGCTTCCGCTGCGTATGTGAATCATACTTTCTAGCAGTATTAGTACTCAAACAATAAGATAATTTGTTTAATTTAAATTAAAACGTGATCAAACACAAGGGGGAAAAAAAGCAAGTTTCAGACCTTTTTTATTTTCCTTTTCTATCTTGGCTAGAACAATTGCTACTACGAGAATAAATAATTCTATTTGATACTTTCAGTTCATTTTTTCATAATTACCAAAGAATAGTTACATAACATAAAAGGAATTATCGGAAGACGAACATGAAAATTGCAAAAGGAGAATTCCGCAATGATGTTATAAAGCCATATTTCTTGGGTTACTCATTATGATGAATAGGAGTATACCCGTCAACCGGGCCGGGCCGGGCCGGGTCAACCCGGCTCCGGTTCGGTAAATTTTACCGGACTTGGGCCGGGTTCGGTCTTAACTCTAACTGGGCCGGGCCGAGCCCAACAGTAATTAAAGGCCAAACGGCCCAGCACTGACCCATTAGTGTATTTTACATGGGCCGGGCCGGGTCCCGACTAAAAAAAAATTAAACTTTGATTATTTTTTAATATAATACTACTTAGAATACGACTTTAAATAACATACATATATATGTACATTCAATATATACTACTTTAAAGAATATACATATATATACACATTCAATATATACTACTTTAAAGAATATACATACATATATAAATTCAATATATACTATTTTAAAAAATATACACATGTATTTACATTCAATATATACTACTTTAAAGAACATACATATGTATGTACATTCAATATATACTACTTTAAAGAATATATATACATATATACATTCAATATATACTATTTTAAAGAATATACACATGTATTTACATTCAATATATACTACTTTAAAGAACATACATATGTATGTACATTCAATATATACTATTTTAAAGAATATACATACATATATACATTCAATATATACTACTTTAAAGAATATACATATATATGTACATTCAATATAAACTACTTTAAAGAACATACACACATATTTACATTCAATATAAACTATTTTAAAGAATATACATACATATATACATTCAATATATGCTACTTTAAAGAACATACATATGTATGTACATTCAATATATACTACTTTAAAGAATATACATACATATATAAATTCAATATATACTATTTTAAAAAATATACACATGTATTTACATTCAATATATACTACTTTAAAGAATATACATACATATATAAATTCAATATATACTACTTTAAAGAACATACACATGTATTTACATTCAATATATACTATTTTTAAAGAATATACATACATATATACATTCAATATATGCTACTTTAAAGAACATACATATGTATGTACATTTAATATATACTACTTTAAAGAATATACATACATATATACATTCAATATATACTACTTTAAAGAATATACACATGTATTTACATTCAATATATACTATTTTAAAGAACATACATACATATATATACTATTTTAAAGAATATACATACATATATAAATTCAATATATACTACTTTAAAGAACATACACATGTATTTACATTCAATATATACTATTTTAAAGAATATACATACATATATACATTCAATATATACTATTTTAAAGAACATACATATGTATGTACATTCAATATATACTACTTTAAAGAATATATATACATATATACATTCAATATATACTATTTTAAAAAATATACATATGTATTGACATTCAATATATACTATTTTAAAGAACATACATATGTATGTACATTCAATATATACTACTTTAAAGAATATATATACATATATAAATTCAATATATACTATTTTAAAAAATATACACATGTATTTACATTCAATATATACTATTTTAAAGAACATACATATATATATATATATATATATACTATTTTAAAGAATATACATACATATATACATTCAATATATACTACTTTAAAAAACATACATATATATGTACATTCAATATATACTACTTTAAAGAAGATACATATGTATGTACATTCAATATATACTACTTTAAAGAATATACATACATATATAAATTCAATATATACTACTTTAAAGAACATACATACATATATACAATATTCAACAACATATACTTTTATACTATTATATTAAAAGTATTGAATTCATACAAGATATTCAATTTAAATGAAAAAAATATATAAAGAGTAAATGAATTTAATATTTGATTGATTGCAAAATGTTTGAAAACTTACAAGTTACAAGGTTGCAATTACATTTCACTAATTTCACAAAGTTAAATTGAAAAATGAAAATTCAATTGATTAATTGTAAATTCTACAAATTTTTCATCATTTTTTTCAATTCACGCCTGTTAACATTAATGGGAATTGGTTGTGGATTGTCAAAATCAATGGCACTAAAGCCATGCATTGGACTTGATTGTGCTGAATTCTCTCTTGAAGTAATTATTTCTTCAAGATCTTCTTCGTCTTCCGGCTCCACGAACATTCCTTGATTTCTTCGTTCTGCTCTAATCCAGTCTCTAAGGCAAACTAAAACATTCATGGCATTGCCTCCCCATGTGTGTCGGTTGTCTCCAATCTGCTGTCGTCCTTGACTAAAAGCGCTCTCTGATGCAACGGTTGACATTGGAACATTCAATATATCTCTAGCTAACATTGAAAGTACAGGATATTGTCTTTCATTATTCTTCCACCATTCCAGCGTGTTGATTCTACCTCTAGGATCCTCTGTAGGCTGCATAAGATAATACTTAAGCTCTTCCCGACTTACGGTTCTATGCGATGAAGGCTGCAATCTATTCCAAACAGATAGATCAGAAACACAATAAGCAGGCATATTATGTGCCTGTCTTTTAGAAGATGATGGTTCCTCAGAAGGATGGGGAGCGGGGGTCGGTGTAATGTGTGACGGTAAAGCATTGTCAAGTAAATCAGCATAATGATTGTATAGTGTGTTCATGTAACTATTCGCATTAGACATAGCCGTAAACAAAGAAGGTTCTTCATTAGCTTTTACTCCTAAAGCAGAATAAATAAGAGAAGTAAATTCGGACATAGTATTATATTTCATACATGGATTTATTATAGCACCAACTAAGAAAATAGGAGGAAGCGGAAAAAAATATTTTTTAAATTTATCAATCATTGCCTCAATAGCATATTTGTAACCTGGTTTAGACTTATACTCGTTAAGCAATAAAGAAATGTCGGCTAAATAAGCTAAAATATTACAAACAGTAGGATAATAAGCTCCAGAAAATTCAACCGTAGCTAGATAAAATTTTTGCAAAAAATTAACAATATCATCAATTTCAGCCCAATCTGAATTTTGTAACATACAATCGGGAAAATCACTAGCAAATTGGTTAAAAGTCATAGTAATAGGAACTTTATAAATATTGCAAGTTTTTAAGAAATCATACGTAGAATTCCATCTAACATCTATTTCTTCAGGCATTAATCTCGGTCTAAGTTCATTTTCCTGACATTTTCTTTTAAATTCGGTAAGTCTAATTTTTCTATTATTTCCTTGAATAAAGCCAACTGCAAGTCTAACTTTTTCAATAGCAGGCTCAAAAAAAGCAAGACCATATTTTACAATTAAATTATATATATGGCAAGCACACTTAACATGAAATATTTCGAGTAACGGTGGAGAAAGTTCAGTTTTTAACAACTCAATAGCAGCGTTGTTGTTAGATGCATTATCAAAAGATATACATAAAACTTTACGGTCAATACCATAATATCTTGCAACTTTTGTAATAGATTCAGAAATAAATTTTCCAGTGTGTCTACGGTCTTCATTATACAAAAATGCTAAAATTCATTTTTGCATAACAAAATTACTATCTACCCAATGACAAGTAATTGTTAAATAATCATTTTTATTAATAGCACGACCAAGAACAAAAGTTAAAGCAACTCTACATGAAAGATTTTTTAATAATGCAGATAAATAGTAAACATATTGTGCATGGAGTCTAAAAATGTCGGACCGACAAGTACTTCTAGGAATACCCTCAAACATAGGATTATAAATTGCCTGAATATAATGAATAAAAGCTTCAGAAGAAGCAAAAGAGAAAGGCAAACAACCCACAACTATCATTTTGGCTATTTCTTCACGATCCTTCATTTTATCATAATTCTTAACTAATTGATCGGTTTTTGGGTTCAATCTAGTTTGACTTGGGCCCCCAACTGTCCCACCACCAGTTACCTGAGCTAGCTCTATTGGGTGGATATCCTTCAAATGTCTCGACAACTGACCCGTACCTCCTTTATTACCCCCGGTCTTATGCTCTTATTTTTTCTGACAAAGATCGCATTCAACCTGAGTGGTTCCTTCTATTCGGGTAAAAAAATTCCGCACAACACTAGTTTTTTTACGAGATCTTACAGGGGGGCGGGGAGGAAGATTAACTGATTCAGATTGAACATTAACATTACCAGATTCGGGTGTAACATCAACATCATCATCATTTTCATCTAAATCAACAGAGTCTACTTCATTCTCTTCTTCTATACCATAATTTTCTTGAGCCTCAAAATAATTCATATCGTGAGCACCTACACGTATTTCATTCTCAAATGGTTCGCTAATTGGTACCGGAGGCACACGAGTATATCGAGTATTTGAACTACTTCTACCGGAACCAATTTTTTTCTTACTACCACTACCACTACCACTTCCGGGACAAAAATTTCTAACACTTTTACCGACTTTCCTTAATTTATCCATATTACCAATTAAACTAACAATTATTCAAAAAACACAAAAAAAATCCAAATAAATATTCAACAAATAATATACTAATTAAAAATTAAAAGTAAGAGATGGAACGATAATACCAAATTTTTGAAGTACTCGAAAGTTGGTCAATTGAATACTTTTGGAAACTTCAACGTAGTATTTGTAATTGCAAAATAATAAAATATATAGAACACTTTATGAGATAATTTTAGCAAATTTGAGAGAGAATAAGAGAATGAGAATTGAGATTGTAGGAAATATTTTTTGAAATGGCATGTATTTATAGGAAAAAAAAAATTCAATTTTTTTTAAAATATAAAGCCTAAAAAGGCTGTTTGGCCGTTGGGCCAACGGCATTATAGCCGTTGGGCCTCAACGGACCAAAGCAGCCTTTGCAGGCTGGGGCCCAACGGCCCAGATTTTTATTTTTTTTTAAAAAAAAAGCTTATCGGGCCGGGCCGGTGCACCGGTGGACCCGGTCCGGTTTTTTAACTGGGCCGGTCCACCGATTTCAATACCGTGTCCGGCCCAGCCCCTTAAAAACCCGCCAAGCCCACCACCAATACCGGGTCCGGTCCGGTGGATTAGTGGGCCGGTACCGGGTCAAACCGGCCCACTTGACACCCTTAATTAGGAGGGGATTTTGGGTATTATAAAGTAAAGTTTCCTTTTTAATAGTTTTTTTAAAAGAATTTTAATAGTCTGAATAGGTGCAATTAGGTATTACTTTTTAATAGTTTTTTTAAAAGAATTTTAATAGTCTGAATAGGTGCAATTAGGTACAAAAATATTTTTAGAAGTTGTTAAAACAGAAAATAAAAGTAAAATATAATGGTTGGAGAATATTACTCTTACACCTTCATTCTTGCTTTGTTGACAAATCTTTTCTTTTCATATATGTCGTCATGGCCGGTCGACCATAAAGCCACTAAAGCAATAACTTGGGGCCCTAACTTTTTGGTGTGTGTGTGCGGGGGGGGGGGGGGGGGCATTTTTCTATGTGTCGTTAAATTTCAAGAAAAATATTTGGGAAAAAATAAAATAACTTTTGGAGGCCCATTTAAAATAGTTACTACAAGTAAAGTTAGTTGTTTAGATTATTTTTTTTTTCTTTAAAAATATTAAATTAAGCTAGAAGATAGTTTACATTGGTAGTATACTCACCCACATGTTTAACGATAATATCTATGTAATTCTAAATATTTTTACTAATTGACAACGGGATGCACGTATGGCTCACGAAATGCACATAACATGCACGTACTCACACAAGATGTACATAAATCTAAACATTGATTCTACTGATGCAACTCGAGTCTCTACTTTACTTGATTCTATGAGAGCTTCTTCATAACCAACGCGAAGATAAACCTCTGAGACTGAAAATCTCAAGTCTTGAATTGTGAGTCAATTTATTCAATCTTGCTACATCATTTCAATTAATCAAAGTAAATAATAAACCGGATTGGATTATAACTTTTTTTGGTCAATTGAACAGATTCGTCATCCTTCAGCTTTGGATATGTTTAATGAAATCATGAATGTTTCGAAAGGAAAACATATAGTAGTGTTTTTGGACTATGATAGTACATTGTCTCCAATAGTTGATCCTGACAAAGGCGTCATGACTACTGAGGTTTGTGTACTATAATTTTTTATCAATTAATTCAAATTACTTAGTATAATCGAGTAAGATTAAAACTAATTTCTTATTTATTTTCTGATATAATTATTAGACGAGGGAAGCAGTGAGAGCTACAACAAAATATTTTTCAACAACAATAGTGAGTGGACGATGCAGAGCAAAAGTATTCAATTTCGTAAAATTATATTATGTTGGAAGTCATGGTATGGACATCAAGGCGCCTGTTAAAGGGTGTAACTGTAAAAAAGTGAGCAAATTATACTATTGAATAATTATTTTATAGCTCAACTGACTTACTATATTAATCTTATGTTATTCTTTTGTTCTTTTATAATAATGTTTGGTATTTTTTTCATTTATTCACGAAAATAATTAAACTGCCCTCTACCAACCTGCAAGCGATTTTTTACCCATGATTGCTGAGGTTAATTCTTGTTCTTTTGTTTTTTAACTTTTCACTTTATTTCTAGTGTTTTTATCCACTTACACATTAGAGAGAAAAAAAAAATTAAAATGTTTGCTTAACAATTTCAGGTGTATAAATCTTTAGTGAGAAAACAAAATCTATATCAGGGACTAAAGTAGAAAACAACAAATTCTGCTTATCGGTACATTCTTATCGTGTTGAAGAAAATGTACAATTTTTTCTTTAGCCAATATTTCAATAGTTCTTGGTTTTACTTGAGATTTTATTTCTTTTACAAAAAAAATTATCATAATTGAGTTTTAATTATTAGAATTTTTATAATTGCAGAGATGGACTGAACTAGCCGAGCAAGTGAAATCAGTGACTTCGGAATATCCAAAGCTTCGATTAACTCAAGAAAAATAGGTGTGTTTCCTAAAATCTTATTCTTAATTGATTAGGTTATGCTTAGGTTATGCTAATTCAAATGATGTACCTATATACATTGGTGATCGATGATCGAACTGATGAAGATGCTTTTAAGGTACTTTCTTTTGTCAAAATTTTCTTCAACTAACAAAATTATGCCTTTGCGTTTTTTGTTTTTTTTTGAATAATAATAATAACTGTACTAATATTTTGTTATGAAAAATAATCAGGTTTTGTGTGATAGAGGATAAGACTTTGGAATATTAGTGTCCAAAGCACCTAAAGAAACCAATGCCTCCTATTCTTTACAAGAACCATTATAGATATAATTGAAAATATGTACTCTATTCTTAATTAATTTTATAAAGATTAAAATTTAGGTCAGAATATTAATGTGTTGGCTTTTCTTATTATGGCATATGTACTTTTTGAATCGTTTGGTAGAGTGGATAAAATCGTCCTTACAACAAAGATATCAAAGGAAATAAAACTCAAGCCAGATGAAGACTAGCTAATTAACACCAAGAATTGACTCTTGTAACTCTGGAAGTTTTATTGGGGATGGAATTGATTAACCGAGCTTAATTTGTACCTTTTTCTTCTTAGATAAATCAATTGTAATTGGAAAAGAAATGGAGAAATTTTGTAATTTTCTTAGTATAATTTTTCAATTAGAAAGTATTATTATGCACTTCTCTGTCTCCCATATATGATATATGTACAGATCCACATACGTAATACGAGATGCACGTACGCCGTAATAGATGCACGTACGTCGTACGAGAGGCACGTGTAACATATGAGATACACGTGGGATGCACACAAAAGCTAAATTTATTGAATATACTTGAAACCTCTTATTAAGATTTGGCTTTAGACCACCAAATTCGTTAAGCCGCCCCTGTATATTGGGCTCAATGTAGCATTTCATTTCCATGATCTGCGGTAAGAAAGTAAGTAGTAGATAATCACAAGGAGATTGCATGCAAACAATAACATTAAATCATATTGTTACTTCATAAGAAGGTATATAAATTAAAATCTACAACTTAAAGTAAATTAAAAGAGAGGAAAATATAGAAGAGACTATATTACCGTATTCATTACTGTAAATAGATTCAAGTACTATTAGGAGAAGAATTTGAAAATTTTGAAGAATCTGATAAGAAAAGGAGAGCGATTAAAGGAATAGTAATTTGTTTTTCTCCTTGTAATGATCATCAATCATCAAATATATTTTGTGCTTTCCATGAAGATTCGGCAAAAGGAAAATAGAGGTTTTATGGATACTTTTGAAACGTTACATTATTATCTCTATAATTAAGGAGTTGCAATCCTCAAATGGGTTTCTTTTGGTGGGATTTTGTAACCGTTTTTATCACGTTGTTATCATTTAGTATTTTCTTTAATTGTACTTAATTGAGTTTATTACAAAAAGACTTAATTTAGCAAAGGGGATGCTGCTACATGGGCTGGTTCAGATTTAATTGCTCTTTGTTATAAAATATACTATGTGGATGTCCACTAAATGTATCTATCCACTACTCTTCATCATTATGTGTAATTATGCCCATACCTCCACTACTTCCTCATTTATCTTTCACACCCCTTAATCTTTCCCACATTCTCAAGGGTTAATGTCATATTCATGACACCTTTGATGTTCCTCTATATAATCCTATAAATAGAGGATGAGATGCCATGTTGTGTACACTTAAAATATTTGTATATACTTTGATACTTGAAAGCAATGAGAATACTCTCTTTTCTTATCTCTTATTTCTTGTCTATTTTTCTTGTCTTATATTACTTTATTATTTAACACGTTATCCGCACGAATTGCTTATTTCATCTTCTCAAGACTACGTGGTAGGTACTCTATCAAATTCGGCCTCCTATACCTTTTGACCGCAAGGTAATTTTCTTTATTTTAATGTTACTTCATAGTGGTAAGTATATACATTTATATTGATACACTAATATCTAGCTTTATGCTTGTGTTTACTCCCTAGACACTGCATCTCACATGAAGTTTCTTTTTGCAGAGCTTATTCCTAAATATAAGTAATGAACACAAATTTTGGCCTAAACCAAGAAATTCTTAAAAGTTGAAAATTTGTTTAGCTATTGCAAATTTGGAATATGCCATTTTTCATGTCATAACATCAAGTTTCTTTTTAATGTTGGTATAGTTTATCAAATAATTATTTTATTTGTATATTGAACATTAGTGTGTCTTGAATGAATTTATGAACACACCTCTTCCTACGGGTTTCTGTAAATACAGATTAAGGTGACTTATTGCTCATATACATAATAATAATCACTTGTGAGGTCTAATTCTGTTTCTTTTAGCAGATGTTACAATTTATATATCCGATTTGATTTTGATCTATTATACCATTGGATGGGTAAGACGGCGAATTCAAGTCTCATCACATCAAGAGGATAACACATCTGGTTAGAGTCCCGGTGCACCATGATAATAAGGTATTGGGTTTGAGTCCCATCAAATTATGGCATAAAACGTCTTCTTATGGGTAAGACGTTGGGTTCAAAGTTCCAATGCAATATATTGATGATAATGATGATCGAGGCAAAATAATAGACTTTTAATAAAAAGTCTAGAAATCCACCACATTGATTTGCTCCATTCTTTGATGTGAATGTGGTAGCAGTGCATATTAAGTCTGAAAAAAGACAAGTGGTTTAATATATGTGGGTGTGAAGGAACAAAATTATAATAGTCATCATTATGGTAAATATGAAGAACATTATGGATTGTTAAAACGGTCCTTCAAAAGTGAAGGCAATGTTTACCATCAATTTGGTATAAAAGGTATCTATTGGACACAGAGGCAGATCCAGGATTTGGAGTCTCCGGGTGCCAAGTAGACTCATCGATTAAATCAACCGGAGACTCCAAATCCTAGATGCGAGCCAATTTATGGACAAGGGGTTCATTCGAACCCCCTTCAGCGAAAAACTATACTATTTATACATGATTAAATTTATTTTTTTTTTTTTTATATATATATATATATATTGAACCCCCTTCGACTAGTTCGTGTGTTTACTTTTTTCAATTTTGAACCCTCTTAGATTTTGACTGCTTCAGCTTTTTTACTTATTCTAAAAGAGAAAATAAAAATATCTTTCAAAGTTACAAAAGGTTGTGGACATTGAGAAAGCAGCGAGAGAAGAAGTAAGAAGTGCGATGGGGCTGTTGGCAGAGCCGGTTTAGGAAGAAGATCGAATGGACAGGTTTTTATTAAAAGTTGATGAGAGAAAAAGAGAACAAAACTTATTCATCTTTTAATTTTATATTAAACAAATACTAATTAATAAGAAGTTAAAGAAAAGTCATAAATTTTTATTACACAAATACTAATTAATAAGAAATAAAGAAAAGTAAAAGAAGGAACACAACTGAATTTAACTTAAAAAAATTAAGTTGCCAGCAGGTTTCTAACCTGTGCACCTTGGGCGGAATAAATGAACCTCTGCCACTGGCACCATCAACCACTTCGGTTCTCTGGGTGGCAAGTGTATTATTTATACATATTCTGTATATATATTACCTATATATATAGAGTTTCCGTTGAAGTTTGCGGGTGGCGTGGCACCCCCAAGGGCATGAATAAATCCGCCCCTGATTGGACATGTAGTTGTCATGCAAACCTAATTTGATAAATGTTAAAAATCCTCTATCAAAAGAATACAAAGTGGTGGTACATTTAATCTTTCAAAGTGATATTGAGGTGGGTCATGTAATATGATAAATATTATGACATGACATTGAGACTATAATAAAATTTATGAAGTCAATTATTAGTTTATTCCTTGAAGAGAATATGACTTGTGATAAGCATTGTAAATGCTCACCTATTCTTGAAAGTATACATGTCAAGATGTGGTAAAAATCATGGATAAAGACGTGCTTATGTATGCTTGAATAAACACCAAAGCTCACCTCTACAGGAGGTTTGAGAGAAATAAAGAAATTTTATTTTGGTATAAAAACGGTCATTGGTGTTGTAGCATGTCTTATCATGATCTACCACGGGGTAAAAAAATAAGAAATGATTCTTGCCTATAAACATTTTGTTCATGAACAAAATGACATTATGGTGTTGCTAAATGAATTTGTCATTGATCGCGTACATACAGTACGCCAAAAGAATTTTGTCAAATCTTATGAATATAAATTATTAAAGGCAAAAGTAAAGAAAGAAATAGGTTTTGCTTATAATGATTTTGACAATTATAACAATAGTTTTCTCCCTAAAAGGAGATGTTCACCATACAAAATGGTGTTGTGAAATATGTGGTAGTACACAAGTATTTGATAGCTTCGAAAAAGCTAATGTATTACTACTCGGAGGAATAAAATTATTCATGATATTGAGATTGTAGTGAGTCTCAAAAAGGAACTTTAAGTTTCAAGGGAATTGGAAAAATTATTATTATATTGAGATTGTAAATTATGAAAAGATTTTATATCTTTTTTTTGGTGAAGAAAAATTTTTATTCCACCACCACAAAACTATTACAACTTATGTTCTATTTACAGTTGTTTTCGGGTACAACTATCTGTATTTAAACAACAAGAACTTCAACTTTAAGTTCAAGAACAACAATGAAGTTCAACAACTTCAAACACAAGTTCAACAACTATGAACTATCGAAATGAAGTTTCTACTATTTTCTGGAAAATAACAAAATCGTAAAAAAAAAGATGAAGACAGAAATGGAGAATCAAGTCCACCAAATTCACGGTGTGTCCTTAAGGAATTTATTCCCCTCAAGTACCCGAGGTTATGGAATCTTTCCTCCCAGGATAAAATGATTCACTTCAGTAGAATAGTGGTACCTCAAATTCTACCGAACAACGAACTCACTCAACAATTTGATGATCACACTTGAGTTTTTCAAGAAAAATTGAGTGTTTTTCTTTCACAAATTTCGTACCAAAACCTGAGGAAAAATTCAAGTATTTATAGCCAAAAGGTAGTGCTTCAGAAGAGAAGCAAAAGTTCATGAACAAAAGCAACTTTTCTGGAATGACGTAACCACCTGCGCCCGTAGGTGGCCCATCTACGTCCGTAGGTGGCTATTTTGTCGAAACCAGTGTTGCCCACTTGGCCTGCGGGGCATCTGCGCTGCACCTGCGCCAGCAGATGGCCAAGTGTGCACGCAGGTCACATACCTGTTCTAAAATAGTGTGTTGTTTGCCTTGAAGGGTCGCGTCCATTCGAGGTGTGTTGTGACATGCGTCCGCACATGCCAAGTACGTCCGCAGATGGAGAAAATTTTCGTGTCGGATTTTTGGATTAAAAACTTCACTAATTCTCAAGCTTCAAATGAATTTTGTCCAAAAAGATAGTCTCTCGATCGATTGACAAATCCAAATCCGAAGTCGAAGCCGAGCCGAGCGAGCGACTACGACGACGGCGCAAGCCTTGTCTTGTTCTTGCCTTACTATCCATATGAAGGAATGCATTTTAATATATGCATAAGAATGTTTCTTTCTCCCACCAATGTGGGAGAACTTTACTTCTTAAAAGTGAACTGCACATTTCACTTTTCTTCCATTTTTCTTTCCTTTATTTTTCCATTCACAATACACTTAGAACCAAACAATCCCCAACATGAATGGAGAATGGCTATTTCACCAAAGAATTTATGAAAAAGTGTGTGATCAACAAGCAAAGACTAATTTCATTTGGATAAGTAGGTTTCCCTTTGAACTTTCTGTAGTGAACTTGCATCGGATGCACTCGGACAATCGATAGATGTGATATCTTTG
The DNA here is from genome assembly GCA_031232105.1 of Capsicum rhomboideum. Lineage (NCBI taxonomy): Eukaryota > Viridiplantae > Streptophyta > Magnoliopsida > Solanales > Solanaceae > Capsicum > Capsicum rhomboideum. The sequence continues at coordinate 48,670,853 of CP124717.1, read as the reverse complement.
AACCATCGAACTTTAATGTACACCTAGGCAACACAAGTCACACAACCAGCCTTTTAATGTTTATGATTCTCACGGTTTTATTTGTTTCAGCTATGAACACAACCTGATTTCATGAGAGCTTAGAGAATAGACCTTTACTATCATTCTCCTTGAAGCGGCTTCCACTTCACTCTCACATAGGTGATTCCTAACCATTTAATCTTATAGATCAAATAATTTGATCAAATCTACCAAACTTAGAAACCATTAAAAGACTACCAACAATAAGTCTTATCCTTGTTTCCTGAACATTGTCTTCATCATGAGAACGGGTTGAGTTTATTGACAATGTTGAACCGTCAATCACAACTTTATTTGATCTCCTTGAACCTAGCTCTTGGGATCTCCAGTCCGCTAGGTAAAGTTACCGTTGTGATGACTTGTCCTAGGTCGTAAACCCATTCCCTTCGATGATTTCTCAACACCCTCTCTAGATAGGCCTTTTGTAAGTGGATCGAACACATTATCCTTTGACTTCACATAATCAATCATGATAATTCCACCAGAGAGAAGTTCTCTAACAGTAATATATCTCCGTCTTATATGACGAGATTTACCATTATACATCATGTTCCCTTCCCTACCTATTGCCGCTTGACTATCACAGTGTATGCATACTAGTGCCAATGGTTTGGGCCAATAAGGAATATCTTTCAAGAAATTTTGGAGCCATTCAACTTTTTCACCGGCTTTATCTAATGCGATAAATTCAGATTTCATAGTAGAGCGGAAAATACATGTCTGTTTGGATGATTTCCAAGAGGATGCTCCTCCACCTAAAGTAAACACATATCCACTCGTGGATTTTACTTTATTTGATTTGGTGATCCAATTTGCATCACTATATCCTTCAATTATCGATGGATATTTGTTGTAATGCAAAGCAAAGTCTTGAGTATGTTTTAGATACCCTAAAACTCTTTTCATTGCCATCCAATGAGTTTGATTGGGATTACTCATGTACCGACTCAATTTACTAATAGTTCATGTTATATCTGGTCGTGTACAATTCATGATATATATATCAAACTTCCCAACAATCTTGCGTAATCCAATTGTGAGTTACATTCACCTTCATTCTTTTGAAGTTCAAAGCTCACGTCTAATGGAGTCTTGGCAATATTGAAATCCAAATACTTGAACTTGTCAAGTACCTTTTCAATGTAACGAGACTGTGATAATGTCAACCCTTGTGGAGTTCTATGAATTCTTATACCTAATATCATATCTGCAACTCCAAGATCTTTCATATCACACTTGCTCTCAAGAATTCATTTCGTTGCATTTATGTCAGAAATGTCTCTACTGATTATCAACATGTCATCCACATACAAACAAATAATGACTTTGTAATTTGCAGTGTCTATAACGTAAACACATTTATCACTTTCATTTATTTTGAATTCATTTGCCAACATGGTTTGGTCAAAATTTGCATGCCACTGTTTGGGTGCTTGTTTTAGTCCATAAAGTGACTTAACAAGTTTGCACACTTTTCTTTCTTTACTAGGAACCACAAAACCCTCAGGTTGTTCCATGTAAATTTCTTCCTCCAATTCTTCATTTAAGAATGCAGTTTTCACATTCATTTAATGGATTTCAAGACCATATACAACAGCTAATGCAACTAACATCCGAATGGATGTTATCTTTGTTACTGGCGAGTATGTGCCAAAATTGTAACACCCTGTACTTTTATAACCTCACTTGATACCTTGGAATCATATCTACATAAGTGTTGAGATGCCATGCATATGTGTTTTATAGTGTCATTGGTGAAACCTTTGATATCGGACTTAACATGTGCGATTAGATCTTCGTAGGAGGTGTGTTGTGATTTCGTGGAGCATTTAGGTAAGAACTCGTACACATTCTAACCTCATTTGGTGACTTTAAGTCATGTTTACTTGATGGTTATGATGACTAAGTAAGTATTTTGTAGTGTTTTGATAAGGGATTGGACGATACGTAAACATTGGATAAGTGGCCGAAAATTTCAGCAAAGTGCTGAAACTTGCGCCACTATCCTGTTTCAGGGGTGTGGCGCAAGCCACATGCAGGCTGAAGATTCAGAGGGCAGTGGATTCTTGCACCATTGCCTTGTTTTTCAGCAGTGGCGCAAGGCACAAAAGATGTGCTCTTCCGGAGTCGTTTCGTAACGCAATTCTACGACGATTTCTAGATGGTTTCTTTTGGTTCTTTGGAGTTATTTGAGCATTGTTAAAGATTCAAACACTTCAATACACTCCTACATACTCCTACATGATCAAATCATGAAATGTGAATAGTGATCCAAAATGTCCAAGGAAACCAAGGGTGACTAGAATGCCTATTTTTGCGATCGAAAGGACGAATGAGAATCTTTTAAGAGAATATTGTCGTGACATTATGGAATTATGTAAACATGAGATATAAGGTGAATAATACATTAAATTTGGTGGGTTACATGGATATGTGTTATTGGGCCCAAAATTAGGCCCAAAATGGAATAAAAGACTTGGCCCAAATGGGTCATTTGACCCATTCTTGCCATGACCACTCCATTATTGCTCCCAAATGGCTAAGGATGACTTGAGCACTATATAAGGGACCCAAAAATCAGATTTTATTGAAGCAAAACACACATGCTTTTTCTATCTTTTTTTTAGAAAAATCTCAAGAATACTTCTTTGACTCCCAAAAACCCTAAGGCATTTTTGGACAAGATCACCATCTTCCAAGCTTGGGTAAGTGATTATTCTTGTACTTTAACATATTATGAGCATGAGAGATTATGTATATCATGTTGGTTATGCTTGGAAGTGTTGAATATGGTGTTTTGTGTTTTGGTAAAAGATGTGAAATCCATGGGATTGTAATTCGGATTATGACTTGTGGTCTTGATGAAAAAGTATGGTATGGATAAAATAACAACATGTATGGTGTTATTATGGTCCCAAACTTGTTATTTTTCTAAAAGTGTAAATTGTGGGATTTTGGCCGATATGTGTTATGAGTTGAATTAAGGTCATTCGATGGGTTATTTGTGATGTGTTATGAATAAGAAAGTGTAAAGGAGAAGTGTTGTGGTGAAATGTATCAATTATCATGTATTGGTCAATGTTGGAAATATTATGGAATTTTGAGAATAATAGTATGATCAATGGTTTTGTCAAGGGGAAATGGCATGTTTAAAGGCAAACAAGTGACTCATTGACATTGTATGCATTTGTAAAGGAATTGGTGGTTAATGTGAATTTTGTTATGCATTTGTGTTGTAGAGTGACACATAAAGAAGGAGCGGGATTATTGTATACGCATCTAAGGTTGTATATTCGTATTGCGAATCCAAGGTATGTAAGGTTACTTTGTCCGTATCTTTCTGCGGCAAATAGTGTTCACATTGACATGTCACTAGTCCTATCCCGAAATGTGCCAAGGTATCCGATATCCGTATATCACTAGTCATTGTCATATATTTTCTACTCATGGATCATTTGTGAATCTTATGTCTCATATTCATGGTTAATGTTCCGAAAGCTCAAATAAAGTTACGTTCCAATATTCCAATAGTGCCTATACTTGTGTCTCTTGTTCATGGATTATTGTCCTATGGTTCCAATGTTATCATGGTGCTAGTAATGTTATATTTCTCACGATGTTTATTCACATGTCTCTCACTCATTGGTTAATGATTCAAAGTTTCCAATAATGTTATGTTCCAAAGTTCCAAAGTAATGTTATGACTATCCAAGTATCAATCTCAAAGTAAAGATCAAAGTAATGCAAATGTGGTCAATGATCAAGTATGGGTGGCAAGTCTAGGGGCGTAAGCCTAGCTCGACTCGATCCCGATGTATTGATTTATGGGTGGCAAGTCTAGGGGCGTAAGCCTAGCTCGACTCGATCCCGATGTATTGATTTATGGGTGGCAAGTCTAGGGGCATAAGCCTAGCTCGACTCGATCCCAATATGATGTTATGATATGAAAAGACCCACTGATTAGTAGGGGCCCGGGTACATTGTTATCATTGAGCATTGAGATAAAGAAAGCAAATAAAGTAATGAAAGCAATCCACATGGTTTCCCAAAATACCAAATGGTGACTTATGCACATTGATTATTCATATGTTTTGAGTTCATTGAAATATTCATGTATTGTACAGTTTCATCTGAGCCTTGCATACTCAGTACTTATTTCGTACTGACCCCTCTCGGGGAATTTACCTTACTTGCTGCAGGCGCAGGTCCCAGTAGGCCTCCTCAGTAGATTGCCAGTGGTAGCGGTTCTTTGGTGAGCTCCAGCTCATTCGGGGCTTCTCCGAGTCAGAGTATATACATGTTTTGGTTTTGTACATAATATGTAAAGCGGGGACTTGTCCCGACTTATGGTTCATTTTGGTCAATGCTCTTGTTAGAGGCTTTTGTAGACGGATGTGGGTGTATCAGTGTAAACGACATATGTTGTTTTGACTGGATGGCCTCAACGGCCAAGCTTCATATGTATGTATAAATATGTTCCATGTTTTCCTTTATTCGTCTTCCATGTTCTTATGCAATGGTGGTTATGATTATGAGATGCATATGAATGATTGAACATAGGCAAAGGTTGGTTCTCTCGGGCCTTATCGGCTACGGGTGCCAATCATGTCTCTATGGGATTCGGGGCGTGACAAAAATAGTCAAGGCCTTCTTTTTGTCTAAAGCCTTTCACAACAAGTCTTGCCTTGTATTTGTCAATAGTACCATCAGTTTTCATTTTCCTTTTGAAGATCCATTTAGAACCTAAAGGTTTATTTACTGGAGGAATATCAACCAACTCCCAAGTATGGTTACTCAAGATTGAATCAATCTCACTATTGACAGCCTCTTTCCAAAAGGAGAAGTCGCAGACGACATTGCTTCTTTGAATGTTAGAGATTTATTTTCAAAAAGAAATATTACAAAATCTGATCCAAGGGAAGTCGACGTTCTTTGTCGCTTACTATGCCTTAGATTCTCTTTATTAAGTTCATTCTCCCTTGGTTCATCCCTAGGTCGTTTAGACCCTTCACTAGACAGCTTATGTCTAGTCTTATACGGATAATTGTGTTCAAAGAACTCAACATAATCTAATTACATTACCGTATTCTCATGGATATCCGGATGTTCGGATTTATGAACCAAAAATCGACATGCTTTACTATTTGTAGCATATCCGATCAAAATACAGTCCACAGTCGTTAGTCCTATTTTCACCTTTTTGGGTATAGGAACTTGGACTTTTGCTAGAGACCTACACACTTTGAAATATTTCAAGATGGGTTTCCTTCCTTTCCATTTCTCATATGGAATAGATTGTGTCTTTCTATGGGGCACTCGATTGAGTATTCGATTAGTTGTAAGGATAGCTCCCCCCCACAAGTTTTGCGATAAACCTGAACTTATAAGTAAGACATTCATCATTTTCTTCAACGTTTGGTTTTTTTCCTTTCCACAATCCCATTTGATTGAGGTGAGTACGGGACAGTAGTTTGATGGACAATTCTATTTTCCAAACATATCTCTGCAAAAGGAGATTCATATTCTCCACCCCTATCACTTCTTATTATTTTAATCTTTTTATCCAACTGATTTTCAACTTCAGTTTTATATTACCTAAATACATCTATTGCCTCATCCTTACTAATCAGCAAATAGACATAACAAAATCTAGTGCAATCATCGATAAAAGTTATGAAATACTTTTTCCCACCACGAGATGGTGTCGACTTCATATCACAAATGTCTCTGTGAATTAAGTCTAAGGGATTGGAATTCCTTTCAACAGACTTATACAGATGCTTAACATACTTAGATTCAACACATGTTTGACACTTTGATTTACTGCACTCAAAGTTAGGCAAAACTTCCATGTTAATCAGTTTTTGCAAATAGCATATGATGCAAATATCTCTTTGTTAGAACATACATGACGGGTGGCACCTGAATCAATCTACCACTCTCTAGGATTTCTAATAAGATTGCATTCCGAAAGCATTGCACTAAGATTGCCAATTTCTTCTTTGGATTAAGACATATTGTCTTGATCCTTTTTCTTGCCCTTCTTAGGAGCCCGACAATTAGCAGACTTGTGGCCAACTTTGCCACAGTTAAAGCAATTTCCTTTGAATTTCTTCTTAGGAGGATTGCCTTGTTGTTCTTGTGTTTTCTTTCTTTTCTTTGATTTCTTGGGATCATCTTCAATAATATTTGCTCAATTTATTGTTGAGTTCCCACGAGACCTGTTCTTCGCTGCCTTATTGTCCTCTTTAATCCTCAACCTCACAATGAGCTCTTCAACTGATATCTCCTTATGCTTATGCTTTAAGTAGTTTTTGAAGTCATTCCACAATGCTGGTAACTTCTCGATTATTGTTGCTACTTGAAAAGCATCGTTCACAACCAAACCTACAATAAAGATTAAGTGAACATTAATAACATTCTTAAAATGTTTAACAAAGGTATTATCAAAAATTATACCTTCTGCAAGAAGGTCGTGAATAGTGACTTGCAACTCTTGGACTTGGGTAACTACAGCTTTGCTATCTACCATCTTAAAGTCCAAGAATTTGGCAACAATGAACTTTTTCATTCTAGCGTCCTCTATTTTGTACTTTTTATCTAAAGCATCCCATAGGTCCTTCGAGGTCTTCATCATGCTATACACGTTGTACAGGTCGTCTTGTAGTCTACTCAAAATGTAATTCTTGCATAAGAAGTCCGAGTATTTCTAAGCTTCTGTCACAACGAAACGATCCTTTTTCGGAGTTTCTTCTGGTAACTCTGGAATGCTTTCCGTGATGAACCTTTGCAGACTCAATGTAGTTAGATAAAAGAACATTTTTTGCTGCCAACGTTTAAAATCGACCCCAAAAAATTTTCTAGGTTTTTCCGCCGGTACCATGGAGGGAGCAGTATTTGTATGACTCGAAGTAGCAATGTTGGTTGCTACAACATTCTTCATTCCATCATTGACTTGATTTTCAAAAGTCATTTTATTGTCACAAAAAGACAACCATTTTAGTATTACAAATACTAACAATAGAGTTTTAAAACTTTAAACAACTTATTTCTAGTTTAACGACGAAGATTTTATATTCTTGAAATCGTCAACCAAATAATCTTTGACTAGAGATGAAGTTTTTATATCTTCAAATCATTATCAAGTTCAGACAGAGTAGAAAATCAAATGATTTTAATCTCCAGAAATCAAAAATACAGATTATAATAAATCCCTTAATATTGTTGTTTCTGAGTACAACTATCTGTATTTAAACAACAAGAACTTCAACTTTAAGTTCAAGAACAACAATGAAGTTTAATAACTTCAAACACAAGCTCAAAAACTATGAACTATTGAAATGAAGTTTCTACTATTTTCTGGAAAATAGCAAAACCATAAGAAAAAGATGAAGACAGAAATGGAGAATCAAGTCCACCAAATTCACGGTGTATCCTTAAGGAATTTATTCCCCTTAAGTACCTGAGGTTATGGAATCTTTCCTCCCAGGATAAAATGATTCACTTAAGTAGAATAGTAGTACCTCAAATTCTACCAAACAACGAACTCACTCAACGATTTGATGATCACACTTGAGTTTTTCAAGAAGAAGAGAGTGTTTTTATTTCACAAATTTTGTACCAAAACCTGAGGAAAAAGTCAGGTATTTATAGCCAAAAGGTGGTGCTTCGAAAGAGAAGCAAAGGTTTATGAACAGAAGTAATTTTTTCTGGAACGACATGACCTCCTGCATCCGCAATTGGATATTTTTTCGAATCCAGTGTTTCCCACTTGGCCTGCGCAGCACTACGCTGGCACTTGCACCGGTACCTACTCCCAAAGGTCACCAGGTGCATGCGCAGGTCACATACCTGTTCCAAAATAGTGTGTCGTTTGCCTCAAAGAGTCGCTTCTCTTCGAGGTGTGTTGTGACATGCGTCCGCATATAGAGAAAATTTTCGTGTCGGATTTTTAGATTAAAAACATCACTAACTCTCAAGTTTCAAATGAATTTTGTCCAAAAAGATAGTCTCTCATTCGATCATTTGACAAATCCAAATTCGAAGCCAAAGCCGAGCTGAGCGAGCAATGATGACGACGCTGCGAGACTTGTCTTATTCTTTTTTCGCTATCCACATGAATAAATGCATTTCAATATATGCATAAGAAATTTTTCTTTCTCCCACCAATGTGTGAGAACTTTTCTTCTTAAAAGTGAACTACACATTTCACTTTCCATCCATTTTTCTTCCCTTCATTTTTCCATCACAATACACTTAGAACCCAACATTTACACTCAACAGGTATCATTATACATTTCCATCTCAAATAAGTATATGATCTATCCAATTTCTTTCTTTTGTACTCATTTTCTTGGTCATAAAAATCGACTTTTTCAGCCTACACTCCTGCTTTATCTGATCAATTATTAGCTCCGGTCTTGGTGTCTTGAAATCCCAAAAGGCAGCGTTGCGTGCCTTCCATATTTTGTAAGTCGTTACAGCTATGAACGCAATCACCAGATTCTTGATTTCTCGCCCTTTAGTACTTCTAGTTAGACGCCTCCATATCCCATCTATATCATTGTGTTGTGTCCCTTTTCCCATCCAATCAAGAACACCCTTAATGCACTTCTTTGAGAGTGTACATTCTAAAAGAAGGTGGGGAACTGTTTCCACACTATCCCCACATATGGTGCACATATTTTCTTGGCTAATACCAAGCTTATACAATCATTCTTTGGTTAATAAACAATGATGCATGACCAACCAGTAGATAAAGTTATGCTTTTGTATGTTTCCTTTATTCCACACCCACCTTCCATATATGCGAACCTCCCTCGCACCCATTCTCCACTCATAACCACTCCTGATAGTGTACTTCCTACGTACCTGTAACCAGTGATTATATTACTACAATTGAAATAGGTTGTAATTATTTATGTGAAAGGCTACCCGTCTTCCTCCTATTTGTTGATACAAATATAGGCATGGGCGTGGTGATGGAATCACATATAGTAGTAAACTAAAAGTTTATAGAAAATATATAAATTGGCATGATCGGTTGACCATCCCTATTCAAATATGATGCAAATCTAATTGAGAATTCATGTGGTTATGCATTGAAGAAATAAAAGATTCTTCAAGAATTCTCTTATGTTTCTTGTTCTCAAGATAAAACATTATACTAGCTAAGGTTGGGATTGTATCCCTTGAAATTTTGGAACGTATAAAAAGGTGAATATGGGCTCGTTCACTTGCCATATGAACTGTTTACTATGAAATGAGATGCATCTATGGTTGGTCACATGCGCTTTGTTATCAACTTGTAATTTAATTTTTGCAAGATTGTTTGCTCAAATTGTTAAATTAAGAGCATGGTTCCAACTATAAAAGTTGGTTATGTTGGTTGGTTTAGCAGAAATTGTGCGCCTCCAATTATAGCTGAACCATTGATTATGAGAATAGAACTCCCAAAAAGAAATTTTGGTACAAGATGGATTTATTTAAAATGTAGCAACATTTGTATGCATTAAGCCAACAAGAATCTCCTATATGGTTGGTTCAAGGTCAGGAACTAAATTATTACCATCTAAAATATTGAATGTGCGTTATATGATTTAAATGCTCCATCATGCACAAGGATGGGTCCCCAAAATAAGGTTGGGGTAAATGTTAGAATTTCTAACATTAGGGGGAGATATGATTAAAAGCTAAAATGGGTGGAATGAATTATCTAGATCCTCGTAAAAAAAGTAAACTTGAAGTTCAAGAGATAATTCATTTGCAAAATATTGTAAACCATTGCCAGATGTATTTACTGATCATATGTTATAATTCAGTTGTAAATGCTCTCATGAGAAGTCCTTGAAGGACAGAGTCTATGCTATGCCTAAAGCGTGATAGACAAATCGATTCCAAATAGAAAAAATTCTTGAAGAAGGAGAGGAGCAAATGATAAAGATGGTCATGATAATGAGGCAAGTCCTTTAAAAAGCACTATGATATAACTTTTCATAAAACATTGGTAAACATTTAGGTACCCAAAAATGATGAAAAATGAAGAGATCTCGATAAGTTATGCAGTATTAGAATCGATATCAAATAACCATCGACGGTATTTTTTATATAATGTAGAGCTCAACATTATAAATGGTGAGGAGGATCTTGAATTCAAATCTATCAAAAGTGTGGACAGACAAATGACCAAATAAAATACGCAATTTAAAGTATATTTTATTTCACTTGAAAGTGATGTTTTGAAATTAGTCCATAGACTAAAGTGTAATGTCAGTGGGGTACTGTAATGACCCTCTGGGTCATTTTTTCAATTTCTGTGTGATTTTGGCATTTCAAGCCTTCCCATAGAGGACACATGTCATTTATGACTTGCCGAAACTATCGGTTTGATTATTGGACAGTTTGTTTGGATTTTAGGTTCATTTTCCTATTTTGGAGTTTTTGCTATTAAAGAATTGGTCTCAGATCAAAACTCCTAGTTAACGGCGTCGGATGAGAATTTCGACAACGTCGTCAGATCTATAGTGTTAATTTTATGCTAGAGGACCCTTGGTCACGGTCCCGAGGCTTCCGGACTCATTTTAGGCTATTGGATAGAATTTGGTTAAAATGGAATTATGGGGGCCCATATGGTATCAAAACGACCTCCATTGGAAATTATGATGGTTTCGTTGAGTCCAAAATATCAAATTTGATATGGTAGCATAGTTCATTTGAGTGTACGAGGTTCTAAAAAAATCCCGAGCATCCAGTCGGAGTATATTTGGAATTAGCAAAAATCTGGTGCCTGATATCTGGTGTGACCGCTAAAGCGGTCTAAGATCCACTTTAGCGGTGGTTGCTTAAATGACCTTATGCCACTTAGCGGTACTGGGCTACCAGCTGAGGGTCACTTTAGCAGCACCTGCCCGCTTTAGCAGACGCCACTTAAGCGATCAGGGTGACCTCTTTAGCGATACATGTCAGTCGGGCCATGGTCGTTTTACCGACCAATTTTTTGCTTAAGCGGTGGTAGCTTTAGCGACCATGTGATATCTAAAGTGGTAACTGCTGGGACTATATATATATATATATATATATATATATATATATATATATATATAGATAGATAGATAGATAGATAGATAGATATAGATATAGATATATATCTTCCGTAATTTTCCTTTATTTTCTAACCCTATTTCCGCTATTTTTGGTCTTGGGAACTCAAGAACTTATGGGAAATCATCAATTGGGGTTGGGAATGAGTAGAGGACATTGAGATGATAATTTCCCTCTAATTTATTTGTAAGCTTTTGGGACTGATTTGAGCTCCAATTTATACTCTATTTGTGCTCTACTCTTGAGCACACATTCCTTGTCCTTTGAGAACCTCGTGACGGATTCAATTTCGAGATTCTATTAACTGGCCCTACGGACTCATTTTTTACCCGATTTTAGGCCCGGTGTTTTATATAGTAATATGGATATCGTTTTACTCCTATTGACATGTAGATTATTAATTTGAAAGTGTGGAAACATCTTGGGATTCTGGAGCAAAGACGAGAGACTCATGGGCGATTCATGATTGCGGTTTGGCGTCGAGGTAGGCTTCGGTTTATTTTTCTCTATGAAATTGAGTATTGTATAGATTTCCTGCTAGGTAGGGATTATAGGATGGAATTATAGCTAGTATATCATCACTTAACCTATTTAGGAAATTTGGGATAGAAATGTGACCCAAACCTTAGTATAGAATACTCGTTATGGCCATAGAATCCTATTATCCTTGATTATAGACATGTTAACCATAGATTAACGTTAAGGACCCTTTAGTATAAGGTATACCATTTGACTTAGTGATTTGGTCTGTAGTTTCCAGGATTATGGTGTAATTATCATGCTAGTTATGTATTATTGGGCCCGAGGTCGTGCTTACGATACCATTTGGACTCCAGGTGAGTATTTCTGTCACGCCTCAAATCCCATTGGGGAGGACAGGCACCCATAGCCTTAAAGGCCTGAGAGAAGCAACCTATGACCGAGTACATTCATATGCATGCCATTAAGTGAACAAAAATTCTTCCACGTACAAATATAATATATCGATAACGGAAGTCATGTAAAGACGTACAAAATAGATGCGAGACTTGGCCATTGGGGACACAACATCTAAAAGGTAAGACACTTCTATGTTTGACTTTACAATGTCTACAAAGACTCTAAAATATATATAACCATGACTAAGGTCGGGACAAGTCCCCGCCTTATACAACTACTACACAATACCAAAAATATATACAAATGACTCGGAAAGCCCCGAATCAACCTGGAGCTCACCAATAGCCTGAAGATAACCCGAACCCTATTGTGAAGTTCTACTAGCTCCTGTGCCTGCAGCAGGTAAGGTAGGCCCCCCAAGGGACGTCAGTACGAAAGAATGTACTGAGTATGTAAGGCTATAAGTAACTGTATGAAATATAGGAACTCAAATGGAATCAAATATAAGTGAATAGTTAATACTGATATACCTCCGTACTGTATATGTGGAACCATGTACATTACATTCATTTTTTTCCTTTTATCTTTACATCAATATACATCATACAATGCCCGGGACTAACTGATCAGTGGTAAATAACATTGGGATCGGCTCGAGCTAGGCTTATGCCCCCAGAGCTACCACCCATAAATTAATAAATCAGGTTCGGATCAAGCTAGGTTTTCACCCCCAGAGCTACCCACTGCATCCAGTAATCAATCGAGATCGGCTCGAGCTAGGCTTTCGCCCCCAGAGCTACCACCCGTACTCAACCAAATATGCATTACTTCACTTCTTTAATTTTTGTGAGATTGTTACATCGGTGTTCATAACATTATTGGAGCTTTGGAACAATGGTCAACAAATAAAAGACACGTAAATAACAATTGCTAACAAACCTGAAATGAGATACTTTAAAACATTTCGGAGTGGAAACAAGTTTGGTAACGATGTGAACAATAGGTGCGGTCAAAGGATACGGAAAAGAGTAACCTTACATACCTTATCTTTCCAACACGTGACTACAAAAATTCAGCTCTTCATTAAAGCATTACTCTACAACACAAGTACGTAATGAAGCTAGCATTAAAAGCTAATTACATTACAAGTTCACAAGGCGATAATTAGCTACTTGACGGGAAGTAAAAACTGTCCAACATCCCAAACACATGGTATATCATTACACCTTACTTTATACTGCCATATAACTTCATTACACCCTCCTATACCATAACTTACTGCCTTCCCAAGACACCACCACCAAAACAGTCCACAGACCAACATAGACGTCACAAACCGACAAGATTTCCCACCAAGTGCATACTTCACACTTTTACCTCAATGCAACTCCACATATTTATCCCATCAAGTCACATAAATACCTTCCACAACAATATACCAAAATATTCCACACAATTTCAGAATTCACTTTAACATAACAAGAAAGTATTTTCCTTTCACTACGTCAAACGTTCTATGCACAATTACGTATAAACATTTCCACAAGTCATACACAAGGAGTAATGAATTAGGTACAACACCACACTTAAAAATACTGAAATTTAATCCATCTAATTCAATTACTTCAATACCTTAAGTCCCCTTTCAAGTTTAATCCACATAGAGGGCAAATCCTTTACCGATTTAGCAAACGTGGACTGTTTCACAATAAGTGGACTGCTCAACACTTTTTAAACATAAGAAACATGATATAAACAACATATTATGCATATAATATATTAATATAAGGTTAAACACTTACCAAGGCTTGCAAGTAAAAGATTTGTCCAAAAATCCTTATAGAAAATTAGGGTGGCTAGGGTTTTTGAGAGGAGAAAGTGTTTGATTAAAAATATGATTTTTGCAAGTGTATTGTGTAGAAAAATGAGATTAATTTCAGCCTTTTATATTCCCTCCAAACCTCCTCTCCTTTGGTCATCCTTAGTCAATTATTTGGTCAAAAAGTCTAAGTAGACTTGGTCCACTTTTAATGGATCATCTCCCTTTTTGGGCCCATGTCTTTTTACTTAATTTTGGGCCTCAATTAAGTCCATTAGCATAATATTAATTCATCCCAACAAATTTAGTGGGTAATATATCAACTATATCAAGTTCAAATAATTCCATAAATGTTAAGGTAGTCCAATAAGTTCGAAAATGTATGGGGTGTTACAATTTCATCCTTAAAGAGGATATGCTTCTGGTTTATAGAGGCTTAGGCGCTTATGGTTGTATTGTATAGATACTGGTGATGGCATGCATATTTTTTGGCACATTTATGCTCACTTAGTGGTATGATTCCAATAAAAAACTTGATTTTACTATTGCTTTCTAAAAAGAAATGTATTTCCAGTTTTCACCTTTAAAATGGATTATTTTACAACGGGAATCGTACCACCTTATTTAATGAATTATGAGATTTGGAACTAAATATGCTATTTTAGAAATTAGACTGAGGTTGATTCCAGTCCATTATTAATTCACTCTTTTACCACAACTATTTACTTCGATCGATGGATTTTTCAACCTTTTCTATATTATGCCGATTTAGTCCCAAACTCGATCACGGGCAATGAATTTACATATTTAGACACTCTTAGTCTCGGTTCAAGTCCGAGCACTCATTATATATATATATATATATATATATATATATATATATATATATATATATGGTACTGGACGGAGTAGATTGATTATGATGGTTACTGAAAGTCCTGATTCGGTACCAGGCAGTGTATACAGATATTTTGAGTCCCTTATAGACCCCTTCGTCTGTGAGCCACAGTGCCGGAGAAGGACGGTTGTCGTAGGTCTTTCCTTTGTGAGCTACTGAGCTGGAGAAGGTGTATACACTTGTTACGTTATGGCACTTGGATGGGTCATGGTATTTCTGGTTTTTTTGCATTCATTCATTCATATGCATTGCCTATCACCAGCATAATTATTTGGCGCTTATATCTATCAGTCTTATGGGGGCTGTATTGGTATAAACTTTGGTTATTGTTTGATGAGTGTTTGCTGGGACCTTCTGGGCTTATAGGGGCCTGGTTAGGTTATTGTTTGTCCGGACTAGCCGGTTACTTTATTGTTGGTTATTATTATGGTTAGTTCATGGCAGGATAATTATGGACTGTTACCCTAGATTGTCGGTAAATTTTTTATTCCTTTTCTTTCTCATAGTAAGATATGTTACTGTTAGATTATCTTATATTTAGCCATCCTTCAGTTAGAGGCCCAGATTATGCTAGCATTAGCTTTCCTACTTGGTTAGGATTCCTTGAGATGTTAGGTTGGCTTCCTCAGGATATTACCTTTAAGTTTAGTCTAATATATGTATATATATATACATGGTATTACCGTATATCCTTTTCTTTCCTTATCTATTCATATTGTATATGTATCCTTTGGCCTTGTATTACTACTATGCTTCTTTCACTCTTCATTTGTATACTAGCTAGTGATATATGATATTGCATATTAGTCCCTGATTACTGTTAAAATAGGATAGTTTATTCTTATTGCTCCATTAGCATTATTATGTTTAATTTCTTGGTTAGTGGACTATAATTTATATTCCCACTTTACATGTTATTTATGCTTGCATTATCTTTGGAGCTCAATCGACTAATGCCTACTGAGTACCACATGTTTGGTTCTCATGCTACACTTCTGCAGCCTGCTGATCATAGTACGAGTTCTTGATGTTGATGTGTGTATCATATGGAGCAGCTTTGGATCGAAGATTTGGGGTGAGCTCCTGACATTTGGAGTATTCCTGGTCTCTCTTATATTGTTAGTTTGATCTTTATTTTGTATTTCATAGATGACTTTGTATATATATTGACTATGTATTCCACTTTGTACTCTTGTTGTATTAGAAACTCTTGTACTGACTTCACCAGGTCTTGGAGTTGTAATCTATATTAGTCTCTTCATTAGATTTCTTTCCATTATTTTCTTCATTTCTATTGATAGTCCCTTACTAATTGTTCTGGACTACGGGTTAGCTTACTTACTGGTGGGTTATAGTAGGTGTTATCATGACCTTAGAAATTGGGTTGTGATAAATTGGTATCAGAGCCTAGATTTACCGATGTTATTGGTACAAGAGCTAAGTGCCTAGTAGAGTCCTATGGATCGATACGGAGACGTCTGTATCCTATTTTCGGGAGGCTATAGGGTATTCATAGGAAATTTTATCCTTGATTCCTTGTCGTCTGTTCGTACTTCTATGAATCTCTAAGTACTTCTTTTGACTCCACTCTTTCCCAGATAGATAACATGAGGTTATCGATAGATGCACATGGAACTTCTACGCGTGTTACCAGAGTTTTAGCTCAGCGTCGGTCTAGGGAGTTAGAGATTGATATCGATGATCTTCGACGTCAGCCAGAGGGTCTATGGCCAGCCCAGTCTTCAACAGATTTTATGACTGCCTTAGCTTGTCAGGATACTGTGTTAGGGGTTTTGAGCCTTTTTATGGATACTTTACAGACAGTGGTGGTGCCTGATACATCGAGTGGTTCTCATTCCAGAGTTGGGTTTGTTGATATTCAGTAGGGATCTTTATCAGTTTCAGAGTATGAGATTGGATTTCTCGAGTGGGCCAGACATACCCCTATATTATTTCCTACAGAACATGAGATGGTGCTTGGATTCATCAGAGAAATGAATAATTTACCACTCCGCTTGGCGACAAAGCATTTGATAGCAGTTGGGTCTTCTTTTTCTCAAGTCGTTGATCATGTGAGGGCTACAAAGAGGGCTTGTATTGGGATATACGAAGGTGGAGGTAAGAGGCCATGTCAGCAGTTCAGCGATTGTGGTATTCCGTTTGGAGATAGAAATCCTCCCAGCAGAGATCAGCATCACTTTCCACCTATTAGACCCATACAGGTAGCACCTTATTTTATGGGTAGCTCTCAAATAGATCGTCGTGGCCTCAGTGGACAGATTTCTCGTCAGGCAGTACGAGTTATCCAACCTAGGTCTTCAGGCCGTGGCGGCCGATCTGGGTCGATAGGTATGTACATCGAAGAGTCCCAGGGGCATGTTTTTACTATGGTGAGATTGGTCATTGGTCTAGGGAGTTCCCTAGGCATGAGTTGGTCAACCAGCTAGGGACATCTCATGTTTCTCGCTAGGTTAGAGTTTCAGGGGTTTGTTACAACTGTAGAGAAATGGTCACTGGTTCAGAGAGTGTCCTCGGTGCGGGATTATCAGTCATTTA
Organism: Capsicum rhomboideum; assembly: GCA_031232105.1. Lineage (NCBI taxonomy): Eukaryota > Viridiplantae > Streptophyta > Magnoliopsida > Solanales > Solanaceae > Capsicum > Capsicum rhomboideum. The sequence continues at coordinate 48,653,541 of CP124717.1, read as the reverse complement.
GCTCAGCAGACCAATCTCTTAGTGTTATGGCACCTTTGTCTAGAGACGGTGTCCTTAGTATTTTAGTTGATCACTCAGATGCACAGTACGGGTTCAGACACGTTTAGATTCATTCTTCTTTGGAAAGGTTAGGGACCATGACTTTGGATTCCATTGTATAGGTACGATTTGATTTTCTATCATTTAGTTTCTATTTGAATTATGTCAGGGTTTTCATACCCATCGATGGTTACCTACCTTGATGTTACTATATTGGTTGTTGTAAGTCTTTGTGTAGATTTCATGCATATGTGATTACCCCCATAGATAATCTCTTTTAGTAGTGGATTAAGTGGATCAGTGTGGTATGTCCTTGCAGTGTAATATTTGGGTTAACGTCCTTTTTCTTGGCATTTTGGCCTTGTTGTGATCATAGAGTGGTACTGGTTGCGTTTCTCATTTTTCTGCCACCTGTAGTTTATACTATCAATATTATGGTTGTTGTTTTAACGTCGATTGGTTCTTACCTGATAGACGGTTAGACTAGCATTATCTAGTTAGTATCCTCTTCCTTATGATTCTTATTCGTTGGCTTAGATGGCTAACTTAGTTGGTTGGTTCTCTCTCTTTAAGTGAGGTGAGGTTGGTTGTTTTCCTTCTCTGTTAGCAAAATTAGATTGATTTTTGAGAGGGAGTGAAGGAAGGTTTGGCCTTCCATGGTTTGTTGTGGTTCTAGAGTTGGTAATTCAGTTATATTGCCCGCTCATATCATTGATAAGTCTGAGGCTTGCGTCCTGGTTTGTTGGGTTCATCTTCTGGTAATGTCTTAATCTTGATGTTGATATTGGGTTGGGTACCATGTTCTTTCTGCGATGTGGTTCATGGTTCAGTCGAGTTAAAGTTGGTGTAAATGGGTAATTTTAGAAATTTCTCATCTCGGTACTTGTTTAGCCTAATATGACTTTATGAAATACTTCTACTCAATGGTATGTGTTTGGGTATCAGTTTTCGGTGACCAAAGTGGGTGTCTTCAAAAGTGAGTATTCGTTGCCATGGATTTGTTATTGGTTGGACCAGATTCAGGCTAAGATCATAATTTCTCTCAGTTGCCCGAGATTTGGCTATCTTTGGTGCTTTTTACAACATTGGTGAGTTCTTAGTTATGTCTTACTGTGTTATGGCCTTCAGCAGCTATGGAGTTGATTGGTTGTGTCTTCAACAGGTGGTTTTCCTCCGTTGTGGTTATGTTCTTTGGCAACATTTTAGTTTCAGCCCTTGCGAGAACCATTGGGTATATGCTTGATTTCGGATAGTAAGATTGATTGGGATGTTTGATCTTTCTGAAGACTTATTAGCTCCAGTTGTGGTTTTTGACTCGTTAGAATAACGTCTTAGAAGTGGTGATAGATTTTGGAGCATGAATGCTTACTCGTCAATAGGATCGGTTTGGACAGGTGAGATAGAGTAGTTCAGCTTCGGTGTTAAAAGTATAGCTATGAATTGCATAACTTGGTTGCAGCCTCTATTTCCATAGTTGTTTCAGTTGAGCATTCATTTATAGGCTGACTAAGCCTACTTTTTACCTACAAATTTGGTTCTCTTCAGTCCAGATAGACTGTGCTTGATAGATGCTTGAAAGATGGTCTGTTGGCGCATAATATTGGTTTCTACTACTCTTGACCTTGGTTCTCAGTGTTTGTCAGAATTTTAACTGTCTTCTCAGCAAAATAAGTAGGCTTAGCATGGTTTTACCCACAGTCAGTGGGTCAGTCTTGAGCGGATCATTCAGCTTCTAGAGATTATGCTTGGGATTCATGATTATTGGTTTTGAGGGTCATCCGGACAATTTGTAGCTTTGGCTAGATATTGCAAGCTTTGATCATCTCCATTTGGGTATCCAGGTTGCACCTTATGGACTTATTCTTATGCTCGCCAGTATGGATTTATAGTAGATCAGCTTCAGTATTTTAAAATTAGTAGAAGGTGATTGTGCGACCAGGACTCAGATGACATTCTGTGCAGATCAAAGTTAATAGCAGGTTTGGAATGACAAAAGAAGATTAGATTTGGAAATTAGAGTTGGTTGCATAGTTCATGCCTTGGGTGGTTTACAGCTTGATTGAGTTTTTGATTGGTTGTTCTGGTATCAGTGTGATGTCGTTATGTTGTTGTTTGGGTTTACATGTTCCAGTCTTGCCTGGATCAGTTGGAGGCTAGTTGGTTGTTGAGGATGAAGTTGGGTTATTTGGAAAGTAAAGTAAGGGAGTCGGTGAAAAAGGGATACCTTTGGTGAAATCCCTTGCAAGCATTTGTTTGCCTTAGAAGTTATCTAGGGAGTCTTGCTTGAGGCATGTGGCCCCAGTACCTCTTCTTTTTGAGCTTTTGAGCTCTTTCTATCCATGGACTTTCACGGATGAAAGTCCTTTTAGTAGTGGATATTGTAATGACCCTTCAAGTTATTTTCTTGATTTCTGCGCGATTCTGACATTTTGAGCCTTCCCATAGCTGCCACAAGTCATTTATGACTTGTCGGAACTATCAGTTCGGTTATTGGACAATTTGTTTGGATTTTAGGCTCATTTCATTGTTTTGGAGTTTTCACTATTAAGGAGTTCATCTCGGACCAAAACTCCTAGTTAACTACCTCGGATGAGAATTCTGATAATGTCGTCATCTATGAAACGTTGAATTTACACTTAGGGACCCTTGGTCCAGGTCCCAAGGCTTTCGGACTCATTTTGGGCTATTGGGTAGAATTTAGTTAAAATGAAATTATAGGGGGCCTACATTGTGTCAAAACGACCTCTGTTGGAAATTTCGATGGTTTTGTTGAGTCTGAATTGTTGAATCTGGTATGGTAGCATAGTTTGTTTGTGTGCACGGGGTTTTGAACGATTCCCGAGCACCCGATCGGAGTCCATTTAAACTTAGCAAAAATCTTGTACCTGATATCTGGTGTGACCGCAAAAACGGTCTAGGAGTTGCTTTAGCGGTGGTCGCTTAAGCGACCTTATGCCGATTTAACAGTACTGGGCTACCATTTGAGGGTTGCTTTAGCGGCACCTGTCTGCTTTAGCAGACGCCGCTTAAGCGATCAGTGTGACCGCTTTAGCGGTACCTGTCAGTCGGGCCATGGTCGCTTTAGTGACCATTTTTCCGCTTAAGCAGTGGTCAGTTTAGCGACCATTTGACAGCTAAAGCGGTAACTGTTGGGCCTATGTATATATATATATATATATATATATATATATATATATATATATATATATATCTTCCGCGATTTTTCTTCACTTTCTAACCTTATTTTCGCCATTTTTGGTCTTGGAAGCTCAAGAACTTATGTGAAACCATCAATTGGGGTTGGGAATGAGTAGCGGATGTTAAGATGATCATTTCCCTCTAGTTTCTTTTTTAAGTTTTTGGCCTAAATCCTCCGTTTAATTCTTGTTTTTCCCTCTTTTTCACTCATTGTTTGGGGCTGATTTGAGCTCCAATTTATACTCTATTTGTGCTTAACTTTGGAGCACACATTCCTTGTCCTTTGAGGGACCTCGTGACGAATTTAATTTTGAAATTCCATTTGCAGGCCCCACAAATCCATTTTTCAGCCGATTTTTGGCCCGGAGTTTTATATAGTAATATGGGTATCATTTTACTCCTATTGACATGTAGATTATTAATTTGATAGCGTGACAACATCTCGGGATTGTGGCGCAAAAATGAGTGATTCATGGGCGATTCAAGATTACGGTTCAGCATCGAGGTAGGCTTCTGTCTACTTTTCTCTACGAGATTGAGTATTATATAGATTGCATGCTAGGTAGGGATTATAGGATGAAATTATGGCTAGTATATCATGACTTAACTTACTTAGGGAATTTAGAATAGAACTATAAGCCGAACCTTAATATAGAATACTCGTTATGGGCATAAAATCCTATTATTCTTGATTATAGACATGTTAACCATAGATTAACGTTAAGGACCCTTTAGTATAAGGTATACCATTTGACTTAGTGATTTGAACTGTAGTTTCCCAGATTATGGTGTTATTATCATGCTAGTTATGTATTGTTGGCCCCGAGGCCATGGTTACGATACCAGTTGGACTCCAGGTGAGTATTTCATCCTTTAAGAGGATATGATTCTGGTTTATAGATGCTTAGGCGCTTATGGTTGTATTGTTTGGATACTGGTGATGGCATGCATACTTTTTGGCTTATTTATTATCACTTAGTGGTACGATTCCAATCAAAAACTTGATTTTACTATGGTTTTCTAAAAAGGAATTTATTTCCAGTTTTCACCTTTAAAATGGATTCTTTTACAAGCATCCCCTTTCTATTAGTAAGGTTGTCAAATTTCCTTTAGTTCCTTTATGACTATAATCTAAATAATAGGGGTAGGGGGGCGCGGGATCGTACCACCTTATTTAATGAATTATGAGCTTTTAGAACTAAATATGCTATTTTAGAAATTAGACCTAGGTTGATTCCGTTCCATTATTAATCCACTCTTTTACCATTACTATTTACTTCGGTCGAGGAATTTTCTGACCCTTTCTACATTGTTATGCCGATTTAGTCCAGACTTTGATCTTAGGTAATGGATTTACAAATTTATGCACTCTTAGTCTCGGTTCAAGTCCGAGCACTCATTATACTTATATATATATATGGTACTGGACGGAGTAGCTTGATTATGATGGTTACTAGAATTCCTGATTCGACACCAGGCAGTGTATACGGATATCTCGAGTCCCCTATGGGCCCCTTCGTCCGTGAGCCACAGTGTCGGAGAAGGATGGTCGTCGTAGGTCCTGCCTTTGCAAGCTACTGAGCTGGAGAAGGTGTATACACTTGTTACGTTATGGCACCTAGATGGGATATGGTATTTCTGGTTTTTGTTGCATTCGTTCATTCATATACATTGCCTATCACCAGCATAGTTATTTAGTGCTTATATCTATCAGTCTTATGGGGGCTGTATAGGTATAAGTTTTGGTTACTGTTTGCTGAGTGTTTGGTTGGACCTTCTGGGCTTATAGGGGCTTGGTTAGGTTATTATTTGTCCTGACTAGCCGGTTACTTTATTGTTGGTTATTATTATGGTTCGTTCGTGGTAGGATAACTATGGACTGGTACCCGAGATTGTACGTAAATTTCTGATTCCTTTTCTTTCTCATAGTAAGATATGTTACTGTTAGATTATATCATATTTAGCCATTCGTTTGGAGGCCCTGATTATGCTAGCATTAGCTTTCCTACTTGGTTAGGATTCCTTGAGATGTTAGGTTGGCTCCCTCAGGATATTACCTTTAAGTTTAGTCTAATATATGTATATATATATATATATATATATATATATATATATATATACATGGTATTACCGTATATCCTTCTCTTTCCTTATCTATTCATATTTTATATGTATCCTTTGGCCTTTTATCACTTTTATATATCCTTCTTTCACTCTTCATTTGTATATTGGCTAGTGATAGATGGTATTACACATTAGTCCCTGGTTACTGTTAGAATAGGATAGTTTATCATTAATGCTCCATTAGCATTATTATGTTTAGTTTCTTGGTTAGTGGCCTGTAATTTATATTTCCTCTTTACATGTTATTTATGTTTGCATTATCTATGGAGCTCCATCGGTCGATGCCTACTGAATACCATGTGTTTGGCACTCATGCTATACTTTTGCAACCTACAGATCATAGTACGAGTTCTCGCCGTTGATGTGTGTATCATGCGGAGAAGCTATGGATCGTAGATTTGGGGTGAGCTCCTGACATTCAGAGTATTCCTGCTATCCCTCATATTGTTAGTTTGGTCCTTATTTTATATTTTGGAAATGGCTTTGTATATATATTGACTCTGTATTCCACTTTGTACTCCTATTGTATTAGAAGCTCTTATACTGACTTCACGAGGTCTTGGGGTTGTAATCTATATTAGTCTCTTTATTAAATTTCTTTCCGTTATTTTCTTCATTTCTATTGGTAGTCCGATATGAGCTGTTTCAGACTACGAGTTGGCTTACCTACTAGTGGGTTATAGTAGGTGTCATTATGACCTGAGAAATTGGGTCGTGACAGGTACAAATGGGTGATTTTACGAAAAGTAAAATTGTATGATATAAAGTATGACTTGTGTCTTGAGGCATAAAGGTTATTCGCAAAAGTCCTGGCATTATTATTTGGAGATGTGTTCTCCTGTGGTGGATGCAATAAGGTTCCTTTAAATCTGGCAATGTATAAAAAATTTGAATGCATATAATGAATGACTGTCATGTCTAGCTAGATGGTAAATATTATATGAAAATCCTTGAAGGATTTAAAATATTTTTTTAAGGCGATTCGATCCATTGAATTCCCCAATGGTTACGAGATCACTTAACATAAAGAAAGATCAATTTTGATCTCATAAAAATGGTTAGAAAACACCATGTATTAGTGCAATTGGTGTACTTATGTATCCTACTATTTCTATACATTAGATAATAATTTTTGTTAATGTGCAGGAAAGTCATAATTTCACTTTTATGTGAATTTGAGAGAAATCAAATATTATTGATATGGATTTATTATTTCTAACAAATATTGTCAAAGGATTGTTTGTTATACAAATGCAGGAAGATTATTTGATCTACAATCAATTTTAATATCATGTAAATGAAAGTATCCGCAACTTGATTATTGCTACGATCAAGTTAAATGTGCAAGTGGCTTGCGACGATGAGGTCACAAATAAAGTTATTGTCAAGAATATATTTAGCTGAGTTCAAAGGCTTAACATATCCAAAAAAATTTTTAAAAAATGATATATCAGAATGAGTTCAAGAATGCAACGGCTTCATGAATGTGATTTGATTACACAGATATATACTGTCAATATCAACATTTGAAAGCATACATATAAGATTGGGATGCACCGTATTCGAGAAGTGAAATGATGTTTGCATCAGGGGGAGTAAAATACACGTTGTACTCTTTTCCTTGACTAAGGTTTTGTCCCACTGGGTTTTCCTGGCAAAGTTTTTAACGAGGCAGCAGGCAATGCGTACTTCAAGATATCTGTACTCTTTTTCCTTCACTAGGACTTTTTTCCCAGATGGTTTTATCTTAGTAAGGTTTTAATGAGGCACATCATCAATGGACATCCAAGGGGGAGTGTTATAAAATATATTATATAATGTGGATGTCCACTAAATGTACCTACCCACTACTCTTCATCATTATGTGTAATTATACCCACACCTCCACTACTTCCTCATTTATCTTTCACACACCTTAATCTTCCCCACATTCTCAAGGGTTAATGTCATGTTTATGACACCCTTTGATGTTCCTCTATATAATCCTATAAATAGAGGATGAGATGTCATGTTGTGTAGACACTTGAAATATTTGTATACCCTTTGATACTTGAAACCAATGTGAATACTCTTCTCTCTTATCTCTCATTTCTTGTCTTATATTATTTTATTATTTAACACTCTTTATTTCATTTAATTATTTAATTAGGATTTTATTAATAATCCATTATATAGATTGTGGCAGAAATTAATTCAAAAAAAAAAAGAGAAAAAAAATAAAAGCAAATGAAGGCCATAGAGAGGTGTCACATCACCTAGTCTTTATTCCTCCCTTATATATATATAATAGTTTATGAGAACGTGCATTGCACGTTTATCCCAAAATACATAATAAAATTTTTGTATTATAAACATTTTTTCTATTATATAGCCTTTTAATGAAGGATAAAAAGTTCAATCAAAACCTTCTAGGATTTTCGTAATTTTAGATATGTACGTGCATTCAATTATTCATATTTAAAATGTATCTCTTGCATTTAAAGTGGGTTGTTTTGGTTAATTTAAATTGATTAATTATCATAAATTTGTAATGTTGCAATTAACTTACTATTTAAATCAAATACTATTGAGAATCATCTGAAAATCCTTAGTTTTATGTCAAAATACTTTAATCTTCCTTATGTTGTTAACTCTTTTATTCTGAACTGTATAAGCTAATCTATAGCATTATCTTTCAAAACAAAACTCAATGACTTCTCTTTTTAAAAAATTGTACTCTTATTATTATTTATAAATATAAAATAAAACCAATAACTAATGAGGGAATAATAGTTTATTTATTATGAATTTCGTAACTACTTAACAACGCATAAAACCTTTCAAGCTTTTTTTTTATTTATTTATTTTTGTAGTCTGTCGAACGGTCTTCTTCCTTGTGTCTGGTTCTTAGGATGCTCGAGTCACTCTTCCTTGTGTCTAATTCTTAGGATGCTTGAGTCTTTTCAATCCTCTTTAGTCTGGGGTACTAACACAATGGGCACCAAGTAGTCTACACAGGCCATAAGTTTGGCTTTTTATGTGTATTTCATCTTTAACTTGAATGGGTTAGCAGTCTTTTTAGTTTAAAAATTAAAAATAAACTCATCTCATTATAAAAATCCCTATGAATAGTTCCCACAAAACAAAGCCTATCTAGTATTGTCAAAATAATATATGTTGCGGCGATAATTTACCAAAATTAAATAGAAAAGAATCTTAGGTAGTTTTAAAATTATAATTATTAGGTTAAATTCTAATATGCATCTTGATATTGAAAAATATGTTATCAATCCACAATTAAAGAAAAATATTGTTGCTTTCCCCAGAATCGAACACGCGACCTTAATCTTTTATTTTGTATATCAGAAGATGCAACATTATTCTTTCTACTCTCAACCTTGTTGCCAAGCCTTATAAAAAAAAAAAGGGTCCATGATAGAAGGAACACTTACCAGGATCAGACTCAATAGTGCACCATAAAATGATTGTCTGTGACCTGTTATAAACAGAGACCATTAATAAAATCGACAATTTCATCTCATGAAATAGAATTGACTTCTACAAGTCCATACCACAAATTAAAGGGGTAAAATTATACAATTTCATCGAAATTGGACATCTCAAGCCAAATTGACTTCTATTATTAGACTCTCTTTGTTGTGCCACTGCCTCTTGTCTGTAAGGTCACTGGAGATACAGCTTCAACATTATGAAATAAAAGAGTAAAAAAGAACACAAAATCAAATCATATTAGAAAATTATTCTTTGCTAGAAAAACTAAGGATATAATTGAAGAGAACCAAAACATACAATTAAGAAAGATTTTGAGACGAAAATTTAAAGCTTTAAGCTTCAATATATGTAACAACTTGAAGTGTGAAATTATTTTTTTTATGTGTTTTGGCTATTTTGACCTTCTCCATAGTTGTTACATTCTAGTTATGAGATGTGTGGATGGTCGGCACGGTCCCCGATGCATTCAGGAATGATTTGAGAGAGTTTGAGACTCTTAGAGACTTTAAAATCCTTTGGTTTAACTTCGGTCAACATTTTATGTTTTAAGCACCGGATGTCAATTTGGATAGTTCCACTATATCCGGAATGTCGATTTAGGGTTAGTAGGGGATTGGTTCGAGTTCGGCATCGTTATTTTGCATTTTGACCTTTCATTCGGAAGCTAGTTAAAATAAGCTTTTAAGGGTTTTAAGGACTAATTTATTATAAATGATCTCTTTTCAAAAATCTGACATTTCCATTGAGTCCGAAACGTCGAAAATATCCTAGTAGCATATATGGTTTAGTTCTCTGGGTTCCCGAATGAATTTCGAGGGTCCTTTCGGAGACTTTGGAGTTATAGTTTCAGCTGGTGCAACAGTTGATATTTAGTGCATGATACCTTATTCACGAACATGAGCCATTGGCCACAAAAATGGAGAAGGAAATATTCCTTTGTCGTGATCGATAGGGTGTTGGCCACGATCGAGAAGGGTTATTAGTCCAGATCGGGGGTTTTTCCTTAATCGCAAACTCGACCGGATCGTCGCGAACGCGATGGGTTTGGATCACTAGCCTTCACAAACATGAAGGTCTTGACGCGAATGTGAAGGGAAACCTATTTGTCAAGTCAACACTGACCCTCGCGATCGCGAAGTACTGTTCACACATAATAGTATAAACAGCTCATTTTCATGATTTTCTTCCATATTTGGACCTTGGAGCTTCGGGAAAGGACAATTCTTAGGGTTTTCTCCACCATTGTTGCTTGGATAAGCTCCAAACTCACCTTTCCATTGATTCCCATTAATTATATCTTCAAAAACACCTTGTTATCTTGATTTCAAAATGAATTTTGGGGGGTTTTACCAGTAAAGCTTTAAAATAGTTTTTCTTTAATTTGGACACCGATTTCAACTCTTTTTCGCGTGGGTTTTCAACTGAAGACTCCTATGATCTTGGAAAACATGTTTCAAAAATAAAATTCTGGTTTTACCCCTTTTATTTTCAAACCCATTTTTCAAACTAATTTTGTACCCGTTTCAAATATAGCTAATATGGGTATCACTAGCTTCCTTTTGATGCGTAGATTATGTTTTTGATAATTTTAGCTCATTCCGAGACCGTTCATGAAAAAAATTCTCTGCGTTGAAGGCTTGGTCTTGGATTTTTAACTTTTCGAAGTAGGTTATGGCTTAACTTTCTTCAGACTGGGCAGAGTAGTTAACGAACATGTAAAGTATGTTTGGGTTGGGGAATTAGCCATGTGAATTATATTTCAAGATTATTATTATTATCGTGTGTCTGTGTGGGGGCTTATTTGCAAATCGTTGTTGACTTGAGAGAATATATATTGTGTGTTGCCCGTGTGGGAGCATTATTTGACATTGTAGGCCTTATTTGTGCATTAAGTGCCATGTTTATTGTTGTAATGCCCGTACAGGGGTTTGAATGGATATTATAGGCCTTCTTTGAGCATTAATTTCCTTTATCATGATAGTAAAACCTGAGAGAGGGATTTTGAAATAATATTTTGATGTCTTACAAGACTATTTATCTTGGTGGTGCCTAGTGAAGGCTTGTATAATGAATTATTGACATGCTGAGTTGATTTTTGGGCTCACTTATATTGTATTGAATTGATCATTATCTCCATACTGATTGGTTGTGATCATTCTATCCTCATTTTATATATACACTTCATGAGATATTGATACCACTGAGAAACACTTTATAAAATCCTTGATCCGTGAACAATAGCTGGAGAGGTGAATGAGACACTTTACAAAATCCATGATCCGTGAACATTATCTAGAGAGGTGAGTTGAGACATGCTATTAATATTATATATATATATATATATATATATATATAGTAAAAACTTCCGACAAAGGAGTGTCACTTGACACCCCTTAGATCAAGGTAGGTCCGCCTCTAGCCGTATGGGGCTGGGTTCATGGGGTTTAGTTAGGAGGGGCTGAATTTTGTGGCATTGGACTATATGGAGTTTGATTTTGGGGTACTGTACTCAGATAAGTTGAATTCTGCAATTGGGGCTGATGAAGGTTTTGGATCTGCGGGTACGGATTACGGGTACTTAATTGTGGTGGTTTAGGAAGTCTAGAAAGAAAGGGTAGGGGACTTTGCAGTGGTTGAGTCAAGCTCAAAATACCTGGTAAGCCGTTCGGCCCTTCGGTCAGAGAGTAGATGTCTACACCGATGTCATCTACTACTGTTACTCCTTTGAGTTTCTCAATCCTCCGATCTGCTACCAACAACTCCTTGAGCTCCATAAAGGACTTTTCATGTGTCGATTCAAGTTGATTCTGCCGCATGGTGCTGTTGGCCATGTCAATAGCAATGCGATCTAATCTTGACAAAACTTCCTTCATCTTTGACGACATCGCTATTCCCACGGTGCGAGAATTTTGCTCTGATACTGCTGATGATATCACCAACAAATAGAGGATGAAAATGCAAGATAACTAGAAAAGAGGAAAGAGACGAGTAATTTCTGTCTTTCATAATCTCCGCTCCAACAATTACAAGATATATATCAGTGTTTTAAAAGGCGGGGGCGTGAGGCGAGGCATTTTACGTAGCATGGAGCGAGGCGTAAGCCCGGGGGCGTGAGGCGAGGCATTTTACGTAGCATGGAGCGAGGCGTAAGCCCCAAGACATGGGGCGTAAGTCTTATGGATCTATGAGGTGTATATTTTATGTATCTTCTAAAAATATAAATAAAAGCAAAATTTTCAATGATTCTACAAATAATTCAAATAAATCACCAATAATATAGAAAAAAAATTTACAATTATTATTTGAAAAAGGTAACAACACAAAAAATGATATAGTCGAGATAATCTCTAAAATTAAAATCTAACATTCATCTCCACATCTACTAGTCGTTCCTACTATCAACTAATATTGCACTTATTATTGTTTATATATGATAAAAAGTGTAAGATCATCAACAAAAAATGAAAAAAGTTACTTCAGGAACATAATGCTATGGACTCTATGTCCTATCAATTTCTTTTTGAAACTAGTAACTTGAAGAAACTCTGTTTTATCAATTTTCAAGCATAATTATCTAAAAAATTATTTATGGTTGTGTCATTTTCTATGAAACTTGCTTTCTTTATTTACATATTTTAGAAAAAATCACAATAATATGCTAATATAAGGTATAAATATCATTACATCAATAATAATAAATATGATTATAGCAAAAAAAAATTAAAAAATTAAAAAAAAAAAAATTAACTCCCGACCATACGCTTTTATGTGTGGGACTTACGTTTTTACGCCCGAGACGTATGTTCCAAATTCTAGGACTTATGCCCTATGGATCTACGAATTTTATTTGTGCCCCGAAGTATTTTTACTACGCTCCGCCCGAGGACTCGCCCTGAGACTTGGCCCGAAAACGCCTTTGGAAATACTGATACACACACATATATATATATATATCACTACATCAATAATAATAAATATGATTATAGCAAAAAAATATTTTTAAAATTAAAAAAAAAATAATTTAACTCCCGACCATACGTTTTTATGTCTGGGACTTACGTGTTTACGCCCGGGACGTATGCTCCAAATTCTAGGACTTATGCCCTATGGATCTACGACTTTTATTTGTGCCCCGAATTATTTTTACTACGCTCCGCCCGGGGACTCGCCCTGAGACTCGGCCCAAAAACGCCTTTGGAAATACTGATACATATATATATATATCCCTTGGACTCAAGTGCAAAACTTAAACTTAAAGGAAATCTTTGTATACTCAATAGTAAGTACTAGACTCCACTGTAAAATAGTAAATGCATATTTAATAATTCTATAGCTATTTCTACTCAACCCAATTGTATCAGATATCTGGCATCTGATGTTCGTATAGTAATATCCACAACTCCTTTACGGGCTTCGTAGCAAAAAATGATGTATTCTGTTAAAGAGAAACTAGAACAGACAATAGTTGATGTGGATATATCCATCATATCATATGAAAGCAAAAAAAGATGAAGTGGAAATGTCAATGGTCGAGTTCCAGGGACAACTACATGATCCCACCCAGATCTAGTACGCTATGAAAATATTAGGTGAGTTAAAATTTTCTTCTATATATAAACCCTATCATGCTTTTAATCTGTCAACTATTATTAACTGTTTTTATTGTTATTTATTTATCTTAATTAAGTGATTATTCTTCTCTAAGATATCATCTTTTCCACATAAATTACGTGGCATAAAATCTATATTTTTTATTTGAATAAAATTTGATCTTTGTATATTTGTTGAGGTATATGTTTTGTCCTTCAATTTCATTGGGGAGTATACCACATTATATAATACTAGTTTAGGGTACGTGCGTTGCACATGTGTTTAACGTTAAAGATGAAAGTTGCATGTATAAAAGAACAAATTCATTATATTCAAATCAATGAATAGACAACTTTAAAAATATATTAAAAAATATACTTAAATTAAAAGTAAGTATCAAACAAAAAGATATAAGCTCTTGAAAAATTAAATATTTCTAAACTTTGGAAGTTCCAAATAAAGATATTGATGTTTGTACTATTGTCAATCACAATTTTTTTTCTCTCTTTCTAATTTAAATTGTAAAAATTCAATTGGACATATAACTTTGAAATTTTTGTATTTTCATATGCGTGTCACTAAGTGAACAACATTCTGTCACATATAGATACAAGATATCAATGACGGAAGTCATGGAAAGACATTCAAATAGATATGAGACTTGGACGTTAGGGTCACCACGTCAAAAGGGTAAGACATTCCTTCGTTTGACTTACAACGTCTACAAAGCCTCTAATAGATACATAACCATGCCTAAAGTCGGGACAAGTCCCCGCATTATACAACTATTACACAGTACCAAAACAAGTGTACACAAATGACTCGGAAAGCCCCGAATCAATCTGGAGCTCACCAATAGTCTACAGATGACCCGTATCCTACTGTGAAGGTCTACTAGCTCCTGTGCCTGTAGAAAGTAAGGTAGGTCCCCCAAGGGACGTCATTACGAAAGAATGTACTGAGTATGTAAGGCTATAAGTAACTGTATGAAATATAGGAATTAAATGGAATCAAGTACAAATGAATGGATAATAATTATAAGCCACCATACTGTATATGTGGAACCATGTACATTGCCTTCATTACTTTCCTTTTACGTTCATATCAATATCAACATCAATCATACAATGCCCTGGACCAACTGATCAGAGGTAAATAACATTGGGATTGGCTCAAGCTAGGCTTCTGCCCCCAGAGTTGCCACCCATAAATCAATAAAGCAGGTTTGGCTCAAGCTAGGTTTTCACCCCCAAAGCTGCCCCCTGTATCCAATAAATCAGGTTCGGCTCAAGCTAGGCTTTCGCCCCCAGAGCTGCCCCTTGTACTCAACCAAATATGCATTACTTCATTTCTTTACTTTTTGTGAGATTGTTACATTGGTGGTCATAACATTATTGGAGCTTTGGAAAAATAGTCAATAAATAAGAGACACGTAAATAACAATTACTAACAACCTGAAATGAGATACTTTAAAACATTTCGGAGTGAAAACAAGTTCAGTAACGATGTGAACAATAGGTACTGCCAAAGAATACGAAAAGAGTAACCTTACATACCTTATCCTTCCAACGTATGACTATAACAGTTCAGCTCTTCCTTAAAGTGTTACTCTACAATATGAATAAATAGTAGAGCTTACATTAAAAGTCAACTACATTACAAGTTCACAAGGTGATAATAAACTACTTGACTGCCATATAACTTCATTCCACCCTCCTACAATACAATTTACTGCCTCACCATACCAATAACACCAAACCAGTCCACACATCAACCTAGATATCACAAACCGATAGGAATTCACACCAAGTTTATACTTTACATTTCCTCCTCAACACATCGTCACATTTACTCCATCAAGTCACCTAAATACCTTTCACAACAACACATTAAAAACAATTCACAATTGATACAATCCAAAATGCCTCCGAACTACCCCCTTAGAGCTCTCCAAAGGGTACCATGAGTTGGTGAGTTCATCTAAGAAGGGTAAGGGGGCCTTGGGGGGGCAAAGAGAACCAAAGACAAGACAAAAGGAGGTTCTGAAAGGACCTGCGGAGCAACCTGCACCCGCAGGTGATGAGGTACGGCCACAGGTGCCCTCTTGGCCCTATCCAGAGCCACCTGCGGAGTGACCTTCGAGGGCAAGTGGCTCATCCGCGAGGGCGGATGCTCGAATTGGCTGCAATGGGTCACTTTTAGGCCCATCTTTGTAATAAATGGTCCATGGCCATAAGTAAGCTTCTCTTTTCATATTTTAGGTTAACTTTGGTGCTAACGAACAATTATGGTTTCAAAATGCACTTGAACATCACAAAATTATATTTTATTTTCACCACACCACTGGTTCCATGCACAATTTCATAACAACATTTCCATAAGTCATACACAAGGAGGAAACAAGTTAGGTACATAACCACATCCTAACATGTTGAAATTTCATCCATCTAATTCACTTCCTTCAAGACCTTAAGTACCCTTTCAAGTTTAAACCACATAGAAGGCAAATCCTTTAATAAAGAAGCAAAAGTGGACTGCTTCACAACACTTTTTAAACATAACCAACATGATCTACACAATCCTTCATGCATATAATAT